>CM055122.1:621109035-622605702 GCA_029206835.1 Rana muscosa | reverse complement strand
ATTGCTTGAATTTTGTGACATATAATCACTATGCCCTGTGAGTAGGCCCTGTTGTGCCGCGCATTTTACAGAGTCTTCTGCTTCGGGAAAGAGATGTCCAGCAGGCAGGGAGTACTCACAACTTTTTAGGGCCAGTTCACAATATGTGCAGTTACCAGTGTTTTTCCTCATGGATAAACCCCAGTAACTGCAATGACACACCATAACACACTACTGTGTTCCAGAACTGTGTAATATTATGCAACATGTTTGCATTACATCGCTCCTCTCTGTATGGCCTTGCATGTCGCTGCACAGCTACTGCAGTGACAACAATAAAGTGTCACTTTGTACACTTCACATATAGTTGAAGCAAAGAAAGTGTCGCATCGCACTTCAGTCCAAAATGGATTGCTGCCCACATGCTAAACTGCTCTAATTTAGCATACAGGGAAGTGAGAACAAGCCCTTATACAGACAGATTTGCATGTATGAAATT
This sequence comes from Rana muscosa, assembly GCA_029206835.1. Classification (NCBI taxonomy): domain Eukaryota; kingdom Metazoa; phylum Chordata; class Amphibia; order Anura; family Ranidae; genus Rana; species Rana muscosa. The sequence continues at coordinate 622,605,224 of CM055122.1, read as the reverse complement.
TGTTTGACCACAATATAATATTAAAGTAATATTCATTAAAATTTGGAAGCAATTGCATACTCATAACATTTTACAGGCAGCTCCTATTGGGAGATCTTATTTTAAAGGTTTGAGGTCCGTTCGAGATAACTTTGGATCGTATTCAAGCACTGCTCCAAAGTATATCTGAAACTAGGGATTATAAGGACACAAATGGATTATAAGGATCAACACGTTATTGGTTCTTCTTGTTATTTTATGTAGCAGGGTTTCCCCAGAGGCTCCAGGGTATCAAATACTATAATCCAGTGGCTTGTTGGTGTTATGAATAGTTGGATAAGGATCACAATTGAGGTTATTTAAATAAAACGGACAGATTAAAAGATTTGGATGGGAAGGGTAATTGCGCTGGCCTGGCCCCACATGGTAAAATACTTCCGATGGTGGATTTGGTTTGAATACTGGGGGAAGTACCAATGGCTGTATGGAAATACCGTCAACTGACAGATTTGTTTAATTAGTGAAAGCTCCAGATCAGGCCAGCGAACCGCTTACTACTTTTGAGGAATGGTGTTAACTTATCAGAGCTGGGTCATATGTTGTCGCAAATGTATAGGTTGGTTCTGAGCGCCCAAAATATGACAACTTCCTATTTCATTTGAGTATGAGAAAGAGAACTGGGCTATAATTTTACATCAGAGAAAATTAAAAGGCTGATGGGAGCAACACAGCATACTTCAATAAGTTCCCATATGCAGGAGTTGTCTTACAAGTTCCTGACAAGATGGTATCGTACATAGGCTCGATTGGCTCATATACCTGTATATCCATTGGCGGATGTTAATTGCTGGAGGGGATGTAACCAAAGGGGTTAATTTCTGCATTTATGGTGGCATTGCCCAAAAATGTTAATTTTCTGGGAGGAGATAGCCCCTTGGATTAAGAAAATGACACTTAGATCTATAGAATTCTCTCCATTACATTTTCTTTTTCATGGGATGCCATCATCTGCTAGGTTTTATAGGAGAAGCGTTACTCCCCATTTACTAAATGCAGACAAACTATTGATACCTAGATTTTGGAAACAGTCTAGATGTCCCATTATAATTGATTGGAAAAGGGAGGTAGAAAAAATAATGGAAGCCGAGAGATGGATACATACGGTTAACGACCAACAGAATAAATTTAAAGATACATGGGCAGGATGGCTGTATTGCTCCTCAGAAATAGGGGTGGATTAAACCCTTTTGGGGGCGATGCTGTGTTATGGATCGGATAGTCTGTGGGATGCATCTGGTGGGGGGAAATTGAGAGGGGGATGGGTGTTTGTTTTTTTCCTCCTCTGGGAGAGATGGTTGATGTCATTAAAGGAAGAGGATAAGTTATAATAGTAAATTAGGCACAAGATGGGCAACACGTAATGGAATCACATAAAGAAGGGTAGATTGAAATGAAAGGCGGAGAGGTATAAAAATGAAATAGTGGAGTGAGATTATATTGAATTAAAACAATAAACATAATAGGACACGAACATAGTAATTCTAAATTATACATATATAATGTAATAATACATATATATTTTTTGTATTGTTGGTTGTTTGGTTGTTGGCTGCAAAGCCCCCTTCTTAATTATTCTTTGAATAATGTTTTGCACAAATTGAGTTTTGGTTATGGGTAGGTAAGTGGGTGGGCTTTTTCATTTTTTTTTTCTTTCTCTCTTCTGAAGAGGACATGATCAAGGACCCGATGTGTTTTCTCGGGGTGGGGTTAGTGTGGTGTATGTTAATGAAAGAATTTATATAGATATTTTGTGCAATGTGTATTTCTATGTTGTATGCTGGAATTTGTCTTAATAAAGAAAGGGTGATAATAAAGAAAATTCTAATTTGGAAGCAGTTGTATATGCATAACATTTTACAGGCAGCTCCTATTAGGAGATCTTCTTTTAAAGGTTTGAGGTCTGTCCGTGATAACTTTGGATCGTATTCAAGCAATGCACTGCTCCAAAGTATATCTGAAACTAGGGATTATAAGGACACAAATGGATTATAAGGATCAACACGTTATTGGTTCTTCTTATTATTTTATGTAGCAGGGTTTTCCCAGAGGCTCCAGGGTATCAAATACTATAATCAAGTGGCTTGTTGGTGTTATGAATAGTTGGATAAGGATCACAATGGAGGTTATTTAAATAAAACGGACAGATTAAAAGATTTGCCATTGTTCATAGCAGTCAACTAGAAGTAATTTTTTTACCCAGTGCTGCAAAAACAAACTGTTAGAATTTTACTTTTGATCTTGATATTTCTCATTGGGCACACATAGTTTATTCCAGGTTTATTGATGTTTGAATTGCCTACTCTGTATGTGCAATGTGTATACCCAGGCCCGGACTGGCCATAGGGCATACCGGTCAAATGCCCGGTGGGCCGCAGCGGCCCGCGGGCCGCCGGACAGCATGTCATGTCTTCCCCATTATCTCCAATGTCTCCGGAGGCAGCCGGCGTTGGTGGGCGGAGCTGGGGGTGTGGCTGCCCCCTCCACTCCACCCACAGACTCGTTCACTCTGGCTGAACCCACAGCTGAAGGAGAAAGAAACAAGGACACAGCATCCAGAGTGTCTTCATCTCCAGGCATGCTGTAAGTTACTGCACTGCTGCACATGTCACTACATAGAGTCCTAACCTGGCACCATACCACCCCAGCCTGCCCTATGTCACCGCACCCTGCCCTATGCATGCCACCCCAACCTGCCTTATGCCACCGCACCCTGCCCTATGCCCCCGCAACCTGCCCTATGCCCCCGCAACCTGCCATATTCCACCGCAACCTGCCCTATACCATCCCAGCCTGCCCTATGCTACCGCAACCTGCCCTATGCCACCGCAACCTGCCCTATGCCACCCCAGCCTGCCCTATGCTACTGCAACCTGCCCTATGCCACCGCAACCTGCCCTATGTCACCGCAAACTGCTCTATACCACCCCAACCTGCCCTATGCCACCGCAAACTGCTCTATACCACCCCAACCTGCCCTATGCCACCGCAACCTGCCCTATACCAGCGCAAACTGCCCTATGCCACTGCAAACTGCCCTATGCCACCGCAAACTGCTCTATACCACCCCAACCTGCCCTATGCCCCCGCAACCTGCTCTATGCCACCACACCCTGCCCTATATCACCCCAACCTGCCCTATGCCACCCAGCCTGCCATATACCACCACAAACTGCCCTATACCACCCAAACCTGCTCTATACCACCCCAGCCTGCCCTGTACAACCCGAACCTGCCCTATGCCACCCCAGCCTGCCCTATATCACCACAACCTGCCCTATATTACCTTTTTTATAGTTTTATAGTTTATACTATATTACCCCAACCTGCCCTATATCGCCCCAGCCGGCCCAATACCACCCTATACTTTAATTTACAGGGGTCATTTGGGGGTGCGCCTCGTTACCGTGCACTGCCTGCAGGGCGCTGGGCAGGATAGACAGGAGGGGGGTGACACCATGTTTTGCCGCACCAGGTGACACCAACCCTAGTGATGCCACTGCTCCAGTGCACTCTCAGCTGCGAGTCGGAGCCGTACTCGAGTGACAGTGACACCCGTCGGCACATCAGGGGGCCGGGAACCGCAACGGTCCCCTTCTCTCTGGCAAGGTGGCCACGGCACTGATGATCTGATCAGTCTCGGCTCGGCTGTCTCACACAGCTGAGCAGAGTGAAGCCGCCTCCCCCTCCTCCTTTATGTCCACACAGGGGGAGGGGACCCAACATGCAGTCCTGCGCTGATCTGAGGTACATTATGGGTCTGAAGGGGGGTTTGTATTGTAGGGGGATTCTGTATTGTAGGGGTGGTCTGAAATGTAGGGGGTTTCTGTATTGTAGGGGGGTCTGTAATGTAGGGGGGTTCTGTATTGTAGGGGGGTCTGAAATGTAGGGGGGTTCTGTATTGTAGGGGGGTTCTTTATTGTAGGGGGGTCTGTAATGTAGGGGGTTCTGTATTGTATGGGGGCTGAAATGTAGGGGTTCTGTATTGTAGGGGGGTCTGAAATGTAGGGGGGTTCTGTATTGTAGGGGGGTCTGAAATGTAGGGGTTCTGTATTCTAGGGGGGGTCTGAAATGTTGGTGGGTTCTGTATTGTAGGGGGTCTGTATTGTAGGGGGGTCTGTAATGTAGGGGGTTCTGTATTGTAGGGGGGTCTGTAATGTAAGGGGGCCTGTAATGTAGGGGGGTCTGTATTGTAGGGGGGTTCTGTATTGTAGGGGGTCTGTAATGTAGGGGGTTCTGTATTGAAGGGGGGTCTGAAATGTAGCGGGGGGTCTGAAATGTAGGGGGGTTCTGTATTGTAGGGGGTCTGTATTGTAGGGGGGTTCTGTATTGTAGGGGGTCTGAAATGTATGGGGGTTCTGTATTGTAGGGGGGTCTGAAATGTAGGGGGGTCTGAAATGTAGGGGGGTCTGTAATGTAGGTGGGTTCTGTATTGTAGGGGGGGTCTGAAATGTAGGGGGTTCTGTATTTTAGGGGGGTCTGAAATGTAGGGGGGTCTGTATTGTAGGGGGGCTGTAATGTAGGGGGTCTGTATTGTAAGGGGGTCCTGTAATGTAGGGGGGTTCTGTATTGTAGGGGGGTCTGTATTGTAGAGGGGGTCTGTAATGTAGGGGGGTCTGTATTGTAGAAGGGTCTGTAATGTAGGGAGGGGGTCTGTACTGTAGGGAGGGGGTCTGTAATGTAGGGGGTCTGTAATGTAGGGGGGTCTGTAATGTAGGGGGGTCTGTATTCTAGAGGGGGGCTGTAATGTAGGGGGGGTCTATATTGTAGAGGGGGTCTGTACTGTAGGGGGTCTGTACTGTAGGGAGTGGGTCTGTACTGTAGGGAGGGGGTCTGCAATGTAGGGAGGGGGTCTGTACTGTAGGGAGGGGGTCTGTACTGTAGGGAGGTCTGTGTAACATGCAGGGAGTCCAGAACTCTTAGGGGTTGTCTGTGTAACAAACTGTGGGGGGCTGTGTAATGTAAAGGGGTCCAGAGGTGCGGTGCTATGTAATGTAAAGGGGTCCAGAGGTGCAGGGTGCTGTGTAATGTAAAAGGGTCCAGAGGTGCAGGGTGCTGTGTAATGTAAAGGGGTCCAGAGGTGCAGGGTGCTGTGTAATGTAAAGGGGTCCAGCGGTTCAGGGCCCTGTATAATGTAAAGGGGTCCAGAGGTGCAGGGTGTTGTGTAATGTAAAGGGGCCCAGAGGTGCAGGGTGCTGTGTAATGTAAAAGGGTCCAGAGGTGCGGTGCTATGTAAAGGGGTCCAGAGATGCAAGGTGCTGTGTAATGTAAAGGGGTCCAGAGGTACAAGGTGCTGGAACCCCACATCCCATCATAAACCGCCGCCACGAAGCGGCACCCCTCCCCCGGGCTGCTCAGTGTAAAATGCCCGGGCCTATTTTTTGTCCCAGTCCTGGCTTGTGTATACCATTCTACAGCTCAAAGTCCAATCTATTGAGACTTTCTGAACCCTATTTAGATGAAGCAGAAAAACTGAGTCTGACTAAAATTAACTGATTGATCTAGCTTACATAGAACTTAGTAGTAGTATAGGGTCAGATTACCTGCTTAACATGATTGTAAACCTCAGGCATAAAATATGAACAAAGCTTATCCCTCTACAGTGTGTTCTTGTCTCAATTAAGAGCACCGAGTGTGATTTCTGTCGGCTGCTTTGTTCGTCATGAATCACTTCTGACAATTCTTTTTGACACCGAGAGAAAAATGGTGATGGGGGAGCTCCAGTAGATTGACAGTCTTAGCTCTGCTCCTGTGAGCTGTGTAAAGGGGGGTGTGGGGGGTGTGTCTCTTCCCTCCAATCAGCTCTCAGAGTTCTCCTCACTCAGAGTGTAACTTCAGATCGCCGCCTCCTGTTTTTGGAATCTTTAGACAAGCTTAAAAATTCAGCACTTAGAGGAGAGAGGACTGCAGATAGACAGATACAACTTATGTAGGAGGAATTGGTTCATCTCTGTGTATCACCTAGGATAGTCACTGAGTATAGGTAAGGGTTTACAACCACTGTAAAACGTCAGACCAGATTTTGAGCAAATATTTAAGATCTTGGATAAGGAAAGTGAGTGGAAGGTAAAATGTTCCCATTTCAACTCGAAATGGAGCGTACGCGGTGACGTCATCGACTACGACGAGCATGCGCTCGTCACATTCGATGCCATCGCCGCCATCTTGGTATACCCTACGTATGCCTAGGAAGCTACCGCGCATGCGTCGAATTCATTTCGAACATGCGCGGGCTTCCCGGCGGACAGGTAAGTGTACACACACTCACTTTTCTCGTCGAGAAACAGGCTGATGAGAATCTCGACGAGAAAATAGAGAGCAGGTTCTCTATTTTCTCGTCGAGGTTACTTGTCGGTTTTCTCGACGAGAAACCCGATAGCCGCGTACACACGACCGATTTACTCGGCAAGACATCTCTGCCAGCAAGTTTCTTGCTGGTTCTTGCCGAGAAAATCGGTCGTGTGTACGAGGCCTAACACTACTTTTCTGCTGGGTTTTCCCAGTGACCTATTACTGACATTGGTGTTAGTTTACAAAAACCAGAGAAAAAATTAGTGGAGTAAAACTGGAAGAGATACTCATAACAACCACATACCTGTGTTATTTGAAAGCCTGACTGTTAGCTATTGTATTAATGAGGTACATACTATCAATGTTTTGTACAGTGAGTCTACATTAGTCTAAATAATTTATGTGTGTATGAGCTAATAACTAATCTATGGCATATAGAAAATGTAATCAGTGGTTACAAATGAAATAAATGGTCACTCAACAAGCACATCTATTATTCAGTGTATGTCTGGCAATCTTCCTCTTTGCTGTATTCACTAGAGAAATGAAGCATGTCATGCACAGTTCAATACCCCCTATGTTCATGTGTCTCGCCATTTGTATAACAGCCATAAGTCATCTCCATGAGCTTCATGCTGTATGAAACATTGGTAGTCAATAACACACAAAAATGTTCCCTTGTGCTAGCCTTTTTCTGTTGTAGCAATCAACTGCGTGTTATGAGTATGACAGCTCAATTTATCTTAGAACGCTGAAAAAGGCTTGCACTATGACTAATGAAGAGTTTGTTTGAAACATGTAAGCATTGCTTCTCTCATCTATTCTAATAAAGTCAGCTTTAATAAAAAGATCAGGATGTGTTAGTGATTTTTGTTTATGGATGATACAAATATGGTCAGAGAAATTGGCATTGACTCTGGGGCACTCATAGGGTCACCATTATTTGCTAAAAAAAAAAAATGTAGTAGACCGAAAAAGAGAGATCATTTCATAAAATTAATTACAAAATGCATTACTTAAAGGGTAACTCCACTTTCGGGGGGGGGGGGGGAGAAAAAATCAAATAAAGAAAAAATAATATAGCATATACAATTGCGACACAAGTCATATTGTAATTGAATGTTATTAAAAAAATCCTTTCCTTTTCAATCTGCAGCCACCCTAATTTTATGAAAATACAATGCAATATGGCTACCTGGAGTTGTTCTGTACACAGAATGTGTACTGACCTCCCCCAGAAACATAATTTCCTGCTTGTGTGATTGGCTCACCAATTTTCCCAGAAGTCAGATTTCTGACATCCCCTGTAACAAAAAATTTCATTTTTGGTGAGATACTTCCAATAGGAACACGTCTAAAGGGATGCATGCCCAGCAGCTTTCCCCATTAGTACTCTACAGCTGCACAGCTGACTGATAATTATGAAACCACTCGCATTAGACCCACTTAGAACAGAGGCACAGAGGAACAAACATAGATTTCTTCAGAATAACAAAAGGTAGTGTAGCGGGTACTTGAATTTGGGGGAAGCATCTGGGTGGTAGTGTAACCCAGATGCCTTGATTGTTAGGAAATTCAAGGTTCCCTTTGTGAGTCTTGGAGGACTCTGGTGGTGTGAAGTTCCCGCCGGCCTATAGGTGGCATTGTTGCCTTGGACCGGGGCTGAACTCACACCGCAAGACTGTACCTTTTTGTCCTCCCCTGGAGCTGGTACAGCGGGGCGGGGAACCCGCTGTGGCGCGAAGGGAGAGGGCATAAAAGGGGCGGATGCCCTGATCACGGGGTTAGAGTCCGGAGCCAGAAGATGCGGCCGCACCCAGGCACCTTCAGCCTGGGTGCTGGCATTCCGGTGTTCCAGGCCTAGGTGCCCTTGACCTAGCCGGAGCGGAGATGGAGTCCATCTCAGGCACCTTTAGCCTGGGGTGAGGTACTATGGCGGATGCCTGGGGCTCAGTACCTTCGACTGAGTTCCGCGAGGGTGGAGGAATCCGAGGGGGCCCTAACTCCTTGGGTGCCCGTGTCTGAGTTCGTGATGACTGGTGTGCAGTAACTTCTCTGAAGAGTCCGGCGCAGCATCGCCGCTGGTGATGGAGAGGCCTCCATTTCTCCCTTGGACGGATTTCTTCCTCTGACAGGGGCAGAGGGAGCGAAGGCAATTCACGTTCTACATTACCTAGTCAGTGGCAGTGACTATTCACCACTGGTGACAGCACAGTGGTCAGCAGCAGAAGGGAAAGGATTGTGCCTTGATCTGTCCCCATTTTCCAAAGTAAAGAAACTGTTTTATTGCTTGGCAAGAAGAATAAAACTGAGCTGGACCTATTCACTGTGTGGAACTCTGGTTACTAGAAGCAAAGGAGTCAGGGACGAAGTACTGGACTTGACTCTAGGACACCTACACAAAAAACCCAATTTGCTGGCCTTCCCCTCTTAGCTATGGAGGACATGGGCCGTGGCGTATCTCATCTCTCTCTCCCAGGTACCCCTAGACAACAGCCATATAACCGATGAAGATAGTGAGAGGGGTGAGCCCCGCTACACGTGGGGGCATCGTATCCGGGATGTGTATGGTGTCTGAATTCAAACTTTGCTGCCCGGAGGAGTTCCGAATAGGTCGGCCATATTGCCCAACGCGCCACGAGGCAACCCACAGCTGCGTAGTTCGTGGGCGGGGAAAGGGAAAAGCCCGCAAACAAGTGCAGAAGGTGGGAGGATTCTGGCCATGTGGACGTACGCACGTGGAGATTCCGGCGCAGGTGGGTCAGTGTGCAATGGAGCAGCAAAGAGAGAGGATGGCTTCAAACGCTCCGTGGATTTCAGTTCCTTCCTTCGCGGATATGTCTTCTCTGGCTGCTCCGATTATGGATACGGGGATAGGACTAAGGCCCTGGGGGCGATTGGCTCTGTACACCTGCAGAGACATGGAGGCCCTCGGTGTGATCTGTCCCGGCTGTTCGGGACTGGTGGTCCAGCTGAAGCCGTTCGGGGCGCTGTGAGGTCTGCAAAGAATTCCTCTTCGAGGTGGAATCATCCACAGAAAAGCCTCGCGCTTTCCACCTCAACTAACTCACAGGGACTGCCACTCTGGAAGGAGAGATCGATGCTGGTGCGTTCCCCGTGCGCACTGATCCGGGCGAAGTGACTGCCCAAGTGGAGATGAAAAGAGAAAAATCCGAGGATGCTGCCTCGGTCACCAGCAGCTCCCTGCTCCGGCCACCGAAGAGGAAAGTCGGCCTAGTGATGGCCTCGTGTGGTCGTGGAAGAGCTTCGTCCCACTGCTTGCCTGGCCTGGATGGATCCGGTAGAAAAAGTCCTGGACATCCCTGTTCTTCTAAAGGCCCAGGTGAGCCAGGGGTTGGGACTGTCTGCGTGGTTACAAGTGGCGGAAGCCCACAGTCGGTAGAGGCCGTCAAGGGGGATAGTTCCGTGACTGGGAATTATCTGCCCGCTGAATGCTACGACACCTCTGACCTGGATTCATTGTCTGACAATGGCGATGATGGGGAGATAGACGAGATCTTCCATCAGAAGGGATGGGACAAGATGAAGCTACCCTCGTCCCGTGTCACAAGGGACCTGCCCATGTCTACTGGAGATAGTACACCTCGGGTAGAGGCCTCGGTGCCAAGGGAAGAAGCTGGTCCTCTGTCTGAAGTTCCCCTTCTGGATTCAACATCCATTTCACCCGTTCCTGTTGCGGGAGCGCAACTTAAAGCACTGCGGGCTCCTAGGCCCAGATCTACCGAGGTGGTGAACGCACCTCGCCACCCAGAAGCGATTGTTCTGCCTGGAGAAGGAGACCGAGCCACCATGCCCCCTTTGTCAAGGCTGCAGCGTCTCTTTGGCCAGAAGGTTGCTCAGGAATATGGGTGGGAATACCCGTATCTGCCTCGGGAACTGCTTTATGAGGTGGAAGTTTTTCGGCAGCGATGGTATGATACCTTTGTGTGGGACAAACTTAAAGTACAGCAAGCACGACGGTACCTTTCCTGTTCACCAACGGTAGGGATGAGCTCGGTGTTCGAGTCGAACATACGTTCGACTCGAACATCGGCTGTTCGATCGTTCGGTGAACATCGAACGATTTGGGCCGTTCGCGCCAAATTCGAGTGACGCGAACGGCCCACAATACACTGCGCCATCGCAGTGCAATCCCGGCGCTGTGATTGGCCAAGCATGCACTGTGACCGCGCATGCTTGGCTAATCACAGCGCCGGCAGCTAGGAGAGCCATAATTGGCCACAGGCAGGTTGCCTGTGGCCAATTATAGCTCAGGGGGTTTAGCACACGCCCCACACTATAAAAGGCCGCCAGCGCGGCGGCCTTGTGTAGTGTGTTCCGGCGCAGGGAAAGAGAAGGATAGGCAGGGACAGTGCTATTCTTTGTGCTATTCTTGTGTGTAGGGAGAGAGAAGGATAGGCAGGGAGAGTGTCAGTGTCATATTCTTTGCTAAACCTTGTGTGCAGGGATTAGAAAAGGATAGGCAGGGGACAGTGTCAGTGTCATATTCTTTGCTAAAACTTGTGTGCAGGGAGAGAGAAGGATAGGCAGGGAGAGTGTCAGTGTCATATTCTTTGCTAAACCTTGTGTGCAGGGAGAGAGAAGGATAGGCAGGGAGAGTGTCAGTGTCATATTCTTTGATAAACCTTGTGTGCAGGGAGAGAGAAGGATAGGCAGGGGACAGTGTCAGTGTCATTGTTGCTAAGCCTCCTCCACATTATACACCTGAAGCTAGCCCGTATTGCTGTGTTTTCCTGGTGTGTTACACTAACAGGCATTTGCAGCACTTACAGCAGGCGTAGTGTGATTCCTGCAAAATATACACCTGAAGCTAGCCTGTATTGCTGTGTTTTCCTGGTGTGTTACACTAACAGGCATTTGCAGCACTTACAGCAGGCGTAGTGTGATTCCTGCAAAATATACTCCTGAAGCTAGGCCTTATTGCTGTGTTTTCCTAGTGTGTTACACTAACAGGCATTTGCAGCACTTACAGCAGGCGTAGTGTGATTCCTGCAAAATATACACCTGAAGCTAGCCCGTATTGCTGTGTTTTCCTGGTGTATTACACTAACAGGCACTTGCAGCACTTACAGCAGGCGTAGTGTGATTCCTGCAAAATATACTCCTGAAGCTAGCCTGTATTGCTGTGTTTTCCTGGTGTGTTACACTAACAGGCATTTGCAGCACTTACAGCAGGCGTAGTGTGATTCCTGCAAAATATACTCCTGAAGCTAGGCCTTATTGCTGTGTTTTCCTAGTGTGTTACACTAACAGGCATTTGCAGCACTTACAGCAGGCGTAGTGTGATTCCTGCAAAATATACACCTGAAGCTAGCCCGTATTGCTGTGTTTTCCTGGTGTATTACACTAACAGGCATTTGCAGCACTTACAGCAGGCGTAGTGTGATTCCTGCAAAATATACACCTGAAGCTGGCCTGTATTGCTGTGTTTTCCTGGTGTGTTACACTAACAGGCATTTGCAGCACTTACAGCGGGCGGAGTGTGCCTCCTGCACATTATACACCTGAAGCTAGCCCGTATTGCTGTGTTTTCCTGGTGTGTTACACTAACAGGCATTTGCAGCACTTACAGCAGGCGTAGTGTGATTCCTGCAAAATATACACCTGAAGCTAGCCCGTATTGCTGTGTTTTTCTGGTGTGTTACACTAACAGGCATTTGCAGCACTTACAGCGGGCGGAGTGTGCCTCCTGCACATTATACACCTGAAGCTAGCCCGTATTGCTGTGTTTTCCTGGTGTGTTACACTAACAGGCATTTGCAGCACTTACAGCAGGCGTAGTGTGATTCCTGCAAAATATACACCTGAAGCTAGCCCGTATTGCTGTTTTTTCCTGGTGTGTTACACTAACAGGCATTTGCAGCACTTACAGCAGTCGTAGTGTGATTCCTGCAAAATATACACCTGAAGCTAGCCCGTATTGCTGTGTTTTCCTGGTGTGTTACACTAACAGGCATTTGCAGCACTTACAGCTGTCAGTGAAACATTATAAAGAAGCACAGCATACTTCCTTTTGAACACTAGATGGCAGCAACGTCGACAGTGGAAGCTGTCAGCTGCACACATCACATGACTTCCTGGCTGCCTATAAAAGACAGCCTGGATCCATGTTTAAGTTGCTGGTTTATCTTTCAGCTTCCCTAGTTCCTGCTTGTGTTTTCTGCCTTGATACTACCGTTGTGACCCGGATTGACTCTGACCTGCTCCGATCTCTTCCAGCACCTGACCCTTGGCTTGTCTTTTGTACCTCTGCTACCTTTCTCCAGTGTTTGACCCTCGGCCTGCTTACGGATTACTCTACCAGTCTCCTGTGCTTGACCTCCAGCCTGCCTACGGACTTTGCTATTATCTACTGTGCTCAAACCCCTGGCCAGATTAAGGACTTGCTGTGTATCTTCAGTGTCTACTAGTACTGCACAGCTTTCAGCTCCACGTCATCCGCACGCAGACCTACCAGCCTGCCGGTACCTCGTGCCTCTTTGTGCCCTTCACCCTCTGTTCCACCACCAGGGGTGGAGTGCGCTTAGTCGCAAGGGAGAACCGCTCTCAGCATCTCGGCCTCAGTGAGTACCATCGTGACAGTATAAACCAGCCAAAATGTCCGAGGCCGACAGAGCGTGTTCTCCTCTTGAGGCCCTGTGTCAGCAGGTCACAGCCATTACGCAGGCAGTCCAGAAGTTGCAGGAGGGTTATATCCAGATGGATGGACGTCTTCAGCACCTATCCAGGTCGCCCGCTTCAGCCACCACAGCTTCAGCAGTTTCTCCTGGGACCTCCTCTTCTCAAGCTCAGTCCAACCCTGCTGTCATTATGGCCGTTCCTGAACCACGGGTTCCTATTCCTGAGCGATTTTCGGGCAACCGAAAGAAATTCAGAGCTTTCAAGAACGCCTGCTCCCTATACTTGGCCCTCCAACCCAGGACTTTTTCTTCTGAAGTTGTCAAGGTGGGGTTCATTATCTCCTTATTATCTGAGGAACCACAAGCCTGGGCCCATGGTCTCATGGAGCAGAGAAGCCCCATATTGAACTCAATAGACACTTTCTTTGAATCCATGGCTTAACTGTATGATGACCCTCAGCGTACAGCCACGGCAGAGTCCGCCTTACATGCCCTGACCCAAGGAAAGAGACCAGTGGAGGACTATACGGTTGATTTACGTAAATGGTCAGCTGATACAGGATGGAAAGTGGCTGCCCTCAAATATCAGTACCGCCAGGGTCTCTCCGAGGCCCTTAAAGACGAACTGGCCCGGGTTGAGACCCCTACTACTTTCGAAGCTTTAATTCAATTGACCATTAAATTGGACAGACGCATGCAGGAGCGGCGCTCCGAGCGTTTCCAGTCCACCCGATCTACCTGGATGCTACCCAAGCCTTCTCCAGTCCATCCTCCGTTCCTGGCTCCTCCTGTTGTTTCTGCTCCTGAGAGTGAACCCATGCAGCTAGGTTTGGTCCGAGCTCCACTCACCCCCGATGAAAGACAGCGGAGACGCCAAGCCAACCTGTGCCTGTTTTGCGGCGAAGCGGGACATTACTTACGTAACTGCCCCGTGAGACCCAGTAAGTCACGCAACCATTATGCTATGAACTATCAAGTTGCTGGTCCTACTCAAACTCATGTTACCCTTCCTGTCTCTCTACGGGTAGCGGGAGAGGTAATTCGGCTACTGGCCATAGTCGATTCGGGCGCCTGCAGCTGCTTCCTTGATGCATCATTGGTTTAGAAACTACATGTTCCTCTCCTCAACAAGAGACAGAATCTCCTGGTTCACTTAGCCGATGGGTCCTTACCCTGCTCAGGACCTGTTACACAAGAAACTGTTCCCATTCTCACTGTCACAGACTCAGGCCACCAGGAGCACTTATGTTTTGATATTATCTGCTCCCCCATGTTCCCTGTCATCTTGGGACTTCCATGGTTACAAGCCCATGATCCTCAAATTAGCTGGCTTAATAAAGAGATTTCCTTCTCCTCTGCCTACTGCTCCCAGCATTGTTTTGTTCCAGCTCCTGCCTCATGCCTCATGCCGCGTACACACGATCATTATTCACGGCGGTTAAAAAACCGCCGTGAATAATGACAGGAAAAACGAGGGAACCGCTTGGTTCCCTACACACGGTCGTTTTTCCCGTAATTTTTTCTCTTGACGAGAAAAACGACCGTCTGTGGGCTCCGCGGCAGTGTTTCCCTATGGGAAAACTGCCGCGGAAAAAAATGCTGGAAAAACGACGAGAAAATTTAGAACATGTTCTAATTTTTCTCGTCGTTTTTTATGCCGTTTTTCTCGACGAGAAAAACGACATAAAGCCCACAGATGATCGTTTTTCTCGGCGAAATGAAAAAATGCCGTTTTTCTCGTCGAGAAAAACGGTCGTGTGTACGCGGCATAACTGTTCGACCAGTACCTGACCATCTCCAGCATGTCCCTCCCGTTTACCTCAAATTCAAAGACATTTTTGATAAAAAGAAAGCAGATTGTTTGCCACCTCATCGGTCTTACGACTGTCCCATTGACCTCCTACCTGGCTCAGAAATCCCTTTCGGTCGCATATTTCCATTGTCCGAGACCGAGTTGGAAGCTCTTCGGGTATACATAGACGAGAATCTTGAAAAAGGCTTCATCCGTCTGTCCTCTTCACCGGCTGGAGCCGGTATCTTCTTCGTCGAAAAGAAATACGGCTCCCTAAGGCCTTGCATAGACTACAGGGAGATCAATAAAATAACTATAAAGAACCGGTACCCGCTCCCACTTATCCCAGAACTGTTTCAGCGGTTTCGTACCGCCCGCATCTTCTCCAAATTAGACTTACGGGGTGCCTACAATCTTATCCGGATTCGTGCTGGTGATGAGTGGAAGACCGCCTTCAGGTCCAGGTTCGGTCACTTTGAATACTTGGTGATGCCGTTTGGGCTATGCAATGCCCCGGCAACCTTTCAACATCTGGTGAACGATGTCTTTCGTGAATATCTCGACAACTTTGTAATTGTCTACTTGGATGATATCCTTATTTTTTCTGCCACCATTGAACTTCACCAAACTCACGTAAAAAAGGTTCTTACAATTCTCAGAAACCACGGACTTTACCTTGAGGCCTCGTACATACGGCCGAGATTCTCGTCGAAAAAAACATGTCGTTTTTTTCGACGAGATTCTTGGACAAGAAAATTGTCCCGGCCGAGTGTACACACGCTCGATTCAAAGAACCCGCGGTTCTTTGAATGGAGCGTACGCGGTGACGTCATCGACTATGACGAGCATGCACTCGTCACATTCGATGCCGTCGCCGCCATCTTGGTATACCCTATGTATGCCTAGGAAGCTACCGCGCATGCGTCGAATTCATTTCGAACATGCGCGGGCTTCCGGGAGGACAGGTAAGTGTACACACACTCACTTTTCTCGTCGAGAAACATGCCGACGAGAATCTCGACGAGAAAATAGAGAGCAGGATCTCTATTTTCTCGTTGAGATACTTGTCGCTTTTCTTGACGAGAAACCATACACACGAACGAGTTTCTCGGCAAAAAATCTCTGCCAGCAAGTTTCTTGCTGGTTTTTGCCGAGAAACTCATTCGTGTGTACGAGGCTTCAAGCTGAGAAATGTGAGTTCGAGAAAACTGTTGTCCAGTTCCTGGGGTTCATTATTTCCACCGAAGGGGTTGCTATGGACCCACAGAAAGTTAAAGCTATCCAGGAGTGGCCGGCCCCTACTGATAAAAAAGGGGTGCAAAGGTTCATAGGCTTCGCCAACTTCTATCGGAGGTTCATTAAGGGATTTTCATCCATCATCTCTCCCATCACTCAGTTGACCCGTCAGCAAAATCGCTTTCAATGGTCCCAGGAAACCCAGGAAGCCTTCGACAAGTTAAAACTCAGATTCATCTCCGCACCAATTTTACAGCATCCTGACCCGGCTTTGCCCTTCGTGCTGGAAGTTGACGCCTCAGAGACTGCTACAGGAGCTATTTTGTCCCAAAGACAGGGTCTGAAGGCTCTCCTTCACCCAGTGGCTTTTGCATCCCGGAAGCTAAGTTCCCCCGAAAGAAATGATGACGTCGGTGACCGGGAATTGCTAGCCATTAAATTTGCCTTGGAGGAATGGAGATATCTTCTGGAGGGTGCGTCCCACGCTATCATGATTTTCACAGACCATAAAAACCTGGAGTACCTCCGGACTGCCAAACGCCTCAGACCACGACAAGCCCGATGGGCGCTCTTTTTCTCCAGGTTTAATTTTCATATCACCTTCCGACCTGGTTCCAAGAATGGTAAAGCGGACGCACTCTCCCGGATGTTCCCCGAATTTCCTCAGACAACTGAACCTGACACCATCCTTTCGCCACAGAATTTTCTTCTCCTTGCTCAGCCCGATCTAAGAACTGCCATTGAACAGGCCTCTAGCCACTGTACCGACCCAGAGATATCTTCTCTAGAGAAACGGGGCAATCTGTTCTGGCCTCAAAATACAATTTTTGTCCCCCTGGAAGTAAGATCCTTGATCTTAAAGACATTTCACGATCACAAGCTTGCAGGTCACTTCGGAGTACAAAAAACCTCCGAACTGGTCTCTCGCTCTTTTTGGTGGCCAGGTTGGAGACGAGACTGTGAGAGCTATGTTTCTTCATGTATTTCTTGCCAGCGGAACAAGGGGGCAAGGGCCAAATCCTGGGGCCTACTGAGACCTTTACCTATCCCGGAAAGACCATGGAAGGAGGTCTCTATGGACTTTATCGTGGACCTGCCCCCCTCTGAAGGCTTTACCACCATTTTTGTCATTGTTGACCGCCTCTCAAAGATGGCACATTTTCTACCTATGATTGGTACCCCCTCTGCCTTAGACACTGCCAACACATTCATTAAGGAAGTGGTGAGACTCCACGGGGTACCTGATAATATTGTCTCCGACAGAGGCGCACAATTCACCTCAAAATTTTGGAAGGAACTCTGTAAGTCATTAGAAATCAAGGTTTGTCTCTCTTCAGCTTACCACCCCCAGAGTAATGGCCAAACAGAGAGAACAAACCAAACTCTAGAACAATATCTTTGTTGTTTCTGTTCTTGCTCCCAGGACGATTGGTCTTCTTTATTACCCTATGCGGAATTTGCCTACAATAATTCCATACACTCAGCCACCAACCAGACTCCTTTTTGGGCCAACTGTGGTTTTCATCCTTCCTTCCTCCCTAAAACCATCCCGGAAATCTCAGTACCCGCAGTACAAGATCGGATAACTTCTATTCAATCCAACTTCCAAAGGATCCAGGAAACCATGCAAAAAGCTCAGGATAGTTATAAAAAACATTTTGACCGAGGAAGAAAAGCTAACCCGGCTTTCAAAGTAGGAGATGAGGTTTGGCTATCCGCCATCAACCTTAGACTCCCTTGCCCGTCACAAAAATTAGGACCAAAGTTCATCGGCCCTTTCAAGATTAAAAGAATGGTAAATCCTGTGGCTTTTGAGTTGACCCTTCCTGATTCTTACAGGATACATCCCGTGTTTCATGCCTCCCTGCTAAAACCAGTGGTCCCTAGTCCTTTTTTGGGAAGAGAAGAGCCTCCTCCTCCTCCAGTCGAGATTGATGGAGAGAACGAATTTGAGGTGGAAACTATAATAAACTGTAGGAAGAGGGGTAGGCAACTTCAATACCTAATTAAGTGGAAGGGGTACCCACCTGAAAATAATTCTTGGGAACCCTCAAGGAACATACACGCCCCTCGCTTGATCCGAACTTTTCAGTTGGAACACCCAGAATTAATGTCCAGTTTGGGCGTCCAGAGGTCGCTCCTCGGGGGGGGCACTGTCAGTGAAACATTATAAAGAAGCACAGCATACTTCCTTTTGAACACTAGATGGCAGCAACGTCGACAGTGGAAGCACACATCACATGACTTCCTGGCTGCCTATAAAAGACAGCCTGGATCCATGTTTAAGTTGCTGGTTTATCTTTCAGCCTCCCTAGTTCCTGCTTGTGTTTCCTGCCTTGATACTACCGTTGTGACCCGGATTGACCCTGACCTGCTCCGATCTCTTCCAGCACCTGACCCTTGGCTTGTCTTTTGTACCTCTGCTACCTTTCTCCAGTGTTTGACCCTCGGCCTGCTTACGGATTACTCTACCAGTCTCCTGTGCTTGACCTCCAGCCTGCCTACGGACTTTGCTATTATCTTCTGTGCTCAAACCCCTGGCCAGATTAAGGACTTGCTGTGTATCTTCAGTGTCTACTAGTACTGCACAGATTTCAGCTCCACGTCATCCGCACGCAGACCTACCAGCCTGCCGGTACCTCGTGTCTCTTTGTGCCCTTCACCCTCTGTTCCACCACCAGGGGTGGAGTGCGCTTAGTCGCAAGGGAGAACCGCTCTCAGCATCTCGGCCTCAGTGAGTACCATCGTGACACAGCAGGCGTAGTGTGATTCCTGCAAAATATACTCCTGAAGCTAGGCCTTATTGCTGTGTTTTCCTAGTGTGTTACACTAACAGGCATTTGCAGCACTTACAGCAGGCGTAGTGTGATTCCTGCAAAATATACACCTGAAGCTACCCCTTATTGCTGGTTTTCCCATCTCCCTGCAGGCCATTAGAATGTCTGAAAGGCAAACAAGGAGAGGCAGACAGTCAGGAGCCAATAAAAGAGGGCAAGCAGGCTCTGTGTCTAGAGACAACAGTGCTGGTCGTGGACGCGGTGCATCGTCATCAGCACGTGCCATGGGACACGCTTGTCCTTCTTTTCGGCAGCTGGACGTGTTGAGCCGCATCATGCCGAAGACTTGGTAGAGTGGATGACCAAGCCCTCCTCATCCTCCTCATCCTCTCTCACCCAGGCTCAGGGTACTGGCAAAGCAGCTGCCAAAGCGTCCTCTTCCCTGGTATCAATGTCATCATCAGTCACTCCTTCCCTAGGCCCACCATGTCCTCCTGAGGAGTCCCCCGAACTGTTTGAGCACAGTGTTGGGTACATGCTCCAGGAGGATGCCCAGCGTTTCAAAGGATCTGATGATGATACCCAGCTAGAGGAAGGCAGTAGCGTGAGAGCAGAGAGAGGGGATGCTCAAGAAGGACACCAATCTGGCAGTCATGTTCCAGCAGCTGCAGCATACTGCCAGATTGGCTCCAGTGATGAGGAGGGAGGGGATGATGAGGTCACTGACTCCACGTGGGTGCCTAATAGGAGAGAGGAGGAGGAGGAGGATGAGGAGGAGGCACACCTCCAACGAGGCAGGATGCCCTCGGGGGGCCAGCGTAAGGGCAGCACACCGACTGAATCACACCGCAGAGCTCCGCCTGTGCAGGGCGCTGCCTCTGCCCGTTATTCAAAAAGTTCTTTGGTGTGGGCCTTTTTTGAGCCGAGTACATCAGATCGCACAGCTGCTGTTTGCAACATATGTCTCAAGCGTATATCGCGTGGCCAAAACATCAGCCGCTTGGGCACCACATGCTTGACCAGACATATGTTGACCTGCCATGCAGCTCGTTGGCAAGCCTACCTTAAAGACCCACACCAAAGAACAAAGCGGACCTCTCCTTGCACCGCTTCAGCTGGGATCTCCAACCCCACTATACCTTCAGTCCTCTCTGAAACCTGCACTGAGAGGAATGAAGGTGTAGAATTAGGTGTGTCACAGCCAAGTACTTGCGGGCACTCTGCTAGCAGTACACCGACGTCCGATTCTAGCAGGCAAATTTCCCTGCCCCAGCTGCTGGACCGTCGAAAGAAGTTCACTCCCAGCCATCCACATGCCCAGCGGTTGAATGCTAGCTTGGCTAAATTGCTAGCGCTTCAACTGCTGCCTTTTCAGTTGGTAGACTCGGCCCCCTTCCGTGAGTTTGTGCAATGTGCGGTTCCTCAGTGGCAGGTTCCCAAATGCCACTTTTTCTCACGGAAGGCGATTCCGGCTCTCTACCGGCACGTGGAAGGCAATGTCTTGGCCTCGCTGGACAGGGCGGTCAGCGGTGGGGTGCATATTACCGCTGACTCATGGTCCAGCAGGCATGGACAGGGACGTTACCTTTCTTTCACGGCCCATTGGGTCACTCTTTTGGCAGCTGGGAAGGATGCAGGACAAGGTGCAGTAGTGTTGGAGGTTGTTCCGCCGCCACGCCTCCAAAATGCTACTACTGGTTGTGACACACCTCTCTCCTCCACCCCCTCCTCTTCTTCTTCCTCCATGGCCTCTTCCTGTGCTTTGTCCTCGGAACCAGCGGTGCTCTGTAGGCGTTCAAGGGGCTACGCAAGTACGCAGGCAAAAAGATGCCATGCCGTGCTTGCACTGGTGTGTTTGGGGGACAGGAGCCACACTGGGGCAGAGGTTCTGTCTGCTCTGCAGGGGCAGGCTGAGAGGTGGTTGATGCCACGCCAGCTTAAGCCAGGAATGGTGGTTTGCGACAATGGCACCAACCTCCTCTCCGCCCTCCGACAGGGACAACTGACCCATGTGCCCTGTGTGGCTCACGTCCTTAACCTGATGGTGCAGCGGTTCTTGGGCAGGTACCCGGGCTTACAGGATGTCCTGAGGCAGGCCAGGAAAGTCTGTGTGCATTTCCGCAGATCTTATATTGCCAGTGCTCGCCTGGCTGAGCTGCAAAAGGAGTTGAACCTGCCCAAGAACCGCCTTATATGTGACATGCCCACCAGGTGGAACTCAACGTTGGCCATGCTGCAGCGGCTGCACACGCAGCAGAGGGCCATCAATGAGTACCTGTGCGACTACGGCACCAGGACAGGGTCAGGGGAGCTCGGGTTTTTTTCACCACGCCAGTGGGGCATGATCAGGGATGCATGCACTGTCCTGGCACCATTTGAGGAGGCCACGAGGATGGTGAGCAGTGACAGTGCATGCATCAGTGACACTGTACCTCTTGTCCACCTGTTGGAACATACGCTGCATGGAATAATGGACAGGGCACTTGAGGCAGAACAGAGGCAGGAAGAGAAGGACTTCCTTGCCTCTCAAGGCCCCCTTTACCCAGACAGTGTTCCTTCTGTCCCACCCATCGCACAGGAAGAGGAGGAGGAGGAGGAGGAGGAGGAGGATTGTGTCAGCATGGAGGTGGAGCCTGGCACTCAGCATCATCAGCAGCAGTCTTTTAGGGATGATTTACAGTCCCAAGAAACCCGTGGACTTGTATGTGGCTGGGAGGAGGTGGCTGCGGATCATGTCGTCCTTAGTGACCCAGAGGACTCCGGACCGAATGCCTCAGCTAACCTACGCTGCATGGCCTCCCTGATCCTGCAAAGTCTGCGGAAGGATCCTCGTATTCTTCGGATCAAGGAGAGGGACCATTACTGGCTGGCCACTCTCCTTGATCCACGGTACAAGGGTAAGGTTGCGGACCTTATCTTACCGTTGCAGAGGGAGCAGAGGATGAGACAACTCCGGGAGGCCTTGCAGAAAGGTCTGTGCAACGCGTTCCCAGAGACTGGGAGGTTACAAACTCCTGGTCCTGGACAACGAGTTGCTGAGGCTTCGGTCAGTCAAAGAAGGAGCGGTGGGGAAGGTGGCCGTCTGACCGATGCGTTCAGACAATTCTTTAGTCCGCAGCCCCAAGGTATGATCGGTTCCAGCAACCATCGCCAGCGTCTGATATACATGGTGCAGGAATACCTAGGGGCAAGGTCAGACTTGAACACCTTCCCCACCGAAAATCCTCTGGCTTACTGGGTCTTGAGGATGGATCACTGGCCAGAACTTGCACAGTATGCAATTGAGCTACTGGCCTGTCCTGCATCCAGCATTCTTTCAGAACGCACATTTAGTGCTGCTGGAGGATTTGTCATGGATCACAGGGTGCGCCTGTCCACCGACTCGGTTGATCGACTGACTTTCATAAAGATGAACCAGTCTTGGATCACCACCAGCTACCAAACACCTGAAGCTGATATAACAGACTAATTTATTTTCAAATGTCACATCCCTTCAAGACTGATGCTGAGTGACTGTCCTGTTATGTTGACTGACTATCCTCCTCCTCCTCCTCCTCAATGATCCGATTGATGATGATAGCTTGGAAGAACATTTTTGTTTCTGGGTGCCGCCACCAGTGCCTAAGGCCCAATTATTCAGCCCCTGTTTAACAGGGGCATGTAATTCCAATTTTTTATGCAATGCTTTGCAGCACGGCTCATTCCTGCACTCCAACTAGAGTATCTGGGAGAGGTTGCAGTGTCGTGGGACCAGCACCAGTGCCTAAGGCCCAATTTTTCAGCCCCTGTATAACAGGGGCATGTAATTACAATTTTTGATGCAATACTTTGCAACAGGGCTCATTGCTGTGCTCCAAGTACAGTATCTGTGAGGGGTTGCAGTGTTGTGGCACCAGTGCCTAAGGCCCAATTTGTCAGCCCCTGTTCAACAGGGGCATGCAATTACAATTCTTGATCTAATAATTCACAGCATGGCCCATTCATACGCCCACCAAGAGTAACTGTGAGGGCTTACAGTGTTGTGGCAACACCACCACCACCACCACCAAAGGCCCAATTTTCAGCCCCTGTTCAACAGGGGCATGCAATTACAATTCTTGATCTAATAATTCACAGCAGGGCCCATTCATGCGCCCACCAAGAGTAACTGTGAGGGCTTACAGTGTTGTGTCAACACCACCACCACCACCACCAAAGGCCCAATTTTTCAGCCCCTGTTCAACAGGGGCATGCATCTACAATTCTTGATCTAATAATTCACAGCAGGGCCCATTCATGCGCCCACCAAGAGTAACTGTGAGGGCTTACAGTGTTGTGTCAACACCACCACCACCACCACCAAAGGCCCAATTTTTAGCCCCTTTTCAACAGGGGCATGCAATTACAATTCTTGATCTAATAATTCACAGCAGGGCCCATTCATGCGCCCACCAAGAGTAACTGTGAGGGCTTACAGTGTTGTGGCAACACCAACATGTAAGGGGCAAATTTCAGCAGAGTATATAGGGCAGGCCCCTACTTTCAAACATCCAACTTACAATCGACTCCTACTTGCAAACGGAAGGAGACAACAGGAAGTGAGAGGAAATCTACCCCTAGGAAGGGAAATTCTCTCCTGTAAGAGTTAATGTGGGAAAAAGGTGTCTCCTCTCTACTGATGCTTTATCACCAATCCTTGTTTCAATAAAAACCCCACTTTTCAAAAACATTTGTCATTGGGACGGAAAGTGAGGTGAAATGTTCTGAACAGGGGCACAGACAGCAAAACAAATGTTACAGGGGTGATAACCCTTCCCTATGTTTTCCAAAAAGCTTAAAAATAGATTTTTTGGCTGGAGCTACACTTAAACAATGTACCTGTTCATAATTACAAACAGATTCTACATAAGGACAAACCTACAGTCCCTGTCTTGTATGCACCGCCTGTATACGGCTGTTCAGAGTATATAGGGCCTTTTTTTTTTGTGTGCGGGGTTCCCCTTAATATCCATACAAGACCCAAAGGGGCTGGTAATGGGCTCGGGTAGGGGGGGGGGGGGGTGATGGGGTAGCTATGCCATTTTTCTTAAAGATTTTCATCCATATTACCGGGACCAGACATTACATTAAAGCCGCAAGCAGTTTTAAATGGCTTTTTTTTCCTTTAGAAATGTCATTTTGTGCAGGGATAGTTCTAAACACGGGAAACACATGGCACTTCACAGGCATACTTTAGACACCCCACAGGTACGATATTTAAAGGAATATTTGACTTTTTTTTTTCACTTTATGCATCATTAAAATGACTGCTCCCGAAAAACTGCCGTTTTTAAAACTTCTTTTTGCATTGATACATGTCCCCTGGTGCAGAACCCGGGTTCCCAAACCCTTTTTAAGACAATAACATGCATAATAGTCGTTATAATAAGCACTTTAGATTTCGAACGTTCGCATTCATTGTATTTAATAGGGTTCTAAAGTTCGTGCGAACTTTCGGTCTGTTCGCGGGTTCTGGTCCGAACCGAACCCGGGGGTGTTAGGTTAATCCCTAACCAACGGTCACCAAGAAGTTCCAGGACTGTAAAGCTAAGTGGATGCTGGGAAGACACATCCATGCGGACAAAGTGGTGATTTGCCGTAAGGAAGGAAAAAGTGTTGAGTACCATGTGGAGGCTTTTGATGACCGTCTGAAGCCTGTGTCATTGCCTCATCCAAGGTTTTACCTATAAAAGGAAAAAGAGAGAAATAGACTCCCGTGTGCTTTTCTTTTCCATTCATGGCTGAACTTTCCGGAGTGCCTTTGCCGGAACACAGGGACTGTGCCCTAGTTTTTTTTTGTATTTGGGCAGTTCTACTCTTTGGAGAAATGGGAGCTGTTTATGTTTTGTTCTCCCTCCTTCTCCTTGCACTTAAGAGAAATCAGTGACTCTGGGTTTTAGTTAGTGTAGGGTCACAGAGAAATGAAAAGTTCATCTGGAAGTGATGAGTGTCTTGACCGCAGCACTGTCACCAGGTGGCAGTGTTGCGCAACGATTGTTTGTTTTTTCGACATTATGCAGCACTCATTGGAGTGAATGGGTTTCTTCTCGGATAGACTCATTAATTTCAAGCAAACACACATATGTTGTTAGGATGTATGTATCTTTTCTTTCCCTCTGCAGGAGATTCGTCTATCAAGGCTGCTGAGAATGGGTGGTCCTTAGATAGCCAGGGGGAGGGAAGAATGTAAATGTGTGAGATAGTTACAGTGTTTTATTGAAAATGTTTTATAGTTATATTGTTTTAAGGTTTCCCTTTCCCATTCAGGTCTTGGCACAATTCAGGGCTAAAATGTGTAGTTTGGTTTCTGGGCTGAACTTATGTCACCACCCTTGTGGGATGTGAGTTTGTACCAGACACTGGGGGACCAGTGTCAAATCACCAGGGGGAGAGTATAGCGGGTACTTGAATTTGGGGGAAGCATCTGGGTTGTAGTGTAACCCAGATGCCTTGATTGTTAGGAAATTCAAGGTTCTCTTTGTGAGTCTTGGAGGACTCTGGTGGTGTGAAGTTCCCGCTGGCCAATAGGTGGCATTGTTGCCTTGGACCGGGGCTGAACTCACACCGCAAGACTTTACCTTTTTGTCCTCCCCTGGAGCTGGTACAGCGGGGCGGGGAACCCGCTGTGGCGCGAAGGGAGAGGGCATAAAAGGGGCGGACGCCCTGATCACGGGGTTAGAGTCCGGAGCCAGAAGACGCGCCCGCACCCAGGAACCTTCAGCCTGGGTGCTGGCGTTCCGGTATTCCAGGCCTAGGTGCCCTTGACCTAGCCGGAGCGGAGATGGAGTCCATCTCAGGCACCTTTAGCCTGGGGTGAGGTACTATGGCGGATGCCTGGGGCTCAGTACCTTCGACTGAGTTCCGCGAGGGTGGAGGAATCCGAGGGGGCCCTAACTCCTTGGGTGCCTGTGTCTGAGTTCGTGAGGACTGGTGTGCAGTAACTTCTGTGAAGAGTCCGGCGCAGCATTGCTGGTGACGGAGAGGCCTCCCATTCTCCCTTGGACGGATTTCTTCCTCTGACAGGGGCAGAGCGAGCGAAGGTAATTCACGTTCTACATCACCTAGTCTGTGGTGACAGCACAGTGGTCAGCAGCAGAAGGGAAAGGATTGTGCATCGATCTGTCCCTATTTTCCAAAGTAAAGAAACTGTTTTATTGCTTGGCAAGAAGAATAAAACTGAGTTGGACCTATTTACTGTGTGGAACTCTGGTTACTAGAAGCAAAGGAGTCAGGGATGAAGTACTGGACTTGACTCTCGGACACCTACACAAAAAACCCAATTTGCTGGCCTTCCCCTCTTAGCTATGGAGGACATGGGCCGTGGCGTATCTCATCTCTCTCTCCCAGGTACCCCTAGACAACAGCCATATAACCGATGAAGATAGAGAGAGGGGTGAGCCACGCTACAGTAGGAATGTGCAACAAAGGTTGTTATAATCCTTGCAATGTACATAGATCACCCAGAGGGGAATGTTTTTTTCTGAACAAAATTGGAGTTACACTTTAAGTTTAAATTGAATTTAAACCCTCACATATACCCAGTGAAGTGAACAGCCTTTGATGATTCACAGGGATGAAAGAAATCTCCCTACATAAGTTTTACATGCATATATGCTGTCTTCAGCTTTATATTTTCTTTAGAAAGTTCAGATCGCGTTAGGAGATTTTCTCTTCCTGTTCAGCACTGCAGTGAAGCCTGGGCATACAGCCAAGACAGCTTATTGGAGGAAAGGCACACGCCCCCTCTCCTTAAAGGTATAGACTTTCAGAGCTGTCCCTTGAATCTGTGCTAATCAATTTATAGCATATTTATAGCATATACTCTTTGAAATAAGCACACATTTTCAAGATTACATTAAGAAGGCCATAAAATTACTATCTCAAATAAGTACAGATTCACAGCATAAGTCCCACATTTTATGAAATTTGAAAGGACAGTTTTTTCTTTCATACAATGTACATTGCTTTCTTTATTTCCACTGAAATATACTGGTGGGATGGGTTCATCCACTATATACAGTGTGAGGGGGTTAGCTCGGCAGCGGGTGTGTGTGATCCCCTGGATGGGCTCCCCACACAAAAACAGGCCCAGCAGACGGAGGTTGTGGTTTTCAAGATCAAAAAGGTGCGGTTTATTTCTCTATTTACAGTGACAAAAAAACACAGCAAAGCAAAAAGAAACATAAACAAAATAAACCCTGGTCAGCTTGACCTCTGACTAAACATGCAGGTTTCCTAACTAACAACTGGGATCAGCCTGGTGCTGTCCTAGTCCCTAAGTCCCTGGTTTAGTAAATGTCCAAACAAATAGCCACACAGGCTTTGTCTCACCGCACAGGGGTTCACTCTCCCTAGACAGTCCACACAGGTCTGGTTCCAGGCATGAGCAAACACCTAATGAAGCTGGGAGTTTTTATAGAGACCTTAAACGAGCTGACAAGCTTCAGCTGGTCTCATCAACTCCCTGCCTGCACGACGCCCAGCACTCTCCCTAGAGGTATGAATCATCCATGAGCCCACTAGCCTCAGCTGGGCTTCATCAACTCTCTCCCTAGTTGTATAAGTCGGCATAAAGCCTGAATCTGGGAGAAATATACCTACCCCCCTGGATGCAACCAGGTGACTTTACCTTCCTGCTGTCACATACCCCCCCCTCTTGTTTTAACCTTGGGGTTGGAACACCTGCAATCAGGCATTCATGTACTCGAGACAAAGCATCCACATTCCCCATTTGAACGCCAGGGCGATGCTTTACTGTGAAGTTGAATTCCTGTAGGGCCAGGAACCACCTATTTACTCTTCTATTTGTCTCCTTGTTTTGAGCCATCCACTTTAACGGAGCGTGATCCGTAACCATGTCAAAGTGCCTACCTAGCAGATAGTACCGAAGGGAATCTAGAGCCCACTTCACCGCTAAACACTCCTTTTCAACAGTGGCGTAATTTACCTCATGGGACTTCAACTTCCTGCTGAGGTAAATGACTGGGTGCTCTTCCCCGTTCCAGACCTGGGACAATACTGCTCCTAACCCCACATCTGACGCATCACTTTGTACGACAAAGTCTTTAGAGAAGTCGGGTGAGTACAACACTGGCTGGCTACATAAGGCTTGTTTCAAGAATTGGAACGCTGCCTCAGCCTCGGGGGTCCATTTAATCATGACCGACCCTTTCCCTTTCGTCAGGTTGGTTAGGGGCACAGCCTTAGAAGCAAAGTGGGGAATGAAGCGCCGATAATAACCCGCGATTCCCAGAAAGGCTCGTACCTGCTTCTTGCTGTTGGGACGTGGCCAACTCTGGATGGCCTCGACTTTGTTGAGTTGGGGTTTTATTACTCCCCTGCCAATGGTGTACCCAAGATATTTGGCCTCCTCCTGCCCAATGGTACACTTCTTGGGGTTAGCCGTAAACCCCGCTTCCCGGATAGAGTCTAGGACTGCTTGCACTTTTGGCAGATGTGAGGCCCAATCTGTGCTATGGACAATTACGTCATCCAGGTAAGCCGCAGCATACTTCCGATGGGGCCTCAGTATCTGGTCCATTTTCCGCTGGAATGTGGCCGGCGCATTCTGTAACCCGAACGGCATTCTCTTATATTGGAACGCCCCGTCTGGGGTTACAAATGCGGTTTTCTCTTTGGCCGACTTGGCCAGGGGAATTTGCCAATACCCTTTTGTGAGGTCAAGAGTCGTCATGTATCGGGCTGTTCCCAGCCGGTCGATCAACTCATCTATACGTGGCATGGGGTAGGTGTCAAATTTTGTAACTTTGTTCAACTGACGAAAATCGTTACAAAATCGCCAGCTCCCATCCGGTTTAGGCACCAACACAATGGGACTAGACCAATCACTTTGGGACTCCTCTATCACCCCTAAGTTCAGCATTTTCTGTACTTCCTCCCGTATTGCCTCCCGTCGGGCCTCTGGGATCCGATAGGGTTTTAACTTCACCCTTTCACCGGGCGGGGTAATAATATCATGCTCTACCCCAGATGTTTGTCCTGGCAGCTCAGAGAACACCTCCTTGTTGCGAAGCACAAACTCCTTAACCTCCTGTTGTTGGGGTTGTGACAAGGTGGCTGCTATTCCAACCTCCGGAATCACGCAACCAGTTTGAGCTGGTGACCAAGTTTCTGCGACTAGGGACTCTCTATCCCTCCAGGCTTTCAACAGATTAACGTGATAGATCTGTTCGGGCTTTCGCCTTCCTGGTTGTCTGACCTTGTAATTCACTTCGCTCACTTTTTCCATTATCTCGTAGGGGCCTTGCCATTTGGCAAGGAATTTACTTTCAACCGTAGGGACAAGTACCAATATCCTATCCCCCGGGGAAAAGGTACGGGTCTTGGCTCCACGGTTGTACACTCTCTGCTGTGCCAACTGCGCTTGGGCCAAATGTTCCTTCACGATGGGCATTACCTGTGCAATTCGATCTTGCATCAGGGCGACATGCTCAATCACACTCCTGTGGGGAGAACTCTCACTTTCCCAAGTTTCCTTGGCAATATCCAACAGCCCTCTTGGGTGTCTCCCATACAGTAACTCAAAGGGGGAGAATCCCGTAGAGGATTGGGGCACCTCCCTAATAGCAAACATCAAATAAGGAAGTAGACAGTCCCAATCCTTTCCATCTCTATCCACCACTTTCTTCAACATTTGTTTTAGGGTTTTGTTGAATCTTTCAACCAGCCCATCGGTTTGGGGGTGATACACAGATGTACGCAATTGCGTCACTTTGAACAATTTACACAGCTCTTTCATAACCCGGGACATAAAGGGTGTACCTTGGTCCGTAAGCAGTTCTTTACAAATACCCACCCGGCTAAAAACAAGAGATAGCTCTTTGGCTATGGTTTTGGCCGAGGTATTTCGGAGAGGGATCGCTTCTGGATAACGGGTGGCATAGTCCATTATAACTAATATGTACTGGTGCCCCCTAGCGGACTTGATTATAGGACCTACCAAATCCATTGCGATCCTCTCAAACGGGACCTCAATGATGGGTAGAGGGACCAGCGGGCTACGGAAATGTGGCATCGGGGCCGACCTCTGACACACAGGGCAGGAGGAACAATAATTTTCTATGTCCTTCATCACCCCAGGCCAATAGAATCTCTGTAATACCCTCTCTCGGGTTTTCTCTGTCCCCAGATGACCTCCAAGAATGTGCCCATGGGCCAACTCCAACACCAACTTCCTGTAAGGTTTGGGCACCACAAGCTGCTCAACGGTTTCTTCTGCCCTTTTTGCCACCCGATACAGTAGGTCCTTCTCTACGCTGAAGTATGGGTAAGTGCAGGTATTATCTGGGTTCACTAACTCGCCATCTATTTCCACTACGTTTTCCCGTGCCTTTATTAGGGCGGGGTCTTTTAACTGTTCTGTGGCAAAATTTTCCCTGTGAACCTCAAGATCAGAAAACTCCACAGACGGTAGGTTTTCGTCTGAGGAGGTGGGCTCCTCTCCAGTTTCTTGAGTCTCGCCTGCCAATACTGACAAGGGAAATTCTGGAGAGTCCTCACCACTCTCAGAGGAGTTCTGGCTATCACCTTCCTGGTACATAGGGGCACCAGTGGGGGGCTCAGGATCATCCCACAGTTCCCAGAACTTCGGAAAATCCCTTCCCACAATGGCATCATGCGGTAATTGAGATACTAACCCCACTGGATGAGAGAGGGTACCTTTGGGGGTCTTGAAACACACTGTAGTCACTGGATACTCTTGGGTGTCCCCATGCACACAAATAACAGCTACCTTGCTATTCCCAGAGACCTCTGTTTTAACTAATTCAGCCTTTATCAGGGTCACAAGGCTACCTGAATCCAGTAATACCACAACATTTCTACCATTAATACACATTTTGCATAAATGTTTCTCAGTTCCCCGAATGGCAGTGCATGCGACTGTCGCACACAGCGACTGACGTCTGTCCGTCAGAAAGTCACATTGCATGGGTTCCTCCACAACCGGGCAATTTGCTGCAATATGTCCCGCTTGCCGGCAGCGGTAGCAAACAATCCATTTGGCTGTCTCTTGAGCCCCTGACTTCCCAGGCTGTTCTCGCCAAACTTTGGGTAGAGCTCCCACCCTCTCACTCTCTCCACCCTCACCCCTTGGAATCCTCTTATCCGCCCCTGGGGATGGTCTGGTCTTAGGGTGGAAAGTCCGAGAGTCTCTGGAAGAGGCCGTCAGGTTCTCTGTAGCCAAGTATTTCTCTACATGATCCACAAGACCACCGGCCGTCTCTGGGTCTCCATGGCTTACCCACTTTTGGATGGCAGTAGGAAGAGCTCTCAAAAACCGATCAATTACAACACGTTCCACAATCTCTGGTGCGGACAAAGTCTCTGGCTGTAGCCACTTCCTGCTCAGGTGAATGAGATCATACATTTGAGACCTGGGGGGTTTTCCAAGCTGGAAAGTCCAGTTATGCACACGCTGAGCCCGGACAGCCAGGGTGACACCCAGCCTTGCCAATATTTCAGCTTTTAGCATCACATAGCCTTTTGCTTGGTCAGGCTCTAGGTCATAGTAAGCCTTCTGCGATTCACCAGTTAACAGAGGAGCCACCAGTCCAGCCCACTGCTCCTCAGGCCACTTTTCTCTTTCAGCAGTCCTTTCAAATGTGGTCAAAAATACCTCTGGATCATCCTCTCCAGTCATTTTTGTCAATAAACGACTCACCCCAAAGGACGCGGTATTAGTGGGACGGCTTTCCTCACTGGTCTGCGGACGTTGCTGCATTACTGCTTCCATTTGTTGTAGTCTCTGCTCTTGCTTCTGTAACAGGTCTATGAAGCGGGCCTCAGATTGCTGCTGGGCTGCAAGGCTCTGTTGATGAGCTTGCTGCTGGGCTGCGAAGCTCTGTTGTTGAGCTGCAAGGCTCTTTTGCAAACCTGCATTTGTCTGCTGTTGATTGGCATTTGCTAGAGCCAGCTGTTTCAGTATCTCCTCCATGCTGGCTTAAAAAAAAAACTGCCACTGGTTCTCCACCAACTGTGAGGGGGTTAGCTCGGCAGCGGGTGTGTGTGATCCCCTGGATGGGCTCCCCACACAAAAACAGGCCCAGCAGACGGAGGTTGTGGTTTTCAAGATCAAAAAGGTGCGGTTTATTTCTCTATTTACAGTGACAAAAAAACACAGCAAAGCAAAAAGAAACATAAACAAAATAAACCCTGGTCAGCTTGACCTCTGACTAAACATGCAGGTTTCCTAACTAACAACTGGGATCAGCCTGGTGCTGTCCTAGTCCCTAAGTCCCTGGTTTAGTAAATGTCCAAACAAATAGCCACACAGGCTTTGTCTCACCGCACAGGGGTTCACTCTCCCTAGACAGTCCACACAGGTCTGGTTCCAGGCATGAGCAAACACCTAATGAAGCTGGGAGTTTTTATAGAGACCTTAAACGAGCTGACAAGCTTCAGCTGGTCTCATCAACTCCCTGCCTGCACGACGCCCAGCACTCTCCCTAGAGGTATGAATCATCCATGAGCCCACTAGCCTCAGCTGGGCTTCATCAACTCTCTCCCTAGTTGTATAAGTCGGCATAAAGCCTGAATCTGGGAGAAATATACCTACCCCCCTGGATGCAACCAGGTGACTTTACCTTCCTGCTGTCACAACAGCCATGGCCAAAAGTTTTGAAAATAACAGAAATATAAATTTTTACAAAGTCTGTTGCCTCAGTGATTTTAGATCTTTTTGTCAGATGTTACTATGGTATACTGAATTATAATTACAAGCATTTCATAAGTGTCAAAGGCTTTTATTGATAATTACATTAAGTTTATGCAAAGAGTCAATATTTGCAGTGTTGACCCTTCTTTTTACAGACCTCTGCAATTCTCCCTGGCATGCTGTTAATCAACTTCTGAGCCACATCCTGACTGATGACAGCCCATTCTTCCATAATCAATACTTGAAGTTTGTCAGAATTTGTGGGGTTTTCTTTGCTTACCAGCCTCTTGAGGATTGACCACAAGTTCTCAATGGGATTAAGGTCTGGGGAGTTTCCTGGCCATGGACCCAAAGTTTCAATGTTTTGTTCCCCAAGCCACTTAGTTATCACTTTTGCCTTATGATAATGTGCTCCATCATGCTGGAAAAGGCATTGTTTGTCCCCAAACTGTTCTTGGATGGTTGAGAGAAGTTGCTCTCGGAGGATGTTTTTGTACCATTCTTTATTTATGGCTGTGTTCTTAGGCAAAATTGGGAGTGAGCCCACTCCCTTGGCTGAGAAGCAACCCCACACATGAATGGACTTATGGTAGCGCTCACCTTTTCTTCTCCAGGCAAGGTTGTTTCCGGATGCCCCAAACAATGGGAGAGGGGATTCATCAGAGAAAATTACGTTACCCCAGTCCTCAGCAGTCTAATCCCTCCCTGTACCTTTTTCAGAATATCAGTCTGTCCCTGATGTTTTTCCTGGAGTGAAGTGGCTTCTTTCCTGCCCTTCCTGACACCAGGCCACCCTCCAAAAGTGTTCTACTCACTGTGTGTGCATGTCACGTGCCTGATGGTTTGAGCCCGAATTGCAGAGGGAGGCCTCCCTTACGGCTCCTACTAGCGGCCCCTGGTAAGGTAACAGAAGGCACAGGAGTGAGGAGTGGTATGAGTGCCTGGCAGGATCAACAGCAGAGGAAGTCAGTCCAGAAGTCCAGGAATCCCTTGCAGGAGACAGGAGACAGGGGGGCAGACTGGAGCTGAAGTACTGACTGGAACCAGGAACTGGAACAGCTGACAGGTTAGCAGGCTGGAACTGGAGTACTGGACTGGAACCAGGAACAGACAGCTGGCAGGTTAGCAGGCTAGAACCGGAGTACTGGATTGGAACCAGGAACAGGACAGCTGACAGGTGAGCAGGCTGGAACTGGAGTACTGGAATGGAACCAGGAACAGACAGTTGGCAGGTTAGCAGTCTGGAACCAGAATACTGGACTAGAACCAGGAAAGGACAGCTGGAGTACACTGAGAGTAGTCAGGCAGGCCAGGTCAGATTTCAAGTGGGCAGCAGAAGAACCAGAGGAACAAGCAGGAGAGTAGTCAAAAGCAGGCCGGGGGTCAGATGCAGGCAGATAGCTGGGATGATCACAGATGGGATAGCCGGGTGCTCACAGGTAAGTGTCAGATCAGGTTAAGGCACACAGAACACTGTAGAGCAGACAGCGAAGTTTGTATGTGACAGGCAGGTTTAAATAGCCCGCCTGGCGCCAACAGAGGTTCATGCGCGAGCGCCCGTGCGCGCACACGCAATGGCGCCCAAGAACGAGCGCCAGTGAGCCTGGAGCGCCTGTTATTGACAGGATCTTCCTGAAAGTGCAGATGCACTGACACCTGCCTGCTGCCATCCCTGAGCAAGCTCTGCACTAGTGGTGCCCCGATCCCACAGCTGAATCAACTGTAGGAGACGGACCTGGGGCCTGCTGGACTTTCTTGGGAGCCCTGAAGCCTACTTCACAATGCAGTGGAAATGTTTTTTATGGGATTAAGTTCATTTACATGGCAAAGAGGTACTTTGCAATTAATTGCAATTCATCTGATCACTCTTCATAACATTCTGGAGTATATGCAAATTGCCATCATAAAAACTGAGGCAGCAGGCTTTGTGAAAATGAATATTTGTGTCAGGCCTCGTACACACGACCGATTTTCTCGGCAAGAACCAGCAAGAAACTTGCTGGCAGAGAGGTCTTGCCGAGTAAATCGGTCGTGTGTGCGCGGCTATCGGGTTTCTCGTCGAGAAAACCGACAAGAAACCTCGACGAGAAAATAGAGAACCTGCTCTCTATTTTCTCATCGAGATTCTCCTCGGCATGTTTCTCGACGAGAAAAGTGAGTGTGTGTACACTTACCTGTCCTCCCGGAAGCCCGCGCATGTTCGAAATGAATTAGACGCATGCGCGGTAGCTTCCTAGGCATACGTAGGGTATACCAAGATGGCGGCGACGGCATCGAATGTGACGAGCGCATGCTCGTCGTAGTCAATGACGTCACCGCGTACGCTCCATTCAAAGAACCGCGGGTTCTTTGAAACGAGCGTGTGTACACTCGGCCGGGACAAGTTTCTTGTCCAAGAATCTCGTCGAAAAAAACGACATGTTTTTTTCAACGAGAATCTCGGCCGTGTGTACGAGGCCTCAGTCTCAAAACTTTTGCCCACTGCTGTACTGTAGTGATGGTCTTATGAGCCATGAACAATATTTCCTGTAGGGATATTCTAGTGTAGAATTTTATATATTTTTTTAAAACGTGTGATCATTTTCTGGACACCAAGTGGTCAGGAATAATAGAAAAAGCCCAGTCAAAGCTGAAACTTTTTTCTTAGTTGTAGGTAGTTTTACACTTTAGAAGAAAATTTTAAAATAGGAAGATGGACTTTATAGGCACACACATAGGATTTGTAAAAATGTATTGACGTTTTTACACCTTAGTTTAATGAAACTGAAATAAAAAACTAAAGATTTACAAAATTATAGGTAACATCTAGAGATGTTGATTGGCTCATGCAGTAGCCTGAATATATATTTATATATTTTTTCTTAAATTCTTTCTAAAAAAAAAAAAAGCGGTGTCCTTGCTGGTGCCTATGCATCCTTTGCCCATGGCCTCATAGCTATATATCTGCATTGTGGGAACTAACACACGGCTGCCTCTGATTGTTGTCTTGGCAGATTTGGAGTGAGATTTGGTAATTATTTTACTGTGTGTGATGGGAGTCACTTTGGGTGAAGGCCTTGCGGAACCCAGCTTACCTTAGAGAGGTCGGGAAACTCCTTGTCCAGCTCCCCTGGCCCCTCCTATGTGTAAGTTACCCTGTGTCTATTAGGGACACAGGGTGATCGAGAACCCCAGTTGGGTCTGCACTAACCAGACTCCCAGTACAACCACACCAGACTCAGCATTTCCTTTTACCCCTGTTATCCCGGGTTCTATATGTGGGGTTTGTGTTGAGGTTTCACTTGGGACAGTAATATTTCTGAACAATATCCCTCAAGAAATATATGAAGAGAATTTCACTTTTCCGACTGGTGGAAAATTGTATGAGCGTGTTCTCATAGACTGTTGTAGACTTTTTAGTAGATCGTTTGAGGTGTGGCTGTATCCCATTGTTTTATTGTTTCTGTCTGCCATGGGAGCAAATTATTATGGGATGTATATGTGTTTCTAGCATGTAGATCAGGGGCAGGGTGGAGGAAGGGGGGAATTCCTCCAACAGCCCTCCCTGCTGATAAGACAGTCTACTGATGAGAAGTTTGAATGTACATGTGTGTCTCTTGTTACTGAATGTAGTTTAACCTGCCCTATGTCATTATGCAAATATAGGGGGATTGTCCCCTGAGTGTATATCTCTTTGTACCTGTGTTTGAAAAAACAGTCTTATGTTTGTTACCACCCTACACTGATGTCTCGACAAGTGACTGGGTGGGCTAAGGGATCCTGGATCGTGTTGGTACCGGACAAGGAAAGCTTATACGGCGGACATACTCCTCTTGAGTACGGAGTCTGTCACACTGTGCTAATCACTGTTCTCCTTGCTGTAGGCTTTTCCATGAGGAAACAAAGCCCTGCTTCTAAAAAAATGGATGTCTCCATGCAGAGACACAGTGCAGAACAAGGCATGGTAAGTCAGTAGTTGGGAAAAGATCAGCTGCAGGGAAAACAGAAAATACTGGTGACTAGTCCTTTGTCCCCTGTCTGTCTTTTATTGGGCAGAGCTTCCACAGTTTAGTTTTAACTCTCATTGGCATCTTCTGCTATGTTGAATGAATAAAGTTTTTTTTTTATAACAAGCACAGGTTGAACCGATGCTTAGCAAAGAAGCTTTAGAGCAATATCAGTTAGAAGCATCAGCACTACAGAAGGCACACACATTATGATCTGTATTCTGCTTTCCAAGCCTGGAGCTGAAAAGTACTTGAAGGGTTTCATAAAAGCTGCCCAAGGCCTTTTAAATGCTTGATGAATTTAATGTACTTGAGTCTGGTATTTACAAGCTAAGATTACAAGCTAAAATTGAACTATATCTGTATGCATGACCCCTTAACTGATAAAAGTAGTCTTATTTTACAGATGTATTACATTATGAAATGTCGAATGAGTTAGCACCCAGGCAACCATTTCCTCTTAGATGATTGTTTGTAAAAAGACAATTAATGCTTAGTGGGCTTACAACATAATCTCGGAAAAATTTGAGAGAGAAAAACAAATGTTAATGTCATAGATAGGTAATCTCCGCTTGTAGATGAGAACCCCTATCTGTTCAGTAAATACAGAAATGCACCTAGGATTAAGCATAGAGGCTTAGTGCATTATGGAGTCCCAGGTTGACTCAGGATGCTCCGGTGTCACTGCATGAGGATGCTCTGTCACAGGGTGCGGTGAGGTTACAAGGTGAAGCAGGAGTGCAGTAGTCACTGGACATGCTGGGGTCACTGGGGATCTGGTTTTCCTTATTTCCTATTGACAAATGTAAGGATTTTTTAATTTTACTGTATCTATTAAACATTGTGAATCACAAGATCAAAAAGTGGCAAACATTTTGAAAAAAATCTCTCAGCTTGCAATTATTTGTGTAAATGGATATTGGTTATGCTGCAAAAAAAAATATTTCACCTTGAAGAACTTTAATTATATTTAATTAAATAAGTAAAAATGTACAATATGTATTGTAATGCTTTGCCTAGACTCAGTGAGGTTTTTCAAGTAAACACACCAGGGTAAAAATATATTTTTTTAAGTTAATCAGCCCCCAAAACTTGAAAGGGTCTAAGCCACAGACCATGTGATATAAAATTGTCAACTGGAGAATGATGATCTATGTGGTTCTCTTCGGTTGGAGAATAGGCAAATATCAGGCCTTTGCTGTAATGATAAAGTTTACATGAAGGCTATCAGTAGCACATTAATGATGCTCTGATTTCATTGCTGAACTTGCTCAATGTGGTTTTGGTTTGAAAGAATGCTGGGAAACCATGATTATTCATTATGGGAAGGCGAAAGTTAAATGGAGGAAGGTTTACTATGAATTTTTTTTTTTAAATGTATTCATTAACAATACATTCATTATAGAGGACCTGGACCTCTTCAAAACTTGCCAAAAAGGAGGTTACACTCTATTGTCTCTACCACACACATCAGGGCTAGCTTGGGTTGTAAACCTTCCACTAAACCTAGGGAGGAGAAGGAGGAACACTTAGACCCAGACAAGCACTGCTTTACTGTTCCTAATCCTCCAAAGTACAGGTTTAAAGTCTTAGTTGGACTCGATTTAACCACATACTGTACAGCTTTTTCCAACAAACACTGTAGCAGATCCTTTTAAATTGTGGATAGATGGTTCAGGTACATAGAAATGAAATGTATGCTTTTTTTAGCCCAACTAGCATTGTTGAGGGTACTGAAGACACTAAATGACACTTCTGGTGACCCTTTAGAAACAAATCTTACAGCATACACACAACAATTAACAATAGATGTTGTCAAATATAAGTGCCATTCATGAAGGCATTGTTTAACCACTTAAGCCCCGGACCAATACGGGCCATTATGACCAGCCCCTTTTTGCGATTCGGCACTGCGTCGCTTTAACTGACAATTGCGCGGTCGTGCGACGTGGCTCCCAAACAAAATTGGCGTCCTTTTTTTTCCACAAATAGAGATTTCTTTTGGTGGTATTTGATCACCTCTGCGGTTTTTATTTTTTGCGCTATAAACAAAAATAGAGCGAATTTTTTAAAAAAAATTACATATTTTTTACTTTTTTCTATAATAAATATCCACAAAAATATATAAAATAACGTTTTTTTTTCCTCAGTTTAGGCCGATACGTATTCTTCTACATATTTTTGGTTAAAAAAATAGCAATCAGCGTTTATTGATTGGTTTGCGCAAAAATTATAGCGTTTACAAAATAGGGTATAGTTTTAAGGCATTTTTAATAATTTTTTTTTTTACTAGTAATGGCGGCGATCAGCGATTTTTTTCGTGACTGCGACATTATAGCGGACACATCGGACACTTTTGACACATTTTTGGGACCATTGTCATTTTCACAGCGATCAGTGCTATAAAAATGCACTGGTTACTGTGAAAATGACACTGGCAGTGAAGGGGTTAACCACTAGGGGCGCTGAAGGCGTTAAGTGTGCCTAGAGGCGTGTTACTAACTGAGGGGGGCGTGGCTACGACTGACACATCACTGATCTCCGCTCTGATTACACAGAGCAGAGATCGCTGACAGTGTCAGTAGAGGAGCGGGGAGATGCTGTGTTTACACACACATCTCCCCGCTCCGAGCCTCCGTGAGACAATCGCAGTGATCCCCGCGGCGATCGAGTCCGCGGGACCCGCGGTCCCACTCACGGGGAAGGCAGGGGGGTCGCGAGCGCGCCGCCGGCGGCGCGCGCACGACTCCGACGTCGGCAGTTAAAGGGCCACGTACAGGTACGTGATTGTGCCTGTATGAGCCATTCTGCCGACGTATATATGCCGTGAGTGGTCGGAAAGTGGTTAATAGAGCCTAAGCTTTAACTCCTAATCTGCAAAGAGATGCCTAAAAGCAATGTTCAAGTTCCTCTCTGTCCCCCAGAACAGCGATGCAGCTAGCTTGCAATGATTATTTAGGTTAATGCAAGCCCTTTGAAAGTTTTGCCACCTGTTTACACAGTTTCTCCTAAAGTTGCTATGGCTTACCAACCACCATTAAAATTATGGAATGTCTGTTAAAAAAAAAAACAATCCTTACGCCCATCACTCATATGAACGACAGAAAACTAGCTTCTAGGAAACAACTGCATATGTCCTACCAGTAGTCAGTCAAACATCCAAGGAGATCAGCTTGGGCTTGAAGCAGCTAGGTGGTTGTCATGAGAAGAGATAAGTGAGCAGTATTAACATCCTTTCCAACCAGGTCCCTTAATTATGCTCATACACACAATG
This sequence comes from Rana muscosa, assembly GCA_029206835.1. Classification (NCBI taxonomy): domain Eukaryota; kingdom Metazoa; phylum Chordata; class Amphibia; order Anura; family Ranidae; genus Rana; species Rana muscosa. The sequence goes on along the minus strand of CM055122.1, from coordinate 622,565,498 downwards.
ACCCACCTTTTATCTTACTGAAAACAGTCTCTCTGCCTAACACCCACTTACAATGCATTTGGTTAAAGGATGGGAGATAAATATAGTATGCAGTTTAGATATACCACAGTATGCTTTTTACTCCAGCACACTTCCATAAGCCTTCTCTCAAACTGTAAAGCCCTGTACACACGATCGGATTTCCTATGGATTCTAATCCGATGGATTTTTCCATTGGAAATCTGATGAAGCTGACTTCCATCAGTCTTGCCTACACACCATCAGTCAAAAATCCGACTGTCCCAATTGCCGTGACGTAAAACACTCCGACAAGCCGAGAAAAATGAAGTTCAATGCTTCTGAGCATGCGTCGACTTGATTCTGAGCATGCGTGGGTTTTTTGTCCGATGAAGTTCCACACGGACGATCGGAATTTGCTATTGTTTTTTCCCATCGGATAAATTTAAAACATGTTCTATTTTTTCTCACCGATGGAAAAAAGACCGATGGGGCCCATACACGATCGGTTTGTCCGATGAGAAAAGTCCATCGGACTGTTTTCATCGGTAAAACCGATCGTGTGTACACGGCATTAGTCTTTTTTCAAATCTTGATTACTCCTTATACAAGGAGTGAGTCTGCCCCCAAAAATGTCTACTGACCTTTTTTATTTTCATTCATCCTACAAACTCGATCCTCCCCCAAATCTTAGTCAATACTTATCCCTGCAGACTCAGTGAGAGTCTCAGACAACAGATGTAGGCACCATAGGCCAGCCTTAAAACAATATCAAACCCAAATACAAAAATGTAATTTATTGCTGCTTAAAGTGTTACTAAATCCACAACAGTAAAATCAGTGTATATATGCAGTAACGCATGCTTTTTATACTCACTGCTCACTGTGGAACCTAAGGGGTTAATCATTTGCACTGTGTAAAAAAGGCTGTTTGATCCTAGCTTCTCTGATTCTCCCTGTGATGAATCTTAGATACCCCAACTGGGCACCTCTGCCAGACCTGTGTCTCCTGTCCTCCAAACGCATCCGCAGCCGGCAAACTCGCCTTAACCAGCCCTTAACCCCCCCAATCACAAGGCAAACCACACAGGTGTTGAGGGTTAAACATGCAGAGCATAAATCGGTTTATTAAGTACAAAACATTCACTTTTAAACACAGTTAGGGACACTTCCCTTAGCCTTGTCATAGAGGGGGTAGGGGACAAGGAAGAACCAATGGGAACTCAACACTTGTACATTGAAACAGAAACTACAGTTGAAACACATAGGATTATGATAAGCAGACAGCCCCTCCTTACATATCCCCCGCTGGGATGCGTCTCCACACCTTTTGTCTACGTGCCACAACCTAACATAATTAACACAGTAACAAGAGGGGGAGATGGGATGTAGCTGATATAAGGACCTTTATTACATTATCCCAACGCCATTTTGTCCCCAAGTCTCGTAGCCCCATGCTTTTGGAAATACCGCCCTCTTTTATATGCCTTCATCAGCTAAAAGTACATTGTTTGTGGAATAAAAGTATATATTTAGCCCAGCCGGGCCAATAGGTTTAAGCAGCCGGAAATGACTCAACGAGCCCAGCCACAGATACTGCGTTCACCTGGTTCCGATGAACCGGGGACCGCGGACACAAATGTCTGGAGGTGGCGTCTTCTCCAGGTGGTGGGAGATGGCAAATAGCCCTCCAAATCTCCCGTTCTCTGCTGGGCCATAGTCTGTGGGTAGGAGGCCAGCCCACAGCCCCCTCCAAAACACACAGTGACAGTGGGTTCTGTCACACTCCCCTCCTTCCACTGACTCTTAATAATTTCCTGATAACACAGAGTCTATGGCGTCAGGCCAAACATGCTTAGTTTGGTGTGTATTGCTAGAGAGGTTTTTTTTTTCTTGGGAGGGTGCATGTGATCAGCATAGGGCCAATCAGCACTGTCCAGACAGAGGGTCAGGTGTCTTGCAGTCTCATAGGTCAGTCAGAAAATTCCTCCTACAAGCTTTAACCAGGGCATGGCTGGACACTGTTAGAAATCACAAAACTCCTCTAACTGCTGCTGAGAAAATGTATTTACCAGTTTATATTTACTAAAATATTTGCATTTCCATGTTCTGTTTGGGAGAACAGATATCGTGAATGCAGTGTCCTAGGTTTAGCAATTCCTAAATGAGGTGGCTGCATTCATTTTCTTTTTTAAGCCTCATACACACGATCGGACTTCAAACAAACTTTTCCGTGGATTTTTGTTTGAAGGGCGTTGGCCAGGAACACCCATAGCATACACACAACAAGACTTTTCTGCAAACTTTCCCAAAACTTTCCCAAAATCCCATGTTTTTTCTGCTCTTTTCTGCTCTTTACCGCCACCCTTTGGTAAACTTCTGCTATTGTTGGTTGATTTTAACATTGGTTCTGGGCATGCGTGTTTGTACTTTGGACTAAAGTCCGATGGTTTTCTGTACACACGATAGGACTTTGCACCGTAGGACTTTTGTTGCCGAAAAGTTTGTCCGTTTGCAGAGCGAACTTTTGTCCGATGAAAACCGAAAAAGTTTGTCCGATGGATCGTACACACGGTAGGATTTTTTTGAAAACCTGCTCTTTTTGAAGTTTGTTGTCAAAAAGTCCTACCGTGTGTATGGGGCTTAAGGCTTGTTTTCTATTATTCTCACCTGGTGATCTGTCCAGTAAAGGCCCATACACACGATCAGACTTTTTGACAACAAATTTAGAAATTTCCAGGTTTTCAAAAAAATCCGACCATGTGTACGCTCCATCGGACAAACTTTTTCGGTTTTCATCGGACAAAAGTACGCTCTGCAAACGGACAAACTTTTCGGCAACAAAAGTCCTACGGTGCAAAGTCCTATCGTGTGTACAGAAGTCCATCGGGCTTTTGTCCAAAGTACAAACACGCATGCTCAAAACCAATGTTAAAATCAGCCAACAATAGCAGAAGTTGACCAAAAGGTGGCGGTAAAAGAGCAGAAAAGAGCAGACAAACCACGTGATTTTGGGAAAGTTTGCTGAAAAAGTCCTGCCATGTGTATGCATACCAAGTTCACGGCCAACGCCCTTCAAACGAAAATCCACAGAATTTTTTTTTAGAAGTCCGACCGTGTGTATGAGGCTTTACACACATTCTGTCTTCAGGTATCTCTATTCTGGATGGAGGAACAATGGGGACACTTTTGAAGAGCAGCATTGTCACCCTGCAGGAAGAATAGTGTTATATGCGCTAGCAGATTTAGATGGATTTGACTAACAAATTAAAGCTGAACTCCAGATAACACTTTTTAAGCAGTGACAGCAACAGTTTCTTTTTTCCTTTTGGAATTTAAAGGGGTTGTAAAGGTTTGTTTTTTATTTTCTAAATAGGTTCCTTTAAGCTAGTGCATTGTTGGTTCACTTACCTTTTCCTTTGATTTACCTTCTAAATGTTTTTTTTCTTTGTCTGAATTTCTCACTTCCTGTTTCTCCTCACTAAACTTCACACCATCATCCGAGTGGTGTGGAGTCAGCCAGAACAGCTTACTGAACAGCTTACTGAGGAGAAACAGGAAGTGAGAAATTCAGACAAAGAAAACAAAGAAAAAAAACATTTAGAAGGGAAATTGAAGGAAAAGGTAAGTGAACCAACAATGCACTAGCTTAAAGGAACCTATTTAGAAAATAAAAAAACAAACCTTTACAACCCCTTTAATTTTTAAGATTAAAAGAAAGCTGGCCATTGTAAGCACCCCTGTCAGTGATAAATGGTTTGTCTCAACCCTCTAACTGTCACTTTTATTGGACAGCTTGGTCTGTTAAAGGAAGGGAGTTGAAAAATAACAGATTATTGTCTGGATCACCAGGTGAAAACAAATAAAAATAAATAAAAAGAAAATGAATGCAGCCCCCACATTTAAGAATTGGTAAGATGATTATAATAAGGTTTTGTTTTTAATAACAAACTCAGGTTGAACGTCCAAGTCAGAAGTCAGAGTCAAACATCAAAGTTACACATCACAATGAGACCTCAGGGTTATGTGTTTCAGAATCAGATTGAGTATCAGATTCATATGCTAGAGTCAGGTAGCAAATTCAGCCAGTTTGGTATTGGCCTCAGGTTTCAGAGTAAGGGCAGATTATCTTATTATTATCTTGACATATAACACAACTAGGTTAAGGCTAGAGTGCGTAAGAAGTGGAACCACTTGTGTGCAGTTTGGAGGATCAGCTGGCCAGTGCTATACTTAGGACAAGGTTTTTCTGTGCTGGATTTTTTGGATCAAATCCAATCAGGAGCTGGCTGTGTATGCGGGAATATGTTTTTACATTTTTCCTACATATTTTCTTTTAACCACTTGCCCACTGGGCACTTAAACCCCCTTCCTAACCAGACCAATTTTCAGCTTTTCGGTGCTCTCACATTTTAAATGACAATTACTCAGTCATGCAACATTGTACCCATACCAAATCTTTGTCCTTTTTTTCACACAAATAGAGCTTTCTTTTGGTGATATTTTATCACCACTGAGTTTTTTATATTTTGCGCTATAAATGAAAAAAGACCAAAAAAAATTCTTTGTTTCGGTTATAAAAATTTGTAAATTAGTAATTTTTCATCATAATTTTTGGCCAAAATTTATACTGCTACATATCTTTTATTAAAAATAACCCACATAAGTGCATATTATTTGTTCTTTGTGAAAGTTATAGAGTCCACAAACTATGGTGCCATCCACTAAAAATTAATCACACCTGTTGTACCGATGGCCTATCTAATTTCTTGAGGCCCTGAAATGTCAGGACAGTACAAATATCCTTCAAACGACCCCTTTTTGGAAAGCAGACATTCTAAGGTATTTAGTAGGGATGAGCCGAACACCCCCCTGTTCGGTTCGCACCAGAACCTGCGAACAGACAGAATGTTCGCGTGAACTTTAGAACCCTAATAAATACAATGGACTCGAACGTTCGAAATCAAAAGTGCTAATTATAAAGGCTAATATGCAAGTTATTGTCCTAAAAAGTGTTTGGGGACCCAGGTCCTGCCCCAGGGGACATGTATCAATGCAAAAAAAAGTTTTAAAAACGGCCGTTTTTTCGGGAGCAGTGATTTTAATAATGCTTAAAGGGGTTGTAAAGGTTAGTTTTTTATTTTCGAAATAGGTTCCTTAAAGCTAGTGCATTGTTGGTTCACTTACCTTTTCCTTTGATTTACCTTCTAAATGTTTTTTTTCTTTGTCTGAATTTCTCACTTCCTGTTTCTCCTCACTAAACTTCACACCATCATCCGAGTCAGCCAGAACAGCTTACTGAACAGCTTACTGAGGAGGAACAGGAAGTGAGAAATTCAGACAAAGAAAACAAAGAAAAAAAATATTTAGAAGGTAAATCAAAGGAAAAGGTAAGTGAACCAAAAATGCACTAGCTTAAAGGAACCTATTTAGAAAATAAAAAACAAACCTTTACAACCCCTTTAAAGTGAAACAATAAAAGTGAAATATTCAGTTAAATTTCGTACCTAGGGTGTGTGTATAGTATGCCTGTGAAGTGGCGCTTGTTTCCCGTGCTTAGAACTGTCCCTGCACAAAATGTCATTTCTGAAGGAAAAAAAGTAATTTAAAACTCACTCGCGGCTATAATGAATTGTCGGCTCCCGGCAATACATAGAAAAGTCATTGATAAAAAAAATAAAAAATGCGTGGGGGTTTTGGATATTAAGTGGAACCCTGTGTATTATTTTTACAATTTTTTACACTTTCTTTGTGAAATGGTAGGGGTACATTGTACCCCATTACCAATTCACATAGGGGGGGCGGGATCTGGGGGTCCCCTTTGTTAAAGGGGTCTTCCAGATTCCGATAAGCCCCCTACCCGCAGACCCCCACAACCATCGGGCAAGGGTTGTGGGGATGAGGCCCTTGTCCCCATCAACATGGGGACATCCTCCGCATGTTGAGGGCTTGTGGCCTGGTACGGTTCAGGAGGGTGGGGCGCTCTCTCGTCCCTCCCTCTTTTCCTGCGGCCTGCCAGGTTACGTGCTCGGATAAAGGGTCTGGTCTGCATTTTTGGGGGAGCTCCACGCCATTTTTTTTTAAATTTGGGGTGGAGTTCCCCTTAAAATCCATACCAGACCTGAAGGGCCTGGTATGGATATTTAGGGGGAACCGCACGCATTTTTTTTATTTGGGTTGGGTTCCCCTTAATATCCATACCAGATCTGAAGGGCCTGGTAATTGAATTTGGGGGAACCCCCACGCATTTTTTTTTTTTATCAATAACTTTTCTATGTATTGCCGGGAGCCGACAATTCATTATAGCCGCGAGTGAGTTTTAAATGACTTTTTTTCCTTCAGAAATGACACTTTGTGCAGGGACAGTTCTAAGCACGGGAAACAAGCGCTGCTTTACAGGCATACTATACACACACCCTAGGTACAAAATTTAAAGGAATATTTCACTTTTATTGTTTCACTTTAAGAATTATTAAAATCACTGCTCCCGAAATAACGGCCGTTTTTAAAACTTTTTTTGCATTAATACATGTCCCCTGGGGCAGGACCCAGGTCCCCAAACACTTTTTATGACAATAACTTGCATATAAGCCTTTAAAATTAGCACTTTAGATTTCTCCCATAGACTTTTCGAATTTGCCGTGAACACCCCAAATTGTTCGCTGTTCGGCGAACGGGCGAACGGGCAATGTTCGAGTCGAACATGAGTTTGACTCAAACTCGAAGCTCATCCCTAGTATTTAGTAAGAGGAATGGTGAGTTTTTTGAAGTTGTCATTTTTTCCCAGAATTCTTTGCAAAATTATCATAATAACAAGTTATTTCTCACACACAGCATGTTGCAATTACACCCCAAAGTACATTCTGCTACTCCTCCTGAGTATGGCGACACCACATGTGTGAGATTTTTACATAGCCTGGCCACATACAGAGGCCCAACATGCACGGAGCACCATCAGGCGTTCAAGGAGCATAAATTACATATCTAATTTCTTGACTACCTCTTGCACTTTTGAAGGCCCTGGAGCTCCAGGACAGTGGAAACACCCAAAAAAGGACCTAATTTTGGAAAGAAAACACCCCAGCGTATATTCTATGAGGCAAAATTAGTCTTTTGAACATGTCATTTTTTCCACATGTTTTTGGAAAATGTGGAAAGAAAATGAAAACGCATTTTTTTTCTACACAAAGTTGTCAATTTATACACCCCAAAATACATTCTGAATGATACTTGTCCTGAGTATGGCGATACCACATGTATGAGAGTTTTACACAGCCTGGCCACATACAGATGCCCAAAATGCAGGAAGCACCAGCAGGTGTTCTAGGGACATACATTTCAAATCTAATTTGACTACCTATTACACTTTTGTGAGGCACTGTAGTGGCACTGATGGACACTTATGTGGCATGGATGAGTACTTATGTGGCATGGATGTGGCACGGATGATTACTGATGTGGCACAGATAATCACTGATGTGGCACGGATGATCACTGACATAGCACAGATGAGTGCTGATGTGGGATGGATGTGGCATGGATGAGTACTGATGTGGCATGGATGTGGCATGGATGAGCACTGATGTGGCACGGATGAGTACTGATGAGGCATGAATTTGGCACGGATGAGTACTGATGTGGTATGGATGTGGCACGGATGAGCACAGATGTGACATGGATGTGTCAGGGATGAGTACTGATGTGGCAAGGATGTGGCACAGATGAGTACTGATGTGGCATGGATGTGGCACAGATGAGCACTGTTTTGGCATGGATGTGGCACGAATGATCACAGATGTGGCACAGATGAGTACTGATGTAACATGGATGCGGCACGGATGAGTACTGATGTGGCATGGATGAGTACTAATGTGGCATGGATGTGGCACGGATGAGCATTGATGTGGCATGGATGTGGCATGGATGAGTAATGATGTGGCAGGGATGATCACTGATGTGGCACTGATGAGTACTGATGTGGCATGGATGTGGCACGGATGAGTACTGATGTGGCATGGATTTTATTTATTAATTTTTTGTAAATTTACATTCACTCCTGTTTTATGCAGTATTTACCAAGTGGTTTTTTTTCTTTTTTTATGCGGTAAATGCAGTAGTAAATTGACATTTTTAGAATTGCATTGGGGGAAGCACCTAAATAGCGTATGCGATATGGTTCTGTAAATAAAGCCCACTGTGACTGGTGCGGCAGCGATTGGAGACACTGCAGTGACTGGCAACACTGGTTCGGTCTTGGCCCTGTACCATGTGATTGCTGTGACCCATCAAATCGATCACAGTAGTAAACAATGGCCACATGACTGACAGCCTTTATTTACTACCAGCACTATGATTACTCTGGTCATGGTTATCACATGGTACAGGGTCATTGACAGTGGCCCTGTACCCCGATCTGTGAACCACTGTGTCAAGCAGATCGCACTGCTGAACGCAAACGGGAGGACATATGGGTATGGTACTCCCACAACAACGTTTGTCCCACCCGGCTGTTAATATATAGAGACTGGGTGGAAAGCTGTTAAACAGAGAAAATTGTAGTTGTAATAACATAGACCAGATATGTCACACATCAGTGCAATAGATATCATTACTATTGTTCTCCTTGTTTTGTTATCTATTATCATTCCATGTTGCATCTCAGTGTTGCTGATCTCAATCAGTCTCTCTTACAGCCACTCTGTATCTGTGTATGCCCTTAACTGATGGATGCATGGCATTTCTCAGGGTGAGTTTCCTGGTGGCAACAGTGGACATCCCTGTGTAATATGTATTAAAACAGCTAGTTGAAGTCTCCATTGGAATGACACAATTGGCATACAGGGACACAGCATTCTCACCTTATAACAGGTAGTAATACTTCCCCTTGACAAAGTCCTGCATGATGAAATATGTTGGGGGTTAAAAGGGCAATAAGTGGAGTGGTGTACCAAGCCCAACGCCTTTCGTACACAAGTACTTCAACAGGGGCATCAGAGACTTTATTACTATGAGCTACCCAGTCCCTGAAGTGGTGAAGCAACCCCAAACCACAACATTTCTACCACCAGGCTTTAGAATTATTATGAGTTTCTTCTCCTGAAATACATGTCACATGTCTACTGTTACTTTGACCAAACAACTCCTCCTTCAGTCTTCAGCACATTGTACCAGAAGGCAGTAGTGTATTTAGGTTTTGTGCTGTCCTAGGCCTGACTAAACTTGTGCACCCCCTAATTTAAATACGACTCACCCCTTCCTGTCAAGGCCATGCCCCTTTCTGTTTAAGACCCGTCCTGATATTTTCGAGTGGGGACACTACTTCTTAGGGCCTTGGGGGGGCATTGGATTCCCTTAATTTGCATAGATTTTCTCTCACTTCCTGTTTGGCAGGAAGTGAAAGGAAATTTGTGTAATGGGACAGGGATGGTAAAAAGTAAACTGACAGGGGCTATAACCCTCCCTTACTCTATCCAAAATGAAAAAAAAAGTGTTGCCTATAGTTCTACTTTAAGCACAAATTTTTGATAATTTTATGGAGAGGACTTAGAAGTTATAACCATTCCAATGGTGCAGCAGAAAACATATAGCACAGTGAGGAAGGTTTGTGGTCCAGGATGATAGGACAGTCAAAATTAGAAGCAGCTTGCGTTACACTAACAGTGTAGCACAAGCCGGCGGGGACTCTTTCCGTGCTCCCCCCCTGCAAAGTGCTGCCCTGGGCCTGGGCATTGTTGGCCTAGGCCAGGATACAGCGTTGCCAGAAGGCATGGTCTTTGTGTATATATTCATTGACAAACTGTAATCTCGCTCTAATGTTCTTTTTGGATAGCAAATGCTTTTGATTTAACCTTTATACCTTTCATGCACGTTGAATAACATAGACTCTTTCTGATTGTAGATGACACCAACTGTAGTACATTTTAGGGTTCTTGGGGACTTCTTTTAGCATCAGTTGGTCAACTCTTGGGCTGACTTTGCTGGACTGGCCTGGGATATCAATAGCAGGTGTCAGCAAGTAGAATACAGGGAGATCAATGAACATTGATTCACTGATCATTCTTCCAGCATTTCTTCGCTTCTAATTTAAGTGCTGCCCGAAAGAAGGAAGAAAGAAGCTACTCAATACAATCTGGGCTTGATTAGCTTCAATGGTGTGCAGACGTGACATTAGGGGTCTAATAAACTCTTAATGTCTCATGAAAGAGAACCTTTCACTCCATATATGATATCACATAGGTGGATTTTCAGCTTGCTTGATATAGCAATAAGGTTAAGTGAAAAAAAGAAAAAAAACGTTAAAAAAATTTAAGTTAAATAAAATCAACAAAAAATAATAATTTTGTACCCCCTGCATTCACACACACATACGAAAGTAAAAGCACAAATCAAGTGTATTTACATATGAAAATGATGAGAACAGCACACATATTAGGCATCGCCATGCATACTAGAGTGAGAGCAATAATTCTAGGATTAACCCTAAAATTATGACCTGTAAAGCCTTTTACAGCATCACCTATTGACTAGGTGACCTAACATCATACACCCTAACCACTGGCCCTGTTCCCGCTGTCATGGATTTTTGAGCTGTCAGTGCCCACGCAGCCGGAATAGTGTTCTGGAGATTTGAAATCCCTGCTCCTCTTTCTGCAGGGCTTCCAGGACAGATTAGAGCGATTTGGACTGGTCTAGCTATGTTATCTCATTTGAATCATTATACTTAATTAGGATGTGTTCCTCTGCTTTATACCACATCATCTATTTGTAATAATATATTTTATCTTATACCTAATCCATATTTATATATAAATATATATATATATATATATATTTTTTCTGCCATTTTGTTTGCTTAACTTATTTTTTCATATATATTTTCTGCCTATTATAATGTTTCTGTGTGGTTCTACATGGTTTGAGAGAATGTGTTATTATGGCTGTATGTGTTTTAACTTTGATATAATTTTAAATATCTTTCATTCTAGTTATAAGGACAGGCTGGTGCCATGTCTTCGAAGGTTGTCCCTTTTTATCAGAAAAGGCACAAGCATTATGACCAATCATACAGAAATATTGATACCAGATATGTAGTTAATGAATATTCTGCACAAAGGTAAGTAGTGCTCACATAAATATAATTTATAACACTGTAATATATGTTGAAATCTGTCTTTTGTGCACACTACACAGTTTTCTGGTAGAATTCACTGGGGTATACTAATACAAACTTTCATGATAAAGGAATAATTACAGAAATTGAACAACAGTGAAAACATACAGTAGGTGTCCACTATTTTACTGGCTCTACTGTCTTACAATTTGTTCTTTCCTAAACAGACAGGGGCCTTTTTCCATCTCTTACAGAAGATTAATACTGGACCAATATATACAGTACAGTTCTCAATAAATAATGACTACTCGAGAAATTAGTATAGATTATAATTATGTCCAGGAGACAAATGACTACTGTAGTTTTAATATTTAGCAATATAATTTGGACAGTGATAGTTTGGTCCAGTGGTTAGACCTGCATGGCCTATTTGGAATAAAGAGCTCCCTCAGTTTAAAGAGGAATTGAACTCTGTAATCTGTTCTCAAAATAGGCAGGCAGAGGGCAAAGGACTGGCAGCTCATTGCCTCAGGTCTCCCTGCGGCTGATTTTCCCTATTACTAATGTTCTATGCACTGTATGTCTGTGTGGAGTTAAAGGAAAGGTATTGTTTCCTCGGAAACTCCAGCAAGGAGACAGTGAACAACACAGTAGAGATATCACTAAAACTTATTCAACATCTCTAGAGACAGTAGAGCCTTATATTTCACACATCCGATCTACAGTATATCTAGGGGATTGTAGGAACAGAAGGGTATAGGCACACTCACACACCAAGAAGTGCACTGCTACTTTTAAGAGGAATTCAAAACAAAATGTAAAATGTTCAGGATAATGCCTAGGCACTTAACATTTCTAAATGTTTCCTATAGCATAGCAAATCTTCACCTTCTGAGTTAAAGTATTTGTGAACACACTGCTTCAAAAGGGCATTGTATTACAGCCTATACAATTTCATGTTTCAATACAACTTTATTTTTTTAAATGGCAATTTTTTAACCGTTATATTATTATTTTATTGTGGCTGGCAGGTGACATCACATCCTCACCAGTCCCTCTTAACTGTTCAGAAGGGGAAGACACAGTGGAAAAGTCCCGGTCTATGGCTTAGTCATATGCAGCAGACAGGCGGGCTAACATTACATATACACACAACGGAGAAGATACTTCCCCGATTGTGTGTGCTGCAGTCCAAAACCAGCTTTGGTTTTGACAGTAGCTCCCAGCTGGAGCCCAGCTGTCAAAACTAAAACTGGCCCTGCAATGCAGCACACACATACGGGGTAATAACTGCCACTGTGTGTGTGATATAAACCCACTCACCTGCCCGCTGTGTTAGTAATCCTGTCCACCCACTCCATGATAATCCCACCTACTATGTGTATTCTAACCAAAACTGACCATGGGAGATTCAGGCACGCCGTGTGTAGGCATGCCATCCTGTAACATCCTGTAACATCACAGGGACACAAACTGACCATGGCAGCATGGATCTTCTTCCGTGTTTATCATGGTCTATTTGAAGCAAGGTTCCAAGGGACCTGTCAAGATCAGCAGGGTATTAAAGGAGGTAGAGTAAATAAAAAGTTAGTAAAATACATGTCAATTGTATTTCCGTTTCAGCTCCTCTGCAACCAGAGTCCCCACATATGGTTTGCTTAACCCAATTATCCTAGCAGGACCTTATGCCATAGCGGTCTGACCTTATGGTGTTAACCTGCTTAACTACCTTTATGGGAAACATCTTCCACGTTCTGTTGGAAGACCTCACTACCCCCTTATGGTTGTATAAAGCATACCTCCTGTTTCTGATTTTGAATCCAATGTCAGAAACTCCTTCTGCTTCACTTTCTGTAATAACGCTGTTTCTGCCTTGGATACCTGACCATTGTTTCATTATTTCATGGTATGCTTATCCTTTAAGTCATTTTTCTATTTGATTGTTTGCTCACTATTTGTTTGCCATTTGTCTCAAAAGTGACATGTATTTTCTGTACTCTTAATTCGTGCTATCAATAAACTATTTCAACAAGAAAAAAAAAATGTTTACCACACATTTATTAAATCTTACTTTGAGGGGTAACATACACTTTAAGTTCCACTTTAATGAGCATTTGCAAGTCTTCTCAATGAAGTCATAATCACTTATTAAATAACTTTCTGAATTAGTCAAGTTTTTTGGTTGGGTGGAGAAAAAGCTAATATTCTGGGGCTTCAGAAAGTTAAAGTACAGTTCTGGGGCAGCTTGAAACACAAACAAAAAATAAAACAAAAATGTTTTTAAGTTACAGCATTTTAATAATATGACATTATATTCCTAGATAGGAAAAAACTAAAATAAAAAAATAATAACACAAAAATGGTTTATTCAAGAAGGTGGAATGTTTGTCAAATGAAAGTGCTGTAATAGATTGATTGGACATCATCTCCTCTCTGTCACTGCAGAAGAAGCACCTCAGCTTCTGCTGTAAGAAGTTCAGCAACTTCCTTCTCCGGTTCAAGAATAAAATGCGTTTGTGGGTCTGACAGAGATGTTCAAGAATACTATGTCCCTGCATTTAAAAAAAGGTACATGCAACTGTGTACCATGCATGGATGGTAGAGGCAAACTAAAATCGTGACAGAGATTTTTTTTTACTCTTGATATGCTTTGGATCATTAACATACTAGTAGTAGTAGTAGTAGTAGTAGTAGTAGTAACAGTAGCAGTAGTAGTACGTTGTAGTAGCAATAGCTTAACTTACCTTAAATTAACTAAAGGTGCATCTTTTTTTGTTCACTTTTGGATAGATCTTTATTGCTGTTTGTGCCCCCTATTAGGGAGATTCGCCCTCTCTATTTGCCCTTTTTTTCAATATTACCAAAATTTAAAGTAAAAGAAAATCCAAAATGTTGAGTTGTCACCAGAATGGGAAGAGAGCTGAAATCTTCCAATGGGGACACTAATTCTGGTGAATCTGGTGACAATCAGGGATTCCTTCACTTTGGAGGGATATCCTTTCACTTCCTGTTTTAAGCTACGGGACAGGAAATGAAGGGAAATCTCACCAATGGAACACAGATAGCCAAAAAAAAAAAAAAAATGACTTGCGTTATAGCCCTCTTTTGCTCTATCCAGAAGGAACAAAATAAGTTTTGCCTTTAGTTCTACTTTAAAATCTTACTTTTGGAGCTTAGTAATGAAAATTTTAAGTATTTTAAACTCTTTGTCATAGTTCATATATCTTATTTATATTACAACAAGGTAATACAACTAACTAACAAGATGAGCATATACATCAAACAATGATGCACTGAGCAACCTTGAGACTCAATGTCATTGTGAATACAATTTACAAGTACAGGAACTAAATTCAATGACATTATTGGGAATAAAGGTATAACAATTATAATGATTCATTTAAAAATATCTTTCTCTTGGGTAATATTATCGTTAATTTATGACTTTTTATTCAGATGAAAATGTTCAGTCTTTATAAAACCTGCCAAAATTAATTGGTTTAAAACTTAACTGTAGCCATCTATAAAATGCCATGTAATTCAGTGGGGATGTTTTTTTTTTCTGTTCATGAACTGACTTCTGCTGAGCTGTTTGCCTGCAAAATGGCAATAGAAACCCTGCTCTGGGGTAGTAATTCAGGAAATTAACTGGCCATGCTCTTTCCGCTCAATAACCTGCACTACATAGTGGTGGGTGTGGCAGTGACTTTGCTGTTTAAACTCCCATTGCTTTTGTAGCATGCGGTCACAGGCATTTCCTTGCTACCCTGCGTGTGCTGTCATTAGAGAAAACTGCTAATGATAAATTATAAAGCTTCTTATTTCACAATTAATAAATACATTTCACAAGATGTGCGGACATTAGAAATCTATAAATATAATTTTTTGGGGATAGCTTTTGATCAGCTTTAACTATCAAAGCTGTACTGTATATATTTTGACAGTTCCTTCAAAGTCATGGTGAACTAATCTTTAGACTTTATAGAAACAATATTAAGTTGCATTTTTAACATGCAGTAGGGACAATGTCATGATGGGCGTTAATAGCATCAGCAAGTCTAACAAGAAAATTTATTTTATACTTTATTCCCATATTGTCAGTAATAATATGTTCATTTTGATTGTTACCTGTTATAAAATTTAAATATCTGAATATTGTTTACTATTAAATAGACTGGGGAAAAAAAGAATTTATTGCTCATAATGGCATACTATACATAAATGGAAAATTAAATGCCACCCAGGGATCAAGGAAGAGTGCACAAAATGTTCTTGTTTGTTTTATCTTATTTAATATAAGTATACATTAGAGTCTGCACAACCTAAGAAACAAGGAATACAGAACCTTTATACTAAATTACTTAAACCAAGTATTGGTTTTGTGATAAAACTGAACTTTTCAGTGTCCATTGAGAATGCAGTCATTTAACTAAATTGCGTTTAGAATATGTTTAAACGTTTAAACATGTAGTTAGCATTAATAATACATAACAAGCAATTAAACATAATGTTGTTGGGGTGATCCAAATTCTTAACATTTATTAATAAACATTTTAATGACTATGTGTAGTCTTAGAGTTTTCAGAGATTGAAATAACTTAAAGTGAAAAAGTAGGCATCCATATTAAAGCATGATAATATTTTCCTTCTAGGTTACATCCACATCCACAATTCTATTTAGTATATTAGGCCCACATTCTCATACCATATGTATAAGCAGTTTGTTGGGGTCTCCTCAAGAGACAATACTATTAAGTTGTCACCAGAGCAAGACATGAGGGTAGACCTTCCAATAAGAACACAATTTCCAGTGAAACATGGAATAAATGTTTCCATTGCAAGAGGAATTACCCTCACGTTGTAAAGATTTCCTTTAATTTTATGGTGCGTTTCTAGGGCAGGAAATTAATTGTGCCCATGGGGACAGAGGCAGCTGAAAAAAATTCTCTTAGAATGAAATGAAGAACAGGTGCACTTAAATAATATTTTCAAAAACATGTGGATGTAGCCTAAATTTCCTTTCCCTTTATACCTTTAAAGTACCACCCACCAAAACATTAAACTGGTAAAAAAAAACTTTACAAAATGTAGACTTATCAGCTTAATGTTTTTAACTGTGTAAAGAAGATGCGTGCTACTAGTGTTTACAGCCTGAATGGCCCAGGCATCCAGGTAAGGATTTTTTTATTCTTTCATCTTGTGCATTACTCAAAAATAGATTCAAGCAAAATTTAGCTTTACAGCTTGGCGGGAATGTGGAAGTTTACAGCCTACTGCACTAAGCTTTGTTTGACTAATTGCCATAAATAAACATCACTGTAAAATTTTGCTAGGTATGCTTAGTGTATATGCATGCTCTATGCAACTCATACATGCATTCTGGGTAGCTCTTTCAGTTTGCTAGGATTTTCTGTATGAAAATGCCTTGGTCAAGATCATTAGAGATCAGCAAATTAGCTCTGATATAAATATGCAAGTGTATGCTAAATCCCGGCTTAAACTTCTTCACAATAAGGTCAGTAATCTCTTCTGTTTATTCTATTTTCAACATCTGCCCTGCCAACAGTGTATGTACGTGTATGAATGAAGTTTTATGGGTGATATCTTGATATGGTTAACTCAATTTCCTCACCTCTATTAGCCATAATTTGCCATAACAAACAATGAGATTTTTTTTTTCCCTTTGGCACATGCAACCTGATATTTGTGCATTGGATCAGTCAGGAAGAATATGGCTGTTTATTTTAGAAAGAATATGGCTGTTTATGAGTAATAAAAATATTTCATCAGTTTCTATTTAGGCAAAAGTTGTATCATCAATGGTAGCAAAGGGCATTGTTAATGTATAAATTGGAACCGTCTTCGAGAACAATATTATGAAAAAAGGGTTAGAGTGAACCCATATTCCAGATGTTCTGTACAAGAGCAGATTCTACAAGGTTCATATTCTTAGCTTTATTTGCCAGGAATGTTTTACCTGTACCATACTTCGATTTAAAAAACAAATGGAAATTAATGCGCTCCATATTCTAACCCACTAGATAAAAAAATACTGTATCATCCTTTTTTCACACTATTTAGACATTGTTTCCTTTGCACCCTTCACATTTTTAATGATGATAATTGTGCAATTATTTCTTTATACAAGATTACCTTTAAAATTCTTCTTTATTGATACTACAATCTACCCACTACTAATACGGAGTGGGGCAGCACTGAGACACTTTGGGAATAGAATAGTACCATGTATGTTTAATTCTCAAGCATGATGGGCAAATCTGCCATAAGATTACAAAAAGCTGACGAGAAAATAAGAGCAATTATGAAGGAAGAATATAAGAAAAGAAAGAATCAGTTTGCAGTTTAAGAATATAAAGTAGCAAGCAGGAGATAAAGAATAAGGGAGATGGCGAGGAGCAAGAATAAAAGGCAGGAAATAAAGCAGGAAAAAAAATAAAGATGGTATAGCAAGAAAAAGTTCAGAAAAGTCAGCACAGAAATAGAGTAAAGCAATATGAGCCTCGTGCGCAATAATAGACAGATAGTAGTAAAATAGAAAAGGAATGGTACTATTTAGTCTAGAAGAATTATTGCACGATTGTGACCATCACAAGAATTACTAATGATGAAGAGGAGAGAAAATTGAAAAAATACTGAAAATTTAAATACTAATAGTGTCAATTAAAGGTTACATTTAATATCTGGTGGATTAGGTGTATGGGAATATGGAGTACTTTCATTTTTAAATTATGTCTTAGATCTAGTGTCACAAAAAAATTTACAGAAACGTAAAAAAAAAAAAGGGCCACATCATATACTTTAACAGCTTAGGACAACTGTTTTGTACCTAGGTTATAGCAAGTCAAAACAACCTACTAAAGACCAGCTTTGAGCAAGCATGGGGTGTTGGCAGTGTACAGTTGGCAGTTGGCAGTGTACATTGTTTATATTGCATTAACTGTGCTTATAAAAGTTTACAGTCAGTGAATTCAAGAGAAGTAAATCTTTTTTTTTTTTTCCTCTTCACATAATTGGATGTTCGGAAGTCATCACAGCTTCATTTCACAGTATTTCACTTTTCTTCACCCATTAGACCAAGAGTAGAAATCTGTGCTTTCTTACATTCTTACTTTACATCAAAACTGATCACAGATCTAGGATTGCAGAGGTCCTTTCATCCATTATTCATGGAACTTTATTATGTTTAACAAAGATGCAATAGTTTACAATTAGTATGTAGCATTTGCTTGACTTTTATATATTAATTTAATATAGTTTTCACTGCATTAATTCTTCATTTACTTGAGTGTTATTTTTATGTTATTTTTGCATATAGCGCAAGATTTTCTGTCTTGTACACAGGTCTACTGATTTCCCAGTGCTGAAACGCAACACCTGCTGTTTAATAATCTACCGTATATACTCGAGTATAAGCCGACGCGAATATAAGCTGAGGCACCTAATTTTACCACAAAAAAATGGAAAAACGCATTACCTCGAGTATAAGCCTAGGGTGTCCATCTGCATGCCTCACTGTGCCTCACTTTGCCTCACTGTGTCCATGCCTCACTGTGCCCATGCCTCACTGTGCCCATGACTAGACTGACGTTTAACATGGGAGTCTATGGAAGGGGTGGCAGGTTTTGAAAAATCGGTGCTCCCCGGCCCTAGGTCCCCTGGACAACAAACTTTGCACACTTGTAGAGGAGAAAAGGAGCTACATGTGTGCCAAGTTTAGGATCCAGGCGACCTAGGACTCGCCGGTACTGGGTCCCCAAATTCACCAGAGAAATTACCATTTAACATGGGAGTCTATGGCAGGGAAGCCTGGCTTTGAAAAATCGGTGCTCCCCGGCCGTAGGTCCCCCGGATAAAAAACTTTTCACACTTGAAGAGAAGGAGTGGGGCTACATGTGTGCCAAGATTGGAGTCCAGGGGATCTACGGACAGCCGGTACCGGGTCCCCAATTCCGAGAGATCAGGCGCAAAAAGGTGACTCGAGTATAAGCCGAGGTGGGCATTTTCAGCACAAAAAATGTGCTGAAAATCTCGGCTTATACTCGAGTATATACAGTAAGTACAATTTTATTCCAGTAAAAGTCAAGGGTATAATCAAATGAGTAGCCAAAACATCTGCTAAGCAGATTATCACACTCAATAACAATACTATTCATGTTTAGGTCAATATTCAGTCATTGTACATTATTTCCTATAGCAAGCCCTGATGAAGAGGGTGTTTTTGGGCCCCGAAGCATATTGGCTACTCTTTTGACTGTCCTTCTGTCCTTTACTGGAAAAAAAATTATATCTGGATTATTGAACAGGGGTGTGGCACTTTAATTCCTATTTTTGCTGTATTGCACTACAAACAAGGAAACTGTGAAGATCCTCTGATGTGTAGAAGCTGCCTGTCTGGTAACAAGATCACTTACATCAACATCTTTACAATGCCATGGAATAGCAACACCAATAGGAAAACCTCATGGGTCCAGCTCTAACATTCCACATTCCCAAGTTTGATATCTTTGTGCAACTGTTTCTTTTTTTTTTTTAGCCCTTTTTCTAAATTTTGCAGCCCAGTCCCCAAATATTAATACCTTTTAATGCCTTTAGAGTTCACAGGTAACATTCCCAATACTATGCAGTGATGCATTTCATTTTGTGATAATGAGGTTTGGGAAAATAGGAGCATGATTAATGAATATTCATGTATGTGTGTAAAATAAAGAATAAAAGGTTCTTTAGGTTGTACACATCCATCTATAAGCTGTGTTCCTTTTTATATCTGTGTGTTTTACAGCGCCTCACTTTTATTTCAGAGGCATATGGCATTGGTCATTTCTAAACTGGATAGGTGCCTCTTTCCACCACACTCACATGAAAGTTTATGTGAATGCAGAAGGTCAACGTGGCACTGAAGTGTCCTATTTAGCTGAAACAATTTAGCTCCATCTGTTTCTCCTTTCACATATTGCAGTTTAGTCATTTACAGTGAGGAACGCTTGTTGAAAAAGATAGCTGCTTTGCGTTTTGGAGTGGGAGGGGCAAATATATCATATTCACTTGCATTTCATTAATAAGTCACTGGAGTGCAAAACCTATAAAACTAAATGTATTTGTTGGGTTCTGTGAAACAGCATGCCTGCCAATATTGTGAATTTTTTCTATTCACTGTGTTTTATAGTTTTAATATATCAACTTGCTCATTTTATGACTTTCCTCTATCAGTCAGGCCTAAAAAATATTTAAAGTACCAATAGAGCAAGATTGAGTATGTACTGTAAAAGTTAAAAACCTGTTAATCTAGTAGGAAGAACACTAGAGCATTTTTTGTTAGACTACATACCCTACAGTATTGTTATACATTTTAGAGTATTCATTTTAGCATATTCCAACTTGCAACACAAATATATAACCATTTTTGCCACATGGATTTTTTGATCTTCTCTAATATTTCTTATGCTTTTATGAGTGTGTATGTTTGTGGTAACAGCTATATATAATTGGTCCAATAATGCTTTCTGCTATGTATACTGTAGTGACTTGTTTAAAAAAAATGTGCATCTTGGCTTTTAAAAGACTCCATAGTTCAGAAGTTTGGTTTTTGGGGCCTTCCATTCATTCATTATTTGTTATCATCTACTGCATCACTACCCTTTTATAGCTGTATATTTCTTCTGCAGGACCCAGGAGCAACATACTGAACAACAAACGCAGCAATACAGAGAGCAGCATACCCAGCAACACAGAAGCTATGACAGAAGTGTACATTATGCCACGGAGTTGGCCCATTTGGAAGAAGATGTTCGCATCGCACGTGCTTTAGCAAGAGAACAGATTGATAAAGTGTATATTCACAGACTGGTAATGCAATGATTTTCTTTCTTGTTGGCACAAAACAATGTTGTGTTACACTATCAAACCCTATTAACCGCTTGCCAACTGCCTCCTGCACATATACGTCAGCAGAATGGCACGGCTGTGCAAAGCAACGTACCTGCATGTCGCTTTGAATTTTGTGCCCCTGCCGCGAGCTCCGTGACCGTGCCCGTGGGGCCAGCGGACTCGATGTCCGCCGATGTCCCGCGATCGTGTCACGGAGCTGCAGAACAGGGGGATGCCTGTGTAAACAAGGCATTTCCCTGTTCTGCCTTGTGACAGGACACTCATCTACTGCTCCCTGTCATTGGGAGCAGTGATCAATGTCGTGTCACTGGTAGCCCAGCCCCCACACAGTTAGAATCACTCCCTAGGACACACTTAACCCCTTCCTCACCCCCTAGTGCAGGGGTAGGCAACCTCGGCTCTCCAGCTGTTTCGAAACTACAAATCCCATCATGCCTCTGCCTTTAGGAGTCATGCCTGTAATTGTCAGGGTCTTGCAATGTCTCATGGGACTTGTAGTTTCGAAACTGGAGAGCCAAGGTTCCCTACCCCTGCCCTAGTGGTTAACCCCTTCCCTGCCAGTGTCATTTACACAGTAACCAGTGCATTTTCTATAGCACTGATCGCTGTATAAATGACAATGGTCCCAAAATAGCGTCAAAAGTGTCCGATGTGTCCGCCATAATGTCGCAGTCACGATAAACATCGCAGATCGCTGCCATTTCTAATAAAAAACGAATTAATAAAATGCTATCTATTTGTAGGAAAAAAAGGACGTCAATTTTGTTTGGGTGCAATGTCGCACGACCGCGCAATTGTCAGTTAAAGCGACGCAGTGCCGAATCGCAAAAAATAGCCCGGTCATTGGGCAGCCAAATGCCTCCGGGGCTGAAGTGGTTAAGTAATGATAAACATCACTGAGCAGTAGACAGTCTAGTGCATCCTCGAATAATACCTTTTTTTTGTTAGCTAATAATAGGTATCCCTTTGACAATACATTTGTCGTTCTTACTGTTCAGATCTATCTATCGCCACATCTCTACATTCTCTCTATTGCCAGCTTCCATACTTAGCATTTCAAGTGGGCAAAGCACGGGGCATGGAAGATGAATGTAACCAGATATGCCAGTAGTGCCATAAGACATGAAAGGGCTCTAATTAGACAGACAACACATGCCTCGTGTGACTTGTCTGAAAGGGATTGTAGGAAGGATAATGGAGTTTATCAAATGGAGTTCTTTCACTGACTAAATAGATTTATTTAAAATTACATTTTAATGAAATCCTTCCTGTTCCATGTCAAACTTTTCAGCAATAGCAGTTGAAAATGTATCACCTGATCCAACCACGTCTTTGTGGAATCTCTAAAGACACCTTATACCCAGGTTGCCCCATCCCACCATTCTCTTCCAACACAAAAATATTTCTAGACTTCCTATGCAGCTGTTTCCACAAACCCTAACTGAATTAATCCCATCCCTTGTAATCTGACCATTATGTGAGGGTAATAACCAGATCT
The DNA here is from genome assembly GCA_029206835.1 of Rana muscosa. Lineage (NCBI taxonomy): Eukaryota > Metazoa > Chordata > Amphibia > Anura > Ranidae > Rana > Rana muscosa. Next base: position 622,542,987 of record CM055122.1, on the reverse strand, counting down.
CTCTGATTTAGACTATTTCAGGGGGCTATTTTATGCACCAGAAGACACCATAGCACTCCCTAGGAGAAAAAACATACTTAGACCTGGTTCACACTGGTGCGTTTTGACATGCGATTTGGCATGTCAAATCGCATGTCAAAACGGCGGTATTTGCCGCAAATTGCGGGCAATGGCACCATCCTAATCGGTGCGACGCTGCATCTGTACTACTTTTTGCGATATTGGCTGCGATTTACATTGACATCTGTGCAGAGACCTGCACAGATGTCTCTGTAATCGTGGCCGAAATCGGGACTGACCAACGGGAGTGAAATCGTGCGAGTTCAGCTGAACTCGCACGGCTTCACTCTCGCAGCCCAGTGTGAACCTGGGCTTATAGAAAGTTTTTGTGTCTGCATTTCTAACAGTCCTCTGAGGTCTATAGCCTTCTTATAATTTTACGCTTCTTTGGGCAGGACTCTTATTCATCTTATATAAAAAAATAATAATATTCTAATGCCATTTTTGTGGATATTGTATGCCCTTAATGTGTATAGTGCTACAAAAGAGAAATGATTCATATCAGCAATAATAGTAATAATAATAAAAATGCCTATATACAGGCAAATTGAGCCCTTCCAGCATTTATAGTTCTGACGATTACTTGTGTCAAAATGATTACTATGTCTCAGCATTATATAGGATTATTTTCTATGATGCAAGAGATTTTAAATAACAAAATGAGCATTCACAAGGGATTGTTCCCTTTGGCTTGGCTAAGATCAATTTATTTGATCTTATACTTCAACGATTGAAATGTTCTACAATGTTAAAAGACTGATGGATCCAAAACACATCAGTGTTTATTTATTAAAGGCAATTACACTGTTCGTTTTGCAAGAGAATGCTCCTCATAGCTTAGTGAATGTGGTGAAACTTTATTTTGTAAAGAATACCTAAACAAATGTAAGGCGCATTAAAAAAAAAACGCATACTAGCCCATTATGTGGCACTTACCTGAAAACGAATCCCCTGTTGTCCCCACTGATGACTGCATCCATCTCCACCCCTCTTCCTTCCTGGGCCACGGACTTCCAGCTCTGTGACTGGGCGGAGTCACGTGACGTCACTCCCGCACATGCACGCTTCAGCCGTCAGTCACGGCACTTGCTAGTGAAGAAACGGCGCAGAGGGCCGTTTTTTCACAGCGCATGCGCCGATGACGTCGGGGCAAGCATATATGGTAAATATCTCCTAAACCATGCAGGTTTAAGAGATATTTACAGTACCTACAGGTAAGCCTTATTATAGGATTACCTGTAGGTACAAGTGGTGTAACTAGGTTTACAACCACTTTAAAGTGGTTGTAACCTCACTTGGTAATTCTCAGGCAATCTCCTGTGTTCGATAATGTTGTGTCCCTCTGTGTGTTTGCTTTATTTAAAAAAATGCCACTATATATCCTATTTCAGCGCTCATGTGAGCATCTGCCGTTCCCTCTCCTGATCTGACAGCTACAGCAGGAGGGGCTGAGAATCCCCCTCTGACGTCACTCTGGAGGAAGGGAGGAGAGGAGGAGAGAGGCGAGTGGTCACATGAGCACTGAGCGGTGCTCTGAAATAAAATATATAGCTGCATTTTTTTAAATAAAGCACACACACAGGGACACAGCATTTTCGAACACAGGAGATTGCCTACAAATGTCAAAGTTATTTCAGCAGCAGGAGGGGAGGGGTGGGCCCTGACACAGAGCTGACAGGCAGGGAGGGGAGGGGAGAGTAGGACAGAGGAAAGCTGCGGATGATGGAGGCATGTAAACTGACCACAGTGTCAGGGCTCAGCAGCCATGATAAACTGTGGTCAGTTTACAGGGGGGAGGGCAGAACCAGGCAGGATCAGCCAGGTATTTTATATGATAGAAAGGTCCAATTTGCACAGCTCAAGCACCACTGTGCTGTTATTCATGCTTTTAAGGAACAGGATCCATTTTTTTATTTTTTATTTAGGGTAACAAAAACTTTAACTCTAGGCCATTTCTTGTACTTGTTCTCTTGTGCAATACTTGTCCTATGAGCCCTTCCATAGATACTGAATAACATGTTAACGAAATGTGAGATGCTGAAGAGATGAGCTTAATAGATAAATGCAGCAAGTACAGCACATATAATAATGTGGGTGAAGGGTTGGGATCTAAGGGCCCAGCTAAATATACAGGGTTTGGGAATCAGCCCTGTGGCCCCTGCAGCATACATATTACTAACTGACCATATGCATATTTTCATTTGGCAGGTAGAAGAAAAAATGGCATTGCAGAGACACATCCATGAAGAATGCTTAAGTCGTGCTCCAGATATCTTAGTACGACTCAGATCCCATACTGTTTGGGAAGGCATGGCTGTAAAGCTTTTCTTCACGGTACAAGGATATCCTACACCTCTTGTGCAGTGGTGAGTAGAAACTCCAGCAGCTTTTATACAAGACATTGCCTGCCATGAGGCAATGTGAAAAAAGGCTCATGACCTAGAATTGTCTCCTTCCCATCTGCAACCGTGGACAGTGCTGAAATAAAATCCAAACAGTGTCACCTCTGTTGTCAGGGCTGTCAGCATGTATAGCCAAAACATTTTTGGTTAAAATGGGGATTAGTTAAATTCCCTGTCAGTTTATTTTTTTTTTGTTTTCAGTGTTCCCTTGGGTAGATTTCCCTTCTCTTCATATCCTACAGATACAACAGAAAGTGAGGGAAAAGCTCTACAAAGTGAGGGAGGTTCCATTATTAGACAATTTTCACCAAAACAGGTTTTCTTATAGGTTTTACTATCACCTTGTTTTAAAGAATTTGTGATAGTTATAACTATACTGGCACCTTAACCAATTTTGCTTAGTGTCAGAAATTATCTTTCTTACCTTCTGTCATGTGAACTTGCATATTTTCTCCCTGATACATGACACTGTGCCGACACATAGGGTGCCTGTATTCCATAGACTGTTCTAAGTCTTAGGGCAAGAGGCAGGCTATACTTCATCAGGGGGCATGTTCAAAAGGCAGGCTGTGATTGGAAGGGGGTGTGTGCTATATGCAAGCTGTGACTGGTCAGGGGGTGTGGTGGATGAACAAACTCCCCAATACAGACATACTGTGTGTCTGCACAGTGTCCTGTACCTCTGATTTGACAGCCAAATGAAAACTGATCAAGCCAACACAGATCAGCTTCTGTGCTTTGTGTGGGTAATTTAGAACAAGGAAGAAAAGTGACTGGCGGGATAAATCAGGTACTTCAGATAGAAGAAGTACATAAAAAAGATAGAGACTGTGAAGACACACACACATAGAAAAAAAAGCATGTTTAAGGAAACATACACTTTAATGGCATTTGCACAACTTTCGATTTTCTTTCAACAACAATGGACCCAGGGGCTAGTAGAGAGGGTAAATTACAGCAAATAAAACTTGTCAGGGGTTTTAATATTTTCCTACTCTTTAAAAAACAAATTTGGGCTATACATACAGTACATGTTAACACCCCAGTAACACCGATCACGGCATTGAAATCATGCTACTTTACTTGAAGTAGGTGCTACTTGGAAGACATCTGTGCGACTTCATGCACAGATGTCTAGGCAAGTTGCACCTGAACAAAAAGTAGTGCAGGAACTACTTTCAAAATCGGTGTGACTCCAATGGAGTCGGAGTTGCACCAATTTGACCGCTTTGAATGCAGACAATAGAGATTTGAAACTGTCAAATTGCATGACATGTCACATTGGTGTGAACGGGGGCGAAATAATTTTTTTTCTGTAAAATATACTTGCTATTGAGAAACTATAATTTCAGCCTTGTCCTAAACTTTATACTCAGAATACACTTCTGTATATTATTATTCTTGGTGCTTGCACTTATCAGTAGACATAACTAGCCATAGATAAGTTCAATGGTAGAAAAAAAAATCACAGATCTGATTTTTATAACAACATGGCTACTAATGTAGAGAATACAGCTTAAAAAGGTGAATTTCATTGTGTCGATATAATCCTCTAAAAATATATCACAGAAATTATTATTGCAGTACTTTAGCTTGTTCATTATAGCATAAATCTTGCGTACTCAAAATGCAAAAAAATATTTTAGCTCAGAAATGTGTTTTCCTAAAAAGTCTAGCAGCTTTATATTTGAAACCTTTGTGTTAGATCTAGTTAAGGTTTCTACTGTATTTCCTCATATGCAAATGATAGTATATTTAGTAATAATTTCCTGCATGTCACTATCATGCATGTCATATTATTCAGTCTACAAGCTGTTTTTTTCACCAGCTTGTTTTTATTACACACATTCTATAACAAAATAGTCTTGAAAGTAATTTCAGTGTTCATTTTTCAATTTTATTTCCTGTTTAATGTCTTTCTTGCACATTTTAAAACTTTGAATGGTTCACGTGCCCTATAGCAGCACAGCAAACACTTCAATCCAATTTTGAAAAGCTCTAAAAGGTGAATGCCCAGCTTAAGCTTGCCATTAGCTATAATTAAGTGGTGTGTTGCATTTGCAATGCACAGAATAACTTCTTCTTTGCATTGCAATGTCAATGCGCTTCAGGACTGTGTAACTATAACGTACTTGTTTTTTTAATAAAACAATTTCGTTTATGGGGATAAAATTACCACTTCTTTTATTTTGATTAGGTATAAGAATGAATCTTTGATTAGCCCAGCAAGTGAACCAGGAAAGTACAGAATTGAAAGTAAATATGGAGTGAATAGTTTGGAAATCTACAGGTAAGTAGACAGCATTTGCTTATACTAAGTAACTAGTTGTGTTTACCTGGTACATTGGTAATAGTATGATCTTTAAAGTGGTTGTAAACCCTCTCCAATACCCAGTGAAGTGACTGGCCTTAGGTGATACACAGAGATGGAAAAAATCCTCCTACATAAGTCTTACATGTATATCTGCTGTCTTTCTCTTTCTACACTCTTTGGAAAGTGCACATCATGTTACTATATTTTATTCCTCATTCAGCAGTGGGTGTGGAGTTACACTGTGTGAAAGCTGATAGGCAGAGGAACGAAGGAACTTGCAGAGCTGTACTGTGAATAGACAAGCTCTCTGCTTATCTATCTATAAGTTCCCTCCCCGATACAAATTTCCAGCTGCTGTTATCTCGTGTGTCGGAGAACTTGTCAGAAATGACTCTGCTGATAACAGTGGAATGGAACAGCAGAAAGACACAGCACTTAGAGCTTTGGAGAGAGATGAGTAAACACTACAGATAGATGTGCTCAGGTCAGATTCATGAATGGGGATTACAACCACTTTAAATTGGTTGTAAACCCTCAAATGTACCCAGTGACTAGACTGGTGACTAGATGATTAGATGATTCACAGAGATGTAACAAATCCTCCTACATAAGTTGGAGCTGTGTATCTGAAGTCATTTCCTCTAAAGATCTCTCTGAAAACACACAGAAGAAAGAATTTATTTTTAGTTCTAAGAGCAGGGGGCATGGATCTGAAATCTTCACACAGCTGGAAAGGTCTCTGAGCACTGGATAGAAGGAACACACTCCCTTCACACAGTTTAGAGCAAGCACAGCTGTGGACAACAGTCACAGGCTGAGTACTGTGGCTTCCTCCCCACTCACCATTGTAACACCTGTTGTTGGGAAAAAATGCCAGAAGTCATACTGATATGATAATAGAGGAACCAGGCAGCAGAGAGAAAAGACACTGAGCTTTGGAGGGAGACAAGTACACAGTATAGAAGGATGTGTTTTTTTTCATATTTCCTGCCTGAGGTTTACAACCACTTTAAGAGTTCCTGAACTCTGGAAGCTGTGCTTGAAAAAAGACATGCAGATGGCAAAAGACTAGTCACCACTAGGGATGAGCCGAACACCCCCCCGTTCGGTTCTCACCAGAACCTTCGAACGGACCAAACGTTCGCGCGAACTTTAGAACCCTATTAAATACAATGGATGCGAACGTTCGAAATCTAAAGTGCTAATTATAACGCCTAATATGCATGTTATTGTCCTAAAAAGGGTTTGGGGACCCGGGTCCTGCCCGAGGGGACATGTATCAATGTAAAAATCTTTTAACCACTTCAATACTTTTATACACCCTTCCTTACCAGACCAATTTGTAGCTTTCAGCGCTCTCACACTTTGAATGACAATTACTCAGTCATGCTACACTGTACCCAAACCAATTTTTTATCATTTTTTTCTCACAAACAGAGCTTTCTTTTGGTGGTATTTAATCACCGCTAGGTTTTTTATTTTTTGCAATATAAGCGAAAAAAGTTAGATTTTTAAAAAAAAAAACACTTTTTTTTTTGTTTTTATTGTAAAATTTTGCAAATAAGTAATTTTTCTTCATAAAATTGGGCCAAAATGTATACTGCTACAAATCTTTAGTAAAAATAACCAAAAAAGTGTATATTATTTGGTCTCTGTGAAAGTTATAGAGTCTACAAGCTATGGTGCAAATCATTGAAAAATTATCACATCTGATCACACCTGATGTACTGAAGGCCTATTTCATTTCTTGAGACCCTAACAAGCCAGGAAAGTACAAATACCCCCCAAATTACCCCTTTTTGGAAAGCAGACATTCCAATGTATTTAGTAAGAGTCATTGTGCGTTTTTTGAAGTTGTACTTTTTTCCCACAATTCTTGGGAAATGTTTTAAATTTTTTTAAATTTTTATTTTTTTGCACAAAATTGTCATAATAACAAGTTATTTCTCTCACACAGCACATGCATACTTGCAATGACACCCCAAAATACATTCTGCTACTCCTCCTGAGTATGGCGATACCAAATGTGTGAGACTTTTACACAGCCTGGCCAAATACAGAGGCACAACATTGAAATAGCACCTTCAGGCATTCTAGGAGCATAAATTACACATCTCATTTCTCAACCACCTATTACAGTTTTGAAGACCCTGGAGCACCAGGACAATAGAAACACCCATAAAATGACCCCATTTTGGAAAGCTAACACTCCAACGTATAATCTATGAGGCATAATGAGTCTTTTGAACGGTTCATTTTTTTCCAGAAGTTTTTGGAACATGTGGGAAAAAAATGAAAATGCATTTTTTTTATACAAAGTTGTCCATTTATAAGATATTACCAACACATAGCATGTACATAGCAAAAATGACACCCCGAAATACATTCTGCTACTCCTCCTGAGTATGGCAATACCAAATGTGTGGGACTTTTACACAGCCTGTCCAAATACAGAAGCCCAACATTGAAATAGCCCCTTTAGGCATTCTAGGAGCATAAATTGCACATCTCATTTCTCAACCACCTATTACAGTTTTGAAGACCCTGGAGCACCAGGACAATGGAAATGCCCATAAAATGACCCCATTTTGGAAAGCTAACACCCCAACGTATAATCTATGAGGCATAATGAGTCTTTTGAACGTTTCATTTTTTTCCAGAAGTTTTTGGAATATGTGGGAAAAAAATGAAAACGCATTTTTTTTATACAAAGTTGTCCATTTATAAGATATTACCAACACATAGCATGTACATAGCAAAAATTACACCCCAAAATACATTCTGATACTCCTCCTGAGTATGGCGATACCAAATGTGTGAGACTTTTACACAGCCTGGCCAAATACAGAGGCCCAACATTGAAATAGCCCCTTTAGGCATTCTAGGAGCATAAATTACACATCTCATTTCTCAACCACCTATTACAGTTTTGAAGGCCCTGGAGCACCAGGACAATGGAAACGCCCATAAAATGACCCCATTTTGGAAAGCTAACACCCCAACGTATAATCTATGAGGCATAATGAGTCTTTTGAACGGTTCATTGTTTTCCAGAAGTTTTTGGAATATGTGGGAAAAAAATGAAACCGCATTTTTTTTATACAAAGTTGTCCATTTATAAGATATTACCAACACATAGCATGTACATAGCAAAAATGACACCCCAAAATACATTCTGCTACTCCTCCTGAGTATGGCGATACCAAATGTGTGAGACTTTTACACAGCCTGGCCAAATACAGAGGCCCAACATTGAAATAGCACCTTCAGGCATTCTAGGAGCATAAATTACACATCTCATTTCTCAACCACCTATTACAGTTTTGAAGACCCTGGAGCACCAGGACAATGGAAACTCCCATAAAATGACCCCATTTTGGAAAGCTAACACCCCAACGTATAATCTATGAGGCATAATGAGTCTTTTGAACGGTTCATTTTTTTCCAGAAGTTTTTGGAATATGTGGGAAAAAAATGAAAACGCATTTTTTTTATACAAAGTTGTCCATTTATAAGATATTACCAACACATAGCATGTACATAGCAAAAATTACACCCCAAAATACATTCTGCTACTCCTCCTGAGTATGGCGATACCAAATGTGTGAGACTTTTACACAGCCTGGCCAAATACAGAGGCCCAACATTGAAATAGCCCCTTTAGGCATTCTAGGAGCATAAATTACACATCTCATTTCTCAACCACCTATTACAGTTTTGAAGACCCTGGAGCACCAGGACAATGGAAACGCCCATTAAATGACCCCATTTTGGAAAGCTAACACCCCAACGTATAATCTATGAGGCATAATGAGTCTTTTGAACGGTTCATTTTTTTCCAGAAGTTTTTGGAATATGTGGGAAAAAAATGAAACCGCATTTTTTTTATACAAAGTTGTCCATTTATAAGATATTACCAACACATAGCATGTACATAGCAAAAATGACACCCCAAAATACATTCTGCTACTCCTCCTGAGTATGGCGATACCAAATGTGTGAGACTTTTACACATCCTGGCCAAATACAGAGGCCCAACATTGAAATAGCACCTTCAGGCATTCTAGGAGCATAAATTACACATCTCATTTCTCAACCACCTATTACAGTTTTGAAGGCCCTGGAGCACCAGGACAATGGAAACGCCCATAAAATGACCCCATTTTGGAAAGCTAACACCCCAACGTATAATCTATGAGGCATAATGAGTCTTTTGAACGGTTCATTTTTTTCCAGAAGTTTTTGGAATATGTGGGAAAAAAATGAAACCGCATTTTTTTTATACAAAGTTGTCCATTTATAAGATATTACCAACACATAGCATGTACATAGCAAAAATGACACCCCAAAATACATTCTGCTACTCCTCCTGAGTATGGCGATACCAAATGTGTGAGACTTTTACACAGCCTGGCCAAATACAGAGGCCCAACATTGAAATAGCACCTTCAGGCATTCTAGGAGCATAAATTACACATCTCATTTCTCAACCACCTATTACAGTTTTGAAGACCCTGGAGCACCAGGACAATGGAAACTCCCATAAAATGACCCCATTTTGGAAAGCTAACACCCCAACGTATAATCTATGAGGCATAATGAGTCTTTTGAACGGTTCATTTTTTTCCAGAAGTTTTTGGAATATGTGGGAAAAAAATGAAAACGCATTTTTTTTATACAAAGTTGTCCATTTATAAGATATTACCAACACATAGCATGTACATAGCAAAAGTGACACCCCAAAATACATTCTGCTACTCCTCCTGAGTATGGCGATACCAAATGTGTGAGACTTTTACACAGCCTGGCCAAATACAGAGGCCTAACATCTAAGTAGCACCGTCATGTGTTCTAGGAGCATAAATTACACACATAAATTCCTGACAACCTATCACATTGTTGAAGGCCCTTCATATTTCTAAAACATAGCATGTACTGTACATACCAATTATAAACCAAAATACATTCTTCTGAGAAAAAGGGTAAAGAAAAGATTACCTGCGGTTTTAGTAGTGCAGTGGTCCAAAGAGGAGAGCATCGGTCCAGGCAGCAGGCAGGAACGTGGACAGCGACAGCAAAACAGGCAGCAGGCAGGAATAGTCAGTACAGGTAGAGATGATGTCAGCACAGCCAAAGCATTGGTCCAGATAGCAGGCAGAGATGTGGTCAGCAGTAGCAAAAGGAACAAAGGATCGTCCATGCAGCAGGCAGGAATACTGTCCATAGTTAGTACATGCAGCAGGCAGAGGTATGGTCAGCACAGCCAGAGTATTTGTCCAGGGAGCAGGCAGGACCATCAAGCTTAGGGCAACGGTTGAAATATTAAATAGATGCTTCAATTGAAATATTAAATAGATGCTTCAATGCACTGAATATTTACGAAATATGAACGTGTATATTGGAAACTGTGTATATTTTCTTATAATACATATATTGTTAAAATCTAAAATTCTCAATAAAAATTATTGATTTAAAAAAAAAAAAAAAAAAAGCTTAGGGCAACGGTCAGGAAAGAATGGGGACAGGGGTAGAGGCTTCTCCCACCCAAATCGCTTTGAAGCCTCCGGACAACCAGACCCTGTTCTGGGAACACAGAAAACCAAAAACTGGTTTTCTGAACTCAGAACACTATTCTGGAGCCCCTCACATATGTGAGACCCCTGTGTAGCAGGGTGAAAGATCAGTCCAAGGGGGCAGGCAAAAACATGGTCAACAGGCCGAGGTCAGTGCAGGTAAAAGGCAGAAATAAACGGTAGGCAGAGGCATAATCCATACAGTCCAGGGTCAGTTCACGTGAAAGGCAGAAACATGGCGGATAAACAATGCAGACGGTAGGCAGAGACATAGTCGAGAAACAGGCCAGGGTCAGTTCACATGGAAGACAATGATATGGTTGGTTGAGGCAGGGAAATATTCAGGACATATTGAAAACGGGGAAATGGCAGTATTAGAAATATGGGCTAATAGTTTTCGAGAGTGTGACATCGCTTGAAGCATTTTCCGATGCAAAGGCCAGGTTGGGAGGGACAGTCGGGACAATGGAAGCTGGTGTCTTTCCTAATTCCTCTTCTGGTGCACACCCGACATTTTTTTTGGCGTCGTCTTCGGGATCGTGATGGTGGAATATGGTCTGAAAAATGGCGCTCATGTAGTCTGCTGACTCAATCTGAGTGAATGCTTTCTGGGGGGGATGTTTGTTGGTAGATCAGGGCAGTGACAATGTCTTCAATAAATCTCATGAAGGTGGTGGGTCTATGTGTGGATTTTTGGTAGACTATGAAAGAATTTAACAGGGCCAAATGAAAAAAGTAAATTGCGATTTTTTTATACCAGAAGAGGGATTTTCGGGTTGAAAGATAGGGCTGCAACATTTGATCATTTAAATCCACACCCCCCCATGAATTTATTGTACTCATTGATGCAGGAAGGCTTGCGAACGGTACTGCGTCTTCTGTGAAGTTCCACCGAGGTGTCATCGTGGATGGTGGACATGATGTACACATCTTTCCTATCCCTCCACTTCACAGCCAACACTTCCTCGTTCCTCAATCTTGCCGATTCCCCCTTTTGAATGGTTGTGGTGACAAGACGCTGTGGGAAGCCCTTTCTGTTTATTCTTGTTGTACCACACGCCAGAGTTTTTTTTAGGTAGAGGTGGCGGAGAAGGGGCAGGCTGGTATAATAGTTGTCCATATAAATATGATACCCCTTTTGGAGGAGTGGAAATACCAACTCCCAAACAATTTTTCCACTTATTCCCATGTACGATGGACACTCAGGGGGCTCGAGCTGGGAATCTTTGCCTTCGTACATGCGGAATGAGTGCACATAACCAGTGGCGCTTTCACAGAGCTTGTTGAGCTTCAAGCCGTACCTCGCCCGCTTACTGGGGATATATTGCTTGATTCCCAGCCGGCCTGTGAAATGCACCAGGGATTCGTCCACAGAAATGTTTTGGTCAGGGACATAAAGTTCGGCAAACTTCTTGGAAAAAAAATTAATTAGGGGGCGAATTTTATATAATTTGTCAAAGTTTGGGTGATCTCGGGGGGGCACTGTGAGTTGTCACTGAAATGCAGGAACCGCATTATAAGTTCGTATCGGGACCTGGACATGGCCGATGTAAAAATTGGCATATGGTGGATGGGTTTCTTCGACCAATACCTATTCATTTCATTTTTTTTGTAAGCCCCGTGTTAAACGTTAGGCCTAAAAACAATCTAAGCTCCACCACTGTTAGGGGTCTTCATTCAAAAGGGCGGGCATAGCTGGAGCTGGGGTTGTTTTCAATGAATTGTTGAGCAAAAAGATTAGTTTGCTCCACAATGCCTTGAACCAATTCATCAGGGAAAAATAAATTAAAAAAATCAAGTTTGGAAAAACCCTCAGTGTTGACCTGCACACCTGGCTGTGCTGTAAAAGGGGGGATCGTGGCTGACCCTGAGGTAGAAGGCAGCCACAATGGGTTTGCCAAGCCATCTGGAAGCTGGGTTCGGGTCCTACTTCTTTGGCGTGTACTTGCACTGGGCCTTTCCTCCTGGGGTCTAGCAGCGCTTGCACTGGGCCTTTCCTCCTGGGGTCTAGCAGCGCTTGCACTGGACCTCGCCTCCTGGGGTCTACCGCCGTTGGCACTGCTGGTCGCTGCCTGGTGTTCAGACCGTCTTCTTTTTGGATGGACTGTGTCCTCCTCTAATTCGGATCCGGATGTGCTGCCTTCGGGGGTTCATATTCCGAACCAGAATCGGAATCAGAACTGAGCGGTGAGAGCTCCCCGTTGCTCTCATCGGTCAGACTGAGTATTTGATATGCTTCTTCTGGGGTGTACACCTTTCTGGACATAGTGGGTACGCTGGTGAGGTGGCAGGTACTCTGGTGGCAGGTTCTCTGGTGAGGTGGCGGGTACTCTAATGGACAGGTACTCCTGATGGATTGGTGGTGGGTACTCTGGTGAGGTGGCGGGTACTCTGGTGAGGTGGTGGGTACTCCTGATGGACAGGTACTCCTGATGGACTGGTGGCGGGTACTCCTGGTGAGGTGGCGGGTATCCTGGTGAGGTGGCTGGTACACCTGATGGACAGGTACTCCTGATGGACAGGTACTTCTGATGGACTGGTGGCGGGTACTCTGAGGTGGCGGGTACTCAGGTGAGGTGGCGGGTACTGCTGATGGACAGGTACTCCTGATGGACTGGTGGCGGGTACTCAGGTGAGGTGGCGGGTACTCCTGATGGACAGGTACTCCTGATGGACTGGTGGCGGGTACTCTGAGGTGGCGGGTACTGCTGATGGACAGGTACTCCTGATGGACAGGTACTCCTGATGGACTGGTGGCGGGTACTCTGAGGTGGCGGGTACTCAGGTGAGGTGGCGGGTACTCCTGATGGACAGGTACTCCTGATGGACTGGTGGCGGGTACTCTGAGGTGGCGGGTACTCAGGTGAGGTGGCGGGTACTGCTGATGGACAGGTACTCCTGATGGACAGGTACTCCTGATGGACTGGTGGCGGGTACTCTGAGGTGGCGAGTACTCAGGTGAGGTGGCGGGTACTCCTGATGGACAGGTACTCCTGATGGACTGGTGGCGGGTACTCTGAGGTGGCGGGTACTCAGGTGAGGTGGCGGGTACTGCTGATGGACAGGTACTCCTGATGGACAGGCACTCCTGATGGACTGGTGGCGGGTACTCTGAGGTGGCGGGTACTCAGGTGAGGTGGCGGGTACTGCTGATGGACAGTTACTCCTGATGGACTGGTGGCGGGTACTCAGGTGAGGTGGCGGGTACTCCTGATGGACAGGTACTCCTGATGGACAGGTACTCCTGATGGACTGGTGGCGGGTACTCTGAGGTGGCGGGTACTCAGGTGAGGTGGCGGGTACTCCTGATGGACAGGTACTCCTGATGGACTGGTGGCGGGTACTCTGAGGTGGCGGGTACTCAGGTGAGGTGGCGGGTACTGCTGATGGACAGGTACTCCTGATGGACAGGTACTCCTGATGGACTGGTGGCGGGTACTCTGAGGTGGCGGGTACTCAGGTGAGGTGGCGGGTACTCCTGATGGACAGGTACTCCTGATGGACAGGTACTCCTGATGGACTGGTGGCGGGTACTCTGAGGTGGCGGGTACTCAGGTGAGGTGGCGGGTACTCCTGATGGACAGGTACTCCTGATGGACAGGTGGGTGGCGGGTGATCTGGTGGCAGGTACTAGATGACAGGTACTCTTTATTTAGGGGGGCAATCTGGGCACAGTAGTACATATGTATATGTGTATAACATATGTGTAACTCACTGTTAGCTGATCTCCTCCTCACAGGTGTGTGAAGAGGAGAACCAGGCAACAGTGAGTTACACACAATTGTGTGTTTTGTTTACATTTAGTGACCTGCTGTGATTGGACACAGCCGGTCATGTGGTAAAGAGCCAATTTCATTGGCTCTTTACCCTGATCGAGGCTGGGCTGTATCCAAGGGAAAAACCTCAGCCCCGATCGCCGCGCTGCGCGCCGTGCACGCCGCTGCGCAGCTCTGCATCATCAATTCCGGTAAGTTTATACCGGAATCTCCGCCGCCCGCCGCCACATTACTTGAATCGGTGTGTCCAGAGGGACACACCGGATCCCAGATCGCCGCGCTGCGCGCCCCCGGGGGCGCGCGCGGGCGCCGTGCACGCCGCTGCTGCAGCTCTGCATATGGGAGCCGGTAAGCCGCTCCGCTGCCCGCCGCGCCGCACAGAAAGCTCCGCTGCCCGCCGCTGCTGCTCCGCCGCCACTCATTTACCCCCATCAGGGAACTGCTGTGTCCTAAGGAACACAACGGTACCTGGGAGAGCCGGCGAAGCACTGGATGGCGGCGGGAGGGGGGGTGCCCCCTCCCACCGCCTATAAGAACGATCAAGCGGCGGAACCGCCGCTATGATCATTCTTATGGTGCAGAGAATCGCTGGCAGAACAAAAGGATATCTGAATGATGCCTCTAGCTGCAGGCATCATTCAGATATTCCCCTACAAAGCAGAGGACGTCATATGACGTCCACCCAGGATGGGAGATCCCATCTGTGGACGTCATATTACTATGGCTGGGTAGGGAAGTGGTTAAAACGGTCGTTTTTTCGGGAGCAGTTATTTTAATGATACATAAAGTGAATAAAAAAAGTGAAATATTCCTTTAAATATCGTACCTGGGGGGTGTCTAAAGTATGCCTGTGAAGTGGCACGTGTTTCCCGTGTTTAGAACTGTCCCTGCACAAAATGACATTTTTAAAAGCCATTTAAAACTGCTTGCGGCTTTAATGTAATGTCTGATCCCGGCAATATGGATGAAAATCATTGAGAAAAATGGCATGGCTACCCCATAATTTTGTGGAGACTCAAAACCTTTGTCAGGGTCTATTACTGTTTATGTCTGTGCAATCGATGGAAAACTTTCAAGTTACCAAAACTATGCAATATGAGGATCTACCTAGTCTATCCTATTAAATAGTATCAAAATATAACCATAGTTGGTGGTAGTTCTAATGGAGATTGTTAAATCAGATTGTAACATATGTGGTCAGCTTAAGGCCCCTTACACACTGGGTGGGTTCCATTGAAGTCAGTGGGGAATCTGTCCACTGGTCCCCACTGAGCAGGCAGATGGCTGCTTCATGTCCCCATGACCATAAAGACTCCTGGAATGTATGACATAATTTTGGCCTAGGGGGTTAGTAAATGTAAAGAGGAAAGGATCACCAGGTGAATAAAAGATAAAGAGTGGCCTTTGCCTACATGTCTGCACCAAACCACACACCCTAATGCATTTTGCCCTGCCCACCGGGGCTTAGTCAGATGATCCTAACCCCTTGGCTTGGTATTAGGACAAGCCTTTCCCCCATGTTCTGGGACACAGGGATATGCTTTCACCTCTACTTTGAGCAGTGTCGGAAGCAATGGAACAGATCATTTTGGCCCAGGCTAGAAACCAGGTAGCAACTGAAGAAATGTAAAAAAAATAAAATGAAAGCAAGTCAATATATAGTGAGCCTTCCTATCTATTTACTAATGCCGACAGCATAAGGATTAAAAATAGTTAATGTTGATTGAAAGAGTTTGGTTCCACTTTAATGTATGCTGCAGCCCATTTTTTCTCACTGCACTAGGTAGTGTTATTTGGTTTGCTTCAAGAAGGGTTATATCTGTATGGCGCGACTAAGTCAGTAAGAAGAGAGGGAAATCCGTGAAATTGGAAAAAAAACGAAAGTAAACAAAACATATGAGATAATGTTCCAGTTTTATGAGATCTGTAGTTCATTTTCCCCTGACAGCAGTTTCTATAACTGCTACAAAATGATGGGTGCACTTTAAGATTTTTCCCGTTCAAACTGATTTAACGGCTTAAATGAAAGTGCAGAAAATGAATTATTGTGGGTCCCGGTTATAGTGCATTGGAACGGGGAATATTGGGTCATTTTTTTTACTTCAAAGAGCTCTAAATCAGAACTAGGAATATATAATTGACAATCTGAAGTCAACAGATCGTGTATAAAGGCAATGGGAGTGAACTAGAAATAATTCTGTTATCCGGTGGGAAATGACTAATGTCGTTCAGTGCGTTTCACATTAATAATAGTGGGCTTGATCATAATATTTTAAACTTGGCTTAGGGTCAGACATTATTCTGCTTTTAAGAGTCTGCACAGAAGAACATTCCAGAAGCCATTCTCAAATGAAGTTTAGGTGGAAGGAGTGACTGCTTGACATGTAATGCAGAATAGACGCACTATAGAATGAAAGAAAGATATAAAAGAATGGAAGACTTGATTGATTTCAGTGCAATGGTATAAAATGCATTTGTGAATATAAAAAGGATTTTATGATGTGGGAACCCTTGGCCTTGAAACCTGAAGTGGTTTCATTATATGAATCCCAGAATTACTGAAATGTATTTCTAGCATGCTGCAGAAATCCATGATAGAAGACAGACAATAAAATGGAGACAATGGCAAAAGCGAAAACTACTTCTCAGATTGCAGAAAATTGATTGAATCAGAACATCCCACAAGTACAATAAAATTTCTATGAAAGCATAGATTTTGTTTATAAATGCACATGTAACTAACTGAACACTTAGAGCTTTGTATAAATCATATACAGATACCGTGGTCTGCTGTAAGCCATTGTACAGTTGTATTTTTCAAGTGTATAAATGGCATAATTACCGGAAACTTCTTCTCTCATACCAGCCTCATCCCCTATACAGCACCACTCAGATTGTAAAAGGGGGGCTAACCCAGTTCTTATGCCTGCACATTTACTGGCATGGTACAAACATACAGAAGAATGCACAACATGAGCATAGTTGATGACTTCAATTATTGCCCAGTCTGAAGGTGGTGGCTGACATGATGATGCCAAAGTATTCTGTAATGCCTTGTACACACGATCGGAATTTCCGATGGAAAAAGTCCAACTGAAATTTCATTTCATCGGATATTCCGACCGTGTGTGTGCCCCACCTGACTTTTTTCCAGCGTGTTCTCTTTTTTTTGATGGAAAAAATTCCTATTGGAAATTCCTATCGTCTGTGTGGAACTCCGACGGAAAAAAAAAAACGCATGCTCAGAATCAAGTCGACGCATGCTCGGAAGCATTGAACTTCATTTTTCTCGGCTCGTCGTAGTGTTGAACGTCTCCAAAAACTCGCTCATAAATAGTGGATCATGTAAAAATATAAAGGAAAACCATAGTGCTCTCCATATATAAAAGCGACACATTTATTCCAGTAAATAAGAATACTCACAAACACAGCACTATAACCTAGTGCACGGCATGAAGTACATATAGATAAAAAAACAGGTAGGTGGCTGTTCTGACATCACTATAAGCCCCCCGGGGGGCTATATTTTTACATGATCCACTATTTATGAGCAAGTTTTTGGAGACCACTTATTGACTGAGGAGTTTTAAAGAAGGACCTCACGTGAAGACAACATCTTACCACTACCCTTGAGAAGGGACAGCGTGATTGACCTTCTGTTTGTTCAGAGGTCCATTCGTTCAGGTGAGCGGTTTGTGCTTCAGGGGGAGGAGACGCTTATGTTGGGATGCATAGTGATTGACTACAACACCCCAGTTTCCGTCTAAGAAGTTTACATCTCTATTGCCTTTTCAACACCCTCTGGCCTCATCTTGCTACATATCTGTAGCGGGGTCTCCTTTAAGGCCCCGGGACTATGTTACCCAGAACCCCGTTCGGCATCCAGGGTGCATTTAGCCACCGCAGAGACTCATGGGAGGGGCTATATAAGAAGAGGGCGAGGTGGAGCTCGGCCTCTTTGGGACACCGCGCTGCAATCAACAGGTCTTCCTGTGCGGATCTGCTGCAGGGCAGGGCCTGAAGCCAGGGGCCTTGCACAAACTTGTCGAGTTTGGACATCAGTTGGACCAGGGACCCGGCCGTTGCGGACACTGTGTGCGGAGACACAGTAGGTGGAAGTCCCGGACTGGGATCGCGTCCGGAGTGGTGAGCGAGCACCTGCTCATTCATATAAACTGTACTTTAACTAGGCCTAGAGACTGCCTTGGCCCTCCTGGTTCTATTTACTGTCCCACAGGAGACTAGTGGCGGAACTGAGTTGAGTAGTCTCCTGTGAGTGGTTCATTCTCCCTTTTAATTTTCCTACCCGTTGGATTACAAATTACTGTTCCTGTTGTGCACCACCAGTCAAGTTGCATGCGAAGAAATTGATCTTCCAGAGACTGAGTCTAAAGCTGGGTCAGGCCTGATCCGTAGGTAGAACTTTTGTTGCTGCGCCATAAGGGCGCATAGATAGAAATAGCTGCACTTGGCGGGTAATCGCCTGTATTATACTTTCTGTCTGCAGGGCTCTGCCGACATATATGTGTTATGTGTTAACCTTGTGCCTTTTATCCAAAGTAAAGAAACGTTATATTTTATCACTTGCTATCAGTGTGTTATCTTCATGCAAAGAGGTTACCCTTGCAATACAGATAGATTGTGTGCATATACTGTTAGATTGTGATACGAGAACAATCCCTAGACTAGCTGTGCCAGAGTGGGTCGAGTAGATTGCCGGGGGTTGGCGGTGCTGTACACAGGGCCCGAAACAAATCCAGCGGCTCTCTTAACTGGGGGTAGCGCTACATATCGTTTCTGGACTGTTTTGTGATGCTATTTTTAGATGAATCTTTAGCGCTGCACTGCCTTTTCATATGTACTCTGCTTAAGGACTTTTATATTGACCTTTCAGTGTTCAGCTGCTTTCATTAGGTTTTTTGGTTTTGGTTTTGCGCTGTCTGGTTTTTCTTTTATATGTTAATTTTTTATTATCTAAAAAGGTTGAAGTAGCTCACCAAAGTGACACCCAAGGGAAAGTAGACTACAGCATTAAAATGAGTAGATGCTGGCACACATTTTATCTCAATTATAAGCAAAATAAACCTTGTTATGTTTACTGAAGAAAAATCTAATGACACCAGCATGTTGTCCAGAAAACAAGTAGGAAACAAGCAAATATGTTTATTGTTAAATCATTTCCAGTTGAGCTATTGTTGATTTTTTGATTTGAGACTGATTTACCTAAGTGTTGAGAATCCTTACTTAAACATTTGTGAGGGGGTTAGCTCGGCAGCGGGTGTGTGTGACCCCCGGGATGGGCTCCCCACACAAAAACAGGCCCAGCAGACGGAGGTTGTGGTTTTCAAAATCAAAAAGGTGCCGTTTATTTTCTATTTACAGTGACAAAAACACAGCAAAGCAAAAGAAACAAACAAAATAAATCCTGGTCAACTTGACCTCTGACTAAACATACAGGTTTCCTAACTAACAACTGGGATCAGCCTAGTGCTGTCCTAGTCCCTGGTTTTAAATGTCCAAGCAAAATATAGCCACACAGGCTTTCTCTCACCGCACAGGGGTTCACTCTCCCTAGACAGTCCACACAGGTCTGCTTCCAGGCATGAGCTAACATCTAATGAATCTGGGAGTTTTTATAGAGGCCTTAAACGAACTGACAGGCTTCAGCTGGCCTCATCAACTCCCTGCCTGCACGACGCCCAGCCCTCTCCCTAGAGGTATGAGTCATCAATGAGCCCACTAGTCTCAGCTGGGCTTATACAACTCTCCACCTAGCTGTATAAATCGGCGTAAAGCCTGAATCTGGGCGAAATATATCTACCCCCCTGGATGCAACCAGGTGACTTTACCTTCCTGCTGTCACATACCCCCCCCTCTTGTTTTAACCTCGGGGTTGGAACACCAGCAATCAGGCATTCATGTACTCGAGACAAAGCATCCACATTCCCCATTTGAACGCCAGGGCGATGCTTTACTGTGAAGTTGAATTCCTGGAGGGCCAGGAACCACCTATTCACTCTTCTATTTGTTTCCTTGTTTTGAGCCATCCACTTTAACGGAGCGTGATCCGTAACCATGTCAAAGTGCCTACCTAGCAGGTAGTACCGAAGGGAATCTAGAGCCCACTTCACCGCTAAACACTCCTTTTCAACGGTGGCGTAATTTACCTCATGGGACTTCAACTTCCTGCTGAGGTAAATGACTGGGTGCTCTTCCCCGTTCCAGACCTGGGACAATACTGCTCCTAACCCCACATCTGACGCATCACTTTGTACGACAAAGTCTTTAGAGAAGTCGGGTGAGTACAACACTGGCTGGCTACATAAGGCTTGTTTCAAGAATTGGAATGCTGCCTCAGCCTCGGGGGTCCATTTAATCATGACCGACCCTTTCCCCTTCGTCAGGTTGGTTAGGGGCACAGCCTTAGAAGCAAAGTGGGGAATGAATCGCCGATAATACCCAGCGATTCCCAGAAAGGCTCGTACCTGCTTCTTGCTGTTGGGACGTGGCCAACTCTGGATGGCCTCGACTTTGTTGAGTTGGGGTTTTATTACTCCCCTCCCAATGGTGTACCCAAGATATTTGGCCTCCTCCTGCCCAATGGTACACTTCTTGGGGTTAGCCGTAAACCCTGCTTCCCGAACAGAGTCCAGGACTGCTTGCACTTTTGGCAGATGTGAGGCCCAATCTGTGCTATGGACAATTACGTCATCCAGGTAAGCCGCAGCATACTTCCGATGGGGCCTCAGCATCTGGTCCATTTTCCGCTGGAATGTGGCCGGCGCATTCTGTAACCCGAACGGCATTCTTTTATATTGGAACGCCCCGTCTGGGGTTACAAATGCGGTTTTCTCTTTGGCTGACTTGGCCAGGGGGATTTGCCAATACCCTTTTGTGAGGTCAAGAGTCGTCATGTATCGGGCTGTTCCCAGCCGGTCGATCAACTCATCTATACGTGGCATGGGGTAGGTGTCAAATTTTGTAACTTTGTTCAACTGACGAAAATCGTTACAAAATCGCCAGCTCCCATCCGGTTTAGGCACCAACACAATGGGACTAGACCAATCACTTTGGGACTCCTCTATCACCCCTAAGTTCAGCATTTTCTGTACTTCCTCCCGTATTGCCTCCCGTCGGGCCTCTGGGATCCGATAGGGTTTTAACTTCACCCTTTCACCGGGCGGGGTAATAATGTCATGCTCTACCCCAGATGTTTGTCCCGGCAGCTCAGAGAATACCTCCTTGTTGCGAAGCACAAACTCCTTAACCTCCTGTTGTTGGGGTTGTGACAAGGTGGCTGCGATTCCAACCTCAGGAATCACGCAACCAGTTTGAGCTGGTGACCAAGTGTCTGCGACTAGGGACTCTCTATCCCTCCAGGCTTTCAACAGATTAACGTGATAGATCTGTTCGGGCTTTCGCCTTCCTGGTTGTCTGACCTTGTAATTCACTTCGCTCACTTTTTCCATTATCTCGTAGGGGCCTTGCCATTTGGCAAGGAATTTACTTTCAACCGTAGGGACAAGTACCAATATCCTATCCCCCGGGGAAAAGGTACGGGTCTTGGCTCCACGGTTGTACACTCTCTGCTGTGCCAACTGCGCTTGGGCCAAATGTTCCTTCACGATGGGCATTACCTGTGCAATTCGATCTTGCATCAGGGCGACATGCTCAATCACACTCCTGTGGGGAGAACTCTCACTTTCCCAAGTTTCCTTGGCAATATCCAACAGCCCTCTTGGGTGTCTCCCATACAGTAACTCAAAGGGGGAGAATCCCGTAGAGGATTGGGGCACCTCCCTAATAGCAAACATCAAATAAGGAAGTAGACAGTCCCAATCCTTTCCATCCCTATCCACCACTTTCTTCAACATTTGTTTTAGGGTTTTGTTGAATCTTTCAACCAGCCCATCGGTTTGGGGGTGATACAAAGATGTACGTAATTGCGTCACTTTGAACAATTTACACAGCTCCTTCATAACCCGGGACATAAAGGGTGTACCTTGGTCCGTAAGCAGTTCTTTACAAATACCCACCCGGCTAAAAACAAGAGATAGCTCTTTGGCTATGGTTTTGGCCGAGGTATTTCTGAGAGGGATCGCTTCTGGATAACGGGTGGCATAGTCCATTATAACCAATATGTACTGGTGCCCCCTAGCGGACTTGATTATAGGACCTACCAAATCCATTGCGATTCTCTCAAACGGGACCTCAATGATGGGTAGAGGGACCAGCGGGCTACGGAAGTGTGGCATCGGGGCCGACCTCTGACACACAGGGCAGGAGGAACAATAATTTTCTATGTCCTTCATCACCCCAGGCCAATAGAATCTCTGTAATACCCTCTCTCGGGTTTTCTCTGTCCCCAGATGACCTCCAAGAATGTGCCCATGGGCCAACTCCAACACCAACTTCCTGTAAGGTTTGGGCACCACAAGCTGCTCAACGGTTTCTTCTGCCCTTTTTGCCACCCGATACAGTAGGTCCTTCTCTACGCTGAAGTATGGGTAAGTGCAGGTATTATCTGGGTTCACTAACTCGCCATCTATTTTCACTACGTTTTCCCGTGCCTTTATTAGGGCGGGGTCTTTCAACTGTTCTGTGGCAAAGTTTTCCCTGTGAACCTCAAGATCAGAAAACTCCACAGACGGTAGGTTTTCGTCTGAGGAGGTGGGCTCCTCTCCAGTTTCTTGAGTCTCCCCTGCCAATACTGACAAGGGAAATTCGGGAGAGTCCTCACCACTCTCAGAGGAGTTCTGGCTATCATATTCCTGGTACATAGGGGCACCAGTGGGGGGCTCAGGATCATCCCACAGTTCCCAGAACTTCGGAAAATCCCTTCCCACAATGGCGTCATGCGGTAACTGAGACACTAAGCCCACTGGATGAGAAAGGGTACCTTTGGGGGTCTCGAAACACACTGTAGTCACTGGATACTCTCGGGTGTCCCCATGCACACAAATAACAGCTACCTTGCTATTCCCAGAGACCTCTGTTTTAACTAATTCAGCCTTTATCAGGGTCACAAGGCTACCTGAATCCAGCAATACCACAACATTTCTACCATTAATACACATTTTGCATAAATGTTTCTCAGTTCCCCGAATGGCAGTGCATGCGACTGTCGCACACAGCGACTGACGTCTGCCCGTCAGAAAGTCACACTGCATGGGTTCCTCCAAAACCGGGCAATTTGCTGCAATATGTCCCGCTTGCCGGCAGCGGTAGCAAATGATCCTTCTTGCCGCCTCTTGAGCCGCTGATTTCCCAGGCTGTTCTCGCCAAACTTGGGGTAGAGCTCCCACCCTCTCACTCTCTCCACCCTTACCCCTTGGAATCATCTTATCCGCCCCTGGGGATGGTCTGGTCTTAGGGTGGAAAGTCCGAGTGTCTCTGGAAGAGGCCGTCAGGTTCTCTGTAGCCAAGTATTTCTCCACACGATCCACAAGACCATCGGCCGTCTCTGGGTCTCCATGGCTTACCCACTTTTGGATGGCAGTAGGAAGAGCTCTCAAAAACCGATCCATTACAACACGTTCCACAATCTTTGGTGCGGACAAAGTCTCTGGCTGTAGCCACTTTCTGCTCAGGTGAATGAGATCATACATTTGAGACCTGGGGGGTTTTCCAAGCTGGAAAGTCCAGTTATGCACACGCTGAGCCCGGACAGCCAGGGTGACACCCAGCCTTGCCAATATTTCAGCTTTTAGCATCACATAGTCTTTTGCTTGGTCAGGCTCTAGGTCATAGTAAGCTTTCTGCGATTCACCCGTTAACAGAGGAGCCACCAGTCCAGCCCACTGCTCCTCAGGCCACTTTTCTCTTTCAGCAGTCCTTTCAAACGTGGTCAAAAATACCTCTGGATCATCCTCTCCAGTCATTTTTGTCAATAAACGACTCACCCCAAAGGACGCGGTATTAGTGGGACGGCTTTCCTCACTGGTCTGCGGACGTTGCTGCATTACTGCTTCCATTTGTTGTAGTCTCTGCTCTTGCTTCTGTAATAGGTCTATGAAGCGGGCCTCAGATCGTTGCTGGGCTTGTTGCTGAGCTTCCAGACTCTGTTGGTGAGCTTGCTGCTGGGCTGCAAGGCTCTGTTGATGAGCTTGCTGCTGGGCTGCGAAGTTCTGTTGTTGAGCTGCAAGGCTCTTTTGCAAACCTGCATTTGTCTGCTGTTGATTGGCATTTGCTAGAGCCAGCTGTTTCAGTATCTCCTCCATGCTGGCTTAAAAAAAAACTGCCACTGGTTCTCCACCAACTGTGAGGGGGTTAGCTCGGCAGCGGGTGTGTGTGACCCCCGGGATGGGCTCCCCACACAAAAACAGGCCCAGCAGACGGAGGTTGTGGTTTTCAAAATCAAAAAGGTGCCGTTTATTTTCTATTTACAGTGACAAAAACACAGCAAAGCAAAAGAAACAAACAAAATAAATCCTGGTCAACTTGACCTCTGACTAAACATACAGGTTTCCTAACTAACAACTGGGATCAGCCTAGTGCTGTCCTAGTCCCTGGTTTTAAATGTCCAAGCAAAATATAGCCACACAGGCTTTCTCTCACCGCACAGGGGTTCACTCTCCCTAGACAGTCCACACAGGTCTGCTTCCAGGCATGAGCTAACATCTAATGAATCTGGGAGTTTTTATAGAGGCCTTAAACGAACTGACAGGCTTCAGCTGGCCTCATCAACTCCCTGCCTGCACGACGCCCAGCCCTCTCCCTAGAGGTATGAGTCATCAATGAGCCCACTAGTCTCAGCTGGGCTTATACAACTCTCCACCTAGCTGTATAAATCGGCGTAAAGCCTGAATCTGGGCGAAATATATCTACCCCCCTGGATGCAACCAGGTGACTTTACCTTCCTGCTGTCACACATTGTATGAATGCTCACTTCATTTATCCAATAATTGAAACACAAATTACTTTTCACTTTTACGATAATGGGAAGATGTTTCTCTCACATAGAGTATGAAGATTCTTAACTCCTTTGGTCAATCACCCTCATTGTCTGGTAGCAGATGACACAGATCCCCCCCCCACTTGTTTTTCCCACCTGGCAGAGTGCAGGCAGCAACCCTGTGACAGAGGCAGAGGTGAGCTGCAGGTCACTCTGTCACTCATCCCCCCCTGCTCCTGTCAGCAGTGCTTGAGAGAGTGGCTCTGATTAGGCCGCTCTTATTCCTTCCCTTGTAATCAGCAGAGGCAGAGGGGAGGATCTTGGGACATGCAGTCCCTGAAGACAGGTGGCCCTAGGGTGGAAATGTTGGGGGAAACTACAGGCTCCAGCATGCTCAGATGCAGAAGAAAGGATGAGAAACCTGGATAAAGGTTTCTTGGGCAGTGCTACCCAGGGTACAGAGGGGTGAGAGGATGTGCCACGGTGAGTCATCTCCAGAGACAGAGGGAGACCACACCAGTGAAATTCACTACAGTGGAAGTAAGGAAGCAGATCTGGGACCTGAACGTTGAGCGACAGAGCCACTGCCGGGACACCATCCTTGATGTGCTGTCTGCCAGAGTCACCCTAGGCAACCCAGAGGGAGTGGACATCAAGCCAAAGGGATCTTTGCCACAATATTGCTGGGTGTGGTGAGTGGGCCTGCCGGCCATCATCTTCTACCATCCCTAAAAACTGAACCAGTAGGAACCACTAATCACCTACTCCATAGTTCTCATACTGCATGCAGGCCGTATTGACTGCCTCAAAGCACGCCAACTGTTAAAGAGCTCCAACATTTTTGCTGGCTGAAGAGTCAGGACTAAACACTGCCCCTAATGGTTGCTGCTCCCTTGCCATTTAAAAGGGTAGCTCTTAAGAGACACTGCGCTACACCTTGACCAACCTCTAGAGTGCACTCCGAAGCAGTGTAGTATTATTGTCATTTATACTGTATTTAAAGTTTATTTTCTGGTAATAATCCACAGCAAGGATAAAGGTATTTTCCACTTTTGTCATTATATGTGTTGCAGTGATTTGCATTCAACCAGGTGTATCAGAGGGGCTGAGGTTGTTCTTGGAGTCAAGGCGCAGAACAAAGAACCTGGTGCAAGCTGTTTGCATCTGTGTATAGTAGCCAATCAGCTTCTAACTTCAGCTTGTCCAACTAAGCTTTGAAAATAAAACCTGGAAGCTGATTGGTTTCTATGCTGCACCAGATTTTGCACGCTTCTGTTTTAATAAATCCCCCCCCCCCCTAACGTTTTGGTGGCACTCAGAACTCTCCTATTCCTTAAATGTTTTGATTTTCATCTTAGCTGGTAGGAAGGCAAGACATCCAACAAGTCAACAATTGCAAAACAGAGAATTTTTTTTGTCGACTTTACAGCAAAATAAACTGTCAAGGAACAACTGTAATCAAGTTCTATTGTAGGAAATCTGCAGGGTGTTTACAGTGCTGCAAAGTGACTTGGTTTTACTTATGCTGTAAACTCGGTACACACGGGATGAAAATTGACCAGTTCAACAGAAACCGACTGAATTTTGGCCCGTGTGCACAGCTGTCTGTTGGAAAGCCAGCATTTGATTACAGCCAATGGCTGCTGTGTATTCTGGTGGGGGGGGGGGGGGCAGGTGGCCCTGTCAGAATACAAAGTCTCAGTGGGAGAGATACCTGCATCAACATAGCTTGTGTTGATCCGGGTATCTTGTCAGTTTTTTTTTTCGTTCAACCCTATGGTTGAATGAAAAAAAAATTTATGTGTGTACCCAGCTATAGCAATAGATATACTTTAAATCATGACAGACAATGTCAACAAGGAGCCCTTGTGCGAAAATTATGATGTATCCCTCCTCCCAACACACTAAGGGTCTATTTCTGAAAAATTTCTGTGTGAATGTCTCAAGTATTCACTCAACTGACACAAATAATCCCGTGTTGGTGGCCGGGAGAGAAGTGCTGTTTTTTTACATAAATGTCAGTGGTAGACTAATTCATTTTCAGTGAAGACAATGGAAAAGAAAAAGTCCCCTTACATTGGTGTCATTGTTAGAAGGTCCTCTTACATTGGTGTCATTGGCAGATGGGCAGTTGGGCACTCTTACATTAGTGTCAGTGGGAGAAACGCACCTTTGTATTGGTAACAGTGGGATAAGTGTCTGCTTGCATTTGAGATCAGTGCCACCTCTGGCTCTTTAATATGAAATCAGTTCTAGAACTTTGAGTGGAAATTCCTCTGCTTACTGAACGGCTAGCTGTGGTTCACTGGTTCAAAGATCTGTTTGTATTGATTATTTCTGCTGAAATAACAAAAATTAGAATTTTTTTCAAATAGGGCATCTAAAGACAGCCAGATTATTTAACAGGTACAGTGAACCTCAGAGGATGACCATGACACAAGCTCTCCCAGAGTAGTAAAAACTGCTAAATTCCTAATAAACAAAGCTGCCATTAGTTATTTGGTAAAGTGGATCCTTTTTCCACTTTAGATTCCAGTTATGGCTGACTGCCTAGTATACTAGCTGTTTTACCTTGGGTATAAAGACAATTGTAAGATACAATATAGCATACAAGAACCACAGTACACTGTATTCAACTCCAGTGTGAAGTAAATGAAAGAGAGGCTTCAGCTCAAGTCCCTGCCCATTGGCCATGCCCCTCTGACATGTTTCACTCAAATTTGGGCTTAATCATACGATTGAGACCAATGTGGGTAAAATATGTCAGAGGGCCGTGACCAATGGAGGGGGACTTGAGGTAAAGCCTGCCTTTCCCTGTTGAATACAGTGGACTGAGATACTTGTATGCTATATTGTATCTTGAGGCGATATGTACTCTGTCTCTGCCAGCACCTAAATTACAGAGTATAAACCTTGGAGAATGATACTGCAGGCTTGGAGTGGTACCTCTCTGTTATGCAATTGTAGGATATTAAAATTTTCTTCATCTCTTGCTGCTTTAAAATTGGTCACCAGATTCACTACAAACTAGCAAATTCATACAGAAAATTGTACCTCTATGAATTATGTAATTGCTTTAGAAATACTTTAATCATATCTTTCTTTATAGTGATATCTTCCATCTAAGCTATCTGGTGTACTTGTAGCTATGTAACATATCCTGATAACCTGGCAATGAATAGCACTATGATATAAGGATGTGTTTCCAAGAATAGCAGGACGGTTTATTTAAATGTCTGAACAAGCTCTGATACTTAATACAAATTTGTTCACCCTAGTTGCATCCCCAAAAATGGAAGCAAAATTTGGATTTAGCTATTTTGGTTGTATTGAGTGTACTGCGGGCTAGCACATCTATGCTTGCTTCATGCACTTAATAAAGTTTAGGGGAAATTAAAAGAACTTGTTTTGCATCTCATTTGATTCAATCCCAGTACAAGTATTATTTAACTGAACCTTTAGCAAAAGCTAATTTTTACTGATCTATACAGCCATGGTATTCCAATAGTTTCAGACCCAGTCCTGATGAACTTCTGAGGCCCATGAGACATGGGGGCCCAGGTTCCCGGACATGTACACCCAACCTTCACTACCACCGCCAAGCAAGCAGACACTCTTCCGCTAGGCCACCACTCAATGCCAACCAGAATTGGTTTTAATATCCATACTCCTCCAGGTATTAGCTACACTGCTCTCTTCTCAGAAAGAATGTCCAGAAGCATGAATGTCACGTACCTTGTAGGAGTCTGATATGACAAGGTCGGCCTCCCTTGTATCTCCTACCCAAGCCCCACTGAAGGTGGAACAGATGGTGTCTAGGGTCAGGAGGAACATGAGTGCCTGGCAATGTTGCTTGTAGAACCTGTGGTGGAAGTAGTAGGCTCGGTGGTACCAGCAGGACAGCAGGTGAAGAGCTGGGGTGGAACTCAGAAGATCAGCGGATGTTAAAGAGGAACTCCAACCAACTTGCAGGTTCAGGCTTGGTGGCTTGTCAGTACTTCCTGTGGTCAGGAGACTGGAGAGCACTGGACACAGGAGAGCTGAGAAGATAGAGAGCCAGCGCAGGTTTCCAGAGGCAGTGTCAGAGTCGAGCAGACGATGAAAGCAGAGTCGTGGAGATAGCCGGGTTCGGTAACAGGTGGGCTGCAGAGTAAATGGAATAAGCAGGAGGAAGGTCAGGTGCAGGCCGGAGTCAGATACCAGTAATCAAGTAAATCAGAGTCCAGAAGCAGAGTCAGAGGAAGCCGGGATCAGTAACAGGTATCAAGTAGGTAATAAGCAGGGTTCAGAGGATCAGGACACAGCTGAAGACCAGTCAGCACATGTAGAGAGTCAGAGCACCCTTTAAATAGGCCATCTAGCGCCAACTGGCCTTAGGGACGCGCTTCTGCGCGTGAACGCCGTTTGTTGCGTGAATCAGCAGTTCTCTTACAATGAACCTCAGCCTTGCAGCAGCATGTAGATTTTTATCAAGCTCAACTTGGCTTACTCCTGCTGACATTTCCGACTAAACATATCACCAAGACACAGTTCATTTAAAACATTTACTTATCTAGTTTGTGCTGTTTTGCACATTAACCACTTAAGCTGGCCAAAGACCAGAGCATTTTTTGCGATTCGGCACTGCGTCGCTTTAACTGACAGTTGCGCGGTCATGTGATGTGGCTCCCAAACAAAATTGACGTCCTTTTTTCCCTCAAATAGAGCTTTCTTTTGGTGGTATTTGATCACTTCTGCGGTTTTTATTTTTTGCGCTATAAACAAACATAGAGTGACAATTTTGTTTTTTTTTAAATATTTTTTACTTTTTGCTATAATAAATATCCCCAAAAAATCTATAAAAAAACCTAAATTTCTCCACAGTTTAGGCCGATACGTATTCTTCTACATATTTTTGGTAAAAAAAATCGCAATAAACGTATATTGATTGGTTCGCGCAAAAGTTATTGCGTCTACAAAATAGGGGATATTTATACGGCATTTTTATTATTATTTTTTTTTTTACTAGTAATGGCGGCGATCAGCGATTTTTTTCGTGACTGCGACTTTATGGCGGACACATCGGATACTTTTGACACATTTTTGGGACCATTGTCATTTTCACAGCGATCAGTGCTATAAAAATGCACTGATTACTGTGAAAATGACACTGGCAGTGAAGGGGTTAACCACTAGGTGGCGCTGAAGGGGTTAAGTGTGTCCTAGGGAGTGATTCTTACTGTTAGGGGGCGTGGCTATGAGTGACACGTCACTGATCGCTGTTCCCCATGAGAGGGAACAGACGATCAGTGACAGTGTCACTAGGCAGAACGGGGAGATGCCTGTTTACACTGGCCTCTCCCTGTTCTGCAGCTCTGTGACTCGATCGCGGGACACTGGCTGATATTGAGTCCATGGGTCTCGTGGGCACGGTCATGGAGCTCGCGGCAGGGGCGCGCGCACGCCCGCACGGTGGGAATTTCAAATTAAAGTATACATACGTTACTTTGCCCAGCCGTGCCATTCTGCCGACGTATATGTACAGGAGTCGGTCGGGAACCGGTTAAGCAAACAGTCATTGGCATCTATAGATTTCTCCCAAAAATATGGTCTGGAACTTTAAACACATTATAGCTTGAGCATAACTAATCTCAGTGTCAGGTGTGAGAGGATGAGCGTTGTGGTACTTACGAAACTAACTTGCATTATTTTCTGCTGCATTTTGAAACAAGCATTTCCATCCCAACGCAGTGGCGGCTGGTGCTCAAATTTTTTGGGGGGGCGCAAACAAACTGAAAAAACCCCCCCAAAAAAAACATCAATTGCTGCCACTGTGCCCATTAAACGCAGCCACTGTGCCCAAACGCCACTAGTTTCCCCCCATATACAGCCAGTTTGTCCCCAAAATACAGCCAGTTTGTCCCCCATAATACAGCCAGTTTGTCCCCCCAATAATACAGCCAGTTTGTCCCCCCAATAATACAGCCAGTTTGTCCCCCATAATACAGCCAGTTTGTCCCCCATAATACAGCCAGTTTCCCCCCATTATACAGCCAGTTTGTCCCCCATATGCAGCCAGTTTGTCCCCCATATACAGCCAGTTTGTCCCCCATATACAGCCAGTTTGTCCCCCATAATACAGCCAGTTTGTCCCCCATAATACAGCCAGTTTGTCCCCCATAATACAGCCAGTTTGTCCCCCATAATACAACCAGT
Organism: Rana muscosa; assembly: GCA_029206835.1. NCBI lineage: Eukaryota > Metazoa > Chordata > Amphibia > Anura > Ranidae > Rana > Rana muscosa. The sequence goes on along the minus strand of CM055122.1, from coordinate 622,511,773 downwards.
TGCCCCCCAATATACAGCCAGTTTGTCCCCCATATACAGCCAGTTTGTCCCCCATATACAGCCAGTTTGTCCCCCATAATACAGCCAGTTTGTCCCCCATAATACAGCCAGTTTGTCCCCCATAATACAGCCAGTTTGTCCCCCATATGCAGCCAGTTTGTCCCCCATATACAGCCAGTTTGTCCCCCATATACAGCCATGTTGTGTCCCATAATACAGCCAGTTTTTCCCCATAATACAGCCAGTTTGTCCCCCATAATACAGCCAGTTTGTCCCCCATAATACAACCAGTTGCCCCCAATATACAGCCAGTTTGTCCCCCATACACAGCCAGTTTGTCCCCCAATATACAGCCAGTTTGTCCCCCATATGCAGCCAGTTTGTTCCCCATATGCAGCCAGCTTGTCCCCCATAATACAGCCAGTTTGTCCCCCATAATACAGCCAGTTTGTCCCCCATAATACAACCAGTTTGTCCTCCATAATACAGCCAGTTGCCCCCCAATATACAGCCAGTTTGTCCCCCATACACAGCCAGTTTGTCCCCCAATATACAGCCAGTTTGTCCCCCATATGCAGCCAGTTTGTCCCCCATATGCAGCCAGTTTGTCCCCCAATATGCAGCCAGTTTGCCCCCCCAATATACAGCCAGTTGCCCCCAATAAACAGCCAGTTGCCCCCCAATATACAGCCAGTTTGTCCCCCGTATGCAGCCAGTTTCCCCCCCAATATACAGCCAGTTTGTCCCCCAATATACAGTCAGTTGCCCCCCAATATACAGCCAGTTTGTCCCCCATAATACAGCCAGTTTGTCCCCAATATGCAGCAAGTTTGTTCCCCAAATACAGCCAGTTTGTCCTCATAATACAGCCAGTTTGTCCCCCCCAGCCCTGCACTTACCTTCCTCGAGTCAACGCCGTCCTTCTTCCATCCTCGATGTCTTCTCCCGCCCTCGATGTCGCTTCAGCCAATCAGGTTACCGGTAACCAGACCCGGTGAACCTGATTGGCCAGGGAACGCACCCCTGTGCGTCCTCTCATTAGATATTTAGAAGCCAATTACAGCCCTCAGGCTGTAGTCGGGAAGCCTATCAGAGCCGCTGGCTCTGATAGGCACTTCTAAAGGCCAACCAGACACTGTTATTCAGATGGCCGGCGCTCAAGGGGCCGGCCATCTGAATAGTGGGCGGCAGCAATACATAGGTTCATGCAATGCATGAACCTATGTATTGTTGTGAGTGACGGCCGGGCGCAGAAGCTAGCGGCGGCGGCGCTTCTGCGCCCACTATGGACGCACCGCCACTCATTGTGTGAAGAAAAGGACATAAAAAAAAACTCTTAAAGGGCACGTTTTTTTTTTTTTGGTGACCACAGGAGGGGGGGGGGGGGGGCGCCCTGGCGCCCCCTATGGACGGGCCGCCACTGTCCCAACGTCTTCCCTATCAAGGGGACATATAGGCTATGTTCTAGCTTTTCCCTAAAATGGGGAAAGTGGGTGTATAATCTTTGTACCCTGCATCTTGTCGCTATGAGACCCCATCTATGAACCACCACTCACTCCAAGTCCTCCCGTAAATACCTTGTGAATCAGTCACTTAAATCACAGGAGCCATCACTTGTAAAGGTGGGAAATCCCAGCTAACACTTAGCCCTGGTTCACACTGGTGCGATTTGACATGCGATTTGACATGTCAAATCGCATGTCAAATCGGCGATATTTGCCGCAAATTGCGGGCAATGGTACCGTCCTAATCGGTGCGACGCCGCATATGCGGCGCTGCACCGATTTCAAAAAGTAGTGTCTGTACTACTTTTTGCGATTTCGGCTGCGATTTACATTGACATCTGTGTCAGATGTCTTTGTAATCGTGGCTGAAATCGGGACTGCCAGCGGGAGTGAAATCGTGCGAGTTCAGCTGAACTCGCACGGCTTCACTCCCGCAGCCCCAGTGTGAACCTGGGCTAATGTATGGAAGCTATTTTTTTTTCTTTTTAGTGAAGCGCATACCCTCTCCCCACTCCCCTCTATTAAAGTTTTCCAACTCACACTGTCTCTGGTCTAGGGGTATGATAGGGGAGGGAGAGGGATGAGCTACGCCAGGCTTCCACCACAGTTATGCATGTGGTCTCAGCAATGTCTCTCGTTACCTTCGGGTCTGTGTTGTGCATCGGATCCTCCCTCCAAGAGTCTCCTTTAAACCTCGTCCGCTAGAAATTGAGCCACACACCGTTAAAGTCCAACACTCCTTTATTTAGAACATAACATGGACTCCCTTGGCTATAGAACAGAAAAAAGGAGGTGTGTGTACGAATAGGCCCAGACACAAGTTCGATCCTCCACTCTCCTCCCTATGAGTGGGCTATGGTCTCCGCACGAGGGAAATTCTCCTTCCGGACGGTCTCCGACAAGAGACTCATCCGTCATCGGCAGTCTGCCGATGAGGAGCTCTTCCCGGTCCATTACGCCCACCTCGGATTCAGGCATCCATCCCTGGAGTGCCTTAGGATCCTTCCCTCGTGAAACTCAGTGTTGGGCACTGAGCCCCAGACCTCCATCCAAGTACCTCACCTCAGGACTAAAGGTGCCTGAGGTGGAACACGACCTCCGGTGGTCCTCTAGGCCTAGGCCGCCTAGAGGACGAACGCGAACCACCGTCCGCAAGCTAAAGGTGCCTGGGACGAAGACCCCGTGACCAAGATGGCCGGCCCCTTTATACCCTCTCCCAGCAAGCAAGGCGGGTTCCCCGCCCCACCATACCGCTGCCAAGAGAGGCCAAAAAGGAGGCTCCGCACACAGCGATATCCGTCCGTCAGCCCATGGTGACAGCGCCACCCAGTGGACCACCGGAATATACCACCCGTGTCACCGAAAGATTCCAAATTTTACCCCGGGAAAGTAAGTACCCGCTACATTAGTATTTTTTAATACTGTCATATACTTACATTTGGTATTATAAACAGGAAAATCTATTAAACAGCGTGCAGTGTTTTTTTTTCTTCTAAGTATCAGTATCAGTAGAGAGGCTGGCATTGCTGACTTCATCCAGATGAGTAAAGTCAAAGTAAAGTCACAGCTCCAATGTGTACAATTGTTCCTGATGAGTGACTCAGAAAGTCGTAGACCATCATGACAGCTGGGGAACTACTATTTTTAGAAGCAAGGGGTCACCAATGACAACCTACATACATCCAAAATACAGATTTTCTTTAACACCTGTTGTCACATGGTGTTTACACACACTTTGGTACTGACTCACACAGCGTAAAGTGGTATATAGATAAGTAAGTGCTGACAAGGATCTAAATATTGTAGAGGCATCTTGCAACACATCAATTAACCCTTGTACAAGGGCTGTAATAATTCCAGTAGGGTAGCACTCTGTCCAGTAGCAGGATACAGACATTTTACAGAGGATCCCTTCCTTATAGACAAGGTGTGAAAGACGGGGAAGGACACACAGTACTGCATGCTTTCCATATTTCAGTGCTTGGTTTTGAGTGAAAATCAGTAACAATAAATGACACATGCTGCTTCCAGATAGGGCATGCAATGCTTTTCTGATTCTCCTCATGTCCCAACGTTTTACTGGCTTGCATTTTTATTTATTTTTTCTTTAGCCAAGGAGCAGATTATAAATGCTGTACTTCTTTGAGCTTTCTGTCCCTATGAATGTGTACATGACACTTACCTTTGTGTCTTTGTTCTGGTGGAAAACACCATTCTGGAACACATATGACTTTAGCTTTTTGGTTGTTGCACATTCTCCTGTAATAATCTATGGGGTGGTTATCAATGGAAAAAAAGTGGTCTTAAACTGCAGGCCCTGTCTTACTAGGGATATTGTTACTTGTGACATCTAACCTGAGACAAAGTCAGGATTAGCCCACGTTCACACTGGGACTGCGGGAGTGAAGCCGTGCGAGTTCAGCTGAACTCGCACGATTTCACTCCTGCCTGTCAGTCCCGATTTCAGCTCAATTACAGAGACATCTGACACAGATGTCCATGTAAATCGCGGCTGAAATCGCAAAAAGTAGTACAGAAACTACTTTTTGTAATCGGTGCAGCGCCGCAGATGCGGCGTCGCACCGATTAGGACTGTGCCATTGCCCACAATTTGTCAAATCGCATGTCAAATCGCACCAGTATGAACCAGGGCTTCGACTACAGGCAGTCCCCAGGTTACAAACAAGATAGGGTCTGTAGATTTGTTCTTAAGTTGAATTTGTATGTAAGTCAGAAAAGGTATATTTTTTAAGTGTAGCTCCAGCCCCAAAATTTTTTTTTTTGTATAGCATAGGGAAGGGTTGTTTTGCTGTCTGTGCACCTGTTCAGAAGATTTCACCTCACTTTCTATCCCTATGACAATTGGATTTTGAAAAATTTGGATTGTTGTGGAAACAAGTGTGGTGATAAAGCATCAGTGGAGATACATTTTTGCCATAATAACTCTTAAGCCCTGTACACACGATCGGTTTTACCGATGAAAACAGTCCGATGGACTTTTTTCATCGTACAAACCGATCGTGTATGGGCCTCATCGGTCTTTTTTCCATCGGCGATTAAAAATAGAACATGTTTTAAATTTATCCGATGGAAAAAAAAAACTATAGCAAATTCCGATCGTCTGTGTGGAACTCCTTCGGAGAAAAAACCCACACATGCTCAGAATCAAGTCGACGCATGCTCAGAAGCATTGAACTTCATTTTTCTTGGCTCGTCTGAGTGTTTTACGTCACAGCGTTTGGGACGGTCAGATTTTTAACTGATGGTGTGTAGGCAAGACTGATGGAAGTCAGCTTCATCGGAAATCCGATGAAAAAATCCATCGTATTTTATTCCATCGGAAATCCGATCGTGTGTACAGGGCTTTACAGGAGTGAATTTCCCTTCCTATAGGTAGATTTCCTCTCACTTCCTATTGTCTCCCTCCGTTTGTAAGTAGGAGTCGTTTGTAAGTTGGATGTTTATAACCCGGGGACTGCCTGTACTACTTCTTCTACAGAATAGTGACGCTTCTTCATTGGTTGAACCAGAAAGATATTCCTCTGTGATTGCTTCCATGCTAGCAAGCAAGGTTCTGCTTCATTTAGACCCCTTTCACAATGGAAAGCGGTGCTTTTCGGCCACTAGCGGGGCGCTTTTAACCCAAAAGAAGGGGTTAAAAACGCTTGTGTTGCAGCGCTTCCGAATCGCTTTTCAGGTGCTTCGGAAGCGCTGCCCATTCATTGCAATGGGCAGGAGCGTTTTGTATACAGTGCTCCCAAACCACCCCAAAGATGCTGCTTGCAGGACTTTTTCTAACATCCCGCAAGGGCACCGCCCCAGTGTGAAAGCACTTGGGCTTTCACACTCGGGCGGCAGTTTTCAGGTGCTTTACAGGCGCTATTTCTAGCGCTAAAACGCCTGAAAACTGCCTCAGTGTGAAAGGGGTCTTAACATAAAAATGGAGCAACATCCATCAGGGAAGACGTCAGTTGTTCCTGAACAGTATGACATAGCCCTAAGACTTCAAAGTGCCAGGTCAACAGAACAAGGACATTGAGTTGAGCATATACAATTATAGTATAAACTAACCCTCTGTCCCCATTTCACCAACCAGCACTTGACGTTTAACCACTTCAGCTCCGGAAGGTTTTACCCCCCTCCTGATCACGCCATTTTTTGCGATACTGCACATGCGTTGCTTTAACTGACAATTGCGTGGTCGTGCGACACTGTACCCAAATAATATTAATGTATTTTTTTCCAACAAATAGAGCTTTCTTTTGGTGGTATTTGATCACCTCTGCGGTTTTTATTTTTTGCGCTATAAACAAAAGACTGACAATTTTGAAAAAAACAAACCTTTTTTTTTTTATTACTTTTTGCAAAACATATCCAATAAAAAAAAATTAAAACTCTGATTTCTTCATTAGTTGAGGCCAATATGTATTCTGCTACATGTTTTTGGTAAAAAAAAAAAAAAAATATCCCAATAAGCATAAATTGATTGGTTTGCGCAAAAGTTACAGCGTCTACAAACTATGTGATAGATTTATGAACTTTTTTTTTTTTTTTTACTAGTAATGGCGGCGATCAGCGATTTTTAGCGGGACTGCCACATTGTGGCTGACAAATTGGACACTAATGCCCTGTACACACGACCGGACTGTCCGTCGGAATAACGGTCACACAAAAGTTCGGTGAACTTTTGACTGCCAAGAACGCGGTAACGTAAAAGACTACGACGAGCCGAGAAAAATAAGTTCAATGCTTCCGAGCATGCGTCAAAATGCGCTTCTGGAAGAATGGTCAAACATTCCCATAGACACACTCCTAAACCTTGTGCGCAGCCTTCCCAGAAGAGTTGAAGCTGTTATAGCAGCAAAAGGTGGGCCAACTCGAAATTGAACCCTACGGACTAATACTGGGATACCATTAAAGTTCATGTGCGTGTAAAGGCAGGTGTCCCAATACTCTTGACAATACAGTATATATATATATATATATATATATATATATATATATATATATACACATGAAATATAATAGGAAAGTTGTTAACATTCAGCATTCTTTTGTATGAAATTCAATATCAGCTTCCATCATTTTTACTTGTGTGTCTTGTTTACTGATATATTTTTTAAATGTTTCCGAAGACAGATGTCAACTATTTTCTTTCTTGCACTTGATAAAGCTTTAATCTGTGGTCATACTGAAGTCTGTGTCTAATTCCTTTGGAGAGCTAACAATAGCAGAATCTAGACTGCGACACTGCAGCTGTCTGAAGCACTAATGAAAGGAACAGAATGCAGACATTTCTACTTCAATAGGAATATTAGACCAGGAAGTGAAGAATATGAATGAAACTCATGGGTAGAAGCACTTGTTAATTTTTTATCTCTGTACTTGAGATTGTAGTGTCTCTGGGATTCTTCTGTATTCTCAGCTGTTCATACCATATTGCTGAGCTGTGTGCAATCTGATCTGTTGATACTTAAAACAGCTTGGAATGTCTTGGCTGTCATCTTGACTGTACTCTAATGTTAGTGAGTTCTTCCTTAGTGACATTTGTCTATGGGTATATGTTGCGTGTTCTTTGGCTGGACTGGAAAATACTTAAGGTGCCAAATAGAGAGCATCATATTTAATTATAAATGCCCATCCAGATAATATACTTCCAAAATTTTCTTTATTTCTTCACTCTTCTTTTTTTATCAGGATTTACAGGATTACAATTTAAGGTGGATTGGCCATTATTCAGAAAACAAAAAATCCTGGGCATATTCCCAATGATTTTTCTGCCCTTCTACCCTAGCTCAGGAAATTAGTAGAATTCAGTTCACAGGGCACGTATGGCATTACAGAGATTGTTTTTAAGAGATTCACAATTCTTATTAACCATCTTCAAGTTTTTATTTTTTTCCATAAACCCCATTTAGTTCCAGAGCATTTTTGCCAAAGGTTTGGCTTTACACATTTTACCTTTTTTGTATATGTAGTCTATCCTAGTGTATTCTATTTTATTTGCAACATTTGGTAGCAGATTTTGATGCATATATTTTTATTTCCTTGGATTTTTATTGGGAACAAATTCTAAAAAGAATAGAAAAAATGCATTTTCCCATAATTTATGTATGTGTTTTACTTTAGCGGGAGCTTTATTCCTTTTTGGCTCTACATTACAATGCATGTAGGGGGTTTGTTTTGCGTAAATTGTTAGCGTTACATCAAGATAAGATAAGATTGGGTTGATGAGGCCATAAATTAGCATGATGTGACGTTTTCACAAGTTTGAGATCACAACAAATTTGAATGTCATTGTGTTCACTTACGTGAGTATTTGATGCTTGCACAGTGAACGTATGTGTCATCCGGATATTCCGACAAACTTGCTGGGATCTGGAAATTGACCTGGGGAGGAAAAAAAATGTGTTTATTTTTGGCGTATACAGTACTTGTAAACAGTATATAATATTTAAACTGTGTATAAATACTTATATATATACACTTCTAATAGTGATCTATGGCTACTTAGAATCAGTCAGCTATTTCTCACTATAGATAGATCTATTGCTGCGTGGAGGCATTGGACAGAGCGGAGACAGAACTATCTTTATTATTATTATTATTATACAGGATTTATATAGCGCCGAGAGTTTGCGCAGCACTTTACAACATGAGGGGGAGACAGTACAGTTGAAATACAGTTCAATATAGGAGGCATCAGAGGGCCCTACTTATTAGAGCTTACAATCTAAGAGGAAGGGTCAAGTGATACAAAATATAATAACTGTGGGGAAGAGGTGATGGAGAAAATAAAAGTACAGTTGTTAGGTGGAGGCAGGATAGGCTTCTCTGAAGAGAAAGGTTTTCAGGGATCACCTAAAAGTGGATAGAGTTGGAGATAGTCGGACAGATTAGAGTAGGGAGTTCCAAAGGATGGAAGAGGCTTGGGAGGAGTCCTGGAGGCGAGCATGGGAGGAGGTGACAAGGGAACTAAAGAGCAGAAGTCTTGGCAGGAATGAAGACTCTACATTCCGAGGAAGTAATGTGACATAACTGTGATGTCACATGGCTACCGATGTAAACACAATGCATTAGCAGTGTGTTGACGGCGATCTGCTACAGGTGCTCCTATAGGCTCCTATCAGCAGGGAATCCATGAGCAGGCCCCCTTCTGAATCAGAGCCAAATAGGATGTATGTCAGTTTTCTGACATTCGTGTCTGTTCAGTTTGTGCCCAATGGATACGATAGGCACTGTCCATTTACATCAGGCTACCTAAGATTCATCACATTTAGTTCTGGAAAAACAGAAAAGGATGTAGTCCTCTTTAATTTTTGTTCTGGCCCTGGACAGACTAAGAGGTAGGTAGGTGGGTTTAAATGGACACAAGTTCATTTACATCTGCTTGTCCATAGGGCTGCATGAAACTTCCTATCTGACAGGTGGACCTGATTAGAATGTCAATGTAAAAGGTTCCATAGAGTGCCGTGAAACAGGATCAGAAGCCCAGAAGCTGATAGTTTCAGCACCTGGGCTTAGTGCTGTGTCCAAGCTGTTAAAGACAGTTTGTGGTTTCAGCGCTAAAGCTGCTGCTATCACAGGAACCACTGGGACCAGATGCACACTTTTAAAACAAAATTGGAGAGGCTTTGGGATGAATAGCCTCTATTCCTGCACCATTTTAAAACGGCACTGGTAACTTAAGTGTTAAAGCAATTATGGACTCAAGAACAAAATTATAATATATTGCACACAGTGGCGGCTGGTGCTCAAAATTTTTGGGGGGCGCAAACAAACTGAAAAAAAAAAATCAATTGCCGCCACTGTGCCCATTAAACGCAGCCACTGTGCCCAAACGCCACCAGTTTGCCCCCTCAAATACAGCCAGTTTGTTTCCATATACAGCCAGTGTGCCCCCATATATATATAACCAGTGTGCCCCATATATACAGCCAGTGTGCCCCCATATACAGCTAGTGTGCCCCCATATACAGCCAGTGTGCCCCCATATATATATAGCCAGTGTGCCCCCATATACAGCCAGTTTGTCCCCATATATATAGCCAGTGTGCCCCCATATACAGCCAGTGTGTCCCCATATATATAGCCAGTGTGCCCCCATATATATATAGCCAGTGTGCCCCCATATACAGCCAGTTTGTCCCCATATATATAGCCAGTGTGCCCCCATATACAGCCAGTGTGTCCCCATATATATAGCCAGTGTGCCCCCATATACAGCCAGTTTGTCCCCATATACAGCCAGTTCCCCCCAAATGCAGCCAGTTTGTCCCCCATATACAGCCAGTTCCCCCCATATTCAGCCAGTTTGTCCCCCATATTCAGCCAGTTCCCCCCATATTCAGCCAGTTTGTCCCCCATATTCAGCCAGTTCCCCCCATATTCAGCCAGCGTGTCCCCCATATACAGCCAGTTCCCCCCAAATGCAGCCAGCGTGTCCCCCATATACAGCCAGTTCCCCCCATATTCAGCCAGTTTGTCCCCCATATTCAGCCAGTTCCCCCCATATTCAGCCAGTTTGTCCCCCATATTCAGCCAGTTCCCCCCATATTCAGCCAGTTTGTCCCCCATATTCAGCCAGTTTGTCCCCCATATTCAGCCAGTTTGTCCCCCATATACAGCCAGTTCCCCCCATATTCAGCCAGTTTGTCCCCCATATTCAGCCAGTTCCCCCCATATTCAGCCAGTTTGTCCCCCATATTCAGCCAGTTCCCCCCATATTCAGCCAGTTTGTCCCCCATATTCAGCCAGTTCCCCCCATATTCAGCCAGTTTGTCCCCCATATACAGCCAGTTCCCCCCAAATGCAGCCAGTTTGTGCCCCATATTCAGCCAGTTTGTGCCCCATATTCAGCCAGTTTGTCCCCCATATTCAGCCAGTTTGTCCCCCATATTCAGCCAGTTTGTCCCCCAAATGCAGCCTGTTCCCCCCCCAGCCCTGCAATGCATGAATCTGTGTATTGTCTTTCAGTGGCGGTGCAGGAGCGAGAGGGAGCGGCGCTCCGGCGCCCTCTATGGACGCACCGCCACTGATTGCACAGCTTACTAATTCTCAGATGAGAACAGGAGAAAAAAGGAAAGTGTCCACTAAGTGCAGTATTAAAAGCTTTTATCTCAAATGGTTAAAAACACTCACAGGATTGGATAAACAGGATCACTCATCATAAAAAGAGGCACTGCCACTTGTCCCCGTCCTGCAGGATCCGCCAGTGTTTTCCTGGCCACTGATGGATGAATGGAGTTAGGCTGGGGTGCTAAATGGCAACCCGGAAGTCTCCTAGGCCAGCTTGGAGTGCACATGTGGACAGGATGTGATGTCACAGAGAGCAAGGATAAATGCTGCAGACAGGTTACGCACTTGGAGCTTCACTGCTCCTTCTAGAGGCTTGTAGAAGGAGCAGTAAAACTCCAAGTGCATAGCCTTCCTGCAGCATCTATATTTTTCTGACTTATTTTCCTGCCAATAACACACTTCCTGTCCTAGAGTAACAATCCTCACTCATTGTACAGTATTTATGGAGCAGCAGCTTGTCATCTTAAAACAGGAAGTGTGTTAGGACAGAATACCCCCCACCCCATCTCCATCTAATAGCATACAGTGAGGTGAACTGGGTAGGGCCTAAAACTGACTAACATAACACTGTAGAGTGCACAGGACAGCACTAGATACCTGTCGGGATTATTAGGTTTTTCTTTTGTACATATTGAACAGATGTAACAATCAGCTAGCAAGGGCATATTTATATTTCAATAATTTTTATTGTTTTAGCAAGGGCAAATTTAACAGACTAAGAAAAGTGCAAACAATAAAAGATAATTGTTAGGGTTTACATACACTTCAATGACCTGAGTAGTTGGGCTTCTGTTTATTTCAGATATGTTTTGCATTCTCATACAAGTCTATGGGAATGCAAAACCCCCTTAAAACAGGTAAAATGCAGATGAGAAGGAAGTAAACTGCAAAGGCTTCAGACAGGCTTTGTTAAAGCTCTTCGAATGCCAGTCAAAACCCCTAAGAGCTCATTTACACTTGCTTTGGTTTCAACACACATGAACGGCTACTTTACACTTGCTTCAAAACAAGGCTTCGGACAGGCTTTGTTAAAAGCCTCCATAGAAGTCTATGGGAAAGCTCGCTTGAAGCCCCACTGAAGCCCAACCGAAGCCTCATTGAAGCCCCACAAAGCCCCACCAAAGGCTCATCGGAGCCCCATCAAAGCTCCACCAAAGCCTCATCGAATCCCCACCAAAGCCTCATTGAAGCCTCATCGAAGCACCAAGCAAAAGCAAGGTGTAAACAGGACTGTAAGCTAATCATTTTATTTAGTGACAGTAGTTTGACTGGCGTTCAGAGAGCTTTAACAAAGCCTGTTCGAAGCCATGTTTTGAAGCAAGTGTAAACTAGCCCAAAATTGGTTAGCTTACAGTCCTGTTTACACCGTTTTCTTTGCTTTGCTTCAAAAATTATACCCCATGTCGCTTTAGTGGTGCTTCAAAGCGTCTTCAAAGCCTCCATATAACTCTATGACAAAGCTTGCTTGAAGCTCGCTGGAAGCACCTGCGGCTTTTGAGAGGCTTAAATTCAGCTTCACTTTGTTTTGGAGAAATTTCAGGTATGACATATCCACACACACACACAGGGCATCTGTCAAGCTTCAACAGAGCATTATAGAAGCATCACCGACGCTTCATCAAAGCATCATCGAAGCACCACTGAAGCTTAAAAAACACATCATAAAAGCATGTTGAAGCGGTAGGTGCTTTAATGTTTGTTGAAGCCAAAGCAAGTGTAAATGAGCCATTAAGAGTTCTCATGTTACTCAAAATTCAGCTAAAAAGACAGGAAGGTGTCTATATGGGCTCATTTACACTTGCTTCGGCTTCAACACACATGAAAGCGCCTACCGCTTCAACATGTTTTTTTTATGCTTCGGTGGTGCTACGATGGGGCTTCAAGTGAGCTTTGCCATAGACTTCTATGGAGGCTTTGAAGACGCTTTGAAACACCACTAAAGCGACTTGGGAAATAATTTTTGAAGCGAAGCCGAAGCAAACCAAAAGCAATGTGTAAACAGGACTGAAAGCTAACTATTTTATTTAGTGACGGGGGCTTAAACTGGCGTTCAGAGAGCTTTAACAAAGCCTGTCCGAAGCCATGTTTTGAAGAAAGTGTAAACTAGCCCTAACTCAACGTTCACCAAGTGATACATCTATGTATAAATTCCATGTATAGTTGGGATCACTGAACCACAAAGCTATAGTAAACTGCTTACACTGTACTGTAATAATTCTAGCATTTCCCTTTACATACAAGTACAATACTGTTGCTAATATCCCCTAAGTCTAGGTTCACACCTATGTGATTGGTGTGGGTGGTGATTTCATGGGCATAGCATCCCATTCATTTGAATGGGCTTCTCTACCTGTGGGAAAAGCAGGAAAAGGGTCCCTGCGTTTTTTTTTTTTAATGCAGTCACACGGAAATCGCCTGGTGCTTTCCCGCACCGGACAACGAGCTGTGTTTTCAGATGCATGGGGGTACCATTAAGAGTTAATAGCAGCCCGCACGTTGGCCATATAGCAGCGCGGTTTGCCTGTGGGTGCCCGCGGGCGCAGGAATTGATTTGATTTACACACATTCAAGCACCCGCATATATAATAGCCAAGCCTTAGGTTGAGTACAGGTTTAGAATGAAAGGCATGCATAGCTTTGTTCAGAAGCACTATATATTGATTTCTTAATACAAACACATATTTTCCAAAGCATTTACCATTGAATTGATCAGTTTATGATGATTTTATGAAGTCTGGTGATATAAAGGTGAAATTTAATACAGGACAGAACAGATGCTGGTACACTCCTCAGTGACTTTCTTTGCTCTTATCTTTACAAATCACTATGCGCTAAAGTTCTATTAAAGGACAGTACCTTAGGTAGTTTGAATATTTCCTTTTTTCCGGGGCATCCTCCATGCACCAAGTAATAAAATCATCTTAAAGATAATCTGGCTGTTTTGTGAGCTGGACTGGTGATGATAAACAGGTTATTACACATTTCTTTACAGAAAACTTGTACATGTACCCCCACGTTTCTTTCTCGGATAAAGTACATTAAATCAGCATAGTAATACACAGAGATCATCAACTGTATTTTTGGCACACCAGTGGATGGGAGATCAATGGACATCTCAAAACACTGCATACAATGCAGATATCTTCTGTACCTGCATTAGGGTGTCTGCAGGCACTTTTACTAACAATGCTATTACACTTTTCTCATAGAGTAACTTAAAGTTGTATTTAGGTAAAAAATATATATTTATTTATGGCATTTCTAATACTTGAAGCTGTCTATTTTACAAACAGTGTATTAGTAAAATAAAACATTTTCTATCCAATGAGTGCCATCAAGTGGTATACCTGGGAAATGCGGTTGTAATTATGCATGTGAAAAGATGATATCATATACTGTATATATGTAAAAAAAAAAAAAAAAAACTTTGTATACAACGTATCCATGTTTCTACCATTTTATTTTTTGTTTACAAACGATTTTTATTATTGTAACAGGTCATAGGTCAGTACAAATGTGTAACCAAAACATAGGTATATTCGATATTTCAAACATATACTTAATATAAGGTAAATGGTATATATGTCTCTACCATTTTAATAGGTTTACATGAATATACTTTTCTGTATGGTGTAGACTGGTGCGTTATTGTCAATCACTTGGAACACTAGCACGTTTGAAGAGTGTACATACTTATTGTTTGTCATGGAGTTCTGAAGCTTGCGTTTTCCTTAGTAGCTGAGAAGTCATTGGGAATGATTTACTAAAGTCAATAAGACTGTTCATTTTGCAAAGAAACTAACCCAAGAGCTTAGTGTCTAAAGCCCCGTACACACGGTCGGACTTTTGGCCAACAAACTTCATTTTGAGCAAGTTGGACCAACAATCCGACCGTGTGTATGCTCCATCGGACAAACTTTTTTTTTTTTTTTTTTATCGGACAAAAGTTCAGTCTGAAAACGGACAAACTTTTGGCCAACAAAAGTCCCATGGAGCAAAGTCCGACCGTGTATACAGAAAACCATTGGACTTTTGTCCGATGGACAAAACAAATAATGTTAAAATCAACCAACAATAGCAGAAGTTGACCAAAGGGTGGCTGTAAAGAGCAGAAAAGAGCAGAAAAACCACGCAATGTTGGAAGAAGTTTTGGGAAAGTTTGCAGAAGAGTCCTGTGGTGTGTATGCTATGGGTGTTCCTGGCCAACTCCGTTAAGACAAAAATCCACGGAAAAGTCTGATGGAAGTCCGACCGTGTGTACGAGGCTTTAGTGATTGGGGTAAAGCTCTGTTGACATCATTCATTCATGTGCAGGCTAAAATGTTTTTTTTTTTCTTGCATATGATTGGTTATTCTTTTCAAAGTGAAACTTCACATCACATTCATTGAGCTCTGGAGAACATTTCCTTGCACAGTGCAATTTCCCTTGCAAAGTGAACAATCAACATGCCTTTAGTAAATCAACCCCATTGGCTGTATCTGATGAATAAATCCTGATATAAAGTAGAACTAAAGGCCAAACTGTTGCTACTTAGGTGAGGTGGAGGGGGACAGATACACCAAGCTCTGCATTACATTTTCACTGTTCTATGCTTGGAGGGAGATAATGCTGCATTGGAAGTCGGTCGAACCCCCCACCCTTAACTCCTGGAAAAAGGCGGTGGATTCACTGCTACACCTTTACAAACTCACATACAAGAGTAGGCAATGCCCTGCTAAATTCGACAAGGTCTGGTTGGCTTGGGTGGGCGCGCACGGGTGAGGGGCCAGGGAGGAGGGGGACCAAGTGATGGATTCCCCCCTGCTCGGCCTGGGGGTCAGTTGCCCCCCCCTCTCCGCGCTGGGCGCTGCCCGATCCTGGCAAATGCGGATTGAATTTTTAATAGCCCAAATTGTTCTGTACCTGATGATTTCTCATGCGGAAAACGATTGTATACCCTACTGAACTCGGGGGCGGGCTTTAGACGGGAATATACTTGGAATTCAACGGTTGAGGAATGACGCGAAGGCGTCATGGATTTGTAAAATGTTATAATCTGAAAATGCATATCTCAGACTGACATTGTACCTACGAAAACTTGAATGTCGACGGCTGAATATTTTGTAATGTTAATAAAAAAAACTTTTCTGTTAAAAAAAAAGGCCAAACTGTTCCTTTCATTTTTAATAGAGTAAGGAAGAGTTATAGCCCTTGTCAGTTCCTTTTTGTCATCTGTGTCTCCTTGGGGAGATTTCCCTTCACTTCTTGTCCCATAACCAAAACAGCAAGTGAATGCAAGTGAGAGAATCCCTGGTTGCCACCAAGGTCATCAGAACTAGTGTCCCTATTGGAAGATTTCCCCTCTATTCCTCTTCTGGTTACAACCTAAAATGTGGGATTTTCCCACACTGTCACCCTCTGTGATAACAGTGAACATGACAAATAGGAGCAATATTCCTTAAGGGGGTGCAGACAGCAGCAAAACCCTGAAACGAGTGTTAGGGTCCTTTCACACGGGGCGGATCCGTGCAGATCCGCCCCGTGAAGCTCCGCTTGCTCAGCGGGGATCGCTCCGTTGATCCCCGCTGAGCCGACGGATGACTGGGCGGTCCCCGCACACTGTGCAGGGACCGCCCTGTCAGAGCGCCGCTCTCCCCTATGGGGAATCGGATGACGACGGACCGTAGAGTCCGTTGTCATCCGATCCGCTCCGCAGACGGAAGGAAAAATAGGATTTTCCTCCGTCACACTTTTTCGGAGCGGAGCGGAGCGGATGTCAGCGGACATGTCTCCGCTGACATCCGTGCCTCCATAGGGGTACATGGAGGATCCGTTTTAGGTCCGCCTAAAAAACTGACAGGCGGACCTGAACGGACCTCCGTGTGAAAGAGCCCTTAACCTCTTATCGGTCTAAAACTAAAAAAACTAAAAAAATACCTTTTATTTATACTTAAACAAAATCTCCATGTTTGCTAGGTTAATATTCTTGTGTAATCTACATTGCCTTTTCTTCAGTGTAATGTACAACTATGTTTTGCTCCTTTTTGTTCATCAAGGATGGAAAAGGACCTGGGAGTCCTAGTAGATAATAGGCTCAGCAATGACATGCAATGCCAAGCTGCTGCTAATAAAGCAAGCAGAATATTGGCATGCATTAAAAAAGGGATTAACTCCAGAGATAAAACTCCACTCTACAAGACTCTGGTCCGGCCACACCTAGAGTATGCTGTCCTGTTCTGGGCACCAGTCCTCAGGAAGGATGTACTGGAAATGGAGCAAGTACAAAGAGGGGCAATAAAGCGAATAAAGGGTCTGGAGGTTGCGAGCACTGAACTTATTCTCTCTGGAGAAGAGATGCTTGAGAGGGGATATGATTTAAATTTACAAATACCATACTGGTGACCCCACAATAGGGATAAGACTTTTTAGTTGAAGGGAGTTTAACAAGACACGTGGCCACTCATTAAAATGAGAAGAAAAGAGGTTCAACCTTAAACTACGTAGAGGGTTCTTTACTGTAAGAGTGGCAAGGATGTGGAATTCCCTTCCACAGGCGGTGGTCTCAGCGAGGAGCATCAATAGTTTCAAAAAACTATTAGATAAGCACCTGAACGACCACAACATACAGGGATATACAATGTAATACTGACATATAATCACACACATACGTTGGACTTGATGGACTTGCGTCTTTTTTCCACCTCACCTACTATGTAACTATGTAACTGTAAGCAAGTAATAATCCCAAGAAATATCTATGAAAACAAACTCTCGGTAAGTGATGTATACTTTATCATTTTTTTTTGTTTTGTTTTTCAGAACTACTACAAATGACACTGCTACTTACACAGCAGTGGCAAGAAATGTGCATGGTCAATCATCCACCAATTCAGCTGTCATTGTCAGAAGTAAGTAAATTGTCATCAAGGATATAAAATGATTTATCATGGTCCCTTTGGGGAATCGATTCAAACATAAAATGCTTTTTGCCACAAGCAGAAAACAGTGGGAAACCTTAGAACTTTTGAGCACTTGTGGTTAGAACAGTCAATCATTGATAGATCACTTATTTAGATAAAGGTCATTTCGGATATACAGTGGGGCAAAAAAGTATTTAATCAGCCACCAATTGTGCAAGTTCTCCCACTTAAAAAGATGAAAGAGGCCTGTAATTGTCATCCTAGGTATACCTCAACTATGAGAGACAAAATGTGAATCACATTGTCTGATTTGGAAAGAACTTATTTGCAAATTATGGTGAAAAATAAGTATTTGGTCACCTACAATCAAACAAGATTTCTGGCTCTCACAGACCTGTATCTTCTTCTTTAAGAGGTTCATCTGTCCTCCACTCATTACCTGTATTAATGGCACCTGTTTGAACTTGTTATCAGTATAAAAGACACCTGTCCACAACCTCAAACAGTCACACTCCAAACTCCACTATGGTAAAGACCAAAGAGCTTTCGAAGGACACCAGAAACAAAATTGTAGACCAGCACCAGGCTGGGAAGACTGAATCTGCAATAGGCAAGCAGCTTGGTGTGAAGAAATCAACTGTGGGAGCAATAATTAGAAAATGGAAGGCATACAAGACCACTGATAATCTCCCTCGATCTGGGGCTTTACGCAAGATCTCACTCCGTGGGGTCAAAATGATCACAAGAACGGTGAGCAAAAATCCCATAACCACACGGGGGGACCCAGTGAATGACCTGCAGAGAGCTGGGACCAACGTAACAAAGGCTACCATCAGCAACACACTACGCCGCCAGGGACTTAGATACTGCAGTGCCAGACGTGTCCCCCTGCTTAAGCCAGTACATGTCCGGGCCTGTCTGAGGTTTGCTAGAGAGCATTTGGATGATCCAGAAGAGGATTGGGAGAGTGTCATATGGTCAGATGAAACCAAAGTAGAACTGTTTGGTAGAAACACAACTCGTCGTGTTTGGAGGAGAGAGAATGCTGAGTTGCAACCAAAGAACACCATGCCTACTGTGAAGCATGGGGGTGGCAACATCATGCTTTGGGGCTGTTTCTCTGCAAAGGGAACAGGGCGACTGATCCGTGTACATGAAAGAATGAATGGGGCCATGTATCATGAGATTTTGAGTGCAAACCTCCTCCCATCAGCAAAGGCATTAAAGATGAAACGTGGCTGGGTCTTTCAGCATGACAATGATCCCAAACACACCGCCCGGGCAACAAAGGAGTGGCTTCGTAAGAAGCATTTCAAGGTCCTGGAGTGGCCTAGCCAGTCTCCAGATCTCAACCCCATAGAAAACCTTTGGAGGGAGTTGAAAGTCTGTGTTGCCCAGCGACAGCCCCAAAACATCACTGCTCTAGAGGAGATCTGCATGGAGGCAGGGCCGATCCGCCCTATAGGCTTGCAAGGCAAGCTGCATAGGGCCCCGAGTAATTACTAGGGGCCCCCGAATCTTCGCCGCCGCCGCCACTAGAGGTTCGCAGGCCGGGCGGAGACAATTTTCATTTTCTTGTAGACCAAGAGGAGGGTCAGGGTGGCTGCCAATAGGAATTGAGCTGCGGCACCGCCAACCTCCCGCCCCGCTAATGTCTGTCTGTGTGTGAGTGAAATGTGGGAAGGGGCGGGGGTGGGCGGCGGCGCCGCAGCTTAATTCCTATTGCCAGCCACCCGGCCGGCTCCTCCACTGTCCCCTCTGCGTAATGGCGGCGGAGAGAGTCTCTGCTGCTGGGGCATCACACCTGGTGTAAGGGGGGCCTCTGCTGGGAATGCCTGGTGTAAGGGGGCCTCCGCTGGGAATGCCTGGTGTAAGGGGGGCCTCCGCTGGGAGGCCTGGTGTAAGGCGGGACTCCGCTGGGAATGCCTGGTGTAAGGGGGGCCTTCGCTGGGAATGCCTGGTGTAAGGGGGGCCTCCGCTGCGGAGGCCTGGTGTAAGGGGGACCTCCGCTGGGGAGGCCTGGTGTAAGGGGGGCCTCCGCTGGGAATGCCTGGTGTAAGGGGGACTCCGCTGGGAATGCCTGGTGTAAGGAGGGACTCTACTGGGAATGCCTTGTGTAAGGAGGGACTCTACTGGGAATGCCTGGTGTAAGGAGGGACTCTACTGGGAATGCCTGATATAAGGAGGAACTCTACTGGGAATGCCTGGTGTAAGGGGGACTCCGCTGGGAATGCCTGGTGTAAGGAGGGACTCGGGGCTTCCACTGATTCTGCATTATGGTGAGTTGAATAATTTCATTCTATATTACAATGTAATAATAGAAATAATGCGCTTCAGTCATCCTGACACCATAACAACCATGGTGCCGGGATGATTGAAGCGCTAACACCAGGTGTTTGGAGTATCTTTATCTGCTGATTTGTTAAACTTTCTGGAATACACATATTTCTATTGTGGTGTAGGATCTGGGCCTGCTGTCCCTCCACCCCTCTTTCTTTCTATCTCTCCCTCTTTCTTTCTCTCTTTCTTCCTCCATCCCTCATTCATCTCCGACTCTAACCACACCCCTCCGAGCCATGCCCACGTAAGCCACGCCCACCATTCCGCATAAACCACACCCATTTGTTGCCACCGTAAAGGGCCCCTTAGCAGAATTTTGCTTAGGGCCCCAGGGAGGTCAGGATCGGCACTGCATGGAGGAATGGGCCAACATACCAGCAACAGTGTGTGACAACCTTGTGAAGACTTACAGAAAACGTTTGACCTCTGTCATTGCCAACAAAGGATATAAAACAAAGTATTGAGATGAACTTTTGATATTGACCAAATACCGTATTTATCGGCGTATAACACGCACCGGCGTATAACACGCACCCCAAGTTTAGGAGGGAATTTTAAGGAAAAAAACTTTTAGGAGGGAAATTCAAGGAAAAAAAACTTACATTTAAATGCAGCATGCAGCCTTGCCCAGTGTCCATCTGCAGCCTTGCCCAGTGTCCATCTGTCCATCTGCAGCCTTGCCCAGTGTCCATCTGTCCATCTGCAGCCTTGCCCAGTGTCCATCTGTCCATCTGCAGCCGTGCCCAGTGTCCATCTGTCCATCTGCAGCCTTGCCCAGTGTCCATCTGTCCATCTGCAGCTGTGCCCAGTGTCCATCTGTCCATCTGCAGCCGTGCCCAGTGTCCATCTGTCCATCTGCAGCCTTGCCCAGTGCCTTTGCGATCGTGTCAGTCCCGGCGTTTTTTAAAATTTGGCGCCGATTTCTGTGGAGAGGAGCGAGCGGGGCCGAGTGTACTTCGGCTAGACTCGGCTCCTCTCGCAGTCCCGCCCATCTCCACTGACTGCGCCGCTGACGGAGAAAGCCGAGTGTACTTCGGCTAGACTCGGCTCTGCTCACAGTCACAGGCAGGACTGCGAGAGGAGCCGAGACTAGCCGAAGTACACTCGGCTTTCTCTATGTCAGCGGCGCAGTCAGAGACGGGCGGGACTGGGAGAGGAGCCGAGTAAAGCCGATTGTACTTCGGCTTCGGCTCCGCTCGCTCCTCTCGCTCGTTTTCAGCAGGGGAATTTGACGGAGTATCGGCGTATAACACGCACCCACGATTTCCCCCTGATTTTAAGGGGAAAAAAGTGCGTGTTATACGCCGATAAATACGGTACTTATTTTCCACCATAATTTGCAATAACAATTCTTTCCAAATCAGACAATGTGATTGTCTGGATTTGTTTCCACATTTTGTCTCTCATAGTTGAGGTTTACCTATGATGACAATTACAGGCCTCTCTCATCTTTTTAAGTGGGAGAACTTGCACAATTGGTGGCTGACTAAATACTTTTTTGCCCCATTGTATCTCATATGTGTCCTTGCAACAGTATTTTTTAAAGTGTTACAGGTGCATAGAGAGAATCCTCCAGGGGCCTTATGTGTAACTGCAGAGAAAGTGTGACAAATTGTTATAAAATAAATGTATTGCAGGTCTGTGTTAGGATGCTATCCATGCTGTTGGTATTCCTGCTACTGTAGTTACTGCACAGGGCTCCCAGGTGGGATTGCCTTAAAGCTGGTCATCTGAGAATTGGTGTCTGCTATAGCAATTCTGCTCAGGCATTTGCAGTCTTTCACTGACTCACTGAAGCAAGCAGAGTGCCATGAAAGTTCGATGGAAAGGTACAACGGATAACAAGTAGAAATGCTTAGCACTGGGTGTAGACATTTCTTAGCCTGCTGAAATGTTTCCATGTAGTAAAACAGAGTTCAGCACAAAAAATAAATAAAAATCAAACTGGGTATATTGCCTTGTGGCCCTGACAATCTTTGTACTAACAGGCAGGTCTCTGATCTTTTGTCACAACTAACAAGGGGTACCCAGGTTCACACATTCTAAATCACATCAATAATACAGTAAATATGGCCTGCTGACTTTACCTTTCAGTTTTGAGAGAGGCAGCAGCTTTGTATAGAGATGCTGCCTGCTGACCTGACAACATGTTAGGAGAGACAGGGATTTCACTGCTGTCACAGCTTGCCAATTAGCCCCCTGCTTTGACTTACTCATAAACACTGAACATAACAGATAATCACTGATATATATGCTCTCATGCAGATTGCTTGTAGAATAGTTACTTTTAATTTAATTATCAGTTTAAAATAACCTGTTTGATTAAAATATGCTTAACACACTGTAATATTTTTTTATAGGATTCAGAGGAGAAGAAGAGCCTCTTCACCCTGGTTTGGTGCCACATTGTAAGTAAACCCTATTTCAGCATATCTACAGCAAAGGTGGATGACCACACACTTATTCTGATAAAGTCCAAAACATTTACTCTAAAATGTAAAAGTCCATAACAGAACACAGCACACACAAAGAGCAAATGTTGACCCGTTTCACGCAAGTAGGCACTTAATCATAACAAGCATTATGTTGTGATTAAGCCCCACTGGCAAAAAACACATCATGGACTGACTTGGAGTGGTATATAGTGTTTTTGGACCTATTTCAGTATAGAATGGTAAGCAATAGAAATGTCTATGCTACATAAACCTCAACTTTTTTTTTTTAAAGTCTACTTTTATATTGCTTAGAGAAGTAAGCAACTTAAATTACAGTAAGTTATACATTGATACAAACCTGTTTGCAATGTAGTCATTGCTGCGCCATTAGTTTAGGTAGTCAGTTTTTAAAACGTCATATCATGTCATTATTGGATGTTACCTTCGTCTGCACAGTGAATCACAAGAAAAATAACCTAACAAACTTGAAGCATATATGTCCACTATATGTAGTGGGTCCAAGCCCCACTGCCAGGTTAGCCCTGAGATTCACCTTCCTCCTAGTGCAGCCCACCAAAGGCTCATCTTGCCCAATCATCAACTGGATGGAAGCGCACACCAAAAGTCTCTTAATTTCAAGTATGATAGAAAGGCTTCAGCTTCGTCCCCCCACAAGCCATGCCCCTCTAACGCTTTTCACATTTCATGGGCTTAGTTGTAGAGATCTATGATTAAGCCCATGATGGGTGAAATGTTTTAGAGGGCCATGGCTTGTGAGGGGACAAAGCTAAAGCTTCCTGTAATTCCCTGCACACCATTAGTGGTTCATCCTTTGACACTGCTAGAAAGTGTTCAGTTTGCATATTGTAATAGCCCAGGAATGGGGCTCCCAAATGGAGTTGATAACAAATTTTAAAAAGGGATGTGCCCCTCTAAATGCATTTTGTCTAGGTTTAGCTCTCAATCCCTTACTAGGTTATAGAAGCTAAGTTTATTGATGGTTTATTTTAAGTATACAGTAAGTCCCCTACATACGAACATTCAACTTTCAAAGATGCGAACATGTGTTTGTATGTCCAATCCTCTAAAGCTGTGTACAGACAACTCAGCGGGCTAAACAAAAACAAACCTGACAGATTTCTGTACCAACACAAGCATGTTAGTGCAGCAATCTCCCCCACTGTGCATTTGTGTTCTAACAAGGGAACTCCCCCCCCAGCCAAAACACACTAATCGCTGACCGGCACTCACAGCCTTTGTCTGCAAGCGCTGAGCTTTGCTGGACTTACTGTATTCAAACTCAGATATTACAGAGCCACTATTCTTTATTTAATTCAATCCATGTCATGGTTTACAATTCCAAGAGGGGAAATTCAAACAGGAGTACAACTCCCAACTTCATTCCCAGTTGAGGCAGACCTAGGAAGAAGACCAGTTCTAAGGATGTATAGTACCCTGGGGCATTACTGTGTTCTCTATTCTGTTTAATGCTTTGATTATGAACCATGCTAAAACATATCTAAACCCAATCACTAAAGAAAAAATAAACTTTAATATGTTAATGTAATTTCTAAAGTAGTTGTCAGTCTTTTTGAATCTTCAGCTTTCAATAAAAGAATACTTGGTGATCCTGCTATCAAGTTCCTTGTTCGGGCACTAATGTTTAATTTGGAATTCGACTTCAGTAATGTCCCTCAGGAAACTTCCTGTACTTTAAAGCAGAACTCCAACATTTACTCCTACATCCTGAGACCCCACTCAGTATTTTTCATTTAATAACTTGAGTTTCAGTTACTGTTTCAAATGGTGCAAGAATAGAAGCTATTTCAGCGCTGTTTAAAATGGGCAGCTAGTCTTGTTGGTATGGGGAATCCAAAAATATATTTAAAAAGTACTTGGAATTATACTTTAAAACCATTCCCTGTCAGGACCCCATTATTCATTTAGTGAAATTAAGGTTTTATTAAATATATTTGGATTAAAAAAAAATAATAATTAAATTATTAATGTGCTTACATAAAAAATATATTGAACAGTGTTTCTGATATACAGTATGTGAGAAAGTTAAACGGTAAACGGAACTTGAAACCCAAAATAAGCTTATTATTTTAGAATATTTTTTTTTGTAAATCAGGTGTTTAAGTCACAGAGGTAGCAATTTTATGCCTTAAAACATTTTCCTCTTCGACATATTATTATCACACCTGACTATGGGAGAGATTTCCTAAAACTGGTGCACTCAGCATCTGGTGCAGCTGTGCATGGTAGCCAATCAGCTTATAATTTTAGATTTGGGAATAAAGCTTGGAAGCTAATTGGTTTCTATAGAGTTGAACCAGATTTTGCACTCTTCAGCTTTAGTAAATAACCCCCACTATTACTTGAAGTGGCACTTTTGCCATGTAGTATGCATTGCTATAGAGTTGACTATCAGGCCCCTTTCTGTTTGTTCCTTGTACATTTTGACTGAACCTGAAAAGATGAATAGTATAAAATGCTGTAAATTATACCTATAGTAGAACCTTATCACTTACCGTCTTTGCAAAAATGCAGCAGTTCACAAGGCTTTGCAATGTCCCTTTTATCAATAGGAAATTCTAGGGAACATTGCCTTGGTATCTGACCCATCAATTTACTCATGTCCAGATTCCCATCACTGGAGCCTGTAAGAACACAGCCTTTGGCATTTAAAGCAACACCCTTCTTTTTGGGTTAACTTTTTTTTACTCAATTACTGTGCCTAGCCCTAAATTGAAATGTTGTGACAG
Source organism: Rana muscosa (assembly GCA_029206835.1). Classification (NCBI taxonomy): domain Eukaryota; kingdom Metazoa; phylum Chordata; class Amphibia; order Anura; family Ranidae; genus Rana; species Rana muscosa. Next base: position 622,486,747 of record CM055122.1, on the reverse strand, counting down.
TTTGTAATGCAATACAATAATATAAAATACATATATACTATATGACTTAATTTTCTTTTACGAATAAAAAAAATGTGGTTGTTATTTATACAGAAAAAAGTTGTCTGTTTGCACCTTCCACCTACAGGCACCACCCTACTGTGCTATATGATAAATCTAACTCCATGACCCATGCTTTTTCAATGTATAATTAACACATACAATTTTCCTTTCAGTGCCCCTGACATCTGCAGTTTGTTTTACCCACATTGAAGTTCAGTTTCTGGAAACTTTTGGTGTGACGTTTGGAGTTGAGGGTGAAACGCTAACTTTGTCATGTTCAGTTCTTTTAACTCCTGACCTTACCAGACTGCGACCAGAGGCAGAATGGTACAGAGATGGTGAGCATTTAAAAAAAAAACAAAAAAACGTATTAGTGTTATTAGTGTTCTTTTACATTTGTGTTTTGGCAGGAGGTTTTAATCAATAGTGTAAAAAGAAGTCAACAGATTACCTTAAGAGCCCATTCACACAGGGGCGTCTTTGGATCCGACTCCAAATCGCCCCAGCTCGCCCCTAGTCGCCTCAGGTCGCGCTGGCTGAAGAAATCAATGTAAGTTAATGGAGCCGTCCTTATGCACACTACTGCAGTCGCTCCGACTTCAAAAAAGGTCCCTGTACTACTTCAATCCGACTCCTAGGCAACCTGTAACCATTCATTTCAATGGGAGTCGCCTCTCACTGTCTTAATAGGAGCAACTCTCCAGGAAGAAAACATACATTTATCAGGCAAACCTCTCCCTCCCCCCTCCCTCCCACAGAGCTGATTCTTGTTTGATTGGCCACTGGAATGTCTCCTGTCCTGCAGGCAACTTGGAGTTGCCTTGTAAATAGCTCCAGGTCGCGCTGTGATTCATACTCAAGTCGTGTCTGAGTTGCCTCATAAAATCGCACTGGAAGTCGTGTTGCCCCTGTGTGAATGGGCTCTTAAGTGCTGGTTCACACTGGTGAGATTTTTGATGCACCTTGAGTTGAACGCAATATCACATTGTAAAGAAAATCTTATTATTTTCAAAGGTGTTCATTCACATCAATATGACTGTCCGGTGTGATTTTGGAAAAGGTTCCTGTGCTACCGGTACGATCTCAGTGCAATTTGGTTCTATAGAATATGCTAACCACATCCAAAATCACATCAAAGTTGCACTGCATAATCACACTGAAAATCGCATCAAGGTCACATTCGCAATAGTGTGAAATTGAATCGAGCATTAATCTGTATAGGAACAAGCACTGTACGTTGTATATACCTAAAGCTATAATATTTGTTGCGTGTTATTTCTGTATAGTTTAAGCCCCGTACACACGGTCAGACTTTTTGCCAACAAACTTCATTTTGAGCAAGTTTGACAAAAAATCCGACCGTGTGTACGCTCCATTGGACAAACTTTTTGGATTTTCATCGGACAAAAATTCAGTCTGCAAACGGACAAACTTTTGGCCAACAAAAGTCTGATGGAGCAAAGTCCGACCGCGTGTACAGAAAACCATCGGACTTTTGTCCGATGGACAAAACAAATAATGTTAAAATCAACCAACAATAGCAGAAGTTGACCAAAGGGTGGCGGTAAAGAGCAGAAAAGAGCAGAAAAACCACGTGATGTTGGAAAAAGTTTTGGGAACGTTTTCAGAAAAGTCCTGTGGTGTGTATGCTATGGGTGTGCCCGGCCAACTCCGTTCGGACAAAAATCCACGGAAAAGTCAGTTGGAAGTCCGACCGTGTGTACGAGGCTTAATACACAACAGTTTTCATGCCTGATTTTCAGTGATCAGGGGAGATATATTTATTTAAGAATATTTAGGAACATATGAAGAGCTAATGTGCTAGTATAGAGTGCACTCACAATCCTGATGTATGAATGTGTTTTTACTAAGAGTAAGTGTTATTTACCCAGAGCCACTAATCAGATTCCAACCTCTGCAGCACCCCCTCATCTCCTAGAGCCTATCAGGGTCCAAAAGCATGGCGGGCTGACTTTTCACCTTAGGGTCCAGTCGTTAACTTATAATGTGGTTGTGAACAGATGGGCATCAGTCATTTTAAGACAGTTTTTCAGAGCTTAATTAGGCTAATAAACTCAAGAGGATCAGGATATAACTTCTCTGGACATTATCCATCAGACAAAGTTTAACCCCTGGTCCTCTAATCCAGGCAATCACCTTCCTGTTCTGCTTCCCCTGGATATACCTTCCGGCAGGATAACCGGAAGCTTCAGGCCCCAGGCTTGGGCGTTTTTGTAATTTAGCACACCCTCCCCTGGCAGCACCCCTAATCACTCATATCCTCCCCCAGTCTGCACCACTGGCAATAAACCTCCTAGTGGTTGGCCAGGGAGATATTAAAATACATAAGGTCATTGCAGCTTCCCTCACTATTGCCAGAGACCTTCCCCAGCAGCAGGCAGAAGCAAACAGATAAGCCTTGTACACACGATCGGTTTTGTCCATTGGAAATCCGATGAAGCTGACTTCCATCAGTCTTTCCTACACACCATCAGTTAAAAAACCGACTGTTCCAAACGCGGTGACGTAAAACACTTTGATGAGCCGAGAAAAATGAAGTTCAATGCTTCTGAGCATGCGTCGACTTGATTCTGAGCATGCGTGGGTTTTTTATCCGATGGACTTGCCCATAGACGATCGGAATTTGCTATCGGTTTTTGAAAAAAGACCGATGGGTCCCATACACGATCGGTTTGTCCGATGAAAAAAGTCCATCGGACTGTTTTCATCGGTAAAACCGATCGTGTGTACAGGGCTTAACTCCTAACTTAGGGAAAAATACAGCAAAACACTAAATTTAAAAAGTCATGCAAGCTTAGGACAGGGTGGCTACACTTGGCTTGAAACTCTGAAAGTGATCAGTGGCGGTGGGGAAATACTTCCACATTGATACTTTAGACGAGTGGTCTCCAAATTTCTAAGCAAAGGACTCGTTTACTGTCCTTCAGGCTTTAGGGGGGCCATTACGAGTAAAAAATGCCTCGGCATCAGTGCCCCATTATTGGTTGTAATGTTAAGAATAGTGCCCCATTGTTGATATTAGAGCTGCACGATTAATCGTTAAGAATCAAAATCGCAATCTTTTTCCCTTCCCGATCTTCAAAACAGCATTCTTTCTAACAAGTGCAGAGAGTTCTCACAGCTGCAAAAACAAAATTCAGGCAGTCTGCCAAGTTTTATTACAACACTGAATAAGTGGAAACAAAGTATCTTTTCAGCCTTTTATCAAAGGAAAGAACTCCGGCATGTAGATGAAGGAAGTTTAACCATTTAAAAGCCAAACCTTTTCTGACATTTGTTTGCTTACAAGTAAAAATCATTATTTTCTGCTAGAAAATTACTTGGAACACCCAAATATGATATAAATAAAATGGTGGTTGTTGCAATATTTGTATGTCACACTGTATTTGCGCAGCGTTTTTTCAAGCGCAATTGTTTTTGAAAAAATACAATTTAATGAATTAAAAAAAAACGAAACAGTAAAGTTAGCCCAATTTTTTTTATATAATGTGAAAGAAGATGTTACACCGCGAGAATCGTGATCTTTATTCGAAGCAAAAAAATCGTGATTCTCATTTTAGCCAGAATTGTGCAGCTCTAGTTGATATCAATCAATAGAATAGTGGCCCATCGATGATGTCAGTAGGAGGAATGGTGTGCCATCATTGGTGTCAGTTGGTGAAACAGTGCCCCCGTGGGCCAGCTAAAGGCAAGTAAAGGGCCATGTCTGACCCCCAGGCTGCAGTTTGGAGACCAGTGCTTTAGACCTTTACCCGTTAAAACCTTGTATGGAAATTTTGGAAGTTTCCTATCATGTATCCAGCAGGTTCTGAAAGGATTTGTATAATACAGCAAAGGTTTGTGAAACTGATTTGCAGTCAGGGTCTGTATCTACTATATTTCTATCAGCACCAAGAACTTAACAACTACAGGTGTGTGCAGTGCTAAAACCAATATACTTTGCTCAGAAAGGTTGCATGCAGTTTGTGTAATATATCTTGTCATGACATTTCACACAGAAAGTAAGGGCTGACATTTACAGCAGACATTTATTGTGAAGGAGATGTAAAACATTAACTTTATACTGACTTTTAGTTTTTACTCATTCAATACTGCAAGAGTATACAGCCATTTCAATGTTATGGTTTACAGGCATGGTCATTTTTTTGGCCTGCAAGAAGCTCTCTTACCATTTTGTAATTTAGTTTGTATCTTTAATTATTATTTTTTTTATATATTTTTTAGTTTTGGATAAAGTGGAAAAGGTTAGACTCTTTGTCAGATTTTTATTGCTGTTTATAGCCCTGCAGGGAAAAATACAGGGGAATCAATTATTTAGTTATCTCAGGAGAAGAATGTAAAAGGACTTCTCCAACAGTAACTAATCTTTAAAGGAGGATATTTCCTAATTTTGGAGAGGGTACCTGAAGCCCACCAGGGTTAATGTGGGCGGGGACTCACTGTATAATGGTGCAGGCAATTCTCCACTGTGAATAGTGCGTGTGGAAGGAAATACTGATTTTTTTTTTTTTAAATACTGACATTTTTAATAGCATGGCTCCACCATAGCATATTACATTTTTTATTTTTTATTACAGCACATTAACATTTACATTTCCCCTTATAAATTTATTATAGCAAACAAGTATTATTTATACAGATGACAATTAACACATATACGATTCATGCACCTAAAGGAGCTTACAATCTAAAATCTAATTCTATCTCACATGCATACATATGCACACCAGGGCCAGTTTTAGACAGTTTTAGACAGTTAATTTAGACAATTAATCTACCAGCATGTCTTTGGAGCGTGGGAGAAAACCAATGCAAGCATAAGGAAAACACACAAACTCCTTGTCGGCATTTGAACTGCTGACAAGCAGAAATGCTAACCACTAAGCTGTCCACATTATGACAAAATATTACATTATATCAAGCTACAACAGCACATTATATCATCATAAAAGCCCATCATAGCAAATGATAACAAGCTGCAGCAAAATATATTACAAAAGTACATCATACCTGTATTATATCAACCAGCTTGACAAGCTACATCAGTGAATTGTGCAATGCTGCCATAGTTCTGTTATATCATGTTACATTAACACATTTTTACATATTTCACAACTTTAAAACGTAGGAAAGGGGGAAACATGGGTGTCAGAAAATATAAGTATGCAGGCATCCGAGTAAAGCTGTCCACATAGACCATCCTCCACACAACCGGCTATCATCGCTGTCAGTCTGCAGTCATGACCGGGAAGACTACCCTGCAGTAGAGCGATCTGAAAGCGAGGCTTGATGAGCTCGTGGAGTGCAGCGTGGAAGGGATGACTTTGATGGCGGTGCGGAGGATGGTCTATGTGGACAGCTTTACCCCAGATGTCTGCATACTTAGATGTGCCTAGTTTAATCATCAACCATGTGAGTTGCTAAATGTTGTACCTTCATTAAATGTAACCATATTTCTACACTTAGCCTCTCTTCTCTTTTATACTCAGTTGTGACATGACTCTACTCGTATAGCAAGACATCACTCGTATATCAAGTCAAAATTTATTTTAAAAAAAATTAGCTTGTCTTGCAAAACACTCTCAAACCAAGTTACTCTCATTCCAAGGTTTTACTGTACTTTATTTATGCACTACCATGAGTGTCAGCAATCATTAGCAAGAGTAATAAATACTCACAGTCTATTTTGGCATGGCCATATGTAAATGTAAAAGGCATTTCATTCTTTCTTTTAGATGTGTTGGTGAAAGAATCCAAATGGCACCAGCTGCATTTTGGAGAAGGTCGTACCACTCTGACACTGACACATTTGAATAAGGACGATGAAGGATTGTACACTCTAAGAATGGTCACCAGAGCTGGAGTCAATCAGCACAGCGGATTCCTCTTTGTAGCTGGTATGTGTCTCAGTTTACTTTGTTTATCATTTACAGTTCTTAATTTTCAAACCATAGGTTATTATTATTAAGGTACTTATATAGCGCCGTCAATTTACGCAGCGCTTTACATATATATTGTACATTCACAACAGTCCCTACCCTCAAGGAGCTTACAATCTAAAGTCCCAAACTCACATTCATTTAGTAGGGCCAATTTTTAGACAGAAGCCAATTAACCTACCAGCATGTCTTTAGAGTGTGGGAGGAAACCGGAGTACCCGGAGGAAACCCACACAGGCACAGGGAGAACATGCAAACTCCAGGCAGGTGGTGTTGTGGTTGGAATTTGAACCAGCGACCCTTTTTACTGCTAGGCGAGAGTGCTACCCACTACACCACTGTGCCACCCACAAAAGGAACCTGTCAGGGTGACCACGGCCATCTTGTTGGTTGGAAACCTATGATCATTTTTACCTTATGACATGTTCATTTTTAACATGCAAAATGAGAGTATTTTGGAAATCTTATTGGAATAAATACATATTGGCAAGGGCTGTTTTTTCCTTGTGCCCATAGTTGGTCTTTAATGTGTAGGACCAGCCAAAATATCAGGCTGCAATGTGAGTTCTCTGCCTAATGCGATTAGAGGAGAAGAGCCAGTCAATTGATTTTGAAAGGTCACATGGCTGAGCTCTCTACCTGTTTTTCTTTTAACAGAACAGAAGGTGTGGTGGCGTGGCTATTCCACTGCTATTTAAATAAGCCCCTTAACGTGATTGTGAAAATGGTTTCACTGAACAGGAAATGAGGGAGAATCTTCAACAGGGACACAGAGATAAATAAAACACTGACAGGGGTTCCAACCTTTCCCCATTTTATTTGTCTGTCATTTTGGTGGACATTCTTAAAGTGTAACTCCACTTTTGTTGAGAAAAAAAAACATTCCCCTCTGGGTGATCTATGTACATTGCAGGAATTTTAACAAACTTTGTTTCACATCCCAACTTTTTGTTGAACTGATGAAATAACTTTGTGCTTGTCTGTGTCCATGTGTAAAGTAAATCTGTATGGGAGTGATTTTATAATTATGAATCAGGTCCTGAATTTTCAGGGCTTTAATGAGGAAATTAGCAGAGCATGCATCCCTTTAGGCTCCATTCACACTTATACAACTCCAAAGTTGCGCAGACTTTGGAGTGGAACTTTGATGCAACTTTGGATGGGTGTGACTTTGGTACGACTTTGGCTTTGATTAGTGATAATGGACAACAGTTGCACAAATGTTGTACTGTATAACATTTAGATATGGTTTTCATGCAACTTTTGAGGGTTAACATTGAAGTCTATGGCCCTCAAGTTGCATGACAGTTGGACCAAAGTAGTGCATGAACTACTTTGAAGTCGCTGCAACTTTAATTCGCACAAATATTCGCACAAATTCGCACAAATACAGTATGAAAGGTTATCATTGGAAAACATGGGGAACAACTTGTTATGCCACTTTGATGTCTAAAGTTGCATGACAAGTCGCACAAGTGTGAATGAGCCTTAGACGTGATTTCCCTTTGGGAATATCTCACCAAAAATCAAATTTTTGTTGCAGGGGATGCCTAAAATCTGACTTGTATTTTAGTGCAGTTTCCTGGGAAAACCAGTAAGCAAATCACACAAACAGGAAATTAAATTTCTAGGGAGTGTTCTGTACATCATCTGCAGAACACCTCCAGGCTGTCATATTCCATTGCATTTTACAGAAAATTACAGCGCTGCAGATTAAAAAGAAAAGGTAATTTTTAATAACATTTAATTACAATATGACTTATGTCGCAATTGTATATGCTATATTATTATTATTATTATTATTATTTAATTTTTTCCCTACAAAAGTGGAATTACCCTTTAACTGCTTCTGGACTGCCTACTGCATATATACAGTGCAGCCATGTACGTGATTTTGTGCACAGGGTCTGTGGCGTGCGTCACAGACGACCCGTTCCCACTGTGACTGGACACAGCAGGAGCCAATCAGCGGGTCCAGTGGCTGCGATGGCCACCGGCCACCCACGAACATTCTCTGTGGAGGCAGAATTGCGGTTTGTAAAAAGGCAGACCGCCATTCTGTGTGGGAGTAAAATGGATCTCTCTTTTCCTCCAGTCATAGCATTCCCCCCACAGTTAGAAAGCACTCCCTAGGAGCACACTTAACACTTTGATCTCCCCTGATGTTAACCCCTTCCCTATCAGTGTCATTTATACAGTTGCAGAGCATTTTTTTTTAGCACTAATCACTATATGAGTGTCACTTGTCCCCAAAAAGTGTCACTTAGTGTCAGATTTGTCCGCCCTAATGTCACAGTCCTGCTAAAAATTGCTAATTGCTGCCATTACTAGTAAAAACAATAAAAAAATAAAAAGTCCATAAATATATCCCATAATTTGTAGACGCTATAACTTTTGCACAAACCAATCAATGGGATTTTTTTTACCAAAAACATGTAGCAGAATACATGTTGACCTATATTGATGAAGAAATTCGATTGTTTACATTTTTTTTATTGGATGTGTTCTATAGAAGAAAGTAAAACATATTGTTTTTGTTTTTTTTCCAAAATTGGCGGTCTTTTTTTGTTTATAGCGCAAAAAATAAAAACCGAAGAGGTGATAAAATGCCACCAAAAGAAAGCTCTATTTGTACAGCGTTGCACACCCACGCAATTGTTAGTTAAAGTAACGCAGTGCCGTATCGCAAAAAAATGGCCTGGTTAGGAATGGGGTAAAACCTTCCGGGGCTGAATGGGTTAAAAAACAGTACATTTAAGATTGCACAGCATTACAAAATGCTTTTGTAAGTAGAAGTGATCATTTTGAAGATAAGAGAGTGTCTGAACACATAAAATAAAATAAAAAAGCTGCATATCATTTACTTATATGTGGATTGCTGAGCTCTATAATTTAAAATCAGAACATCCAAGGTCACATGATGATACAGTAGATAATATACAGCAGCAGCATTAATACAGTTAAATATTTTATTTTCTCTGGATTATCAAGATTTAATTGAATTGGCACTGATTCTTACTTTCATATTCCTTTTTCTCTGAAGATGCTGCAGCTTTGGTTTTAGGGGCACCAGGTGCACCAATGGATGTTGAGTGCCATGATGCTAACAAAGATTATGTGATTGTATCATGGAAGCCACCAAACACCGCCAGTGAAGCTCCAGTTATTGGATACTTTGTTGATAAGTAAGTATTTGGCACCAATATTTATTTTTTTAACCACATTCCCCATCTCTAGCCATTTGTTTATTTATAATTTAAAAGACCTTTCTAACAGTAGATTTAAAGGATAATTAGACATTTGTGTAGGCAGCACCATCATGTTCCCAAACTTTAAAGACATCCAAATGTCAAACAGGAAATATCATCAGATAACAGGTGTGTGAAATAATTAATGTGAGGAAGAAAAAAATTATGAAATGCAGCATCCATCGCTAATTACTATGACTTACTATCTATTAATATTATTTCTGAAAGCCAATATACACTATTTTCTAACTGAACATTTTTTATTATTTTTATGACAGATGCGAAGTAGGAACTGACAACTGGATCCAGTGCAATGATTCACCCGTTAAGATCTGTAGATATCCAGTAACTGGCTTATATGAAGGAAGATCTTACATTTTCCATGTCCGAGCAGTTAACAAAGCAGGAATCAGTAGACCGTCAAGAGCTTCTATAGCAGTTGCGGCTCTGGATCCTGCTGATTTATCAAGACTGCAAAGTATGATCACTAGAAATATCTGTATAACCATGTATACATTTTTTTCTTGCATGTCTTTAAACATGTTTTAAAGGTAAAGCATACGCTGACACTCTGCAGTACGGCTGCCATGCTTTGTTTTTTTTATTTGCAGGCCGGCCCTGTAATGCACATTATTAATGAAATAATCTTCTGTGACTCCACAGTAGTTTATTAATCTGTCCAGTAACTACTTCTCTTGGCATGTCCTTAAAGGGGAGTTCCAGCCTTTTTTTATGTTTATTAAAAGTCAGCAGCTACAAAAAGTGTAGCTGCTGGCTTTTAATAAACATACACTTACCTGTTCCACTGTCCAGCGCCGCGCCGCCCGGAGCTCCGCTCCTCCCCCCCTTCTCCGCCGGCGCCTCCATTCATAGTGTGGGCACCCGGCTGTGACAGTTTTTGGCTTCACGGCCGGGCACCTACTGCGAATGCGTGAACGGCACAGCGCTCTCTGAGTGGACAGGCGATCGCCTGGGACCTGTCCCATCCCAGGTGATCGCCTACAGGGAGGGGCCTCCAAAAGGCGATATGACGTATCGCCTAGGCGACCCCAGGGCGGAAGGAGGAAGTGGGACAGGAAGTCCCACTCCTACTGAAGCCCCCACTCCCCCCCAAAAAAAATTACATGCCAAATGTGGCATGTAAGGGGGTGAGGAGTGGATTAAGCGGAAGTTCCAAATTTGGGTGGAACTCCACTTTAACTTTAAAAAAAGTAGGTAACTTATTTGCATAAAGTTCTATTTTTCACCTGACATGCTAATCTGTTATTAAATTGTATTTCCACATTTGCAGCCACATCAGATTAATACCTTTTTTTACATTGTTACATGTTCCCATTCGCATAGCATAACTTTAAAACCGCAGCTTTTCATTTTTTAGATGCTGTTTTTGGAACTTCGACAAGGGAAAATCATACTTAGTGATCTTTGTTTATGAGGAGGCTGGGTAGCTATAATTAATCCTGTATGTACTGTGCTGACAGCGAGATCACTTCTCAACAACAAAAGGTTAAACATTTAGAAGCTGTGCTACACTAATGTATGTTAAAGTCTTAATTCACCTTTGGAGCATGTTACATGTTACATCCTTATTTAAAGTGGTTGTAAACCCACTTTAAAAAAAAAAACGAATACCTGCAAGACAAAGGCATAATGAGCTAGTATGCATAGCATACTAGCTCATTATGTAATGCTCACCTGGGATCTAAGCCCCCGCTGTGGTGACCAACAAAGCACCAGCCGGCGACATGTCGTCCCGGAGTTACTTCTGGGTATCTGGGCTCCGGCACTGTGATTGACTGGAGCCGCGATGACCTCACTCCCGCGCATAGGCGCGGGAGCTGCCAGTCACGGCATGACCTCATTTAGAAACGGCACGGTCGCCGTTTCTAAAGTGCGCCTGCGCCGTTGTCTACGGCGCATGTCCTGTAGACATCGCCGCTCGTCTCTATTGTAAACATCTCCTAAATCGTGTAGGTTTAGGAGATATTTCTACCACCTACAGGTAAGCCTTAATCTAGGCTTACCTGTAGGTAAAAGTGGTTGTACAGGGTGTACAACCACTTTAAGGTGAAGCAAGTAACATGTTCTAGCAGCTCCCCTTCTCCTGTTACCCACACAGCTATGTCATTCATTCACAGGAATATGTGAATAAATAAACTACAAGTCCCATCTACCACCTTGTCAGACAGACTTGTAATTTCAATGGACTATGAGCATGCTGATTAGAATACTTGTAGTCCAATCAATCTTCCTTCAACTTTGAAGCAGAATGACTGTACAGAGGTATGGGCAGAATGCTGGAGGGAGAGTATGCAGAAACCTGATGTTGCACCTACAATCCACTGATCATGAGTGCACTGCATTGCAGGCTCCTGCAGAGAAAAATAATAAATGCACATCTTTTTTTCTTCAAAAATATTTGGATTTATTACTTTTCCCTGAGAGGTGAACTTATCCTTTAATGAGAGCAAGCTCATCCCATCCTAAGGCTTTCTACTGGGACAGATCACATTGAATTTGTTGAGAAATGCTTGCAGTCAGCTATGGCACTTTCTCCTAAAAACCATCTAAAAGGTAAAACATACAAAAAAAAAAAAATAGGTATGCTGTGCAAATGGAAATACATAACAGACATAAAGTATAGTTTTTACAAATGTGCTGGCAAAAGTGGAAATACATTTTAAAGGCACATAGTAAAAACATACCATACATGGTGGATATTAGCACTGCAATAGGATACAAAAAAGTTAATGACAAGGAATCACTCTAAAGCCTCGTACACACGGGCGGGAATCCTGTCGGGAAAAAAAACTTTGGTTTTCCCGACAGGATTCCCAGCAAGCTTTCCTTGCACGCCGAGTGTACACATGGCCATTCAAAAGAACCACTGTTCTTTTGAATGGCAAGATCGCGGTGACGTCATCGACTACGATGAGCCTGCACTCGTCACATTCGATGCTGTCGCCGCCATCTTGTTACACCCTACACTACCCTTGTATGCTACCGCGCATGTGTCAAAGTCTTTTCCAGCATGCGCGGGTTTACCATGGACAGGTAAGCATACACACTCACGGTTTTCTCGGCAGGAAACACTCTGCCGAGAATCCCGACAAGAAAAATAGAGAGCAGGTTCTCTATTTTTCTTGTCGAGTTTCCCGGCAGTTTTCCCAACGAGAAACCATACACACGAACGGTTTTCTCGGCAAAAAGCTCTCCCAGCAGTTTTCTTGCCGAGAAAACCGGTCGTGTGTACAAGGCTTCAAAATTCAAACCTAATCAAACTGCTATTTTTTAGTTCCCTTTGGTGTTTGGATCATGAAAAAGGATCTACATCAAATTTCCTTCTATCCTGTTGTATGGCCAGTTTTACCTTCGAAGAAAATATCATGCTAGGCTCAAGGGCATTAGATTTTGTCAAGGTTAATTCTGTTTTTAGTGTCTCTTAAACCTCTAAGAGCCGGTTCACACAGGGGCAACACGACTTCAACACGACTTCAGACTTCAGACTTCAACACGACTTGAGCATGAATCACAGAGCAACTAAGTGGTGATTTCCAACACGACTGAAGTTGCCTCCAGGACAGGAGACATTCCAGTGGCCAATAAAACAAGAATCATCTCTTTGGGAGGGAGGGGGAGGGAGGGGTTTGCCTGAGAAATGTATGTTATCTTCCTGTAAAGTTGCCTTCAAAATGAACACTGATCAGATTTCTAAGCGACTTCCATTGAAATCAATGGTACAAGTTGCCTACAGGTCGCCTAGAAGTCTGATTGAAGTAGTACAGGAACCTTTTTTGAAGTCGGAGCGACTGCAGTTGTGTGCATTAAAACATCTCCATTCACTTCAATTAGTTTTAAAAATAGCACGACTTGGGGCAACTCGGGGCGACCTGAAGTCGCGTCCGGAGTCGCCCCTGTGTGAACCGGGTCTAAGGCTCTCTGAGCTGGTAATGAACATATTTTAGGTCCTCTAACAGTGAGAGAATGTATCCATACAAAGCTGACAAATAGCTTTATAAATTAGTGCAGGGTGCATAAAAAAAATTCTAGTGTTGTTTATGTTAATAATTATATAAGTAATAATAATAATTATTATTATACAGTATTTATATTGCGCCAACAGTTTGCGCATCACTTTACAACGTGAGGGCAGACAGTACAGTTACAATACAATTCAATACAAGAGGAATCAGAGGGCACTGCCTGTTTGAGCTTACAATCAGGGCCGGGATTAGGGGTGAGCGGAAGGGGCCACTGCCCTGGGCAGAATCTTGAAGGAGGGTCCACTATGCTCTTTATCTACAGGAGAAACTCTCCACCAAATTGCCTGGCTGTCACACATCCCTGTGCCCCGAACTCTGCTACTGTTCGCCCACAGAGCTAAGGTTATATGCCTCCTCTCTGCATCTGCAGCAGCCATCCAGTGTCCACACATGGGAGAAGTTTGCTCTCTCCAAGTTTTGGTTGCTGTCAGTGTGCCTGGCTAGACCGGAGGTCTCAATAAGTGTGGGCAGAGCTGGCAAGAGAAAGTTCAGCACAGAGCACATTGCAGTACCGATCACTGTGATGCCCTGCAGTCTTCAGAGCTCTCTCCAGGCCAGCCAAGTTCCAGATTCATCCCATGGAACCAAGCTGCCATTAAGGTGAAGTGCTGGAATGTATGTGTAGAACAAGCTGGGCTAATGTTGGATATAAAAGATTTGTAAAACTTCCTGTCTGTCTCCCAGTCAGACTGTGTGTTTAGTTATTACTTTCTATTTATCTGTATTCAGCAAGTGATGAGACCACAGACCAGCACAGCTACACTATTTCCCAAGATCAGTAGAAATCTTTATTGGACATTGTGTTTTTTGTTCACTTGCAAAAGAGGTTGGGTTCTGCTGGAATGAAATGCCCATGGCTGTGATCAGTTACGCATGTTCTTTAATTTGAGTTACAGATGTCTGAAATTCTCTCTGCAGTGACTCACAGTATAGATCACTTTGGAATATCTGTATGTATCTGCTAATGTATTATAGGAAATCTGGCTTTTAGGCTGACTATGGCTCCTTTTTATATTAAATGTCTGATCGGGTCTGCCTGTCAGTTTTTCAGACAAACCCGATTGGACCCTCCATTCATCCCTATGGACCGGTGGGTGTAAATAAACCTGCTCATTTACACCCACCTACCTCCAACTCCAGTTCACTAAAAAAAAGAAAAGAAAAAAGAAGATCCATTCCCTCCCTCTAGGCGGATGGGAGGGTAGTCGGGTGTAAACAGATAGCAGGGGTCTATTTAAACCCGCCAGTCCATAGAGCAGAGCGGGCTGTGTCCATGTTCGCTGTGCATAAACTGAGTGGATACAGACCTGTCATCTGCCCTCTCTTGTCTGGTCAGCAGGAGATCAGCAGACAGATCCACTGCTGATCAAAATAGAGTCTACCCTGTGCAAAAAAGATAAAAACTGTATCCCCAGAACTCCCCTCTCCCTCTGATAGCCACCCTCCCTCAGAGTCACACAGAGCCTCTTAAAGTATAACTAAAGGCAACACTTTTTTTTCCGTTTTCGATAGAGAGGAGAGGGATTAGAGCCCCAGTCAGTTTTTTTTTGTTTAAATATCTTTTTTTATTAATTAAGATACCCCTGTCAGTTTTTATTGCTGTCTGTGCCCCCATTAGGCAGATTCACCCTCTCTATTTGTCCTGTTTACCATTATCATTAACCACTTGCCGACCGCTGCACGCAGATGTACGTCGACAGAATGGCACGGGCAGGCAAATTGGCATACAGGTACGTCCCTTTAAATTTGACACCCAGCGGGCGTGCGCACCACCGGGGGAAAGCACGCTCGCCCGCCGCGTGCCTCGCGAGCGTGTTCGCGGGTCCCGGGAACTCGATGTTCCCGAGCGGCCCGCGATTGCTGTCGGAAAAGGCAGAACAGGGGGATGCCTTTGTAAACAAGACATTTCCCTATTCTGCCTAGTGACATGTCACTGATGGCTGTTCCCCGTGATCGGGAACGGTCATCAGTGACGTGTCACGTGTAGCCATGCCCCCTAACAGTAAGAATCACTCCCTAGTACTGACTTAACCCCTACAGTGCCACCTAGTGGTTAAACCCTTCACTG
The DNA here is from genome assembly GCA_029206835.1 of Rana muscosa. NCBI lineage: Eukaryota > Metazoa > Chordata > Amphibia > Anura > Ranidae > Rana > Rana muscosa. The sequence continues at coordinate 622,471,386 of CM055122.1, read as the reverse complement.
CCAGTGTCATTTTCACAGTAATCAGTGCATTTTTATAGCACTGATCGCTGTAAAAATGACAATGGTTATTATTAGGCTTGTGCAATTCGTTTCGTAACGAATTGAAATTCGTCCGAATTTAGCAACTTTCGGACATTCGGAAGCATTCGAATTTCCGAACAAAGCAATTACGAATAAGACCGAATCCGAAATAAATTATACCGCAAATAGCGAATGCCCGAATGTCTTCGGCATAATTCGTTATGAAAAAGTTACGAATGTACGAATCCATACGAAGCACAATAACACTCACTCTGCTCTGCTCTCTGCTTCTCCCACACCGTGCTGAACTCCCTCTCAAAATGGTGTACAGGGGCGGAGGTTATAGCCGCATGTAAAAACGAAAGTAAAATACGAGATTTCGAATCCATTCGAAGCACAATAACACTCTGCTCTGCTCTCTGCTTCTCCCTCACCGTGCTGAACCCTCTCAAAATGGTGTACAGGGGCGGAGCCTATAGCCGCATGTAAAAAACGAAAGTAAAATACGAGATTTCGAATCGTTACAAATAACCGCTATGTATTTAGAAAAGTACAAATCCATTCGAAGCACATTAGGCATAATAGGCAGCGTCGTTGTGAGAGAGACACGGAAAATTACGAATCAACAAACCCAAAAAAAGTTACGAAAGTAGGAGTTGTGTCCAGAATCAACGAAAAACAACGTACTCTACCGAAAGTACGAATTATAAAGCAACAAAAAATTCAACGAAAAATGTCGCTTGCAAAAATACGAATGAGTCCGAACACGAAAAATCCCGTCTAGCAAAATTACGAATGATTACGAATCAACAGGACCGGAAAGAAACGAACCGAAACGGAACGAATTTTTCCGTTGTGCACAAGTCTAGTTATTATAGCAAAAATTTAAAAATATTGCATTTTTTTCAAAATTGTCGCTCTATTTTTGTTTATAGTGCAAAAAACAAAAAACGCAGAGGTGATCAAATACCACCAAAAGAAAGCTCTATTTGTGGGAAAAAAAAGGACGTAAATTTTGTTTGGTAAACAACATTGCACGACCACACAATTGTCAGTTAAAGCGACGCAGTGCCGAATCGCAAAAAGGGGCCTGGTCTTTGACCAGCGAAATGGTCTGGGGCTTAAGTGGTTAAAAGTAAAAGAAAATCCCAAATTTTGAGTTGTTCCCAGAAAAGTAATAGAGAGGAAATCATCCAATGGAGACACTAGTTCTGGTGATCTGGGGGTCCCCAAGAAATTCCCCTAATTTGCAATGATTTCCTCCCACTCCCTGTTTTAGCTATAGGACAGGAATTGAGGGTAAAACTCCCCAATGGGATACAGATGGCAAAAAAGAAAAGAAAAAAATCTGTCAGGAGTCATAACCTTCCCTTGCTCTTTCCAAAATAAAAATAAAAGTTTTGCCCATAATTCTACTTTAAAGCGGAAGTAAACCCATCCATAAAACAGTTTCATTTCCGGCACGTGCCGGAAATGTAACACTCCCATTGGTTGTGCTCTCAACCAAACTGTCAAACCATCCAATGGCTGGTGTCATAACTGATCACATGTGCAGCATCATGGCAGTTGGAGATTAAACAGAGGCAAAGATGTCAGCTTCCTTGGCTGAAAACGATAGAGGGGTTTACTTCCACTTTAAGCTGGGTACACATGGATCTTAAATCAGCCGGTTCAGCAGGGGCTTGTTGAATTCCAAGCTGTGTGTAGTCCTACTGGTTCGACAGAACTTGATTGTTAAATTGAAATTGGCTTCTGTCAAACAGTCCTGTTGGAAAACTTCCTTCAGTCAGCAGCTTGCAGCCAATCAGCCGCAGCGATAATCAGTGTATTCTGACAGAATACATCAACACGGCAGGGAGGATTCCCCTAACAACCTGACTGTGTGGATGGGGGCATCTGTTCGTTTTTTTACTTCAACCCACTGGTTGAAGGAAAAAAGAAAACTAACTTTAGTTAAATGCACCCCACAGAGCCCCCACCCTCCTTGATACTACCACCATCACCACATCAGTCCTCCTAAAGGTGGGTACAGACAGATTGAAATAGAGCCAGTTCAGCAGGGACCAGACAAATTAACCCCACCCCATACTCCACAGTAGGGGGGTGCAGTTTGGCATCTTTGCTCTGAGCACTGTTTAAATCAAAAAGTAATAATAATAATTCTTATTATTGCAGCGGGACCCCCAGAAGGGCTGCTGAAAGTTGTGGCCCATCTGTCACCCTGCCCAGCCCGGCATTCACTTCCGTCACTTTTGAGACAATGAACAGTCCATGTGTATGTTTTGTAATTTATTGAGGGATTTGAACTTGGATAGGTATAGGAATATATAGGATGCCCAGTAGAACAAGCAATTGGTTGATTGTGTATCAATCAGTTGGGATATACACTAGGCTTACTCCAGTCTCCTCCAGCACAACACTTGCTTGCAGACTGTTACTCTCTTTCTCTCTCCAGTACATCACTTACTCCAGGCACAGCTAGCACGTGGTTAGGCCCAATCCTGACTCAGTTAGGCCTCAGCAACTGCCTTTTGCAGGCAGGGACGGCAGGGTCCCTTTAATGTTGCAAAAATGGGAACAGAAAGTCTTTTAGTTGTAGCTGTCCTTTGGTGGACTTGGACTACCCTCCTAGCTGCAGCTGCCTGACTTCACTGCCCGTAACATTACAATCCTCACTGGCTCCACACCCAACTCTGACTGTTTCCTCTCAGTCCTCTCTGGCATGGCACTCCAGTCCTCCCGACTGCCCATGTCACTCACCAGCCCTCCTGGCTGCAAACCGGTAGATCCCTCCCGAAGACTTGCCTGGCAGTACTAGCTCTGACTCCTCTCTGTGCCTCCTGTTCAGATCCTCCATGCATTCTTGAAAGGATCCATCCAATTGGTGGTCTTTTTTTGTTTATAGCACACAAGGTGATCAAATACCACCAAAAGAAAGCTCTAATTGTGGGAAAAAAGGACAATACCCGCTATTCTGTCTACGGACAATTTTATTTGGGTACAGTGTCGCACGACGGCGCAATTGTCAGTTAAAGCGACGCAGTGCCATATCGCAAAAAATGGCCTGGTCATTAAGGGGGAAAATCTTTCCTTTAATGAAGTTGCTAAAGTGGTTGTAAACCGCTCTGTGCAACTTGTACCTATAGGTAAGCCTATAATAAGGTTTACCTATAAGTACTGTAACTATCCCCTAAACGTGTGCCGAGATATTTACCTTGTAGTGCGCCAATGATGTAATCGGCGCATGCGCTGTGAAGAAACAGCCGTCCATGCCGTTTCTTCACCAGCAAGTGCCCTGATTGACAGGTTCCGCGCACATGCGCGGGAGTGACGCCACGTGACTCCAGCCAGTCACCGAGCTGGAGTCCATGACCCCGGAAGGAAGAGAGTCGGAGATGGATGCGGCCACCAGCGGGGGCAATGCAGACTTCGTTTGCAGGTAAGTGCCACATAATGGGCTAGTATGCGATGCATATTAGCCCATTATGCTTTTACTTTGCAGGGGGAAAAAGAGGAAGTAAAACCCATCAGGGTTTACTTCCTCTTTAAAATTGTACCTTTTAAATAAAACTCATTGTAAAACACGAGAGCTTCCATTTCCCATTTTTCCTTCTGAAAATACTACTTGCCTTGTTATCTTGCTTACCACTGGCTTAAATACTTTGAGCCTGGGTCAATGTTTGAGAAAATATCAAAGCTAATAGTGCCCAGGAAAATAGCATTTTGAGAAGGAGGTCAACAATAGCAGCTTTGTTTTTCTCAGTACAATTTTCCTTTAGGGCTGGCTCACACCGGGATTCTTGCGCACTCTAATATGATGCGTTTTGACAGCCTATTCATTTGAATGGACTGCAAAAAGCACTGGACCGTGCAAAAAGTAGTGCTCGCACTACTTTTGAAAATGCACTTCACCGAACTGCATGGTTCTCCGGTACCATGCCATTTGGTGCCCACAAATGCACTGCTTTTTCAATCTGCATTTAGGGTGCTGTTAACAATACATTGGTACCTGTATGCAGATCGCAAGGGCAGTGTGTTCACCTGTGGCCCAGGAAATGTACATGGAACATACCTTTTCTGCACCACATTCTGGTGTGAACCAAGCCTTTATGCAAAGTTTGGTCTAAAGCTTGCAGATTGCAACACAAATCTAATTGACAACAAGCCCCATTTATATTTTCACTTATCAGAGAGACTAGAAATTTAAAATAATTATGATTTTTTTTTTTTAAATGAGTGCTATGATAATACTAGTTGCGTTTTAGACTGTTTGATTTAATTGCTGAAAATTGTAACCCATAGTCCTTGGTCCTACAAATGTTATATTATTTATGTAGCACACCGACCCAGTTACTACTGCTATCTTCCACTTGCTTGCAGTCGGGCACACCTGCTACTTGCCCGGTATCCCCCCTTTGGTTAAAGAGGAGCGAGCGGTGTTATTGTTGGGCCTTGCGGCGAGTTACCTCTCTTGAGTGGATCCTTTTACTTCTTTCTCCCTTGTCTAGGTAAAAGTTCCTCAAAATAACGCCAATGTCCACACAGGAGTAAAACCTAAGCAGTAAGGTTTTATTCTTTTATCTTTTTCCAATAACTTGAGTAGGAAGTAAGAAGATGAGAGAAGTAGGGGGTAAAGGTTCAGGCACGCAACACTTAGAGCACAGTGTTAAACTTTTGTCGTCACTCAAGCCTGAGTGAGTATTGCTCACCCGGATAGTCCCTTTGAGAGCGGTCCTAGCAGCCGGGATGGAGCACAAATCAATCTTTTCCTTTCCTGAGTATCTAGGGATGCGATCGGGGAATCCTCTGCCACAGAATCTAAGTCCCGAACCTCCCAGCAAACAATACTGAATAAGAACATCTGTGCCAGAGCCGGGCCTACCATGAAACGAAGCAGCCTCGGGCTGAAGGTGCCCGAGGCCCGAACACACTCGCACACCTCGTGCCATACGGACCACGAGGCACACACCCAGGACCAATGGGTCCCCTGAAACTCTCCTCACCCCCAATGGCATCTGCCCCTTATGTACCCCCTCCCAGCATGCACGGCAGGCCAACCACGCCCACTGCACGGCTGCCGAGAGAGGACACCCATGGTGCTGTGATACCCCTCACTGATTCAACCTGAGCCGGTGGTGACAGTGCCACCCACAGGCAACAGGGAACACTACTGTCAGGCAGCATCACACCCAGAGCAGAAGCATTAAAGAACTTAACAATTGGTCTGAGCCCAACTACTGTCTCAGACTACCCCTAAATTTCCACATAGCGTTCCCAAATATTGTGAGGTGCGCTACATTTACATTCTTTGATTGGCTTTTATTTTGGTTCATGTTGTATTTTTTTGTTCCCATTTGTCATGAATGACTAGCTTTCAGGTAAATTGCCACTAGAAAGATGTATCTGATTATACTGAGTATGTGTCTGAAAAACAAAATTAAATTCCACTTTTCTCATTTAGCATATATTTTAAAGCATGAAAAGGCCACATCTATATTAGTCATCTCTTTAAGGGTTCACTTGTTTTTATTAAAGTTAACAGACGCATAACATTTTGTTCCTAAGTTTGTACAATCATCTTGGTTAATACAAAAGATGTGATCATAATATTGTTATATAACAAATGGTAAAGATAACAAGGTATAGTAACACAAATTGAAAGATGAGATGTCATTTTTTTTTTCTGTACATAAATCTCTTTGCCAGAGAGTTGCTTAGCTCTACCACCATAATGAACTGATTTTCAACATGCTCTTACTGCTTGTACTGTCAATAAAACACTGCAAGACCCTCAGGAACGTCTGTCTACTGCGCCTCCACAGCCCATATATATATTTATTTACCTATTTCCTTGTGTGGTAGTAGTAAACATTTGCGCAATAAACTACTTTATTATTCTTAATGCAGAGCGATGAAGCATATATTGTGCATAGCTCCTGCAGAGCTTACAGTATAAAAACAGATGTCAGGCTGTATGCCACCAAAAAAAAGAACATAAAAAAAGCTTGTTATACCTTAGTGTCAATAAATCACAGAGCTGTATTATAACGGAGTGTATATTTTGTGTTTTTAAAATGAACATTAAGCTAGAAGCTTGCTTCCATCATACAAATCTGGGTATCCTATAAGAAATTTTAAATAAAATGTGAAGATGAGAAAAAAAAAAAAAAAAAAAAGCGTAGATGCGCACAATGAAACAAACATAAAGAATATGTCCATCCAACAATCAGCAGTTCGTTCAGTTCCATGGTTGCCAATTTATACCTTTTATTACTGACACATCTGTGTGATACTGGTTCCAAGCTTTAGTCATTGCCTAAACTTCATTTTATCGGTCACAGAACTTGCGTAATTCATATGCATCAGTAACTAAAGAGACCAGATGGAAAATCTGCTTGTATAATCAGAAATGCATTGGCCTTAGTTGTGTCATATTTTTGTTTTTCCTTTATATTAGTAAAGCCCAACTCCAGGCAATTTAAAAAAAAAAAATTATATCATAGATTTCTGTGTCCTCATTTCTCTTCACTTCAAGTCTTGGTGACAGGAGATCATTGGGGCAAGAAGTGGTTGGAAATCTTTCCAGAGATAACATAAAAGATTATTTTTTTCCGTGACTTCCTGTGAATGTCAATCTGTTTTTTTTGTTTTTTTGTTTTTTTTTGTCCTGATCCTATAGGATACATTCTAACTCTTTACCACTCTATTTAACTGTTTTGGCTTGAGGTAGATTTAATAATGTTTTTTTTATTTTTTATTTTTTACAGAGAACTTCAAGCTATATATTTAGATCAGACTGTGGTGTTGATTTACTTGCAAGGGGATTTGCCTCAGAGCTTAGTGAATGAGGTGAAATCCTGCTGACTTCAATCATCCAATCATGTGCAAGCAAAAACACAGTTTTTTAAAACTTTCCTTGCATAAGATTGGGTATTCTTTGTAAAGTGAAAGTTAAACTCATTTACTAAGCTCTGGGGCAAATTTATTTTGCAAAGTGAAACTTTACTTGAAAGTGAACTGAAGGATGTGAACAATGGGTAAAGTCTGAAGGACAAGAACAGGATATTATTGGCTAAACTGAGAGGAAGCAGTAGAGTGGATCGGATCATGGCCAGACCAGTAAATTCATAAACTGTGGGAGAGCTGCTAGGAGGCTGAACTAAACTGTGACAGTATAAGGTAGATCTTCATCTGAGGTTTCTAAGCAGACCTAGACAAGGAGTGGGCAGGAGGGGCAGTTGCCCTGGGCGCAGTGAAGCAAATGGGCAAAAAATGGATGCATGGTGATACACCAATTCTACAGCATGTATTAATAGTGGGGGAAGGGGGCGCAATTCTGCATCCTTGCCTTAGGCACTGGATGACCCTGTCTCGGTACTGTTTATAAGTATTAGTAAGGCTGCTTTCACACTGGTGCGTCAGCAGCGTCGGCGGTAAAGTGCCGCTATTTTTAGCAGCGCTTTACCGTCATTTTTGCAGAGGTTTTTGGCCACTAGTGGGCTCTTTTAACCACGAAAAAGGGTAAAAATTACCCGCTCTACTCATTAATTTCAATGGGCAGGAGCGGTGGAGGAGCAGTGTATACACCGCTCTTTCACCGCTCCAAAGATGCTGCTTGCAAGAGTTTTTTTAATGTCCTGCCAGCGCATCGCCTCAGTGTGAAAGCCCTCGGGCTTTCACACTGTGACTGCAGGGGGGCCGTTTTTCAGGCGGTATTTTTAGCCCAAAAGCACCTGAAAATGCCTCAGTGTGAAAGGGGTCTTAATTTCATGAGGGGAACAAGTGAAGATGGGGTAGGCCTTCTTATTTAAACATGCAGCACAAATTCATTCCTAACAGAAATAAATACATGTTTCATTTAGTAAATTAATGTATAATGTTATCTAATATGCATGCTTTCTCTTTTTAGAAATCCATTTGGAAGGGGGACGAGAAATTGTTATCTGTCAGGATGATTTGGAAGGTATCTTATCCATTTTTCTATGAAATTATGATAGTAGTTTTTTTTTTTTTTAAGTAAATCTTCAATTTTCTTTGATAAAATAGAATCTACATATGTAAATTGTATTTTCCATTGGCAGTAGCATAATGCAATACTGATTGTGTTTAAGTACTTTGGCATATAGAAGAGTTCAAATAATTCCTGAATGTCCTGGCTCAGTTGGTCATTTTACTGTTTTGCAATTAAATGCCTTTTTAGATTTTAATACTAAGGAGTTCAGCATTTAAAATGATGGATGCTAATATTTTATAGTGCTATTTCCTAGCTGATGCTTTTAAAAGCTATTTCTGATTTATGTACATGCCTGTGTGTTTTTTTTTTTTTTGCATTGTTTAGTTTGACTGTTTTCTTTCACTTGCAACATTTTGCTTTGATATTGGCTTTAATAATGTATGTGTTTCTACATATATATATCGGAAAGAGAAACATATGAATTAAGAGGAAATCTTAGGGGTATATATAAATAACAGTTGTACATATAAAGACTGGTGATCTTCGGTTTTATTTAATTTCTTCATTGTATCATGTAACAGTGAATAAAAATGACAAATAACATCAGTGTTCACAAATAATTTGCCTGTTTACTAAGTATGGCTTTTTATTAGGTGATGTCAAAATTCCTGGGTCTCCCACTGATGTCCAGGCTTTGGAAACCAGCAAAACCTATATTGTGCTCAGTTGGGAACCACCAGTTCCTCGTGGTAGAGATCCACTGGTCTATTACATTGAAAAGGTAAAGAGTGGATGGTCAATTATTTTTCTTTAGTCTTGTCCGTAAGTACCTCTTGACAAGGATCAGAGAAAATGTGTAATGTGTTATAAAAGACATCATTAACTCAGTGTAATTTTAGCTACTTGAGAATGGAAAATGTGAACTCTTTACTTTTGTGTCCTTTGAAGTTTACATAGGGCAGAGGATTCATTTCACTTTGAAGTATGACAAGCTGAAAAAGCGTGGAAGTGAAAAAGTCATATAATGTCTGTGTAGAAGATTACTCTTTGGTTGACCTAAACTTTAATTACCAGTGAAACCTTTCCAGTATAGTCAAAAACATTCCCAAGAAAAAGTGAAATCAAAAGTTCTAATAATATCACAAGTGAAGATATGGCCATCACTGTCCACAGTAGTCATTAATCTGAAAAATGTGTGGCCTTATCAACGCACCACACAATTCTAATCTGATTTTTATGCATGTATTAAACAAAAACAATGAATGCAGTTATGTAAAAATAAGTAAAAGTACTGTAAAATTGAGCTGGTGCAATTACTAAAATCTTCCTTGATATCAACCCATTGAAATCCCCTGTACAATAGAAAATAGACAGAGAGGAGGGGAAGCAAAAGGAACCCATTAGGTATGCTGCATGCACATTTGTTGTCATTGCTGACAATAGGGGAGAGCAGAGTAATGAACCCATTATTGTGCTGCTGCCCCATTCACTGTCTAATCACTGGTTGGTGGTAGAAGGTAGGCAAGCTCTATTGCATAATGCCCTGTACACACAATGTTTTTTTCCGATGAAAAACGTCAGATGGACTTTTTTCAGCGGAAAAAACAATCGTGTGTGGGCCCCATCTGACTTTTTTCCATCAGTGTTAAACAATAGAACATGTTTTAAAATTTTCTGATGGAAAAAAAAAACGATAGGAAATTCCGATCGTCTGTGTGGAACTCCAATGGAGAAAAAACCCACACATGCTCAGAAGCATTGAACTTAATTTTTCTCGGCTCGTATGAGTGTTTTACGTCACCACGTTTTGGACGATTGGAATTTTGTCTGATGGTGTGTAGGCAAGACTGATGGAAGTCAGCTTCATCGGAATTCCAACGGAAAATTCCATCGGATTTTATTCCATCGGAAATCCGATCGTGTGTACAGGGCATACGTCTAGTATAGAAAAGTCAGGTTACCAGCATAGCTAAGCTGTCTGGCAGGGCTGTTTAAATCTCAGGACAAAATATACAGAAATACTAATACTGTGCACGTAAAACAGTTCACATATATGTATTTCAAATGCGTATTTAAGTTTAACTTTATTTGTTCTGTGTGGTCACCTAAGGAGCATGATTTAGGTTTACTTGCAAGTATTGCAATGTCCCTCCTTCTTTCCATGCAACCCTCATTTCTCCAATAATTTTTCCATACCTCCCAACTTTCTGAGATGGGAATGAGGGACACCTATTAGCAAAAAGTATGTAGGCCTAGGACACACACCCCTACCACGCCCCCTTAAAGGAGAATTGTACAAAAAAATTGATTGGTTAAAGCCACAAGCGCTTTTTTTTTGGCTTTTGAAATTTACAATTGCAGCAATTTTAGAAATTAGATGAAAGGTATGGCAGTGGGAAACACTTTTGGAAAAAGAAAAAGTTAATTTTGTATACAACTATATAGATCAGACCAAAATGAAGGACAAATGAGGAGGAAAGAGGGACAGAGGGACTTTTTTCTGAATCAGGGACAGTCACTCGAAATCAGGGACAGTTATGTTATTCACTTATTTTAAACACAACATGATACAAAAATATTAAGCAGTAGAGACAGAGGTGAAGCAGGAATCAATCTTCTCCTAGCTAGGGGATAGCAGTACAGCAAGGTAGCAAGCAGTATAGTGGGGATTACATGTTGGATAGACTAGGTAAAATCATGGTAAGGCATATATAAGGATGGAGGCAGCTTTAGTTTCACAGTTAAATGTGTTGTACATATTCTCCTCCTTTTTATTATGGACATTACTTTTTCAGCTTTGCTAAGAGCATTGCTAAGAGCAGTGACTCAACTCTTAGCACACAACTGAGTCTGAGATAAAATGAAGAAGTATAGCAAGCTTCCCCACCCTCCTTGTATTATTATTATACAGGATTTTTTATAGCGCCAACAGTATTCGCAGAGCTTTACAACATGAGGGCAGACAGTACAGTTATGCCGCGTACACCCGATCGGAACTTCCGACAACAAAACGGACGGATGTTGGCTCAAACTTGTCTTGCCTACATACGGTCACACAAATTTTGCTCGGAAATTCCCATGGTCAAGAACGCAGAGACGTACAACACTACGACGAGCTGAGAAAAATTAAGTACAATGATTCCGAGCATACGTCAAATTGGTTTCAAGCATGCGCAGCACTTTTGTGCATCGGAAATGGCTACACACGATCAGAATTTCCGACAAGAACTTTTTTTTGTCGGAAAAATTGAGAACCAGCTCTGAAACATTTGTTGTCCGAAATTCCGACAGCAAATGGTCGATGGAGGCTACACACGGTCAGAATATCCGACCAAAAGCTCACATCGAACATTTGTTGTCGGAAATTCCGATCGTGTGTACGCGGCATTACAATACAATTCAATACAGGAGGAATCAGAGGGCCCCGCTCGTTAGAGCATACAATCTAGGAATCTGCTCCAGGAAGCCTTTGTCATGTGTGAAATGTTTATTTATAAAACAAAGATTGTATATAGATAGTTAAAACAGATATCAAACAACAGTTTAAAATTGTATGAAATTCAAAGGAATGTAAATTAAACAGGAAACCTCCAGTTTAAATATTCCATCCCTTGGCCATATCTAAAAAGTGGCATACCATATGCTTCTATGGAACTATCTCTAATAGAGGAAAGGCTTGAGGCACTGGCAGGGGAATGAAGCTTATTGCTAAAAGGTCTTAAGATTTTTGCTGGGCCACAGGTATGTTTGCCTATACCAAAGGGATAATTGTACTTTTCCTAAAAGTATTATTATTATTATTATTATTAACAAGTATTATCATTGTGTATTTAAACCTATGAGTCCAATCCTTACCAATGGGCAAAAAAAAAAGGGGATAAAATAACTTGCTTGGTCTCTAGTGCAAATCATACAATGGCAATGGCGTATTACTTTTAATAATCATACAAGACTATTTCTTGAGTGGGGAAAGTTTTTTTTCACTATGCACTAATGAATTTTTTTATTTATTTTTCTTATAGACCATGGTTGGTAGTGGAAGCTGGCAGAGGGTCAATTCTCAGATCCCAGTAAGATCACCTCGCTATGCAGTATTTGATTTGATGGAAGGAAAGTCTTATAATTTCAGAGTTATTGCAGTCAATAAGCATGGTGTCAGTGAACCTTCTGAAGTAACACCACCAATACAGGCACAGGAGCGTCTGGGTAATCCATGTTTTGTAATACTTTATTTGTATAAGTGTTATAAATTTACTATACAGTACATTGCTTTCTTTAGTATACTCTTTAGTATACTTATCTGATCCTATAAATCCACTGAGCTATAATTAAGATTATATTTAGTATGTAGTTCTTGCTAGTAAAAGTTGGGTTTATTGTACTTGTTTACTGATTTATATGCCTGTTTTTATGTGCCTGCATTCTCTTATTTTAGAGTTATATGCTGATGTATTTTTTTTCTTTCTTCTTTAAAGCTGTGCCATCTGCTCCTGGTCGTATATTGGCATCTAGAAACACCAGAACATCAGTTGTCGTACAGTTTGATAGAGCTAAAGTAGAGGAAGAATTAATTGGATACTATATAGATAAATCTGTTGTGGGGTCTAACCACTGGGAACACTGCAACCACAAACCCATTAAGTATACCAGGTGTGAAATTTATTTCAAAATATATATAACCTTTTTAGACACTAGGTTTTGTGACAAATGATACTTGACTTACAAACGATGTATTTATTTGGCTTGTTTGTAGAGCAGGAGACAAAGTAAAGACTCATCTCAATTGGCATAGCCTCTCAAAATACAGTAAGATGCTTGTGTGCTGTATTTCAGTCATTTACCACCTTCACCAACATCAATCCATATAAGTCCTTATTATTAATTTTAGGGTTTTAGTTATGGATGAAATTCTATACAACCTAAGCCTTGTTAACACTTCCAGTCTTACATATTGAAAATACATACTCATAAACGTACAATGCACAGTTGAGGGCTAACAGTATTCAAGATGTTTTAAAAGATGCATAAGCAATGACTCTAGGAGAGTTGCGGCATATCATATTTAGGTTTTGTCACATGATCTTACTGACAGGCTTCAAATATTGTTTTGGTCATGCTGTAGACTTGCAGGGGTCTCAAACTGGTGGCCCTCCAGCTGTTGCGAAACTACAAGTCCCATGAGGCATTGCAAGGCTGACAGTTACAAGCACGACTCCCACAGGCAGAGGCATGATGGGACTTAGTAGTTACGCAAAAGCTGGAGGGCCACCAGTTTGAGACCCCTGCTGTAGAGCAATGGATTAGCTAGCCTTACACACTGTGGGTATAGAAAATAATCACATTGTGTTGCTTTGGAGCCTGAAATGAAGACATACACAGTTTTTGTTTTGTCCAGCTGTATTTCCTACTGCAATTTTTTAACATCCAAGTGAAAAATGTAACATCAACACATGTCAGAAAAAAATAACAATATTCAAAAACAGAATCACTGAGTTTGAAAAAAGGTCATCCCCCTTGTGTCAGTATTTTATTGAACCACCTTTTACTTTAATTACAGATTTTAATCTGTTGGGATATATCTCTAGTAACATTTGCACATCTAGACTTTGCAATATTTGCCCACTCTTCTTTGCAGAACTGCCCAAGTTCAGGTATATTTGATGGTGACATATTTGACAGACATATTGTTTGGTGTTGAGGCCAAATAATTAAATTTTAGTCTCATCTCACCATAACACCTTTTTTCATGTGGCCTCAAAATCTTCAAGGTGTATTTAAGGTGGTCAGATGAGACTAAAATTGTATTATTTGGCCTGAACACCAAATGATATGTCTGACAGGAATCCATTACAGCTCACCATCCAAATAAAACCATATTTACAGTAAATGGAGGTGGTAATATCAGGTTATGGGGATGTTTCTCTGCAGCAGGGACTGAGGCACTTGTAAGGCTACAAGTAAAATGGATGGAGCAAAATACTATCAAATTCTTGAGTAAAATCTGCTGCCCTCTGCCAGAGAGTTCTCAATGGGAAAAAAAGTTGATCTTCCAACATGACAATGAGCCAAAGCAAAAGTAATTCTGTTTTTTTTTTTTTTTTCTGACATGTTGATGTTATATCTTTCACCTGGATGTTATATGTTGCACTAGTAAATAGAGCTGAATAAAACAAAAACTTGGTCTGTCTTCAATTCAGGCTGCAAAGCAGCAAAAATGTGATTACCGGTATTTTAAAGGGGGTAATTATTTTTTATACCCGCTGTATATAACCTACTGTATATACATCAATAAACATTTGTAGAGGTATAATACACAGACAGTAGCAGACACAGCTTGGCTTCTATGAGTTATCTGGTCTTTATGAGTTTAGCGAGCCTTTAGTCTGCATGCATAAAATATAGATTCAGCAACACCAGATTTCCTTTTAAATTACTATGTTGCATGTGATTTGTTGACAGTTGCTTAATTTGAAATCCGTTCACATCAAGCTGAAAATGAAGTGAGTTGCAGAAGGGTGGACAGTCAACTGACCTGAAAAGCCTTTATAATACAGCAATGTGTATCAAACCGCAGTACCAAGTGGCAAGATGTGTTTGCTAAAGGCACATCTTTCTGTCCTGTGCATTTTAGGTCTTTCAGGGTTGTGTTCTATTTCTAGTGCTGTTCATTATGTAAATGGAGTTGATACCAAGACATACATTTAGACGGAAGAGTGCACATTGTAAATGCTACATTTGGCACATATTACTTTACAAATTATATTATTCTTTTGACCCATCTACCTAGTAGCTCCAAATCACCACGGAAAAATGTTGTGAATAACTATGAGATTGTAAATCTGAGAACAGGGTTCAAATGACTCCCAAACTGTGTCATGATGCCAAGAAAAATTAGTAGAACTCCCAATATATATAACAACGGTAAAAAGTCTGTAAAAACAGAATTGAGCAGGATATATATATATATATATATATATATATATGTATATGGATTATTTTACTGAAGATTTTGCTTTAGCTTGAATGCATCTTTTATTTACTGTTTAAAAGTAGCCTCAAGTCAATTAGCTAAATACATTGGGTCCCCGACTTACGAATGCCCGAGTTACGAACTTCTCCTACTTACGAACCGGGCGCTGCAGGGACCCTCTGCCATTTTGGGCGGACCATCTGCTGTTCTGCGCATGAGACGGAGCCTCGGGAAATGTCGGAAATGTCCGTAATTGGCCGTGCATGCGCAGAACGGCATTCGACGGAACATCGGAAAACATCGGAAATGTCCGTAATTGCCGGTCTGCGCATGCGCGGCCGACTTACGAACATTTCCGATCTACAAACAGGAGGAAAGTCCCTAACGGGTTCGTAACCCGGGGTCCCCTGTACACACTAAAAACACATATACTGTATGTAAATTGTTTTACCTTTCAAGTAAAGTGTTATTTTATGTGGCCAGTTCTCCAAACTTGGCACTCCGGCATGACAAGGAAACCAAGTCCTGGACCTCCAAGGCAGTAACATCATGTCTCGGTAAAGGACAACCTAAACCTGCTGATAAAACTATACAGGAGCAGAAGTACTATGACTATTGTCAACATGTTCCCTCTCAGCACATATGCCCCCCATAGAGTCTGTTTAGCTTTTGGTGCAGACCTTACATTTCCCAGAGTGCTGCTATAAAGAAAAATGAAAGAAGCCCATATATAAAAAAAATCTGTTACACTGGAAGCATTAAAAAATATATATACAGTATCTCACAAAAGTGAGTACACCCCTCACATTTTTTTAAATATTTTATTATATCTTTTCATGTGACAACACTAAAGAAATGACACTTTGCTATAATGTAAAGTAGTGAGTGTACAGCTTGTATAACAGTGTCAATTTGCTGTCCCCTCAAAATAACTCAACCCACAGCCATTAATGTCTAAACCGCTGGCAACAAAAGCCATTTTCCCTCGCCGGTGTCATGTGACTCGTTAGTGTTACAAGGCCTCTGGTGTGAATGGGGTGCAGGTGTGTAAAATTTGGTGTTATCGCTCTCACTCTCTCATACTGATCACTGGGAGTTCAACATGGCACCTCATGGCAAAGAACTCTCTAAGGATCTGAATAAAATAATTGTTGCTCTACATAAAGATGACCTAGGCTATAAGAACATTGCCAAGACCCTGAAACTGAGCTGCAGGATGGTGGCCAAGACCATACAGCGGTTTAACAGGACAGGTTCCACTCAGAACAGGCCTCACCATGGTCGACCAAAGAAGTTGAGTGCTCAGCGTCAGATCCAGAGGTTGTCTTTGGAAAAAAGACATATGAGTGCTGCCAGAATTGCTGCAGAGATTGAAGGGGTGGGGGATCAGCCTGTCAGTACTCAAACCATACACTGCACACTGCATCACATTGGTCTGCATGGCTGTCGCCCCAAAAGGAAGTCTCTTCTAAAGATGATGCACAAGAAAGCCTGCCAAACAGTTTGCTGAAGACAAGAAGACTAAGGACATGGATTACTGGAACCATGTCCTGTGGTCTGATGAGACCAAGATAAACGTATTTGGTTCAGATGGTTTCAAGCGTGTGTGTCGGCAACCAGGCGAGGAGTACAAAGTGTGTCTTGCCTACAGTCAAGCATGGTGGTGGGATTGTCATGGTCTGGGGCTACATGAGTGCTGCTGGCACTGTGGAGCTACAGTTCATTGAGGGAACCATGAATGCCAACATGTACTGTGACATACTGAAGCAGAGCATGATCCCCTCCCTTCGGAGACTGGGCCGCAGGGCAGTATTCCAACATGATAACGACCCCAAACACACCTCCAAGACGAGCACTGCCTTGATAAAGAAGCTAAAGGTGATGGACTGTCTAAGCATGTCTCCAGGTCTAAACCCTTTTGACCATCTGTGAGGCATCCTTAAATGGAAGGTGGAGGAGCGCAAGGTCTCTAACATCCACCAGCTCCATGATGTCATCATAGAGGAGTGGAAGAGGACAGGCAACCTGTGAAGCTCAGGTGAACTCCATGCCCAAGTGGGTTAAGGCAGTGCTGGAAAATAATGGTGGCCACACAAAATATTGACACTTTGGGCCCAATATGGACAATTTCCCTAAGGGGTGTACTGACTTTTGTTGCCAGCGGTTTAGACATTAATGGCTGTGTGTTGAGTTATTTTGAGGGGACAGCAAATTTACACTGTTATACAAGCTGTACACTCACTACTTTACATTGTAGCAAAGTGTCATTTCTTCAGTGTTATCACATGAAAAGATATAATAAAATATTTACTTTTCTGAGATACTGTATGTTTGTAAAAAAGGGAAAATCTATCTATGGCATACATTCATTTTCATGTAAATGCAATGGTAAAACATAAACTCCTCTAGATTAAATTGTAGACTAAACTGAAACTGCCATTGAAGTGGAACTTCACTCAAGGGGAAGTTCTGCTTTATGCCCTACCCCCTTCTACTTTTGCCACTTTTTTTATATCGTCATGGCGATTCAGCTAGAAGTTTCCTCCCCCTCTCTGCCCGCAATCTTCTAGGACATGGCATATATCCCAGATGGCTGCAGGACCATTCACAAAGAACAGCACGGCTCGCACATGCCCAGTGGGAAGGCGGCTGTGAAGCCGCAAGGAATCGCAGCCAGTTTCCCACAGTAAACTGAAGACTAGAATAGAACTGGCTCTTTAAAGTGTATTCTTCTGCTTCATCCTTTCCTTATTACTATTTACTAGCCTAGAACAAGTATTTTGACTGGGAGTCTTAAACAACAAATGAAATTGTGACGCAAACAAATGCTAATGCACCATCCACATAAGTTAGCCTCTAGCCCCCTAGATAAATATTAATATACACTTGTGTAACATAGGTAGTTCATAAAATGTTCACAAAGTTCATAGGAGTTCATAAAAAAATCACATAGGGAGGGTGTTGTACTTCAGAAGGCAGTTCCACTGGAGACTGGAACAAATGTACAAAAATGAACACAAGGGGGCGCCAGCTAAGTGCAGTATCAATGGCTTTATTATGATTAGAAAACCAAATGCAAACTCTGAGAAATAGAGAATCAAAGAGCTGGCTTCAGATAAGCTCTTTGATTTTATATTTCTGTAAGTTTGCATTTGGATTTTTAATTGCAATAAACCTATAGATTATGCACTTAGCTGGTGCCTCCTTGTGTTCCTTTTTGAATGGGAGTCCTTACCTCACTAGCTGTATACAGTACTTGTTCTTGTTAGTAAAGCCATGAAGAGGATAACAGCCATACATCCTGCACATTTAATACCAAGGCAGCAATGACACTGTGCTAATGCTATTTACCCTGTATCTCTTTAAAAATCCCGCAATCACTTTTTTTTTAAACTGTCATTTGGTATATCATGTCTGTCAGGCTGAGCATATTTATTCATTGCCTTCATGGAGAAAGTGTACAAATCAATGAACATGCACTAACATTGACCAATTTCCTTCCTTAGGTTTATTGTGCATGGTTTAACATTTGGAGAAAAGTACATTTTCCGTGTAAAGGCAGTAAATGCAGTCGGCGTCAGTGAGAATTCTCAGGAATCAGAGGCAATAACCGTCAAAGCTGCCCTTAGTAAGTATCCAGTGATGTGCTTCTGTCTGTTAAGATATTAATGTTATTTTCATAAGCAGTTTTCTAATCACATCAGTCCAGCTAACTAAGCAGTAATATTAGAAAAAAAAGATCAAAAGCAAAATGCAAATGTAGCTTGTAAATAGATCGCTATATCAAAAAGAAAACTGAAAGAGTTACTAGAAACCTTTATAACAATGGGTTCGGATCAAAAAGTGTTTTGAGTTTTAACTGGGCTAATTTCTATCTTAGTAAAGTTTTCTAATGAAATTGTTTAATTAACATACCTAACTCTCTAATAAGTGTGCAGGTGTTAATTCTGGCATGAAAACAGTAATTTGATTATCTTAAGCCTTTATTTCTCATGCATCAGTATTTTTATAATGGATCATCATTTTATCTCTACCACAAAGGCTCTGTGTTCTGCTTTCCCCAATTAATATCTCGTAGATTAATTGCTGAAGATTAGCTGACTCACAATTAATTGCAGTCAGAAATTAGAAGTACTTCAAAAAGTAAAAACCTGTGTAATTGGTTTTGTGAATTGTCTTTTCCATACCATACAAACCCACCTCCCCCTCCCCCCCCCCCCCCCTACAAAAAATAATAATATAAAGAACATGCAATGCATTGAAGTGATCAATAGGATTTTCCATAATAAAATTAGAAAATATTATTGTGTGCTGTAAGTTTCAGTGTATTGGCGTCTTTATATGTACTATATAGATATTGAGACATTTGATATTTCTGTGCAGAATATGTATTTATGTTAATTGGTTAGTTACTTAAAAGAGGCAGGAAGTGATTACTAGACAGGAAGTTGGCTGTCTCAGTTGTGCATTTATTGAAAACTTGCCATGGTAGAAATATTCAGGCCACCATTGGTAACCAGTGGGGCTGGTGCTCAATATTTGGGGGGGGGGGCAAACTAACACCACCCCCACCCTCCACGGGAGATGGATGGCGATGATCATCACCACACACCACCCCCCTACAGGAGACAGATGGTAGCGATTTACCACCCCCCCCCCATGGGAATGTGAATGTGCCAATCAGATGCCTTACCGTTATGGAGGCAGGGGGAAGGAAGAGATTCTCCTGGAATCGTCTGCAGCACACAGAGAGACATTCTCCTCCCCGGCCGAAGAGGAACAGGAAGTGTGTCCTGAGACTCCCGGGCCAATCGGGGCTTCCTGATTGGCTGGGAGGAGAACAAGGAAGACAATAGCGAATAGTAATCCGCTATTGCCACACAAGTGGGTGGGCCCAGGGGGTGCAGTGCTCTGCGCCCTGAGCCCACCATTTTTTAAAGGCAATTAGAGCCTCAGGCTCTAATCATGTGCTTAAAAAAAAAAACCATTGGAATCCACGTGTCCGGCACCCCACATGTAGATTAGGGGGCAGTGCCTCTGTGCCCTGCATTACGGGCTGCCACTGTTGGTAACCTCCCTGAAATGGTAGCTGATTCTCTGCTATGCTGACTCTCTGGTTTCATTAGCTTCTAAGACATCACCAACTCAGGGCACATATACAGATCAGGATTTCTGAATTCACTTGCTGAATACTTGTTCTGGTTTAGGCCAAGTGACTATGGGGTTGATTTACTAAAGGGAAATCCACTCTGCACTACAAGTGCACTGCAATTGCACTTGAACATGCACTTGTAAGTGCACTTGTAAGTGCAGTCGCTGTAGATCTGAGGGGGAAGCTCTGAAATTAGGGGAAGCTCTGCTGATTTTATCATCCAATCATGTACAAGCAAAATGCTGTTTTCTATTTTCCTTGCATGTCCCCCTCGGATCTACAGTGACTGCATTTGCCTTTTGTAAATAACCCCCTATGTCTCTATTTTTAAAACCTGAAACAAATGCCTCCCCGCAAAGCTAGCAATTATTACTTACTGCTATTCTTTATGCGTTGAACTCCATGGTGTTGAAAAGAGAAGCTTGATAAAAGATCTTCTAAAATAAATACTTCCGGCAGTGTCAGATACTGAACCCTGCTCTTTGCTTTCCTCAGCTGACCACTACATCCCTACATGGCACATGGTTTGGTGTAAGAACCATCACATCACATGCCTGATGAAGGGGTCCTGCGTGACTCTGAAACGTTGCACTCTCGTGCTTGTGATGTGATCATGCTGGAATAAAAAAAACGTTTGGACTTAAGATCAGTGGTGTGCTGGCAAATATATTCATGGTGTAAGAATCATAACACACAGCAGGGGATCAGATATTAGACACAACAGGTATTGTGGGAGATACTGAAGATACTGAAGGGAGGCTTTTGTTTCAGATTTTAAACAGAGTGACCGGGTTACTTTAAGGTCAAAGGTAGGCAGTCATACAACTAATATTACAGTATAGTACTGCCAAGGCAGCCTTAGTTTTTGTTTTATGACAGGCTTTCTTTAAACATATCACTTTGCACTATAGATATTGTACTGTTATTATGACATTACAGGATCGGCACAGCACAGTGCACCTTCCCCCAGCCCACAGGCAGAAATGCCCATGCCGGCAATGACAGGGAGATGATGCAGCGAACAGCGCTGCTGATGAACTAGGATGGATTACTCGGACTGTGTAGTCTGTGACAGGGCACAGTGTGCCCCGCACACTCCTGCACACTGGATTATATGGCACTGCACATGGGGTACTTAGGGTGTGCCCAAGCACACCCGGCACACCCCAGCACGCGCCTATGGTCAAAGCTTATTTGAACAAGCTGAACTTAGAAGCTGATTGGCTACCATGCAAAGCTGCACCCGATTCTTCAATTTCCAGTTTTAGTAAATCAACCCCACTGTAAGTTCTGTATGTAGTAAAGTGACATATTTTGTTATTCTTGCATGTTCTCATATATTCTGCATTTTCTTTCAATTTCATTGTTTTAGGAGGAGGTATTCCACATGGTAGGTTATACTAGAAAGAATGTCACATGTTGCACATATCACACTGTTCACTTTTTCATTTTCAATTTTTAATCACTTTTGTTTCACAAAGCACCCTGTCACCAAATTTAATCAACCTAAGAGTGATACTAAACATACACTGTTTAATTTACAGTGTCCCTTCTATTTCTGTATGTAGCAATACCCCCTAGAGGGCCGCTGGTTAGTTTTGGGTTTTGCACGTTACCTCTTCAGCTGCGTTGTCCGGGTAGAAAAGTCTGTAGTAATGCACTGTCCACACTGATGTAAAACCTCAAACAGTTAGGCTTTATTTTTCTTATGCAATAAACTTTGAGAAGTAGAAGGTATAGAAGAGTAGGGGAAGGTTCAGGCACTCGCCACAAAATCTGACAAAGGTATAAGTTCAAAGTCACTCACCACTATCAGTGTTTAGAGTGGGTATTGGTCACCTGGATAGTCCCCTCTCACATGGCCTAGCAGCCGGGATGCCACACAAATCAGCAACGGGGCAATCTCTGGCACATACTGCCCAAGATGAAGTAGGTCTCTGCCACAGACCTTTTGAAGTGTACAAAGTCTCTGCCACAGACCTTTTTAAGTTAAGCAAACGGATAGTCCAGGAATCCTCTGCCACAGGATTTTAAAGTCCCAAACTTCCAGCCATACAGTTAAAGGGCCTTTAAGCCAATCCGGAGAACTGCAGGGCTTGTAATATAGCGGATCTCTCCTCACTTTGCCAATCTCCTCCAGGGCAGGTCCTCCCCTGGTCTCCTTCACCAAGATAGCTTCCTCCCCATTTGGACAGACAGCTTGGGATCCTTTCTCCGAATGTAGGCCCCAGCCAGACTAGCTGGGCCTACTAAGCAGCGATGCAGCCTCGGGCCAACGTGGCCCCGAGACCAGGACCACACACACATGCCCGCGCCCAAATCAATGGCTACTGCCCCTTAAGTACCCCCTCCCAGCAGGCACAGCGAGTCGACCACTCCCACTGTGCTGTTGCCGAGAAGGGCCACTCAATGCACCATGGATTGTCCGTGTTCCAACAGGTGCCTGAGGTGGTAACGCCACCTACAGGCAATAAGGGAAAAATACTGTCGGGCAAACCACAGCTGAAAAAAAAAACTGTCAGCAGACTTAACTATTTCCAACTCTATACAAAATAAAGAAAAAATGCCTTTTATATATGCAATTACTTTGTGAAGTCTGCCATGTATGTTACTCTTAAAGAGGAAGTAAACCCTGATGGGTTTTACTTCCTCTTTATTTCCCTGCAAAGTTAAAGCATAATGGGCTAGTTTGCAATCATGGGGAAATACAGTAAGTCCATGTCTTAAACATTTTTGCATTTTCTGTTAAAAATGGAATATACAACCTGTTGTAACTACAGTATTTTAGTGATTGATCTGTTTATAAGATGTCAACTGATCACGAAAATAGCATTATCCTGTCTGGAGACTAAAGGATTAATTCATCAAATGCTGGCACACTGAGTGACACTAGTGATTGTAATTATGTCAAACTTCACATGCAGATTAGTTCTTGATTTGTTACCAGAAACCTTTTCTGAGAGAACCAATAAGGCTGTCATTGCAGACATCTGTTTCTGCAAATTTTAGTTTCCTGTCTGCAATATTGACGTTTCTGTTTAATTATTCTGAGTAACTGACTTAAATCAAGTATGTACAAAGAAGTTCTTAGTTTCCTCTCACTTTCCTGATCTATATACTTTTTTCAGGTCAATCACAGAAAGTATTAAGGCCAAAGGGCCGCCATGACAGCCAGACAATTAGCACAAACAGAATAAGAAGTCAGGGAATTTAGCCCCCATATTTTTCTTTGGAAAGGTTTTTCATAAAAAAGGCATAAAGAAAAAATCAGGGATGATTGTGAGTAATAATATAAGTGGTACTTATCCTGTATCCAAGTTTACTGTTTACTGCACATTTAGACTAGGGATGAGCCGAACACCCCCCGGGTTCGGTTCGCACCAGAACCTGCGAACGGACCGAAAGTTTGCACGAACGTTAGAACCCTGTGGCCAATTATGGCTCTCCTGGCTGCCGGCGCTGTGATTGGCCAAGCATGCGGGGTCACAGTGCATGCTTGGCCAATCACAGCGCCGGGGATTGCACTGCGATGGCGCAGTGTATTGTGGGCCGTTCGCGTCACTCAAATTTGGTGCAAACAGCCCAAAACGTTCGATCTTCGTCGAACAATCGAACAGCCGATGTTCGAGTCGAACGTATGTTCGACTCGAACACCGAGCTCATCCCTAATTTAGACTAGCCTTGGCTTAAAATTAACACTGAGCAGCGACATTACACTTACCCAAGCTGACCCTGTGTTTTTGCCAGATTGGCACTGGACAAATATTTTTATATATTTTTCCACAATAAAAAAGGAATCCCTCCCTCCTTAATAATGATAGCCCAGTATACCAGGTACATTGACTGATGTTACATTAAGAGAGGACTGTGAGTGTTCAAGTTACCAGCCAGCTTATAGGACCATTGATCAAACTTGTACTCTGCCCATTTAGGTAAATTTAGCAGGTTTCCTTAAAGTTGATGTAAACCTGAAGCCTCGTACACACGACCGAGTTTCTCGTCCAAAACCGGCAAGAAAAGGGCCGCGTGAGCTTTTTTGTCGAGAAAACCGTTCGTGTGTATGGTTTTACGACGAGAAAATTGCCGTGAATCTCGACGAGAAAATAGAGAACCTGCTCTCTATTTTCTCGTCAGGATTCCAGATTTCCTCGTCGTGTTTCTCGTCGGCCTGTTTTGTGACGAGAAAATGGGTCGTGTGTATGCTTTTACGACTCTTCCAACACAAGCAGCTATGAGACGGGAGCGCATCTTCTGGTAAAACAAGCCTTCGTAATGGAGATAGCACATTCGTCACGCTACAAATTTTTGCATCGTTTAAATGTTGGGCATTGAAATCTTCGTTAGAATGTTACATTAATCCAAACGAATGAACTTCTTTTGCTGCTGATATTCACACAGAGTTATGACTATCTTTTTTTAACCTTTTTCATGCTGCTCTTAAGAAGATTTATGTGTATTATATTGTGCAAGTTTTTAGGAATATTTAAAACTTTGATATTTTTCAAACTGATGTTAATTGTAATTTCGCAATGTTTTGGTAGTGATCTCCCATTGAATCTTTTAATATATATTTTTTAAATTTTACACCCTTTTTTGGGAAATACGATTTCGTTATTTTTTTGGGGGGTTGGTATCTGTCCCTTTTTTTGTCAGTCAAATGTATCTGCTTACTCCAAAGATAGATTTTACATTTTTACAAATACACATAGTCAAGTATGAACTTAAAGAAAAATAACATTTATTCATGTTTGAACTAAAATAAAGAGAAGGCAGCGCTGGAGAAGCTGCTGCCATTTGTGCATCCCAGGGACCCCAGAGCACACAGCAACCCTGTGTGGACACTAAAATTGGGAGCTTGAGAAGGCCAACATTTCTGAACACAATCTGATGCTGGCCTACCAGAGGTCAGGAACAGCAGCAGGTGATATATATGTCCCAAGTGTGTGGTACTACAACAGGCTGCCTTCTGTCCGACCACAATGAAGCAAGGCCATCACTTCCTCGTCTTCCTGGTAACCTTCCCTGCAACCTTTCCTGAAGCCTTCCCTGCAGCCTTCCTTCTTCGTTTGGCTGGAGGCTGGGCCACTGGAGGGGTACTCCTGTCAGGAGGAGGAGGAGGTGGAGGAGAAGGGGGTGGCGCAGAAGAACAAGGTGGAGGTGGAGGAGAAGGGGGTGGGGCAGAAGAACAAGGTGGAGGTGGAGGAGAAGGGGGTGGGGCGGAAGAACAAGGTGGAGGTGGAGGAGAAGGGGGTGGGGCAGAAGAAGAATGTGGAGGTGGAGGAGGAGGTTGAGGTTGGGACAGTTGTGCCACCTCACAAATGGCGGTATTGGGGGTAATTTTTCCCATCACCCCCTTGTTGAGCAAGGTGATGAGCAGGGGCTCGCATAGGAGGCGTTGCTCCATGCTCATCACCTTGAACTTTGCCTCCACTAGGCCGGCAATGGCCTCTTCAGGGGATGTGGGCTCTTTGAGGGTGGCATGGGCCTCTTTAATAAGGGCCATTGCTGCCTCACTGGTGGTCCTGTCCCTCCTGCCTCTTTTGGGAAGCCGGATGGGAGGCACCTGGGATCTGGTGCTTCTCCTTTGCCCTGCCACCTCCTGGCTGCCACTGGGCCCTGCCACCTCCTGGCTGCCACTGGGCCCTGCCACCTCCTGGCTGCCACTGGGCCCTGCCTCCTCCTGGCTGCCACTGGGCCCTTCCTCCTCCTGTCTGACAGTTTCCAGACCCTCCTCCTGGCTGATTTCATCCTGTGTATGAAAAAGGGACATAGTTTAATATGTTGGTTTAATCTTTGCAGCAAACTTTATAAACATGATTGAAGCAATTAGAATGTAAATCCAGAAATCATTTTTTCTAATTTACACCTACATCAGATTGACTATTTAGCACCCAATTAAGTGCAGACTAATGTCTCGAGATCTTGATTTCACTTGTGGAAGCCAAAATATTGTATGTTTCTCATCTTGACATATTTGTCAAACATTAATTTTATCACAATGCAATTTCATGTAATACTATACCTGGCTCCAGATGGCCAAATCAGGATCATCCAGGATGGCTGCCTCCTCTTTCTCCAGAGAAGGCTCAGGTTGGCTGCAGGGAAGTCTGGGGGGAAGAGTGGAGAGTGATGGTCTTGCCTCAATGTGGTCATCCAGGAAGGACATCCTGCTGTAGTACCACAAAATCGGGACATAAACATCATCTGCTGCTGCTCCTGACCTCTGAGAAGCCAGGACCTTAGAGTGTTCAGTCCTGTAGGTGCCTCTCAAGCTCCCAATTTTAGTGTCCACTTGTTTTGCTGTGGCTGTGGGCACCTTGGTCTGCACAAATGGGAGCAGCTTCTCCAGTGCTGCTTTTCTCACCCCTCTTTTTTTGTGGATGGGGTTTTTCGTCTCCCACAGAGCCCGCAGCTCCCTTACCCGGTCAATAAATTCCGCCAGGAACTCTTTGTCGCTAATAAAGACATTCATATTGTATCTGCAATTTAAAGAAATAATATATAACTAATGTGAGGCAAACAGTCTAACCTCCTTAACATCGTAGTCACCATATATATATCCTACAACATTCTCAAGACAGTATAGGCCAACAATTTGGCACAATCTCAAAATCACATACCTTTGTTCGCACGTCCGTCACTTGAACTCCTCTCTCCGCACACCGAACGTACTATAGTCACATGTGTGTTTGCTATATACACACCACGCATGCGTCAAAATACGAACACGTCGCTCCGCACACGTCGCCCGCCCATGACGTTCTAACTAACATCTTTTCCCCGCCCCTTCTCTTTCGGCGCGCAGACAGATATGGCGGAGTTACAGCAGGTGTCTGATAATTCCGCAACTAACGAGGAGGAGACAAGCCCGGAGACCGAGGAAACGTCGGAGGAGATTCAAGGCATCGAATATGTCTTTTGCCGAGATGGCGGAGATGGTGGACATCTTGCTCAAGTCTGATTATGACGCAAAGCATGGCCCGTATAGCAAACCAAATAGAAGGAAGGCCAAAATCCTCACTAAAGTCGTGAAGAGTCTGAAGACGAATTTCGGGGTGAAACGCTCAAATGAGCAGCTCAGAAAGAGGTGGTCAGACCTCAAACTGAGGGAGCCAGAGCAGTTAAGGAGCATTAAGAGAATGCTCGCAAAAAGTAAGTAAAATGTACACTTTTATGCTATTAATCCTTTTCTAAACTGACATGTTGCTGGTTTAGTTTTTTTTTCTTATTGGACTCCCTTCCAAAATGTAATATTTTGAACTTGGTTGGCCACAGTAATCGTTTGTTACATTACAGACACTTCGTTCGGCCACTATCCGCTGTTTTGGCTTATTTTACAGCCACAAAAGTAATTAGACATCTGCCATTTTTTTGGAAATTTGGGGCACCAAGTTTTAGGCTAGATGATGTGTTTGTAAAGAGAATGAAATGCAAACTGTAAACTGTAAAGGAGAGGACACTCAGCAGCTGATTCCACATCTGTACTTTGGAGCACTATAGTGTGGGCCACCAGACCCGCCTTTTTTGGGTGTCCCACACAGGTGCATCAGCGAATTTTTGTGTTGCCTACATGTCTAAAAAATGACAGACAAAGGTGAATACTAAGCATATTCTTGGTCAGAAATAATGCATTCATCTTTAACTTCCGCCCAAACACACACTTGTACCCCACTTCCAAGCAATTTAGCCAGTTTTTTTTTTTACATAGAGAATTTCTGTGTGATAACTCTACGTTTTGTTTGATTCTCATAGGGGAGAGAAGACAGGGAGGAGGACACTCCAGGGAGCACAGGAACCCCACAGCTTCACAACAACCCCAAACTCCAAAAGACCAACAACTTAAAGATGTGGAGGAAGTTGAGGTGGAGGAAGGAGAAGTGCAGGAAGGAGAGGTGGATGACGTTGTGGAACTGGTCACCACAACAGGTCAGTATCTGTCACCACAGCTTCAGGTAAGAGAGGTAGGCCTGCAGAGTTATAATACCTTTTTATTTTGTTTTTAGGGGATGTGAATGTTGGGGTGAAGGATAGTACAGGTTTCTCTGCTGACAGTGCCCTCCGCCTCATCCAGCAAGTGATGGAATGTAGCACGGAACTGGACAAAATTAAAGAAAGAATTCATGTGATGGATCAAACATTTAAAGACATTCTCGATGTTTTGGGGAGAATTCAATAAGGCATCCCAACCCCCTTTTTTTCATGTTTCTTCTTCAACTTTTAAAAAACTTTTTGACAATCAAACCAGCCAAAAATTGAATCTGCACACAGTGTGTCAACATGTGCTATCTGCCATCAGGGGATATCCATGTACGTCTTTTGGGGGTGCAACCCCTTCCTCGTATCTAAAGTAGGTGAACTGAGGAAGGGGTTGCGCCCCCAAAACACGTCCATTGATCACCCCTGATGGCAGATAGCACATGTTGACAATAGGGATCAGGAGTCTAAAATCCCTATAGGAAAATAATCCCAATTGTGTGCATATTCAATTTTTGGCTGGGCAAGGGGTGGCAGGACCCCATATTAGGACGGGCACATAGAGACATATAGTTTGTGTAAGTGAATGTCTCAGATTGCTCCGAGGTATCCAATTTTGTAATTTTTGGAATGCAACTGTTGTTTTTGTATTTTCCTAAGAAAACAATTGCCGGTTTGTGGCCAGGCAAACAAAAAATGTAAACTAAAAAATAAAGGTGTGTGAATTTGCACATAGTAAAATATTTGAACACAAACAACTTGTAGTTTCTTTTTCTAATATGCTCTAACCTTATTTGGTACATTTTTAAAGGTTCCATAGTGAAATGGTTGGTATTTACTAAAGGAAAATACACTTGGCACTACAAATGCACTAAGACAAACTAGGAGACAGGAAACCAACAAAAGTTAGAAGTTTAAACAAGATTTTTATTTGGATCGTTAGACAGGAATCTTTAGACATAGCCTGGCATAGGAATTGCCCCCCTACACGTGAAATAGTCCATGTATTTGTCCCGAACCTCACTGGCATTTTGGGGGGGCAAGCCAGCACGGGCAGATTCCAGGCCCGGCAGGGGATTATCAGGGGAAAGTCCAGCCTCAGGCAAAACTGAGGCCATATAGGAATTAGATTTGCGGCAAAGAAAATTGTGTAGCACACAGCAGCATAATACTACATAATTTATTTTGTAGTCCGCCAAGTGTATTGAAGTCCTAAAAAAGCGGAACCGGCTGGCCATTATGCCAAAGGCATTTTCAATGACTCTTCGGCCCCTGGCCAGCCGGTAATTGAACACCCTCTTCTCTGGGGTCAGGGTCCTCTGAGGAAATGGCCTCATAAGATGTGGTCCGAGCCCGAAGGCTTCATCAGCCAAAAAAACAAAGGGGAGTCCTTCAACATTCCCTGCATCCGGTGGCAATGCAAGGTTGTCACTCTGGAGACGGAGGGCAAACTCCGTCTGGATGAAGGATCCCCCATCGGACATCCGGCCATTCTTCCCTACATCAACATAGAGGAATTCATACCGTGCTGACACCACCGCCATCAGCACAATGCTATGAAACCCCTTGTAATTGAAGTAGTAGGACCCAGAACGGGGTGGCGGCACGATGCGGACGTGCTTCCCGTCTATAGCACCACCGCAGTTGGGGAAGTCCCACCGCGTGGCAAACTCCGATGCCACAGTCTGCCATTCCTGTGGCGTGGAAGGAAGCTGTGGAGTCAAACAAGATGAAAAAATATTAGAATACACAAATCAAACATTACAAGTATATTCTAAGAAAATACATTAGAGGCCAACATCAAGCAAAGTCTACGTTTATTAAGGTGTTTTAAATAAGTATAATGGAAGGCTCATGTATCATATTCATCACCCCCTATGATGGTCCATTAATAAATTATAATGGGGAGGGGGGGGGTAGATGTGTTTGGCCACAGGATAGCATTGCAGTGGCGGTGCGTCCAGAGTGGGCGCTGGAGCACTGCCCCCTCTCTCCTGTGCCCGTCACTCAGAACAATACATAGGTTCATGCCTTGCATGAACCTATGTATTGTCTATGCCGCCCACTATTCAGGTGGATGGCCCCCTGTTTAGCGACCGACATATGAAGAACTGCGGCATTTATGGGCTTAAAATTGCATATCAGAAACAGTAAGGAAAATTGTCTTGCACATTACAGCCTGAGGGATGTAATTGGCTTCAGAAAAGTTAAATAGGGGACGCAGGGGGGGGGGGGCATTCCTTGGGTAAACACTGACAGGCTGCTCTGCCAATCATGTTCACCAAGTCTGTTTAATGGTAACATGATTGGCTGATGCAACATCAAGGGAAGGAGAAGACATCAAGGACAGAAGAAGGATGGCGCTGACCACAAGAAGGTAAGTGCAGGGCTGGGGGGGAACTGGCTGCATTGGAGGGGACAAAATGGCTGCATTAGAGGGAACAAAATGGCTGCATTGGAGGGAACAAATCGGGGCGTTTAATAGGCACCAGAGCAAAAAAGGAGGAAGTTTATTTCCTAAATTGGGGTTTGAACTCCCAAACATTTGGAGCAACAGGCACCCCTGCTGGAAAGGTTAGTGAAGGAAAATATGCATGGAGGAGAAAAAAGGGGCAATCTAAAGCTTCAAGCATGCATGAGGACAAAGGGGACATTCTCAGCATATTACAATCATGGTAATTAGGGAAGGATGAAAGAAATACAATACATTAGCATACATGTAATACATAAAATGTGATGTTAATGGAGAAAACTTACCCTAATATAGTCCTCCTGCAGGACTTGTATAATAGCAGAACAGGTGTCTGGGATTATGAGGCCCAGAGCCTGGGGGGAGATGCCTGTCGTGAACTTCAAGTCCTGAAGACGTGTTTTTTACGACGAGAAACTTGGACGTGTGTACGAGGCTTGAGTCATGAAACTTGAGCTGGGCACATGTATCTGTAGTGTTTTCTTATCTCTCTCCAAAGCCCTAAGTCCCGTGGCTTCCTCCTGCTCCGTTCTTCTGTTATCAGCAGGAAAACTTCTGACAAGTTCTCCGTCACAAATGATAAAACCAACCTGAAATTTGTGTCAGGGTGGGTGCTATAAATAGATTAGCAGAGAGCTGGTCCATTCGCAGCACAGCTCTGCAAACCTCTGCCTATGTAGAGGGGGGGGGGTGCCTTTCCTCCAATCAGCTGTCTCACAGTGTATGGCATAAATCCACACCCACAGGTGAATCAGGAAGAGAAAATTCAGGATGTGCACTTTTTAAACAGTATATAAAGATGAAGACAGCAGATATACATGTAAAACTTATGTAGGGAGATTTTTTAAATCTCTGTGTATCATCTAAAGCTGTTCACTTCACTGGGTATATGTAAAGGTTTACATCCACTTTAAGAATCCCCCTCTTTTGCAATTGATATTTTGCTTTCCTTCACTCCCATGCCTCCCATTAACCTGCTAGAGCCTGAGAAAAAGTTGTGTAGATTTCAGGTTAGTCTATATCACTGCTTCTCCCATGCCCAAGTGACAGAGCTCAGGGCTTGGTCACTGAAACACGCAGTTTTGCATCAATTTGCCATTACTTGCTGCCCTCTCGAACCAACCCATTCATCCTGATGTAAATTAGACATGGCAATGAGGATTGATGACCCTAAACTGCATGACAAGAATAGGGAAGTTATATTGCACACAGTGCTACCCTAATTTCCTTGATATGTGCAGGTAATCTCGTGTCTGTTCTAGGCAGCAGAGACGTACACATTAAATAAATAAAGCAATCCTAAGACACATTGAAACAAAGTAGATCATTTCGTTGAAATGCAGGTGGGTCACAATACCTTTAGCAGCATCATAAACAGTACTTTGCAGAGTATGCAAAGCCTCCTAATGCAGCCCGGTTGTAAATAACCTAAGACTGAACTTTAGTACATCTCAAGCTTTATCCATATTCCACAATTTTTGCTGTGATAGAGTTACCATCATTAAAAATGGGTACACTATTATATAAGAAAATAACAATCAGTTAGAAACCAAACGTGCCTATATTACAAAATCCATATAATATCTGGACCCGCTAATAAATTGTAATTTAAAGTGGTTGTAAACCCAACCACACAACTTGCACCTACAGGTAAGATTAAGGTTTACCTGTAGGTGCAAGAAATATCTCCTTAACCTACACGGTTAAGGAGATATTTGCTCTAAAGAGATGCGCCGATGACGTCATGCGCATGCGCACTAGCGTGACGTCATCGCCGCTCCGGGCCAATCACAGCGCCGGAGCAGCGATAACAGGAAGAAGATCGTTGGAGACATGGCGGCGGCAGGGAAGGCACGGAGGAGAACTTTGGGGGCTTCGATCTCAGGTAAGTCGATCATAATGAGCTAGTATGCTATGCATACTAGCTCATTATGACATTCTCTTGCAGGGTTCATTTAAAAAAAAAAAATGAATGAGGGTTTACTTCCTCTTTAATTTTCATGTGAAACCTTGTTATCTGGAAATATAGAAATGATATTGGCATTTAGGTGTGTTTGCTGAGAATCATAAAATACTTTCCAGCCTCTTTAGCACACTCCTCAGACCCTTTAATTGATTATGTTGATTCTGTAAATGGCCTTTTCTGGGACCTGAGAAGATGGCTTCAATTGGCAGCTGCAGCAGTAGTTTACCATTAAAACTATAAAGGAATGCACAAGGTCATTTATGAGAGCCAGTAAGTCTGATATATAAGATTGGACTTACTCTGCACAGAAACTTTACTATTGTTCAGTTTTAATCTCATTTATTTTACTGTTGCTTATTGACTGTTGTGTAATACCCCTTCTCCAAATATTTTCTTGCACTGTTTTTTTATTTTATTATATTTACTTATTTAAAACATTAGGCTGAATCTCTGAATGTTCTAATCAGAAATTTTAAAATGTTTGCCTCTGTAAAGGCTTCTGCATTTTAAAACTAATTTGTATTCCTGTCTGGGCACAGCAACTAGTGTCACAAGGGCCGCTGATAGGGGGGGACCACCAGCCCTCCTGTAGGGGGCCCAGCAACACAGATGGGCCCAAACAGCAGGAGGAATCAGTGTGGTCAGGCAGAGGAGCAATTACAGAAAGATGCCCTGTGATGCTCTCTGCAGCAGCTGAAACACGTTTTTTTCTGCCTCCCCTCCTTTCAGCTGCTACAGGGCATCGTTCCTTTAATTACTTCCCCCGCACTGATTTCCCTCCCTGGTCTGCCCACTTCTGATCCTCCCCCCCCCCCAGTGTGCCCCCCTGTCACTGTGCCAAGCCCCCCTCCCATGGCACTGCTTGCTTCCCTGTCCTGTAAAAAAAAATTGTAAATATGTTAACATTGTAATAAATTTTTCAAAATTGGAAAATAAAATAATTTTAAAAATGTAAACAGTAAAAATTAAAAAACAAAATACAAAGGGCTAATTCACACGGGTTCTTTGTTAGGTTTGTATTAGCTAATAATAACGTTGGTGTATTTTTAGTGAAAATATTATTTTGATATAATGGGGGGGGGGGGGTTGCGTGCCTGCCAGGTAGACTGTATGGGGCCGCATGATTTCTAACAGCAGCCCAGAGTGTCACAGACATTTCTTTAAAGGATAAATCCACCCTAAAGCCCTGTACACATGATCGGATTTCCTATGGTTTTTAAACCGATGGATTTTTCCGATGAAGCTGACTTCCATCAGTCTTGCCTACACACCATCAGTCAAAAAACCGACCGTTCCAAACGCGGTGACGTAAAACACTCCGATGAGCTGAGAAAAATGAAGTTCAATGCTTCCGAGCATGCGTCGACTTGATTCTGAGCATGCGTGGGTTTTTTATCCGATGGAGTTCCCCACAGACGATAGTAATTTGCTATCGGTTTTTTAACCATCAGATAAATTTAAAACATGTTCTATTTTTAAAAAACCGATGGAAAAAAGACCGATGAGGCCCATACACGATCGGTTTGTTCGATGAAAAAAGTCCATCGGACTGTATCGTGTGTACACAGCCTTACTCTAAAATCTCAACATCTACAGACTTCCACGATCTAACACTAATCTATCTAGCCCTGTTAAGAAGACATCAGTATACATACTGTATCTTTTTTTAAGCTGATCCAGTCCAGTCTCCAGTGGTGGAAGTTCTGCCGAGGACACAGCCGACAATGGCTGTGAAATGAATGGTGAGGGATGTCACCCATAGACTTACTATGGGGCTTCCTTTGTCGGCTGTATCCTCTGCACCCCGCCTCCACAACGAAGCCGCAGCTGACAGCTCAGCGTGGGATCGGGTCGGAATGGCTTCAAAAAAGGTATGTATACTGATTTCTTCTTTACAGAGTTAGATAGGTTAGTGTTAGATCATGGATGTCTGTAGATGTAGAGATTTTAGTGCTAAGGTGGACTTATTCTTTAAGGTCAGAATTCTGGATGGTGTGAATGAGTTATGTTTCCAATAAAACAGGTGGAGGATGCCACTGTGTAAAGGGTTAACTGCAGCCTTAACCTGCCCCAGTGATGATCGCTTTGAATTTGTTGGCACTTAGATTGTGGTCCCGCTAGCTAAAATATTTCTGCACAGGGTGAGGCTGAGAGTGTAATACTGTATGTCACACAAGTAATGAATAGGAGATAATATTGCACACTATAACAGCTTATAGTACTTCCTAAAATTTTACTTGCATGTACTCTGAAGTACTACTATTTATTGCATCATCACCACTATGTTTTATCATTGCAAACGTTGTAGTTAGCATATTAGATTTTTCATCGTTCAAAAACTGATTAAGCAATTAGATTTTTTGGACAATTTGATTGTTTCAGCTACTCTGTACATATAGGAAATGTTTATCTCAGGTGGCATTGTCAACATCTATGTGTAATTTTTCAGCTGCTCCATCTCACCCTTACGGTATTACCCTACTGAGCTGTGATGGTCATTCAATGACGCTGGGATGGAAGTTACCCAAATTCACTGGAGGATCTCACATCACTGGATACTACATTGACAAACGGGAAGCTAATCACCTCAACTGGCATGAAGTGAATACCAGCCTACTTACCCAAAGAATCTACAAGGTTAGTAAAACAAAAGAGATGTTTTTATTTAAAATGATTTACATTTACAAGTCTAGACCTGGGGCTTTGCAATGCTGTGTAAATACCAGCCATTGAAAAGTTATGCTTTCATAGTTCTCCTTAAAAGACTTGCCAAGGAACAGCTGATGCACCTAAGGCCTAAAATAAAATGGCTAATGGCTATCCTATTTGATGAGTAACTTCTGGTAACATCAACTGTGAACAACATATCCATCCCTTGCATTGCCCATGCTCTCTTCTTCTTAGCATGATTACATAATCATTCTTTGAACATTGTTGTACCTAAGTCTGAGGAAGTTACAGTAGGTTTCTGAGCTGTCCATCTCATTTAAAATTGCATGTCAAGGCATTTTTTTTACTGAACATTCAATTCATAAGAGCATTGAATGTTACAAGATTCAATCACCTAGGTCTTATAGTTATCAAGACTGAAATAGAGATTTAAATTTAAAGTAACATTAAACCTTCAGTTTTTTTTTTCAATTTAAATAATAAACGTGTTATAGTTACCTGCTCTGTGCGATAATTTTGCACAGAGCAACCCAGATCCTTCTCTTCTGGGGTCCTCCCCTTCACCCCAGGCTTCTCCTTTTGGGTGAGCGCCCCATCAAAAGTCACTCCTGAGCCACCCTGTCTGCGTCAATTGAGACAGACCGGGCGGCTCGGCCCTGCCCTCGCTCCCTCATCACGGCATTTGATTGACAGCAGCGGGAGCCAATGGAGTGAGGAGCCCAGTGATGAGGAAGACAGCAAAGAGAGCCGCTGCTCTCATACACTTCGCTCGATTGGGGTCAGGTAAGTATAAGGGGGGGGATCCTGCAGCACAGAGTGTTTTTTACCTTAATGCATAGGATGCATTAAGGTAAAAACCTTAAGGCTTTAGAACCATTTTAAGGCTTATAATTAACTTCAACCTGTTAACTGTGTACATTGTATGCTAAATTTCAACTCCAGCCAAAACGTGTTTTTGTATTGTAAGACTTATAACCTTAGAAAACTTGAAAAAAGCTATAACCCTTTCCACTATCCAGCACTAAAAAACAAGTTTTGACTGAAGCTAGGCTTTAATATTTAACTTTAATTTCATGTTGAGAAAATTATTATTTTTATAGAACATTGTCAGTACCCTTTACCTTACCTATCGAAAATACACTTTAAGAACATCTTAAAACAAACAAAAAAATAAAAAAAATACATATTTACAATCCAGTGATTGGTTATGGTGAGAGTTTACAGCTTTTGTCCTGTGTTCTAAGTGGCTCGAAGCACATTCAGTTTAGAACAAATATATGGCTTTTTAGCTTCCATAAAGTGTGGTAGAAAAACATTTGCTCTCAAAGCTAAATCTTTATTCTTCGCTTGTCCTATTTACTCCTGCTCAAAAATACAAACTTAGCAAATGTTCACATTGGGCCGCTTTGACATGCAATTTTACATGTCAAATTGCATGTCAAAGCGGCAGCTATTGCCGGCAATGGCACTGTTCGAATCGGTGCGACGCCGACTTTGCGGCGCAGCACCGAATACCAAAAGTAGTTCCTGTACTACTTTTGGCTACTTCGGGGGCGATTTAAATAGACATCTGTGCATGAACCCGCACAGATGTCTGTCAAATCGCCCCCCAAGTCGGACTGCATTGCCGGTTTGAAATCGTGCAAGTTCAGCTGAACACGCACAATTTCAAACCCGCCCTCAGTGTGAATCTGGCCTAAGGGCAATAAAGACACACTAAGGTTTAACAGTTGTGCTACGCCAACTGTGTTTGTCAGAAACTAATGTAATGTATGCACTCATACATTGCATTCATATAATGCAATTGGATATATTAAAAGTTTCAATTTTGAAATGTTGCTGTTTACCACAAAATTTGCATACACAAAGTAATACATGTTGGTTTTTACATTAACATGAAGTTGACTCTATTGATCCAAATTGGTTTAAGAATAAGTAAGTTCACATTTGGTTGGTAAAAAAATGGCATTTATTTTTTATTTTTTCTAAGGATCCTGCAGAGCATTGTATTTGTGATCAGTAGGATTGCAGGATCAATCTTAGGTCCCTGCAGGCTCTCAGCATAACTGTGTACTCATACCTCATATAGACAGGCAGTTACCAGAGTGTAGGTAGTTCAATAGACTAGGAGAGCACCCACCAGCGCCCATAAAATGGGTGGAACATGTAACATGTTCCAAAGGTGAACTTAGTCTTTAAAAACTCAGTGTTGGTAAATCAAAACAATTACCACATTTTAGCCGCCTGGCGACCGCCGGCCCACAATGTACAATGAGCGAGCGGCCGATGTAAGCAAAGCGTTGTACCTGTACATCGCTGTCTACTTTCCGGTTTATTGTACTGATAGTACACAGCGGGAGCCTGTCAGCAAGTCCCGGTCAATGATTCATGGCTGGAACCTGCTGATTGGCTGTATAATAATCACAGCCCAGAGCTCTGTACAGAGAGAGCGATCTGTCAGTTTCTCATCCCTGCAAAGCTGGACTGAAAAACTGTGAGACCTAGTAGTAAAAGCAGCACACTTTACACACATCACACATAGCTAGGCACACATTTAACCCCATGATCACCCTAGATGTTAACCCCTTTCCAGCCAGTGTCATTAGTACAGTGACAGTGTATAATATTATCACTGATCACTGTCGATCAGCACACTAGTAGTCTATTTACTTTTCTTCCAGGTATCAAACTAAAAGCCCATACAGAGGTATGGACAGACAGCGGGAGGGCTGGAGGACATGTTTACAGTAGCCTGACATTGTATCAGCAGATGCGTGTTCAATACATTGCAGGCTCCTGTAGAAAAAAATTATAAAAGCAAATTTTTTTACCTTAAAAAATACTGTTCATGTATTATTTTGTTTGTTAAAGGTGAACTTAGCCTTAAGGGCCGGTTCCCACTGGTGCAATGTCCGAGATCAGATGTGATCCGCACCGCACTGCAGTGCAAATCACATGCAATCTCTGTGCGATGCGATTTCAGCCATACAGATAGTATGGCTGAATTAGCATCGCATTCAAGCTACACTCGCACAGGACCCCTATTCGGTCTGCAGCAGAATCAGATCGGATGGGTTTACACCCATCCGATCTGACTCCTGTCCAAATTTGCAGTTCGCATTGCGATATGCGAACTGATTTGGGAGTGTCATTAACTTTCAATTGACACTCCCAGTAGTTTGCATAGGACAGTGTGAACTGCCACCGACAGACATGCGATGCGGGAACCCGCAGTGGATTCGCAGGGTTCCTACATCGCTGCAGTGTGAAACGAGCCTTAAAGTGATATTACCACTTGCTGACCCTGGCTCTTTCTGACATTTGTTGTTTACAAGTAAAAATCTGTATTTTTGTGCTAGAAAATTACTTAGAACCTCCAAACATTATACTTTTTTTTTTAGCAGAGACCCTAGAGAATAAAATGGCAGTAATTGCAATATTTTATTACACTTTAATGAAACAACAAAACAGTAAAGTTAGCCCAATTATTTTGAATAATGTGAAAGATGATGTTACGCCGATTAAATAGATACCTAACATGTCATGCTTTTAAAATTGCGTACACTTGTGGAATAACGGCAAACTACGGTACTTAAAATCGACAGAGGATATCTAGTGCTATAATTATTTCTCTTGGTCTAATGATTGCGACGATACCTCACATAGGTGGTTTGAACACCGTTTACTATGTGGGCGCGACTTACGTATGTGCACGCTTCTGCACGCGAGCAAGGAGGGATAGGACACTTTTATTTGTTTTATTATTTATTTTACTTTTAATTTTTAATTTTTACACTGTCCCTTTTTTTTTGATCACTTCTATTCCTATTACAAGAAGTGTAAACATCCATTGTAATAGAAATACCCATGACAGGTCCTCTTTATTGAGAGATCTGGGGTCAAAAAGACCCCAGATCTCTCATTTACCGTTAAAAGCAAATACAAGTGTAACGGGGGTCTAAAATATAGGGGAGTGCATGGGTGGTAGTATGACCCAATGCACCCTGATTGATGGGGAATTAGCGACCATCTACTGTCTTGGAGGACACTGGTGGTGTGAGGTTCCCTGTGGCCTGCAGGTGGCATTGTCGTCCTGGGCTGGGGTTGAACCCACACTGTAAGACTGTGCCTTTTTGTCCTTTCCTGGTGCTTGTACAGCGGGGCGGGGAACCCACTGCGACGCAGGAGGAGAGGGTGATAAAAGGGGCGGATGCTCTGACCTCGGGGTTCAGAGTTCAGAGTCGGAGGACACGGCCGCACTCAGGCACCCTCAGCCTGGGTGCTGGCGTTCCGGAGTTCCAGGCCCAGGTGCCCTTGACCTGGCCGGAGCTGGAGATGGAGTCCATCTCAGGCACCTTTAGCCTGGGGTGAGGTACTATGGCGGAAGCCTAGAGCTCAGTACCTTCGACTGAGTTCCGCGAGGGTGGAGGAATCCGAGGGGGCCCTAACTCCTTGGGTGCCCGTGTCTGAGATGAGGAGGCCGGTGAGTGGAACTTCTCTGGAGAGTCCAGCGCAGCATTGCTGGTGACGGAGAGGCCTCCGGTAACTGTCTTGGACGGATGTCTTCCCCCTGATAGGGGCTACGTTAGCGAAGGTAGTCCATGTTCCTGTTCTATATAGTCAGTGGCAGTGACTATGCGCCACTGGTGACACCACAGTGGTTGGCTCTACAGTAAAGGATTGTGCCTCGACCTACTCCCCACAAATATTGAACTGTTCATTGGGTTCCAACCTGTCTGTGTTGTATGACTATTTATCAGAGAAGAACAAATACGAGTTGGACCGTTTTCAATGTGTGGAACTTCGGTTAATGGGAGCAAAGGGGGGGGGGGTCATTCAGTGAAGTTTGACCCTAGGACACACACACAAAGCCCAATAGTTCTGGCCTTCACCTCTACACATTGGAGGACATGAGCCGTGGTGTATCTCATCCTTCTCCCCAGCACTAACCCCTAGACAAGACAAACAAGCCGAGAAAATAAAGGGGTGAGAGGGGTGAGGCCGCTACACAAGTGTAATTTTAAATTTAAGAAAAAAATAAAATCCTGTCTATCTGCCGAAGACCGACAGTGACGTTGCAGTTAGATACATAGAGCTAAGTGAGGGCCATCTTGTCCTCACCTGACTTCCTGCCCCGCCTTCTGCAGAACTGGTAAACCCGGAAACAACCGGGAAGCTCATTATGCCTTTGTCTTGCAGATTTTTATTTTTATTTTTTGTGGGTTTACAACCACTTTATTCTTTCCACTTAAAGTGTAAGTTCACCTTTACAAAAATATCTGTAAGGTGAACTTACACAGGACCCCCTCCTCACCCCCACACGGTCCTGTTCTGAGCCCTGGTATGTCCGTGTCAGGAGTCTGAGGCTTAGAAATCCCCTCAGCTGAATGTCCAAAACTTCCTTCAAGTCCAACCTGTGTGTGTGTGCTTTCATGTCAGTATTACATTGTAATACAGTCGTCCGTTTTTGCTCAGTTACACACACGGTCCAGCGGAAAGGACATGTGTGCCAGAGCTCCGGCCATCCAGCCGTCCAGGACAAACATCCAAGGATTTTGCATCGTTCTACCCCCCAGCAACATGAGCCTGAATGCCTCCCCTAGACCCGGCTCTTCCCCAACATAGTTCCCCCAGCTTACCACCACAGTACCCCCAGCTTACCACCGCACCGTCCGCATCTGCCGCCTGCTGCCTGCCGCCTTCCAGGCGTCCCCTGCCTAATTCAATTAGACTCCCAGGACAGACTGCGGCTGTGGCCTAACTCCGGCCAGCCCTTAGCTTTCCTCCTGTATTTCATCCTCAGCGGGCCTGCGGGCCCTCTTCAACTCCTGAGCTTCCCCAGCCACCAGCGGACTGCCCGAAGCCACACCAGGAGCCACCAGGCTCTTCACGATAGAAGAGCCTGGTGGCTCTGGCCTAGCTCCAGGCCTAGCTCCAGCTGCGGTGGCCATCTTGGTCCACCCAGCCGCAGCTGTAGTACTCCCCCATATCCCCCCAATCAGCCATCCAGGTAAAAAATCACGGAACGCACCTGGCTCTAACTAATCCACAAGCAAACCCCGCCGGGCCACTCATAATTCGACCACAAGAAGGACAATCCAGGGATCCGGCCTGGTAAGTAGCGGCCATCTTGGTAGACCCAAGCTCTCTCACCTCCTGTACCCCGACATCCCTTCCATCTCCCCCCCTCATTATCCCTAACCCTTACCCTCCTCATCTTGGCACTACCATCAGCCAGGTAAGTTACATCGGGCACAACTAACCTCAGGCAGTTGATCCAGGGTTCACCGAACGCCTCTCGGGGGATCAGGAAGGAATTTTTTCCCCTGCTGTATCAAATTTCCCAGGCTCAGCTGTTTTTTTTTTACTTCCTCCGGATCAACGGGGGCCAGTTAGGTCAGGTTTGGGTTCTACCTTCAGTCAGCGTCACCATCTCCACCATCGCATCTGCACCATCTTCGCCATCCTACCGTCAGCTGTATCTCCGGGACCATCGTCGTCTTGTCACCTTTATCATCTTTATCATCATTTCATAGGTATCATCGCATCATCCCAGCACCATCAGCGTTTTTTTCTTCAACCATGTGCAACATTAAATATTCAGCGGACACCCTCCACAGCCTAAGGATCGCCGCCTCAACACTACAAACCTCCACCCAAAAAATACTACGGAAAGAACAACTTCTAAGAATCAATCGACAAGCGATCACCAAAAGCAGGAAGGCACCACTTCAACTACAACACTTATCTTGCGCCCTGATCAACACCAGATCTGTAGTCAAGCACAGACAGGAAATCACGACTTCATCACCCATAACAACACTGATTGCCTCTTTATCACGAAAAGCTGGCTAACACCCGACTGTAACACCATCCTTACAGAATTGGTGCCTGCATTCACACCGAGCATAGAATAGGACAAAGAGGAGGAGGCCTAGCAGTGATCTACAAATCCCACCTCTCTCTCATCAAACCAACTCTACAGAACTCATTGCCTTTCATGGAAGCACTCACCCTGCAACTTCAAGCAACACCCCAAGACACTGTTCACATACTGCTATGCTACAGACCACCTGGACCAAAGACACATCTCCTCACACCTTTTACCGAATTTATCTCGACATACACCATGAAAACCAAAAACCTTCTGTTACTTGGGGACTTCAACCTCTGAGCTAACTCCACCCAGGACCCCATCACCACCTCCTGCATTAACCAACTGGAAGAACTAGGTCTGCAGCAACTTATAGATGCTCCCACGCATTTTTCGGGGGAATATTCTCGACCTCATCTTCAAACAAAATTTGGACATCAACACACTGGATAACACGCCTTTACCATGGATGGAACACCACAATATTACATTTAAAATTACCACCAACACCATCTTCCAAAAACCGAAAAACTCAATAACAACACACTGGACAAGATCTCAGAAAAAATTACACTCTGAACTTTTCAAAAACACGCTATCGGAGAATATAGGAATGCTAGATCAAAACCACTCAACGGAACAAACACTCAATTTCTTAAACAAAACACTACTACAAACAGCAGACACAGTCGCTCTGAAATGCAGAGCACTCATCCGCAAAAACAACTCCGGCTGGTTTAACGACATTCTTACATTACTGAAGCAAGAACGTAGAAGAGCTGAAGGTGCCTGGATAGGGTTGCCACCTTTTCTTCAAGCCA
The DNA here is from genome assembly GCA_029206835.1 of Rana muscosa. Classification (NCBI taxonomy): domain Eukaryota; kingdom Metazoa; phylum Chordata; class Amphibia; order Anura; family Ranidae; genus Rana; species Rana muscosa. The sequence continues at coordinate 622,428,514 of CM055122.1, read as the reverse complement.
AACCCGAACACTTTTGCGGCGCACGGCAATTTTTTTGTAGTACACGCTATAGGATTGTAAAATACCTGGGACACCTTTGGGGTTACCCAAAGAGAGTAGTAATGAGGTGTGCTACAATGAACAGTGGCTGTGGCCAAATTGCAGTGGTGGGGGGGGGGGGTACTTAAAGGGGCATGGTTAAATAAAACAAAAGCATTCATGTACCCATAAAATATGATTCAATTAATAAAAGAAATGTCAGTTAAAATATGAAACTAACCTACCTTAAAAGTGGACATTGTCAGCCAGTAGAGCAGTGGATGGTGTCAGTAGAGCAGTTGATGGTGTCACCCGGTGAAAACTCTATATATGTATGGTGTATGGGGGGGTGGGACTGTATATATGGATGATGTATGGGGGGGGAGAACTGTATATATGGGGGGGACTGTATATATGTACAGTGTATGGGGGAACTGTATATATGTATGGTGTATGGGGGTAGAACTGTATATATGTATGGTGTATGGGGGGGGAGAACTGTATATATGTATGGTGTATGGGGGAGAACTGTATATATGTATGGTGTATGGGGGGGAGAACTGTATATATGGATGGTGTATGGGGGGAGAACTGTATATATGGATGGTGTATGGGGGGGAGAACTGTATATATGTATGGTGTATGGGGGGGGAGAACTGTATATATGTAAGGTGTATGGGGGAGAACTGTATATATGTATGGTGTATGGGGGGAGAACTGTATATATGGATGGTGTATGGGGGGGGAGAACTGTATATGTGGATGGTGTATGGGGGGAGAACTGTATATATGTATGGTGTATGGGGGGAGAACTGTATATATGTATGGTGTATGGGGGGGAGAACTGTATATATGTATGGTGTATGGGGGGAGAACTGTATATATGCATGGTGTATGGGGAGAACTGTGTATATATATATATATATATATATATATATATATATATATATATATATATATAGTGTATGGGGGGACTGTATATATGTATGGTGTATGGGGGGAGAACTGGATATATGTATGGTGTATGGGGGGAGAACTGGATATATATATATATGGTGTATGGGGGGACTGTATATATGTATGGTGTATGGGGGGAGAACTGTATATATATGTATGGTGTATGGGGGGGAGAACTGTATATATATGTATGGTGTATGGGGGGGGGGGGGAGAACTGTTTATATGTATGGTGTATGGGGGGAGAACTGTATATATGTATGGTGGGAGAACTGTATATAGATATGGATGGTGTCTGGGGGGAGAACTGTATATATGGGGGGCTGTATATATGTATGGTGTATGGGGGGGGGAGAACTGTATATATATATGTATGGTGTATGGGGAGAGAACTGTATATATATGTATGGTGTATGGGGGGGAGAACTGTATATATATATATGGATGGTGTATGGGGGGAGAACTGTATATATGGGGGGCTGTATATATGTATGGTGTATGGGGGGAGAACTGTATATATGTATGGTGTATGGGGGGAGAACTGTATATAGGTATGGTGTATGGGGGAGAACTGTATATATGTATGGTGTATGGGGGGGAGAACTGTATATATGGATGGTGTATGGGGGGAGAACTGTATATATGTATGGTGTATGGGGGGGAGAACTGTATATATATATATATGTATGGTGTATGGGGGGAGAACTGTATATATATGTATGGTGTATGGGGGGGAGAACTGTATATATGTATGGTGTATGGGGGGAGAACTGTATATATGTATGGTGTATGGGGGGGAAACTGTATATAGGTATGGGGGGGAGGTGTATATATATGGATGGTGTATGGGGGGAGAACTGTATATATGGGGGGGCTGTATATATGTATGGTGGGGGGGGGAACTGTACATATGGATGGTGTATGAGGAGGAGAGGGAGAACTATATGGATGGATGGTGTATGGGAGGGGGTGGCAGAACTGTAGGTATGGTGTATGGTGGGGGGGGGGCAAAAACTTACCTTGCAAGCTGAGCTCCAATCCCAGCGCAATATCTACAAACATTCCATCAGAGCAGCGCCTTCAACCCCACCTCCTTGTCCCTTCTGCAGCCAACCAGAGGAGAGTCCCCGGCAACATGGAGGTTCCGCCTCTTCGATCTGCCTCTGTGTATCCCGTCTGCAGTACACAGAGCGGACGGAGGTGCACTGACAGTGGGGGGGGGGGAAGGGGGTAGATAGAAAGGGAGCAAGAGTGGACCGAACTCGAGATGCACACGGCTTAGGGAGCCACTGGCGGGTCTGAATAATGTGCCCGGGTCTCAGGCGGGCAGAGACCCGGGCACATGTTTCAAAACCCGTACTGTCTGGGTGAAGACCCGGACAGGTGGCAACCCTACAGCACACAGGGGGGCCCGGACAGCAGGGGGTTTGCAGCGGCGGGCGTGGGGGGCAATTACAGAGGAGGGGGTGCAAATACAGAGGAGAAGGGGCAAATACAGAGGAGGAGGAACAATTACAGAGGAGGGTGGTGCAAATACAGAGGAGGGGGGGGGGGTAATTACAGAGGAGGGGGGCAATTACAGAGGAGGGGGGGTAATTACAGAGGATGGGTGGGTAATTACAGAGGATGGGGGGGTAATTACAGAGGATGGGGGGTAATTACAGAGGATGGGGGGGTAATTACAGAGGATGGGGGGGTAATTATAGAGGGGGGAGGCAAATACAGAGGAGTCAAAACATAAGAGAGAGAGAGGTAACAGGCTGGTGCAGACATTTTTAATAAAATAACTACTTAAAAAAATCCACTCACTCTTCATGTCAGAGCTGTAGGCAGGTCAGTCTGTGAAGTCAGCTGTCCCATTCTCCCCTCCGATCCACGCTGCTGTTTCACTGAATCACTGGAGGAAACAGAGAGCCGCGGGAAATTCATGTGAACTGTCTCTGATGATGGAGGCGTGGTTAAGCCTCCGGAACGCTCTGATTGGTCACAGCATCCCAGGCTGACAGCTCACTGCAGATTCCCCATGGCTTTGTGTCTTTGGCTTCCTCTAGTGAAACAGCAGCGTGGATCGAAGGGGGAGATGGGACAGCAGAGTTTACAGACCGATATACCTACAGCTACAGCACTGACATGAAGAGTGAGTGGATTGTTGTTAAACATTTACTTCAATAAAAACTTCCGCACCAGCAGCTGCCTGTCGCCTCTCTCTCTCCCTTTATTTTACTTGCTCTGTAATTGTTCTCCCCGCCCACCGCTCCGATCCCTGCTGTCCGGGTCCCACTGTGTGTCGGGGCTCGTAAAAGGAGGCCCCATGGTACCCGATGTCAGCTGGAAATTGTATCCGGGTGAGAGGCAGAGGGAAACCCGGGCACAGCCTCCTAAACCCGTACTATCCGGGTCAAAACCGGATAGGTGGCAACCCTATGCCTGGAGAAGAAACCCAACAAATGAAAACCACTTAAACTACAAAGCACTCACTAAGAAATACCACAAAGCCATCTTCAAAGCAAAAAAAGAACACTTCTCAAAGGCCCTAAACCGACCTTGTGAACTTTTCAAATAAGTTGCTCAGACTATGAACCCTACCTGCCTAGAGCCACCAGCAAACGACACTCAATAATTCTGTAATGAACTATCGGATTTCTTTATCAACAAAATCAATAACATTCGGGAAATAATTCAACAGAAAAAAAACAACCAATCTCAGTCAGCCAAAGCAAGAAGAGGAAATCAATACAAATATTCTACATATCGATTAAATTTTTGCTGGACCCAATCACCATCGACACCACCAAAAACATCATTAGAAGCCCCTGAGACAGCACATCACCAGATTACATCATTTCCACAAAACTCCTGAAAGAATGTACCGATATCTTGGCACCCACCATAACACATCTTGTAAATCAATCGTTCAAAGAAGGTATTGTTCCAATCTCCCTAAAGCAAGGCATAATTAAACCTCTTCTAAAGAAACCCAACCTTGGCCCTAAAGACCCAATCCACCGCAGACCGATAACAAGCCTTAAGACCATCTCCAAGATTATTGAGAAAGCAGTAGTACAACAGCTACAACTCCATTTGGACACCCACAAACTCTTGGACCAACTACAATCAGGCTTTCGCCCAGGCCATGGCACAGAAACGGCACTTCTCAAAATATGGGATGACGCCCTTGAAGCAGCAGACAACGGAGAATCATGTCTACTGGTGCTGCTGGACTTCAGTGCAGCATTCAACACAGTAGATCACAAAACTCTACTCATTCGTCTTAAAGAAGTAGCTGGAGTTACAGACTCAGATCTACCCTGGTTCGCATCCTTCCTAGAAAATCGTTCACAGACAGTGAAACTAGGAGCTTTCACCTCTGAAACGCTTCCTGCGGAGTCCCTCAAGGATCACCCATGTCACCCGTGCTTTTCAACATCTACCTCCGCCCACTCCTCAAAATCATCAGCGAACAGGACCTGTGCTACCACTCCTAAGCTGATGACACTCAACTTTACTTTCAGATCACCAAAAAAACCTACCAATATCAATAGATAAATGCCTCGCGTTGATTGATGATTGGATGACTGAAAGCTCCCTCAAACTCAACGGATCCAAAACAGAACATCTTCTCCTCCACGCAAACCGAAAGACTAAAGCTAAGACCTCATGGACACCACCCACCATCCTTGGACAGATAATCACCCCAAGTACCAAAGTCAAAACCTCTGAGTCACCTTTGAGATGTCGATGGATGAACAAATAGGATCAGTAGTCAGCGGATCCCATTATCTTCTCCGCCTACTGCGTAAACTTATCCCCTTCATCCCGGAAGGGGATACAGTGGTAGTGGTCGGAACAATCATCGACTACGCAAACTTCCTCTACTTAGGACTACCAAAATACCAGATTTCGTGCCTACAAGTCGTCCAGAACATGGCAGCCAGACTAGTTACGGGGAAAAAACCCTGGGTATCCATCACCCCATCCCTGAGGACCCTTCATTGGCTAACCGTAAAGGATCGGGTCACATTCAAGACCGTCTGTCTCACCCACAAATGCATACAAGGAAAGTCTCCTCAATACTTATGCGAGAAAATAAGACACTAAACCACCAATCGCATTCTCCGATCAACTGACCAAAACCTCCTCCACATCCCCAAGTCCCACTACAAATCGAAGGGAGACCGAAGATTTTCAGTCCAAGGACCACGGCTATGGAACCCTCTGCAAACAAACATCCGCATGGAAGAAAACCATTGGGCCTTCAGAAAAAAAACGTAAGACCCACCTCTTCTGAAGGATAAGGACGACACCGGATGGAAATAAGAGCCTTGAGGCGATTTAGTTTGCATTTGTAGTGCTATACAAGTTACTCACTCACTCACTGATATCCCTGCATGTTGTAGTCATTTAGATGCCTATCTAATAGTTTTTTTAAATTATCGATGCTCCCCGCTGAAAAAAGAGAATTCCACATCCTTACCGCTCTTACAGAAAATAACCTTCTACGCAGCTTAAGGTTAAACTGCTTCTCTTCTAATTTTAGTGAATGGCCGTGTGTCTTTTTAATTTCCCTTTCGTAGAAAAGTTTTATCCCTATTGTGGGGTTACCAGTACGGTATTTGTACATTGAAATCATATCCCCTTTCAAGTGTCTCTACTCCAGAGAGAATATGTTCAGTGCTCGTAACCTTTCCTCATAACTAAGGTCCCTTTATTAGCTTTGTTGCCCTTCTCTGGAATTTCTCCAGTTCCAGCACATCCTTCCTGAGGACTGGTGCCCAGAACTGGACGGCATACTCCAGGTGCGGCCGGACCAGACTCTTGTAGAGTGGGAGAATTATTGTTTTATTTTTGGCGTTCATCCCCCTTTTAATGCATGACAATATTCTGTTTGCTTTGCTTGCAGCAGCTTGGCATTGCATGCCATTGCTGAGCCTGTCATCTACTAGGACCCTAGTGAGTAGATTGCATTCATATTTTTGCCACCCAAATGCATTATTTTACATTTTTCTACATTAAACCTCATTTGCCATGTAGTTGCCCACCACATTAATTTGTTCTGGTCTTCTTGCCAGTTTTCCACATCCTGCCGAGAATAGATTACCCTGCTAGTATCTTCTGCAAATACTGAGATTGAGCTGTTTATCCCATCCTCCACCCTGCTTTCCACACCGGACCATTCCAATTACTCCCCATTTATCACTACCCTCTAAATTCGCCCCGTAGGCAGTTGTTAATCTATGTACTCACGCTATGGTCCATGCCGACAGACCTTAGTTTGTACAGTAAACGTTTATGGGGAACTGTATCAAATGCCTTTGCAAAATCCAGATACACCGCATTTACGGGCTTTCCTTTATCTAGATGGCAGCTCACCTCCTCATAGAAGGTTAATAGGTTGGTTTGGCAAGAACAATTCTTCATGAATACATGCTGATTACTGCTAATGATACTGTTTTCATTACTAAAATCTTGTATATAGTCCCTTGTTATCCCCTCCAAGAGCTTGCATACCATTAATGTTAAGCTAACTGGTCTGTAATTCCCAGGGATGTATCTTGGCCCTTTTTTAAATTTTGGAGCTTTATTGGCTTTTCTCCAATCTGCTGGTACCGTTCCAGTCAGTAGACTGCTCATAAAAATTAGAAACAATGGTCTGGCAATTACTTGACTGAGCTCCTTAACCACTTAAGGACCGCCGCACGACGATGTATGTCGACAGAATGGCACGGCTGGGCACAAGGGTGTACAGGTACGCCCCTTTAAGATCCCAGCCGTGGGTCGCGCGGGCGCCTCTGGCGCGCTCACGACTCGTCCTGAGCTCCGTGACCGATCAGTGAAGTGACCATGACCGTGACCCATCAGTGATGTCACACGCCAAGCCACGCCCCCCACAGTAAGAATCACTCATTAGGTCACACTTAACCCCTTCAGCATCCCCTACAGGTTAACCCCTTCACTGCCAGTGTCATTTTTACAGTAATCAGTGCATATTTATAGCACTGATCGCTGTAAGAATGACAATGGTCCCAAAATGGTGTCAAAAGTGTGCGATGTGTCCGCCATAATGTCGCAGTCACGATAAAAATCTCTGATCGCAGCTAATACTAGTAAAAAAAAAAAATATAAAAATGCCATAAAACTATCCCCTATTTTGCAGACGCTATAACTTTTGCGCAAACCAATCAATAAACGCTTATTGCAATTTTTTTAACCAAAAATATGTAGAAGAATACACATTGGCCTAAACTGAGGAAAAAAAATGTTTTTTTATATATTTTTTGGGGATATTTATTATAGCAAAGGGTAAAAAATATTGAATTTTTTTCAAAATTGTCGTTCTATTTTTGTTTATAGCGCAAAAAATAAAAACCGCAGAGGTGATCAAATATCATCAAAAGAAAGCTCTATTTGTGGGAAAAAAAGGATGCCAATTTTGTTTGGGAGCCACGTCGTACGACCGCGCAATTGTCAGTTAAAGTGACGCAGTGCCGAATCACAAAAAGTGGCCTGGTCCTTTAGCTACAAAATAGTCTGGGGCTTACCGTTAGTGATGAGCCGAACACAGTGGCGTATCTAGGGTATGGCAAGCCATAGCAAGTGCCATGGGCGCTACACATGAAGGGGGCGCTATTGAGCAGGGAATCCAGCATAAAAGTTCTTCACTGAAGTTAAAACTAGAGCTTTTTAAACTTCTCCCCTTCCTACTTGCTTATGGGGAGAAGCAATTACAGTTTCCTGGGTCCCATCAGGTCAAAATAGGGGCCCAGGAAGTGAGCGTAAAGGAGGGACTTTTTCTTCATTTTCGGGGCGCATGTACATCATGCCGCCCCGCTACTCAAATAGTCCCGGCTCATTGGCGGAGTGATTCTCTGCCCTGCTCCCGTCCTCAGGTGCTGAGATGCGAGTGCTGTGCTTCTGAGAAGTAATAGCCGGAGGGGGGCGTGGCTGCATGTGCCGAGCTCCACACAGTTTGGCTGTGGAGACTGTCAGTCTGCAGAGTGTCCTGGGCTGCTGGAGAAAAGTTATAGAAGGCGCTGTGTGTGCACTGCAGGAAGGCTGAGATCGGAGGAGGGGAGGTAATAAATCCGGGGTCTGGCGTCCCAGCACACAGAGCAGCAGGACGGGACAAATCACAATAACACTGCCCAGCTTATATGGAGCTTGGCATCCCCGGGATCCCTGTAGATGGGCCTGCTTATTGCTCCCACTCCATGTTTGAGGCTGCTCTGTGCATCGGTGAGCATCAAAGTGTTTACATAGAAAGATCCCCCCACAGATATGACTGAGCCATGGGCATAGACCAGCTGGAACTCAGCTTCCTACAGGTGGAAGACGCTAGCAGGATCCTGGAGGTCCTGAAGTGAGGAGGACAGAGAGGGATAGAGAGTCATGTATGCAGATAGGATCAGAACTCACATTCTACCTCCCAGTCTGAATGAATGCATTTCTGTTTTGTCACAATATCATTTTTCAGAGAAGCCCCTTCCTCTCAGGCTGATGTCAGGTGGGAGACTCTGTTGCTAGTGACAACGCTTCAGTGGCAGAGAACCTCCCACCTACCTCTATGGAATTGCTTCCTCTCAGAATACTACAGAATGTTGATCACTAGGGATGGGAGTGATTCCAGAGGGACCAACTGGCAGCCTTGTTGCTACCCTGCAGATGGCCGTTCATTTTGACTGGGATAAAGGCGCATGCATTAGAGGGAGGATGGTGATGGGGAGCTCCGGGGAGTGGCTGAGGTCACCAAACAGGAGTTGTTAGGCCTGAAGGAGCTGAGACCCGAAGCATGTCCTAGGCCTGAGCCGGGTCACAGAGAGTGAGTTACGCTGCTTTCACACTGGGGCACGGGCCGTCATTTTTGCAGAGGTATTACGCCGCTGGTGGGGTGATTTTAACCCCCGCTAGCAGCTGAAAAAGGGTTAAAACCACCCGCAAAGCACCGCTGCAGCGGCGCTTTGCCAGCAGGTCGGCCGCGCTGCCCATTCATTTCAGTGGGCAAGAGCGGTGGAAGAGGTGTACACACCGCTCCGAAGATGCTGCTTGCAGGACATTTTTTAACGTCCTGCCAGCGCATCACACTGACACTGCAGGGGAGCCATATTTCAGGCGCTTTACAGGTGCTATTTTTAGCCCAAAAGCACCTTAAAAAATGCCCCAGTGTGAAAGGGGTCTTACTGTCAGGAGACCTGTTACCGGCCTGTGCTAGACGCTGTGGGGTTGATTTATTAGAGGAAAATCCACTTTGCACTTAAAAGTGCATATGGAAGTGCAGATGCTGTAGATCTGAAGGGGACATGCAAGGAAAATAGCATTTTAGCTTGCACATGATTGGATGATAAAATCAGCAGAGCTTCCCCTAATTTCAGAGCTTCCCCTCAGATTTACAGCGATCTACAGCGACTGCAATTCCATGTGCACTTCCAAGTGCAAAGTGGATTTTCCTTTAGTAAATCAACCCCTGTGCGTCATTAACGTCACTTGTCTTCTGTCATCAGATTATCTGTGCAGACCTAAGGAGAATGTGTTCAGGATTGACTTCACTTGCTTCAAGATCCTGGACCTGGAGACTGACACTGTGCTCTTTGAAACCTCCAAACTCTGCTCAGGTACCTGTCATGGAGGGCACCTTTCCTGGGGCAGGGGCAGGGACAGGTCTCCTTCATACTTCAAGTAGAACTAGAGTTGTTGGATGGAATAAGGGAGGGTTATTGTTACCAATTTGACATCCATTTGGGTGCTGGTGCGTGTCTTTGAATGCACACTATCTGTGCTCAGGGGCATTTTCCTGCACTCAAACAGATATCAAGGTGAAAGCAGGGGCTGTGCTCATGAAGCTGCTGCATCCCAATTGATTTGAATTGGTCTGCCTGCCCGTGCATGTACTGCACATCTGTGTGCTTTTCATGCAGTGAAAACATGGCCCTGTACACTTAAAATGTTTTGACAGGGGCGCAGTTTCAGTGCTTGCCATAGGCGCCATTTTCACTAGATACGCCTCTGGCCGAACACCCCCGGGTTCGGTTCGCACCAGAACCCGCGAACGGACCGAAAGTTCGCACGAACTTTAGAACCCTATTAACCTCCCTAGCGGTAATCCCGAGCGTGACTCGGGGTTGTTTTTTTATGCTAGGATCGGTAACCCCGAGTCACGCTCGGGGTAGACATTGCAGAGCTCGCAGCGGAGTTTCCTTACCTTCTCCAAGCGATCCAGCGATGATGTCCTCTGCTGTGATCGCCAGCGAGATCTCCGGCGAGTGTCGGCACTTTCGACCCCATCTGACTTCCTAGTTCCGTTCCCTGCGAGCCGCAGCGGCGCATGGGAGCGGAACTGGGCGGCAAATTCAAAAAGGTAAACACATAGTATACATACAGTATACTGTAATCTTACTGATTACAGTACTGTATGTAATAATTACACACCCCCTTGGTCCCTAGTGGTCTGCCCAGTGTCCTGCATGCACTTTTATATAATAAAAATCGTTCTTTCTGCCTGTAAACTGGGGATTGTCCATAGCAACCAAAAAGTGTCCCTTTATGTCAAAAGTGGTTTTAGACCAACTAGAAAGCAGCGATAATAAATTAGAATCACTCGCAGAATTGAGCGATAGCGATTTGTGGGGAAATTCGTCATCAAACACTAAATCTAATGACAGCGACAATTCTGCAACTGAGCAAATTTCAGTGTTTTTGATTTGATTACATTATTGAATAATTTTTATTATAATTAGATTACTATTTTTTATAATTATTTATAGTTATTTATTATATTATAATTTATAATTTTGTGTTTCATATTTATCATACCCGGGATGTTTACTAGACTCTGGTTTGCTTAGGTTTAAGTAAGTAATTACTAAGAATCGCAGGCCTATAATACATAACACCAAATTTTCATGCAAAATAATTCTACCGCTTTTGGTACATAATTCCAGAAAGAATCATACCGCCAGGGAGGTTAAATACAATGGATGCGAACGTTCGAAATCTAAAGTGCTAATTATAACGACTATTATGCATGTTATTGTCCTAAAAAGGGTTTGGGAACCCGGGTTCTGCACCAGGGGACATGTATCAATGCAAAAAGAAGTTTTAAAAACGGCCGTTTTTCTGAAGCAGTCATTTTAATGATGCATAAAGTGAAAAAAAAAAAGTCAAATATTCCTTTAAATATCGTACCTGGGGGGTGTCTAAAGTATGCCTGTGAAGTGCCACGTGTTTCCCGTGTTTAGAACTGTCCCTGCACAAAATTACATTTCTAAAGGAAAAAAAAACATTTAAAACTGCTTGCGGCTTTAATGTAATGTCTGGTCCCGGTAATATGGATGAAAATCTTTAAGAAAAATGACATAGCTACCCCATCACACCCCCCCCCCTTACCCCAGCCCATTACCAGCCCCTTTGGGTCTTGTATGGATATTAAGGGGAACCCCGCACACAAAATAAAAAAGGCCCTATACAGGTCCTTCTCAAAAAATTAGCATATTGTGATAAAGTTCATTATTTTCTGTAATGTACTGATAAACATTAGACTTTCATATATTTTAGATTCATTACACACAACTGAAGTAGTTCAAGCCTTTTCTTGTTTTAATATTGATGATTTTGGCATACAGCTCATGAAAACCCAAAAATCCTATCTCAAAAAATTAGCATATTTCATCCGACCAATAAAAGAAAAGTGTTTTTAATACAAAAAAAGTCAACCTTCAAATAATTATGTTCAGTTATGCACTCAATACTTGGTCGGGAATCCTTTTGCAGAAATGACTGCTTCAATGCGGCGTGGCATGGAGGCAACCAGCCTGTGGCACTGCTGAGGTGTTATGGAGGCCCAGGATGCTTCGATAGTGGCCTTAAGCTCATCCAGAGTGTTGGGTCTTGCGTCTCTCAACTTTCTCTTCCCAATATCCCACAGATTCTCTATGGGGTTTAGGTCAGGAGAGTTGGCAGGCCAATTGAGCACAGTAATACCATGGTCAGTAAACCATTTACCAGTGGTTTTGGCACTGTGAGCAGGTGCCAGGTCGTGCTGAAAAATGAAATCTTCATCTCCATAAAGCTTTTCAGCAGATGGAAGCATGAAGTGCTCCAAAATCTCCTGATAGCTAGCTGCATTGACCCTGCCCTTGATAAAACACAGTGGACCAACACCAGCAGCTGACATGGCACCCCAGACCATCACTGACTGTGGGTACTTGACACTGGACTTCAGGCATTTCCCTCTCCCCAGTCTTCCTCCAGACTCTGGCACCTTGATTTCCGAATGACATGCAAAATTTGCTTTCATCCGAAAAAAGTACTTTGGACCACTGAGCAACAGTCCAGTGCTGCTTCTCTGTAGCCCAGGTCAGGCGCTTCTGCCGCTGTTTCTGGTTCAAAAGTGGCTTGACCTGGGGAATGCGGCACCTGTAGCCCATTTCCTGCACACGCCTGTTCACAGTGGCTCTGGATGTTTCTACTCCAGACTCCGTCCACTGCTTCCGCAGGTCCTCCAAGGTCTGGAATCGGTCCTTCTCCACAATCTTCTTCAGGGTCCGGTCACCTCTTCTCGTTGTGCAGCGTTTTCTGCCACACTTTTTCCTTCCCACAGACTTCCCACTGAGGTGCCTTGATACAACACTCTGGGAACAGCCTATTCGTTCAGAAATTTCTTTCTGTGTCTTACCCTCTTGCTTGAGGGTGTCAATGATGGCCTTCTGGACAGCAGTCAGGTCGGCAGTCTTACCCATGATTGCGGTTTTGAGTAATGAACCAGGCTGGGAGTTTTTAAAAGCCTCAGGAATCTTTTGCAGGTGTTTAGAGTTAATTAGTTGATTCAGATGATTAGGTTAATAGCTCGTTTAGAGAACCTTTTCATGATATGCTAATTTTTTGAGATAGGAATTTTGGGTTTACATGAGCTGTATGCCAAAATCATCAATATTAAAACAAGAAAAGGCTTGAACTACTTCAGTTGTGTGTAATGAATCTAAAATATATGAAAGTCTAATGTTTATCAGTACATTACAGAAAATAATGAACTTTATCACAATATGCTAATTTTTTGAGAAGGACCTGTATACTCTGAACAGCCGTATACAGGCGGTGCATACAAGACAGGGACTGTAGGTTTGTTCTTATGTAGAATCTGTTTGTAATTTTGAACAGGTACATTGTTTAAGTGTAGCTCCAGCCAAAAAATATATTTTTAAGCTTTTTGGAAAACATAGGGAAGGGTTATCACCCCTGTAACATTTGTTTTGCTGTCTGTGCAGTGTGCACCTGTTCAGAACAGTTCACCTCACTTTCCGTCCTAATGACAAATGTTTTTTGAAAATTTTGGGTTTTTATTGAAATAAGAATTGGTGATAAAGAATCAGTGGAGAGGAGACACTTTTTTCCCCATATTAACTCTTACAGGAGAGAATTTGCCTTCCTAAGGGTAGATTTCCTCTCACTTCCTGTTGTATCCTTCCGTTTGCAAGGAGGAGTCATTTGTAAGTTGGATGTTTGAAAGTAGGGGCCTGCCGTATATACTCAGCTGAAATTTGCCCCTTACATGTTGGTGTTGCCACAACACTGTGAGCCCTCACAGTTACTCTTGTTGGGCGCATGAATGGGCCCTGCTGTGAATTATTAGATCAAGAATTGTAATTGCATGCCCCTGTTGAACAGGGGCTGAAAAATTGGGCCTTTGGTGGTGGTGGTGGTGGTGGTGTTGACACAACACTGTAAGGCCTCACAGTTAGTCTTGGTGGGCGCAGGAATGGGCCCTGCTGTAAATTATTAGATCGAGAATTGTAATTACATGCCCCTGTTAAACAGGGGCAGAAAAATTGAGCCTTAGGCACTGGTGCCACAACACTGCAACCCCTCACAGATACTGTACTTGGAGCACAGCAATGAGCCCTGTTGCAAAGTATTGCATCAAAAATTGTAATTACAAGCCCCTGTTAAACAGGGGCTGAAAAATTGGGCCTTAGCCACTGGTGCTGGTGCCACGACACTGCAACCACTCCCAGATACTCTAGTTGGAGTGCAGGAATGAGCCCTGCTGCAAAGCATTGCATAAAAAATTGTAATAACACACCCCTGTTAAACAGGGGCTGAAAAATTGGGCCTTAGCCACTGGTGGCGGCACCCAGAAACAAAAATGTTCTTCCAAGCTATCATCGTCAATCGGATCATTGAGGAGGAGGAGGATAGTCAGTCAACATAACAGGACAAACTCTCAGCATCAGCATCAGTCTTGAAGGGATGTGACATTTGAAAATAAATTAGTCTGTTATATCAGCTTCAGGTGTTTGGTAGCTGGTGGTGATCCAAGACTGGTTCATCTTTATGAAGGTCAGTCGATCAACAGAGTCGGTGGACAGGCGCACCCTGTGATCCGTGACAAATCCTCCAGCAGCACTGAATGTGCGTTCTGAAAGAACGCTGGATGCAGGACAGGCCAGTAGCTCAATTGCATACTGTGCAAGCTCTGGCCAGTGATCCATCCTCAAGACCCAGTAAGCCAGAGGATTTTCGGTGGGGAAGGTGTCCAAGTCTGACCTTGCCCCTAGGTATTCCTGCACCATGTATATCAGACGCTGGCGATGGTTGCTGGAACCGATCATACCTTGGGGCTGCGAACTAAAGAATTGTCTGAATGCTTCGGTCAGACGGCCACCTTCCCCACCGCTCCTTCTTTGACTGACCAAAGCCTCAGCAACTCGTTGTCCAAGACCAGGAGTTTGTAACCTCCCAGTCTCTGGGAACGCGTTGCACAGACCTTTCTGCAAGGCCTCCCGGAGTTGTCTCATCCTCTGCTCCCTCTGCGATGGTAAGATAAGGTCCGCAACCTTACCCTTGTACCGTGGATCAAGGAGAGTGGCCAGCCAGTAATGGTCCCTCTCCTTGATCCGAAGAATACGAGGATCCTTCCGCAGACTTTGCAGGATCAGGGAGGCCATGCAGCGTAGGTTAGCTGAGGCATTCAGTCCGGAGTCCTCTGGGTCATTAAGGACGACATGATCCGCAGCCACCTCCTCCCAGCCACGTACAAGTCCACTGGTTTCTTGGGACTGTAAATCATCCCTAAAAGACTGCTGCTGATGATGCTGAGTGCCAGGCTCCACCTCCATGCTGACACAATCCTCCTCCTCCTCCTCTTCTTCCTGTGCGATGGGTGGGACAGAAGGAACACTGTCTGGGTAAAGGGGGCCTTGAGAGGCAAGGAAGTCCTCCTCTTCCTGCCTCTGTTCTGCCTCAAGTGCCCTGTCCATTATTCCACGCAGCGTATGTTCCAACAGGTGGACAAGAGGTACAGTGTCACTGATGCATGCACTGTCACTGCTCACCATCCTCGTGGCCTCCTGAAATGGTGCCAGGACAGTGCATGCATCCCTGATCATGCCCCACTGGCGTGGTGAAAAAAACCCGAGCTCCCCTGACCCTGTCCTGGTGCCGTAGTCGCACAGGTACTCATTGATGGCCCTCTGCTGTGTGTGCAGCCGCTGCAGCATGGCCAACGTTGAGTTCCACCTGGTGGGCATGTCACATATAAGGCGGTTCTTGGGCAGGTTCAACTCCTTTTGCAGCTCAGCCAGGCGAGCACTGGCATTATAAGATCTGCGGAAATGCACACAGACTTTTCTGGCCTGCCTCAGGACATCCTGTAAGCCCGGGTACCTGCCCAAGAACCGCTGCACCACCAGGTTAAGGACGTGAGCCACACAGGGCACATGGGTCAGTTGTCCCTGTCGGAGAGCGGAGAGGAGGTTGGTGCCATTGTCGCAAACTACCATTCCTGGATTAAGCTGGCGTGGCGTCAACCACCTCTCGGCCTGCCCCTGCAGAGCAGACAGAACCTCTGCCCCAGTGTGGCTCCTGTCCCCCAAACACACCAGCGCAAGCACGGCATGGCATCTTTTTGCCTGCGTACTTGCGTAGCCCCTTGAACGCCTACGGAGCACCGCTGGTTCCGAGGACAAAGCACAGGAAGAGGCCACGGAGGAAGAAGAAGAGGAGGGGGTGGAGGACAGAGGTGTGTCACAACCAGTAGTAGCATTTTGGAGGCATGGCGGTGGAACAACCTCCAACACTACTGCACCTTGTCCTGCATCCTTCCCAGCTGCCAAAAGAGTGACCCAATGGGCCGTGAAAGAAAGGTAACGTCCCTGTCCATGCCTGCTGGACCATGAGTCAGCAGTAATATGCACCTTACCGCTGACCGCCCTGTCCAGCGAGGCCAAGACATTGCCTTCCACATGCCGGTAGAGAGCCGGAATCGCCTTCCGTGAGAAAAAGTGGCGTTTGGGAACCTGCCACTGAGGAACCGCACATTGCACAAACTCACGGAAGGGGCCGAGTCTACCAACTGAAAAGGCAGCAGTTGAAGCGCTAGCAATTTAGCCAAGCTAACATTCAACCGCTGGGCATGTGGATGGCTGGGAGTGAACTTCTTTCGACGGTCCAGCAGCTGGGGCAGGGAAATTTGCCTGCTAGAATCGGACGTCGGTGTACTGCTAGCAGAGTGGCCGCAAGTACTTGGCTGTGACACACCTAATTCTACACCTTCATTCCTCTCAGTGCAGGTTTCAGAGAGGACTGAAGGTATAGTGGGGTTGGAGATCCCAGCTGATGCGGTGCAAGGAGAGGTCCGCTTTGTTCTTTGGTGTGGGTCTTTAAGGTAGGCTTGCCAACGAGCTGCATGGCAGGTCAACATATGTCTGGTCAAGCATGTGGTGCCCAAGCGGCTGATGTTTTGGCCACGCGATATACGCTTGAGACATATGTTGCAAACAGCAGCTGTGCGATCTGATGCACTCGCCTCAAAAAAGGCCCACACCAAAGAACTTTTTGAATAACGGGCAGAGGCAGCGCCCTGCACAGGCGGAGCTCTGCGGTGTGATTCCGTCGGTGTGCTGCCCTTACGCTGGCCACCCAAGGGCATCCTGCCTCGTTGGAGATGTGCCTCCTCCTCATCCTCCTCTCTCCTATTAGGCACCCACGTGCAGTCAGTGACCTCATCATCCCCTCCCTCCTCATCACTGGAGCCAATCTGGCAGTATGCTGCAGCTGCTGGAACATGACTGCCAGATTGGTGTCCTACTTGAGCATCCCCTCTCTCTGCTCTCACGCTACTGCCTTCCTCTAGCTGGGTATCATCATCAGACCCTTCGAAACACTGGGCATCCTCCTGGAGCATGTACCCAACACTGTGCTCAAACAGTTCGGGGGACTCCTCAGGAGGAGGACATGGTGGGTCTAGGGAAGGAGTGACTGATGATGACATTGATACCAGGGAAGAGGACGCTTTGGCAGCTGCTTTGCCAGTACCCTGAGCCTGGGTGAGAGAGGATGAGGAGGATGAGGAGGGCTTGGTCATCCACTCTACCAAGTCTTCGGCATGATGTGGCTCAACATGTCCAGCTGCCGAAAAGAAGGACAAGCGTGTCCCATGGCCATGTGCTGATGACAATGCACCGCGTCCACGACCAGCACTGTTGCCCCCAGACACAGAGCCTGCTTGCCCTCTTTTATTGGCTCCTGACTGTCTGCTTCTCCTTGTTTGCCTTCCAGATATTCTAATGGCCTGCAGGGAGATGGGAAAACCAGCAATAAGGGGTAGCTTCAGGTGTATACTGTGCAGGAGGCTTAGCAACAATGACACTGACACTGTCCCCTGCCTATCCTTCTCTCTCCCTGCACACAAGGTTTAGCAAAGAATAGGACACTGACACTGTCGACTGCCTATCCTTGTCTGTCCCTACACACAAGGTTTAGCAATATGGTTCAGCACACTAGGTTTAGCAAAGAATATGACACTGACACTCTCCCTGCCTATCCTTCTCTGTCCCTACAAACAAGGTTTAGCAAAGAATATGACACTGACACTCTGCCTACCTATCCTTGTCTGTCCCTACACAAAAGGTTTAGCAATATGGTTCAGCACACAAGGTTTAGCAAAGAATATGACACTGACACTCTCCCTGCCTATCCTTCTCTGTCCCTACAAACAAGGTTTAGCAAAGAATATGACACTGACACTCTGCCTACCTATCCTTGTCTGTCCCTACACACAAGGTTTAGCAATATGGTTCAGCACACAAGGTTTAGCAAAGAATATGACACTGACACTCTCGACTGCCTATCCTTGTCTGTCCCTACACACAAGGTTTAGCAATATGGTTCAGCACACAAGGTTTAGCAAAGAATATGGCACTGACACTCTCCCTGCCTATCCTTCTCTGTCCCTACAAACAAGGTTTAGCAAAGAATATGACACTGACACTCTGCCTACCTATCCTTGTCTGTCCCTACACACAAGGTTTAGCAATATGGTTCAGCACACAAGGTTTAGCAAAGAATATGACACTGACACTCTCGACTGCCTATCCTTGTCTGTCCCTACACACAAGGTTTAGCAATATGGTTCAGCACACAAGGTTTAGCAAAGAATATGACACTGACACTCTCCCTGCCTATCCTTCTCTGTCCCTACAAACAAGGTTTAGCAAAGAATATGACACTGACACTCTGCCTACCTATCCTTGTCTGTCCCTACACACAAGGTTTAGCAATATGGTTCAGCACACAAGGTTTAGCAAAGAATATGACACTGACACTCTCGACTGCCTATCCTTGTCTGTCCCTACACACAAGGTTTAGCAATATGGTTCAGCACACAAGGTTTAGTAAAGAATATGACACTGACACTCTCCCTGCCTATCCTTCTCTGTCCTCACAAACAAGGTTTAACAAAGAATATGACACTGACACTCTGCCTACCTATCCTTGTCTGTCCCTACACACAAGGTTTAGCAATATGGTTCAGCACACAAGGTTTAGCAAAGAATATGACACTGACACTCTCGACTGCCTATCCTTGTCTGTCCCTACACACAAGGTTTAGCAATATGGTTCAACACACAAGGTTTAGCAAAGAATATGACACTGACACTCTCCCTGCCTATCCTTTTCTGTCCCTACAAACAAGGTTTAGCAAAGAATATGACACTGACACTCTGCCTACCTATCCTTGTCTGTCCCTACACACAAGGTTTAGCAATATGGTTCAGCACACAAGGTTTAGCAAAGAATATGACACTGACACTCTCCCTGCCTATCCTTCTCTGTCCCTACAAACAAGGTTTAGCAAAGAATATGACACTGACACTCTGCCTACCTATCCTTGTCTGTCCCTACACACAAGGTTTAGCAATATGGTTCAGCACACAAGGTTTAGCAAAGAATATGACACTGACACTCTCGACTGCCTATCCTTGTCTGTCCCTACACACAAGGTTTAGCAATATGGTTCAGCACACAAGGTTTAGCAAAGAATATGACACTGACACTCTCCCTGCCTATCCTTCTCTGTCCCTACAAACAAGGTTTAGCAAAGAATATGCCACTGACACTCTGCCTACCTATCCTTGTCTGTCCCTACACACAAGGTTTAGCAATATGGTTCAGCACACAAGGTTTAGCAAAGAATATGACACTGACACTCTCGACTGCCTATCCTTGTCTGTCCCTACACACAAGGTTTAGCAATATGGTTCAGCACACAAGGTTTAGCAAAGAATATGACACTGACACTCTCCCTGCCTATCCTTCTCTGTCCCTACAAACAAGGTTTAGCAAAGAATATGACACTGACACTCTGCCTACCTATCCTTGTCTGTCCCTACACACAAGGTTTAGCAATATGGTTCAGCACACAAGGTTTAGCAAAGAATATGACACTGACACTCTCGACTGCCTATCCTTGTCTGTCCCTACACACAAGGTTTAGCAATATGGTTCAGCACACAAGGTTTAGCAAAGAATATGACACTGACATTCTCCCTGCCTATCCTTCTCTGTCCCTACAAACAAGGTTTAGCAAAGAATATGACACTGAAACTCTGCCTACCTATCCTTGTCTGTCCCTACACACAAGGTTTAGCAATATGGTTCAGCACACAAGGTTTAGCAAAGAATATGACACTGACACTCTCGACTGCCTATCCTTGTCTGTCCCTACACACAAGGTTTAGCAATATGGTTCAACACACAAGGTTTAGCAAAGAATATGACACTGACACTCTCCCTGCCTATCCTTTTCTGTCCCTACAAACAAGGTTTAGCAAAGAATATGACACTGACACTCTGCCTACCTATCCTTGTCTGTCCCTACACACAAGGTTTAGCAATATGGTTCAGCACACAAGGTTTAGCAAAGAATATGACACTGACACTCTCGACTGCCTATCCTTGTCTGTCCCTACACACAAGGTTTAGCAATATGGTTCAGCACACAAGGTTTAGCAAAGAATATGACACTGACACTCTCCCTGCCTATCCTTCTCTGTCCCTACAAACAAGGTTTAGCAAAGAATATGACACTGACACTCTGCCTACCTATCCTTGTCTGTCCCTACACACAAGGTTTAGCAATATGGTTCAGCACACAAGGTTTAGCAAAGAATATGACACTGACACTCTCGACTGCCTATTCTTGTCTGTCCCTACACACAAGGTTTAGCAATATGGTTCAGCACACAAGGTTTAGCAAAGAATATGACACTGACACTCTCCTTGCCTTTCCTTCTCTGTCCCTACAAACAAGGTTTAGCAAAGATTATGACACTGATACTCTGCCTACCTATCCTTGTCTGTCCCTACACACAAGGTTTAGCAATATGGTTCAGCACACAAGGTTTAGCAAAGAATATGACACTGACACTCTCGACTGCCTATCCTTGTCTGTCCCTACACACAAGGTTTAGCAATATGGTTCAGCACACAAGGTTTAGCAAAGAATATGACACTGACACTCTCCCTGCCTATCCTTCTCTGTCCCTACAAACAAGGTTTAGCAAAGAATATGACACTGACACTCTGCCTACCTATCCTTGTCTGTCCCTACACACAAGGTTTAGCAATATGGTTCAGCACACAAGGTTTAGCAAAGAATATGACACTGACACTCTCGACTGCCTATCCTTGTCTGTCCCTACACACAAGGTTTAGCAATATGGTTCAGCACACAAGGTTTAGCAAAGAATATGACACTGACATTCTCCCTGCCTATCCTTCTCTGTCCCTACAAACAAGGTTTAGCAAAGAATATGACACTGAAACTCTGCCTACCTATCCTTGTCTGTCCCTACACACAAGGTTTAGCAATATGGTTCAGCACACAAGGTTTAGCAAAGAATATGACACTGACACTCTCGACTGCCTATCCTTGTCTGTCCCTACACACAAGGTTTAGCAATATGGTTCAACACACAAGGTTTAGCAAAGAATATGACACTGACACTCTCCCTGCCTATCCTTTTCTGTCCCTACAAACAAGGTTTAGCAAAGAATATGACACTGACACTCTGCCTACCTATCCTTGTCTGTCCCTACACACAAGGTTTAGCAATATGGTTCAGCACACAAGGTTTAGCAAAGAATATGACACTGACACTCTCGACTGCCTATCCTTGTCTGTCCCTACACACAAGGTTTAGCAATATGGTTCAGCACACAAGGTTTAGCAAAGAATATGACACTGACACTCTCCCTGCCTATCCTTCTCTGTCCCTACAAACAAGGTTTAGCAAAGAATATGACACTGACACTCTGCCTACCTATCCTTGTCTGTCCCTACACACAAGGTTTAGCAATATGGTTCAGCACACAAGGTTTAGCAAAGAATATGACACTGACACTCTCGACTGCCTATTCTTGTCTGTCCCTACACACAAGGTTTAGCAATATGGTTCAGCACACAAGGTTTAGCAAAGAATATGACACTGACACTCTCCTTGCCTTTCCTTCTCTGTCCCTACAAACAAGGTTTAGCAAAGATTATGACACTGATACTCTGCCTACCTATCCTTGTCTGTCCCTACACACAAGGTTTAGCAATATGGTTCAGCACACAAGGTTTAGCAAAGAATATGACACTGACACTCTCCCTGCCTATCCTTCTCTGTCCCTACAAACAAGGTTTAGCAAAGAATATGACACTGACACTCTGCCTACCTATCCTTGTCTGTCCCTACACACAAGGTTTAGCAATATAGTTCAGCACACAAGGTTTAGCAAAGAATATGACACTGACACTCTCGACTGCCTATCCTTGTCTGTCCCTACACACAAGGTTTAGCAATATGGTTCAGCACACAAGGTTTAGCAAAGAATATGACACTGACACTCTCCCTGCCTATCCTTCTCTGTCCCTACAAACAAGGTTTAGTAAAGAATATGACACTGACACTCTGCCTACCTATCCTTGTCTGTCCCTACACACAAGGTTTAGCAATATGGTTCAGCACACAAGGTTTAGCAAAGAATATGACACTGACACTCTCCCTGCCTATCCTTCTCTGTCCCTACAAACAAGGTTTAGCAAAGAATATGACACTGACACTCTGCCTACCTATCCTTGTCTGTCCCTACACACAAGGTTTAGCAATATGGTTCAGCACACAAGGTTTAGCAAAGAATATGACACTGACACTCTCGACTGCCTATCCTTGTCTGTCCCTACACACAAGGTTTAGTAATATGGTTCAGCACACTAGGTTTAGCAAAGATTATGACACTGACACTCTCCCTGCCTATCCTTGTCTGTCCCTACACACAAGGTTTAGCAATATGGTTCAGCACACAAGGTTTAGCAAAGAATATGACACTGACACTCTCCCTGCCTATCCTTGTCTGTCCCTACACACAAGGTTTAGCAATATGGTTCAGCACACAAGGTTTAGCAAAGAATATGACACTGACACTCTCCCTGCCTATCCTTGTCTGTCCCTACACACAAGGTTTAGCAATATGGTTCAGCACACAAGGTTTAGCAAAGAATATGACACTGACACTCTCCCTGCCTATCCTTCTCTGTCCCTGCAAACAAGGTTTAGCAAAGAATATGACACTGACACTCTCCCTACCTATCCTTCTCTGTCCCTACACACAAGGTTTAGCAAAGAAAAAATATGACACTGTCCCTGCCTATCCTTCTCTTTCCCTGCGCCGGAACACACTACACGAGGCCGCCGCGCTGGCGGCCTTTTATAGTGTGGGGCGTGTACTAAACCCCCTCAGCAATAATTGGCCACAGGCATCCTGCCTGTGGCCAATCATTGCTCTCCTCGCTGCCGGCGCTGTGATTGGCCAAGCATGCAGGGTCACAGTGCATGCTTGGCCAATCACAGCGCCGGTATTACACTGCGATGGCGCAGTGTATTGTAGGCCGTTCGCGTCACTCGAATTTGGCGCAAACGGCCCAAATCGTTCGTTGTTCGCCGAACGCTGCGAACAGCCGATGTTCGAGTCGAACCTATGTTCGACTCGAACACCGAGCTCATCCCTACTTACCGTATATACTTGAGTATAAGCCGACCCGAATATAAGCCGAGGCACCTAATTTTACCACAAAAAACTGGGAAAACATATTGACTTGAGTATAAGCCTAGGGTGTCGATCTGCATGCCTCACTGTGCCTCACTTGGCCTCACTGTGTCCATGTGCATGCCTCACTGTGCCTAACTTTGTCCATGCCTCACTGTGCCTCACTGTGTCCATGCCTCACTGTGCCCATGCCTCACTGTGCCCATGCCTCACTGTCACTGTGCCCATGCCTCTCTGTGTCCATGCCTCACTGTGCCCAATCTCCCTACCTGATCTCCTGCGCTGTGTGACTAGACTGACGTTTAACATGGGAGTCTATGGAAGGGGTGCCGGGCTTGAAAAAATGGTGCTCCCTGGCCATAGGTCCCATGGACAACAAACTTTGCACACTTGTAGAGGAAGAGTGTGGCTACATGTGTGCCAAGTTTGGGGTGCAGGGGACCTAGGTCCGGCTGGTACCGGGTCCCCAAATCACTGGAGAAATTGCAGTTTAACATGGGAGTCTATGGAAGGGGTGCCCGGCTTTGAAAAATCGGTGCTCCCCGGCCGTTGGTCCTCCGGACAACAGACTTTGCACACTTGTAGAGGAAGAGTGGGGTCCAGGGGACCTATGGCTGGCCGGGATCAGGCACACAAATGTGAAGATGGACATAGACTCGAGTATAAGCCGAGGGGGGCATTTTCAGCACACAAAAAAAGTGCTGAAAAACTTGGCTTATACTCGAGTATATACGGTAAGTGGTTAAGGAACCTCGGGTGCAAGCCATCTGGTTCTGGTGACTTATTAATGTTACGTTTTTCAAGGCTATTTCTAATTCTATCCTCTGTTAACCATGAGGGTGCTTCCTGTGACGTGTCATGCGGATAAACATTGCAGTTTTGGTTACTGAAGCCACCTGTTTCCCTCGTGAAGACTGAGGAGAAGAATAAATTCAATACCTTTCTTACTATTTATATACTTAAAGAATTTCTTGGGATTTTTTTTACTCTTCTCCACTATGTGCCTTTCGTGTTCTATCTTAGCCGCCCTGATTGCACCTTTACATTTCCTGTTACATTCTTTTTAAAGTTGGAATGCTGGTGATGAAATGCTGGTTGGAATGCTGGTGATGCACCCTTACATTTCTTGTTGCATTCTTCGTAAAGTTGGAATGCTGGTGATGATCCCTGAGCCTTGTATTTTTTGGAGGCCTTCTCCTTTGCTTTTATTTGCGCCAACCAATCAGAAGCCGCATAGCCCATCCTGTCAGCTGGGAAGAAGACACATGGATGCCGAGGGTATTTCAAAGCCCCGGACTCCTGATGCGGACATACCGGGGCTCAGAACGGAAGTTTGCCCCGGTCCAGGTCAGCGGGACCGGGAGGGGGGTGAGGAGGGCGCGCTGTGTAAGTTCACCTTACAGATTTTTCTGTAAAGATGAACTTACCCTTTAATGTTAGCATTCTCTCATCTTTCTTATCTCTCTGAATGGCCATCCATATGTCTGCAGGTACCTTGATTGGTCAAAGTTCGTAACAACTGATTTCTTGCTGAAATAGAGATTGGTGTACCATGTGTGATGTTTCAAATAAAACAAATTCCACATTCAAGTAATTTTGTATGATGCTGAGCTGAAGGCAACTTGAAAGAGCACTTTAAGTTAAATGGGATTTAACACAATTGTGGCACTCTTTTTAGATGACAGACTGATGCATTTAGAGTTCATATGCCAGAAACACAGCAACTAGTAGATTTTAGCAGTCATCAATCTGTCAGAATTCAATGAGATAATATACCATTGTACCCTCATGAAACAAATTACATCTGCAAGTAATTTGGACAAAGCAGATCTAATAGTACTTTCGCACAATTATTTTAGAGCTTACTCTGTCTCCCAGTGATGAATCTTTATCTCTTGAGCAGCTCTTTGCCAATCTAATAGTTTCCTTCGGTTTTAATCCTTTGAATCTTTTTTTTCTGTAATTATGTATTATTGTAATAGTATATGTAATAAATTCCAAGGGTGCAGGTTAATTTTACATTTCCACAATTCATTTTGTGGCAAATATGATTATAGTATTAAAGGGAAAATAAAAAAAGACAGAGGGTTTTTTATACAATATTTTGTTGACTTCAGCAAGAAATATTGTTAAAAATACCCATGAACTGGCAAATTTAAATTAACCACCCACCAGCAACATACACACATTATGGGATGTGATGAGGATTATTTATGATAAGCTACAGTTTGAAGGTCTGAATTGGAACCTTTATATTTTAACTACTGAGAAAGTCAACATAAACCTTTGCATAAAGGTAAAAAAAAAATATATATGTATATGTAGTGGGAAGTAGGCATATCTTCAATGAAACCAGCAGGGGCATTGCTAGGTCTACAAAAGATCTGGGCCTAGAGCCCATACAGTAGCAGCGAAGTAAAGAAAGTCATACGCTTGGGCGGGCATACACATGTATATAATATACGTGTGTGTGTATGAATATATATATATATATATATGCCTCGCCTAAAAAATCCTGCCCGCAGCTCGCCACGATCCTGGGAAAAGGCAGCGAGGCCGGACGCCGCGGACTAGGCCGAAGCCGCGGCCTTTTCCCAGCATCGCGGCGAGCTGCAGGCACCGGTCCTAAGGAGCTGCGGGCAGGAGTTTTTAGAAGAGGCCGCGGCTTCGGCCTAGTTCGCTGCCTTTTCCCAGGATCACGGCGGACTAGGCCAAAGCCGTGGCCTCGCCTAAAAACTCCTGCCCGCAGCTCCTTAGGACCGGCGCGGTGTCCATCAGGAAAAAAAACTTGATTTGAATCGTGAATCAAGTTTTTTTTTTAAATTGCAGATTTTTTTTGGGCCAAAATCACCCAGCCCTAATAGAAACCCAACCCAACTGCCCTTCTATGTGAATGAGTATGGGGTACCCCATTGTACCCCTACCCATTCACCAAAATAAAAAAAAGTGTAGTGTTACAAAAAACAAGAGACGGTTTTTGACAAGTCCTATATTAAAAACGAAGAATGTCGTAGCTCTAACGTGTCTTCTTCCTCCGGTCTTCTCCCTCCACTTATGTCTACTCCCTCCTCTGATGTCTTCTTCCACCAATGTCTTCTCCCTCTGGTGATGTCTTCTCCCTCTGGTGATATCTTCTTCCTCCAGTCTTCTCCCTCCGGTGATGTCTTCTGCCGCCACCTAAAAATTAAAAAAAAACAGTCCTCCTCAGACGGTGGCTCCCACCATGGTGTCAGCTCTGTCGTCTTATATAGTTATGGGGCGTGATCATCCGATGACGTCACCTGAAGACTCCGTCCCTTGTGACGTCACGGTACCCTTCCGGCCAGGCTGCATGCTCAGATAAGAGTTTGGTATAGATTTTGTTGGGGACCCCATGCCGTTTTGTTTTTTTGGCTTGGGGTTTCCCCTCAAAATCCATACCAGACTGAAGGGTTTGGTATGGTCTTGGGGGAGACCCAACACAGTTTTCTTTATTTATTTTGGTGTGCGGTTCACTTTCAAGATCCTCTGAGCACAAGTCGTATGCCACAAGTTGGATCAGTTAAGATGATAATCCAAATTGGATGTGATTTACATTCAAATCAATGGGCTGAAATCATGCCCAACTCAGACCAAAGTAGTGTGGGAGTTCACCGCTCCAGGGTAATTACCTCTCCTAATGTCAGCTGTCTCCACAGTCAAGCAGGGTGCTGACTCTGTTTGCAACAGAGATAATGGAAAAAATAAATAGCTGGATAGCCGCACTCCAAATATTCACCTTTATTGAAAATTTTAAATCAAGGCATCAAAGGTAGGTACAGACTAACTGCACAGCTGCTGACATGTTTCACACCAGACACGGTGCTTAGTCATAGTCAGCTATGACTAAGCACCGTGTCTGGTGTAAAAAAAAAGTCAGCGGCTGTGCAGTTAGTCTGTACCTAACTTTGATCCCTTGATTTAAAATTTTCAATAAAAGGTGAATATTTTGGAGTGCAGCTATCCAGCTATTTATTTTTTCCATTATCTCAGACCAAAGTAGTGCAGGAACCTTTTTCAAAGTTGGGCCAGTTAAGATGGCTCCAATAGGAAACCATTAAGTTTGACATGTCATGCGACTTGCGCTTTTGAAGTCAAAACATATGTTGGATCCGTGTAAACCGGCCCTTAAGCTAACTTTTTAGTCTACTTAAATGTACCGGTATGTTGTTTCTCAAGAAAAGGCTAGAAGTGTGGTTCATTATTCTGTTATCAATACCAGCTTGTTTGGTAAACATAGCTTCATGGTAACATTTGCGTATAGGTTCACTTTAAAGCGGAGGTTCACCCTCATTTGAAAGTTTGCTGTCAACAGTCCCTGTTACCATGAAGATAAATAAAAGACTAACCTTTTTTTTTGTTATGTGCAGTTTTCATTTATTCTTATTTCTTCGTTCCTACTTCCGGGATTTCCTCCCGCGGGAGTAGGCGTGTCCTTTGCTGCAATGTCTCCTGGGAGCAAACTGGCCTGCTTCCCAGGAGTAATATAGTAACGCCTTCCTTGCAAATTTAATCGTCACGTGACTCGTCTACCCGGTCACGTGACGAGGGCGGATCTAATTCCGCCATTTTAAATAAGGGCATGCAGTTGTATTTTGCCCGTTGTGATGGCAACCAGGAAGTGTTGACGGCGCTGCTCGGCGTCAACACTGCGCATGCGCGAGATACAGCGATGAATGCCGGGAGACAAGCATTCATCGCTACCCGGAAGAATATGCTTGTGGGCTTCAAGATGCCCACAAGCAAAATGGGAATAACAGGAAGAGTTTTATAAACTCTTTTTTTTATCACAAAACGGACGGGGGATGTTTTAAAGCGCCGGAGACGTGAGTTATTAAAATGCATACGTTTTTGCATAGAATGCCTATATAAAAAAAAAATGTATGGACCACAGAACCTCCGCTTTAACAACTACAGTAGGACAAAGGTAAACTGTGTAGCATCCATGAGGCTGATCTACTAAAAGATTTGCGAACATTAACACAAAATTCACTTCATTTATGCAATCATTTGAAAAGAAAATCCCTGTCTTTATACAGTATGTTACTCGAACATGATTAGACTGTGGAAGTGAAATATCAATCTTTGTTTAAGTAAACTTATTTAAGTTCCTGCCCTGAATAAGGTTACAATCCAAGGTTCTTAATGCACATACATACACATACTAGGGCAAGTTTAGAAAGGAGCCAATTAACCTACCAGCATGGCTTTAGACTATGGGAGGAAACTAGAGTACCCAGAGGAAACCCACACAGGCACAGGGAGAACATGACTTGATATTTTTCCTTTCTGCAGTAAACATGATGGTTGTTTAAGCATTAAATTCCCCGATTTAATAAAGCACAGCTTTAGAGCAAAACAACCAGACTGTCTCTAAAATATTTCAGATTTTTCACCTCAGCTGGTAATTTGTTTCAGCAAACTTTGCACTTGTTGCCACAATTTCTTGCCTGTGCCCACCGTGATTTTAGATCAGTGGTTCTCAACTCCTGTCCCCAGGATCCATTAACAGGCCAAGTATGCTGCTCAAAGATTGCAGTATTATAGTCTGCATCTCCCCAAGGTAATACTTAAAATCTGGCCTGTTAGGGGGTCCTGAGGACAGGAGTTGAGAACCACTGTTTTAGATCATTAGAAGACTGATTCTAATTTTATCTTCATCATTGCATCGTTATGATTAAAACCTAATGTGGAAGTAAGGGCTACATATAAATATGCTTAGTCATGTCCTAGTCACGTGCTCAGTCATGGTCTAGTCACGTGATGCAGAAGATACGGCTTCTTGTGTAGGGTAGGGTAGAGGAGGGTACACCAAAAATGGATGGGCAATGGAAGCTGATGAGTGACATCACGGCTCCCGGAATTCAGCCTTTTATTTGAATATCCCATGATACAAGGGAGCCAGAGCTTCTGCATCACTTGACTGGATTCAAGTGGGTATGAAATAAGGTATATACACAGATCTTTCTAATCAGCACCATACAGCATAGGTAGGAGGAGGGGGAGGGGTGATGGAGCAGTAGTTTTAAGCATACTTACATGTAGCATTCACTTCCACTTTAGGGCCGGGTTCACACTGGTACTACACGACTGTTGTACGACTGTCGATCCTACTTTACCCTGCGACATCAGTCCTACTTCAGTCATACTTCAGTCCTATTTCCATCCGACTTGAATGAACAGGATACAATTTTGCTCCGACTTGTGCTTTGACCAATAAAAACAATTCCAGTGTGACATAAATTCCTTTTCCTGCTGCTGTAATCACCATGTCAGATGTCACAAGTCGGATGGTTAGGATGAGGTTCCGACTTTGATCTGACTTCAATTAACTAAGTTAACATACAGCCCACGGGACACCCCTGATGTAGTGCAATATTTTGATTGAATGATTGGATACAGAGTGATTGAATAGATGGTGTGTCCTCCTATCATATAGTTTTGGTAAATCTAAAGGAGATTGTACAGAGTTTGTACAATCAGATTGTATAGTTTATGGCCACATTTATACACCTAAAATTACCTAGTTGCACTTTCAGTGTAATTAATTGTTAACAACACAGCAAACACACATTTTGCCATATACCACGAGTGACAAATGCAGTAAAAAAAACTGACAAAAATGTCCCATGAGCTACTTTGCCAGGTGTAGTTTTGAAATCAATGGGCTGCCTTATGCGTGTCACTGGAAAAACGAGCCAAAAAACATGCGCTCCCACTACTCTAGGTGTGAATGGGGCCTGAAAGTGAAATTGGTGCACTTACACAAGAACAATGAGGCTCCATTCACATCTATGTGTTTCCAAATGCATGGCAAACTGCACAGAATATGAGCGCTTTTGCCATTTGTTTCCGAAATGTTGCAAATTTGGATCGTGTTTGTGTTGTCATTACATGTTAAAGGCTCCCCAAGTGCGGAAAACGCATCGAAAACTGTGGTAACACACCATGCGCCGCTCCAAAAATAGTTCTGGAGTTTCTCTGGTGTGATTGTTGCAAGTAAGGTAGTAGGGTAGTAGGGCAGTAGGGCAAGTAGGGCAGCCCCTTCAAGTGAATGGGCTGCCTATGCGTGACGAGTGAAAATCCTCTAAAACACCCAAAACAAATGCATGCGGTAATGTGATTCTTAGCTATGTGGAGATGTGAACAAGGCCTCACACTGATTTTCCCTATCCCCTCCCTCCTATGTACTTGTATAAAGATGCAATCTGATTTTACAATCTCTGTACAATTTTCTTTAGATTTACCAGACCTATGGGATAGGAGGTCACACCTGAACAATCCATTCAATTTGTATCAAATCAGACAGGCCCTTGTACTACATATGATATTGATTGGGCTGAAAACGGACCAAAGTCAGACCAAAGTAGTGCAGGAACCTTTTCTAAAGTCGGACCGACTTGTGCCGGACCAAATAAGATGGCTCTCATAGGGAACCATTGATTTGTACACGTCATGTGACATCCGCTCCTAAAGTTGGAGCGTATGTCGCACCAGTGTGAACCTGGCCTAAGGCTGTGAATGGACATTATTGGTTTATTGGGGCAGAGCTTTTATTTTCCATTACTTGAACTTTTTATTTCTATTCCTGAATTTTCCCATACTGCACCATTAAGAACAAGCAAAAGGTCAGTGAAATGATGGTAGTAGTTTACACATGCCTCTAGTAATTAGAGTACCCCAAATATTTTAAGCATTGTTATGTACAGAAAATATGTTGCAATTCAGAACAGGATCAATAATAATAAAAATAATAAACGAGAGGAAGAATAAGGCAGGCATGTCCAAAGTCCGGCCCGCGGGCCAATTGCGGCCCGTTTTCCAGTTTAATGTGGCCCCCTGGTAATTTGGATATAGAGATATTATATACTGTATCGGCACTGCCTTGGAGGGGACAGGGAGGGGGCGGATGAGCGCCGTCAGATTACAGGAGATTCTCCTGTTTACTTGGCAGCATCTGTAATAGGAAGTCCTGTCTCCTGGGCTGCCATTGGACAACTGTTCTGTCTATCATAGGAGGTGGGACTTTGTATTAAAGAGGCCGCCATGTAAACAGGATCTTCTCCTGTATATAATCTGTTGGTGTCGTCCCACCCCCTCCATGTCCCCTCTGAGGCTGCAGATGGGCATAGATCAGGCTGCATTCATGGCACAAATGAGGCTGCATTCACGGCACATGCGAGGCTGCATTCATGGCACATGTGAGGCTGCATACATGGCAAATATCCAAATAACACGCCCAAGGTCATCTCTTCATCACACACAGCCACAAAGGCAAGAGAATTCTTGTTGGGCAGTGCATTAGTGCTTGGACGAACACACTTAATGGTTCAAAGAATGTCACGCAAAATGGTCAGCCCTCGCGCATGTTCACTTTACCAAATCTGGCCCTCTTTAAAAAAAGTTTGAACACCACTGCCATAAGGGTAGTGGAGATATAAACAAGCAGTCTTATTATAAGAGATCCGCTGAGGCAAAATAAACAACTGCACACAAACAGGAAAGAACACATTAGGGTAACATGTTACTTTTACACATTAAACAAAACTTTTAAAGTTACTAATACTGGCAAATAAAAAATTTCATCCTCTAAAAGTTTTCAAGATATAGCATATGCAATTTTAAGCCCATTAAGTAAGTTTTTTTCTAACTCTAAGTATAGAGCTTTCTGCGTTAAAAAATTAAAGATAAGGTGAATTTAACTTGTTCTCATTGCCGCAGCAGTAACATTGACGTGAAGCCCGAAATGAAAATCAACTCTAATCCCTAGAATATTATGCTGATTTTGTTATGATTATTAAGACATTAAATTTACAAAAAGCATATCCTTCAGAGCTGTGTGATAGTACCACCAATAAATGTATTTCCTTAATGTTGTTTGTTTATAATTACTGCAATTGTTTACAGGCTCGTCGTTCACAAGCTCATTACAGTATCAGTCAGAGAAATACCATAGAACCAGCATGTTCTTATTGATTATACTCTGTTGAATTTGCTTTTGTTCATTTATTTTAATGATTTAAAAACAGGACGATACATACAGCTTCAGCCGCAATATTAAAAAAAGGAAAAATAATTAAACAGTGGTTGGTTTTAATAGGGTTCATTTATTAAACCTGATGTTTAGGGATGCAAAAGATAGCATAGTTCCTGCCTTTTAACAGTCGATTATATAGATGTCAATACTTACCTATTAATAAGAAAGTGAGGCTAAACAGCTGATGGCTTGACATGAGCAACACCACTTTATTTTTTTATTTTTTTTATATAAGGTTTATATTGACAGGAACATACAAATCATAAAATTATCAATTATTTTTTTGGCTTTTGGATACTCATGCATCGTTCACCTGTGTATGCACCAGTGACTAAGTGTGTTCATCAAGAACTCAATGTCCCCTATACTGTCTGGAACCTGCAAAGCTGTTTTAATTTTGTATCTGTTCCCAGACACATTTTACCAAATACAACTCTATTTACTTTGACTGATTCCTGCGCCATTTTCATATTTTTGTATACTACAAACATCATTAACAAATTGCCACATGATTTAAAGTATTTAAAGGCTAATTTCACCTTTTCTAAAATTCCGCTCCCCTAGGTACCAATATACCATTAACCACTAGGGGTCCGTGCTATAGCCAAATGACGGCTACAGCGTGGACCTGAAAATCTGGGAGGCCGTCAATAGACGTCCTCCCCTTTGCACGCGCAGCGCGCACGCTGTGATCACTGAGTCACTGAGACTCGAGTGATCACAGATCCGTGTAAGGGGCCAGTCCCGGCCCCTTACCACGTGATCAGCTGTCAGCCAATGACAGCTGATCACATGATGTAAACAAAGGACAGGTAATCTTTTTGTTTTTCTCCTCACGCTGACAGCGTGAGGAGAAAAAAAAGCCGATCACTGGCTTGTGTACAAGGGACAACGCTTCTGAAGAGGAAGAGGCAATTCTGTCTCATCTGTGCCCACAAATACCGTCTGCCAGTGCCACCTGCCAGTGCCCACAGTGTCACCTATCAATGCCCAAGAGTGCCACCTATCAATGCCCACAAGTGCCACCTATCAATGCCCACCAGTGGTGCCAATCAGTGCCTCATCAGTGCCACCTAGTAATGCTGCCTATCAGTGTAACCTACCAGTGCCGATCAGTGCCCATTATTGCCACCCATCAGTGCCCATCACTGCCACCTATCAGTGCCACCTATCAAGGCCACTTCTCAGTGCCCACCAGTGCCACCTTTCAATGCCCTTCAGTGCCACATATCAGTGCCACCTCTCAGTGTCACCTCTCAGTGCCCACCAGTGTGCCTATCAGTCCTGCCTATCAGTGCCCACCAGTTCCGCCTTATCGGTGCCCATCAATGCAGCCCATCGGTGCCCATCAGGGCAGCCTATCAGTGCCCATCAGTGCAGACCATCAGTGCCCATTAGTGCAGCCCCATCAGCATACATCATTGAAGGAGAAAAATTACCTGTTTGCAAAATTGTATAACAAAATATAAAAAAATATATATATTTTTTTTAAATCGGTGTATTATTTTTTTTTAAACAAAAGATAAAAACCATATAGGTGATTAAATACCACTAAAAGAAAGCTCTATTTGTGGCAAAAAAATTATAAACATTTCATTTGGGTACAGTGTTGTATGACCGCGCAATTGTCATTAAAAGTGCGACAGCGCTGAAAGCTGAAAATTGGTCTGGGCAGGAGGGGGGTTTAAGTGCCCAGTATGTACCTCTGTTGCACAAAAATACAAGTTTTCTTTGATTTTGAAAACAAGGCATACCTCATCCATGGCTATATTTCGCAGATAACTTCAGAAACTTCCTGGTATACAGACAGGACAGACTAGCCAGTACGACACCGGAAGGGGTTTACCAGCTGACCTCAATAGCACACCTTCACCCATTAACTAAGTTTTCACAGCACCTCCTCCATTCCTCCATGTGTGCATTTGTCTGGCTTCCCCCTTCAGACAGGCTCAGGGTGCATGCTAAATTGCCTGGGACAACATACAGCCCACGGGACACCCCTGATGTAGTGCAAGATATTGATTGAATGATTGGATACAGAGTGATTGAATAGATGGTGTGTCCTCCTATCATATAGTTTTGGTAAATCTAAAGGAGATTGTACAGAGCTTGTACAATCAGATTGTATAGTTTATGGCCACATTTATACACCTAAAATTACCTAGTTGCACTTTCAGTGTAATTAATTGTTAACAACACAGCAAACACACATTTTGCCATATACCACGAGTGACAAATGCAGTAAAAAAACTGACAAAAATGTCCCATGAGCTAATTTGTATCCTTTTGAAATCAATGGGCTGCCTTATGCGTGTCACTGGAAAAACGAGCCAAAAAATGCGCTCCCACTACTCTAGGTGTGAATGGGGCCTGGAAGTGAAATTGGTGCATTTACACAAGAACAATGAGGCTCCATTCACATCTATGTGTTTCCAAATGCATGGCAAACTGCACAGAAAATTAGCGTTAAAGGCTCCCCAAGTGCGGAAAACGCATCGAAAACTGTGGTAACACACCATGCGCCGCTCCAAAAATTGTTCTGGAGTTTCTTTGGGGTGATTGTTGTAAGTAGGGTAGTAGGGCAGTAGGGCAAGTAGGGCAGCCCATTCAAGTGAAAGGGCTGCCCTATGCGTGACGAGTGAAAATGCTCTAAAACACCCAAAACAAACGCATGCGATAATGTGAGTCTTAGCTATGTGAAGATGTGAACAAGGCCTGACACTGATTGTCCCCATCCACTCCCTCCTATGTACTTGTATAAAGATGCAATCTGATTTTACAATCTCTGTACAATTTTCTTTAGAGTTACCAGACCTATGGGATAGGAGGTCACACCTGAACAATCCATTCAATTTGTATCCAAACAGGCAGGCCCTTGTACTACATAGCTGATGGGAGATCTAAAGGAGATTGTACAATCAGATTGTAGAGGAAGTGGGTGGAAGGTGGTATTGTAATGAGGGAGGTGTGGTCCAGAGTGGTGAA
Organism: Rana muscosa; assembly: GCA_029206835.1. Classification (NCBI taxonomy): domain Eukaryota; kingdom Metazoa; phylum Chordata; class Amphibia; order Anura; family Ranidae; genus Rana; species Rana muscosa. The sequence continues at coordinate 622,393,141 of CM055122.1, read as the reverse complement.
CACACCCTATCACACCCTCTTCTGTGATGCAACAAGAAAGTGAAGGCTTCTGGGAGATGACCTAACAGGAAGTGAATGCTGATACAAGCTACAGGAAGTGATGACATCTGAAAATCCATTCAAAGATACAAAAAAACTGACAAGATTCTAATCCTCTTGTGGATGATGTAAGTAAGAGAAAAGCACATTGGGATGGCTGGGCCAGGAATGGCTTTGGAAAACACTTCTAGTTATTATGAAAAGAGAAATTTTGCCAGAAAAGGTGAACTTATCCTTTTATTTCCAAACTGAGCAGTCCCACTAAAGAGGGTTCCATATGACCCATATATATGCTCTCTTCTTACAACCAGCCCTCCATTTTCTTCCTTTTCCCTGCCCTCCCCAAGTGGATCAGATTTTTTGTTTGGGTTGCACAGCTCATATGCCTAATCCTGAACATAAGCAACCCTAAAAAATTAGTTGGATGCACATTTTGACAACCTTTAGGCACAAGATAATAAGACCACTCCATAGCACTCCATATACTTGCCTGTATGACTCTGCGAAGCTAACAAATTATAGGGGAGAGGGTACAGAAAGGACAGCAGTGTAGAGGCTCCTGGTGTTGGCGTATGGAGTTGGTACAGCAATCAGCACCATTTTTTTTTCTATCCAATTGATTAAACCCACAGTAGGGTCTGGTGCCACTAAAACACATGAAATACTGATCTGATCCAGCAAAAAAAATGGTTATATTGAGTATCTTTTTTTTAACAAGGTATTCTATATTTGTAGCACTACCCTGGCAGGAGCTGCTGCTACAGGATGGGTTCTCCCATACACAGGCAAAAATAATACTGGTGTTCATTCTCTTTACCACCTGACAAAGGCTCTAGGTGACACTAGGTGTGTGAAGAACAACACTGAAAGCAAAAGCAAACAACACTCAATGCAGCAATAGCAACCAACACTCAACCCTGGGTGAGCAATAAGAGGAATGTGGCTCATTGTTGGGGCCCAACTACACTCAAATAGTCCATAGGTGACAACTTGCCAGTGGGTAAGTATTCTGGGGATGGGGCCTTTGAAACGCAATGGGGGATCACCCAAATGTCAAGTGAAGGTATCTAAAATTCAAAAGAGTAATAATATCTTCACAAAGTATTCCAAATCAACTGACAATGAGGGGGCGAGGAGGTCCCCTTTAAAGGAAGGTGGCCAAAGGCTAACAAATCCAACAGCCAATGAAATGTCTACCTGGATAGCATGTGTGTGCTCCAAAAACTACGATGGTTTAACAATGTGTGCGTTATGCAATGTTTAGTGCAAAAAATGTTTTCATATGTAGGTACCCCTGAAGGGTGCATTTACATTCATGTGTGCACGTACATGGGGACTGGGTGTTTTTTTAGGGGGGTAAAGGTGATTGAGTGTAACTTTATTTCCTGATTCTTTTTTTTTACTTTCATCAAAACTTTATTTCAAAAAAGTCCCCTATGTTACAGTATATAATAGTTTTAAGACAGACTCTGATGTCTCACCTGCTTTCTATTAATAATAATGTAGCACAGATTGCATTACATTAACTTCTGCCTGCAAGGGCCAGGAAAGTGAAACTGGAATGGACATTTTACACATTGCTTCCAGGTTCATTCTAGCTAGGAGGATCATTGAACGGATGTTTGAGTTCATGTGCCCAGGGAAGGACAAGTGTTGTGTGCAGGTGCGGGTCTATGTGCCCGTGTGAATGAAGCATTAGGGGATCAGAAAGGATTTTTTTTCTTCATTGGAGCAAATTGGACCATGTTTTAAGGGTTTTTTATTTTATTGCCTTTCTCTTGATCATAAGTCGGTATAGGGTTCTGCATATGGAGGTTTTCAATTTACTATTATTATTATGATTTTTTTTTTTATTATTATGATTTTTTTTCTATTGGTTGAACTAGATGTTCTTGTACTTTTACGTGTGTCTTTTTTCAATCCCCCAACTATGTAACTTTAACAAAATGTATGTATTGTTGTTATTATACAGGATTTATATAGCGCCAACAGTTTGCGCAGCACTTTACAATATAAAGGGAGACAATACACCAACAGTACAATTCAATACAAGGGGAGGGGCTGGTGAAACAAAAGGTAGTAACTGTGAGGGATGAACTGATGAGGGAAGTAGAAGATTCAGTTGTTAGCTGAAGGCAGGATAGGCCTCCCTGAAGAGATGAGTTTTCAGGGATCGCCTAAAAGTGGACAGTATAGGAGATAGCTGGATAGATTGGGGTAGTGAGTTCCAGAGGATGGGAGAGGCTCTGGAGAAGTCCTGGAGATGAGCATGGGAGGAGCAGACAAAGGAGCTAAAAGGTCTTGGGAGGAGCAGAGAGGACGGTTTGGGTGGTATTTGGAGATAAGATTGGCTATGTAGCTCGGGGCAGAGTTATAGCGGGCTTTGTATGTTATTGTTAGTTTTTTTAATTTAATTCATTGGGCAATGGGAAACCAGTGGAGGGATTGGCAGAGAGGAGTGGCGGACACTGAATGGTTGGAAGGGGGGTGAGTCTGGCAGTGGCATTCATGATAGATTAAAGAGGGGATAGCTTGAGGAGAGGTAGGCCAAGGAGGAGGGAGTTACAATAGTCTAGTTGAGAAATAACAAGAGAGTCAATAAGTTGTTTAGTGGTGTCAACGGTTAGAAAGGGGCATATTTTGGAGATGTTTCAGAGGTGAAGTTTACAAGATTTGGACAGTGATTGGATTTGGGGCTGAAAGGACAGGTCAGAGTCCAGGATTACACATAGCTCCTGGCATTGAGGGGAGGGACTGATGGACTGGAGGAAAAATTATGAGCTTATATGAAAAATGCTTTCAATCATACATTTAACAGATCAAAGGGAGCAAATAAGAATGTTACATTGTAAGAGTTTACATACACTTTAAGAGTAAAGTGTTTGCTTGCACAACAGTGATATTTATTAATGATGTAATGTGCATATATGTAATGTGTATGTTACTTAGACAGTAACAGTATGTACTTTGTATCTTGACTTTTGCAAGGTGGAGAATCTGGAAGAGGGTGCTTTCTATGAATTTAAGATAGCTGCATCCAATCTTGCTGGGCTTGGCCTTCCCTCTGATCCAAGTGAACACTTTAAATGTAAGGCATGGACATCACCAGAGCCAGGTATGACCTATTCAGTTCATACATCTTTAGTCCTGCCCCTATGTCTTGCATTAACCTATTGTATCCAGTGAGAAATAAATGACTGGTAAGAAATTTCTAAATCTTGCTAAGCCTTGGGTAAAACTCAAACTTTGTGTATGGGGTTGAAGCATGCTAGAAACATTCTCTCAAATGATCTTCAGCATTTTCCTAAGAAATAAGAATAATTCAGTGCATGGTTTGATTTAAAGTTGATTTGACTTATCAAATCAGTTGTTAGGACATACTCGGCAATTAGCAATAATTTTGTAAGAGAGTAGTTTTATGGGATATATCAATGACTAAACATAATTAGTTCCTCATATCATAAGCTACTAAAAGCTAATATTTAGTTCATTGTCAAGGATCTGCCCTTTATCTCTTCAATGTGTTAAAATATGTTCATTATTGATGAGTTTTAGAAGATAAATTGAAGGAAGCTGCACCTCTAATCATTAAAATTCAAGTAAAACTTGAAACTTAGACACAAGAAAAACAATTCTGTATGCAGAGAAAACAAGTTATTTTATTACAACACACAATGTCTCAAAAGCAGAGCACAATCCCATGCGGCAGAATAGTTATATTATCAATGATAGCTATACTACTCAAATATATTTTTCTTTATTTTACCATCCCTTCATATACAAGGCCATTTTTATCAGTTTTCAACTTTCTTGTTATGCACACTAATATGGAATTAGGATTGATAATGTGCATATTTTTGATAGCCATGACAAATGCTGAAAATTGCTTACTGAATGTTTAATGCAGTTTCATGTCTTTTTATGGGCTAGAAGTATGGTTAGTTTCATTTTACTCTATAACTACAGTTGACAAGGAATCAGCTTTCATCAGTTCTTTTTAGTTAAAAAAAATTGATTTCTGGATGACTTAGTACAAACAACAGACTTGGGGGGCACACCCTAAATGCGTTTACATGATTCAAGATGGTGCTGCTATAAGACCAACAAACAGTACAAAATAGATTATAGTGCACACATACAAAAATGACATTAAATCATGCAAGGCTATTTAAAACACCTGAACATATTCAAAATATGGGGATTTGGTCACACCATATGGCCATATAGTGCTAAGCCCACTACTGCGTCAAAGTACATCAATATCATGGGGTCCTACACTATTCATAGAATGAAAGATCCTGCGTCTCAACCATGGGAGACAAACCCATCTTTATGGGAGAACTGAAAGGACTTATAACACAGGTGGACACTAATAAGAGGTAATGGCAGGGGGATGGGGTTCTAGATGACTTAGAACACGTGTCAAACCCAAGGTCCATGGGCTAAATCTGGTCTGCCAGCCCATTTCATGTGGCCCTCATACCCAGTGCTTTTTTTAAGCTGTAACGTGGTGGAACTATGCTCTGCCACCTCCGGCTCTTGCCCTCCACTTCCTGATCACCACTGTCAATTGTAAACACAAAAGCCTTCTTATGAGGGCTGTGAAGGGAGATGTGTGCAAAAGGTGGGGGTGGGGGAGAGTATTGCAGAGGTCAGAGCCGAGGAGGGGTGGAAGTGAGATGTGGACATCTTGTGAAAGAGAGCTGAACCCTGCACACTACACCTCTAAACCTTTTAATCTGTATGTAGCGCACTCCTCAACTCTGCACTTGGTATGTAGCACACCCCTGAACCCTGCATTGTAAATGTAGGGCACCTCTGAACTCCAGCACTATGTATGTAGAGATCCCCTGAAACTTCACTCTGTGCATAGGGCATCCCTGAACTCCGCACTAAACATACCTCCTGGTATTTATTGCTTCTTTAAGATCCTCCCACTGCTAGTGCAATTTGGCCACACCCACCAAGTAATGCAGTTAGGCTGGTTGGGGGGGAGGGGGGCAGTGTAGCAGAAAATAGGGAAAGTTCCTGCACCTTTTATGTGACAAAAAAAATCCCTGGATGCATTTATATAGTCTTACAGATACAACCGACCCTTAGGACAACCATAATGAAATTTTATTTGACACCCCTGACTTAGAATATATGGATTACTGCATTTTGATCATTGTGTTGTGCCTTATTATAGTGGATTTCCAATTTATTTAGATATTCCCTATACACAGAGATTATATGGGACCCTGGTGTGGCCTAGGTGAACAAGCAATACAAAATGATACAATAAATGTCTGTGGCCTATGATATTCAATAATTTCTTTTGATTGCTACTGATCATTAAACAGATGGTAATTTCAAAAGGCAGAATATTTAGCACATCCCAATTTTTTAAACTTTAGTGCAGTAGCATGCAGAATTGTCCCTTTTCTGCAGTTACTGGGTTTTAGTAGTACTGGCAGCCTTAATCTGAGATGTCATATGCATTATATACATATTTACAGTATATACCGTAATCTGGTATTACAGCACAGACAAAAATTCATTTTGTAAGAAGATAGTGGCCAACAGGTTACACTGTCTCCAAAAGGAGAAATGGACACTGACAACCAAAAATCTGTTGGCCAGCATAGAATGACTCTACCCACAACCATCATGCTTCAGTTGTTGCTAGTGTCCTCAGGAGAGTGGATGTGTTTTCTTTGGCTCTGCTGTTAACTGTTCTTGTGGAAGAATTTCTATTATCAACTGCTGCTGATAGATTCATGCCCGACATATAAAATCCTGGAAGTCTCACCAGTCAGCCAACATGCACTGGTAGATTCATGTCAGATATATAAAATCCTGGAACTCTCTCCAGTTCACTCAGCACAGGTTTCCCAGGTTTTACACATTAGTGTTCTCTCTGTGCTGGCCTTGCACTCGCAGCACTGACAACTCACATTTAGGGACAGGCCAATATTGTCTGAGGAGACCCTGTTGAAGGTTCAGACCAGGGCTATAGCATATCGTGAGTATGCCCCGTAGGGGCTGCTAAGTGATGTGTCCCACCTGTCACCCTGCTCGGCATTCACTTCCCAGACACTCCAAGACAATGAACAGTCCATTGGCTTTGTTTTGTTATTTTATTGAGGAAATTTAACTTGGATAGGGTATGGGAAATATCTGTCATTGCCTCCCTTTCAACAGAGTGACTTTCTGTCTTCTCTGAACTTTAAGGACACATATTTGCATGTCCCTATTGTTCAAGCATATCTATGTTTCCTATACTACCAGTTCTTGGCACTGCTAAACATTTACCTATCTGGAAGGAACTGAACACCATTTACATCACTTCTGCTACTATACATGACAGCTTCCTGCTACCAGTACTACCAGTAATGTTACTGGCAACATTCACTTACACGAACAGGAATCCCTAGATATTTAAGCAAGGAGATGGGGATAATTAAAAAAAGGGCATTGGTTCCCCTGCAATTCATATCAAGCCCTCCAGGTCTGGTATGAATTTTAAGGGGGACCCCATGCAGAAAATATAAAAAAGAAGCGGCATGAGGTTCCCCCATATTCTATGCCCTCAACATGGGGGTCTTCTGCCATGGGGGATCTACCTGGCAAAGCACATTGTTGATGAGGCTGAGGGCCTCTGTCTCACAATTCTGGACTTGTGGTTGTGGGGGTCTTTGGGGGAGATTATTGGATTCTGGAAGCCCACTTTAACAATAAGGGGGCTCCCAGATGGGACCCTCTCATGTAAACAGTAAAAAAAAACACAGATTTAAAAAAATCTTTTTATAACCCCCCTAAAAAAATCCCACCATATACATTCATGTGCATCCCAGTGACATCATTGACCAAATATGTAACTAATTGGTCAATGATATCAACCATAAGACCCCACCCCTTTGTATATATGAACTGTCATTTGGCCGAAATAAAGAGACCACGGCAGATGCACAGCAATGGGTTTTTTTTTCAGTGGGTTGGCAGACATTGGGCATTGTGATTGTTATCATTGGACCATTTTGTTTTTCTATTTGTTAAGGGGTCTGATCAAAACTGTATTTGTTTACTATCGACATTTAATTTTTGTTAATAAGTAGGGGTGCTTTTTACTCATTCATGTTTCAATAAGCACCTCACTCACCAACCCCCTCAACCACCAGGCCAGAGTTGTGGAGAAGAGTCCCTTCTCCTCATCAACATGGTATTCTAAATCAGTATTCCTAATCATAAAAATGCTCTCCTACTGCATAATGTATGTGAACAATTTATTTATTTTTATAGTCCTATGGACTTTATTGTGGATCAAATTTGCCACCCAAACTTTGTGACGTTTGCAAACCCTGCTCGAAACCAAACCCAGTTGTTTTCCACTATCGAGGAATCCTCCAAATTGCAACATAATAGGGCCCAAATCAGATAAAGTCATTGAATTAAAGCTAAACTTTAGGTAGATACACAACCACCAATTAATGTTTGTTTTTCATAAAAAAACGAAATATATATATTTTTAAAAATGCCTCTAGTTTAACCGCCTGGATTTTTATTAATATTAGTGTAGCAGGGTGTTCCCCTTTAATGCAGAGAGACTACATTACCCAGAACCCCATTCGGCAATGTTTCCACCCCAGAGACTCATGGGAGGGGTTATATAAGGAGGAGGCGCGGCTGCGCTCGGCCTCTTTTGGACACGAGACTTCAGGGACTGATCCTCCTGTGCGGATGTGTCGGAGTGCAAGGCCTGAAGCCTGAGACCTTGCGCAGCACCAAAGAGCATTCCACCCCACTGCGAGCCTGGGTGGCATCTGACTTCGCTTGTCTACAGCCTTGACCGGATCGGGGACCCGATCGCTGGAGACACTGTGTGTGTGTGTGACACAGTCGGTGGAAGTTCCCCGGACTGGGACCGCGTCCGGATGGGTGAGAGGGCGTATGCCCAGACCATATACTGTTGTTGCTAATGGGCCTATAGACTGCCGTGGCCCACAAGTTATTTCTGATACTCTCATTAGAGAACCTTATCAGAGCTGAATTTGGAGTTTACATAGCAAAGTGTTTATTTCATCTCTACCTCCTCATTGGATTACAAATGGTATTCTGTTAATGTGCACCACCTTTAAAGATCTGCCGGTGAAGAAAACCATCATCCCCTATAGACTGAGTTGTAGATATCTGAACTAGGCCTGGCCAGCTAGTTAGTTCATTTGGTTACTGCGTCAAAGGACGCCTAGTTAACGGTCGCCCGCGCGGCGCACCTTTACTGTTCATTCTAATGCATAGTGTGTTATTGCTGCAGGGCTCTGCAATTTATTATCTGTGAACTGTTACCACTGTTAACCTTTCTTATCAAAAGCTTAAGTAAACCTTATACCTTTTACTATTATTGTCTTGGTGTCTGGGTTTACTCATACAGTATAAGAATAGATATATTGCTGCCAATACTAACTGTGCCAGTAGGGGGTCGAGTACATTGCCGGGGTTTGGCGGAGCTGTTTTCAGGGCCCAAACTAAATTTGCGGCCTTCTTAAGTGGAGGTATCGCTACACGTGGGGGTTCTCGTCTGGGATCCTGATACAGCAGGTGAACGCCAGAAGTGCCGGCATGGACCCTATGGATTCACAAGCGATAGAAGAGTGGTGCAAAGCCGTTAGGGCAGAGCCAAACAACTCAATAGTCATCAGCCTCCCTGGGGAGGAATGGAAGACTGAGACAGTAGAGGAGCTGATGAAGTCAGTGTCCCCAGATCACACACCATGGGTGATAGATATAAATTCAGATCCAGACACTTCATATCAGTATGCACTGGTGGAATACGGAGACGGGATACCAGAGGCTTGCAAGCGCAAGTGTGTAAAGACGCCAGACAATAGAACCTATAGGTTGGCGCCTGCTTTAACTATAAAGAAGGAACCATCACCGATGGGATCACCGCAGGCTGCGCCCCGTACCTCACCAGTAAAAGGAGACAGGGTGACGCCCCCGGTGACACCCACACCTGCCACTGCTATATCACCAGAATTGATAAAGGCGATAGGGGATCTGCTAATCAAATGTCAGAAGACAAGTACGGTGCATGTAGAGACTAGCTACCGGAGACTGAAGACATTCTCAGGGAAGCTCCCTGTCCCTGCAGGGGAAGAAGATTTTGATACCTGGGTGGAGCAGGCATTGCAGGCAGTAGAGGCATGGGAGGTGTCTGAAGCGCAGAAGAGGCAACGAGTGATAGAAAGCCTAAAAGGCGCAGCAGCAGAAGCAGTGAAAAGTTTTCGGTTTGGGAATGCAGATTGCACGGCTCAAGACTGTCTAGCCATGTTACAGGAAGAGTTTGGTCAATTGGATAAGGTGACAGAGATGGTATACCAATTTGAATATACTTTCCAACAACCAAGGGAGAAACTGTCAGAATATGTTAGGAGACTAAACAGGTTGCTGTGCAAAATTGTGTTGAAGAAGGGAATGAAGCCCCAAGATACAGATGCGGCAAGAATGAAGCAAGTCTTAAAGGGAGCGTTACACTCGGATCCAGTCTGGCTGCACCTGAAAACCTCGGGAGGAGGAACGTTGCTGACTTATGCTGACTTGATAAAAATCATCAGAGATGAGGAGGCGCTACAACAGGACCAGCAAATGACTAAGGCAAATGTTGTCCCCGCACAGGTGCTAGTCAATCCAGTGATGACCCCTAAAAGAGACTCAGAGGTAGACACTTTAAAAGCACAAATGTCCAAGGTGTTAGAAATGTTGACCTCTCTGATGGCAAAAGACACAGAGGGTCCCAAGAGAGAGGTACCACGGAAGGAACTATTCCCAATTGCTTCGGCACCCGCATCTTTACAAGAATGGGGAGATATAGTCTGCTTTAACTGTGGAGGAATTGGCCATATTGCAGCTACCTGTTCCAGTCCCAAGAAGAAGAAGCTAGACAACCGCAAGCCGGCGGGAAACTCCAGAGGGCCCCGGTGAAGGAGTCAACCGGGTGCCCATTACCTTCAGTGAGCTCCAAGCTGAAAGCGAAGCAGAAGGAAAGAGGAGATAAAACACCTCGGAGGAAACACAACATTCCTCAACAGAGATACACCCCAGAGAAAGGGGGCAAGACCCCTCAGAAGAGGCACAGCACTCCCCAGAGGGGGTGCACACCTAAGAAAAATAATAGTATCCCTCAGCGGGTCTGTACACCCATCAAGAGGAAGGAAATTAATGCATACCAGGCTCAAGAAAGATTAAAGTCCAAAGGGAACTGGATGAGAGAAAGTCCGAAGGGAAAGGGCCAGAAGAAGGCGACCCCTGCCAGGCCATATCCGGAGAGGCTAGTAGGCCCATCTCCTATAGTGCCCATTCAAGTGGAGGGAGTCTACACCAGAGCCATCTTGGATACTGGGGCACAAGTGACCCTGTTATACCGAGATTTCTACGAGAAGCACTTCAGTCACCTGCCCATCCAGAAGATAGAGGGACTAGAGATATGTGGGATTGGGACCCAGAATTTCCCCTACAATGGCTATTTGCTTCTCAAGATGATCTTTGACCCATTCGTGGCTGGGAAAGCCGAAGTGTTTGACACTCTGGCGGTTGTGTGCCCTCGGCCGTCAGGAGCCAACAAGAGTTCCCTTATAATAGGAACAAACACGGACCTGGTCCGAAGACTTCTGACCCCTCTAGTGAAAGAGAAGGGGTCAGCGGCCACCAAGATTCACCCCATGCCGAAGACGGCTTATCAACGGCTGGTCCTAGAGCAGAAGACCCCTGGAGAGGGGATAGGGAAGGTGTGGAGACTTGGAAGAGAAGGGATGGTGTTGCAGCCCGGTGAAGTAACCTGTCTCAGAGCCACTGTGAAGCTTACTTGGGAGCAGCCTGGACCCTTTGTCATGTTGGAGTCTGACCCAAGGGAAGAGTCCCCCGGCCTGGAAGTGATACCAGAAGTGATTCCGCTGAGGGCCCTGAAGAAGGCCCATTGTAGAGTTCCAGTGAGTGTTAGGAACAATATAGATGGCCCCATGGAAATCCCAGCCAGGATGCTGCTGGGCCAGGTGAGCCCTGCTGCCCCGGTCAACTTGTCGGAAGTAAAGGGGGCGGGCGAAGGAGGAGATGCTTGGGAGAAGCTATCCATGGAAAACCCGAACCTGCCCAGGGCTTGGAAGGAGAGAGCCAAGGCCCAGTTGACCAGATGGGAGAAGATCTTCTCCAAAGATGAGTTCGATGTGGGGTGTGCAAGGAGTGCCACCCATCGGATCCGCCTCCAAGAAGATAAGCCCTTTAGGGAGAGGGTCAGGCGGGTCCCACTAGCGGATCTGGAGGATCTAAGGGAACAACTTGCAGAACTAAAAAGGACTGGTGTGATACGGGAGTCCAGAAGCCCTTATGCCTCCCCGATAGTGGTGGTCAGGAAGAAGAATAGATCGTTGAGGCTCTGTATCGACTACAGGACTCTTAGCAGGAGAACCATACCCGACCAGTACACCACTCCGAGAATAGAGGATGCCCTACAGAGCTTGTCTGGAGCCAAGTGGTTCAGTGTTATGGATCTCAAGAGTGGGTACTATCAGATCCCTATGCACCCAGAAGACAAGGAGAAGACAGCTTTCATAACCCCAGTGGGATTCTTTGAATTCGACCAGATGCCCCAAGGTCTGTCTGGAGCCCCAGCTACTTTCCAACATCTCATGGAGAAGACTGTAGGAGACATGAACCTCATTGAAGTCCTTGTATACCTGGACGATGTCATTGTCTTTGGAAGAACCCTGGAGGAACACGAGGAGAGGCTGGAAAAAGTCTTGAGGAGACTCAGTGAGGAGGGACTCAAGCTTTCGCCTGAGAAGTGTCGGTTCTACCAATCTTCTGTGAATTATCTGGGGCACATAGTGTCTGAAGAAGGGGTGGCCACAGACCCTGAGAAATTGGAGGCAGTTACCTCCTGGCCACGACCCACCACAATAACAGAACTCAGGTCCTTCTTAGGGTTCTGCTCCTATTACAGGAGGTTTGTGGAAGGATTCGCCCGAATTGCTAGACCATTGAATGAACTGCTCAAGACTGAGGGAGAAGAGGACGACTCAGAACCCAGGAAGCCGGGAGAGTCAGTCAAAGATCAGTGGAACCAGAAATGTGAAGAGGCCTTCCAGGCATTGAAGAAGAGCCTAACCACTGCTCCAGTCTTGGCCTACGCAGACCCAACCAAACCCTATGAACTACACGTAGATGCTAGTCATGACGGTCTGGGAGGAGTGCTTTATCAAGAACACGAAGGGCAACTACGGCCTGTTGCCTACGTGAGCAGGAGCCTGACCCCCACTGAGAAAAACTACCCCACTCACAAGCTGGAGTTCCTGGCCCTTAAGTGGGCGGTAGTAGACAAGCTCAAAGACTACCTGTATGGGGCGGAGTTCACTGTGAAGACCGACAACAACCCCCTGACCTACTTATTCACTACAGCAAAGCTGGACACCACTGGACACAGGTGGCTGGCCGCATTGTCTGGATTCAATTTCAGCCTAAAGTACAGGCCAGGGATTGGGAATCGAGATGCAGACGCTTTGTCCAGAAGATCTCATGGTTCCACCCATGACATGGAAGACTGGACCCAAGTGGCACCTGATGGGGTGCAGGCCCTTTGTCAAGGGGCTGAATTACAAGCCAGAGGGGGCTCAAGGGTGGAAGAGATAGGAGTTACCATGGTAGGAGTCCCCAAACAATACTGTAGAGTAACTCAGCTGGGGGAAGACCATCTGCCAAAGTTGTCCAAGAAGGAACTAAGGTGTGACCAATTAGAAGATCCCATGGGGAAATTGGTTCTGGAAGCCCTGGAGAATCAGGATCCAAACAAACTCCTGGGTCACTCCTCAAAGGAAGCCCGCCTGTTGAGGAAAGAGTGGGACAGGTTATAGGTACATCAGGGAGTGGTCTACCGAAGGGGCCCCTCTGATGACCTGGAAGATAAATGGCAATTGTTTCTTCCAGAAAAACATTGAGAGACTGTTCTGATTGCCCTACATGACAATCACAGCCATCTAGGGGCGGAGAGGACCTTTCAACTTGTCAGAAGTCGGTTCTATTGGCCCTGCATGAGGGCAGAATTAGAAGAGTACTGCCACTCATGTGCACGTTGCATCCAGAGGAAGACTTTACCTCATCAAGCTGCCCCAATGGACCATCTACAAAGTCAAGGCCCAATGGATCTGGTATGCATTGATTTCCTCTGCCTCGAACCCGACCTGAGTGGACTGGGAAATGTTCTGGTGATAACCGATCATTTCCCCCGGTATGCCCAAGCTTTTCCAACCAAAGACCAGAAGGCTTCCACTGTAGCCAAGATACTTATGGAGAAGTATTTTGTCCATTATGGGCTGCCACAGCGACTCCATTCAGATCAAGGAAGGGACTTTGAGAGTCGGCTGATCCGGAAACTCCTGGATTCGTTAGGAATCAAGAAAACCCGAACCACACCTTACCACCCACAGGGAGATGCTCAGCCGGAGAGGTTTAACCGAACCCTGATCAACATGTTGGGAACTCTGGATAGTGAGAAGAAACAACATTGGAGCAAACACATAGCAGCTATAGTACACGCTTACAACTGCACCACCAGTGATCCTACAGGCTACTCCCCATATCGACTCATGTTTGGGAGAGAAGCGAGACTACCTGTGGACTTGGCCTTTGGTACCTCTCTGGACCATTCCTCAGCCACATCCCACAAAGGATATGTGGACAGGCTCAGACACAGCCTGAAAGTGGCCTATGAACAAGCTCAAGCGGCCTCAGATCAAAGAGGGGCTCGAAACAAAAGAAACTTCGACTTGAAGGTCCGGGTACAAGACCTACAGCCCGGGGATAGAGTACTGTTATGCAATCTGGGGGTCCCTGGGAAACACAAACTTGCAGACAGATGGAGATTTGAACCCTATGTCATCTGTAGGAAGTTGCCGGGCCTACCTGTCTACAAGTTGTAGCCAGAAGGAAAGGTAGGCCCACTGAAGATGTGGCATCGAAACCACCTGCTCCCACTTGCTGAGGCAGTCAGGATACCTCCCGTGAGAGATTCCTCTGAACCGGTCTCTATTCTGGATGCTCCCAGACCAAACACTCGGTCGCAGACCTCCCGAGCTGAAGATGGAGAGGCCTCTCAACTTAGTGAAGATGAAGAAAGAGAACTTGATTGGCTGTGGCCTTCCCCAACTCCAGGAACTTCTACTATAGATCTTCCACCCACTGAAGACACTCCAGATGGAACACTGAACCCAGAAGCCACAGAGTTCATCCCATCTAGTCCTTCATCAGATTATAGGGAAGATGCCCGTGATAGTTACTCAGAGGAAGAGGAGCCTGTGGCACCAGAGCCAGAAATCCCAAGAGGGCAAAGGGCTCGAAGAGTCATCCGGCCTCCTAAGAAGCTGACCTACCCACAAATGGGGAATAGCTCAGAAGACTGTAGTTACTGCTAGGAGAAGTGCTGAAAGTCCGGATCCCCCCACTGTCCATTTGGTGGAGGGCAACCCCAACTCACTCTCGGGCACAGTTAGGCAGGCCACCCATGATAATGTTACCTGTGGGCGAGGGAATTCTACCCCTCAGTTTTGGTGGGAATCCCCTATGCCAACTTTGTTCGCAGAATTGTCTAGAGTTGTACATAGTCTTTAATAAGGTTTATCTTTGGGGACCAAAGAGTTCAAGTGGGGGGAGTGTGTAGCGGGGTGTTCCCCTTTAATGCAGAGAGACTACATTACCCAGAACCCCATTCGGCAATGTTTCCACCCCAGAGACTCATGGGAGGGGTTATATAAGGAGGAGGCGCGGCTGCGCTCGGCCTCTTTGGGACACGAGACTTCAGGGACTGATCCTCCTGTGCGGATGTGTCGGAGTGCAAGGCCTGAAGCCTGAGACCTTGCACAGCACCAAAGAGCCTTCCACCCCACTGCGAGCCTGGGTGGCATCTGACTTTGCTTGTCTACAGCCTTGACCGGATCGGGGACCCGATCGCTGGAGACACTGCGTGTGTGTGTGACACAGTCGGTGGAAGTTCCCCGGACTGGGACCGCGTCCGGATGGGTGAGAGGGCGTATGCCCAGACCATATACTGTTGTTGCTAATGGGCCTATAGACTGCCGTGGCCCACAAGTTATTTCTGATACTCTCATTAGAGAACCTTATCAGAGCTGAACTCGGAGTTTACATAGCAAAGTGTTTATTTCATCTCTACCTCCTCATTGGATTACAAATGGTATTCTGTTAATGTGCACCACCTTTAAAGATCTGCCGGTGAAGAAAACCATCATCCCCTATAGACTGAGTTGTAGATATCTGAACTAGGCCTGGCCAGCTAGTTAGTTCATTTGGTTACTGCGTCACAGGACGCCTAGTTAACGGTCGCCCGCGCGGCGCACCTTTACTGTTCATTCTAATGCATAGTGTGTTATTGCTGCAGGGCTCTGCAATTTATTATCTGTGAACTGTTACCACTGTTAACCTTTCTTATCAAAAGCTTAAGTAAATCTTATACCTTTTACTATTATTGTATTGGTGTCTGGGTTTACTTATACAGTATAATAATAGATATATTGCTGCCAATACTAACTGTACGAGTAGGGGGTCGAGTACATTGCCGGGGGTTGGCGGAGCTGTTTTCAGGGCCCAAACTAAATTTGCGGCCTTCTTAAGTGGAGGTATCGCTACATTAGCTTTCTCTAATTCTCTGTAATGGAGCACTCAAACCTAGATAGTGCAGGGTAGTATTAAAAGCCCAACCAGTCTGTTGTTGATCCTGTTCTTTGCTGTTGCTCCTTTCAGGGGCGGATCCAGGGGGGGCAATGGAGCAAATGCCCCCCTCCCTGAGAAACTATTTGCGGGTGAGTGAGTGGGCGGGTGAGAGAGCGCTTGGCGTGCGGCTCCGCGGGTGGGTGAGAGTGAGAGCGAGCGGGCCGGGCAGCTGGGCGGCTTGGTGAGTGTCTGAGCGAGTGGGGGTGCAGAGAGATGACATCATCTCTCACCACCCGCCCTGCATCCCTGGAGTTCCACCCTCACTGTGCAGGCAGCCACGGGCAACACAGAGATTGCATCATCTCTCTGCTGCCTGATTCTGGGACACAGCAAGGGACAATTGGAGCAGGCAAGTGACAATCCGCAATGTATGACAGGCGACGTGGCAAGTTTCAATCCGCAACGTGTGACAGGCGACGTGGCAAGTTTCAATCCGCAAATTGTGACAGGTGACGTGGCAAGTTTCAATCCGCAACGTGTGACAGGTGATGTGGCAAGTTTCAATCCGCAACGTGTGACAGGCGACGTGGCAAGTTTCAATCCGCAACGTGTGACAGGTGACGTGGCAAGTTTGAATCCACAATGTGTGACAGGCGACGTGGCAAGTTTCAATCCGCAACGTGTGACATGTGACTTGGCAAGTTTTAATCCGCAACATGTGACCGGCGACGTGGCAAGTGACAATCAGCAACTTGTGGCAGGTGACGTGGCAAGTGACAATCCGCAACGTGTGGCAGGTGACGTGGCAAGTGACAATCCGCTAATTGTTGCAGGTGACGTGGCAAGTGACAATCCGCTACTTGTTGCAGGTGACATGGCAAGTGACAATCCGCAACGCGTGCCAGGTGACGTGGAAAGTGACAATCCGCAACTTGTGGCAGGTGACGTGGCAAGTGACAATCCGCAACTTGTGGCAGGTGACGTGGCAAGTGACAATCCGCAACTTGTGGCAGGTCCACAACTTGTGGCATGGCAGGTGACGTAGCAAGTGATAATCCGCAACTTGTGGCAGGTGACGTGGCAAGTGACAATCCGCAACTTGTGGCAAGTGACAAACGTGTGGCAGGTGACGTGGCAAGTGAAAATATGCGACGTGGCAAGTGATAATCCGCAACTTGTGGCAGGTGACGTGGCAAGTGACAATCTGCAACTTGTGGCAAGTGACAATCCGCTACGCATGGCAGGCGACAGTGGCAAGTGACACACTCGGGGCTCCCACTGATTCAGCATTATGGTGAGCTGAACCATTTCATTTTATATTACAATGTAATAATAGAAATAATACGCTTCAATCATTCTGACACCAGGATGATTGAAGCTCCCACACCAGCCATTTCCCCGATAAATTGTCCATAAAAAAACATATTTTCTGGCAGTGCCCCTCCCGAGACTAGACTCTGGATCTGCCCCTGGCTCCTGTAGAGGTGAAGGACCAGCTGCTGTCTGACTTAAGTTCTTAGGTCACAGAACTCTCTGTCTAGAATTATGAAAAGAGGTTAAACAGTCCACATATATGTATTTCAGTTTCCATGGAGTTTAGCTTTAAAGGTCATATGTTGTTGTTTTCTTTGTCCTAATATATGTTTTTAAAATATACAAGGCAATGTTCAATTGTTGAAAAAATGTCAAACATATGGTGAACTCTAAATGTTATCTTCATCCATCTAAAATTTCCATTTCTGTATAAAGTACATTGGATTTAGCTCAGAAAGTAATAACATTACCCTTGGGACAACAAACAGCTACATATATTTTATGTATCAGATGGAGTTTTGGACACTGCGAGAGATTAAAATACTAAATTCAATACATTACAGAGCAAACCATACACCCACCTTTATCATATTTGGAGATTCCATGATATCATTGGTGTGAATATAGAATAGTCCAGTACCATGTTCATTCCTTTTTTATCTCTACATACTGGTATTCTGCATCAGAAAAAAATGTATATAAGAAAGTACAATATATTATTTTGTATGATATATTGCTGGCACAGCAAGGAACTCCATTTCCTAGAGTGATATTTTCATGACACTGAGATGGTTATTTCCAAGTTATTTTCTGTAAAAAAAAAAAAAGTTTGATTATAACCCGATATAGCTACTTAATGTTCAACTGAAAAATCTAGTTTCGGTGAGAAAAGGAAGCACACTGTATTTGTAAATAAATAGGAGGTCATGTAGCTTGAAAGATGAGTGTGCTGTAATTTACAGTCTGGTGCAAAGAGGTGACATAGTGTATATTGGCTTTTTCAGGTTTATGTGACAAAATACAGTTGAGGTTATTCTGTATGTGTGTGTTTGGGGTTACATAATCTGGATAGTGCATTAAAAATTGCACTTACCCTTAAATAGCATGTATAAGGAACATATTACACATCAGATATAATAATACTTGCTACATAAAGCTGGTTTTAATTATATTATCCCATAGCTCAAACTGCAAAGCCTTCTAGAAGAACATGCATTGTGGTAAAACCATGTGTAATACCTCATATAACATAATGATGTGCATATAATTAAATATTTATATCTTCTGTTGCTTAACTCTTCTGTGGGACGTAGCTCCTTATTTAGTCATGTTCATGATTTATACACAAATTGCAGTTTTGGACAGAAGTGTCCCAAATTACTAAAGGCATTTAGGCTATTCACTTAGAAAGGGGATTTTCACTTTGCAATCAATGTTTTCCTTAGTTTGTGAATCTGGCAAAAAATCTATTTGCAAAGAATACCCAATCATGCTCAAGGAAAAAAAATATATAGTATTTTTGATTCCACATGATTGGGTGATGGAAGTCAGCAGAGCTTCCCCTCATTTACTAAACTAAGGGAAAACTCTTTTGGAAAGTGAACAGCCTTTTTGCTTTTAGGTAATCAACCCAATTGTATCCTCTGTGCAGACTATTGTTAATTTAGTTGGAGACTATACAATGTTTGGGGCAGTGTCGCCACAAAACATCATCTTAAGTGAAGTCCAAGGCCAGCTCTGTTATAGATATGCCACCTATCTTTTTACAGTCAGTAATTAGAGAGAGAAATAGGCCCATGTAAACTATTGAGACTCCCATCCTTCACTTATGTGTCATTACTGGGTACTTGAGCACCACCTTGTCACATGGTACACTGGGGAAGGAGTCACATGCTCATCCATATCTGGTAGTGTAGTTAAGGTGAGACTGTGTAGCCGATGGGGCCACCATTGACGTGAACCTGTTGATATACCTTGCATTGGTAAACCACCCAGCACCAGTTACAAGTTCATGCAGTTTGCAGTAAATTTAAGTTTATCAGCAGTAGAGACACAAATTAAAATTTTGCACTGTTTTCTTATTATTATTATTATTATAGGGCCAGCATATGATC
Organism: Rana muscosa; assembly: GCA_029206835.1. Lineage (NCBI taxonomy): Eukaryota > Metazoa > Chordata > Amphibia > Anura > Ranidae > Rana > Rana muscosa. The sequence goes on along the minus strand of CM055122.1, from coordinate 622,373,984 downwards.
TTACATTCTGTGAGGTCAGAAACACTTCTCTTGTGATTCTTTGGAAAGAACCAGTATATTCAGGAAGCAGCCCTGTTGCAGGCTATTTTGTAGAATACAAAGAAGTGGATGCAGAAGAGTGGACAAGAGTGAACCAGACTGCAACAGCAAACCGCTACTTAAAGGTATACCTGATAGACAGTTCCAGTATGTTGAAAACATATTTGACTTTTCTAAACCATTTGTACCCATGTTAGTAGTTTAATGGCAGATTTTGTGGTTGATTTACTAAAGGAAAATATACTGTGCACTAGGGCTGCAACTAACGATTATTTTCAAAATCGATTAGTTGGCTGATTATTGTGTCGATTAATCGATTATTCGGTTAAAACCTTAAAAAAAAAGTAATTTTGCTGCGATTTGCATATTTGCAATTTTTTGGGCCAATTTGTTGTTGGGCAGATTAAAAAATACAAATTGCCGCAAAAACGCATTACATGCTTTTCTGCAGCTTCTCCATTGAAGTATATTGAAAAAAAAAAAATGGCATTGTTTTCTGTTAAAAAAAAGTCCTTTCCCTTTCCAAATATGCAGCAGCTGAAAAAAATCATGGATGTGAATGTGTCCCATAGGAAACCATGTAAATGAACTGTAGCGCGTTTCTGCAAAACGCACAAAAAAACACAGAGGTGTGACCCAGGCCTGAGATGTTTAGTAACATAATGGGGTTAAAAATACTAAAATTAGTACAAAAAGAGCAAATAATCTACTGTAAGGGGTTCATTTTTTACTGTGGGACAGTGAAAGTAATATTTACAGTAGCAATTTGCTCTTTTTGTACTATAAAGAGCTCATTTTAGTTATTTTTTAACCCCATTATTTTACTGGCCGATTAATCGATTATGAAAATGGTAATCGATTAATTTCATAATCGATTTGTTGTCGATTAATCGATTAGTTGTTTCAGCCCTACTGTGCACTCCAGGCCTTAGTAAATGATGTAAAGCTTCACTTTGCGAAGAATACTTAATCACATGCAAGGAAAAAAAAATAATTTTTGCTGGTACATAATTGGATGATAGAAATCAGCAGATTTCCCCCTCATTTCAGAGCTTCCCCTTGAGCAAATACACTTGAAGTATATTTGCTTTTAGTAAATCAACCTCTTTGTTTTGCTCTGCATTGGTCAATCAGTATTCCTGTTTATCTAGACCAGTGGTTCTCAACTCCTGTCCTCTGGACCCACTAACAGGCCAGATTTTGAGTATTACCTTGGGGAGATGCAGACTAGAATACTGCAATCCCTGAGCAGCAAATGAGATCACCTGTGATGTATTTCAGTTATCTTGCAAAGCTGGCCTGTTAGTGGGTCCTGAGGACAGGAGTTGAGAACCACTGATCTAGACCTAATCCAGTCACAGCTAGCACAAAAGAGCTATCTCTTGTTTATTGCATACTGTGATCTAAACACAAAAGTATAAGCATTTATATGGCCTTGAATTTATTCAGTGTGCTGTTGTTGCAAGGTATGTAGAATTTTGGGAAGGTTAGTAAAGTACTGCTTTTAAGGCCTGATTCTGTAATGTATTTTTATTAGAACTGGAGTTTTTTCTTTTTGGGTTTATATTTTTCAGTTCCACATACTTCAGTTGTGCTATAATGACTTGATAGCAAAAATTTGCTATTTAGAGCTTTTTAGGCTACTAAGAATATCATCAATATGGTGACAACTATCCTTAGCTTCCATGCTTGTGTACGCTTTTCTAATCCCCTAACACACACACACACACTAACTCATCAGTTAACCAAACATATACTGTAGGCCTTACTTCAACTTTCAGGAGGGATTTGGCCACTCACAAAATGGTTGATATGTAACACTGGCTCATTCAATATCATTTGATGTCTTTTGAAGAAATAGAAGAGTAAATTGAAGTTTTTTAAAACTTTCCTAGAATTTTCTTTAATTTAAAGCTTAATTTTATGTTGGTGTTCAGGTCAAAGAACTGGAAGAAGGAAAAACATATGTTTTCCAAATCAGAGCTGTTAACGCTTCAGGAGTTGGTAGACCATCTGATATCTCAGAGCCAGTATTTGTCCATGCAAGACCAGGTATGTGTATTTCAAGAACTCAAGGAAGCAAACTCAATACAACACCAAATAATAAAAAGTCATATTGTTGTATGCATATCATTGAATGGCAATGTACGTAGCTTTAGTTAAATTAAGAGCATTCAACTTTCTTTCTTTCTAATTTGCATACTTAACAAAATGACATGTACCTCCATTAAGACCGATCTACTATTATAATTCTATGTTTAAAAAAAATTATGAACTAAGTTTAGGACCACCTGTCTTTTCTGCTCTTGATTGCTACTTTATGTTGGTAGAACTGTTTTGGGATCAATGACTGTCATTTTTCTTTTGCACCAGGTGTCCAGGAGATCACTGCTGCTGTGGATGAAGAAGGGAGTATTTACCTTTCATACAATTGCTCTGAAATCTCTGAAGCATCTCAGTTTACCTGGTGCAAATCTTATGAAGAAATTAGTGATGACCATAAATTCAAAGCTGAAACCATTGAAGAAAAGTATGTCTTTAATCCTCACTAAATTGTGCCATGAATGTAATCATCGTACAAAGGGAATATGTTATTACTCTTGCTCTTCTTTTATTTTCAGTTCCAAACTCTACTTTAAAGACCCAGACAAGGATGATTTGGGTACATACTCAGTGGCAGTTAGTGATACTGATGGCATATCATCTAGCTTTGTGCTGGATGCCGATGGTAAGAGCATTGTCTTTTGACACTATGGCCAAATCTAAATTTAACTCTATCCTTTGGTAATTGTGATTCTGATAATGTATACTGTTATACATCAATAGTATATTAATGCAACATACTGTAAAGTAAAACTGGAAACATTTTATAAAATACAACGTATAAAATAAAAAATAAACTTGCATTTGCTTGTAAATATTTCCTAAATAATATGATATAAAATATAATCATTTTTAAGATATGGTAATTAATTATGAATGTAAACTATTTATTTTTTTGTCCTAGAACTTGAACGTCTGATGGCTCTAAGCCATGAAATCAGAAATCCAAGTAAGTAGAACTGTTGTCTTAGCTTGGTGTCATAAAATGTCAGAACAAGTAATGAGCAAATCTCTTCTTGGGTTCAGTTTGAGGGCATCCACAAATTATGTGAACCCCATTGAATGGGAGTCAGTGGATCAACAAGAGAGCAATTTTTAATAATAAATTCACCCAATTTTTAGGGACCTGGGTACTATATACCCATGCAAAAAAAAAGCAAGAATTACCTTTCAGCAGGGAGCAATTTTAATAAGGCTGAAAGGGCAAAATTAAAAATACAAAATTCCTTTAAATTACCCAGCTCACTCACCCCAAAGCTGCTAAGTTAAATTATCCACCTGGATATCCTTTAATGGCTTACAAAAATACTCTGTGTTGATTAAATTGTAGTTAAATGCACACACTTCTATTTAAATGTGAAAACAAGTGCCACATAACAATCAATTTGTGATATTATAACAATCAATAATGTTAACATGAAGTCCACACAGCTTTTAATCAGAAACAGTCCTCCTGAACTTGAACTTCCACCATAAAAGATCAAGAATACTCTGTGCAACCAAGAACGTTATGTTAAATGTTCCTATATATGGTTTTTATTTTAAGGTTTTGATTTATACCTAATAGTTTTAAATATGAAAGAGTTTGAGTGGACTTTTGTACCTATTCCTTTTAGTGGACAATGTTTTTTTTTTAAACATCTATTTTCATTTAAATTGTATTTATTTCCATTTTAGTATTTACTTTATCAATATGGATACTGAATAAGGGTGTTTGTATGGTTAGATTTTGTTTAAATATTAGTATAAAAATAGAATAATCATTTTGCAAACCTTGGAGATAGGTGCTAGGCTGCGAGAGAGTTATATATAGAAAGGGTTAAGCACAATGTGGGTCAGGAATAGTAAAACTCAGCAGTGCTGGAACACCAAAACTGATGGTGACAGAATGAGGAAGTGATATAACTGGTAGCTCAGGTAGCCTGATGCACTCTACTCTTGAGGTCCATTGGATGAAACATGCTGAGTGGGTAGGTACATGTAATGTCAGATGCTACCAGGAGGTCTAGACATGGCCACTCTGCTTTGACAATTCAGGGGAAATACGCAAGCCTTAAGTGCTAGTGCAGGTACAGCACCCACAAAAGTGAATACTTTATGCTTTGTTTGAAAAATATTTTTTATTGCTTTACACTCCGGGCATTTTTAATGCTTGACATGTGAGTGGAAAGTGGAATCATAAATAACAGAGCCAGGATTATACGTGTGGAGCTGTATCTGAGTAGTAGTGAGTATATTTAGATCTACTTTGCAATAAGAGGTCAATGAGCTGTGTTTGAGGCACGTGCATGGGATGTATTGCGATTTGAATAAGAATTGAGCGCACAATAGTTTCCTTTTACGTATTCTTTCATGGTGGAATTTCAAGTTCGGGAGGACTGTTTATCATTAAAAGCTGTGTGGATTTAATGCTAAAATTATTGACGATTAAAATGTTCCTTGGCACCTGTTTTCACATTTATATAGGAAAGTGTTTGTATGTCTATGTTTAATTAGCTCTGGGTATTTTTGTAATTCAGATGCCATAAACCTGCACATAAAATGAAACATCTTTATGGAGCTCAAAGGATCTCATATGGATTTTGGAGGTGCCAACATTTTGTTGTTTCTTTCCTTATGTGGGGTCCTCATTAAAATCCATACCAAAACCTCAACAAGGATTAGGATCTGGTAAGTATTTTTAGGGAGAACCCCATGTAATTTTTTTAAGTGTCATTGGTTGCTATGATGCACTACAACAACTAATGACTTTGCAGCTGCCGGTGTCCTAGCAACCAATGACATCCTTGGTTTCTAGGGCACTGGTGGCCAAACAGTCATTGGCTGGTATGGTGTACTTCACCAACCAAATGAGGTTGTGCAAGGAAGGGAAAAAATGTGTGCCCCCCCAATACATACAAGCCCCTTCAAGTTTGGTATGGATTTTAAGGGGGTACTTCATACAAAAACAAGAGAATAAAGGGCGGGTGCCCCCCTTTAAAACCCCTACCAGAACCTTATCAACTCAAGTAGCCTGGCTGGCCAGTAAACGGGGGCCACATGTACTCAACATGGGAAAGGTAACTTGCCAGGGGCCCCTTTGCCTGGCAAAGAACCTTTTATCCATTTTGATGAGAATGAGGCCTCTTCCTCACCTGGCTCACCCCACTTCACCTGGTTCAGAAGATGTGGGGGTCTGCGGAGGCGGGGGGGCTTTTTAGAATCTGATGTACTCCTTTACAAAAAAGGAACACCACAAAAAAAAGCAAAACCTGTGTTCAACAGTGTAAATCCGTTATCAGTCACGTTGTCCAGCAATGTAGATCCATGTCAATTATAAATATTGATGTTCACCAATCTGCCAAACAAAACCCCCTCCTTGTTGACTCCTCACTGCAAATAGGGCCCTCTGGCATAGAAACCTCTCATGTTGCGGGCATGTGGCATTATGTAGTTTAGAAGAGGAGGGTGCACGCTCTCTTCTCCCCCTTTTCTAGCCATCCAGGTTGCATGCTTGGACAACGGTCTGGTATGGATTTGTTTTGGAGGGGTAGCAAGTTTTTATTTCTTGCACAGCATCATTGGTTATTCATTATACAGTGCACCATAACAATTAATGACCCTGTGGCCACTGGCATGTTAACAAAAATCGACATCATCAGTTGCTAGGGTGGACTCTTGCACCCTAGTGTCCAAAAATGCTTGCAGCCTGCACATTGTGAATTTGTCATTTAGTGACCATATTAATTATGCCACTAAATGAATGAATTTCAGCTGCAGGCAATGTATGCATAAATTTTAGATGGAAGCGAATCTCATATGAAGTCAGAACTACTTTAAAGCTACTTATTTTGGCATATACTTGCAGATTTATCCCAATCCCTTGTACAAGAAATCTTCTCAATCAATGTTCTTAATTAAGGTTGCAGTTGGAACATCATATGTTAGCTCATATCTTTAAACTACTGTTAAATATAGTGGTGCATACTACTATAGGAAATAGTCAAATCAAAGTAAATGAGGCCATATAAAAAACCCTTATCCTTACATGTCTTTAACCACTTCAGACCCAGAAGAATTAACCCCCTTCCTGACCAGAGCACTTTAACTGACAATTGCGCGGTCGTACGATGTTGCACCCAAACAAAATTGATGTCCCTTTTTCCCCAAAAAAGAGCTTTCATTCGGGGGTATTTGATCACCTCTGCGGTTTTTATTGTTTGCGCTATGAACAAAAAAATAGCGACAATTTTGAAAAAAAAAAGCAATATTTTTTACTTTTTGCTATAATGAGCATCCCCAAAAAATATATATAAAAAAATTTTTCCTCAGTATCCTTTTACATATTTTTGGTAAATTTCATTTGCAAAAAACTTATATCGATTGGTTTGCGCAAAAGTTATAGCGTCTACAAAATAGGGGATAGATTTATGGCATTTTTTTTATTATTATTTTTTTATTAGTAATGGCAGCGATCTGCAATTTTTATCCTGACTGCGACATTGCGGCAGACATATCGGACACATATCGGACACTTTTGACACTATTTTTGGACAATTGTCATTTATACAGCGATCAGAGCTATAAAAATGCACTGATTACTGTGTAAATGACACTGGCAGGGAAGGGGTTAAACACTAGGGGGCGATCAAGGGGTTAAGTGTGTCCTAGGGAGTGATTCTAACTGTAGGGGGGATGGTCTCACTACAACATGACAGAGATCACTGCTCCCGATGACAGGGAGCAGTAGATCCCTGTCATGTTGCTAGCCAGAACAGGGAAATGCCTTGTTCTCCCCGTTCTGCCGCTCCATGACACGATCGCGGGCCCCTGGCAGACATCGAGTCCGTGGGACCCGTGGGCACGCTCATGGAGCAATGCGGCGATTTAAAGGGGACGTACAGGTATGCCCATTTGCCCACTGCTGCCATTGTGCCGACGTATATCGGCATGCAGCGGTCGGCATGTGGTTAAGAATGTCTGTTATAGGGTCTCTCTTCTTTCTATCAGAATCCTTCTACTGGGGGGCCTGGCAATATTGGGTTTATTCTACTCATAAGTGAAACATATTCATTCCACAAATATAGATATTGCACCCCATATCTACCACATTAAGTCCAATATGCTACATGTTGGCACCAAAGTTATTTGGATCTAGCTGTGTGTGCTTATCTCATGGGAGAGTGTCATTATGTGCCACTACAGTGATTAAAAATGCCTGATCAAAAAACTGCACTGTTATAGATAGTCTACCCCTTTTTTGCCTTCATGTCATGATATGCATAGATGCCATTGTGTATGAAATGCAGTTCAAAACGTATGAACAAGCACAACTTGTTTCCTCTTTTAGCTATTCCTCTTAAGTCAGAACTGACTTATGAAATATTGGAAAAAGGCAGGGTACGCTTCTGGATTGAATCCCAACACCTCTCTGCAGAAACGAACTACCGGTTTGTTGTGAATGATGTTGAGATTAAAAACAGCGAGGTGCGTATCCTTTGTTATCCCTGCTGATATTACTTTAATAGACTTTCAATTTACCACTGTAAAAAATGCTATTTCTCTGCACAAATCTTACTTCCTCTTAATATCGTAGCTTATTGCAATGGAATGGGCTATGGGTCCCTTAAGAAGAATTACACCAATTGCTTTCAGGATAATCTGATGACTCACAACACAGTTGCAAAGTACCAGAATCAAATGAATCCAGTTTTCCAAAATCCAATGTCTTCTTACAATATAAACAGTTAATGTACAGCAGTATCGGCAAAGGATTATTGTAATATTTTCTTTGCCAAAAGGAAGTGTGCAGGTATTTGGATATTGATCTGAATAATAAGCTGCAGCTAATATTGATCTGTTACATAATCTCTAAATATATTTGTGTTTTCCCCTCAAGGAGTAGATATGATTATTGCTTTATTTCCCCTAAAGCAATGTCTCTTTTTTTTCTTGCATACAGTGCTTTGGTTGGAAAGGTTGTTTTGTTGTGCAGAGGATATAATACTTTGAGTTCTTATAAATGCATCATTAATTAGATTGGTTCCACAAACTTATTGGCATAACAAAGTGTCTCTAAATATAGATAGCCTGATCATTGTAAACTAATAAGGATGGCGAGTACTTTGCCGCATCCGTCTTAAGACCTACCATAGAAAATTATTATACAATATTAGAATGCTTTGGAAAAGGTTTTATGGGGTATTATTTGGAGATGAATGAGTTCATTAATCCTTGTCACAATCCATTAAATAAAGAATCGCATGCCATATTTTTAAAGCTTTGAAACAACATTGTGAATATGGGCACAAAACAAATGTACAAATCAGTTTAGAAATAAAGCATTCTATAACCAGTTACATTTGCTTTGCCATGCTTGAGTGCTATTGCTATGTCAATTTATAGTCATTATGAAAGCCCACAGCTAAAATGGCCACGGGAAGCATTACACAAATCATTTATGACTATAAGGCAAATGAAAGCATAGAGACAAGGTGCGCTCTGTAAGAGTTATGGGACAAACACAAATATGGATAAAGGCTATGTTATATGACTGAGAACATCCACAGTGAATCCTACAGGGTAACTGAAAGATAGTAATGACTAGTTCCTAATCATTTCTCTATCACATTAATTCAAATTCAGGAGAGATATGTTTCTTTTTCAACATGCTTGCTAATAATGCTAACTTTATGAATCAATTAATGCTGTGCGCTGTATGCAATCATTTTAGTTGTGTTGGCACGCAACACTGCTCAGTTTGACATCTCCTAAATGGAGAATAGTTAGTAGCCATCTACAAAGCTTCTTAAATTCTTCATTATGATATAAGCATTAAAACTATACAGGAGGTCTAAGACTAAAACTCAGACAGAATTGTAAGTTTATTATATAATACAATTTTTCCTACAGTATATACGATAAGTCTTTTTTGGCAGACTGGTACATGGGTTAAGTTCACAGAATGCTTCTTAAATTTGTTGGGATTCTTCTAGAAGATGATAACTGTGTCTATCCATACATTTTGTTTACTGTACACCCAAAAAAACAAGTTTTGAGTTTTGAAAGATGCTGTCCATCTTAGCAAGTCAGGTATCAGTATACTGTTTGTCAATGCTATGTATATCACTATAATGTTTCATACTTGCCAATTTTTATTTCATTGTATTGAACAAAAAAGGTATTTTAATGTTTTATTAGGGTGCTGTCTAAATATCACATCAAAATATAGAACAGCAAGATCAAGGGAAAGAAAATGTTATAATAGAAATTTTCCGAATATGACCACCTAATGCAATAATGATAGAAATATTTTTTTTTTATATATATGGGTTATGAAATATATAGGCACAGACACTGAAATCATTTCAGAGATTAGCTCTCTGGCTTCCTACAAGATATACTGTATAGGGCTAAGTTCCCTTTCCAACGCACCAAGATTGTTATTAGATATGCCAGAACATACAGATAGAACATATCCTCTCATACACAGTGCCTTGAAAAAGTATTCTTACCCCTTAAAGTTGTCTACATTTTGTCATGTTACCACCGAAAACGTAAATGTATTTTATTGGGATTTTATGTGATAGATCATCACAAAGTGGCACATAATTTCAATCAAATATCTGAAAAGTGTAGCAAGCATTTGTATTCAGCCCCCTTTACTCTGATACCCCTAACTAAAATCTAGTGAAACCAATTGCCTTCAGAAGTCACCTAATTAGTAAATAGAGTCCACCTGTGTGCCATTTAATCTCAGTGTAAATATAGCTGTTTTGTGAAGCCCTCAGAGGTTTGTTAGAGCAGTGTTTCTCAACTCCAGTCCTCAAGGCGCCCCAACAGGTCATGTTTTCAGGATTTCCCTCAGATGAAATGGCTGTGGTAATTACTAAGGCAGTGAAACTGATCGAATCACCTGTGCAAAATAATGGTAAGCCTGAAAACATGACCTGTTGGGGCGCCTTGAGGACTGGAGTTGAGAAACACTGTGTTAGAGAACATAAGTGAAAAAACAGCATCATAAAGGCCAAGGAGCACACCAGACAGGTCAGGGATAAAGTTTTGGAGAATTTTAAAGAAGGGTTAGGTTTTAAAAAAAAATATCCCAAGCTTTGAACATCTCGCGGAGCACTGTTCAATCCATCATCCAAAAATGGAAAGAGTATGACACAACTGCAAGCCTACCAAGACATGGCCATCCACCTAAACTCCCGGGCAAGGAGAGCATTCATCAGAGAAGCAGCCAAAAGGCCCATGGTAACTCTGGAGGAGCTGCAGAGATCCACAGCTCAGGTGGAAGAATCTGTTCACAGGACAACTATTAGTTGTGCACTCCAAAAATCTGGCCTTTATGGAATATTGGCAAGAAGAAAGCCATTGTTAAAGAAAGCCATAACAAGTCCCCTTTGCAGTTTGCAAGAAGCCATGTGGGGGACACAGCAAACATGGAAGAAGGTGCTCTGGTCAGATGAGACCAAAATTGAACTTGTTGGCCTAAAAGCAAAACACTATGTGTGGCAGAAAACTAACACTGCACATCACCCTGAACACACCAACCCCGTCATGAAACATGGTGGTGGCAGCATCATGTTGTGGGGATGCTTTTCTTCAGCAGGGACAGGGAAGCTGGTCGGAGTTGGTGGGAAGATGGATGGAGCCAAATACAGGGCGACGGTTCACTTTCCAGCAGGACAACTACCCTAAACATACAGCCAGAGCTACAATGGAATGGTTTAGATCAAAACATATTCATGTGTTAGAATGGCTCAGACCTAAATCCAATTGAGAATCTGTGGCAAGACTTGAAAATTACTGTTCACAGACACTCGCCATCCAATCTGACAGAGCTTGAACTATTTTGCAAAGAAGAATGGGCAAAAATGTCACTCTGTAGATGTGCAAAGCTGGTAGAGACATCCCCAAAAAGGCTTGCAGCTTTAATTGCAGTGAAAGGTGGTTCTACAAAGTATTGACTCAGGGGGCTAAATACAAATGCATGCCACACTTTTCGAATATTTTATTGTAAAAAAATGTTGAAAACCATTTATCATTTTCCTTCCACTTCACAATTATGAGCCACTTTATGTTGGTCTATCACATAAAATCCCAATAAAATACATTTACGTTTTTGGTTATAACATGACAAAATGTAGACAATTTCAAGGGATATGAATACTTTTTCAAGGCACTGTATGTCTGGCCCGTATGTGGGTCTATCTTTTATCTGCAGTCTACATAAACAAATATAAAAGTGATCTTTCAGACAAATCAGTATGATCCTACTTGATATACTATAGTGACTGAAATTTACAAGGTAACATTTTATGATTGTATTCTAAATTGAAAGGTGAATAGTCACACTGTGTTCTGCATCTTATTTTATAGAGCCATTGTATAAAATTCGATAAGTCTGCTGGAGTTATTGAGATGGTCATGGACAGATTTACAGTTGAAAATGAGGGCACATACACTATACAAATTCAGGATGGAAAAGCCAAGAACCAGTCTTCATTAGTTCTCATTGGAGATGGTATGGATATCTGTATGAACGTGAATAAAACTGTAGAATTACATGAAAGACGTGTCGTCATTTTGGAGTTGATTATAAGCATAAAAATAGTTAAAGAGGTTCTTCACTCTAGAAAAAAACATTTAGAATTCAGCAGCTACAAATCCTCTAGCTGCTGACTTTTAATAACAGGACACTAACCTGTACAGAGATCCAGCACTATGCTCACTTGGACTAGTTCTTCACTAGCCTTCAGGTTCCCGGTGCTAGCATCTTAAGTGTGGGCAGCCAGCTGTGCTGCTTGTGGCTTCACATCCGGCTGCCTAATGTGCATTTGCGAGCCATGCTGTGCTTTCTGAATAGTCTTCTGGGACCTTGGACGTGTCACAGAAGACTGAAGCCCTGTACACACGATCAGATTTCCTATGGATTCAAATCCGACGGATTTTTCCATCGGAATTCCGATGAAGCTGACTTCCATCAGTCTTGCCTACACACCATCAGTCAAAAATCCGACCGTCCCAAACGCCATGACGTAAAACACTCCGACAAGCCCAGAAAAATTAAGTTCAATGCTTCTGAGCATGCGTCGACTTGATTCTGAGCATGCGTGGGTTTTTTGTCTGATGGTGTTCCACACAGACGATCGGAATTTGCTATCGGTTTTTTTCCCATCAGATAAATTTAAAACATGTTCTATTTTTTCTCACTGATGGAAAAAAGACCGATGGGGCCCATACACGATCGGTTTGTCCGATGAGAAAAGTCCATCGGACTGTTTTCATTGGTAAAACCGATCGTGTGTACATGGCATAATAAATAAATGTGTACATTTTTTTTGCAGTTTCCAGCAGAATTTAGAGTTTACAGGTTACATTTTTCAAGAATGTTAAAAACGGGAATGTCCCCTAATATCAACGAGTCAATGTAAATCATTACTAATGCAAAAATGCCTTTGCTATTATTCTCTGAGAGTAAAACTAAAATTTAAGAATGATTTCACTTGCCATCGTATATTTAATTTGTCTTTTTTATCTATGCACATTGCTTAGTTCTAATGCATTTTATCTTTACATTCACAGCCTTCAAGGCAGTACTAGCTGAAGCTGAGTTCCAGAGGAAAGAATACATTAGAAAGCAAGGTATAATGGAATAATAATAAGTACTGCATCAATTAAATGATCTACATTCATAAACATTTCTGTGTTTTTACAGTTCAACAAGTGCTCCTCTAATTAACATGCATTCAACACAGCTTGTTAATATTGAAACACGATAAACAGAAAATAGTATGAAATTACGTCCTGCCTTTTAGTTGTAGGGGTTAAAGTGTTATCCATATCACACCTGCGTTAAAGAGACAGGTTCATTAGAGTGGCACAACTGCAGTAAATCGTAAAAAAATTATGCTATGAGTTTCTCCTTCAGTAATTGCTGGAATTTATCATTTAAAATGGAATTTGAACACACACCATTACACTTAACGTAAAGTGGAAAAGTACTGTCTATTCATTCCCTTATGGTAATAGCTCTGATGAAAGTGCTTCATACACCCTCATCATATCCAACATTTTAAAATTAGTTTCATGACATTTTATGGAATGTAATCATTCATATATTTCACAGAATTAATGTGACATAGTTCATCATTTTGATGTGATGCTGTTATTATGCAATATGTTATGTTTACTAGTGGCTCTAAAAAGTTAGGTGCTGATGCAGGGGTTTAACTTCAGATGCTGTACAACTTATATCAAAAAATTTAAAAGTCACTACTGGACTTCCTGATGTACCATTATCTATCATTGTTTTGTTGCAGACCGGGCTATAGACACGTTTTCAGAATATCTGTTTGCAGGATTTGATCAGATATTAAAATTGGGGTGCATAGGAGTCAGAGACGCTTAGTAATCCCATTTGCTATCTACCAGGTTGACATATTCATACAATATGGAGGCACTCATGACCATTCCCTGGAGCGACAGTGGTAGCAGCAATTTTGCTTTAACCAGATATTGTTTTACTGTTCATATTTCGATAGAAATGTGGGGATTTGCTGGAGTGTATGTGCATTGTATTGGGTTTTCCACTCTATATCAGAAGCAGACTGCTTCTTCTATCTGACTTCTACATATTTGTGGCCTCCTTCCGCCCTCCCCCCAATATGTTAGGGTTCAACATCTGTGATTTCAGCATACAGCACACATATTAAAACTTTTTTAAATTATTCTCTCCATACTTATTTCTTATCAGCAATCCGAAGAGCGAAGTTGTTACAATAAACTGACTTACTGCAGCCATATGCCTTATGCCCAAGGTACAGGTATATAAAGGTATAACAGGAATATACAACTAAGAAGTATCAATGATCAGCCAGTAAACAGACCTGATTTAAGGAAAAAATGACAATCAGTTCAGTGAATACTTGTACAAATACATAATAATCAAACCAAAGCTGTTTCTGATGCTTGGTGTAATTTCTCCAATGTACAGGCCCCCATTTCCAGGAATATTTGTACTGGGAGGTATCAGAGGAATGTGAAGTTCTGCTTGTTTGCAAGGTATGGTTAACAGCTTAACTTCTAAAATCTATTGTTTTCTGTTCTGTTCTATTGATGTAGCTAGCCTGTGATGAATTCCTTCCACAAAAATGTTTTGTATGTGTTTTGTATGCCAGAAAGAGATAGTCTTGTTATGTGAGCATCGGTATGTAAGGAAAATAATATATTCAGTGTAATATATACCCCCACAGGAGCCACTTGGTTGATTTTTCTCTGTTCTTTGCCTTGAATCAGTGAATGTCCTCAGCAGAGGCGTATCTCGTGAAAATGGCGCCTATGGCAAGCACTGAAACTGTGCCCCTGTCAAAACATTTGAAACCCATCTTTCAGATAATACTGTCAGTATATATAGGTATATAGGGAGAACAGTAGGTTAGTGGTTGGGACTTGCCTCACTTGGTTTGAATCTGGGCCAGGAAGCTATCTGCATGTAGTTTGCATGTTCTCTTGGTGTGGGCACACTCCAAAGTCATGTTGGTAGGTGATGGGCCCCTGTCTGTATGAAGTGGCAATGTACATGGGTGATCACATTCTGCATGCCAACCCCCATGTCCGAAAAATTATCCAAGATGAGTGCTGGCCCAGAGTTCGCCAAGAGCTGGACAGGACTGAAAGGAAGTATACATAGATATGTGTAGGGTCCTCTATGATTGTAGGGTCAGTGTACAATGTGGTCAGCCATGTACACTGCCAGTCTGTGCACAGGTACAATTCCCCTACCTGCATGTGTTTGGAGTGGGAGAGGAACCCCACAGGGACAACATGCTAACTCCGTGTAGCTAGTGTCCTGGGCAGGAGGAGCCCTATATATATTTATATATATATATATATATATATATATATATATATAGTGTAGACATTGGTGGCGGGGTACCTGCTTCTCCATAATCTCCTTGCCCCCGCTGCCCACTATGGGTGGGGGGATCCTCTCGCAGCTGGCACCATCCAGCATGTAGAGTCCGGAGGGTTGGGTCCTCTGCTCTCCCTTGAAGCAGAAGAGGACATGTGCTGTGCCACCGACCACTACACAAGTGGCCCCTGGCTGCAGGTGTGTGGCCCCCAGTCTCCTGCCGCTGCGCTGTCACTCTGTCTTCTGTGCAACAGTGGTGTCTCTAGCTTTCATATTTAGGGGGGGCATGGGGGAGAGGAACAAAAGTAGAGGGGCCCAACTATAATATATATATATATATATATATATATATATATATATATACACACACACACACACACAGTGCCTTGAAAAAGTATTCATACCCCTTGAAATTTTCCACATTTTGTCATGTTACAACCAAAAATGTGAATGTATTTTATTGGGATTTTATGTGATAGACCAACACAAAGTGCCAGGTTAGTATGGCATAGTGCCAGGTTAGGTAATATACAGTAGTGTCAGGTTAGGTGATATACAGTAGTGCCAGGTTAGGGTGGTATAGTGCCAGGTTAAGGTGGTATAGTGCCAGGTATGGTTATGAACAGTAGTGCCAGGTTAGGTGATAGTGCCAGGTTAGGGTGGTATAGTGCCAGGTTAGGTGATAGTGCAAGGTTAGGGTAGTATAGTGCCAGGTTAGGTGATAGTACCAGGTTATGGTGGTAGTGTTAGGGTGGTATAGTGCCAGGTTAGGGTGGTATACTGCCAGGTTAGGGTAGTATACTGCCAGGTTAGGTGATATACAGTAGTGTCAGGTTAGGTGATAGTGCAAGGTTAGTGTAGTATAGTGCCAGGTTAGGGTGGTAGTGCCAGGTTAGGGGGGTATAGTGCCAGGTTAGGGTGGTATAGTGCCAGAGTAAATACATGACAACATGAATAGATAAAAGAATGCTGGTCCAGTTCCCCTCTTCCTCCATCACCTGCACTAAAAGTATAAATTTATGACTGTCCCTGATGCTGCAGACCCTCTTTCTCCCCCTCCCTGAAGTAAACATAAGAAAAAAAAAACTCACATGTGTGCAAGCAAGCTGAGAACTAAATCTGGCTTCTTCCTGGAACTGAAGTAAAAATGTGGCGGGTGGGAGGGGAAGAGGGAGGGGCTGCAACATGGACAAAGTACTATTGGCTAACACTGAAATGAGATGCAAATATCCCCCCCTCCATTTGATGGTCGGGAGTCGGGACACTGAAATATCATCATGTAGCCCTGAATCTTACTGCTGTGCTGTAAACCCTTCTCCACACAGTACAGGTTGATGTTGTGGGCTTAGGGGTTGAAGCACTGCTGCTGGAGCTGGCTCTGCCTTCTGTCATTATGACAAGCAGGAGACCCCAACTGCAAACTTTGAACGGGACACGGAGGAATGGATGATCGGCACAGCAATTACAAAGCGATTCTCTGTGTGTCTATCCCTCCAGCAGCTGAGAGCTTACAGGAGGGGGAGGGAGACACACACAGAGAATCGCTCTGTAATTGCCACGCTGATCGTTTTAATTGGGGGGTACAGCTGTGCAACATCTCCGCTCTTCTTCCCATGTGCAGCAACTTCCTCCCGCCGCCCACCCGTGTACACTGCAAGAGCGCAGAGCAGAGAGTGAGCGCCCACCCTGCAGGGAGAAAATTGGGATGTGCCGGAGGGGGGAGTAACCTGACACACACACTAAAACGCTTTGCAAGCCCTTCCAGGGAGAGGAGAGCAATGACTGTGTGCTCTGCTGGGGGTCATCTCTGAGCAGTGTGTAGACTGCCAGCCACTCACCAGTGTCCCCTTCATATGGCGCCCATGGCACTTGCCATATCTGCCATACCTTGGATATGCCACTGGTCCTCAGCCCCTCTGACACACCTGGTTGAATGAAAATTGATGGAAGCACTTATAAGAACACAAGCACAGATACTTTAAAGGCAGGTGGGAATTACTGCCAGGAAATAGACAGAAGACTATTTGGTGGTAAATGAAATCAATGTATTGGTATGGTTTAGAGCAAATGTTGGTATAAACATAAATGAGCAGATAAAAGGAAGATTCAGACACATCCTACTAGACAGTATAATCACTATGCCAAAGTAACTTAGAATAAAGTGATGTATCACTAGACTGAAATCAACTCATTAGTCAGCAATAAAGAGTACATATAAGCAATAAGTGCAGTGTGGTTAAGAATACTATAACCCAATCATTGGTGGCTAGGATTGGAGGAAGTGCATGGCGGTTATCGCCTGGTTGGATGCAGGTGGAACAGGTGGCACAACAAGTACAAGTACCTATGTCTGAGTTCTGGGATGACAATTCTTCCTCTGCTGCAGATACGGTAGTTTGGGACACTTTAGAGGGCAATATATATCTGCCATCAAGGCTGTCCATAAAGAAAATACTGCGGAAAGGGAGAGGTTGCAGTCTGAAGAGCGTACACTGGAGGTGGAATACGTGGCTGCCCCTGGGGATGCCACTTTTTGCATCCTTGGAGGGAGCCAAGCGTCAGCTTGCTTTGTTTGACACAAACCTTGTGCACACTACTAATAAACAAGGAAAACTGTGCTTAGACAATGAATAGATAGATTAAAAATATATAAAAGAACACAGGCAGCAGCAATAGTGGGATAAGCACAAACAAGGAACTAAAAATGGAAAGCTGCGCCAATTCACATTAAAGGGTTCACATCCAGAGGCTGGTATGCAAAAAAACGGTACACAATTGTCAACAACACCTAAAAAAAATTTGCAAGAGATTGGCCTGAATATACAACAATGTCCATAAACAAGTCCAACTCTGTGCATTAGCATATAGAGGTTAGTATACCAAACCAAACCCCAAAAATCGAACCTTTTTACGATTTTTAAACCAAGTTTATGTAAGAGTTCTACTATTTTTTATGTAATAAATACCCTGCGGTGTTACACTATGGTCTGTGTTCCTTCCTCCCCTTGGTTCAATACAATGGCCGCATGTTTGCTGTGATCGGGTGGAACACAATCCAATTGGTCTCCTGTCTCCCGGGGTCATTGCGGCTCCTGGTGCAACTCTGGTGTCTCTACTCGCAAGCTAAAGGCTGCGGCTGGGTTACAGCCGACTGCTTTCTTGGGCTTGCTTCTGCTAAGCGGACATCTTATTATGGTGGTGGGCACCTTCCGTTTGTATGAATCACCGGGTGATGTGCATCTGAACTGTCTGCATATTTGAATTCATTTTCTGCAATCAATCTATAACATATATTCAGACAATACCGTCTAAGTTTGTGCATACATCCGTTTCGATTTTTGGGGTTTGGTTTGGTATACTAACCTCTATATGCTAATGCACACAGTTGGACTTGTTTATGGACATTGTTGTATATTAAGGCCAATCTCTTGCAAAAAAGTTTTTGGTGTTGTTGACAATTGTGTACCGTTTTTTGCATACCAGCCTCTGGATGTCAACCCTTTAATGTGAATTGGCGAAGCTTTCCATTTTTAGTTCCTTGTGCACACTACGTTGCTTCTTAGAGCTGAATAATTTTTTTAAAATGGTGACAAAAATGGTATATTATTGGCAATGCTGATGGTAGATCAGAGGGCTCCGGTCAATGTACCATGAATACGCTCTCAGACGGGGACATGATTACAGACTCTGAGGCTGTTATGCAACATTTTGTTGAGTGCTAATTAGCTTTATATTCTCCTATACCGTATTATGATAGGGGGGAATTGATAGACCTTCTGTTGAAAGAAAAAGAATACTATAACTGGTATAGAGTGCACTCTAGGAGAATGGTTAGGATATGGTTCAATGTCCCCTTAGATGCACCTCTTTGGATAAGCAATTGGCAAAGGTCTCTGTGGAGCAGCTATGGGGAAGGCAGTCTTTTTTCCAATCTCTTCAGCCTGCTAGTGTTGGGGCCCAGTTTCCCCAGTGGTGAATATCAGTACAGTCCCAGTAAAACTTGTAGTCAGTGAATAAAGCTACTAAATAACTGTATAGTCAGTTCCTAAAGGGCTCAGTCTGCCTATCAGCAGATGGCATATCACTGCAATAACAACTTAGCAGCTCACAATTCAGTCACACACAGCCAATTGTCCTCCTTCAGTTCGGCACCCAGGTAATTCAACTTGTCAGAACACCAGGACTCAGCCTTCTTCATCTCGCTTAGGTGACCGATATGCAACAAACGATGCACACTGGACAGCGATGTGCACTCTCTGATTGTAACCAATGCAGTCCGGGAAAATGCAGCACTTTTCCTGACAGTCTCTCTCTGGGCAATGTAATTCAAAAATCCCTTTACTTCCACAGTAGAATCTCTTCTCTGTGTCTCTGTGTGGAGGAAGCCATTTTGGCAGAGGCAGGAAGTTACTTCCTTATGTGCCTACATTCCTACAGAAAGCAGAACATTGAGCAGTGCAGTAGGGAAGGCATCAATTGTCATTTCAAAGCTGGTGAGACTAGCAGTTAGAGGAACAGTGCCTAAAGCCCCGTACACACGGTCGGACTTCCATCTGACTTTTCTGTGGTTTTGTCCGAACGGAGTTGGTTGGGAACACTCATAGCATACACACGCTCGGACTTTTCTGCAAACTTTCCCAAAACTTTTTGCAACATCACATGGTTTTTCTGCTCTTTTCTGCTCTTTACCGCCACCCTTTGGTCAACTTCTGCTATTGTTGGTTGATTTTAACATTAGTTGTTTTGTCCATCGGACAAAAGTCAGATGGTTTTCTGTACACACGGTCGGACTTTGCTCCATCGGACTTTTGTTGGGCAAAAGTTTGTCCATTTGAAGACCCAACTTTTGTCCGATGAAAACAAGAAAAAAGCAAAAAAAGTTTGTCTGATGGAGCGTACACACGGTCGGATTGTTGGTCAAACTTGCTCAAAATGAAGTTTGTTGGCCAAAAGTCCGACCGTGTGTACGGGGCTTTAGATTCACATATCAGATGTTCAGTTATTAAGCTGTATGCACAGGAGTGCCTAGGCCCTCTTGTATACCTGGAAGTGCACTGGAGTTTCAGACAAAAGGTGTTTTTTCAAGGTAGCTTCGGTAAAATTCACATTTACAGATGTTCTCTGTGACATATGATGCAAATACTTACATTTTGAGTTCAGGTCCACTTTACACTTGCAAAGCACCACCGATGTTTAGGGTACAAGGCAAGTAGAACATTTTAAATTTTCTATGTGATTCTATTACAGCTAAACGTGGTAATACAGCTCTATGTCCCACTCTGTTGCTGCTCTTTCATACTGTAGATTTGTGCTATATAAAAAATGACAATGACAAAAATATTATAGGAAAATAATAAAAGGTCTGCTAAATACCAGGCAATGTGAAAATACATCTTAAAGTTTCTCTCTGGAAACATTCTATATTTCCTGCATTTATATAACACCTTCCTGAAGTAGATTACAGTGTATTGTTCCTATTACAATCAGAAACACACTTACAAACACATTAGGTACACTTTTAGCAGACACCAGTAACTTTTCCGGTACATTTTTGGGTTACGTCAGGAAGTACCTGGAAGAACGACAAGTGAATCTACATATATGTTTTTGGGTTGTGGGAGGAAATGGCAGTGTCTGGATGAAATTGATGCAATTTTATTTTTATTTTACAGGTGGCAAATATAAAGAAGGAAACAGTGTTTAAATGGTACAAGGATGAGATACCAACAGAAGCATCGGATGCTCCTGATCTGCAACAAGGAGTGTGCATATTCCGCATTCCTAAGGTAGTATTTTAAAATCAAACCCCCACTGTGTTTTGTATTATGGGCCATAACCTTGTTTACAGACAGCTCAATACTGTTTTTTCTATAGGTGTACAGATGAGTTCTCTATTTCCTTTTATGATGATCCGAAATGTAAAATAAAAACAGTTGACAAATGTTATTTCTTTACAGTTGACAAAAAAAGATCAAGGTGAATATAAAGCAACACTTAAAGATGACAGAGGCCAAGATGTGTCTATTCTTGAACTATCTGGAAAAGGTAAATATGTATTTGTTATTTTATTCTTTATTTTCTGTAAAAAAAAAATTATATATATATATATATATATATATATATATATATATATACATATATATATATACATATATACAGCGGGTACGGAAAGTATTCAGACCCCCTTAAATTTTTCACTCTTTGTTATATTGCAGCCATTTGCTAAAATCATTTAAGTTCATTTTTTTTCCTCATTAATGTACACACAACACCCCATATTGACAGAAAAACACAGAATTGTTGACATTTTTGCAGATTTATTAAAAAAGAAAAACTGAAATATCACAGGGTCCTAAGTATTCAGACCCTTTGCTCATCTAATACAGCCATGAGTCTTTTTGGGAAAGATGCAACAAGTTTTTCACACCTGGATTTGGGGATCCTCTGCCATTCCTCCTTGCAGATCCTCTCCAGTTCTGTCAGGTTGGATGATAAACGTTGGTGGACAGCCATTTTTAGGTCTCTCCAGAGATGCTCAATTGGGTTTAAGTCAGGGCTCTGGCTGGGCCATTCAAGAACAGTCACGGAGTTGTTGTGAAGCCACTCCTTCCTTATTTTTGCTGTGTGCTTAGGGTCATTGTCTTGTTGGAAGGTAAACCTTCGGCCCAGTCTGAGGTCCTGAGCACTCTGGAAATGGTTTTCGTCCAGGATATCCCTGTACTTGGCCGCATTCATCTTTCCCTTGATTGCAACCAGTTGTCCTGTCCCTGCAGCTGAAAAACACCCCCACAGCATGATGCTGTCACCACCATGCTTCACTGTTGGGACTGTATTGGACAGGTGATGAGCAGTGCCTGGTTTTCTCCACACATACCGCTTAGAATTAAGGCCAAAAAGTTCTATCTTGGTCTCATCAGACCAGAGAATCTTATTTCTCACCATCTTGGAGTCCTTCAGGTGTTTTCTTAGCAAACTCCATGCAGGCTTTCATGTGTCTTGCACTGAGAAGAGGCCACTCTGCCATAAAGCCCCGACTGGTGGAGGGCTGCAGTGATGGTTGACTTTCTACAACTTTCTCCCATCTCCCGACTACATCTCTGGAGCTCAGACAAAGTGATCTTTGGGTTCTTCTTTACCTCTCTCACCAAGGCCCTTCTCCCCCGATTACTCAGTTTGGCCGGACGGCCAGCTCTAGGAAGTGTTCTGGTTGTCCCAAACGTCTTCCATTTAAGAATTATGGAGGCCACTGTGCTCTTAGGAACCTTAAGTGCAGCAGAATTTTTTTTGTAACCTTGGCCAGATCTGTGCCTTGCCACAATTCTGTATCTGAGCTCTTCAGCAGTTCCTTTGACCTCATGATTCTCATTTGCTCTGACATGCACTGTGCGCTGTATGGTCTTATATAGACAGGTGTGTGGCTTTCCTAATCAAGTCCAATCAGTATAATCAAACACAGCTGGACTCAAGTGAAGGTGTAGAACCATCTCAAGGATGATCAGAAGAAATGGACAGCACCTGAGTTAAATATATGAGTGTCACAGCAAAGGGTCTGAATACTTAGGACCATGTGATATTTCAGTTTTTCTTTTTTAATAAATCTGCAAAAATGTCAACAATTCTGTGTTTTTCTGTTAATATGGGGTGCTGTGTGTACATTAATGAGGAAAAAATGATTTTAGCAAATGGCTGCAATATAACAAAGAGTGAAAAATTTAAGGGGGTCTGAATACTTTCCATACCCACTATATATATATATATATATATATATATATATATATATATATATATATATAATGCATGTTGACAGTTGGTGGTAGGTCTTCAGCTTCCCCCATTTGTATGAGAAAAGGTCATTGTGCTATCTCTGTGCATATGTACTATAAGCTGCTGCATGGATTGAGAGTCTGTAGACTGTAATTCTATAAATAGTTTACTTATGAAAACAAAACAAATAACACCAACTTTTGATTAAACTTTTTGGTAGCTAAAGCAGAAAAGTGTGATTTGTTGCATGATCCATTTTACATGTTATCACCCACTCTAAATAATTTTTGTTTGATGCTTCTCCTTTATATACTGTAGAGATGGATTGGGAGCTTGTGCCAAACACATTATGAATTATGGTTATTTAGAGGATGCTTTCCCCTACTTCTTGAGAATTTGAAGAGCTGCTAGTACCAAAGATACCTATGTGAACATGTATAATAAGCCAGGAGTTAGTTTTGTAGCTACATCATATTTTGATAAGTTCTGACAAGTAGCAAGCAGGGAATGTTTAGGTGCTGTTGATAAGAATAATACATGTTTTTCTGGTCTATAATTTGTATAGTATCTCCCTCGAGCTCCCATTACTTTATAGCATACCTAACAGGATAGCCTTGTTACTTTTGTATTGTGTGATGACATGGCATGGCAAGATAATAGAATTTCACTTTAAATTTGACATGCTGTAATTCATTTAATTATCGTATTTATCGGCATATAACACGCACCCCAATTTTAAGAGGGAAGTTTAAGGAAAAAATGTTTTCACAGGCCCCTTCACAGTACACAGTCCCAGTTCCCCTGCACAGTACACAGACCCCCCATCCAGTACAGCGCCCCCTTCCACTGCACAGTACACAGCCCCCAGCCAGTACACAGCCCCCCTCTCCCTGTACAGTACGCAGCCCCCTATCCAGTACAAAACCCCCCATCCAGTATAAAGCCCACTCCCCCTGCACAGTACACAGCCCCCCGTCTAGTACATAGCCCCCTTATTATTACACAGCCCCCCATCCAGTACACAACCCCCTGCCCCCTGCACATTACACAGCCCCCCATCCAGTACATAGCCCCCTTCCCATTACACAGCCCCCCATCCAGTACACAGCCCCCCATCCAGTACACAGCCCCCCGCCCCCTGCACAGTACACAGCCCCCTATCCAGTATACAACCCCCTACCCCTGCACTCCCTGGAGACCCCCATTCTCCTGGAACAGCACTGCCAGCATACTCTACAGGTAAGAAAAAATCACTGCCAGCCCCTTCTACACTGCTCCTGCTGTGTCACTCATTGTAAAGCGAAGCCTCCATATACCTCATTAGCTAGATTTTTTTCACTGACCTGGTCACATGACTGCTCTCCTCTGACATTACATAGATGGTCATGTGACCGCTCGCCTCCTCCAATCTAAAGCTACACTCGAAACAGGAGCGGGAAGAGGAGAGCAGCCAGAAAAAAACTGAGCTATTGAGATATTTAGAAGGTTTGTTTTACATTGACACTGACACAGGAGGAGCAGTGTATGGGAAGGGGCTGGCAAGTGATTTTTTTCTCAACTTTAGACTATGCAGGCAGCGCTGTCCCAGGGCCAAGAGAGGCAGGACGGCCAGCCTGACACCCCCCCAATGGGTGGCTCCTGGGGCGGACCGCCTGATCCGTTGGTAAAAAAAAATTATCGGCGTATAACACGCAGGCACTGTTTACCCTCTGTTTTCAGGGGGAAATAGTGTGTGTTATACACTGATAAATACGATAATTGTGCTCATCTTCCAAAAGCTAACATCTCATAGGCTGCCCTATGTTCATTTAATTTCTCATTAAACTACAGAAAGTTTTTAAAAATCTCATTTGCATGACAATATCTGTGAAGAGAAATTTCAAGTTATTAGTTCTCAGCAATCCTACTCATTTAACCCTGTCAAACATATACACACAGTGGGGTTATATTACTAAAACTGGATAGTGCAAAACCTGGTGCAGCTCCAGATGCAAACCAATCAGCTTCCATTTTTTTTTTGTCCAAGCTTAATTAAACAAGCTGAAGTTAGAATTTGATTGGCTACCATGCACAGCTACATCAGATTTTGCACTCTCCAGTTTTAGTAAATCAACCCCAATGTGTATTTTATGTGTACATAGAATGATTGCAATCTTTACACACATGAAATGAGTGGTCAGGGCCGCTGATAGGGGGAACAACAGCCCTCCTGTAGGGGGCCGGGCACACATGGGGGCCCGGACAGCAGGAGGATCGGTGGAGCAGAGAATAAAGAATGACAGCGTCTCTCACCCAGCAACTCAAAGCCGGTTTCTCTCCATCTCGCTCCCGCCGGCTTTCAGCTGCTAGGTAAGAGGCTAGGTGATGCCGGGCAGGGTTGTTATGCCCCCCCTTCCTGGCTGCCACTGAGCTCCTTCCCCCGCCCCTCCCGCACTCACAGCTGGGATGAGGAGACGGCAGCTTGGAGCCTGGAGTGGTGAGAGAAGTGCCAGCGGGAGGTGTGCTGTGTTTTGTTCTCCCCTCCTGTCAGAAGAGCGTTGGTCTTTACAGTACATGAGACCGGAACACTCTTACTGTAGATCGCATGGCACTGTACACACACCTCCCCCTATCCACATTTGTTGCTGCTGGGAGGTGAGCACTGAGCAGCCTTTGGAGGAGATGGGGGCGCTGTGTGTGTGTGTACAGTGCAATGCAATCTACAGTAAGAGCGATCCGGTCTCATGTACTATAAAGACCAGCAGTCTTCTAACAGGAGGGGAGAACAAAACACAGCACACCTCTTCCTGGCTGTGTTGGCATTGGCAAATGTAATGGGGATTTGGGGAGGACGATATGTGTGAGGAGGAAGAATGGGGGGATATGTGCTGGGAGGAGAGATTGGGGGGGCAGGGGGGTAATTTAGAGGGGGTTGTGCTAGGAGGTAGGATTTTTTGGGGGAAATTTGTGCACGGGGGGCCCCGTCAGGTAGGCTGTACGGGGCCCCGTGATTTCTATAAGCGCCCCTGTGTGTGGTGTATTTATATAATGAAAGATAGTAAAGCTAGTATAGTATTTGACAGTACTATGCATCACAGTACATATCATAAAAAATAATTAATTTATATATGCAGCTTCCATCCCAACAATATTTGCAACATTTTACTAAGCATACGCTACAGCAAGAATTATATTTCTATAGACATTTACCTGACTACACACTTTAGAGCAGCAATTATAATTCTGCTGTGTAAACAAAGTCAAATAACTAATCTGGCATTTTATACACAAGATTGGAATGATGATGAATAATGTGGGACTTTATTGCATGTCATGCCATCATGTGCTTGATTAAAAGGGAAATTGCCCTTCTGTAGATGTGTTTGCACCATATTGTTCTGGCTCTTATGTATTTATCTTTTCTTTTGAGTTTCTGTGCTTATAAATGCTTTTTCTCTCCCCAGTGTATGAAGACATTATTCTTGGAATGAGCAAAGTCTGTGGTAAGGCAATATTTCTTTCTTAATCCATTTACATATGATTAAGCAAAAACCACTCAAGCAAAATACATCAATAGTCAGTTGCAGAGCAGTCCTTTTTAGGGGTCACCAGTGGAATGATAAGGCTCCATGCGATGATAGCTCAGTAAATACCTTTGAGAATAGAAATAGTTATGTAATTTCTTTATTTGTAAACATGTGTAAATAAGGGGTACTTATGGCACTAGTCAAAGTTTTTTCACATGTTTACTAAAGTCAGTTGTCTATTAGATGCAGTTATAGAGGACCTGATCTCTGGTAGCAGTGTCCAAAAATGGCAAACATAGGGCAAATGACTGGGCACCAATATTGCCTATATGATTCCTAAAGCTGATCCTTACCAGCATACTATGCTTTGTTCTTCACTGTGTCTCTGTGTCGGGGTGGCTCCCTTAGTAAAGGCTGCCCCCTGATGAATAGTGAACTGAAAACTGGTAAAATAGACAACTGATAAATGTCCAACAAACAGCAAAGGAAGATTAGGAAGCATAGATTCAAAGAATGGATGAATCAGAGGCAGAAATAAGGAGATGCATACAGTGCAGGCATTCATGTACAGATTTCCTTTCAGCAAGCAGCACAGTAATTACAGCACCAAATATCACTACAAATCTTTTATGAGTAGCAGTCAGAAGAACAGTGCCTTTTTCACTGTAGATATACAACTCTGTAGGCACAGGAGTGCCTTGGCACAGGATGTGGCACTTTAAAGTAATTTTCCAAGGAAGAGTTTAGCCTTTACTTTTTACTCATGGAGAAGTGCAATTTAATATCTTATAGCTCTCAGATCATTCACATAATTATGATAGCCAAGAGCTGAACAAAATCTTTTTTCTTTCTCGTACATCACGGGACACAGAGCGACATAGTCATTACTAATGGGTTATATAGATACCGTCAGGTGCTGGCACTGGCAACTTCCAAAACCGGAAGTACCCTCCCCTATATAAGCCCCTCCCATCCGGGAGCACCTCAGTTTTTTTCCAGTGTCTAAGGTGTTGGCCAAGAAGAAACATGTGTTTTTCACTGAGCTTGCGTACAGGTTCTTTTGGGCCTCAGTAAGCTATTCCAGATCCGACCAAAAAAGCTTCATAGCTAAACGGTCGGTACCCGGGCCTTGCAGAGAAGAGCAAGGTTTTGCCTGTAATGCTTCTCTTAGGAGAGCTGGACCCTGGGATCCAGAGCTCTGGTCATACCCACGACCAAGATGTTTTCTGTGCAGGGTGCTATACAGGTCCAGGGGAGTGGAATCCTTGGGAACCCGGTTCCTGAAGGTTTGATTACAATGCCTGCCGTGATAGGTGAAGTTTGGGCTTTTGTGGACCAAACAAAGTCCTGCGGCGAGGAACAGGTAAGTGGGGGCCCCCAGGAACTTGGTTCTATTGGGGGACCCCCAAGCCTAATTTGTCTTTCTGTCTGTTACCTAATGGTATTCCCGCAAAATTCTGTGCATGCCTGTAACTACTAAAAAAATGTAATAATTTTTAATGGTGGTCAAGAAAAAAAAAAAAAAAAAAATTTTTTTATATATATTTAATATATTAGACTGCGGTACCTGTGTTTGTCCACTAGAGGCCGCTGTGGAATGTTTTCTTGTCATGTGGACTAGCTTCTTCTCAGCAGAGCAAAGTCCAGGCAGATGGTGAGTTCTCTTATAGGAAACTGCTTCCTCTGCCATGTTGCAGTGCTCGTCCATCCCCCGGCCTGCGGCAAAGAGGGGCCCTGGCTCCTGTCCCTTGTTACCATATTTGAAATTAGCGCCGAAGGCGCACGTGCCCGCGCGCGTGCACGCGCCTCTATATATAGAGGTGAGCCGGGAAAGGGGGCGGAGCCTGGGGGATGACGCTCTGTGCGCGCCGCAGCGCTTCTGCGCATGTGCGGGCGTCCCAGCAGTTTAAAAAAACCACAATATTGTAGTGAGCTGGCTATGAAGTACAGAGACAGAGCTGGCAACATTTAAAGGCATACAGCAAGCGGTTGATACAGGCATCCCCTAGAAAGGCACATTAGTAGACACCAACTGTGATATAGCAGCAATTGTGCTAGACTATTCTCAGTAAAAGTGGTGTATTACGGCTGGAATACCTCAGCTTTAGGCTTAGGAATATGCCGTCCAGAAGCTCCGGAACTGAATCTTCCAGGAAGCGAAGGGGGTCTCATCGGGCTCGGAGGATCTTGGGCATACTCCTGCTGCACCAGTCTCCCCTGAAGTTCAGAGGTAAGTGACCGTAGAGACCCCGCAGGGTACTTGGTACTGTGGCTGTCCTCAGTTCACCTGCTCCTGTGTATGTAACAGAGGAGGTTTTTTCCTCAGCTCTGGGAGGATTAGAGAGAGATTGTCAACATTTATCGCTGCCTCCCTGTCAGGGAAAGCACGCCCGATCTCCGTCTCCTCCTTCAGAGTGCCTGTTAGCAGAGCAACAGTCCCATACAGGGATCGACCTGCCTGAAGGGGATCAGGATGAGGTTGATTCTGTTATAGAGGAATCAACAGTGGGGGAACCTTTTCTCAGCATCTTAAGCTGAAAGATTATGGGTTCAGTCTCTGACTAACATGGTCCGATCAGCATTTAAAAATGCACCTTGCGGAACCATCAACCACTACTGTATCCTCGTTGGGGTCGCTAGAAGCCCCCAGACTGTTTGTTCTTTTCCACTTCACCCTTTACTGAAAGGGCTCATTTACCAGGATTGGGAACGTCCTGAGAAAATATTTATTCCCCCAAGAGATTTCCGGTGGTCTATCCCATGGAGGATAAGTTCATCAAAAAATAAATAAAAAATGGAAGGTCCCTACAGTGGACGCAGCCATCTCTTGTATGTATAAATCACTGACATGTCCAGTGGATAATGTCCAAATGTTCAAGAACCCAATAGATAAAAGATTGGAGTCCTTATGAAAATCTGCTTGGTGATACAACCAGCAGTAGCAGCTATTGGGGTCTGCTAAGCAGTGAAGGATCAGTTGAAACAGGTCTTGAGGGACTTGACAGATCAGCAGGCTTTGCCCTAGCTGATCTACCTAGAGCCTTAGGCTTTGCGGTTGACGCCATAGAGGATTCAGTCCATCAGGCCTCCCGCCTTACGCTGTCTATAGTACATATGCGTAGGCTCCTATGGCTCAAAAACTGGTCTGCTGAAGCTCCCTGTAAAGAATGGCTGGTTAGCGTCCCATTTCATGGTGAACGCTTATTCAGGGAAAACCTGGACAAATATATCCAGAAAATTTCCAGCGGTAAAAATACGCTCTTGCCGGTTACAAGCAGAGTTAGAGGTCCCTCTTTAAGAGGCCTGCTTCTCCAGTCCCTGGGGCATCGGCTGTGTAACAGTTCCGACGGCCTCCTCGGTCAAATCCCGGGGGTAAAAAACAGGGACAGTAGCAGGGTAATGAGAAACCCTGGGTCAGGGGAGGTACAAAACCTCCCCCAAAGTTAAATTCATTGAAGCCCCCACTCAGTCGGGTGGGGGGAGGACTCCAGTTGTTCGCAAGAGACCTGGCGGGACACGATCAAGACAGATAGGTGCTCTCCGCAGTAGGTTTGGGATACAGTTTGGAGTTAAAAGACTCTCCTCCTTCCCATTTTTGAGGTCAAACGTGCCAAGGGATCCCCGGAAGAGAGAGTCCCTCCTGTTGGCACTAGAACAACTATTGCTCCAAGGAGTAATTATGGAGGTTCCCCTGGAAGAATGAGGGTTCGGGTTTTACTCAAACCTCTTTACAGTCCCGAAGCAAACGCGGACGGGAGGCCCATATTAATTCTAAAAGGGCTATACAAATTCCTGTATATCAGGACTTTCCGATGGAGTCGATCCGATCGGTGGTCACTGCCCTACAAGGGGAGGATTGGTTAGCCACGATCGACATCAAAGATGCTTATTTGCACATTCCCATCTTTCCAGTCCACCAAAAATTTCTACGCTTTGCAGTAGAAGGGCGCCATTTTCAGTTCAGAGCCTTACCCTTCGGTTTGGCCACAGCACCACGAGTGTTTACAAAAATTCTGGCCCTTTATTGGCCAATCTAAGAACACAAGGTGTAATGATAATGGCATATCTGGATGACTTGTTGCTGATAGACCACTCAGTGAAAAAACTAGACGTGGTCGTTCACAAGACGATCAAGTATCTGGAATCTCACGGTTGGATTATCAACCGAGACAAGTCAGCCCTAAAAACCAGTCAAAAGTCTGGAATACTTGGGGCTAAGGTTGGATTCAGGCCAGAGAAAAATATTCTTGCCTCGAGGAAAGGTGTTGTCTTTGAAAGATTTGATCCACTTAGTGGGTACAAAAAAGACAGCCGTCCATACGCCTGTATATGAGGCTGCTGGGAAAAATGGTGGCATCATTCGAAGCAGTACCCTACGGTCAATTCCATTCAAGGAATTTGCAAGGGGCCATACTGTCAGCCTGGAACAAAAAAGTTCAGGCCCTAGACTTACAATGTCCTTGTCCCCTTCCGTTCGCAAGAGCCTCCGTTGGTGGTTGGTTCCCCAGAATCTGGAAAAAGGGAAATCCTTCAGTCCGATTTCTTGGAAGGTGGTCACTACAGATGCCAGCCTTATAGGCTGGGGAGCAGTACTGGAGCAATAGTCTCTCCAGGGCAGATGGTCGGATGCAGAAAAGGCCCTGCCCATCAATCTCTTAGAGATACGAGCAGCCCGGTATGCCCTAGTAGCATGGACATCCAAACTCCAAGGGTCCCCTGTCAGAATTCAATCAGACAATGCCACAGCAGTGGCATATATCAATCATCAGGGGGGCACCAGGAGTCGTGCAGCCCAGAGGGAAGTAAATTACATCCTGAAATGGGCAGAAAAATATGTCCCAGCCATATCTGCGGTATTCATTCCAGGAGTGGAGAATTGGAAGGCGGACTTTCTAAGTCGCCAGCAATTAGGCCCAGAGGAAGGGTCCCTTCACCCCGAGGTTTTCTGGACAATATGTCAGCGGTGGGGAACATCGGATGTAGATCTTCTAGCATCCAGATTCAACGCAAAGGGGGACAGGTTTGTCTCTCGGACAAGGGATCCCCTAGCTTGCGTTTCGGATGCCCTAGTGTTCCCTTGGGATCAGTTCAAGCTGATATATGCATTCACACCGCCAATGGTTACCTCGATTACTCCGCAGAATCAGGGTAGAAAAAAAACAGTGATTCCGGTGGCTCCAGCGTGGCCCCGAAGAGCGTGGTACGCGGAGATTGTAAAATTTCAGTGGGGAGTCCTTGGACTCTCCCACGTCGTCCGGCTTTCGCAAGGACCGATATACCACCCTTCCTTACCAGCCCTAGGTTTGACGGCCTGGCTATTGAAGCCCACATTCTAAAAAAGAGAGGGCTCTCTAATGCTGTGGTATCTACCATGATCAATGCCAGGAAGCCGGTATCCAGGCAGATCTACTATAGAATCTGGAAGGCGTACATTGCGTGGTGTGAGGCCAAGAAATGGCATCCACATAAGTACGTAATAGGTAGGATTCTGGACTTCCTACAGTGGGCTGTAGATAGGAAGCTTGCCTTGAGTACTATCAAGGGTCAGATTTCGGCCTTGTCAATATTTTTTCAAAGGCCCTTGGCTTCGCATTCACTAGTCAAAGCCTTTATACAAGGAGTGATGCGTATTAGTCCTCCGGTTAATATTCCCATATGTCCATGGGATCTAAACTTGGTTCTGTCGGTTCTACAGAAACAACCATTTGAACCATTACAGCATATTTCCTTGGTGCTTCTCACCAGGAAATTGATTTTTCTAGTAGCCATTTGTTCGGCTAAAAGAGTATCGGAATTAGCAGCTATGTCCTGTAAGGAGCCATATCTGGTTATCCATAAGGACAGAGTAGTGTTACGTCCTCATCCAGCCTTTCTTCCTAAGGTGGTATCGAGGTTTCATTTGAACCAAGATGTGGTTCTTCCTTCTTTTTTCCCCAAACCTACTTCGGTAGAGGAAAAGTTATTGCATTCTTTGGATGTAGTAAGAGCAGTTAAAGCTTATCTAAAAGCCACTGCTCAGATTCGCAGAACGGATACTTTGTTTATTCTGCCGGAAGGCCCCAGAAAGGGTCAGGCAGCGTCAAAGTCTACTTTAGCCAAGTGGATTCGACAGGTCATTATGCAAGCTTATGGCTTGAGAAGGAGACCACCTCCGTTCAAAGTTAGAGCGCACTCCACGAGAGCAGTTGGAACTTCATGGGCAGTGCATCACCAGGCCTCCCTGGCTCAAATCTGTAAGGCCGCAACATGGTCTTCGGTACACACGTTTACTAGGTCCTACCAGGTGGACGTTAGAAGTCAGGAGGATGTCGCCTTTGGGCGCAGTGTGTTGCAGGCCGCAAAAGATCCTCATGTCTGATAGCGCTCAGCTTATATATGGTGTATCCCCCCCCTCATTTGGCATTGCTTTAGGACATCCCATTAGTAATGACTATGTCGCTCTGTGTCCCGTGATGTACGAGAAAGAAAATAGGATTTTTATAACAGCTTACCTGTAAAATCCTTTTCTTGGAGTACATCACGGGACACAGAGCTCCCGCCCCTCTTTAGAGACACTTATTGCTTTGCTACAAAACTGAGGTGCTCCCGGATGGGAGGGGCTTATATAGGGGAGGGTACTTCCGGTTTTGGAAGTTGCCAGTGCCAGCACCTGACGGTATCTATATAACCCACTAGTAATGACTATGTCGCTCTGTGTCCCGTGATGTACTCCAAGAAAAGGATTTTACAGGTAAGCTGTTATAAAAATCCTATTATGTCTTCCCTAAAGTCAGATGTGCTAAGAGAGAATAGTTAGGTATTTATGGAAACACCTCTTTTAACAAGCAGTCTCTCTGAGCACAGATGGGTCGATTTACTAAAATCGGAGAGTGCAAAATCTGGTGCAGCTGTGCATGGTAGGCTAGCCAATCAGCTTCTAACTTCAACTTGTTTTAATTAGCTTTGACAAAAAAAATCTGGAAGCTGATTGGTTTGTATGCAGAGCTGCACCAGATTTTGCACTCTCCAGTTTTAGTAAATCCACCCCAGAAGGTCTTTGGCCTCACACATCTCTTGGCTTTTTCAATGAAGTTAATTAGTAAGGATGATCAAAACAGTGGAGTTCATGATTCATAACTTTTGGATTCTATTAAGTATTTGTCTTATTGCAGAGAACTATGACATTTAGAAATCCAAGCAGTCAAGATGTATTGTTGATTGACACCTTCAACATGGACAAATCTATATGTATAGATTTGGTTGGATAGAATGGTTTGTTTGCAATTCACTGATTCATCTGGTCATCACTGATTTGTCCAGTATCTGCTTCCTGATTGGTCGGGAGGAGAATCAGGGAATCAGGAAGACAATAGCATATATTGTCCTGTTAATTATACTGTATATATATATATATATATATATAGTTCCAAGGGTAGCCATGGCACTCTATGCTTGAAGTAAATGCCCAGGTGCTCACCCCCAAGGAAATCTGTATAAATCCAAAACTGGTTTAGAGGCACTCATGGGTCTTGGAGAGGAGGAAGATCAAGACCCTACAAGATCCAAGAGTGCCTCAAAACCAGTTTTGTATATATATATATATATATATATATAAATATATATATATATAAATATATATATATGTGTGTGTGTGTGTGTGTGTGTGTATATATATATATATATATATATATATATGTGTGTGTATATATATATATATATATATATCTATATATATACACACACACACATATACACACTCAAGCCCCGTACACACGATCGGATAACCTATGGATTTTCGTCCGATGGATTTGTCCATCGGAAATCCGATGAAACTGTTTTTCATCAGTCTTGGCCACACACCATCAGTCAAAAAACCGACCGTTCCAAACGCGGTGACGTAAAACACTCCGAGGAGCCGAGAAAAATGAAGTTTAATGCTTCTGAGCATGCGTCGACTTGATTCTGAGCATGCGTGGGTTTTTTAACCGATGGACTTTCCCATAGACGATCGGAAATTCCCATCGGGTTTTTATCCATCGGAAAATTTTAAAACAAGTTCTATTTTTTACAACCGATGGAAAAAAGACCGATGGGTACCATACACGATCGGTTGGTCTGATGAAAACCATCCATCGGACGGTTTTCATCAGTCAAACCGATCGTGTGTACGGGGCTTTACACACAAGTGTGCAATCACTATAATACCTCAAGAAACCTGTGCATATAGTTATATTCCACATACTGCTGCATACACCATATGTGTTCCCACATTATGTCACAAATCATGCTTCCAATAAAAAATAAAAAATAAAAAGCAATTTAGCATGTCCATAATAATAGTCAATAAAAATTCTTCAATTATCAATGTAAGTGTCTATAATTATTATCTTCCACTTGCAACATAAACACTTTATTTTTTCTGCCACGACTTGTGACTCACTGTAATATCTCTTCCACCATGTGTTGTGCAAAACCCATCACCAACATTCCAATACTCTCACCTTGTGGTTTGACCCAATAAAAATCAGGTCTTATGCGCTTTTCCTTTAAACATGGTGTTATATGCCAGAAGTGGTATTCTCCTCTGCTCAATACAGATCTACCTAAATCCACCTCCATTCTCAGGAATCTTTCAATGGTTATATGTAGGAAGCATTCCAACCCAATTTTCCACGTTCCTCAAACTATCACTGAACTGGTATTTCAGTCCAATAAGTAGATGGTGACCCTGGATGATGCTTGAACAAAGATGGTGCCATCTTTCTTGCTCTTGCTCTTGCTCTGGTCTAGCAGCTTTATGACTGAACAAAGATGGTGCTGTCTTTCTTTCTTTTGCACTGGCCTGTCTGCTTTATACCTAAAACTGCCAGACCAAAGCTAGAAGAAGAAAGATGGTACCATGTTTGTTTAGTCATCATCCAGGGTCACCATCTACTTTTTGGACTGGGAAGCCGGTTCAGTGATAGTTGAGGAACGTGGAAAAATAGCGCTGGGCCGCCTCCTATATTTAACCATTGAAGGTTTCCTAAAGATGGGGGTGGATTGAAGTACATCCGTATTGAGCAGAGGAGAATAACTTTTCTGACATATAACACCCTTTTTAAAGGGAAAGCACACAAGATCTGATTTTTATTGGGTCATATCACAAGGTGAGAGTATTGGAATGTTGGTGATGGGTTTTGCACAACACATGGTGGAAGAGATATTACAGTGATTCGCAAATTGTGGCAGACAAAATTGTGTTTATGGCACAAGTGGAAGATACCGTATTTATCGGCGTATAACACGCACAGGCGTATAACACGCACCCTAACTTTAGAAGGGAAGTTTCAGGAAAAAAACTTTCCACAGCCCCCTGCGTATAACACGCAGGCACAGTTTACCCTCTATTTTCAGGGTATAAAAGTGAGTGTTATACGCCAATAAATACAGTAATTATAACAGACACTTACATTGATAATTGAAGAACTTTTATTGACAATTACTATGGACATACACAGCTGCTTGAATTTTTTTTTCTATTGGAAAAATGATGTGTGGCATAATATAGGTTTATTGATTTTTTTGTTTTATAGAGTACTGTGTGGCACTATTTAATATATTTGTTTATTTGACGCCTACTGGTGAATTCTGGTAAGGAATCATTACCATAAAGCGTTAAACTTCTTTAATTAGCCACTTCCCGCTCGATCAATAGCATATTGACGTCCAGGAAGTGGTTGCGTTATCCTGACTGGGTGTCTATTGACGTCCTGCAGGATAACAGCCGCTGTGCGCCCGGAGGAGCGCGCATCGCGGCGATCGGTGGTGCGGTGTGTCAGTCTGACACACCACTACACTGATCTCGGTAAAGAGCCTCTAGCGGAGGCTCTTTACCATGTGATCAGCCGTGTCCAATCACGGCTGATCACGAAGTAAACAGGAAGAGTCATTAATCGGCTCTTCCTCACTCGCTCTGACAGACGTGAGTAGAGGAGAGCCGATCGGTGGCTTTCCTGACAGGGGGGTTCGCGCTGATTGTTATGCCCACACTGGACCACCGGGGAAGCCGCCAGGACCACCAGGGAAGGGGGCAACATGTGGATGGCCAGGTATGTTCCCCATGGCCATCCACATATAAAAAAATAGGCACAATAGATGCCAATCAGTGCCCACAAATGGGCACTGACTGGCAACATTATGGTCAATAAAAAACATGTGATGCCCAGCAATGCCACCCATCAGTATCATCAGTGCCACCCATCAGTGTCAATCATTGTCCATCAGTGCCACCTCTCAGTGCCCATCCATGCCCATCAGTGCCCACATATCAGTGCCCACCAGTGCCCATCTGTGCCACCCATCAGTGCCACCCATAAGTAACCATCAGTGCCACCCATAAGTACCCATCAGTGCCGCCTATGGGTGCCCATCAGTGTCACCTATGAGTGCCCATCAGTGCCGCCTATGAGTGCCCATCAGTGCCACATACCAGTGCCACCTATCAGTGCCCATCAGTGCTGCCTATCAGTGCCGCCTATCAGTGACCATCATCAGTACCCATCAGTGCCACCTCATCAGTGCCACCTCATCAGTGCCACCTCATCAGTGCCCATCGGTGCCGCCTGATCAGTGCCCATCAGTGCAGCCATATCAGTGCCCTTCATTGAAGAAGAAAACTTACTTACCGGTGTTTACAAAAAAATTAACAGAAACAAAGAAAAACATAATTTATTTCTATATTTTCGGTCTTTTTTTATTTGTTGCGCAAAAAATAAAAATCGCAGAGGTGATCAAATACCACCAAAAGAAAGCTCTATTTGTGGGAACAAAATGATAAAAAAATAGTTTGGGTACAGTGTAGCATGAGCGTTGCAATTGTCATTCAAATTGTGACAGCGCTGAAAGCTGAAAATTGGCTTGGGCAGGAAGGTGAGTAAGTGCCTGGTATTGAAGTGGTTAGAAGACCCAGCATAGGCTTGGAGTGTAATCTACTAATGTAGTAACTTTTTTTGGGCTATCATAAGCTGCAGTCCAAACCTGACTAAATGAGTGCTTGATTCCAGTGCAATCTCACAATAAATATATCATTTTAGGGTAAATTGTCTATATTAGAACTATAACAAACTGACATTTGGAGCCTCATATAAAAGCCAAAAGGCTACTACAAGACAAGAGAACATTCAAATGATAAGTGGCTAGCCATAGCTAATTGGATGTCTTTTTGTTTAGTTTTATAGCAATAAGAACACACACAAATGGAAGCCATAGTTTTGAAGTGACTGCATGTATTTGGTTATTTTCTGTTGGAATAAAAGAGACAGCTGGTTTTGCCGCCTCTGGATTTGTATTCTGTGTTGTATATTGTGCAACATATGACATTTTGTAAGTCATGATCCACATTTGACTTTGATATTGCATAATAGATTTTAAAAAGCCTTAATACCCTTCAGTCTGTTAGCAATTGTAGAAGACAAACCTTTATTGCAATACCGGTTCCGTAGACACTTGAATATAAACTGTATCTTATCTTTTTAATTTTCTTCCTTCCATTCTCAGCCTCCCCTGAGTAATTGCAAAGCTCTTGCTCAAAATGAATTTTAAAGTGTTTTACCTCATTTTAAATTTTCTTTTACTGGGTCTAAAAATGAATATGCTAATGCTCCTTAGTGCATCTGTATTATGAAAGTCTTGCTGACTAATGTGTATTTTTATGTTCAGTTTTTCAAGGAGATATACACATGTGCAGGCTGGGAAGGCAGAGTAAGCACACGTAAATTGTCAACAAAATAGTCTATTGAGATGCTGAGTTGTTCAAAAATACATTATAGAGAAATGTAGGAACTAGTTCAGCCATAAATAGCATGAAATTGAAATAATGATATATCAACAACATCCAATAGGATTTCTATTTTCTTTTGAAAGATGACACCTTATGGCTCATTAGAGGTAGCTACACTTTTTGTTTCTATTTTCTATACATTACTTTTCAGAAAGTAGTCCCATATGATCGTACCTGGCTACATATTAAATATTGCTACTTTACTAAAAGATGCATCCTGCCTTATACAATAGAAGAACACTGTTAGGGCCCATTCACACAGGGGCAACACGACTTCCAGCGCGACTTTGGGAGGCAACTTGGACACGACTTGAGTTTGAATCACAGCGCGACTTGGGGCAACTTCAGCGCGTCTTGGGGCGACTTCAGCGCGACTTGGGGCGACTTACAACACGACTGAAGTCGCCTCCAGGACAGGAGGCTTTCCAGTGGCCAATCAAACAAGAATCAGCTCTGTGGGAGGGAGGTGGAGGGAGGGGTTTGCCTGAGAAATGTATGTTCTCTTCCTGGAAAGTTGCTTCTGTTAAGACAGTGATCCGACTTCTGAGGTGACTTCCATTGAAATCAATGGGTACAAGTCGCCTAGCAGTCGCCTAGAAGTCGGATTGAAGTAGTACAGGAACCTTTTTTGAAGTCGGAGCGACTGCAGTAGTGTGCATTAAGACGGCTCCATTCCCTTACATTGATTTTCTCATGCAGCGCGACTTGAGGCGACTAGGGGCGACTTGGGGTGACTTGAAGTTGGATCCAAAGTCGTCCCTGTGTGAATGAGCTCTCAGGATAAGCATTGAGTTAGGTTTAGATGTGGTGAGTGGTTCAGCTATGGCTTATATTTTATTTAGTCATGCCAGCATATCACAAACTCCCTGTCACTGATTTGGAGGAGTAGAGACTGATAATCACCCTACAAGGATCTATGTGATTTATAGAAATCCAATATTCGTTATGGCACGTGGGTTCCCCATAGACAGCTCCCACACATGAAGTGGTCCAAATAAGCCATTTACCAGTTATGAATCTCCAATCTGATTTGCTGTGGATCCTAGTTTGAGTAAACTGATCTCCTTATCACTAGTCTTAATTGTCAGCGTACAAACAAGGATTTCCGCTCCAAACAGTCTTACCCAAAATAAAATTACCTTTCCAGGAACCGAGGGTGCTGGCAATGCACTAGGCAATTGAGAAAATAATGATGATCTGGATAGCCGCACTCCAATTCACAAAGTAAAATGAAAACAGGCACTACATGTCACAGCAACAGAAAAATGGGGACAGCTAATAAGCACTTCTAAGTGTGAAACGCGTTAGCTGTCCCCATTTTTCTGTTGCTGTGACATGTAGTGCCTGTTTTCATTTTACTTTGTGAATAAAGCCACGTTGGATTGAAGTGCGGCTGTCCAGATCATCATTATTTTCTTAATTGTCAGCGTATACAGGTCTATTTATAGCTGTATTAATTTAAAAGTGAACCTGTTCCTAGGCTATGCATATTAAAGTCTTTATATATCCTGAAGCAGTGAAAGCACTTTAAAACAAGCCATTGATCACTTTGAAAATATAGGCATTGTGGATAAATGAATCGTTAAACTTCACAACGAAGGCCCTGAAATCACAACCCTTTTTGCATTTTACTTTATATTTAAGCAGAATCTTGATAGCATGCCAACCTTTCAATGTAAAGACATAGCAGATGTTGTTAGAAACTGACTAGAATTAGACTTTGGAGTCTACATTAAGGGATTCAAGAATCTTTAAGAATGAATTACTTCACAGTACATGCATCTAAAGAAACCAGAAATGGCTTGTCTTAATGTTCTTTTTTAACATATTACAAATACCGTATTTATCGGCGTATAACACGCACAGGCGTATAACACGCACCCTAACTTTAAGAGGGAAGTTAAAGGAAAAAAACTTTCCACAGCCCCCTGTGTATAACACACAGGCACAGTTTACCCTCTATTTTCAGGGTAAAAAAGTGAGTGTTATACGCCAATAAATACAGTATATAAATAATATAATGTCCATGGTCTTGGCACAGGTGCACTTGAAAGCACTCTGTCAGAAGTTAGCTGTCAGTGACTTGAACAAAAGGACAGTTGACAGTTCTGTGATCACCTGTTTTTTTTATGCCAGAAGCACTATATTTATACAGCAGGATGGAGGTGTTAGATTGCTATTGTTCTTGAAGCTAAAATAAGTTATAGCCCAAAAACTGTTGCTAATGCATCAAATATCAATGGGACTGCAGAAAATCTGCAGAACTCTGAGACCCCATTAGGAAACCAACCCATAAGCTGCACACCCCAGCCATACGAATATGGATTTGCAATGTTTCTATGATAACATGTAATATACATGTAATGTTTCTTGTTGAAACTACATTTTACATATTTCCAGAAAGCATATGCCAAAGCATGTTTATGGACTGTCTTTTGACAATTGTGTATTATATTGTCATTCTTAATCATATTTAAAGTAACAAAAAACACAGAATGACCATTATGTTAACACTGAGAGCGTGAAGTAGCAGAAGTGATTTACATATGCTAAACCCAATTAAACTACGTATTTTTATTTTATATTGATATATAATGTTAATAATCTCCTAATGCTAGGAGATACAGACACATTGAAATATCTTGTTATGGCTCTCGGAAGATAAAGTCTATTAGAAAGATAATTACTGAAATTACTGAGTGTTTATCATTTTATAGAGAAAAATACACACCAAGGCATGCTGTGTTTGGAAGATCATTGTTAAGAAGGCAATGTAAAAAACAAGGTGGTTTTGAAAGAATAATACCCTGAAAGACCTGAGAACTATAATAGTCTTATTCTTGCTGTCTGCATCCTTGAAGGAGGACTGTCCTAAAAATGCATCAAAGTCAGTTATTCTAACTATTTCAAATATAACGGAAACGTACAAAGGATACATCTGTGCATTGCAGAAAATAGCTCTTCTTGCTAAACCTACCAGAGAACTGCTGTGCCTTCCCAAACAAAATTTCTAAGCAAGGATAAAAGGACATGATATCAACAGTAGTGTTTCTTATTCCTTTTTTTAGGATCATCTGCTTCTGAGCTGAAAATCCACTGCACACCAGAGGGAATTAGATTCCATTGTTTCATGAAATACTTCTCAGAAGACATGAAAGTGTCCTGGTACCAGAGGTATGAAGTCTATTAACAATGTTCTTTATCATGTTGAACAAGCTCTAGATTGTCTTAACTCATAGTAGTCTGACTACATTTATTTTTCTTTGAAATAAGTAAGCAGAAATGTAACTGGCTGCTATGGACAATGTAACTTGCCTTCATATCATCATAGTAAATTAAACAACTTAAAGGATAAGTTCACCTTTTTCTGCAGAATTTCACTTTTCATAATAAATAGAAGTGTTTTCTAATGCCATTCCTGACCCAGCCCTCCCAATGTGCTTTTCTCTCACTTACCTCATTCACATGATATTTCGAATCTTGTCAACCTTTTTGTATCTTTGAATGGATTTTCAGATTCCATCACTTCCTGTAGCTTGTATCAGCATTCACTTCCTGTTAGGTCATCTCCCAGAAGCCATTACTTCTGTGTTGCATCACAGAAGATGGTGTGATAGGGTGTGTTCACCACTCTGGACCACACCTCCCTCATTACAATACCACCTTCCACCCACTTCCTATACAATCTGATTGTACAATCTCCTTTAGATCTCCCATCAGCTATGTAGTACAAGGGCCTGATGTGCTACAAATTGAATGGATTGTTCAAGTGTGTCCTCTATTCCATAGTTCTGGTAAATCTAAAGGAAATTGTACAGAGATTGTACAATCAGATTGCACAGTGTATGGCATTTTTTTACAAGTACATAGGAGGGAGTGGACGGTGACCCTCAGTCATAAGGCCTTATTCACATCTCCACCTAACAAAAACTCACATTCCCGCATTCTTTTGTTTTGTGTGTTTTGGAGTGTTTTCACTTGACACGCATAGGGCAGCCCATTCACCCAAATAGCCTGCTGTACACGCAACAATCACCCCATAGAAGCTGCAGAACTATTTTTGAAGTGATGCATGGTGCAATACTGCAGTTTTAAGTGTGTTTGCCGCACTTGGGCAGCATTTATGAAAAGCATGGCAAGGCACACATTTTTTGGGCAGTTTGCCATGCGTTTGGAAACACACAGATGTGAATGAAGCCTGATTGTTCTTCTGTAAACGCACAAATTTTGCTTTCAGGCCTCATTCACACCTAAAGTTGTGCATGTTTTTAGGCTCGTTTTTCCAATGACACACATAGGGCAGTCAGTAGATTTCAATGGGCTGCGCTCCACCTGGTAAAGTAGCTCATAGGACATTTTTGTAAATTTGTTACTGCATTTGTCACCTGTTTTTTCATGTGGCAAAATGTGTGTTTTCTTCTGTGTTTGGTGTGCCATTAACAATTAATGACACTGAAAGCGCAACTCTGTAATTTTAGGTGTATAAATGTGGCCATACACTATACAGTCTGATTGTACAATTTCTTTACAATCTCCTTTAGATTTACCAAAACTATATAATAGGAGGAGACGCCATCCATCCAATCACTTTGTATCTAATCAGGCAGGCACTTGCACTACATTAGGGATGTCCTATGGGCTACATGTGGCCCCAGGGAATTTAGCATGCACCCTAAGCCTGTCTGAAGGGACACTGGGGAAGTCAGGCAAATTCACACATGGAGGAATGCCGGGGGTGCTGTGAAAATGTTGTTGATGTGTGAAGGTGTGCTAATGAGGACAGCTGGTAAACTATTTTCTGGGTCATACTGGCTGGTCCGTCCTGTGTGTCTGTCCTCTGTCTACCAGGACGTTTCTGATGTGATCTGCAAACTACAGCCGTTGATGGAGGTGAGGCCTGGTCTTCAAAACCAAAGGAAACTTTTATTTTTGTGCAAGAGAGATATAATACTGGTATATTGGTACATAGGGAGCTGGATTTTAGAGAAAAAAAAAAGGTGAACTTAGCCTTTAAGTTGATGCCAATAAACATGAAAGTTCAAATAGAATAACCTATCATCTTAAATATACACAAACTTGTTCTTGGTCAGTGACCAAATAAACAGTGAAGTAAAATATGGATGCACCTTTAAAAATAAGTCAGCGATTGCACTTTCATTATTTATATTTCAACAGATTTTCACTAAACTGTAGCTCTGTATACCTAATAAGAATCAGTATTAGGTTAATTGAGCAACATTTAATAAAACAAGATTGAAACATGGTATTCATACCTACAAAGCTAAAATGACTATTGATGGGCAATGGCACACATATTTATGACCAGGTTAGAGTATCTGGCCATTCAATGTTTAAACTGAGCCCTAGGGATTTGGAGCTTTTATCTATCAACAGCTGTTATCTAGCTTAAAATCTTTAGAAATTAAGAAATATAAGAAATCAAAATTTACTCAGCTTGAGAATCTATTGTATCATCATTCATCATTCATCAGAAAGCTTTCAGTAGACCCCCCAACAGTTAAGCTGGTCATCATAGATGGATCGAAAAGCCAGCCTGTTCAGCAGGAACCAGAAACATTTTGATCCATTTATGAACAGGCTGGTTACGCTAAAGTTGATCTATCGATCGACTTCAATACAACTGCACTGTTTTTTTTTTTTGTACAATCACTGACACTGGCTATATCTGGCAGCAATGATCATTGTATTTTGACAGCTGGGACCTCCTACTGTTATGATACAATAGCACAGCGAGAAGGATTCCCCCAACAACACACTGACTGTGTTGATGGGGGAATCAAAGAACTTTGTTTCCTTCAACCCATGGTTGAAAGAAAGAAACCTGCAAAAAGTATAGGCATCCTGTCAGGAACAATGAAACAGATGGAGACAGAAAATGCAATAAAAATCACGCCTTTTAATATAATGGAAAAAATTGTATCACTGGTAATTGTAGTCAAGCCAGGGTTCGGTAGCCAAATCAGGTAGTCAGAACAAGCCAGGAAATCAGGAAACCAGATATCAGCGTAGTCAGAGGCAGCAGACAGGATCAGGAACCAGAAGGGACATCAACCGGGCAAGTCTTCAACAGGAACACAGCAGAGAGTCTCTAGATATGTTGACCAAGGCAAAGGCAATTGATGAAATTAACCAGGCTGTTTAAATAGCCAGAAGGGGCTGGTCGTGGGCTTGACTGATGAGCAGGAGATGATCAACAGGTGAGCCACTGTGGAACGATGAGTACTGGCAATTAACCAACAGCCGAGCAACCTGAGCACAGAGAAGGATGGGCTGAGAGCCCAGCCCTGACACACCCTTAGGGATTCCTTATATTCCCCTCTAACCAACAATGGGTGTCCCTTCTAGTGGTGGGTGAATCTG
The DNA here is from genome assembly GCA_029206835.1 of Rana muscosa. Lineage (NCBI taxonomy): Eukaryota > Metazoa > Chordata > Amphibia > Anura > Ranidae > Rana > Rana muscosa. The sequence goes on along the minus strand of CM055122.1, from coordinate 622,329,493 downwards.
CTCACTTGCTAAAGGTTCTGTGAGTCCTGTTTTAAATTCGGGAAACCAAAGTGTGATCATTTCTAGGGCTAATAGGAAAACTACTCTCAAAATAGGCATGGGAAGCAAGGCACTAACTTTTCATGTCATTTTGAGGACAAGGTTGAAAATACAAAAATCTTTAAAAAAAAACATGTTTGGCTAATTCCTAAAAACTGTATGTGGTGTTGGGAAAAAGTACAGTTTTCACAGTCTCAGTGACCTCATACACTGGCAATACATATTTGGCTGTGAATTTTTTTTTTCTTGTACAATTAGCTTTGCCTACATACAGCAACTGCACCTCAATCTTATTAATTTCAGTAAAAAAAAAAAAAAAAAATCCCAGGTAGCTTTAGCAGTAACACATTATTTTTTATAAAATGATAGTCACTCGCTTTGGCCAGTGCTGAGGCTGTCTCTGTTTTCTCTGATGCAAAACTGTCCTGCTACTGGCCAATTTCTATTAAGCTCTCGTTAAAGAGGTAGTAAAGTCTTCAACAAAAAAAATTAAAAATACTGACCCTCCTGCAAGTTAATATCATAATGTGCTAGGTTATTATGACAGACTTACCTGTAAAACAGATCCCTCCAGTGGTGCACTTTTACTGCTGCCAGGACTTCCACCTTCACCCGGTCTTCTTCAGGGTTTGCGAGCTCTGGCCGTTTTAATTGCCAAGCCGCAATAACGTCACTGAGCACTGGAGTCACGATCATAACACATCGCTCTGTGTCGATGGCACATTTAGTGTGCCCTCAATTCAGAGCACAGTGGACATGTGCCGGCGACCACACTGGCTGCAGAACTTGTGAATATCTCCTAAACAGTGCATATTTACAAAATATTAATTGTATCCACAGGTCAGCTTTAATATGAGCTTACCAGCTTTTTTCTTTCAAATACTGAAGCAGCGTGACACAAACAAATGCAGCTCCAAGAACAGGTGGCTAGTATCAGTGAATTCTTTGCTTCCAACACCCCTATTTAATTTGGACACAGCTCTATCAACATAAAAAATGCATCCAGCAAAAGAAATAAAACACCCAAATACCACCAATAAAACAAAATCTCTCTCTTTTTTTTTTTAAAGAGAAAGTTAACAGAAAAAAAGGCCCTATCAAAACAGAATAAAAACAAAGGGGGCTTGTAAGGAGGCCACCATACCACATACCACCGTAATCACTGACTACAAGCATTTATACAGTACCCAATTCACATTCTAACCACATCGTGCCCAAAACAAGGTAAGAAACTGAGAAGCCAGTGAGCAGCATTTGAAGGAGATTTACACAGATATTTTACCCCTTTACCCTACACACCTTTGCATGTGATTCAGATCTGCAACCCAGCAGACTCCCTTCATCTACCTTCAGTGACTCGCAGACTATCAAATCTCCCACTGGGGGCCCCGTAACATACCAGACTGTTAATTTAAATTATTCTGAATCTATTGCATTAAAGAGCCCTGGGCACCTGACTGATGCACTGGAGGAATTCCAAGCTCTGGTCAAACATATCCTTAGCAAAGCTGACTTACAGGAAATGATAGCAGGGGCGGGTGAGGGTGCATTCACCATGCAAAAATACATCAAAGACCTTCACAAAATGTCCTAAATGACCCTATTCTCTCAATATGCTGTTTGTCAGCTTCCCATACAACAGTTTCCAATCCACAGACATAATGGCTCTTATATGCCCTTCCTTTTTATACAGTAGTAGGGGGGTTGGCTTAACCACAAGTCCCCATATTTGCTCTTTTAAGCCTGCTAGTCATAGTTAAAATGTCATGCAGTGCATTTTGGTAAAAAAAATATATATGCAGGGTGAACCAACACATACGTTTTTAAGGACCATCAATTTTGATTCCACAGGATTTATCTTGAACCCACACTACTACTGATAGTGGTAAACCTACACCTCATCCAAAGTCCCTTCAGCTGTTGTTTAGATTGCTTGAATGACTAAAGTACAATCACTATATTTTAATAATTCCTGCCAATACCATATTGCTAAAGCAGGTGGCTATGCAAGTGTAGTCTGGAATGTTAGCTTTTGGACCTGACTAAACCCAGTAGTATGCCTCAAGGGTCACAAAATCTGAACTTCAGCTTTCTTTCCTTTACATTATAAAATATGTATTTCTTGCTTATAGACAGTAGCTTATTTACTCATATGATGAATTATCTTCTCTTTCCGTGTGCTTTCATGTTTTGCTCAGGGAAAACACAAGCTCTGTTGGCGATATTGATATCTGTGGTCAGGGGGGAAAACAAGAACATTTAGAGCCACTTCACTAAATTAGTGATGACAAGCCTAAGGACACATACATATTCCAAATTAAATTATAGGCACTTTCAGGATTTAACTTGACTGTGATGAAAAAAGTCAGCTTCATATTAAATAATTAGAGCACATATTTTATGAAGTAAATAACAGACCTTCTAAATTGTAGTGGGAATTAACTGTAATTGCATACAATGATATTTAATACGTAAAAGATGCATGCACAACACTTGGGAACTATTTCTAACCTATCAAATTACTTTTGCTATACATAAATGTAATTTAAAAAGTGTATCTACACTGGATTTCAGAATCGAATTGTAAATTTGCAACTAATATAGCAACGTTATGCAAATAACAGTGCAAATGTCAGGTTTGCATTAAGAAATAAGCATGTATTATTGACTTTAAGCTATGTATATTTAAAAAAAGCATATAAGGAGAGAGAAGGGAGAGTCCCCAGTCTACTCCTGATGACAGATGCCGAAAAGGCGTTCGACAGAGTAGACTGGGGATTCATGATGAACACACTGGAGAGTATGGGAATAGGCCCAAGGATGATGCAGTGGATACAAACACTATATAATGGACCCACAGCTATGGTAAAAGTCAACAGAACATTATCACCCCCCTTTAGGATGAATAATGGGACAAGACAGGGGTGCCCCCTGTCCCCTCTCCTGTTCGTATTGGCACTAGAACCTCTTCTGGCGACGTTGCGGGGGGATGCGGACATAGGGGGCTTTAAAGTCATTGAAGATGAACATAAATTAGCTGCATTTGCAAGTGACATATTATTTTATATATCAAACACCCGAATTACAATGCCCAATCTCTTAAGAGCACTAAAGGAATATGTAGACCTATCCAATTTTAAGATCAACCCGAGTAAATCCGAGATATTAAATATAAATATGAAAGTAAAAGAGGAACAGAGTCTACAACAAGAGTTCCCATTCCCATGGAGGAGGACGGAAATAAAATACCTGGGGATTAAATTAACGGCATCACCGAAGGAAATATACCAAGCAAATTATATCCCATTATTAGAGGAAATAAAAATAGAAATAAAGAGAATAGCAGCATGCCCCTTATCATGGATGTGCCGGATTAATGTCCTAAAAATTATAATACTCCCGAAGATCATGTATAAGTATCAAATGCTCCCCATATATATACCCCCAGCGTATTTCAGATTATTAAAAACATTAATCACAAAATTAATATGGCACAATAAGAAACCTAGAATAGCACTGGCAATCCTGAAGAAAGCAAAAAGTCAAGGGGGATTAAACGCACCAGACTTTCAAAAATACAATGAGGCAGTTTTGCTAGCACGAGTAGTAGAATGGACTAAATTAAATAATGAGAAAAGATGGGTTAACATAGAACACACAATGGCAAATACACAATTAGGGAGGGAAATATGGATACCACCACAATATAGGACACTGGGAGAAAAAACACATATACTGACACAGATTGTATTGAAAACTTGGGACATATTGTACAAGAAAATTAAATGGAAATATAATTCACCACTGATGGCACTAAAGGAAAATAATTATTTCGCACCAGGGAAAAAATTGATAGGAGGGAATTGGATCAAAAAAGAAAATGCACAACTACGGGATATAATACATGGGGGAAAAATTTGCACTATACAAGAGTTAAAAATTAAAAAAGATGTGAGATATATATATATATATATATATATATATATATTTTAGATAAATGAATGGAGGTACTTCCAGCTTAAGCATTTTTCATTTTATAGCAGCACTTCCCCACCCATTAAGAGAAGATGATGCTCTAACACCAATGGAGCGATTATGTACCATGGAAAAAACACGTGGGAATATATCTCGGATATATAAAATCCTGATGGAAGTAGAAGAGCTGAAAGTGCAGACATTCATAAAAAATTGGGAGAAGGAACTAGGGAAACGAGGAAAGAACCAAGAAGTGGGAAAAATCTTGAAATTAGTACATGGATCATCAGTAAACAACGGGATGGCGGAAATGAACTATAAATGTATAACCCGGTGGTATAGAACACCAGATATACTGGGGAAGTACCAAATAGGACAAACAATGGAGTGCTGGCGGGGATGTAAACAAACAGGAACTATGGCCCATATATGGTGGGGATGCCCTAAATTAGAACCCACTGGAAGGAAATATTAAGTTTTATCAAGGAGATAACTAACATAGATCTACCCGAGGGACCATGGACATGTCTATTTCATGGAGTAGATATCCCGATAAAGAAATATAGAAACTCAATGATAATACACATGATGAATGCCGCAAAAAATAGGATTTTTATAACAGCTTACCTGTAAAATCCTTTTCTTGGAGTACATCACGGGACACAGAGCGACATAGTCATTACTAATGGGTTATATAGATACCGTCAGGTGCTGGCACTGGCAACTTCCAAAACCGGAAGTACCCTCCCCTATATAAGCCCCTCCCATCCGGGAGCACCTCAGTTTTGTAGCAAAGCAATAAGTGTCCCTAAAGAGGGGCGGGAGCTCTGTGTCCCGTGATGTACTCCAAGAAAAGGATTTTACAGGTAAGCTGTTATAAAAATCCTATTTTCTTTCTCGTACATCACGGGACACAGAGCGACATAGTCATTACTAATGGGATGTCCTAAAGCAATGCCAAATGAGGGGGGGGATACACCATATATAAGCTGAGCGCTATCAGACATGAGGATCTTTTGCGGCCTGCAACACACTGCGCCGAAAGGCGACATCCTCCTGACTTCTAACGTCCACCTGGTAGAACCTAGTAAACGTGTGAACTGAAGACCATGTTGCGGCCTTACAGATTTGAGCCAGGGAGGCCTGGTGATGCACTGCCCATGAAGTTCCAACTGCTCTCGTGGAGTGCGCTCTAACTTTGAACGGAGGCGGTCTCCTTCTCAAGCCATAAGCTTGCATAATGACCTGTCGAATCCACTTGGCTAAAGTAGATTTTGACGCTGCCTGACCCTTTCTGGGGCCTTCCGGCAGAATAAACAAAGTATCCGTTCTGCGAATCTGAGCAGTGGCTTTTAGATAAGCTTTAACTGCTCTTACTACATCCAAAGAATGCAATAACTTTTCCTCTACCGAAGTAGGTTTGGGGAAAAAAGAAGGAAGAACCACATCTTGGTTCAAATGAAACCTCGATACCACCTTAGGAAGAAAGGCTGGATGAGGACGTAACACTACTCTGTCCTTATGGATAACCAGATATGGCTCCTTACAGGACATAGCTGCTAATTTCGATACTCTTTTAGCCGAACAAATGGCTACTAGAAAAATCTATTTCCTGGTGAGAAGCACCAAGGAAATATGCTGTAATGGTTCAAATGGTTGTTTCTGTAGAACCGACAGAACCAAGTTTAGATCCCATGGACATATGGGAATATTAACCGGAGGACTAATACGCATCACTCCTTGTATAAAGGCTTTGACTAATGAATGCGAAGCCAAGGGCCTTTGAAAAAATATTGACAAGGCCGAAATCTGACCCTTGATAGTACTCAAGGCAAGCTTCCTATCTACAGCCCACTGTAGGAAGTCCAGAATCCTACCTATTACGTACTTATGTGGATGCCATTTCCTGGCCTCACACCACGCGATGTACGCCTTCCAGATTCTATAGTAGATCTGCCTGGATACCGGCTTCCTGGCATTGATCATGGTAGATACCACAGCATTAGAGAGCCCTCTCTTTTTTAGAATGTGGGCTTCAATAGCCAGGCCGTCAAACCTAGGGCTGGTAAGGAAGGGTGGTATATCGGTCCTTGCGAAAGCAGGTCCGGACGACGTGGGAGAGTCCAAGGACTCCCCACTGAAATTTTACAATCTCCGCGTACCACGCTCTTCGGGGCCACGCTGGAGCCACCGGAATCACTGTTTCTTTTCTACCCTGATTCTGCGGAGTAATCGAGGTAACCATTGTGGCGGTGTGAATGCATATATCAGCTTGAACTGATCCCAAGGGAACACTAGGGCATCCGAGCCGCAAGCTAGGGGATCCCTTGTCCGAGAGACAAACCTGTCCCCCTTTGCGTTGAATCTGGATGCTAGAAGATCTACATCCGATGTTCCCCACCGCTGACATATTGTCCAGAAAACCTCGGGGTGAAGGGACCCTTCCTCTGGGCCTAATTGCTGGCGACTTAGAAAGTCCGCCTTCCAATTCTCCACTCCTGGAATGAATACCGCAGATATGGCTGGGACATATTTTTCTGCCCATTTCAGGATGTAATTTACTTCCCTCTGGGCTGCACGACTCCTGGTGCCCCCCTGATGATTGATATATGCCACTGCTGTGGCATTGTCTGATTGAATTCTGACAGGGGACCCTTGGAGTTTGGATGTCCATGCTACTAGGGCATACCGGGCTGCCGTATCTCTAAGAGATTGATGGGCAGGGCCTTTTCTGCATCCGACCATCTGCCCTGGAGAGACTATTGCTCCAGTACTGCTCCCCAGCCTATAAGGCTGGCATCTGTAGTGACCACCTTCCAAGAAATCGGACTGAAGGATTTCCTTTTTTCCAGATTCTGGGGAACCAACCACCAACGGAGGCTCTTGCGAACGGAAGGGGACAAGGACATTGTAAGTCTAGGGCCTGAACTTTTTTGTTCCAGGCTGACAGTATGGCCCCTTGCAAATTCCTTGAATGGAATTGACCGTAGGGTACTGCTTCGAATGATGCCACCATTTTTCCCAGCAGCCTCATATACAGGCGTATGGACGGCTGTCTTTTTTGTACCCACTAAGTGGATCAAATCTTTCAAAGACAACACCTTTCCTCGAGGCAAGAATATTTTTCTCTGGCCTGAATCCAACCTTAGCCCCAAGTATTCCAGACTTTTTAGGGCTGACTTGTCTCGGTTGATAATCCAACCGTGAGATTCCAGATACTTGATTGTCTTGTGAACGACCACGTCTAGTTTTTTCACTGAGTGGTCTATCAGCAATAAGTCATCCAGATATGCCATTATCATTACACCTTGTGTTCTTAGATTGGCCAATAAAGGGCCAGAATTTTTGTAAACACTCGTGGTGCTGTGGCCAAACCGAAGGGTAAGGCTCTGAACTGAAAATGGCGCCCTTCTACTGCAAAGCGTAGAAATTTTTGGTGGACTGGAAAGATGGGAATGTGCAAATAAGCATCTTTGATGTCGATCGCGGCTAACCAATCCTCCCCTTGTAGGGCAGTGGCCACCGATCGGATCGACTCCATCGGAAAGTCCTGATATACAGGAATTTGTATAGCCCTTTTAGAATTAATATGGGCCTCCCGTCCGCGTTTGCTTCGGGACTGTAAAGAGGTTTGAGTAAAACCCAAACCCTCATTCTTCCAGGGGAACCTCCATAATTACTCCTTGGAGCAATAGTTGTTCTAGTGCCAACAGGAGGGACTCTCTCTTCCGGGGATCCCTTGGCACGTTTGACCTAAAAAATGGGAAGGAGGAGAGTAACTTTGGGGGAGGTTTTGTACCTCCCCTGACCCAGGGTTTCTCATTACCCTGCTACTGTCCCTGTTTTTTACCCCCGGGATTTGACCGAGGAGGCCGTCGGAACTGTTACACAGCCGATGCCCCAGGGACTGGAGAAGCAGGCCTCTCAAAGAGGGACCTCTAACTCTGTTTTTAACCGGCAAGAGCGTATTTTTACCGCTGGAAATTTTCTGGATATATTTGTCCAGGTTTTCCCTGAATAAGCGTTCACCATGAAACGGGACGCTAACCAGCCATTCTTTACAGGGAGCTTCAGCAGACCAGTTTTTGAGCCATAGGAGCCTACGCATATGTACTATAGACAGCGTAAGGCGGGAGGCCTGGTGGACTGAATCCTCTATGGCGTCAACCGCAAAGCCTAAGGCTCTAGGTAGATCAGCTAGGGCAAAGCCTGCTGATCTGTCAAGTCCCTCAAGACCTGTTTCAACTGATCCTTCACTGCTTAGCAGACCCCAATAGCTGCTACTGCTGGTTGTATCACCAAGCAGATTTTCATAAGGACTCCAATCTTTTATCTATTGGGTTCTTGAACATTTGGACATTATCCACTGGACATGTCAGTGATTTATACATACAAGAGATGGCTGCGTCCACTGTAGGGACCTTCCATTTTTTTTTTTGATGAACTTATCCTCCATGGGATAGACCACCGGAAATCTCTTGGGGGAATAAATATTTTCTCAGGATGTTCCCAATCCTGGTAAATGAGCCCTTTCAGTAAAGGGTGAAGTGGAAAAGAACAAACAGTCTGGGGGCTTCCAGCGACCCCAACGAGGATACAGTAGTGGTTGATGGTTCCGCAAGGTGCATTTTTAAATGCTGATCGGACCATGTTAGTCAGAGACTGAACCCATAATCTTTCAGCTTGAGATGCTGAGAAAAGGTTCCCCCACTGTTGATTCCTCTATAACAGAATCAACCTCATCCTGATCCCCTTCAGGCAGGTCGATCCCTGTATGGGACTGTTGCTCTGCTAACAGGCACTCTGAAGGAGGAGACGGAGATCGGGCGTGCTTTCCCTGACAGGGAGGCAGCCTCTCTAATCCTCCCAGAGCTGAGGAAAAAACCTCCTCTGTTACATACACAGGAGCAGGTGAACTGAGGACAGCCACAGTACCAAGTACCCCTGCAGGGTCTCTACGGTCACTTACCTCTGAACTTCAGGGGAGACTGGTGCAGCAGAAGTATGCCCAAGATCCTCCGAGCCCGATGAGACCCCCTTCGCTTCCTGGAAGATTCAGTTCCGGAGCTTCTGGACGGCATATTCCTAAGCCTAAAGCTGAGGTATTCCAGCCGTAATACACCACTTTTACTGAGAATAGTCTAGCACAATTGCTGCTATATCACAGTTGGTGTCTACTAATGTGCCTTTCTAGGGGATGCCTGTATCAACCGCTTGCTGTATGCCTTTAAATGTTGCCAGCTCTGTCTCTGTACTTCATAGCCAGCTCACTACAATATTGTGGTTTTTTTAAACTGCTGGGACGCCCGCACATGCGCAGAAGTGCTGCGGCGCGCACAGAGCGTCATCCCCCAGGCTCCGCCCCCTTTCCCGGCTCACCTCTATATATAGAGGCGCGTGCACGCGCGCGGGCACGTGCGCCTTCGGCGCTAATTTCAAAATATGGTAACAAGGGACAGGAGCCAGGGCCCCTCTTTGCCGCAGGCCGGGGGATGGACGAGCACTGCAACATGGCAGAGGAAGCAGTTTCCTATAAGAGAACTCACCATCTGCCTGGACTTTGCTCTGCTGAGAAGAAGCTAGTCCACATGACAAGAAAACATTCCACAGCGGCCTCTAGTGGACAAACACAGGTACCGCAGTCTAATATATTAAATATATATATAAAAAAATTTTTTTTTTTTTTTTTTTTCTTGACCACCATTAAAAATTATTACATTTTTTTAGTAGTTACAGGCATGCACAGAATTTTGCGGGAATACCATTAGGTAACAGACAGAAAGACAAATTAGGCTTGGGGGTCCCCCAATAGAACCAAGTTCCTGGGGGCCCCCACTTACCTGTTCCCCGCCGCAGGACTTTGTTTGGTCCACAAAAGCCCAAACTTCACCTATCACGGCAGGCATTGTAATCAAACCTTCAGGGACCGGGTTCCCAAGGATTCCACTCCCCTGGACCTGTATAGCACCCTGCACAGAAAACATCTTGGTCGTGGGTATGACCAGAGCTCTGGATCCCAGGGTCCAGCTCTCCTAAGAGAAGCATTACAGGCAAAACCTTGCTCTTCTCTGCAAGGCCCGGGTACCGACCGTTTAGCTATGAAGCTTTTTTGGTCGGATCCGGAATAGCTTACTGAGGCCCAAAAGAACCTGTACGCAAGCTCAGTGAAAAACACATGTTTCTTCTTGGCCAACACCTTAGACACTGGCAAAAAACTGAGGTGCTCCCGGATGGGAGGGGCTTATATAGGGGAGGGTACTTCCGGTTTTGGAAGTTGCCAGTGCCAGCACCTGACGGTATCTATATAACCCATTAGTAATGACTATGTCGCTCTGTGTCCCGTGATGTACGAGAAAGAAAGTCTGATACCGAAGAAATGGAGAGAAGTAGAAAGCCCAAAACTCAGGGAGTGGTTTGATAAAATAGAAGAGATACGGAACATGGAATATCTAAGACACAGTCATGAAGATACTAGAGAGGGATTTTCTAAGAGATGGGAAAAGTGGAAAAAGTTTAACTTAACAAAGAAATATTGTGAGTTTAAGAGCACGTAAAGAGGAGGTGGAGGAAGGGCTTAGGGGAGAGGGTAGATAGAGGGAAGGGAGGGAGTAGATTAGATGGGGGGCAAGGGGGGGGGGAGGGAGGGAAAGGGTAGATAAGGTATTGGAAATTAAATATGTCAATGTATATCCCCACTGAGAGGGGAAAGTCAATGTGTTGTAGATGATAAACTTTGATAAAATAAAGAGCAAAAAAAAAAAAAAAAAAGCACATACATTTCTCTCAAAAAACACCTTATGATTGTGACTTACTGAAAACTCAGAATTGATATTATAAAATGTGTTTAAAGGGATCCACAGTGTTTAAAATTTACGCACAGCTAAATGTCTTTCTTTTTTTATAATTTTGGATACCGTGGGGAAGGAGTAGAACCTCTATTGGGTTTTTGCTGCTATCTGAGGCTCTGTTGAAAATCCACAGAAGCATGCTTTTTCATTTCAAGAGCCAATTGTTGATTTAACCCTATTAACCAACAAGGGATGTAATTATGAACCAGGGAATGGGACATTCAGTAAATATTCAGTAAAGGTGAATCTTCCTTATTGCTCTTGAAAGATGTTGGCATAGCTCCCAACTGTCCCTGATTTTAAGGGACTGTCCCTGATTTGGAACAAAGTCCCTTTGTCCCTATTTCCTAGTAATTTGTGCCTCATTTTAGTCAGATCTATACAGTTGTACATAAAAAGCACTTTTTATCTTTCAAAAAGTGTTTTCCAGTGCTAAACCTTACATCCAATTTCTAAACTGTTGCATTTGTAAATTTCAAAAGCCAGTATAAAGGAATGGTAATGGTAAAAAAGGGCACTTGTGGGTTTAAATAATACATTTTTGTATAATTCTCCTTTAAGGGGGCGTGCCCTTTGCCTACATATTTTTGCTAGTATGTGTCCCTCATTCCCATCCCAAAAAGTCGGGAAGTATGCATTGGCATGCCATCTTTGTTACCTTTACTTCTGTGATGAGCTAAATATACTTTTATATAGTCTTACAACACTCTTTTTGCAGTCTACCCCAGTGATATACTATTAATTAGGTTCGGCAGGTTGTCGTTATTTTGATTGCAAGTCTGTTTTAGATTGTGTTAGCAGTGATTTGCTGAGTTTTATGTTAACCTATTAATGCTCACATTCTAACTTTTATTGTTAGGTACATTTGTGTTTAGCTTATGTAGGAAACATAAGAAAATTAAATTAAGCATCTGTTTACAGAGCAACGTAGACCTTAATTTCCAAAGCATGCCTCAGTTATCTAAGAGTGCCTAACTTGAGCAATGTTCATTAATTTACAAGAGTCTGTAGTTTCTCATCTTCTAGGCTAATGATGGGTTCAGATTATCTCTTTCAAAGTCTGCCATTATTGCAATGCTAAACGCTGTACACAGCAGTGCCAATTAGAAAGGAAATGACTGCAGGGGTGACTCTTTGTTTTCAAGCAAAAATGTTCCCTTTTTGCAGATTAACTATAATGTTGCTGAAATGTATCTCAGTGATGAGTGAAAATTACATTTCTTAGATAGTTATTGTTTAAGTTTTCCATTGTTACTCTAAAAGGCAGCTTTACTTCTGCAAAAAGAGTTATTGTTACAGAACTGGACCCACGATTGTGGTCTACCAATAAACCATTTGGCAGAAAGTTTCTTCTCTCTCTAGTAAAATACACTGAGAGCAGGCCTACATTTAGACTGCTGTCTTTGAGAGCCCTTCCTGCTAAATGATTCTTTTTCTAGAGCAGTCAATCCTTTTTTATTCTCCTTCTCAAATTTAAAAGGGTATCTCAAGTATATGGTGCTGATGCTTCACTATATCAGTAATTTATAGCAAGTCAATATTGGAGTCACCGCTCATCCAAGGTTTTAAAGCAATTCGAGCACAAACTGTATAAGCGCTGACATGTTTAAACTCGCTGTATACGTACATTATGTCTGGAGTTTAAGCCTGGAAAGTTTACAGAGCTTATCCCCCATCAAGTAAGGCATTACCTTGTTCAGATATAGATTAATTTACTCTGGAGGGCCGCCAGTTTGACACCCTGCCCTATAGCATCCGGTTCTTGGCTAGGTATGCTGCATTTTGCTGACCATTTTTAAATGAGCTGTCATTATCTTTTTACCCTAGCCTGTTGCAAAGTTGCTGTGGTCTGGACTATGTGCAGTCAATAATCAATGTACTGTTACTATGTAGCCGCACTGGAGGCAACGCTGTATCCTGGCCTAGGCCAACAATGCCCAGGCCTAGAGCAGCACTTTGCAGGGGGGCAGCACGGAAAGAGTCCCTGCCGTTTTGCGCTACACTGTTAGTGTAATGCAAGCTGCTTATAATTTTGACTGTCCTATCATCCTGGACCACAAACCTTCCTCGCTGTGCTATATGTTTTCTGCTGCACCATTGGCATGGTTATTTCTTCTTAGTCCTCTCCATAAAACTATCAGAAATTTGTGCCTAAAGTATAACTATAGGCAACACTTTTTTTTTTTTCATTTTGGATAGAGTAAGGGAGGGTTATACCAACCCTGTGCCATTGCAGAGATTTCCCTTCACTTTCTGACCCATAGCCAAACAGGAAGTGAGAGGAAATCTATGCAAATTAAAGGGAATCCAATGCCCCCCCCCAGGCCCTAAGAACTAGTGTCCCCACTCAAAAATTTCAGGGCGGGTCTTAAACAGAAAGGGGTGTGGCCTTGAAAGGAAGGGGTGGGACATATTTAAATTAGGGGGTGCACGAGTTTAGTCAGGCCTAGGGCAGCACAAAACCTAAATACACTACTGACTGGAGGTTTTAGGGTTTCAGGGTATAAAATTACCACTTCACTAGATTATGTAGTATGGCCCTTTGTGCAAATATGGGCAGGTTTATTTTATATGACAGGGCTGGAACAATAGATTGGAGCAAAAAGTCCATGAAAATGTTACCCCCGGAGCTCAAAGTTTATGTAAGTAGCTGTTGTATGCTTATAAAATGCCAACTTCTTTCTACCATAGAAATAATAGTTTAGTGTGGACATCATATTATAAATAGAGGATTTTTTGAGAAATTTACATTTTTTAACCCCTTCCATACCGGGCCATTGGAAAATGACGCCGCCAGGAACCCTCTCTCCCTCCGGGTGGGCGTCATATGACGTCCTGGGTTTGAGGGGGGATATCTGAATGATGCCTGCAGCTAGAGGCATCATTCAGATATCCTTTTTTTCAGCCGGCGATCCTGTGCACCATAAGAATGATCATAGCGGTGGTTCTGCCGCTTGATCGTTCTTATAGGCGGCGGGAGGGAACATCCCCCCCTCCCGCCGCCATCCGGTGCTTCTCCGGGCTCTCCCTTGCCACCGGGGACCCGGAGAGAATCGTCGGCGCCGGTGGTGGGTCACGTGACGAGCATAGAGATGACTGGTGACCAGAGGGTCACCAGTCATCTCTATGATCATCGGAGGCCCGGGCGCGATGTGATGACATCACGCCCATGTCCTCAAATGTAAACAAAGCCGCCATTGCGGCTGTAAATATGAGATCAGTGAAAAAATGTTCACGATCTCATACTTTCCAGCCTGGAGGAGAGATGTGGGGTCTTATTGACCCCGCATCTCTCCATAAAGAGGACCTGTCACACACATTCCTATTACAAGGGATGTTTACATTCCTTGTAATAGGAATAAAAGTGATCAAAAAAAAGTGTAAAAAAAAAGTAAAAATAAAAATAAATAAGTAAAATAAAAAAAAATATATATATATTTTTTTAAAACGCCCGTCCCCAATAGCTCGCGCTTAGAAGCGAACACACACGTAAGTCCCGCCCGCATATGTAAATGCCGTTCAAACCACATATGTGAGGTATCGCCGCGTGCGTTAGAGCGCGTGCAACAATTATAGCACTAGACCTCCTCTGTAACTCTAACCTGGTAACCTGTAAAAATTTTCAAAGCGTCGCCTATGGAGATTTTTAAGTACCGAAATTTGGCGCCATTCCATGAGTGTGCGCAATTTTAAAGCGTGACATGTTAGGTATCTTTTTACTCGGCGTAACATAAGCTTTCATATTTTACCAAAAAATTGGGATAACTTTACTGTTTTGTTATTTTTTATTTCATGAAACCATTTTTTTCCCCAAAAAAGGCGTTTGAAAAATTATTGCGCAAATACCGTGCAAGATAAAAAGTTGCAATGACCGTCATTTTATTCCCTAGGGTGTCTGCTAAAAAAAACATATATAATGTTTGGGGGTTCTAAATAATTTTCTAGCAAAAGAATGATGATTTGTACATGTAGGAGAGAAGTGCCAGAATAGGCCCGGTATGGAAGTGGTATAAAAAGCCCTGTATGGAAGTGGTTAATGAATAAACATTGAAAAACAGAGACATTTTAAAATAACATAATATCTGCCACTATATTGGAAATTGCATACAGCTGACTAGTATACTTCGGTCCTTTATATATGTGAGAATACACCTTATTTGTGTGTCATTCCTCATCCACAGGGAGTCAAAGATTTCTTCAAGTGATAAGATGAGAATTGGAGGCACCGATGAATATGCCTGGCTGCAGATCTGTGAACCTACTGAGAAGGACAAAGGAAAATATACATTTGAAATATTTGAAGCTAAAACATCCTTTAAGAGAACAGTTGATTTATCAGGGCAAGGTAATATCTTACACATCCATGACATTTTTATAGGATTTTCCTAGATTAGCACTGGTATGTGCTTTTTTTTTCATTCCGCTGTCTTTTGAAATAGAACCACAACTTCTGTTACTGCTTCTATACTTGTTGTTGTCATGGCAACGAAATGACACATCTACTTTTTAATTCCAGCTTTTGATGAAGCCTATGCTGAATTCCAGAGACTTAAGTACGTTTGAAATTCATTATTTTGTGTGCAGGATATGATTTATTAAATATTATGTTAAACAATTACTTTTCTTTTTTTTACCCCACAGGGCTGCAGCCTTTGCTGAGAAGAGTAAGTGCATATTATATATAAATAATGGACTATCATATCCCATGATATTTTTAATACTATACACACGTCCACACTGAAAAACTGGCATGGTCCATATTATGTTTATTATAATAAAATATATACCCCTTTGACTACTATTATTATCCATTATGCTAAAAAAACTGCAGTATAAAAACTGCAGTATTTTACTTTATCTACGTTGTTTTTTTCTTATTTCTATACATACACATACTTTCCTTTCCACAAAGAACATGCTGTATTTCAGCAATAGTCTAAAAAAAGCTTTATAGGCAATTATCTTTGTTTATTCATTAATATTAGTGCAAATGAGTGCAGTTCAGTAACCCTGTATTGGTGTATATTAATAATCTTTAAATGTATATTGCAAATTATTGTAATAATGAGCTTACGATCCCAATTAGCAAAAGCTACATTGTGCAATTTCGCCCTTATATTAACAGCTCCCAAAGTTCATAAAACATGCATGGTAGATAATGAAACCATGAATAATGTTTTAAAAATATGAAAAGAGACCAGAATTCAAGAAAAAACATCCACAACTTTTGTAAATAAATGTGGATGTCAGATGGTAGCCACATAAGCTAGCTGAATTAGGTACCTGATCTCTGTCTAGGTCTACTCAATTTGTATGTTTAAATATCAGGGTTAAAATGATTTTCTCTCTAGTAACTGAAAAAATTTGAACTGGCAAATTTGGAAATTACTGGACAGATCCAACTTATTATTGTTAAAATTGGGTGTGGAGCTATCAGTACTGGTTAGGAGTAATGTTACTTTTTTCTATGCACAGAAAGCCTTCTATGGCTATCTCAAGGCCCCTTTCACATGACTATTCTGATCAGGTCCATCTGTCCTATGGACCGGTAAGAGAGTAAACGGACTTGTGTCCATTTACAGCCGCCTACCTCCGATCTGATCCAGTCTGTTAAAAACAAACAGAGGAGGATCTGTCCTCCTCTGTGTAGGCAGATTGGATCTGAGGTAGTTGGGTGTAAATGGACAGCGAAATCCATTTACACCCAGCCATCCATAGAGGAAAGCCTCTGTCTCTGTCCACTACGCATAAATTGAACAGTGTTTCCGTGAGCTGATCCCCTGCTGATCTGAACGGAGTCTACCCTGTGTGAAAGGGGCCTTAGGGAGCTCAAAATGCTTATATTTGAGACCATATGCAAGATTTTTACTACTCTTTATATGCTTTGAAATTATTTCACGTGTTGTTTTCCTTAAGTGGTAGGCACTTTAAAACAGCAGACCTGTGGTAATTAGCTGTATGTTTGTTTTTAATCTGCAGACCGCGGTAAAGTAATTGGTGGGCTCCCTGATGTGGTAACTATAATGGAAAGCAAGGTATGAAACCAATATCAAAAATGTACAGTTTTCATAACTTTTCCAACTGTATTACTATTTACTTTGCCTCTAACATTATTGAACATCAGTATAGTAGGGGGTAACACAAATAAACCAGCCCCAATTCTCTTATCGCAAAAAGCAATAAAAACCCGTTCTATAATGACCTTGCGCTGTCTCATGATATACATCATTGAGAGCAATGGCACAGACAGAAGACTTAGATGAAAAAAAAAACAAATCGTGCTCTGACTTTTATTTTGACAGCCATTTTCTTTATAGATCATATTATTTGTTCTGTGCTACATGTAAAATAAAAATATATATGAATAATGCAAAAATAAACACCATGAAAACATTACATAAATAAAACATAATATTGAAGAATATAGTGTGCGTGTGTATATATATATATATATATATATATATATATATATATATATATACCGTATTTATCGGCGTATAACACGCACTTTTTTCCCCTTAAAATCAGGGGAAAATCGTGGGTGCGTGTTATACGCCGATACTCTGTCGAATTCCCCTGCTGAAACGAGCGAAAGAGCGAGCGGAGCCGAAGCCGAAGTACACTCGGCTTTACTCGGCCCCGCTCGCTCCTCTCCACAGAAATCAGCGCCAAATTTAAAAAAACGCAGAGACTGACAAGATCGCAAAGGCACTGGGCAAGGCTGCAGATGGACAGATGGACACTGGGCAAGGCTGCAGATGGACAGATGGACACTGGGCAAGGCTGCAGATGGACAGATGGACGCTGGGCAAGGCTGCAGATGGACAGATGGACACTGGGCAAGGCTGCAGATGGACAGATGGACACTGGGCAAGGCTGCAGATGGACACTGGGCAAGGCTGCATGCTGCATTTAAATGTAAGGTTTTTTTCCTTGAATTTCCCTCCTAAAAGTTTTTTTCCTTAAAATTCCCTCCTAAACTTGGGGTGCGTGTTATACGCCGGTGCGTGTTATACGCCGATAAATACGGTATATATATATATGTATTAATAAATACTTCAAATAGAAAGTCAGGCAAGGCGCTAAATACAAAATTGAAGTACGTTGTACATATACATACATTTGTCGCATTACCTTTCAAATTGTTTTTATTTTGCCCAGTTATTCTTGTGATACACGCAAGTCTGATGATCACAGTTCTTTTTAGTTTAGCTCCCTGCTAGTTGGGGACAGGTATGTTGGTGATTCACTGTTAAGTGATCAGCCTGGAGGTGGAAAGGTGACATACGGTGCTCCAAAGCTTAGCTAAGAAGCTAAATTGCTGAATAATAAAATATTTGTGCCATATGTCTGGCTGTGCAGTATGGAAGAGGTACATAAATTGCAAAATCAGCTATCCAAAATTACAAATCTTTTGACAGGTAAAACTTTTGACATTTTATTTATAACTACAAAGTATTTTAGAGAAAAAAAAATTGCAGGCATTTATAAATCAGGCAAATATGAATATGTTTATACAGTAAAACCTTGGATTGAGAGTAACTTGGTTTGAGAGAGAGTGTTTTGCAAGCTAATTATTTTTATACATTTTGACTTGATAAACAAGTGATGTCTTGATATACAAGTAGCGTCACATCACAACTGAGTATAAAAGAGAAGAGAGTTGCCTCTAAGTGTAGCAATATGGTTACATTTAATGAAGGTAGCAACTCACATGGTTGATGATTAAAACAGACACATCTAAGTGTGCAGGCTTCTGGGTTAAAGCTGTCAACATAGACCATCCTCTGCAACGCCATCAATGTCATCCCTTCCACGTTGCGCTCCACGAGCGCTTCAAGCCTTGCTTTCAGATCGCTCTGCTGCAGGGTAGTCTTTCCGGTCACGATTACAGACTGGCAGCGGTGAGAGCCGGTGGTGCGGAGGATGATCTATGTGGACAGCTTTACCCCGGATGCCTGAATACTTAGATGTGTTTCTTTTAATCATCAACCATGTGAGTTGCTAAATGTTGTACCTTCATTAAATGTAACCATATTGCTACACTTAGAAGCTCCTCTCTTCTGTTTTATACTCTGTAGATCCTGCTGGATTTTGCTTCTAATCCCTATGTGGAGGTTGTCATTTGTGGATGAACAATTTATGGTTACATAACCTGGTCACATCGCTATTACCTTTTTATATGGACTACAGACTGAAGCACTTATGAATAAATTGTTGTGGAACAAATCATCGGAGTTTCCATTATTTCTTATAGGGAAATTCACTTTGATATACAAGTGCTTTGGATTACAAGCATGCTTCCGGAATGAATAATGCTTGCAATCCAAACTTTAACTCTACTTCTGATTTATGATTCTTCTGTATGTTTGGATTGGTTATTCACTAACAGACAACATCAATTACTGCAACTGATGATCATTAACACCAGGAACTAAGTTTTTAACATTTTGGGATACACATTGACATTGTTCATAAAAGCTGAAATGTTCTTCAGTGTCTCTAAAAATTTTCTTGCCAGCAAAGTGTAGCAAAGGAAGGCCTGTTTTATTTGAAGTAGTGCAAGACTTGCTTTTAAATTATTTTGTACAATATATTGCCTTAAGGGGATTCTTGTAAGCATTCATAAAAGCTTTAAAGATATCAGCCGAGGCTTATTATACAACGTTAAAGAACATTGGACCTTTTGGTATTAACAAAGACAGAGCTAGAAGGAAATGCATTAAAATGAAATGTCTGTAAGCTACAGAAAGGAACAATATATTAAGCCAGCACACAAAACAATCACAAACACCAACATTTTTCATACTGTTATTAAGATGCTAAATACATAATTTTATTTTGGACTTGCACATTCAGCATTAAGCAAAAGTGAAAACAATCATGCACTCTTGAATGATAAATATGCATAAAACTATACAGAATGGACTATCTACGATAAAAAGAGACCATACCTAGAAGTAAAAACTGAATTCAAAACCAAACATGTGTCACCCAATCCATTGAGTTTTTTTCTCGCACATTACATTTTCTTTGGAGTTACAGAAAAATAAGTATAAAGGGAAATAGAGAAGGAGTTAAGATTGAATGTGGATAGGGAAAATAACTTAAACAAACAAACAAATGCAGAACCAATCCATTCATTTTAACTATGTAAAGACATTTACCGCAATGTAGTGGTGAGATTCTTTTTGTTCATATTTGTGCCCATATTAAAGTGGAACATATACTGTACTATTTAATATTGTCCCATAATGGAGCTGATGCTATTTTTCTTTTAATTTCACTTGCACGTGTATCCCCTAGAGGGCTGCTAAATTAAAATTTGGTCCTGCCGTTACCCCAACTTTCACCGTCCCAGTACTATAATTCTATGATAGGAAATGTCAAACAGATGTGAGCACCAGTCACTTTAGTCTTTTTACAATGCTTTAATAAAAGAACTTGCAGTAGTAGGAGGATAGAGGGTTAGAGGAGGTTTCAGATACCTTTTTGCAGATCACTGATGGATTCCTTGGATCCAGAGGACAAAACAGTAGTTTCCTTTCAGCAGACGGATAGGCCTCTCACAGAGACCTAGCGACCAGTATGAACTCCTGGACAAGTCCCTCTCACGAACTTGGGGCCAATTTGCACCACACAGATAAGTCCCTCTCACGGACTTAGCAGCCAGGAGTTAGTTACCTTGAACTGGATTTTTTTGTAGAACAGCTTCACAGTACCAGAACCTTTAAGCCGACCCGGCAGTACTGTGAGGGTAGATTAACTTAGGTGCATCCTCCAAACGAGTCACCAGGCCCTCCTGAGAGACCAGCCTTCATCCTGGTTCTCTCTAGCAAGGGCCCTCCCCTGGAATCTCCCCAGCTTGGCTTGGCTTCTTACACGCAGGCAAGACAGCCCAGGACCACCTCCGGATTAGTAGGCCCCAGACAGACTTCTGGGCCTACTTGCAGCAACACAGCCTCGGGCAGCAGGCCCCGAGGTAGAAGAGAATGACACAGCCTTAGGCCAGGAGGGCCATGAGGTCAGAGAGAGACTGTGAGTACAGCCTCAGGCCAGAAGGGCCATGAGGCAGAGAGCGATCACACAGCCTTAGGCCAGGAGGGCCATGAGGCAGAGAGCGATCACAAAGCCTTAGGCCAGGAGGGCCATGAGGCAGAGAGAGAAAAACATGGCGTCTTCCCCTTAACCTCCCTGGCGGTATGATTCTGTCTGGAATTATGTACCAAAAGCGGTACAATTATTTTGCATGGAAATTTGGTGTTATGTATTGTAGGCCTGCAATTCTTAGTAATTACTTACTTAAACCTGACCAAACAAGAGTCTAGTAGACATCCCGGGTATGATAAAGTTTGAAACACAAAATCATAAATTATAATATAATAAATAACTATAAATAATTATAACAAATAGTAATGTAATTATAATAAAAAATTATTCACTAATGTAATCAAATCAAAAACACTGAAATTTGCTCAGTTGCAGAATTGTCGTCGTCATTAGATTTAGTGTTTGATGATGAATTTCACCACAAATCGCTATTGCTCAATTCTGCAAGTGATTCTAATTTATTATTGCTGTTTTCTAGCTGGTCTAAAACCACTTTTGACATAAAGGGACACTTTTTGTTTCTAGGCAGAAAGAACAGTTTTTATCATATAAAAGTGCATGCAAGACACTGGACAGACCACTAGGGACAAAGGGGATGTGTAATTATTTGATGCAGTACTGTAATCAGTAAGATTACAGTATACTGTATGTGTATTGTGTTTTTCACTTTTTGAATTTCGCGCCGAACTCTGTCCCCGTGCGCCGCAACGTCGCAGGGAACGGAGCTCGGCACCCAGCAGTGTGAATCGAGCGAGACACGGCTCGCACACACTACGGGGAGACATCGCAGGATCCAGGGGACAAGGTAAGTAACTTACCCTGGATACTGCGATGCAGCCCGAGTCTGGTTCGGGGTTACCGCTCTTAGCATTAAAAACTCACCCCGAGCCTGACTCGGGAATACTGCCAGAATGCACAGCGGCCAATCACCTTCCACTGGGCTGTTTCTGGAGAAAAGAATATTCAATACACTTTAGTTTGCTGTATTTGTCATCCTGGCCTGTGGTACCATTGACACCTACTGGCAACAGTGAGAAATACACAACACAACCAAAGTTGGAACAGAAGCTAATTTAACTTTGTACAATAAATCTGAGCTGTGTACAGCTCAGCCAAAAACTAAATTTACAACATAGCCCCTATTCTTTAGGAACAGGGCACTACATACGTGATTGCTATTCTTTATTAACCCCCTTGGCGGTATTCCAGAGTCGGGCTCGGGGTGAGTTTTTAATGCTAAGAGCGGTAACCCCGAGCCAGACTCGGGCTGCATCGCAGTATCCAGGGGAAGTTACTTACCTTGTTCCTTGGATCCTGCGATGTCTCCCCGCAGTGTGTGCGAGCCGTGTCTCGCTCGATTCACACTGCCGAGTGCCGAGTTCCGTTCCCTGCGATGTTGCGGCGCACGGGGCGGAGTTTGGCGCCAAATTCAAAAAGTGAAAAACACAATACACATACAGTATACTGTAATCTTACAGATTACAGTACTGTATCAAATAATTACACACACCCTTTGTCCCTAGTGGTCTGTCCAGTGTCCTGCATGCACTTTTATATTATAAAAACTGTTCTTTCTGCCTGGAAACTGGAGATTGTCCATAGCAACCAAAAAGTGTCCCTTTATGTCAAAAGTGGTTTTAGACCAGCTAGAAAACAGCAATAAGAAATTAGAATTACTTGCAGAAATCAGCGATAGCGATTTGTGGGGAAATTCGTCATCAAACACTAAATCTAATGATAGCGACAATTCTGCAACTGAGCAAATTTCAGTGTTTTTGATTTGATTACATTATTGAATAATTTTTATTATAATTACATTACTATATGTTATAATTATTTATAGTTATTTATTATATTATAATTTATGATTTTGTGTTTCAAACTTTATCATAACCGGGATGTCTACTAGACTCTTGTTTGGTCAGGTTTAAGTACGTAATTACTAAGAATCGCAGGTCTACAATACATAACACCAAATTTCCATGCAAATTAATTGTACCGCTTTTGGTACATAATTCCAGACAGAATCATACCGCCAGGGAGGTTAAGCCCTGAGGCAAATAACCTTGCAAAATGCAACTTTTCCTACAAAGTAAACAGCCTATTTGTCTTTAGTAAATCAACCCCATAGAGTGGAAAAGGGTTAGAACGTCTTATAAGTTTTATTGTTGTCTCTGTTTCCAATAACAAGGCTTTTGCCTCAGTGCTTGTCATACAAACCTGCAGGAAAGTGAGAAGAAATATTTTTAATAGACACACAGACAGCAGTAAAAACATGAAAAAGGACCAAATGTTTCTATGACATAGTAGTGACTGATTATTTGATGCAAAGAGCCGGGGATGTGGGCAGACCCAGCTGCCATAGATGAATAATGGGGGCTTTTTGTTTTTATTGGGGAGATTTCCCTTACTGCATCTCTTAATTACCACCTATTACAGGAACTTCAATAAAAACCTTGTAGCGTTTCTAAACCTTAGCTCTATCATAAAAAATGTAATATTTTGACTGGAGTGTTACCTGAACTTGACTGTTATATAAGCTATAAGCTTCCACATCTACATGTATACAACTTTGAAAATAAGGGTTGGACACTGGATCTTGGAACATAACAGCAGAACAAAAATCTAGTACTTAAATACAAATAAACTATTAAGCATGCCATGCCATATTAATAAGTACAAAAGCAGTAAAATAAACTACATGTGGGGGCCCCATTCTGGTTTTGAAAAACTCCCCTCAAGTGTCTGGATTAACATGGAGCTAGCTTACACAGTGTGTCACTTACTGGAAGTTTTTTTTAAACTAAGCTAATCAAATTAGACCAGAGCTAAGAGGATTTGGTACTGTCAAATACCCTTCGTTACCATAGCCTCGCCCCTTTTCCTGCAAATTATTATTGTGCAAATTGTCCAGAACTTTGGAGGAACAATAAAAATGTGCAACTGTTACAGGGCTTCTTCAAGTGGATTTATGTCTTTGTAAACAAAGGAATGCCTTTAAACTGGTATCTGGAGACAAAAGAAAACTTTTAAGAATTATGGGTCCATTTGGTAAGAGCAATGCCATACTACAACAATAAAGCTCTATGGTATTGGATCCTGAGCTAGAGTGATATCTGGCCATCAGAGCAATTACAACTATTGTAGTAACATCACCTCTATACCCACAGCTCTAATTTGCTTGTAGGTAGACAGACTTTTTTTTCTTTACCCCTAACTTTTGATCCATAACATAATATGCTATTAAGGTGTATAATTCTAAAAGTCCTCTCAGCTCTCAGACTTAATATCAGCTTCCTGTACAGAGAACCAGCACAGTGAGCTAGGGAGAGAGCAGTGCAAAGGAGAGATTATCAGTCTGCTGCTTCTCCTTTTTATTTTCCACTCAGAGGCTGGGTAAGAAACTGTACTGTTTGACAGAGCCATGTAAATCTTAGAACTGGATGACAGAAAATTCTATGGTATCTATTTGTAGTTTATATGTGTATTTATCTGTTTGCCTGGAGTTCAGCTTTAAGGGGGGATCAGAGGAATAATAATCTGGTCATCTAGTTAATATAAATGGTTAATTTCCCTAATAATAATAATGATAATAAAAATAATAATACAATTGTGTTGCATTTTCAGACATTGAATCTTACTTGCACAGTCTTTGGAAACCCTGATCCAGAAGTGACATGGCTGAAGAATGACAGGGATCTGGAGATAACTGACCATTTTCTATCCACACTTGACCATGGAAAGTATGCCAGCCTTACAATAAAAGATGTGTCCTCAGATGACTCTGGAAAATATGGCATTAATGTTAGAAACAAGTATGGTGGCGAAACGGTGGATATTACTGTAAGTGTATACAAATATGGTGAAGACTTACCGGAAGTTAAACCTACTCAGATGTCTAAACCTGCACCTTCACATGCACCTGCACCTGCTCCTGCTCCTGCACCCGCACCCGAGAAAGCTAAGCCAGCAGCCCCCAGAGCAGGAAGGACAACCAGAAAGTAAATCTGTAAGAATACATTAGATCAAAGTATACAGTATCTACCTGGTTGACAGCATTAGCTTTGCTACATGTTTATAATGCAGACCCGCTGGCTTTGTGCTCTTATAATGTTTTACTTTTTAAAATAAAGCTATAATCGCTGTGGAGAAAAGTAACAATGTTAAAAAGACCATACATATACTAGATATAGCTTCAATTAAATTCTTAAATCTTTTGGATTAAGCTAAAGCCTTTAAAACAGGTCTACTTAATAAACCAAAGGTCTCTATGCCTGAATGTTAGACAACTGTAACTTGTAATATATTAATATCCCCAAATCCAAGTTAATTACATATTTGGCTTCTAATATAATTTGTATTTTTAAAAGACATGACATACATTTCAGTTGCCAAAATGCTACCAGTATGATTCATTAAGTCATAATAGCAAGCTTCACACGCCCTGATGCTATTTGCCATTGAATTACACAGTTGGCAGGAAATAAATCCTGACCCTCTGGAGGTAGTTTAAAAGTTTTGTAGTTTACTGATATTAACAGTCCAGCAAGAGAAAAACAAGCGTCAACTTAATTGCAGTTTTGTCTACGAGAAAACTTTATAATCTTCTCCTCAGCCACCCAATGTGTATGTTCTCAAAGAGGATTTAATTCAAAGGTTTAATTTATTCTTATCTGGTCTTAGTTTAATATAAAGCAGTGAAAAGCAGCACACAGCTTCCATGGAGTTTGGAAAACAAGCATAGCCCATAGCTAAGCTTACCAGATGTGTTATTGTCATATCAACCAGTAAAAATATCAGATTATGTCTATGTATGCATCATTGGAAATTAAATATTTCCCTGTAATGCAGTGTCACTTGGCCATATTGGAATCACCTAATGTTGTTTTCCTTGCTTTGTGCTAATAAACTTAAATAGACACCTGTGCCTTTTCTGCATTAAATCACTTTTATTTTCCTTGTCTTGTCCTTTTATCACTCATGCATGCTAATGTTCTACTTTGCACATCTATTGGGCACCCTTACTATGCACTTTACTTACAAATGATCTCATTTTTTATGCTAGATAAATATGACTTGAAGGGCCACTATACCAGAAATCAAAATAATGATGCTATGAGCATTAGAGCTACTGCTAGCATTCACACTTACACATGTAAGTCTTCCAATATCAGAAGCTGAATTATTTTACATTTATGTAAGCCTGCTGTGTGGATATTTGCTTTTTATTAGATTCCAGTGAATGCAAAAAAAGAAGCAAATTCTCAGCTGATAGTGTTCTACTGAGGGAAAAAAAGGGTATTCACTTTTGTTTTATATTATCTTATTTTTATTCTCTCCTAAGCATTAAAGATTAAGTAAACCCCCCTATCGTTTTCAGCCAAGGAAGCTGCCATCTTTGCCTCTGTTTAATCTACAACTGCCATGATGCTGCACATGTGATCAGTTATGACACCAGCCATTGGATGGTTTGACAGTTTGGTTGAGAGCCCAACCAATAGGAAATGAAACTGTTTTTATGGATGGGTTTTCTTACACTTTAAAGGATAAGTTCACCTTTCTAAAGACAATAATAAATGCACAGGTAAAAAAAATGTACCTTTATTATTTTTTATTAGGAGCCTGTAAAACATTGCAACCCACGATCAGCATATTGTAGGTGCAATCTCAGGCTCCTGGAGACTGTCTGTGTAGCTGTCTGCCTGTACCTCGTATGAACCAATGAACTACTAGAGCGCTCACCAGTACCCTGGTAGTTCATTGAGAACTACAAGCCATCAGCCACAAAGGCTGTCAGTTGTAGTTCATTCAGTAACAGAACTCTGTGAATGAATGATGCCGTGTTCTTTTCAAATTGTGACAGTGGATGCGGGGAGAATATCCCTGGCCTGCTGTCACATTCAGAAGGGGGATCAAGGAGAAGCTGCAGGATCGGGACCATGCTACATGTTTCACCATAAAAGATGTAATGTGTTCCCAAAGGTAAACATATCCTTTAAGGGGTTGTTCCATTCTGAATTTCAGCAAAATACTGATATTTAAACCCTTTTTTCTAGAAATACACATATACAGTGTGTAGCAGCAGGGTAGGTGGGTCTTAATGCCCACCTGTCACACATATGTGTTGCTGTGTTATTCTGGGGCGTGTTCCATTCATTTTTCCAGAATTATAAGCAAGCTATTATCGACAAGTCATGGTCATCTACCAATGATGGGGATTGGTTCCAGATTACAGTAGTACTGTGCAACCAGTCATGTGCAGCCAGTGCCACATGATCGGGAGCCCTTCCTATTGACCCAGGGTGTCATGGCTCACCTGAAAGAGCTGGCTCCCAGTGTCAACAATGGCTTAATGGTTTTTTTTTTTTACTCAATAAAAATTATATTCTTATATGGTTAATATTTCTGGAAAAGGTTTTGATTTTACAAATAGGGACTTCTCTGTTTTATGTAGATTCCTAAAAAAAAAAAAACTTTATAGCATGTACACAAATGTTATCTATATTCTGGATTCAAGTAGTAAAGACTAATGATAGAGTTCTATCTATTTATTTTTTAAATTAACATTTATTTATCACAAACATATAACATCACTGACACTTTAAGGCTGTTCTCTTCAAGTAATGCAAATTAAAAAAAATGCATATTTGCAAATATTGCATAATGTTGAATTTTAGAATGTTTTTTTTATTGAAATGTTGGACTTAAAAATAGTACAAGAAACAAAAGCCGTATTAACGACAAGAGTTAAAAGACAATACAAGTTAAAGGGGTTGCAACCCCTCAGGGTTTTTCACCTTAATGCATGCTATGCATTGAGTTGAAAAACCTTCTGTAGTGCAGCCCCCCCAGAGCCCCCCTTTTACTTACCTGAATTCGAACATTCTATCGATGGGGACGAGCACGGCAGCTCCAGCCACTGTCTTGGGTCCTCATTGGATAGATTGATAGCAATGCAGCCATTGGCTCCTGCTGATGTCAATCAAATCCAGTGACATGGGAGCCAGGGGGTGGGGTTGAGTCCTGCAGTATGTGTCAATGGACGCAGCAGCAGGATTCGGGAGAGCGCCCGCATGGATGTCCCCTTGGAATGCGGTCCACTCTATGAGGGGAGGAGCCAGGAGCGCCGCTAGGGGACCCCAGAAGAGGAGGATCGGTGCCACTCTATGCAAAACCCATGCACAGAGGAGGTAAGTATAACATGTTTGTTATTTAAAAAAAAATTAACCTTTACAACCCCTTTAACATACAAGGTGTAATCATGTATAAAGTAAATTACAAAGTTGATTCATAAGAAGTACCAATCAAATAAGGTAAGTAACAATACAGCAGTAATCATATACAGAGTGAATTCCAGTGGTATGTCATGTATTAAATATGGTATGTAGGGTCTAAAGGCAGTTAGCCACAGTGGGACCAACAGTTTAAATCTGGGAGAACAGTCAGTGAAAGGGAAACCTAAGACTTAGCACTAATGTGGGCTGGCTGCTGAATGGAGTAGTGCCACTGCAGCCAAGGTTGCCATAAGGAAAGGGATTTTCCAGTAGGAATCTCTACTGGAAGCAAGCATCAGCTCATTTGCGCAATGTTTGTGAGTCAGGTCTAGGGTGTCTTGCGTGGAAGATAGTTTGCTTAGAATAGACCTTTCACTGATTTGGTCAGTTGGATACCTCGGTATAATATACTGGTTTCTGCCCAGGAAAAGGGAAATTGTTGTTCTAAGATAGATCTAGTAAATCCATCTAGGTGTAGGTCTAGAATAGTTGATTTAGACTTTTTTACTTTATAATATGATACTCTGCTAAACCATTGTAATGTTTTATATATTTTACTTAGTGAGGAAGTCGGATTTGTTACCATTAATACCACATTGTCGGCGAACAAGCTGATCTAGCTTGCCATTGTGAAAGCCTGAAATTAGAGGTTTGGACCTTATGTGCTCAGCAAGGGGTTCTATGAGGAGATTAAAGATCAATGGTGACAGGGGACACCCGTCTTCTCCCATTAGTAATCTGGAAAGGGAGTGACAACATGTTGGAAGTGTATACTCTGGCAGACGGAGATGTGTAGAGGGCAAGAAATGCATTAAGATTGCGACCTTGAAAGACAAATTTAAGTAAAACTTTTTGGAGATGGTTCCAATGGATTCTATCGAATGCCCTCTCTGCATCCAAGGATATAAGCAGAGAAAGCATTCGGGAAACCCCAGCATGATGTATGTTATTGATAATCCGTCTGCTAGCATCAGACATTTGGCGGTGTTTCATAAAACCGGACTGATCTTGGTGAAGTTAGCTAGGATATTCTTCAGTCTGTTTGCTATAAATTTTGCATAAATTTTTTTGAATCAAGGTTTAGGAGTGAGATAGGTCTAACATTTTGTGGGGAAGTAGGGTCCCCGTTTTTTTGGGCAAAGTGAGTATAAGAGCTTGAAGCATCTCAGGAGGAAAATTTGAGAAGGAGGCAGCGTTGTTGAAGACTGTGGTCAAGTGGGGACACAATGGAGTGGAGCGATCGTCTTTAATATTGTATAAAGAGCTGTAATATGAGCTGAAGGCATCTGCTATGCCTTTGGGGGATGTATACCTTCTATTTAGATGTTGGATGAAGCATATATGATATCCTCGATTTGGCCCTATATCCTTTCCCGGCTTTATTTGAGGTTGAGTAAGAAGTGGCTTTTAGTCTACGCTGTTGTCGTTTGAAATTAAAAGGGATCTAAGTTCCTGTCTCAAGATTAACTGTTTAGATTTGAGGGTTTGGTCTGGGTAAGATTTGTTTTGTGTTTTCAGGGTCCTTTCTGGAGGACAGGAGGGAGTCTAAACGCTGCGTCCTTCTCTTTTTTTCACAAGATTCTAGTTGGATCATCACTCCTCTGATAAACGCCTTGTGTGAGTTCCACACTACACTTGGATCGGACACTGAGCCTTCATTGTGTGCAAAGAATTGTCAAAGTTGGGTGGATATTATCTCTGCATATTGAGGTTGTTGGATCAGATAATTATTAGTTCGCCAAATGTAGCTAGTCTGTTGGGTAGGGGAATCTGAGATGGTAATACTTATCAGCTCGTGGTCCAACCAAATGATAGTGTGGATCTCCAAGGATTGTACATTTTGTAACAGCCATTTATCTAAAAGAAAAAGGTCAATCCTAGAATAAGAATTGTGGCATGGCGAGAAGTAGGTATAATCATGCTCTTCAGTAGGGATGAGCCGAACACCCCCCGGTTCGGTTCGCACCAGAGGAAAGGAAAAACGTACCGCTCAAAAGCTTGAGAATTCACCAAATAGCTGCTTCCGCCCGGTCACTCACACAGGTGCTGGCTCTGCACTGATGCATGGGAGAAAAAGAAACCCTGGACTGCCGCACTCTGTATAGACAGTTATTTATTCCAAAATTTCAGGTAAAAAATCCAAATTCAAAATAAATCCATAAATCCAAAACAACAAATGCAGATAGTGTGCATGCAGGGAAGGGTGGCTAACGCGTTTCACGTCACGAATTGACGCTTACTCATAGCTCAGAACCTGCGAATGGACCGAAAGTTTGCACGAACTTTAGAACCCTATTAAAGTCTATGTGACTCGAACGTTCGAAATCAAAAGTGCTAATTATGAAGACTATTATGTAAGTTATTGTCCTAAAAAGGGTTTGGGGACCCGGGTCCTGCCCCAGGGTACATGTATCAATGCGAAAAACGTTTTAAAAACTTCAATTTTTCCGGGAGCAAGGATTTTAATTTTAAATGCATGAAGTGAAAAAAAAGTGAAATATTCCTTTAAATATCGTACCTGGGGGGTGTCGATAGTATGCCTGTGAAGTGGCATGCGTTTCTCGTGTATAGAACTGTCCCTGCACAAAATGACATTTCTGAAGGAAAAAAAGTAATTGAAAACTGCTTGCGGCTTTAATGTAATGTCTGGTCCTGGCAATATGGATGAAAATCATTGAGAAAAATGGCATGGTTACCCCCCCCCAGCCCATTACCAGCCCCTTTGGGTCTTGTATGGATATTAAGGGGAAACCTGCACCCAAATTTAAAAAAGGAAAGGCGTGGGGCCCCCAGGCCCTATATACTCTGAACAGCAGTATACAGGCGGTGCAAACAAGACAGGGACTGTAGGTTTGTTGTTACGTAGAATCTGTTTGTAATTTTGAACTCCCTGCCTGTGGTATTAGTATGAGAACACCAGCAATTGTATTCAGGTAAGCTTTAGGTTCACACTGTGCAAAGGACACTAAATCAAAATACCACATCTCCCTGCTTGTATTTGTATCAGAACACCAGCAATTGTTTTGAGATACGCTTCAGGTGCACACTGTGCAAAGGACACTAAAGCAAAATACTGCAGCTCCCTGCCTGTATTTGTATCAGAACACCAGCAATTGTATTGAGGTAAGCTTTAGGTGCACACTGTGCAAAGGACACTAAATCAAAATACTGCAGCTCCCTGCCTGTATTTGTATCAGAACATCAGCAATTGTATTCAGGTAAGCTTTTGGTGCACACTGTGCAAAGGACACTAAAGCAAAATACTGCAGCTCCCTGCCTGTATTTGTATAAGAACACCATCAGTTGTATTGAGGTAAGCTTTTGGTGCACACTGTGCAAAGGACACTAAAGCAAAATACTGCAGCTCCCTGCCTGTATTTGTATTAGAACACCAGCAATTGTATTGAGGTAAGTATAAAAAAGCAAGAAGAGAGACAAGCTCTTTCAAAAACTGGATTTTGAAGGGAGAAACCAGTTCTGTTAGTAGGTGAGTACACTTGGGACAATAGTTTAGAAAAGTATAAATTTATTCATAACATCATTAAAATTGATATTACATTAATACAGAATCATAAAAACTTGAAAATAAAGATCTGAATTGTGCAACTAGCCAACATGTTTCCCACTGTTGTGCTTCGTCAGGGCTTAGCACTTGTCTTTAATTTCATAAAGTCTGTATAAGACATAAAAATATGTAATTAATGTCAAGCAATAATATAGCATCAATACATATGCATTAATTAGTATGATAGAAGTTCGCTGCATATTAACACATTTCAAAAAACACAATGTATCATGCTCACCTAATCTGATTAAGAAAGAACTGAATGGAATGCACATCACTATGACAGTTGAATCAAACTGACGGCCAACCCCTGTCCCACCGCAGCATAACCCGGCGGATGCCAGAACCAACCGGTAGAAACGTAAGGATTTTGACTCTGTAGGCTGACCAAATAAACAGTATAATCAAATTTTGTCCAATAATAAAAAAATATATGATAACAAAAATGAAAAGAAAGGTCCTATAATGCTTATGGGGATTCTTAAAAAACATAATAAAATAAAATGGTAGGCTTCATTAAGAGATACCACTAATAATAATTACAGGTATAGCACAATATAGGATGTATCTTAATTTACATACATTTAGTTTTAATTTAAGTTTTTAGGACCATTAGGACTTACTATAATGGTTTACCATAAATATGAATGTTATTCCAGAGCCATCTCATAAATAGCTGTTTTAATAGATGGTAGTAGTGAAAGTTTACTATTTAGGGTTTTATTTAGGGAGAAAAGTAACAATGTATCATATGCTAATGACATGGCATAGATACAAGATAATGATAATAAACATATAGATATATATGTTTTATGGTAACAGGATTGCCAGTCAGTCATAAGAAATTGGCAGCCTGCACCGTCCACTATCAGTAAGGTGGCGTTGTAGAGCCAAAATATAAAGACACTAAAAAAGCATTAAAAAAATAAATAATAAAGTTTGTTGCATGGTTACTAATGATCAGGATGCCTACATCCCGATGGAGTCTCCCAACCCACACTACTAGAAAAGATATCATCAATACCTGTGAGGGGTCCAATCCACATTAAAAAAGAAATGTCCCGAGGTGTTGCAGGTCACTTAGTTCCAACATGGGTTCGACTCGAACTCGAAGCTCATCCCTATTCTTCAGCATGGTAACGTCGCCAAACATCATGGTCGTGCAAGTGAAGGAAGTGATTCAGTTGTGAGTTGTATCGCTTGGTTGAGGAAGAAGAATCCAGCTTGGTGTCTGGAACTATCTTGAAGTCCCCAGATATTATCAGGTATCCTTGCTGGAGCTTTTTGGTCTTGTGGAGGGTTTTGGTTAGAAAGGTGATTTGTCGTTTGTTAGATGTGTAAACATTAAGTAGTGTATGAAGGACATGATTTATAGCACATATAAGGATGAGGTAATGACCGTTGGTATCCAGAATCTGGGGATGTAGTTGGAAGGTCACTGAATCTTTCACAGCAATCATAACCCCTCTCTTCTTTGAGGTTTGAGAAAAGTGTGTTTCCTGCACACAGAGAATGTCACAGCTATGTGTCTGGGCAGTTCTTCACAATGAATTACATTTTGCAGGGTATAGTCCCCTGACATTTATTCATAGGATTGTGGTGGGCATGGTAAGGTGTGTGTGATGAAATGGGCACCCAAGGTCTGCAAATAGTTGTATATTGTCATATGGGGCTGCTAAGGAGCGCAGGGATCTGGATGCCGCAAACAGATTCTCATTGGTTTGGAAAAAATTTACTCTCATAAGTACATCTCTGGGTACTGAGTCCCCTAGGTGAGCTGTTTTGGGTATGTAGTGTTGCGGTCTATGGTGAGCTCTATAGAAGAGCATTCCGGGAGAATAGTGGATATTAGGGTACGTGTGTAATTGTGAAGCTTGTTTTATGCTACTGATTCAGGTATCCATCGCAAATTGTTGTTAGATATATTGCTGTACAGGTCATACACAGAGGGAGGAGGGGATGAAGGCCTACAGTGGCAAGATAGAGACAAAGGGGTTAATGTGCAGGATAAGGGTAGTGAGTGGATAATATACAATACAAATAGAAAGACAGCTTTTAGATCAAATGTATAGTAGAGGAGGGTTGGTGAAAGGGTTAAAAACAAACAGTATCACTAAAACTAAACAAATTGATATACAATTGCTTCTGTTGATCCATTTATTCTTTCCCCATTCACAAAATAATAGAATATCTTTGCTTCCTCTGTTTTAAGAGGGGAGGCAATAATGTAAAGAATGGGATAACCACAGATATCACATGGTACCAAGCCCCTTGGGTCAGTTTGTTACAGTGTGTTTGTGTACCAAACCATCTAATGGTGGCTCCAGTCTCAGTGATAAGCCATCTGGCAGCAGTGAGTAAATAACGGCCACCAGTCCGCCATTTAAAAACATGCCATAATAGAAAAGGAGTTAAAATCACTGAGGGTTCTTCATGTTGAAGAACAGGTAAGGGAACAGCTTTTTAAAGGAGCTTATGCTATGCTATGGGTTCCTAATTTTGTTTGGGACCGGGAATGTTCACTTCAGTGTACTGCATATGCAGGCATTGTTAATCCAGTGATTACCTTGGCCTATGCAGTTCTAGAAACAGTATCAAAAGAAAATACGTTTTTTACACCAGAGCCAGATACTTGAAAACATAATTAATTGATGTAATTCTGAAATTAAATGGTGAATTCATAGAAAACGAATATGCTGGTTTTTGATACTAGAGAGTTAAACTACATAAAGGATGCTTTTTGATAAGTGATTAAACCTGCTACAAGCAGTGTAAATGGGACCCACTCTCTACATTATATTTTTATTAACTTTATTTTATGTCAAATGCAAGAGGATAAATGGGTGAACCTCATAGTTGTGGGAAATGCCCAAAACTCCAGGGTGGGTGGAAACGATGGTAGAATGTATAGAATGTATTGTAGTGAGGTTTCAACACAGATCAGATGCAAACATTATTGTTTGGTTGACTTATTCAGTAAGCTAAATTAAAAACATTCCTGAATGTCATGTTAAATCAATGTAATATGTGGGGGTTTCGTTTGTTGCTCTCTTCCAAAAAAGAAGGCATTTCTATATCTGTCCATCCACTTGAACCCCAGATTAAAATGTGGGTTTCCAAATAAAGTGCTCCTCACTAAAGACAACAAAAATTAGGTGGGGGCAAGACAATGTTATCACAAGCTTCCCCCTCTATCTTAAATATAAGAAGACAATGGAATAGATTTAAAAATATCACTTGCCTCATTTAAATTCTTCCACAAAAGCCATAAATACAGGAGCATGCATCAACTGACTCTTTACTCCAGCAGATCTAAGTCATGACTTAATTTTTTACAGGATTTACTAAATTTCATTGAGCTTCTCAAGCCTCAATGTTTAACTCATGAGCATATTAGCACTGTTTCCTGGAAGTGGTTGAAGGGCATTATGGTAATCAGTGATCATAAGGACCATATGCAATTATGGAACAGAGTGCTTCCTGATGCTCACTTTCCTTAGTAATGACAGTTTTAGCTGGCTAAATATATTCTTTGATAAACTGTGCATTACTGTGCTTTCATTTTGTGGAATGGCAAAATGAATTTTTAGTGCTTCTCTATAATGTGGATAGAATAATCCAGAATTTCAGTCTTTATTGTCTGCTTCTAGTTCAGTTACTAGGATGTTTCATTTAACATTGGTTTAAAATATGTAAAGAAGTATTTAAAATAACCGAAAATACATGTTACATTTTTTTTAGTATGTCCTTTTCCTTAACGAAGAATTACAGGTATGGATATTTTTACATACTTTATTTACATTGGTCCAGCTTGGGTCAATATAACTATGCATATACCATACCTCTGGGGTCCTTATAGAAACTGGAAATCACTGTACTGGGCACCCCAACTACAGACATCTCTCTCCACTAACTTCAGAGTCCCTTTCTGAGTGGCTGCCCCACTGTATTGTGAACACAGGAAGTTGGCCACTTGACAATGAAAAGTTATTCACTGATTGCACCAGGTGAAGAGCATGACATCACCTCCTCTCATTTCTACCTTGTCCAATCAGAGAACACTTTGCATTCTCTGAGAGAATGGCCTGTTCCCAGCAGTCTTGTGTTCACATTACATCGAGGCCGAAATGATTGTAAGATGCCGCCACTCCGGTCCTCGCGGAAGTTGACGTGTGTTCCAAGGAGCTGAAGTGAAATCCTGCCCCTACACGTTTCATCACATCCGAGATGTCATCAGGAGGCATCGGTATATACTCTCATGCCGGCCCCAATTGGATAAAGTGGCAGCCCGAATGATAGATTAAATGTACTTGTAGTATCTTTTATAGTATACTTCTACATATATTTTAAAAATAACATAAAAAATGCTTAAAAATCTAAAACTATTATACACCCACACACCATTAATCTTGATACTGCCATCTTGTGGTTAAACTTTAAATTACACAAATACCACTATTGTATTACACAGATACTTCTATTCTATATGAAAGTGATTGCAAATGATCACCTTGTAAAACAACCCATTTTGTTTAACCGCTTCCCGACTGCCGCACGAGGATATACGTAGATAGAATGGCACGGCTGTGCAAATGGGCGTATATATACGTCCCCTTTCATTTGCGGGCCGTGTGGTTTGCGCGCGTGCCTCCGTGACCATGCCCGCGAGACCCGCGGACTCAATGTCTGCCGGTGTCCTGCGAACGGGTCACAGAATGGGGAGATGTTAGTGTAAACGCAACAGCTCCCCGTTTAGTGTAAACACAACATCTCCCCATTCTGCCTAGTGACATGTCACTGATTGTCTGTTCCCTGTCATCGGGAACAGCGATCAGTGACGTGTCACGGCAAGCCACGCCCCTAACAGGTATAAGCACTCCCTAGGTCACACACAACCCCTTCAGCGCCCCCTAAAGGTTAACCCCTTTACTGCCAGTGTCATTTTTACATTAATCAGTGCATGTTTATAGCATTGATCGCTGTAAAAATGACAATGGTCCCAAAATGGTGTCAAAAGTGTCCGATGTGTCCACCATAATATCACAGTCACGATAAAAATTGCTGATCGCCGCCATTAGTAGTAAAAAAAATAATAAAAATGCCATAAAACTACCCCCTATTTTGTAGACGCTATAACTTTTGCGCAAACCAATCAATAAACGCTTATTGCAATTTTCTTTACCAAAAATATGTAGAAGAATACGTATTGGCCTAAACTGAGGAAAGTTTTTTTTTTATATATATTTTGGGGATATTTATTATAGCAAAAAGTAAAAAACATTGAATTTTTTTCAAAATTGTGGCTCTATTTTTGTTTATAGCGCAAAAAATAAAAACCGCAGAGGTGATAAAATACCACCAAAAGAAAGCTCTATTTGTGGGAAAAAAAGGATGTAAATTTTGTTTGGGAGCCACGTCGTACGACCGTGCAATTGTCAGCTAAAGTGACGCAGTACCGAATCGCAAAAAGTGGCCTGGTCTTTGGCCAGCCAAATGGTCCAGGGCTAAAGTGGTAAAATAGAAATGAAAGGCAATACATTTTTGCATAGATATGAAAAATAATATTATGAATATCTTTTTTCCATTTTTTTATGAGTGATCACGTTTCCTCTGTTTTCAGCTGCATAAGAGTTCAGAGGGAGGAGAAGGAACAGCACACTGAGCTTCTTGAATGGCTGTGCAGTGGGGGGGGGGGGGGGGGGAGGGTCAGGTCAAGTCTGATCCTAGTATAGCTAGACAACTGGCCACAGTGTGCTCTCCTGGTTAGTGTGGTCAGTTTTTAATAGGAAAGCAAGGGGACAGCAGTGATTTCACATAAAGGAAGCAATACAAAGAGACCAGGATACTTTCTCATACAAGTACAAGATACAGCAGGCACATATCAGAAATATGTAGTATTGGGGTAAAAAAATGCTTTAATCCCCTCTTTTTATAGACTTTAATTAAGTTCATAATAAATAATATTGTCAAATGTCAACCACTGCCATAAAAATATATAAATATTAGAATATGTAAAATATAAGACTCTGTAGCGCCTACATTAATGAAATTAAAAATCTGTAATAAAACAATTGAGATCTATATCTACATTCATACTGTTAGGGGTGCGGGTATCTAATTCATAAATTCATTCTGTGAGACAGCTTTTTTATATTCCCCTATCTATACTGTAAAAAGGTGAGTAAACTAGCATCTTTATTATGAAAAGAACAAAAATGCTATGTCTCTGGTAGCCCTTTTTTATAATATT
The DNA here is from genome assembly GCA_029206835.1 of Rana muscosa. Taxonomy (NCBI): domain Eukaryota; kingdom Metazoa; phylum Chordata; class Amphibia; order Anura; family Ranidae; genus Rana; species Rana muscosa. Next base: position 622,291,432 of record CM055122.1, on the reverse strand, counting down.
TATATGTTCCTTAATTCTCACTGACCCAATTTTTATCTATAGGAGAGCCCCAAGTCTCAGGACTAGATTGGCCAAAATGATCTGAACCCCCCCCCCCCCCCAAAACAATCAAAAACAGGTGATGTTTTTAGATATACTAAGCAAAATAATGTGGTAGACCTTCCCAAAACAAGTGCTCATGGAGGGAAAGGAGAGGGTTGAATGAATAAAACAAATAAATAAAATGCAGGTGGAGGTACTATAAACACCTCCCTCCTGCTACCAATGACGGATAAAGCAGCTGCCTAATACTGTCAACTGACAGGTAAACATAAAAAAAAAAAACAATATACAATAGATTATATATATATTGAGCAGCGCTACTAAGTTGCAAAGTCAACATACAAAGGGAAATCTATCAATGAATATATGAGTCCATTAAAGCAGTGGTCATCAACCCTGTCCTGAGGGCCCACTAGCAGGCCAGGTTTGCAAGATAACTGAAATACATCACAGGTGATATCATTTGATGCTCAGTAATTGCAGTATTCTAGTCTGCATCTCCCCAAGGTAATACATGAAATCTGGCCTGTTGGTGGGCCCTGAGGACAGGGTTGATGGCCACTGCATTAAAGGAATCCAAGAACCAGTCCGTGATATAAAGGTATGAGGAAAACTTGAAGCAAAACCAGTCTCAGTTGATAGAACGATCTCCTTCTACCACCAACACCACCACTCGTGCAAGAAAGAGGGGGGCTGTGAGACCACCCCTGTTGTAATTACTCTTACCAGACGGCGCTGGATCAAAGGCATTGATGTTTTTAGATAGTGTGGATTTCTAGAAATGCAAACAATGTAGACCATGCCAAATGAGCAAAGATAAAACAGTTAAAATGCACAGGGTTTCAGTCCAAACATACAGGGAAACAATATGATTTTACAGAATCATATCCTGTGACAGTTCCCATGTCTTATATGTACTGGAGTGCCCGTGTGGGCTCCAGTGTGTGGGCAGAAGAACTAGGAGACTGTCAGTGAGAATTAATCCACTTACAAAAAAAATCCTTGCGCAAAAGAATATCGAAGCTGGTGACATATATCTAGGAACCACCTCAGAACCACCAGTGTGTGGAAAACACACCAGCATTGGATTGCAAGCACTCCTCACCCAATCTTACAATTCTTCCCACTCCACAGTCGCCTCAGTCAGCTTCCATGAAATTGCAAAATGATGTTGGGAATGCATTTCAGTATATCTTATCCCCTTCATCAGTTTTACAACAGTATGGTACAAGTGGAAAGTTCCTCAAAAACCTGTATTCAATTGAAGTCTATGGCAGCAGAATCTATTTATTTTTATCTGGCTTTTTCAAGGCCATTTTGCTAATGGGCACTGTCATGGGGGGCATGTTGGGGGATGCTTTAAAGTGGCGTATGTGTAGGATGTAGTGCAGCAAAAGTGTCATTAAAAAAAAAGAAGCTAAATGACAGTTACTTTTCCATTGACTTCAGGTTCATAAACAAAATGGCTGGGCAATCTCAAGTAATGACATTGATCATATATAATCATGAATATATGAACTAAACTATAAAAATAAAAACTTGATCATGACTCTTAGAGCCCATTCGAACAGGGACGACTTTGGATCCGACTTCAAGTCGCCCCAAGTCTCCCCTAGTCGCCTCAAGTCGTGCTGCATGAGAAAATCAATGTAAGTGAATGGAGCCGTCTTAATGCACACTACTGCAGTCGCTCCGACTGCAGAAAAGGTTCCTGTACTACTTCAATCTGACTTCTAGGTGACTTTTAGGCAACTTGCACCCATTGATTTCATTCGAAATCGCCTCAGAAGTCGGATCACTGTCTTAACTGAAGCAACAATACAGGAAGAGAACATACATTTTTCAGGCAAACCCCTCCCTGCCACAGAGCTGATTCTTGTTTGATTGGCCACTGGAAAGCCTCCTGTCCTGGAGGCAACTTGAAGTTGCCTTGTAAGTTGCCTCATGTCGCGCTGTGATTCATACTCAAGTCGCGTCCAAGTTGCCTCCCAAAGTCCCGCTGGAAGTCGTGTTGCCCCTATGTGAATGGAGTCTCAAACTCCAACTCTTTGTCCAAAAAAGACAATTTTGAAAAGAAAGTTCAAAAACAAGCCAAAGTCTATGATCCATGAACAAACATAAAATTACATTTATTCACATATAAATTAAACAATACACATAAAATCTAACAAAACTTGGCCAAGAATATTTTTAATTTGGCTTGTTTACTGGGTGGGTAGGCAGGTTGATCAACTGGCCAAATCCAACCATTTAGTTCATCTGTGGGCAAATTGTGAACAACTCGTCCCTAGCAAGCAGTCCACTTGTCAACTCTGTACTCACATCCATGGTCTGGTCCTTAGATGAGAAAAATGATATCCCTGAACACTGCCACGTCAGTCAGATGATGATGCTGTACTGCACTGGTGACAATATGTAAAAAAAAATGTGGAAAAAATCCCCCAAATTTTATTTAATTTCCTCATTTACCAAAAATTGTGACAGAAAACAAATGACAACTTTAAAAAAAAATGCCATGCCTCTTTTTTAATACCTTGGACTGTCTACTTTCCAGAAAGGGGTAATATAGGGGTACTTGTACTATCCTGGCATTTAGGACCTCAAGAAATGACATAGGCAGTCAGTACATCAGGATTGATCAATTTTCAATTTTCATAAATATATACACCAAAGTTTGTAGACTCATCCAGCTTTCACACAGACTAAATAACATACACTGATTTGGGTTATTTTTACCATTTACACTTTGGCCTAAATTTATCAATTTAAATCTACATTTTATAACAAAAAACATGTATTTTTTTTCTACATTTTCTGTATTTTTTTGTTTATATAGCAAAAAATAAAAAGTACAGTAGTGATTAAATACCATTAAAAGACAGCTCTATTTGTGTGAAAAAAATTATATACATTTCATTTGGGTACACTGTTGCATGGCAGAACATTTTAAATAAAAAAGGTGTATCTCTGCGCTGTGGTGGGGCGGCAGGTGACACAGATAAGTAATGTACCAAACTTATAAATAATCTTAAGAACAAGTGTGTAGCGCCAAAGTAAATGAACAGCAATGAAATGTGAATACTGTGTTATAAATGGACAGCACATTGAAATAAAGTCCAAAAAACTGTTAAAGTGAACAAAAATATATCTATAAGTCCAATCTTAAATGAAAATCAGCAATGAAAAACCAATATAGGGAAAAATATATATTTAAATGCACAGTCCCATGATAGGTTCTGCAATACATACTTATTGTTGAAAGCACAATTGTTTAGTGCAAAGATGTGCATAAAAAATTGGTGGTGACCAAAAGTGAAGTGAAGAGGTGATTCAGTACAGTGCTCCAGAATCATCCACCGCACCCCTGTGAAATGGACACTCACGAAAAAGCTGACTGCCATTACAGCAGCAAACACGCACTCAGTGTAGATTATTATTATTATTATTATTATTATTTAGGTCCTTATATAGCGCCGTCAATTTACGCAGTGCTTTACATATACATCGTACATTCACATCAGTCCCTACCCTCAAGGAGCTTACAATCTAAGGTCCCTAACTCACATTCATATACTATGGCCAATTTAGACAGAAGCCAATTAACCTACCAGCATGTCTTTGGAGTGTGGGAGGAAACCGGAGAACCCGGAGGAAACCCACGCAGGCACAGGGAGAACATGCAAACTCCAGGCAGGTAGTGTCGTGGTTGGGATTGTTGCGGGGAAGGCTGATCATCAACTCGCACCATCCAGATGAAGCTGTAGTAGATAAAGCTCACGGGTAGCCAGATGAACTCTCCATAGTGTAGTATTTTTATTGGATTTGTATGTTAAAAGCCAAAATAAAATTAATCATAAAAACATATGACAATGGGGGCCACTGCCAACCCGGTATTGGACAGTGACCTGCGTCAGCACTAGTGTCTCCTCCCTAATGTGTTTTGTCCAATAGGAAGTTATCAAGGGGTCCTCTAGTGTCAGACGTCAAACTAGTTTATATAACCTTTGATGTTCTCTGAGAATTTTTCAGACAGGATATGCACTTTTTCCTGCATTAGGGTACTCCAACAATCCTTTTTGTGGTAGTTCCACTGAATTACTTTTGTTATCCCCTGGTCTTCAACAAAATGGCGTTTTTGGTATATCCTGTGCCTTTGAGTCAAAATGGCCAACGGATCACTTCCTGTTTGCAAATTCTCTAAGGAGACACTGTGTTTTGAGCAGTTTTGAGAGGCTATATAAACTAGTTTGACTGTTGACTGTTGCTGCCTATTCTTATGCCTCGTACACACGACCGGTTTTCCCTGGCAGGAAAACTGCCATGACATCTTTTCGGCAGGAAAAACGGCCATGTGTATGCTCCATGGCAGTTTTCCTGGCAGGAAAACTGCGGGAAAAATAATGTGAACTATGTTCTCTATTTTCCTGTCAGGAAAAATACCGGCCGAGAAAACCGGTCGTCTGTATGGTTTCCTGAGGGGAAAAATACCGCGCATGGTCGTAAACAATTCAACGCATGCACGGAAGCATAGAACGTCATTTTGTCGGCTCGTTGGAGTCTTTGACGTCACAGCGTTCTTGAAATTCAAAAGTTCAGCGGTATTTGGCCTGAACGTGTGTATGCAAGGCAGGCCTGATAGGAATCCCGGCAGGAAAAATGTCAGTTTTTTTCCTGCTGGGAAAAATGGTCATGTGTACGAGGCATTAGATATATTTGCCCTGCCAAATGTGTATGTTTTAATATATTCTTATGTATTAATATACTTTGGCAGATCTTTACTGCTCATTGGCTGCGATGTCTGATTTTAGTTTTTTTTTATATTTTTTCCTGTTTGTAATTCATTTTTGATGTTCTCTGAGAATTTTTCAGACAGGATATGCACTTCTTCCTGGATTAGGGGACACCAACACTCTTATATTTTGGTAGTTGTTCCACTGAATTACTTTGGTTACTTTCTTGTCTTCAACAAAATGACAGTTTTGGTATTTCCTGTGCATTTGAGCATAGATATAATGGTGGTTGGGTCACTTCCGGTCATTGACAAAATGGCAGACGGATCACTTCCTGTTTGCAATTTCTCTAAGGAGACACCGTGATTTGAGCAGTTTTAAGAGGCTAAATAAACTAGTTTGATGTCTGACACTAGAGGACCCCTTGATAACATTCTATTGGACGATATGCATCGGGAAGGAGACACCAGTGCTGACATCAGGCCACTGTCCGATACTGGGTCAGCAGTGGCACCCATTGTCATATTTTTTATGATTCATTTTATTTTGTCTTTTAACATAAAAATCCAATAAAAATGACTACATTCTGGAGACTTCATCTGGCTCCCCGTGAGCTTTATTTAATACAACTACATCTGGATGGTGCGAGTTGCTGAACAGCCTTCCCCACAACAGATGGCAGATCTACACTGAGTGCGTGTTTGCTGCTGTAAGGGCAGCCAGCATTTTCGGTGAGTGTCCATTTCACAGGGGTGCGTTGGATGATTCTGAAGCACTGTACTGGATCACTTCTTCACTTTTCAAGTCACCACCAATTTTTTGTGCACATCTTTGCACTGAATTATTGTGCTTTCACCAATAAGTTTATATTGCTGATCCTATCATGGGACTGTGCATTTAAATTTATATTTCTCACTATATTGATTTTTCATTGTTGATTGTCATTTAAGATTGGACTTATAAATATATTTTTTTCACTTTAGCTTTTTGTTCACTTTAAGGCTGCTTTCACACTGGGGCGGTGGGGGTGTCGGCGGTAAAGCGCCGCTATTTTTAGCAGGGCTTTGCCATAGTTTTTATGGGGGTATTAGACTGCTAGTGGGGCACTTTTAACCCCCGCTAGCAGCTGAAAAAGGGTTAAAACCACCCGCAAAGTGCTGCTGCAGCAGTGTTTTGCCGTCGGTATAGCCGCCGTGCCCATTGATTTCAATGGGCAGGAGCGGTGGAGGAGCGGTATACACACCGCTCCTTCACGCTCCAACGATGCTGCTAGCAGGACTTTTTTAGCTTTCTGCCAGTGCACCACTCCAGTGTGAAAGCCCTAGTGCTTTCACACTGGAGTGTGAGGAGCGGCTCTTTTAGGGCGCTTTGCAGGCGCTATTTTTAGTGCTGTAGCGCCTGCAAAGCGCCCCAGTGTGAAAGGGGTGTAACAGTTTTTTGGGCTTTATTTCAATGTGCTGTCCATTTATAACACAGTATTCACATTTCATCGCTGTTCATTTACTTTGGCGCTACACTTAAGATAGCAGAAAAATTGCCTAATAAAATAGCACAGTGCTGAATAGCAAAAAAATGCATTGGTAATGAAGGGGGTAAAACCTTTTGGCGGTCAAGTGGTTAATAACATGCCGTCCTCTTACAGATCATTTTTTTTTAAGTAGCCTCTTTTGTTTTTATTTTTATGTAGTCTCAGCTGCAAAGCTATAGTTTTTACAAGAAAACTACTGCCATGTGTCCCTGAATTTGATGCCTAGTCTAAAAGTGTGTTACCCTCGCACTGGAATTGATATTTTAGTTGCAGTGTCTCAGAAAGTGTTTGCAGGAGACCTCCAGGCACGTTTTTGAATTTGAGGTCTATTTAGGTTTAAAAACATGTCGTCTTCTCACTGGGAATTTTCTATTTTGTAGCTGTGTCTCTGATGCAAAGTTATTATTTTTATTGTAGGAAAACTTCCATCAAGTGTTTCTGATTTTTAAGCCTATTGAAGCTAAAATGTTTTGAACTGTCCTTTTTTATTTTGGGGTCGTTTTTTTTTAAATAATGTTTTTTTTTTTTCAAGTAAACAAAAAAAAAGCATATTCTGAGTCCATGGTTTGAATGAAATTAAAAATAGCAAAACATCTGTTTATCCACTTGCAGGCAGAAGCTGCTAATCACGAGGTCCCAGTGTAGACCCAGTTTGGAGATAACATCGGTTTTGTATATGCTGCCAGATGCTGCCATTATTAGGCCAAGAAGGGGAAATTTGAGGGTGCTTGAGGGGAGGAGAAGGAGGAAGGCAGACAGGCTCCTGGGGGACTTATCAACCTTCACAAAACAAGCATTATACAAACAGTAAGTGAGTTAAGCAGTTGGAGGACAACATTATTCTTGTTGACATACTGTATGTGTTCCTTATAAACCAACCAAATTTTTTTTCTAAACTGGAATAAAGCAGGAGTGCTGCTGTATATAAGCTACACCTAAAAGCAAATAAAACAAATAAATTCAACAGCTAAATATATAGCTTTAAAGTGTCCCCCAAACCTATAGTTTAAATAATCTTTTGTATCTTTAATGTAGCCCTTGCAGGTACATGTAAAGGCCCTTTCCCTGCTTTAAGTTATTATAAAAAAAAAATCTTCTAATTTTGGCATCAACATGTGTCCCTTATGACAGTGTCCAGATTCCTAGGACTCTCTTTACAATAATTAGTTTAATAGCCCCCCAAAAAGGAACAAATTAAATATCAAGAATTGCCCCCCCCCCCTTCATATCTGAAGGACAGATGAAAAAAAAATCCAGGAAGCTGAAGTATATATCAGGCGGGGTCTTGTAGCCTCATCTAATAAACGTTGGTCTTTTTTACTTTTAGCCCTTTGCGCCCTTCTGGACTATTGTCTATTGTCCCCTGTCCTGAATAAAGATGGCAAGTGCAGGTTCTCTTCAGTTGCAGCAAAGATGAATTGGCTGCCTTTGTGGCTGTGTGTGGTAAAGACACAGCGCAGGGAGAAGGAATGTACCAAATCCTGCGATGTCTGAGAGATCGCGAGAACACTGACTGAGGACGTGCAGTCCCACAGCGTTGAGAGGTTCAGAGATCCCAGGGGTCCTGAGTGGCACTCTGGGATTCACTGGGGGCCACAACAGATAGATTTTGCCAAATTACCTGTGGGTCTGTATTAAACTAGAACATGGGCCGCAATGGACATGACTGCTCTAGACAGAGATAAAACAGTACAGTGCGCCAGATAGTATAGAACATCATTTAATTAAACCATAAAAGGCATTATACCTACAAGAAACCCACTAATGTACAGCAAATCCCATGAAGATTTGCTGTACACAAGAATTGACCTGAGGAAGGGGCATGTTAGCAAACTTCTTCCTCAAAAGCAGCAACATATTTAAGTTAACATTCACTTTCATAATTGAACAAGCTCTATTACTTTGGTAGGTCAAGCTCAAAAATGTTACATACAGCAACTGCTTGATATAAATATAATAAACTGGAATTACATTTAATTTACAGGTGGTGGTTTAATTATAATCATACTACAAAATGAAGTTTGAAGCTAGTATACTTGGCATATTCACAAGTTTAGAGTGTCCTTTCTTTCCTCTCAGATATTTTAACACATTGCTCCTTGGGAATCATAGATGAAATGTGTTCTGGCATACATGCTGTAAAAAAATGAATCTTACAAGAATTTTTACAGTCTGTTTACATGAGGTGTTGCAATGTGTCCCATTGTGCAACACTTTCAAGCATTTTCTCTCTTCTCCTTACAAATCATATTTTCTTTCCCTATTGAATATTTGATCTAAAATGTACCTTATTTTAGTACTGTGTCGGTAAGCAGTGTAAATAATGGCATAAATACAACCATTAAAGTAATAAGAAATATTCCTATTGTGATGGAGTTTAGAGAGAATGGGGTCCCATTGTGTTTTTTCTATGAAACGCTATCCAACATAGTTACAGTGAGGGGTGTGGAGGTTGTGGTCTGCATCAGGAGCTGACTCCCTAGGGGTGCTGTGTTCATCCAACAATCTTTTCTTGTGTTGCATGGGGCTGCAGTGCAACACAAAGAAAAAGCTTGTTGGGGGGACACCCCCAGTGAGTTGGCACCTTCTGCTCCCCTGACTGTGGCAATTTAGAGAGTGGGGAAGCCAAGAAGTAGAGTACGTTTTGAGGGGGTTCCTTTTTAGGAAGTCTGTACTGGGAAGAGGGTGGGTATCTCTGCACTGAGTGATTTGTACTTGGGAAGGGGGTCTGTACTGGGGGTGACTTTTCTAAGAGGTCTAAAAAAAACAAGAAAAGCATCTCTCAGTGTAGACTGTAAAAAACAAACAAAAAACTCATAAATAGAGCTACTCACATGCAGTAGGAGCCTAAAGGGCTCATTAATGTTAAAACCCCCTTTACAGCATTCACTGATTTTCACAAATTCATCCCCACTGCCACTCCCAGCTGTTTTCACAAATCCCCCCACTCCCCAGTTGTTACCTCCCCACAGATGCCTCTCTGCCTCCACGGCTTTCCCTCACCTCCTCTAAAAAGCCTCAGAGTGTTGCAGCCAGCAATGCTGTGTTAGGTGTGCTTGGACTTTTCTCTTTTCCATTCAGTGCACTCTCCATCTATCAGACCTGTTGCAAAGAGCCGAGGAGGAGTTTCAAAACACTTCACTCGGCTCTGTGCTACACAGATCTGACAGGTAGGGTGGGACAAGAGCTGCCTCTTGAAGCACCACCTGAGTAAACAAAATGTGGCACTTGTGGCTTAGGGACCCGGGGCACCCACTGAGTGTCTGGCTATAGCACACAGAAACCAATAGAGGAAGTGACAGGATGTGTTTAGTGACAGGTTGGAGAGGAAAGGGCTGCTGGAGGTGGCAGAATAGATTTCTGCCTGGTTTCAGCTGAAAAAGAACCTTGGATATAGCAAAACACTTTCAATTGTATATAACAAACCAAACATTGTTAGGGTTTATATGCACTTTAAACTGTGAACAACAATGCTTGCAGTAATACATGTAGATACATTTTAGATGGTATAGTTTTGTCTGTAAAAGCGGCAGTAGTAACACAAACTATAATCAGTAAGAGCCCATTCACACAGGGGCAACTTTGGATCCGACTTGAAGTCGCCCCAAGTCACCTCAAGTCGCGCAACATGAGAAAATCAATGTAAGTGAATGAGAGCCGTCTTAATGCACACTACTGAAGTCACTTCGACTTCAAAAAAGGTTCCTGTACTATTTCAATATAACTTGTAGGCGACTTGTAGGCAACTTGTACCCATTGATTTCAATGGAAGTTGACTCCAAGTCGGATCCCCTGTCTTAACTGAAGCAACTTTCCATGAAGTAAAAATAGTTTTCCAGGCAAACCCCTCCCTCCCACAGAGCTGATTATTGTTTGATTGGCCACTGGAAAGTCGCCTGTCCTGGAGGCAACTTGAAGTTGCCTTGTACGTTTCCTGGAGTCGTGCTGTGATTCATGCTCAAGTCGTGTCCAAGTTGCCTCCCAATGTCACGCTGGAAGTCGTGTTGCCCCTGTGTGAATGGGATATAGAGGGAAAAAAGAAAAGTGTTTGACACATTGTAACACCTCATATATAAACAGCAACATCACTTATGATTCACCTTCTGCAGTGTCTATGTCAAAACACATTTAATGGTATGAGTTTCACACTGCTCTGCTGCCAAACAAAGGAAGTGCAAACAGAAAAAAATGAATACTGCAAATGTGCAAAGAATATAAACATTAAGGCCTCATGCCCACTGGCGTTTTTACAGCTGCGTTTTTTGCAGCTTAAAAACGCCTGTCCATGTTATTGTAAATATTTTTTATTTTTTATTTTTTTTTTTTTGAAAAAAAAAAAAAAAAAAACGTCGGAGCTAAAAACGCGACCGCGCGTTAGTGCGCGTTTTTTGCGCGTTAGTGCGCGTTAGTGCGCGTTTTTGCGCGTTTTTTGACGCTCGCGTTTTTTTCTGCCTATTTCTGACGCTGAGGAACGCACTGGCCCTGGGTTTTTTTTACAGCTCAAAAACGCCTATGCTCTTTACAGCTCAAAAACGCCTAGGTGGACATGAAGCTATAGACTAACATGGACAGGCGTTTTTAAGCTGTAAAAAACGCTCAAAAACGCGGCTGAAAAAACGCCCGTGGGCATGAGGCCTAAATGTATACTGTACCTCCAGCCAAGACAATTAGTTTTTTTTTGGACATAGTCACGAAGGGTTGGATCTTTAGAAGCTCTCTTGGTGTTTTTTTTTTTTTTTTAAAACATTCTTTATTTCTGAATGATAACATACTGTGGTTACACATTTCAATGACAGCATTAAAACATAGAACATAAACTTTAGAACATTCTGTTTGCTAACAAGTACTTCACCTCTTGGTGTTTCTTTATGTTTGTTTTTCCTCTGGGGAGATTTCACTTTTCTTCATGCTCTGTTGACCACAGTCATTCAAAGAGGATGAGAGTAAAAGTTTCCTAGCTTCAGCAGATGTATAACCTGACAATGCTTCTAATGCTTTCTCATTCCGCTATAATTGTTTTTATTTATGTATGAACCCCATTGCAGAGATCTCCTGTCTCTTGATCACAGTGACAAAGACAGGGGGTGAGGATAAATACTTTTGAGGGAGATTTAGACTGCAATAAAAAACTGAAAAAGGCTCCAAAACTTCTTCACTCTACCCAAAACACAAAAAGGCTTTATTGCTTTCTGTGTTCTGGATGACGACAATTGTGTCGAAACGACGTAGGGAGGAGCGGCGTGCTCACGTCACCACAATACCAACGCAGAGTCCCGGAAGGAACGGGCTGTGAGAGCCAGCCGGCTACACGATAACATGCATTTATATCTACACTAATTTGTGCAATTCTTTTTTATGTTATATTAAATAATTTATACTGTATTACGCTATGGTGGCTTTCTCTTTCATCCTGCCATGATCCATCTGACACTATGAGAGAGATTGGAAGCATATGCATCAGATGAGTGGAGACAGCTGATTGAGCCTTTCAGAGACCCTGGCAGGGGTAACAGCCGTATGTTTAGACTGATCTCTTTCAGGGGTCAGTATCTCTGGTAAGCAGCAGCTACATTGGAGGTGGTGGACTCTTTTCTGTCAGGATAACAGCACTGTTCTCGGGTGTTCATATTTGATGTCACTGATGCATGCTAAGAAGATTGATTTCCCCACTAACAATTTTCAGCGTTAATACTTTAGTTTAAAGATTTTATACATGAACTGCTCCATGGACATTATGTATATTGTTTAAATCTCCCATGAGTTTTGGTGTAATAGGAGAATTTATTTTGGGGTTCATTGCCCTTACTTCTACCTGTTGGATACAATACTTCTCCTTTTAGGTGCAGGATTTCGTTCGCACCAGAGATTGGACTTATTGTTCATATATTCATTTTATGTTGTTGCGCAGCTTGATTTTTTTCTATTTATACTTCTTTGTGTGTGTCTGACATATTTAAGTTGCAGTACATTTATTTTGCTTCACCAGTGTTTTTTGTTTAGGATTCACATATAGACAGCGCAGTATACACACCCCTTTATTTCTGTGTTCTACGTAGGGGAAATTTTCCCCCCACTAGTTCTGTCTGACACCTGACAAAACAGAAGAAATAGTGGAAACAGAGACACAGACAGGGCGATTCTGCCTAAGTCACTAAGTGGTCAGTGAATCTTTTTGGTAAATATGGCCATTTTTAGGGATATTAAGCAAACTACTATCAAAAAAGACATTGGAAGTTGAGCACTGACACGGGGGACATGTATCAATGAAAAAAACAGTAGTAATAAAAATACTGTACAACGAGGAAAGGGTCTTTTCATTTGATTTCAAGGACAACATTGAAAATCCACAAAGGGTGATTTACTAAAGGCTGTTAACTTTGCAAGGGAGCCTGAACTTTACAAAGGAAGTTTCCCCAGCACTTAGTGAATGTGGTGAGGATTCACTATGCAATTAACCAGTTGCCAACCAGCCGCCACAGTTATACTGAGGTAAGGTGGCTCAGCTGCACAAAGCGACATACTGGTACGTCTGTTCATGCACTGGCTTTTGTGGGCGCACGTCCACCGCCAAAGGCATGTGCACACCCGGCAAGCATCGCAGGAGCTCGTCAGTCAGGAAAGAGAGGCAGAATGGGGATCTGTAAACAAGGCGGATCCCCATTCTGACAGGGGAGCAGAGAGATCAGGAACAGGGATCACTCTCTACTCTCAGTGGGCCCACAGTTAGAAATCACCTCCCTAGGGAACACTTAACCCTTTGATCACCACTTGTGTTAACTCCTTCCCTGCCAGTACCATTTATACAGTGATCAGTGCATTTTTATAGCACTGATCACTGTATTGGTGTCACTGGTCACCAAAAAGTGTCACTTAGCATCAGATTTGTCCGCCGCAATGTCGCAGTCCTGCTAAAAATTGAAGATCGCCTCCATTACTAGTAAAAACAATAAAAAATATAAAAAATCCTTAAGTCTTTCCTCTATTTTGTAGACGCTATAACATTGCACAAACCAATCAATAAACGCTTATTGCAATTTTTTTTACCAAAAATATGTAGCAGAATACATATTGGCCTAAACTGATGAATACATTTTTTTTTATATATTTTTTTGGATATGTATTATAGCAGAAAGCAGAAAATATTGTTGTTTTTTTTCAAAATTGTCGGTTTATAGCACAAAAAAAGAAAAAAATCGCAGAGGTGAAAAAATACCACCAAAAGAAAGCTGTAATTGTGGGAAAACAAATTGTCAGTTCGAATAATGCAGTGCTGTATCGCAGAAAATGGCCTAGTCAGGAAGTGGGTAAATCCTTCCGGGGCTGAAGTGGTTAATACTCAATCATGTACAAGGAAAATAAAAAAAAAATAGCAATTGAAGTCTATATGTGGTGTTAGGAAACAATACAATTTTCATGGGCAGTCTTAGTGCCAGCATACACAGTGGCCATGCATGTTTAGTTGAAGAATTTTTATTTATTTTTTCTTTTACAATTAGTTTGACTTACATAAAGCAGTAGCACCCCAACCTGATTCATTATAGTTTGAAAAATAATGCTTCAAATATAGCACCAACACTTCTTTATCAAACGATAATAGATCTGCTTTGTACCAGTGATTAGAACTTGTCCAGTAGCATTCAATGGCTGTGCCTGTTCTCACTGATGCAATTCTGTCCTGCTGGTGCCCAATTTCTATCAAGCTCTCTATAGGAATGAAGAGGCTACAGATGATACAACATTGTAAAATTGTCCAGGAGCAGGACATTTTTAATGAGAGGGAATTAGCTGAATTGTCCTAGAGAAAAACAGAACAGGTAGGTGTTTTACTACATAAATTAGGAGACTCTATATAATATCATAGTGTACAATTGCCGAGCATTAGGCCTCTTTCACACGGAGGGTCCGTTCAGGTCTGCCTGTCAGTTTTTTAGGCGGACCTGAACGGATGCTCCATGTCCTCCTATGGAGCCACGGATGTCAGCGGTGACATGTCCGCTGACATCCGACCCGCTCCGATCCGCAAAAGTGTGATGGAGGAAAACCCTATTTTTCCTTCCGTCTGCGGATCGGATCGGATGACAACGGACTCTACGGTCCGTCATCATCTGATCCCCCCATAGGGGAGAGCGGCGCTCTGACAGGGCGGTCCCTGCACAGTGTGCGGGGACCGCCCAGTCATCCGCCGGCTCAGCAGGGATCAACGGAGCGATCCCCGCTGAGCAAGCGGAGCTTCACGGGGCGGATCTTCACGGATCCGCCCCGTGTGAAAGAACCCTAAGGAAGAAGAGGAATTGATTGCACACTTGAATCCAAAGGCTGCTGTTGAAGTTTTCTTTATTGTCATAAGCCAGACAAACTTGCAAAGATTTACAGTTGACACATTTCACACGAAAGAACCGTGCTTGTTCACAATTGCCGAGAAGCAGGACAATTTTAATCAGCAAGCTATGGCCATAATTAATAAGGACAAGGAGCACTGTCTGAGGTTTTACTACAAAAAAAATAATAATATACTGCAGAAAATAAAGCAGTGTAAAATTGTCCAGGAGTGGAACAATTTTAAATAGGGATAGTAGGCTTAACTGGTGTATGTCTAACTTTAATTTTATTTATTGGGATAGAGGGAGGGGGCAGAAAATGTGAGTGATATAATGTGAGGTGGTTTAGATGCACACTGTTCTTGAACGTAGCTTTCTTTTACTTTCAACAATGCAGCCGCATGTTGCAAACAAATGGCAGCTCCAAGAAAACAATAGTCTGTAACAAGCAAATGCCCTGCTTTGAGTACCCGAAATGCATCAAAAAAAAAATCAACATACAATAAAAAAATATGCAAAGGAAATAAAAACACCAACATACCACCTAATAACAAAAGCCACTTCAATAAAAAAAAAAAAATGTAAATTGCAGTAACCAGGATACCAAGGGGGGTTAGCATTGACCACAATACTTTTTTAGTACAGGTTTCCCCTAATTTTGGTAAAGTGATAAAGCAGAACTCCAACTTATTTTTGTCATATTTTTCAGCCCCCCCATTAAAATAAAACTGCTCAAGCTTTATTTAGCTTCTTCAGAGTTGTCCCTAGCTTACTCTGGCAGCTCCCTTGAATGACATCCACATCATTCTGCCCGTTTTCTGTGGGTCCAGCCTGTCGTTGACACATTCTCCTGGAGGATTTACAGTCTCACAGTACTCCAAGACTCAGTCTAGGAGGAATGCCTGTCACCACCCCAAATGAAGAGAAAGGACTGGTAATGTCAAGGCTGTATGAAAAATAGTATGAATAGAGGGAGGGGCTTTGTTTTTAAAAAGAAAAACCTGGGTACTTCAGGGAGTATGGGTTTGCCGATGTGTGGGATGCGCACCCAAAGCTGGAGTTCTACTTTAAGGTTTTGAGTACTTCCTAAATAAGAGAAATCAGAGATGAATTCTAACTTGTTTTAGGGCCCATTTAGGCTGCTGCACTGCGTTATTCCACACAAATTAGTGGGTGGTATTTTGTGTGTTCATGTGCTTTTTTTTTTTTTTAAGCCAGTCATTCTTTTAGAATGGGTTGTCAATGCTCTCCAAGGCATATTTCACTAGACATTTAGCAAGACAGCACACTGCAATGCAAAAGTTGCTCACATATATGTGCTAAAATGCACATGGGTTGTGCTACACTGCCTGTGTGTATTGGGATGCCATCCAAAATGAAAGACACTGCAATGCACCACAGCGTGTTTCATGTTTTACTGTGTGTTGTAGTAATGAGCATTAAAATGCACTTTTTACTGTACATTACAACAACACAGCAATGTTAATGGGCCCTTAATGGTTTGTGAATTTTTATCCCAAAGCTAACATTTTTATGTGAGCGATGAGCAGTTGAATCACAGGCTGGATTCTTTTACCTTTACCCAAGGGCCATGATAACACAATTACTAGCTCGGTATCATGTTTTCCTGATGAATTTCCTGTAATTTCAGGTAAATAATGTTTTGAGAATCCAGCTGTAAAAAGAGTTCATCTTGTTTATGTCAGTTGTAGGCGAAGGTGGCTCTTAAATATCACTATGTATCTTTAAGTCATTTACCAGACCTTTCTTTTTCTCTGAAACCATATCAGATGATTGCATTGGCATCTATGTGATGTACAGTAATTTTCATATGAGAAGCAGTACTCTTGTTACATTGATAGCCGAAGTCCACATAAAACCTTTTTCTAGCTGTGAAAAGAGTGGTTAAAAGTACACTAATTTTGAGACAGGTTTAGTCAGCTTCAAATATAGTCTTCCTTGGAACATAGAAATACATTGACCTTTACTTTTTCAGGCTTAGGTCCAGAGTTAGAAAAAAAGGAAATCAGCAACCATCTGTATAACAAAAAAGCCCTGACCTTACATTAAAGCAATTTAGCTGATAGTCTGCAAGAGGCAGTGTTTTAATTGCAACATTTTTGTTCAAGTGGGATGTACATTTACATAAAGTCACAAAGGTCAAACTGCATGGGTGATTTTCAGTCTTGTGGCTTTTATTGATCTTTATGTGATATTAAAGGCTCCAATTGTTCTACCTTAAAATAAAAAGGAGGTTTATACTTACCTGTTTGGTGCAGGCATATTGCACATAGAGGCACCTTACCTTCTTGATTCCCCCACCAGTGCTCCTCCACTTCTGCATGTACCCCCATAGCAAGTCGTGTGCGGGTGTTCTCCAGAGCTGGGCTGTATGCATCCATAGACACATACATTGTGGCTCTGCCACGCCTCTCACTCCCTTCTCATTAGACATGCACAATTCGTTTAGTTACGAATTTGTTATTCGTCAAAATTCGTTATATTCGTTAATTGGTAAACATACGAATTACCAACGAAAAACGAATTGTCGAAAAGAACGAATATGGAAAACAACGAAAATACGAAATTATTAAATTAGAAATAGCAAAAATACGAAAGAGTGAAAAAACGAAAACAGAGAAACAACGAAAATACCGAACAAAGATTCAAAATGAACGAAAACTTGAAATTACGAATATTCGGAAAACGGAAATCAAAACAACGAAAATACCGAACAAAGATTCAAAATAACGAAAATCAAAATGAAAAAAAATAAAAATAAATGACGAATATTCGGAAAACGGAAATCAAAACAACGAATTCGTTAGTTCTGAAATATTTCTGGACGTTGGCCAATAAGCTTGTCCCTTCCCCTGAAGATGTTGTCCCTTCCTCCAATGAGCTTGTTTCTTATTCCCTTGTGTGTTCTTCTGTGTTAGACTGAAGTGCATTCCATCCAGAGTCCAGATAGGGTGTGGTTGGGTAGGTGGCACTGTGTTGGTGGATTTGTGAGTTAAGTTGTGACTTGTGAGAGAGAAATTCATTGTTTCTTAAGCATACTCTGTCTAGAATCTAGTTTCTATATTACGAATTATGCCCCGATTACGAATCTACGAAAACAATGATACGAAAGTAGGAATAAATGAGCCGGTCAATCTCACGAAAGTACGAATTACAAAATTACGACAAGTAGTGTTTCAAATAAACGGAAAATGTATTCTAACGAAAGTACGAATGTAATTAAATCTACAAAAGTACAATTTTCCAATCAACGGAAATTATAGTTCCTATAACTATTTCCTATTCCTATTCCTATAACTATAGAAAATATAGTTCTTACGAAAATACGAACGCGGCCGAATATAAAATATAACGAAAAATAAGAATTTTGAATCAACGAAAATTAGACTAAAGGAAAAACGAATCAACGGAAAAATAACCCTTACGGAAATACGAAAGAGTCCGAATACGATAACCCACGTCTTACGAAATTACGAATCGTTACGAATCAACGGAAACTAACAGAAACAAAACCAAACTAAACAAATTTTTATGTTGTGCACAGGTCTACTTCTCATAGGATTTGACTGACAGCAGCAGGAGCCAATGGCTCCCACTACTCTCAGTCTGTCCTGTAAAGGCAGAAAGAGAGGTCAGTGCTGCGGCAGACGGGCACAGCGCTGGATCAAGAGAGGTTACAGGTAAGTGTTGAAGAAACAGCTAGTGCAAGGTTTTTTACTGTAATTCAGGACTTCCCGCCCAGCCTATAACAGGTTGACCGGGCAATTGTCATTCAAAGTGCGACAGCGCTGAAAGATGAAAATTGTCCTGGGCAGGAAGGGTCGAAAGTGTCTGGTATTGAAGTGGTTAAGCACTACATGGGATCCCCAAGCATCTCACATAGCTGCAATTTTTCTAACTGGGCAGATTTGATCTTTATTTCCCTATTCACCGTTCACAGATATTGTGGACATATGGGCTTTATAAAATGTTTAGAGATTTTACATTGCTTTTAACATAGAAAAAAACTTTACTTCAACAGTTTCTGTTTGTGTAGAAACATGAGGTATCTAGCATGGCTCTGCACAGATTAACACATGACCTCTGTCTGACATTTCCTGTGAAGAAACCATATATCCCACAATCCCTGAGTCCCTCCATCTAGTGCTTGTGCAGGTGAGAGCTACACAGCTTTAAGATCTGAACAGGCTGCGTGTCTGTCTTTTACTGACGTCATTTCCGGTCTTGCTGGTTTTCAACCCCTGGGATTTGAAACGCACGCCGTGGCTGACAGGACAGCTTGCATACTGGTTCGAAGCTGTACATGTTGGTGCTAACACATAGCACATCTTCATGTAAGTGGACATTGCTACATTTACCTGCTTGTATCTATTTTGAAAAGCTTGTTGCGCTATGATTCTCGATATGTTTTCTCCGAGTTATATTGCCTAGTTATTGCCAAAGATAAAGGGGACCATCTTCATTTATGCTGTTGGCTGCAAGAAACCCACCATTGCTCCAAGGTTTTTCAGATTTTTCGACTAGAACATTGCCTGTTCGCCCGTTCGCCGAACAGCGAACAAATTGGGGTGTTCGTGGCAAATTCGAAAAGTCTATGGGAGAAATCTAAAGTGCTAATTATAAAGGCTTATATGCAAGTTATTGTCCTAAAAAGTGTTTGGGGACCTGGGTCCTGACATGTATCAATGCAAAAAAAAGTTTTAAAAACGGCCGTTTTTTAAGGAGCAGTGATTTTAATAATGCTTAAAATGAAACAATAAAAGTGAAATATTCCTTTAAATTTCGTACCTGGGGGGTGTGTATGATATGCATGTAAAGTGGCACATGTTTCCCGTGCTTAGAACTGTCTCTGCACAAAGTGTCATTTTTGAAGGAAAAAAAGTAATTTAAAACTCACTCGCGGCTATTAATGAATTGTCGGCTCCCGGCAATAGAAAAGTCATTGATAAAAAAGAAAAAAAAAGCGTGGGGGTCCCCCCAAATTCAATTACCAGGCCCTTCAGGTCTGGTATAGATATTAAGGGAAACCGCGCCGCAAATTAAAAAAAAATGCGTGCGGTTCCCCCCAAATATCCATACCAGGCCCTTCAGATCTGGCATGGATTTTAAGGGGAACTCCACCCCAAATAAAAAAAAAATGGCGTGGAGTCCCCCCAAAAATACATACCAGACCCTTATCCGAGCACGCAACCTGGTAGGCAACAGGAAAAGAGGGGGGGACGAGAGAGCGCCCCCCCTCCTGAACCGTACCAGGCCACATGCCCTCAACATGGGGAGGATGTCCCCATGTTGATGGAGACAACGGCCTCATCCCCACAACCCTTGCCCGATGGTTGTGGGGGTCTGCAGGCAGGGGGCTTATCGGAATCTGGAAGACCCCTTTAACAAAGGGGACCCCCAGATCCCACCCCCCCATGTGAATTGGTAAGGGGTACATTGTACCCCTACCATTTCACGAAGAATGTGTAAAAAAATGTAAAAAAAAAACACACAAACACCTTGGAAAAGTCCTTTATTAAAAAAAATAACAAAAAACAAAACATTCCAGCGATGAAATCCAGTGTCCCGCGGCGATCTGATGTCCAGCACTGTCCATCATTGGCTGAGCCTGAGCGGACCTGATGGGGAACTTCCTTCACTGTGTAATACATGAATAGACCCGCCCCTTCTAAAGTTCCCCATCAGGTCCGCTCAGCCAATGAATAGGTGTAAGGCTAAGTGGACCAGATGCGGAACGTGAGAAGGGGCGGGTCTATTCATGTATTACACAGTGAAGGAAGTTCCCCATCAGGTCCGCTCAGGCCAATGACGTAGGCGGGGTCTGACATACCGAGGGGGCGGACCTGATGGGGAACTTCCTTCACCGTGTAATTCATGAATAGACGCGCCCCTTCTCACGTTCCGCTTAGCCTTACACCTATTCATTGGCTGAGCGGACCTGATGGGGAACTTTAAAAGGGGCGGGTCTATACATTTAATAGACTGCAGAGGAAGTTCCCAATCATGTCCGCTCAGGCTCAGCCAATGACGGACAGCGCTGGACATCGGATCGCCGCGGGACACTGGATTTCATCGCTGGAATGTTTTTTTTTTTAAATTTATGTTTTATTTTTAATAAAGGACTTTTCCAAAGTGTTTGTGTGTTTTTTTTACATTTTTTTACACTTTCTTCGTGAAATGGTAGGGGTACAATGTACCCCTTACCAATTCACATAGGCGGGGGGGCCGGGATCTGGGGGTCCCCTTTGTTAAAGGGGTCTTCCAGATTCCGATAAGCCCCCTGCCCGCAGACCCCCACAACCACCAGGCAAGGGTTGTGGGGATGAGGCCCTTGTCCCCATCAACATGGGGACATCCTCCCCATGTTGAGGGCATGTGGCCTGGTACGGTTCAGGAGGGGGGGTGCTCTCTCGTCCCCCCCTCTTTTCCTGCGGCCTGCCAGGTTGCGTGCTCGGATAAGGGTCTGGTATGGATTTTTGGGGGGACTCCACGCCATTTTTTTTTTAATTTGGGGTGGAGTTCCGCTTAAAATCCATGCCAGATCTGAAGGGCCTGGTATGTATATTTGGGGGGAACCGCACGCATTTTTAAAAAAAATTTGTGGCGGGGTTTCCCTTTATATCTATACCAGACGTGAAGGGCCTGGTAATTGAATTTGGGGGGACCCCCACGCTTTTTTTTAAATTTTTATGAATGACTTTTCTATGTATTGCCAGGAGCCAACAATTCATTACAGCCGCGAGTGAGTTTTAAATGACTTTTTTTCCTTCAAAAATTACATTTTGTGCAGGGACAGTTCTAAGCACGGGAAACAAGCGCCACTTCACATGCATATTATACACCCCCCCCCCAAGCATTATTAAAATCACTGCTCCTGTAAAAACATCAATTTTTAAAACTTTTTTTTGCATTGATACATGTCCCCTGGGGCAGAACCCGGGTCCCCAAACACTTTCTAGGACAATAACTTGCATATAAGCCTTTATAATTAGCACTTTAGATTTCGAACGTTTGAGTCCATTGTATTTAATAGGGTTCTAAAGTTCACGCGAACATTCTGTCTGTTCGCAGGTTCTGGTGCGAACCGAACAGGGGGGTGTTCGGCTCATCCCTGATAAATATATATATATATATACACAGTTGCAAAAAAAAGTATGTGAACCCTTTTGGAATGATATGGATTTCTGCACAAATTGGTCATAAAATGTGATCTGATCTTCATCTAAGTCACAACAATAGACAATCACAGTCTGCTTAAACTAATAACACACAAATAATTAAATGTTACCATGTTTTTATTGAACACACCATGTAAACATTCACAGTGCAGGTGGAAAAAGTATGTGAACCCCTAGACTAATGAGATCTCCAAGAGCTAATTGGAGTGAGGTGTCAGCCAACTGCAGTCCAATCAATGAGATGAGATTAGAGGTGTTGGTTACAGCTGCCCTGCCCTATAAAAAACACACACCAGTTCTGGGTTTGCTTTTCACAAGAAGCATTGCCTGATGTGAATGATGCCTCACACAAAAGAGCTCTCAGAAGACCTACGATTAAGAATTGTTGACTTGCATAAAGCTGGAAAGGGTTATAAAAGTATCTCCAAAAGCCTTGCTGTTCATCAGTCCACGGTAAGACAAATTGTCTATAAATGGAGAAAGTTCAGTACTGCTGCTACTCTCCCTAGGAGTGGACGTCCTGTAAAGATGACTGCAAGAGCACAACGCAGACTACTCAATGAGGTGAAGAAGAATCCTAGAGTGTCAGCTAAAGACTTGCAAAAGTCTCTGGCATATGCTAACATCACTGTTAGCGAATCTACAATACGTAAAACACTAAACAAGAATGGATTTCATGGGAGGATACCACAGAGGAAGCCACTGCTGTCCAAAAAAAAAACATTGCTGCATGTTTACAGTTTGCACAAGGGCACCTGGATGTTCCACAGCAGTACTGGCAAAATATTCTGTGGACAGATGAAATCAAAGTTGAGTTGTTTGGAGGAAACACACAACAATATGTGTGGAGAAAAAGAGGCACAGTACACCAACATCAAAACCTCATCCCAACTGTGAAGTATGGTGGTGGGGGCATCATGGTTTGGGGCTGCTTTGCTGCGTCAGGGCCTGGACGGATTGCTATCATCGAAGGAAAAATTCATTCCCAAGTTTATCAAGACATTTTGCAGGAGAACTAAGGCCATCTGTCCACCAGCAAAAGCTCAACGGAAGATGGGTGATGCAACAGGACAACGGCCCAAAGCATAGAAGTAAATCAACAACAGAATGGCTTAAACAGAAAAAAATACGCCTTCTGGAGTGGCCCAGTCAGAGTCCTGACCTCAACCCGATTGAGATGCTGTGGCATGACTTCAAGAAAGCGATTCACACCAGACATCCCAAGAATATTGCTGAACTGAAACAGTTCTGTAAAGAGGAATGGTCAATAATTACTCCTGACCGTTGTGCACGTCTGATCTGCAACTACAGGAAACGTTTGATTGAAGTTATTGCTGCCAAAGGAGGTTCAACCAGTTATTAAATCCAAGGGTTTACATACTTTTTCCACCTGCACTGTGAATGTTTACATGGTGTGTTCAATAAAACATGTTAACATTTAATTCTTTGTGTGTTATTAGTTTAAGCCGACTGTGATTGTCTATCGTTGTGTCTTAGATGAAGATCAGATCACATTTTATGACCAATTTGTGCAGAAATCCATATCATTCCAAAAGGGTTCACATACTTTTTTTTGCAACTGTATATATATATATATATATATATATATATATATATATATATATATATATATATATATATATATATATTCTTCTTTTGAATCACAGTGATTGGACTTCTTTTTCTTGTAAAGATTTGTTTGAAGTTTTATGAAGTCGATATATGAGTTAGCGCCACACTTTTCTTATTATTAACCACTTAAGCCCCGGACCAATACGCAACATAAAGACCAGGCCCCTTTTTGCGATTCGCCACTGCGTCGCTTTAACTGACAATTGCGCGGTCGTGCGACATGGCTCAAAAACAAAATTGGCGTCCTTTTTTTCCCACAAATAGAGCTTTCTTTTGGTGGTATTTGATCACCTCTACGTTTTTTATTTTTTGCACTATTAACAAAAATAGAGCGACAATTTTGAAAAAAAATTACATATTTTTTACTTTTTGCTATAATAAATATCCCCAAAAAATATATAAAAAACATTTTTTTTCCTCAGTTTAGGCCGATACGTATTCTTCTACATATTTTTGGTAATAAAAATCGCAATTGGCGTTTATTGATTGGTTTGCGCAAAAATTATAGCGTTTACAAAATAGGGGATAGTTTTAAGGCATTTTTATTATTTATTTTTTTACTAGTAATGGCGGCGATCAGCGATTTTTTTCGTGACTGCGACATTATGGCGGACACATCGGACACTTTTGACACATTTTTGGGACCATTGTCATTTTTACAGCGACCAGTGCAATAAAAATGCACTGGTTACTGTAAAAATGACACTGGCAGTGAAGGGTTTAACCACTAGGGGCGCTGGAGAGGTTAAGTGTGCCTAGGGGCGTGTTTCTAACTGAGGGGGTCTATACAGTGAGGGGTCTTTAAGTGGTTAATCAATAAACAGGCAGAACATTCACAGATACATCATGTAGCTGGAAGATGTCTATTTTTTTACATTAGCACTCCCACATTTATGATGCAACACAACATCCAATCCATGACAAGGCATGAACTGGATGCTGTGTTACCTGGAACAGGAAATTGTCTTGTCCCTTTGGTGACTAGGGATAAACTAGTTGAAGCAATACATGGGGGGTTATTTACGAAAGACAAATCCTCTTTGCACTACAAGTACAATTGGAAGTGCAGTCGCTGTAGATCTGAGTGAAAGATATAAAATGAGGGGAAGCTCTGCTGATTTTATCATCCAATCATGTGCAAGCTGAAAATGCCGTTTTTTATTTCCCTTGCATGTCCCCTTCAGATCTACAGTGACTGCACTTCCAAGTATACTTGCAGTGCCCTTGTAGTGCAAAGTGGATTTGCCTTTCTTAAATAACCCCCATGGACATGGGCAGATGATCAGCCATAACACTACAAACTGCAGCCATCCCATGTGTGCCCATCTTTACAAGGTACTGTAAGGCAAACAAACAAACAAACAGCACAGGGAATATAATTACACTAATACCTGGTTAAAACAAAGAAAACATTTTGAATGCCTTTAAAACAATACTGGCTGGGACCGCCCCTATATCCAAGCCATAAGACTGAGGTGTGAGGAACCACTTGGCTGTGATCTTATTTAGAATGTTTTATTGTGTATCAGGCTTTAACAAGGTTTAATTATTGTTAATTATTTACAATAAATATTTAAATTAAAGCTACAAATAAAAAAAATAGGTAAACACAAACCCTGGAATTCATAAATATGCCTCGTATGTGTTGCAAAAGTGGCGCAGCATGCACCAAATTTATGTACCTGTCTAGAACTTGTACTTGAATCTAACTCATGCTGCACCACTTTTAGACACTTTGGAAAAATCTGTCTGAACCAGTTTATCTTTATACGGTAAAAGAGAGTTAGTCTTAATGAGCTCACTTTCATAAGATATAAATTGTCATTATTTTTATTTGGAATTTGTGGCACTGAACATAACCCAATTGATTTTGGTGTATTCAGTGCAGCACAATGTAAAAGTGACACATTTGAATTTGGTGCACGAGTAGTTGTCAGAGCCAAAAGTGTTGCATATGCTTCATGAAATTGGCACAATACCTTAACAAGAGGAATTAACGGCAGAAAAGTGGCACAGCAGCTTTCTTGAAACCCCCATAATATTAAAGGCCAGTTGACAACACAAAAAATTGTGTAGTTTGCTAATTTTTGATTTTTACTCATCATCACTCAACAGTAGGGATGAGCTTCGAGATCGAATCAAACTCATGTTCATATCGAACATTGCCTGTTCGCCCGTTCGCCGAACAGCGAACAATTTGGGGTGTTTTGCGGCAAATTCAAAAAGCCGCGGAACACCCTGTAAAAGTCTATGGGAGAAATCTAAAGTGATAATTTTAAAGGCTTATATGCAAGTTATTGTCATAAAAAGTGTCTGGGGACCCGGGTCCTGCCCCAGGGGACATGTATCAATGCAAAAAAAAGTTTTAAAAACGTCAGTTTTTTCAGGAGCAGTGATTTTAATAATGCTTAAAGTGAAACAATAAAAGTGAAATATTCCTTTAAATTTCATACCTAGGGAGTGTGTATAGTATGCCTGTGAAGTGGCGCTTGTTTCCTGTGCTTAGAACTGTCCCTACACAAAATGTCATTTCTGAAGGAAAAAAAGTAATTTAAAAGCACTCGCGGCTATAATGAATTGTCTTCTCACGGCAATACAGAGAAAAGTCATTGATAAAAAATAAAATAAAATGCGTGGGGGTCCCCCAAATTCAATTACCAGGCCCTTCAGGTCTGGTATGGATTTTAAGGGTAACTCCACGGCAAATGTAAAAAAAAAATGGCGTGGAGTTCCCCCCAAAAAATCCATACCAGACCCTTTATCCGAGCAGGCCACAGGAAAAGAGGGGGGGGGGGCGAGAGAGCGCCCACCCTCCTGAACCGTACAAGGCCACATGCCCTCAACATGTGGAGGTTGCTTTGGGGGTCTGTGACCCCTCAAAGCACCATGTCCCCATGTTGATGGGGACAAGGGCCTCATCCCCACAACCCTTGCCCAGTGGTTGTGGGGTCTGCGGGCGGGGGGCTTATCGGAATCTGGAAGACCCCTTTAACAAAGGGGACCCCCAGATCCCAGCCCCCCCATGTGAATTGGTAAGGGGTACATTGTACCCCTACCATTTCACAAAGAAAGTGTAAAAAATTGTAAAAAAACACACAGACACCGTTGGGAAAAGTTCTTTATTAAAAATAAAAAAAAGATTGCAGCCGGGATTCCCGGGGTGTCTCCGGTGGAGACAGGATGCTTGCTGTTCCTCGCTGCGCTGGACATCATCATTGGAGCCTGGACCTGGAGAGGAGAGATCATCCATTGCTGGACTCCGGAGAGGAGAGATCATCCAACGCTGGACCCCGGAGAGGTGCTCACCCATCGCAGGATACCGAGAGTGTATTACCACCGCTGGAATCGTTTTTTTTATTTTTTTTATTTTTTTTATTTTTAATAAAGGACTTTTCCCAACAGTGTCTGTGTGTTTTTTTACAATTTTTTACACTTTCTTTGTGAAATGGTAGGGGTACAATGTACCCCTTGCCAATTCACATAGGGGGGGCGGGATCTGGGGGTCCTCTTTGTTAAAGGGGTCTTCCAGATTCCGATAAACCCCCCGCCCGCAGACCCCCACAACCACCGGACACAGACCCCCAAAGCATCCTCCCCATGTTAAGGGCATGTGGCCTGGTACGGTTCAGGAGGGGGGCCCTCTCTCACCCCCCCTCATTTCCTGCGGCATGCCAGGTTGCGTGCTCGGATAAAGGGTCTGGTATGGATATTTGGGGGGAACCCCACGCCATTTTTTTTAATTTGACGCAGGGTTCCCCTTAACCTCCCTGGCGGTATGATTCTGTCTGGAATTATGTACCAAAAGCGGTACAATTATTTTGCATGGAAATTTGGTGTTATGTAATGTAGGCCTGAAATTCTTAGTAATTACTTACTTAAACCTGACCAAACAAGAGTCTAGTAGACATCTCGGGTATGATAAAGATTGAAACACAAAATCATAAATTATAATATAATAAATAACTATAAATAATTATAACAAATAGTAATGTAATTATAATAAAAATTATTCAATAATGTAATCAAATCAAAAACACTGAAATTTTCTCAGTTGCAGAATTGTCGCTGTCATTAGATTTAGTGTTTGATGACGAGATTTCCCACAAATCGCTATCGCTCAATTCTGCGAGTGATTCTAATTTATTATCGCTGTTTTCTAGCTGGTCTAAAACCACTTTTGACATAAAGGAACACTTTTTGGTTGCTATGGACAATCTCCAGTTTCCAGGCAGAAAGAACAGTTTTTATGATATAAAACTGCATGGACAGACCACTAGGGACAAATGGGGTGTGTAATTATTTGATACAGTACTGTAATCTGTAAGATTCCAGTATACTGTATCTATACTGTGTGTTTCACTTTTTGAATTTGGCGCCGAACTCCGTCCCCATGCGCCGCAACGTCGCAGGGAACGGAGCTCGGCACTCGGCAGTGTGGATCGAGCGATGAGACAGCTCGCACACACTGCGGGAGGACATCGCAGGATCCAGGAAACAAGGTAAGTAAGTAAGTAACTTCCCTGTATCCTGCAATGCAATCCCAAGTCTGGCACGGGGTTACCGCTTTTAGCATGAAAAACTCACCCCGAGCCTGACTCAGGATTACCGCCAGGGAGGTTAATATCCATACCAGACCTGAAGGGCCTGGTAATTGAATTTGTGGGGACCCCCACGCATTTTTTTTTTTTCAGTGACTTTTCTCTGTATTGCCGGGAGCCAACAATTCATTATAGCCGCGAGTGCTTTTAAATGACTTTTTTTCCTTCAGAAATTACACTTTGTGCAGTGACAGTTCTAAGCACGGGAAACAAGCGCTACTTTACAGGCATACTATGCACACTCCCTAGGTACGAAATTTAAAGGAATATTTCACTTTTATTGTTTCACTTTAGGCATTATTAAAATCACAGCTCCCGAAAAAACGGCTGTTTTTAAAACTTTTTTTTGCATTGATACATGTTCCCTGGGGCAGGACCCGGGTCCCCAAACACTTTTTATGACAATAACTTGCATATAAGCCTTTAAAATTAGCACTTTAGATTTTTCATGTTCGAGTCCCATAGACTTTAACGGTGTTCGGATGTTCGAACAAATGTATTGCCTGTTGGCAAGTTCTGGTGCAAACCGAACTGGGGGGTGTTCGGCTCATCCCTACTCAACAGTAGCACCGTACTGCATACTATGCGATAACTAGCCTTTCATCTGGTCCTGACAGGTGAAAAGTTAAAGCAATCATAACACAGAAAATTAGCCAATCCAACTATTGACAAAGCTGCCTGAATCAGTTAATAAAACTGCAAAGGGAAATGCCATGGCTTAATAATGCATGAACCTTCACTTCAAAAAAGCTTACAAGTGAAGAAAAAAGATTGAAATTCCTGTCTCTTTGATGAAATAAGAATTATAATCACATCTGATAATATACCTTGAAATTACACTTAGTATATGGTATATGATCCTCCGGCTTCATTTATCAGACTTATAGACTATGTCCTTCACTGAAGTGCGGAGTATGCAGCCTTTGCAAGATGTATCAAGGAATTACCATTGAGTTGGAGGTCCACATAATACAGTCTTTAGCGTTTGCTGTTATAGAAAAAGGCATACTCTATAACCATTCAGGCTATGGAGACATGGCAAAAAAGCACTGCATATGTTATAGATCTTTCATATTTACTTTACAAAACACTTTATCTGTTCAATATGTAATTATAGATGTATATGACAAAATACTTTATCGGCAGCACCGGCACATCAAAAATAGCTAACACTTATAGAAGAGAGAGATAAAAAATTAAAGAAGCAATATTGCAGAGTATAAATACAAGAGTATACATCTGAAAGCTGCAATCTTTAATACCGCCTGAGCACAAAGGTGTTTTTTTTTTTTTTCAATGAGCATGATGGAGATTTTGTCAATAGTTCCTTTTAGGGAATTCATAAAGGGAAAAAGTGCAGATTTAATCTTTGTCAGATTCGTGCAGCTGGATTTTACTGAATAAGTAATAAAAAAAATAACCTGTCAGAAAGTGATGGACTAAAAAGGGATCTGATAAATATAATGTAGAAATTCTCAAAGAAATTGCAGTGGTCAATAGAGGAGAAGAGAGTGTTACCTTCGGGAATAGAATTCAGTAATATAAGGAAGGATGAAAGCTTGAAAGATAAAATGGGAACATTTAGAAAAAAAAACTCTTTAAAAGACACAACTTGATAAATATGGAGTATTCTGCAATAGATAGAAATGGAAAATGTGGAGATGACAGTCAGCTTTAAAAACATCCTGACTTATTATTTCATGCTATCCTATTGAAGAGGATTTCAGTAGAGCTACAAGTGCATTTTTTTAAAGCTTTTATTTATAAAAATACCCGCTATTGAAAGAGGTTTGTTTGCAGTATACATGCTTGAAAAAATTGAACAAGTTCAAAATTCTAGCTTTTAAGAAGAATCTAAAACAAACCTTAACATTTGTTCAGTTCATGTATTGTTATATTCCTAGCACTTAAATTAAGCTTTCAATTGAGCTTCCTGGTGTCCTGAAAAGTCTGAGTAACATCTGGGACAATTGACATTTGAGGCGGACTGGTAAATGCAGTAACTACAATAACATTAAAAAATGTGCACAAAAAAGCACACATTTTCAGAACTACTTCAAAGTGGTTGTAAACCCTTACATACCTAATATCCTAATGCATTCAGACAGGGAGCGGAGCCGCAGCATTGCCCCGTCCCCTCTCTCTCCTTATCTCCTTATTGGCTCACTGACTTTGATTGACAGCAGTGGGAGCCAATGGCTCTGGACTCCTATGAGAGAGTGGTTAAATATCCCCAACCAAAGGAGGGGTTCCACCTGTCCTCAAAAGTAGTAACAGATAACATCGGATGCCGGGCCAGATTGGCCTAACCGGATAGCGGGAGATTTCCCGGTAGGCACCTGGTTTGGGGCCTGTTTAAGTTGCGGCTACAGCGCTCCGCTCTCTCCTGCTCCTGTGTATCACTGAGCTGGCTTTGTCTGTCTGTGTTTGGCGGCGGCACTGTGACACGGTCCCGCCCCCCTAGACCGGCTCATGTGATAGTAGATAGAATCAGTTTTCCGCCTATCACACGAGCCGGTCTAGGGGGGCGGGACCTTGTTACAGCGCCGCCGCCGAACACAGACCCAGCCAGCTCAGTGATACAAGTGAGGAGATACCCGCCCGTACAGCCTGCCCTGTGTGCCTGGATAGGAGGATCGGCAGGGGGCCACATATAGAGGAAATTACCTTTCTATATTCCTCCATGGTGCCGCTGAATGCTTGCAGGAGGAAGAGGAGGGAATCAAACATTCAGCAGCTGCATGGAGGAATATAGAAAGCTCATTTCCTCTATATGCAGCTGCCCCTGCTTCTCCTCCTATCCAACTTCTTTTGCTGGCCCCTCCCAGTTCTCCTTGTGCTCCCTGGCTCCCCCCCCAGTGCTCTCCTCCCCAACCACATTTTCCAGCCCTTCACCCCTGTTCTTTCTGCCCCCCCTGCTCTCCAGCTCTCCCCATCCTTCTCCAGCCACCATCCCAGTGCTCTCCACCCCTGTTTTTTCTCCACCCCCAGTGCTCTCCACTCCCCCCCAGTGCTCTCCACCCCTGTTTTTTCTCCCCCCCAGCTCTCCCCATCACTCTCCAGCCCTCATCCCTGTGCTCTCCACTCCCCCCCCAGTGCTCTCCACCCCTGTTTTTTCTCCCCCCCCAGTGCTCTCCAGCTCTCCCCATCACTCTCCAGCCCTCACCCCTGCGCTCTCCACTCCCCCCCAGTGCTCTCCACCCCTGTTTTTTCTCCCCCCCCAGTTCTCTCCAGCTCTCCCCATCGCTCTCCAGCCCCCCCAGTGCTCTCCGCCCCGTGCTCTCCACCCCTGTTCTTTTTGGCTCCCTCTCCGGTGCTCTCAAGCTTCCCCCTAGCACTCTCCGCACCCCACCCCTGTACTCTCCACTCCCCCTGTACTTTGCCCACAGCCTTGTGCTCTCCAAACCCACCAGTGCTCTCCACTCCCCCCTAAATTTTGCACCCACCCATGTGCTTTCCAACCCCGCCAGTGCTCCCCCCCTGCATTTTCCTACCACCCATGTGCTCTCCAACCCCTTCAGTGCTCTCCACCCCCCCATAGTGCTCTCCCGCCCCTGTGCTCTCCACCCCTGTTCTTTCTGGCCCCCACTGGTGCTTTCAAGCTCCCCCCATTGCTCTCCACCCCCCAGTGCTCTCCACTCCCCCCTGCTCTTTGTACCCGCCAGTGCTCTCCAGCCCCCATGCTCTTCACTCCTGTTCTTTCTGCCCCCCCACAGTGCTCTCAAGCTCCCCCTCAGTGCATCCACCCCTGTTCTTTTTGGCTCTCCCACCCAGTGCTCTCAAGCTCCCCACCCCTGTGTTCTCCACTCCCCCCGCTCTTTGACCCCACCCATGTGCTCTCCAACCCCACCAGTGCTCTCCACTCCCCCTTCTCTCCAGCTCCCACCCAGTGCTCTCCACTTCCCCAGGACCAGAGGACAGGGCTGACTGGGGCCAGAAAATGAGGACAGCTGAAGGTGCAGGTGGCCAGGGACCACTCCATCTCACAGAAAACAGATCCTCTGGAAGGAGCACTGTCCCCATCCAAAATGAGAACAGACTCTACTTACTGCTGGCCATCATGGATATCCTAATGGCATGGAAGGTACCATACCGAGCATCAACAACACACCTTCCTACAGACAGGGACTGCAGACTGGGACATGGGGCACAGGAGGGGCTGCATTCATTGGGAAAAGTGAGGCTGTGTTCATGAGAACAGTGAGACTGCATTCATGGGCACAGTGAGACTGCATTCATGGGCACAGTGAGACTGCATTCATGGGCACAGTGAGACTGCATTCATGAGCACAGTGAGACTGCATTCATGGGCACAGTGAGACTGCATTCACGGGCACAGTGAGACTGCATTCACAGGCACAGTGAGGCTGCAATGGTGGGCACAGTGAGGCTGCAATGGTGGGTACAGTGAGGCTGCATTCATGGGCACAGTGAGGCTGCATTTGATGAGCACAGTGAGGCTGCATTTGATGAGCACAGTGAGACTACATTTGATGAGCACAGTGAGGCTGCATTCACGGGCACAGTGAGGCTGCATTTAATGGGCACTGGTGAGGCTGCATTTGAAGGGCACTGGTGAGGCTGCATTGAGCTCTTGTATCATATCTACAGTCTCTGACCATCTCCTGTATCATGTCTGCAGTCCCTGACCTTCTCCTGTATCATGTTTGCAGTCCCTGAGGGAGTCTGGAGAGGAGACAAGAGTGGGAGCACTGCCGGGATGGGGGTCATGGGAGAAGTCAGACATGTGTGTACTGTGGTAAGGAGACTATAAGGTAAAACCAGAGCCACTCAGCTGGAGCAGACTGACTGAGCCCTGCATGGTGCACCTGAGAGGAGGTCAGTGATAGCGCCGCTGGGCCAGTCTGAGGGGGGTCATTGATGTAAGGGGGGAGTGAGTACGATAATGTAAGGGGGCACTGATATAAAGGTTTCCGCCTTATATCAGTAACCCACCCCCCTTACCTTAGTGTATTCTTTCTTCGGAAGGTGCCCCCCCCACGTTCTGAGTTCCTGGGGTCCCCCTTGATGATTGACCACTGACCACTTTTACCACTTTTAACTGTAATTTGCTTTTATATATATAAAGCCCTATGTGATTTCATATCTGTCTTATCTATATATAATATACTCTTCAAATGTGCTTTAAAATGTATGGTTTTCCCTTTCATGAACAAGAAAATAATGACGTTATGCTGTTGCGCTGGTATAATAATGCTATGGGGCTGGTATGAAATTTTTTCCAGGGCTGGATTTTATTCCCAGTCCGGCCCTGATCGGATGCATACAAGCCTAGATGTATAAAGATCCCCTTGCATCTGGTGCAATTAACTAATAAAGAAGTGTTCTTATGTCCAGCTAATAAAGATCAAAGGTGCCTCAGGCTGAAGACTATCCCTCTAGAGGATCGTCCCTCCTAGCACCACTCCTATTTGCTTCTTATAAGATCAATATGATGACCTAATTTGAATGTGCATCCTTGAAGAAGTGGACTTTGTTCCAAGAAATGCTTTGGATGGAAAACAGCATATACTAAGATGCCTGTAGAGTATACTGTATAAAAGGACTATTGTAATGTATTTGTTATCTTTTAACCAGTTGTCAACCGGCCGCCGTCAATTGACGGCGGCAGGAAGACACTGTTGTCCTGGGTGGACGTCATATGACATCACGCCTTTAAAGTCCACTAGGGGGCACGCGCGCGCCCGCCGTGTTGCTGGGCACCCTATGCGTGTGCCGTAAGCCGCGATGGCCGCCGGGCACCCGCGATTGCCCAGTAACCGAGCAGGACCGTGGATCTGTGTGTATAAACACACAGATCCACGTCCTGTTAGGGAGAGGGGACCGATGGTGTGTCCCTTGTACATAGGGACAACCATCGGTCACCTCCCCCAGTCAGTCCACTCCCCCCCACAGTTATAACACATCTAGGAAACACATTTAACCCCTTCCTCGCCCCCTAGTGTTAACCCCTTCCCTGCCAGTCACATTTATACAGTAATCAATGCATTTATAGCAGGGATCGCTGTATAAATGTGAATGGTCCCAAAAATTTTACAAAAGTGTCCGATGTGTCCGCCGCAATATTACAGTCATGATAAAAATCGCAGATCGCCGCCATTACTAGTAAAAAAAAATGCTATAAATCTACCCCCTTTTTTTGTATCTGCTATAACTTTTGCGCAAACCAATCAATATACGCATATTGCGATTTTTTTTTTTACCAAAAATATGTAGAAGAATACGTATCGGCCTAAACTGAGGAAAATGTAAAAAAATAAATTAAAAAAATGGATATTTATTATAGCAAAAAGTAAAAAATATTGTGTTTTTTTTTCAAACTTGACGCTCTTCTTTTGTTTATAGCGCAAAAAATAAAAACCGCAGAGGTGATCAAATACCACCAAAAGGAAGCTCTATTTGTGGAAAAAAAAGGACACAAATTTCGCTTGGGAGCCACGTCGCACAACCGCGCAATTGTCATTCAAAATGTGACAGCGCTGAAAGCTGAAAAATGGCTTGGGCAGGAAGGGGGTTTTCGTGCCCGGTAGGCAGGTGGTTAAAAAAAAAGTTTTTGTGTTTGGATTTTAATATAAGAGGAAAATAAAATATTGGAATGGTTTTATACGTATATGTGTATAGACTGGTACACACTATGAGAAAATCGGACGAAAGATCGTCCAATTTACTTCGTTGTTTCACAGCAAATCGGAACCGAGGAAGGAAATAATGTTTTTTTTTTTTTTTTTTTCTGATCACGCACAGTCTTTCGTTTCAGATTTTTCTCGTACAAAAATTGTACTAAAAAGGTACACATTAAACGAAAATCGCTTGTTCAGTTTATCCCTTTGGAAATTTTCATTTGCGGCGTCTGAATCAGATGTCGAAAGTTGTGTAAGCAGGGCCGGCGCTACCACTAGGCGGACTAGGCAACCGCCTAGGGTGCCCAGCCGCCTAGGGCGCCCGGCCGCTGGTTATTCTACTCACATAACAGGCCGCTCTGACATGTGTCAAGCAGCGCCGCCCCACGCCCTCCCCCGCCGCGCGCACGGGGGGCTCTCTGCTCTGACATGTGTCCAGCAACCATCCAGTTCCCCCAGCAGGTCGCTCTCCTCTCTGGTGTGTCCAGAAATTCCCCCTCTCCGCTCTGAGATCATGATGTCACATGATCTACACACTTCTCCCAAGTCCCGCCCCTCTTGTGTGCTCCGTCCAATCCACCTCTAACATGTCCGCCCGGCCTCGAGCAGCTACAGACTTCTCCTGCGTCCCGCCCCTCCAATGCACTCCATCTGTGAAGGGGAGGTGGGCGGGAAGATTAAACACAAGCAGCCAAAAGCCACACCGAAAAACTGCTGTGACCATTACAAGTGAGTGAGCTCTTTCACTGACCAGACTCTGCTCCCTTCTCTCTCTCCCTGACCCCCTCTCTCTCCCCGACCCCCCATCTCTCCCTGACCCCCATCTCTCTCCCTGACCCTCCCTCTCTCTCCCTGACCCCCCCTATCTCTCCCTGACTCCCTCTCTCTCTCCCTGACCCCCATCTCTCCCTGACCCTCCCTCTCTCTCCCTGAACCCCCCATCTCTCCCTGACCCCCCTCTCTCTCCCTGACCCCCCATCTCTCCCTGACCCCCCTCTCTCTCCCTGACCCCCCATCTCTCCCTGACCCCCCTCTCTCTCCCTGACCCCCCCATCTCTCCATGACCCCCTCTCTCTCCCTGACCCCCCTCTCTCTCCCTGACCCCCCATATCTCACTGACCCCCCATGTCTCCCTGACCCCCCTCTCTCTCCCTAACCCCCATCTCTCCCTGACCCCCATCTCTCCCTGATCCCCCCATCTCTCCATGACCCCCCCATATCTCCCTGACCCCCCTCTCTCTCCCTGACCCCCCATCTCTCCCTGACCCCCCATCTCTCCCTGACCCCCCCACCTCTCCATGACCCCCCATCTCTCCCTGATCCCCCTCTCTCTCCCTGACCCCCCTCTCTCCCTGCCCCCCCCATCTCTCCATGGCCCCCCCTCTCTCTCCCTTACCCCCTCTCTCTCCCTGACCCCCCATCTCTCCCTGACCCCCCCATCTCTCCCTGACCCCACCATCTCTCCCTGACCCCCCTCTCTCTTCCTGACCCCCCATCTCTCCCTGACCCCCCCTCTCTCCCTGACCCCCCCATCTCTCCCTGACCCCCCTCTTTCTCCCTGACCCCCCTCTTTCTCCCTGACCCCCCCATCTCTCCCTGACCCCCCTCTCTCTCCCTGACCCCCCCATCTCTCCCTGACTGCCCCCTGTCTCTCCCTGACCCCCCTTTCTCTCCCTGACCCCCCTCTCTCTCCCTGACCCCCCATCTCTCCCTGACTGCCCCCTGTCCCTCCCTGGCCCAACTCTCTCTCCCTGACTGCCCCCTTTCTCTCCTTGACCCCCTCTCTCTCCCTGACCCCCATCTCACTCCCTGATCCCCCCCATCTCTCCCTGACCCCCCTCTCTCTTTCCCTGACCCCCTCTCTCTCTCCCCTGAACCCCCTTTCTCCCTGACCCCCCTCTCTCTCTCTGACCCCCCTCTCCTCTCTGACCCCCCTCTCTCTCCCTGACTGTCCCCTCTCTCTCCCTGACTGCCCCCACTCTCACCCTGACTGCCCCCACTCTCACCCTGACTGCCCCCTCTCTCTCCCTGACCGCCCCCTGTCTCTCCCTGACCGCCCCTGTCTCTCCCTAACCGCCCCCTGTCTCTCCCTGACCGCCCCCTCTCTCTCCCTGACCGCCCCCTCGCTCTCCCTGACCCCCCCCCTCGCTCTCTCTTTCCTTGTCAGGACTGGAAGTAGATTTACTCAAGTCTGTTTATCTCTTGTTTTAACTCCTTCCTTACCATCATCTGCCTATACATTGATGTATAACAGAATTACTTAACTTTATCCTATTAAAGTGGTATTAAAGCAAAGCAAAATATTTATTATACTGCAGATTACCAATCTAGATTACCAATTTATAGATGGGTGGCTCCCATTAGTTTTGTTTTTTGTTTTTAGGTTTTCTCTTTTATATTCACCTGGTGATCCTGCTAGTAAGTCTGTTTTTTTTTTAAAAAAAACGAGCTGTCTTGCAGATGTAGCAGTGAGAGGGTTGAATTTAACATTGGCAAAGGGGGTGGAGTCAGGGGCGGACCCAGAGGGGGTGGTAAAATTATGTTTTCGCCGTGGGTGTCACAAATCCTTGCACCGGCCCTGTATGTACATGAATATGAAATATAGTATATGAAATTTGAAAGATTTTGTCTTGCATGGAATTTTTCTTCCGATTTTCTCATAGTTTTGTACCCCCCTTTAAGGCTTGCCTTGCTATCATACCTGAAATATCTCTTTACATCTCTTTGTCACTCTACTCTTTCCTCCTGTCAGCATGTTCCTTGTTAGCACAGTACTGCATGACAAATAATTGGTTCCTCATACTGCATTTCCCCTTTCCAGCCTGAGCTGAACAGGAGGTGCAAGAGACTGATACTAGTTCATATACTTACAATGCTCATGTTAAAAATACATTTAGGCTCCATTCACACTTGAGCGTACTGGAATTGTGGGCAGAATCGCAAGATTCTGCCCATGACTCCAGAATTGCGGCAAAACACGGGACGTGTTTGTGATGCCATTATTTCTTAAGGGCACCCTAAAACACGGAGCGGTTTTGCCCCAATTGCCGAGTGACAAGACATGCTAAAATCACAGCAAAA
Source organism: Rana muscosa (assembly GCA_029206835.1). Classification (NCBI taxonomy): domain Eukaryota; kingdom Metazoa; phylum Chordata; class Amphibia; order Anura; family Ranidae; genus Rana; species Rana muscosa. Next base: position 622,253,663 of record CM055122.1, on the reverse strand, counting down.
ATCGCAAAACGTGCCTGGCTCTGTGCCAAAATTTGGTACATGAGCTTCTGTGGCGCGTTTTGGAGTGGATGGAGGCCCATTCAAATAAATGGTCCAAATACACCCCACAAAAACCCCACAGAAAAGCTAAAAGAAAATGTGGTGCAGCAGGTGTCGCAGTACACTTAGGTGTGAATGAAGCCTTAAAGGGGTTGCAATGGTTCCTGTTTTTTCACCTTAATGCATCCTATGCATTAAGGTGAAAAAACATCTGACGATTACCGTCCCCCCCAGCCCCCTGTTTTACTTACCCGAGCCCTGTAAAGTCCCGAGTCGCGAACGCGCTGGATCTTTGCCCGGGGTTCTCGGCTCTTCATTGGATAGATTGATAGCAGCGAAGCCATTGGCTCGTGCTGCTGTCAATCAAATCCAATGACGCGGGCACCGGGGGTCGGGGCCGGGTCCTGCACTCGGCGGCTATAGACGCCGAATGCAGGACTCAGGAGCGCGCCTGCAAGGTAACCCCCTTGAGAGAGTGCTTCCCAGAGGGGGTTATCTTAGGCGGGGAGGAGCCGAGAGAGCCGCCGGGGGAACCCCAGAAAACGCCTTTCGGGGCCACTCTCTGCAAAACGAGCTGCACAGTGGAGGTAAGTATGACATGTTTGTTATTTAAAAAAAAAAATGGACCTTTAACCTCCCTGGCGGTATTCCCGAGTGTGGCTCGGGGAGAGATTTTTGTACCTAAAGCGGTAGCCCCGAGCCACACTCGGGATTGCCTCGCTGGATCCTGGAAGAGGTGACTTACCTTGTCTCTTGGATCCCGCAATGTATTCCCGCAGTGTACGGCGGCCGGACCTTCCGCCCGATGCACTGTGTGTTCCCCTGATTCCCTTCCCTGCAAGCGTCGCGACGCAGGGGGTGGAACGGCGGTAAATTCAAAATGTATAAAGCACAAACACACTGATACAATGTAATCCTATTAGATTACAATAAATAAAAAAAAGTGACCTTAGATTGCCCCCCAGTGCTTTCTCCAGTGCCCTTGTCTGCAGATTTACTGTACTTTATGTCTGTAAACTGCACAGCGACCATGGCATCCAAAAAGCGCGCCTCCACCTCAAAATCGCTATATGACCTGCTGGAAGTCAGCGACAGCGATACAGAATCGCTTGCAGAGGAGTTAAGTGACAGCAACTCGTACTGAAGATCATCATCAGACGCAGAAAGCAATTTTAGCGACGATCCTGCGACTGTGCCCAGCGATGTGCGGACTTGGTGCTCGATTGATTGCGGTACGGAGCACGTAGCGCCCCCAAGATTTCAGTTTACAGGAGCACCTGGGATCAAAGTGGAAGTTGAGGATGATAACCCCTTGGCATACCTCGAGCTCTTTCTGACTGATGAAATTATTGCCAAAATTGTTATGGAGACGAATCGCTACCAGGAGCAACAAGCTGCTACCCATCATCGCTTTTCAAGGACCAGAAAATGAGAACCGGTAACCAGAGAGGACATCTGGAAGTTTTTGGGCCTTATAATTCTACAGGCAGTGGTGGGGAAACCCCTGCAGAAATGGTACTGGACAACCAACAAATTGCTGGCCACTCCTTTTTTTGGCACCGTTATGTCGGAATACAAATTTTCGCTTATAATGAAATATTTGCATTTTGCAAATAATGAAGACTCATCCAGCTCCAAAGCTGAAAAAATTTGGGAGATTTACCAACTTATTCTGAAGAATTTCCAGCAGACCTATGTGCCGGACAGAGATATAAGTATCGATGAAAGTCTTATGGCCTACAAAGGTAGACTTAGCTGGACAAAGTTCATTGCATCAAATCGAGCTCATTTTGGCATAAAGTAATTTATGCTGTGTGAATCCAGCTCTGGGTACATCTGGAATTCAGTCCTGTACACCGGGAAAGGGACCAAATTCAGCGATCGATTCAGCAGTTTTGGAATGGCAACCGCTTCAGTTCTTTCTTTGATTGAGATGGCAACGCTTTGGTTCTTTCTTTGATTGATTGCTGATCCATTGCTGAACCAGGGCTACTGTGTCACCACAGACAATTTTTATACGTCCCCAGAACTCTTTGAGTTCCTTCTCCTGAACAAAACATATGCCTATGGGACCGTTAGGCCTAACCGGCGTGACATGCCGCCAACCTTTGCCAATAAAAACCTTGGGGCAGGAGAAATAGTTGCCTGGCAGAAAGGAAAAATGATGGCACTGAAATGGTGGGACAAAAAAAATGTGTGCCCTATGAGTACCATTCACAACACCTCTACTATAATGGTACATACCAAAGGTGGAAAAGATTTCATGAAGCCACAGGTCATGTTGGATTACAACAATACCATGGGAGGTGTGGACAGGGCTGACCAGGCCATGACCTTTTATCCAGCCATGAGGAAGCAACAAAAAAAATATTATAAAAAAATATTCAGTGCCTGTGGAATGCTTTCATTCTTCTGAAAAAAAAAGTGACAGGCCTATGATTCATGTGGACTTTGTGTGGAAGGTTGCCAAACTCATTTTTTTAAAGCACCAGACGCCAACGACTGTAAACGGATCTGGACGTCGGGCTGCTGGCGTTGTGAACCCGGAACACCTGAGTGGTCGTCACTTTATGGACCACATTCCACCTACTGAAAGGAAGTCAGCACCCACAAGGATGTGTGTGGTTTGCTGCTCCAAGCGTGACGACACAGGAAGGAAAATCCAAAAAGAAACCCGTTTCTATTGTCCCGATTGTGACGTTGGACTTTGTGCTGTACCTTGTTTTAAAATTTTCCATACCCGAGACTTTTACTGAAGCAATATGACTTCTAATATTGCACCCTTGTTTGCCAAAAAAAAATGTCAGTGTTTTTGATTATATTATTTACTAAAATTTATTGAATAAAAAGTATTATTATTATTAAATTATTATTTGTTATTATTCATTATATTATAATTTATGATTTTGTGTTTCAAACTTTATCATACCCGAGATGTCTACTAGACTCTGGTTTGGACAGATTTAGGTGAGTTATTACTAATAATTACAGGTCTACAATATAAAACGCCAAATTTCCATGCAAAATAATGGTACCCGCATTCAGCACCTAAAATCTTCCAGAATCATACCGCCAGGGAGGTTAATATCACTTTAATTATGTATTAATGAATACAGGCCACATCAGCCTTTTATATCTACCTAGAGTTCAGTTTTAAGACAATATTGCAAATTAAAAGTTTACAAAGTATCCTCCTCAATACCGCATAACTATTCCTACAGTTATTTTACCCACCATTCATTACCTATAGTTTTCTGCATAGAGAATGAGGACGTGCATGACAACTTCTTATTTATAGACATAAATATAGGTTTGGCTACTTCTGTATTAAAACAAATACTGCTAGATCATATATTGCAGTACATGTTGATCTAGTTAATGGCATTAAAGTGATTTTCTGTCCCTATTCCTATTATACATTCTGAATATTAAACATTTAATTACATACTTAGCACCATGTTTTTAAAATGCACATAATGCTATACTTTATGAATGCCATAACCTGAAACATTTAGAATAACACACAAGGTCTGATCACTGAATACCAATACATTGTTTAAAGGTTCAAAGTTGATACTTAATTTTTAGATCCCGCTGGCATCGCTAATTTTTCACATCTTTCTAAACTTTCACTGGTGAGATTTTCCCCATAGCGGATTATGACACCCCCGCCCTTTCCAAAAATGGTATGTCCAAATTAATATAATATCTAAGTGTAAGAGGAGTTGACTTACAAGTTTATTTTTTTCTGTGCTACAATTTAATTTTGACTCATTCAAAAAATTAGGGGTTGGGGAATAACATTTTAAATGTGACTATTATCTTATTATAGAATATTTGTTATGTATAACTGGAATCTCCGAAAAAATACTTAGTTTTGTACAGCACTATAACTAAAAAAAGATTAACAATATTTAAAAAAAGAAAGAAAATACAGTTTTCCCTAGCTTTGTTCGTATTTTGTCTTCCTGCTGTGTACACATCCAGCAAACTCTTAAGCCGTGTACACACGATAGGTTTTACCGATGAAAACAGTCCGATGGACTTTTTTCATCGGACAAACCGATCGTGTATGGGCCCCATCAGTCTTTTTTCCATCGGTGTTTAAAAATAGAACATGTTTTAAATTAATCCGATGGATAAAAAACCGATAGCAAATTACTATCGTCTGTGGGGAACTCCATCGGAGAAAAAACCCATGCATGCTCAGAATCAAGTCGACGCATACTCAGAAGCAGTGAACTTAATTTTTCTCGGCTCATCAGAGTGTTTTACGTCACCGCGTTTGGAACGGTCGGTTTTTTGACTGATGGTGTGTAGGCAAGACTGATGAAAGTCGGCTTCATCGGTTTTCCGATGGATAAATCCATTGGTTAAAAAACCATAGGAAATCCGATCGTGTGTACAGGGCTTTAGTATTAACTACTCATTTACATATGCACATTGCAGTAATGGCTCAACATTAGAGTTGAGCGGACACCTGGATGTTCGGGTTCGACGGGTTCGGCCGAACTTCAGAAAAAAGTTCGAGTTCGGGACCGAACTTTAACCCGAACCCGAACCTGAACCCGAACCCCATTGAAGTCAATGGGGACCCGGACTTCTAAGGACTAAAAAGGCTCTAAAAAAGTAATGGAAAGGGCTAGAGGGCTGCAAATGGCAGCAAAATGTTGTTAAGAGCATGGCAAGTGCTCTGCAAACAAATGTGGATAGGGAAATAACTTAAAATAACATAAAAAAAATAAAAAAATAAAAAAATATGCTGGAGGCCCCCTTTTCAGCAGAAGAGGTACGGGAAGTCATTAAGAACCTCAGAAACTCAACGGCACGATGCCACACATATGGTGGGAATGCCCCAGAATACGCCCTTTCTGGAATAAATTATTCAATTTAATGGATAAGCTAGTGGGAAAATAAAATACTTTGAAATAAAAATGTAGCGGGGTGCTAAATTTAAGGGAAGTGTTTGAGTGGTAAATAGGCTCAAACACCCTAATTCTGTAGGATTCATGGACCATTTTGTCCTCGGGGGACAGTATTGGTGTGCAGTTCCCTGCGGCCTACAGGTGGCGCTGCCATGGTAGGCTAGGGTTGAACCGCCGATACAGTGCTGTGCCTTTTGTGTCCCCTCTTGGCAGTAGTACAGCGGGGCGGGGAACCTGCTGTGCATCCCGGGAGAGCATATAAAAGGGGCAGACCTTTGGCCTGGGGGCTGATGTCCAGTGGGGTCCACGCCCAGGTGCCTTCGGCCTGGGTGCATGTGTTCCTGTTCCATCTCGGGTACCTTTAGCCCGGGGTGAGGTACTATCCTGGAGTTCCTGCTGCCCTGGTTATGGAGGCCTAGGTGCGGGAGTAAAGCCTGGAGTCCAGAGCCTTCGTCTGGAGTCCGCTAAGGGTCGAGTAGTCTCAGGGTGCCGCCTCGTGTAGGGGACCATGTTCCAGGGAAGGGAGGATCATTCTGATGGACCGATGCGGGAGTCACGGTGAAGGAAGGGTCTGTTGACTCCCTGGAGAGATGTCTTCCCCTTGATATGGGCTAGGTTCGTAGAAGGAGAAGCTCAAGGTCATCTTGACTGTATCAGAGGCCTTATTCACCCGGCCCGTGGCAGGGGCCTTATACACCCTGGTCTGTGGCAGAGACCAAAGTTCTCCAGGTCCGTGGCAGGGGCCTTGTACACCCGGTCTGTGGCAGAGACCAACCTCAAGGTCTGTGGCAGAGACCGTGCACCTAAAACTGTTTGAGAAACCTAAGCAGTGAAGTGAATGTGCTACGTTTGTGCCTGGACCTCCTCCACACCTTAAGCTGTCCTGTTTCTTTGCTCTAACCTTTTCTATCCGAGTAGAGTTTATTTTGCCATGAGAGAATAAGAGTTGTAATTTCAGCTGGTGTGGACATTGACTTTACTGGGAATTAAAGGACTTGCCTCTACCTACAGTAGAGGTGAGAATCATCCTCTGGAGGAGTTTTGACTCTGGCTGTGGACACGGCCCGTCAAGTACACCGCTCAACCTCTTTATATAGGAGGGTACGGGCTGGTAGTGCGGTGTGCCTTTCTCCCTCCTGCGAGGAGCCAACAACATAAAGGCAGGTAAGGGGGAAAGGATCTGTGCGCTACAAAAAAATAAAAATAAAATTATAATCTTGACCTAGGAGGACGAGGTCCATATGGAGTAGGAGGTTGAGGTGGCGGTGGATGTGGCTGTGTAGGTGGAAGCGGCGGTGGAGGAGGACGAGGTAGCCAACACTGGTTCAAAAATACAACAATGGCTGGGTAAGGCCAGTGATGTGTCGAATTCTGTCCCCCGTCGAATAGTGTCCACCCTGTACTGCGCTTGCTCAGTATGTAGGACAAGAGGATTTCGAAAATCTCCCAAGATGAACGGCGCCTGCGTGGTGAGTTCAGGTGAAGGCCACACCATCCGTGGTTCAAGCCGAGCCAAGTGAGGCCGTGCCCGAAGCATGGCGATCGAAGCGAGCCCGTGAGGGGCCCTGTTACTATGTTCTACCGTATGTCCACTTGGATGTTGGGGCTTGAACCTGCACTCACGGCGCAGGCACCGTTCATCTTCGGAGATTTTGTGAATCTCCTTGTCCTCTGTACTGCGCAAGCGCTGCGCCTTCGCAGTACGGGCCGGACACAATCCGATGGCCGGACAGTTTTTGTCACAACACCGGTATACATGTCTATTCTGCACAAGGTACGGACAAGTCCTGTGGGATCCATGCCTGGTTCATTTTAATGAACGTGAGCTTGTCCACATTGGCTCTGGACAGGCGGCTGCGCTTGTCTGTGATAACGCCCCCTGCCGTGCTAAATACACGTTCAGATAATACACTGGCTGCAGGGCAGGCCAGCACCTCCAAGGCATAAAGGGCAAGCTCAGACCATGTGCCCAATTTGGAGGCCCAGAAGTTAAAGGGGGCAGACCCGTCATCCAGTACGTGTAGGCCTGTGGACACATACTGCTCAACCATGTTGGTGAAATGCTGCCTCCTGCTAAGACGTTCCATCTCAGCTGGTGGTGCTGGTTGTTGTGGCATGCTGACAAAGCTTTTCCACATTTCAGCCATGCTAACCCTGCCTTCTGAGGTGCTGCCGGTGCCCCGGCTGCGTTGGCGACCTCTTCCTCCTCCTCTGCCTTCGCCTTGTGCTTCCATCGTACGCCCGCTGTCAGGTGGGAATGCCACCAGCAGCGCGTCTACCAGCGTGCGCTTGTACTCGCGCATCTTACGATTCCGCTCCAGTGAGGGAATTAAGGACGGTACGTTGTCCTTGTAACGGGGATCCAGCAGGGTGGCCACCCAGTAATCAGCACCAGTTAAAATGTGGGCAACTAGGCGGTCATTGCGGAAACACTGCAGCATGTAATCGCTCATGTGTGCCAGGCTGCCCAGAGGCAAAGAAAAGCTGTCCTCTGTGGGAGGTGTATCGTCTGTGTCCTCTGTATCCCCCAGCCACGCACCAGTGATGGCCACGAGCTGGTCTGGGTGCCACCCTGCTGTGAAAATGGCTCCTCCTCCTCCTCCTCCTCCTCCATCTCCTCCTCCACCTCGTCATCCTCCAGTACTGTGCCCTTTCTGCCGGACAATTGTGTACCTGGCGTTTGTTGGTGCAGGAACCCACCCTCGTAGCCACTTGTGAAAGACTGCCCTGAAAGCCTTTGAAATGATCCCGCTTCCTCCTCCTCCTCCTCATCCTTCTGTGCCACATCCTCTTCCATCATCGCCCGAAGCGTTTTTTCAAGGAGGCATAGAACTGGGATAGTAACGCTGAGAACGGTGTCATTGGCACTGGACATGTTGGTGGAGTACTCGAAACAGCGCAACAAGGCACACAGGTCTCGCATGGAGGCCCAGTTATTGGTGGTGAAGTGGTGCTGTTCCGCAGAGCGACTCACGCGTGATTGCTGCAGCTGAAACTCCACTATCGCCTGCTGCTGCTCGCACAGTCTGGCCAGCATGTGCAAGGTGGAGTTCCACCTTGTGGGCACGTCACATATGAGGCGGTGAGCGGGAAGGCCAAAGTTATGCTGCATCGCTGACAGGCGAGCAGCAGCAGGGTGAGAACGCCGAAAGTGCGCACACACAGCCCGCACTTTCTGCAGCAGCTCTGGCATATTGGGGTAATTTTTAAGGAACCTCTGGACCACCAAGTTCAGCACATGCGCCAGGCAAGGGATGTGCGTCAAACCGGCTAGGCCCAGAGCTGCTACGAGATTTCGCCCATTATCGCACACCACCAGGCCGGGCTTGAGGCTCACTGACAGCAACCACTCATTGGTCTGTTGTTCCATGTCCCTCCACAACTCCTGCGCGGTGTGGGTTTTTCCCCCAAACAGGAAAGTTTTAAAACTGCCTGCTGTCGTTTACCCCTGGCTGTGCTGAAGTTGGTGGTGAAGGTGTTACGCTGACCGGATGAGGAGGCGGTAGAGGATGAGGAAGCGGAGTAGGAGGAGTTAGCAACAGGAGGCAAACTGAAGCGCCCTGCAATCCTCGGTGGTGGAAGGACATGCGCCAAACTGCTATCTGCCTCAGGCCCAGCCGCCACTGCATTTACCCAGTGTGCTGTTAGGGAGATATAACGTCCCTGACCGTGCTTACTGGTCCACGCATCTGTAGTTAGGTGGACCTTGCCACAGATGGCGTTGCGCAGTGCACACCTGATTTTGTCCCCCACTTGGTAGTGCAGGGAAGGGATGGCTCGCCTGGAAAAGTAGTGGCGGCTGGGCACGACGTACTGTGGGACAGCCAATGCCATGAGGCTTTTAAAACTCTGCGTCTCCACCAGACGGAATGACAGCATTTCAAAGGCCAGGAGTTTTGAAATGCTGGCATTCAGGGCCAGGGATCGTGGGTGGCTAGGGGGGTACTTCCTCTTCCGCTCCAATGTTTGGGAGATAGAGAGCTGAACGCTTCCATGGGACATTGTGGAGATGGTTGGTGACCCAGGTGGTAGTGTTGCTGGCAGATCCTCTGTTTGCGGGGTGGCAGGTGCCACTGTCACTACAGAGGTGGATGAAGAGGCCGAGACTGCAGCAGAAGAGGAAGCAGGAGGAGCCAGAGACCTTTCTTCGTTTTTGAGGTGTGTACTCCACTGCAGCTCGTGCTTTGCACTTAGATGCCTGGTCATGCAGGTTGTGCTCAGGTTGAGAACGTTTATGCCTCGCTTCAGGCTCTGATTGCACAGCGTGCAAACCACTCGTGTCTTGTCATCAGCACATTGTGTGAAGAACTGCCAAGCTAGGGAACTCCTTGGACCTGGCATTGGTGTGCTCGGTCCCTTGCTGCGTTGGGCAGTAGCAGACATACTGTCTAGGGGACAGACGCTCCGCTTTTGCACCCTGCTCCCTCTTCTGCTGTGCTGGTGGCTCTGTGCGACCACCGCCTCTTCCTCCAAACTACACTGGTCACCTGCATAACGTTGATTCCATGTGGGGTCGAGGACCTCATCGTCCTCCACATCATCTTCCACCCAGTCTTCACCCCTGCCCTCCTTGTCTGTCTGCACAATTGCGAAAGCAGCAGCAGTTGGCACCTGTGTTTCGTCATCATCCGAGACGTGCTGCGATGGTCCTCCCATGTACTCATCATGAAACATAAGTGGTTGGGCATCGGTGCACTCAATCTCTTCCACTTCTGGGGCAGGGCTAGGTGGATGGCCCTGGGAAACCCTGCTAACAGAGTCATCAAAAAGCAGAAGAGACTGCTGCATGATTTGGGGCTCAGACTGCTTGGCTGATTTGCAAGGGGGTGAGGTGAAAGACTGATGGACATGGGTTTCAGGTGCCAACTCTGATCTTTCATCAGAAGAGTGGGTGGGAGACAATGTGAAGGAACCCGAGGCACTGTCAGCAACCCAATCTACTATCGCCTGTACTTGTCCTGACCTAAACATTCATACAGCCTCATTAGGCGCGACAAAATACCGCCGCAGGCACCTGAGGAAGGTGTTTCACTTGTGCGTGTATCTGGCACAGATCCACCACGTCCTCTCCCTGCAACAGGAGCTCCACCAGCAGCACCACGACCGGGGCCACCACGTCCCTTTGACCTTCTCCTCATATTTTCCAACTTTAGGATGTTGCCCTAAATGGGTGTTTTTGGAAGAGCAGAACACACCCACAGTACGTAACCGCTGAATCGCACAGCTACAGAACTGCAGAAAATGCTATTCAAAAAAAATGTTTTTTTTTTTAGTATAGCACAGTAGAAGACAAATATATAGAAATGGTTTATTTCACACGCCTCCACATATGTATAACACACTGCAAAATATTTTTTGTGGCCCTAAATGGCGTTTTTTGGAAGACCACAGTACACCCACAGTACGTAACCGCTGAATCGCACAGCTACAGAACTGCAGAAAATGCTATTCAAAAAAAAATTGTTTTTTTAGTATAGCACAGTAGAAGAAAACTATTTAGAAATTGTTTATTTCACACACCTCCACATATGTATAACACACTGCAAAATATTTTTTGTGGCCCTAAATGGCGTTTTTTGGAAGACCACAATACACCCAAAGTACGTAACCGCTGAATCGCACAGCTACAGAACTGCAGAAAATGCTATTAAAAAAAATTGATTTTTTTTTAGTATAGCACAGTAGAAGAAAACTATATATAAATTGTTTATTTCACACACCTCCACATATGTATAACACACTGCAAAATATTTTTTGTGGCCCTAAATGGCGTTTTTTGGAAGACCACAACACACCCACAGTACGTAACCGCTGAATCGCACAGCTACAGAACTGCAGAAAATGCTATTAAAAAAATGTTGTTTTTTTAGTATAGCACAGTAGAAGAAAACTATATATAAATTGTTTATTTCACACACCTCCACATATGTATAACACACTGCAAAATATTTTTTGTGGCCCTAAATGGCATTTTTTGGAAGACCACAATACACCCACAGTATGTAACCGCTGAATCGCACAGCTACAGAACTGCAGAAAATGCTATTCAAAAAAAAATTTTTTTTTTAGTATAGCACAGTAGAAGAAAACTATTTAGAAATTGTTTATTTCACACACCTCCACATATGTATAACACACTGCAAAATATATTTTGTGGCCCTAAATGGCGTTTTTTTGCAAGCGTACATTAAAGTGCAATTTTTTTTTTTTTGCCCTAAACGGGTCTTTTTTTGCACGAGCAAAATAAAATAGAATTTTTAATTTTTTTTTGCCCTTAACCACTTAAGCCCCGGACCATTTGGTAGCTAAAGGACCAGAGGTGAATTCAGAATTTTGCACTGCGCTGCTTTAACTGTAAATTGTGCGGACATGCAATGTTGTACCCAAACGAAATTTGCGTCCTTTTCTTCCCACAAATAGAGCTTTCTTTTAATGGTATTTGATTGCCTCTGCGATTTTTATTTTTTGCGATATAAACGGAAAAAGAGCGAAAATTTTGAAAAAAAATGATATTTTCTACTTTTTGTTATAAGAAAAATTGAATAAACTCAATTGTAGTCATACATTTAGGCCAAAATGTATTCAGCCACATGTTTTTAGTAAAAAAAATGTCAATAAGCGTATATTTATTGGTTTGCGCAAAAGTTATAGAGTTTACAAACTAGGGTACATTTTCTGAAATTTACACAGCTTTAAATTTATGACTGCCTATCTCATTTCTTGAGGTGCTAAAATGACAGGGCAGTACAAAACCCCCCAAATGACCCCATTTTGGAAAGTAGACACCCCAAGGAAATTGCTGAGAGGCATGTTGAGCCCATTGATTTTTTTATTTTTTTGTCCCAAGTGATTGAATAATGACTAAAAAAAAAAAAAAAAAAAATTACAAAAAGTTGTCACTAAATGATATATTGCTCACACATGCCATGGTTATATGTGGAATTTCACCCCAAAATACATTTTGCTGCTTCTCCTGAGTACGGGGATACCACATGTGTGGGACTTTTTGGGAGCCTAGCCGCGTACGGGACCCCGGAAACCAAGCACCGCCTTCAGGATTTCTAAGGGCGCAAATTTTTGATTTCACTCCTCACTACCTATCACAGTTTCGAAGGCCATAAAATGCCAAAATAGCACAAAACCCCCCCAAATGACCCCATTTTAGAAAGTAGACACCCCAAGGAAATTGCTGAGAGGCCTGTTGAGCCCATTGAATATATTTTTTTTGTCCCAAGTGATTGAATAATGACAAAAAAAAATAAAAAATTACAAAAAGTTGTCACTAAATGATATATTGCTCACACATGCCATGGTTATATGTGGAATTACACCCCAAAATACATTTTTCTGCTTCTCCTGAGTACGGGGATACCACATGTGTGGGACTTTTTAGGAGCCTAGCCGCGTACGGGACCCCGAAAACCAAGCACCGCCTTCAGGATTTCTAGGCACAAATTTTTGATTCCACTCCTCACTACCTTTCACAGTTTCGAAGGCCATAAAATGCCAAAATCGCACAAAACCCCCCCAAATGACCCTATTTTGGAATATAGACACCCCAAGCTATTTGCTGAGAGGAATGGTGAGTATTTTACAGCTCTCATTTGTTTTTGAAAATGAAGAAAGAAAATATATATATATTTTTTTATTTTTTTTCAATTTTCAAAACTTTGTGACAAAAAGCGAGATCTGCAAAATACTCACAATACCTCTCAGCAAATAGCTTGGGGTGTCTACTTTCCAAAATGGGGTCATTTGGGGGGGTTTTGTGCTATCTGGGCATTCCATGGCCTCCGAAACTGTGATAGGCAGTGAGAAGTGAAATCAAAAATTTACACCCTTAGAAAGCCTGAAGGCGGTGCTTGGTTTTTGGGGTCCCGTACGTGGCTAGGCTCCCAAAAAGTCTCACACATGTGGTATCCCCGTACTCAGGAGAAGCAACAGAATGTATTTTGGGGTGTAATTCCACATATGCCCATGGCATGTTTGAGCAATATATCATTTAGTGACAACTTTGTGCAAAAAAAAAAAATTCGACTTGTGTCAACATATAAAATATTCCATGGACTCGACATGCCTCTCAGTATATAGCTTGGGGTGTCTACTTTCCAAAATGGGGTCATTTGGGGGGGGGTTTTGAACTGTTCTGGCATTTTATACACAACATTAGGAAGCTTACATCCACTCTTCTAACCACTTGAAGACAAAGCCCTTTTTGACACTTTTTGTTTACATGAAAACATATTTTTTTTGCAAGAAAATTATGTTGAACCCCCAAACATTATATATATTTTTAAAGCAAAGGCCATACAGATTAAAATGGTGGGTGTTGCATTTTTTTTTTCTACACAGTATTTGCGCAGCGATTTTTCAAACGCATTTTTTGGGTTAAAAAATACACTTTTTTTAATTTTAATGCACTAAAACACACTATATTGCCCAAATGTTTGATGAAATAAAAAAGATGATCTTAGGCCGAGTACATAGATACCAAACACGACATGCTTTAAAATTTCGCACAAACGCGCATTGGCGACAAACTACATACATTTTTAAAAGCCTTTAAAAGCCTTTACAGGTTACCCCAGTAGATTTACAGAGGAGGTCTACTGCTAAAATGATTGCCCTCGATCTGACCTTCGCGGTGATACCTCACATGCATGGTGCAATTGCTGTTTACATATGACGCCAGACCGACGCTTGCGTTCGCCATTGGGCAAGAGCAGGGCAGGACAGGGGTGCTTTTTTTTTTTTTCTTTTTTTTTTATTATTAATTTTGCTTTTTTATTTTATTTTTAAATTGTTCCTTCCAAGTATTTTTTTTTTTTTATCATTTTTATTGTTATCTCAGGGAATGTAAATATCCCCTATGATAGCAATAGGTAATGACAGGTACTCTTTTTTGAAAAAACTGGGGTCTATTGGACCCTAGATCTTTCCTCTGCCCTCAAAGCATCTGACCACACCAAGATCGGTGTGATAAAATGCTTTCCCAATTTCCCAATGGCGCTTTTTATATCCGGGGGGGACATTCCCTCCCACTGCTTGTAAAAGCAGTCCAGAGGCTAATTAGCCACTAGGATTGCTTTTACATGAAAGCCGGCCGCTGGCTGAAAAGAATGATACCAAGATGATACCTAAACCCACAGGCATCATTCTGGTATAAACATTCAAAGTCCAGCAACATACCAGTACGTTGCTGGTCCTTGTTGGACATGTATTGTAATCTTTTTATTTCATGCAGCCAGTTGGCTGAATGAAAAAAGAGATTGATCGGTGGGTATGCCCACCATTAGAATACCGCCCTTCATCCACCCACTTCCAATGATGGGCATACACGCACCATTTATATATGCCGAAGCATGGGGGCATCCTCCCGCAAAAAAGTTATGCCGCACACACATGGTCGGACTTTTCCACGGGCAAGCCTCCGTCGGAATTTCGACCGTATGTACGCGGCATTAGGAGCAAAATCGCTCCTCCGCCCCTGCTGCCCCAATGCTTCGGCATATTTGCTTTTTTTTTTTAACTGTGGTGGTGAAATCACCTCCTACAGCACTAGAGTCGCAGGGATCAGGCCTGTCTCTGCGAACGCTGCAGTTATGTGTGTTTTTGTTTTGTGACAGTGATCGATCGATACTGCACTTGGGTGGCCTGGGCTGGACGGAGGGGCAAAACGCTAGTGCCAGCAGGTATCTGGGCTGATCCCGCTAACACTGCGTTTTTGGGAACCCTAAACTGCTGGGGACGCTAGTATAGATCTGATCAGATCAGATATTGATCTGTTCAGATACTATACCACTAAGGGGGGTGTATGCTTCACGCGTGGGTGTTAGCGTTACTGGCACTAACCTGACGCTGCCTGGGGTGTGACTCAGACCCTCTCTGACGCTAAAACCTAATTGATATCACCCGCCGGGCGATCAGGGGGTTAAACCTTTATTGGGTTATATACACGGCGGGTGCCCTGACACTATAAAAAGCAAACTAACTAACCAGCGTCACCCGTAACACTTATATGGTGATCACTGGTGAAAGGGTTAACTAGGGGCAATCAGGGGGTTAAAACCTTTATTAGATAATATATGGGGGTACCTGACGCTATAAAAACCTGCGGCGAACCTAAAAAAAATTACCAGCTACCGATCTGCATCACCGACACTAAGACAGCGTTTAGAAAAACGATTGCTTAGCGACAGTGGTGATGGGGGTGAAAGGGTTACCTGGGGGGCGATCAAGGGGGTTAAACCTTTATTAGATAATATATTGGGGTACCTGACGCTATAAAAACATGCGGCGAACCTAAAAAAAATTACTGGCTACGATCTGCATCACCGACACTAAGACAGCGTTTAGAAAAACAATTGCTTAGCGACAGTGGTGATAGGGGGTGAAAGGGTTACCTGGGGGGCGATCAAGGGGGTTAAACCTTTATTAGATAATATATTGGGGTACCTGACGCTATAAAAACCTGCGGCGAACCTAAAAAAAATTACCGGCTACCGATCTGCATCACAGACACTAAGACAGCGTTTAGAAAAACGATCGCTTAGTGACAGTGGTGATAGGGGGTGAAAGGGTTACCTGGGGGGCGATCAAGGGGGTTAAACCTTTATTAGATAATATATTGGGGTACCTGACGCTATAAAAACATGCGGCGAACCTAAAAAAAATTACTGGCTACGATCTGCATCACCGACACTAAGACAGCGTTTAGAAAAACAATTGCTTAGCGACAGTGGTGATAGGGGGTGAAAGGGTTACCTGGGGGGCGATCAAGGGGGTTAAAACGATCGCTTAGTGACAGTGGTGATAGGGGGTGAAAGGGTTACCTGGGGGGCGATCAAGGGGGTTAAACCTTTATTAGATAATATATTGGGGTACCTGACGCTATAAAAACCTGCGGCGAACCTAAAAAAAATTACTGGCTGCCGATCGGCATCACTGACGCTAAGACAGCGATCAGAAAAATGATCGCTAAGCGACAGTGGTGATAGGCGGTGAAAGGGTTATCTGGGGGGTGATCAGGGGGTTAAACCTTTATTGGGGGGGGTTAGGGGGCTACACTGGACCTAAGACTAAACTTTGGTGACACTTTTACAGTCACAAATGTCACTGATTGCAGTGATCACTAAATAAATGGTCACTGCAATCAGTGACACTGTGACTGGGGGCTGGGGGGTGATCTGGGGGGTGATCTGGGGTGTCTGGGGGGGCTGGGGGGGCGATTTATGTCCCTATGTGTCCTGGTGTCAGTGTAGTGTTGTGTGCACTGACCTGATGTCTTCTCTTGTACGGCGCTCGGTATATGTGAGCGCCGCACCAGAGATGACATCACTTCCTCCTGCTCCCTCTGTCTGACACAGACAGAGGGGGCATTTCCATTCGCCGGGAGCGATCGCGAGGGGGTGGCCAGAAACGAATGGCTGCCCCCTCATCCCGGAACGCTCCCGGACACTTAGCCACCGCTCACTGTACAGAAGGGGGGTCCGATTGGACCCCCCAACTATACAAAGGCAATCACGTATGCTCTACGTGATTGTGCCTGTCGGTGCCATTCTGCCGACGTATATATACAGTGAGCGGTCGTTAAGTGGTTAATGGGTCTTTTGGAAAAGAGCACAATAAAGTGCCTTTTTTTTGTCCTAAATGGATCTTTTTCCATGACAGAATACACCCACAGTATGGAAACGGTGTATCTCTCAACGTAATATATGCAGTGCTGGTGCACTGAGCTTGCAGATAAAAGGTAGATTTTCTCTGACACTGGGCTCAGAGCAGTGTAAAAAGACTGCACTGCAACACAAACAGGTAAACCTATGCAGATCGCTGAGTTATATCTCTGAATCTGGACTCCTATTCCTATATAATATATCTCTCTCCCTAAAAGCAAAAAACAGGAACCTGGCCCTACACTACACTGTCTCTCTATCTTTTCCCTCAGATTCCAGAATCAGGACTAACTCATGTATTTTTCTATCTCTCCCTAAAAGCAGCAGCAGCAGACAAGATCCTCTCCCTATCTATTCTGAAGCAGAGTGACGTGTGTGCTGTGTGCCTCTAGCTTATATAGAAGCTGGGTCACATGTTGCACTGACCAATCACAGCCATGCCATTAGTAGGCATGGCTATGATGGCTTCTAAGGGCACACCAGCTAATCAAAAGGTGATTGGCTGGCCCCTGAAGCATTTCTAACTGCGTAATTAGATTCCCGAACTCGAACCCGAACCCGGACTTTTGCACAAAGTCCGGGTTCGGGTTCGGGTTCGGGAAAAAGCTAAAGTTTGGTACGGACCCGAACTTTACAGTTCGGGTTCGCTCAACACTACTCAACATCACAGTTTTGCTGATGCACCAGCGCACTGTGGGGTGGATTTACTAAAACTGGAGAGTGTAAAATCTGGTGCAGCTCTGCATAGAAACCAATCAGCTTTCATTTTTTTTTTGTCAAAGCTTAATTGAACAAGCTGAAGTTAGAAGCTACCATGCAGGGCTGCACCAGATTTTGCAATCTCCAGTTTTAGTAAATCGACCCCAGTGTGTCAGCATAACTGCTTTTAGTTTCAACTTGGAAACACACAGAAAATGTTGACAACATTGCAACTAAATTAAGTGTTGTCAAAATATGGAAAGGAAGTATATGAGCACACATCTTTTTGAAGTAAAGGCGGTATCAAACAAAAAAAACAAAACAAAAAAAACGATATAATACAGCTTTCTGAAAAAAGTGTGTGGGTACACAGCCAGCAGAGGACCCAGCTACAATCAATGTTCGCTTTTGGGTTTAATAATGATTTATAGTGTAAGGGCTCTTTCACACGGACGGTCCGTTCAGGTCTGCCTGTCAGTTTTTTAGGCGGACCTGAACGGATGCTCCATGTACCCCTATGGAGCCACGGATGTCAGCGGTGACATGTCCGCTGACATCCGACCCGCTCCGATCCGCCAAAGTGTGACGGAGGAAAACCCTATTTTTCCATCCGTCTGCGGATCGGATGACAACGGACTCTATGGTCCGTCGTCATCCGATCCCCCATAGGGGAGAGCAGCGCTCTGACAGGGCGGTCCCTGCACAGTGTGAGGGGACCGCCCTGTCATCCGCCGGCTCAGCGGGGATCAACGGAGCGATCCCCGCTGAGCAAGCGGAGGTTCACGGGGCGGATCATGACTGATCCGTCCCGTGTGAAAGGGGCCTAATGATAATCAAACATTTTTTTAGCATTGGATGAAGTAGGAACATGTTAGTCTTCATCAGTTTTTTATTTAATTTTTGCTGGCTGTGTCCCCTTGGGAAGATTTTTTTAAATTTTGCCCTGGAAATGAGGTAAGAAGCAGGAGAAATTTTCTACAAAGTAAGCAGAGTCTCCATCACCCTCACCTCTTGCTCTGGAGATAGATCTAATATAAACGTAACTTGCTGCTTCAGTGACAATGGTCACCAGGAAAAATTGAGAGATTGTGAATATACCTAGCGGGGAAACTTAACAGAGGTTTTAATACTTCCCTTTTCTAGCCACTAGAAAAAAAGTGTTTGCTAAACATACGCTTTAAAGCAGAACTAAACTATTATTTTTAATGCAATCTCTGTAAAATAGCTAGGACATAGCAACTACTTTAAGGCATATTCACACCAACTCACATCCATTCACATTTATACACTGGTGTATGGCATTCAGGGGACGTGTGATGCATTTCTACAACACATCACATAGTTTAGGTTTATCAAAATGACACTTCATTCAAAGTTATGCACTGCATTGTGTTGCAACGCACTTTGATGATGTGGTGAGGTGAAGTGAGTTGCGTAAAAATGCAGAAATGCTTAATTCTTTGGAGCATAATGGTGTAAATAGGACACAGAAAAAAAAATGTTTTAAAAATGTTTTAAAAATGCATTAAAGTGATTGTAAAGTCTTGTTTTTTTTTTTTCTCTTAAAATAATAAACATGTTATACTTACCTGCTCTGTGCTGTAGTTTTGCACAGGGCAGCCTGAATCCCTCTCTTCTCGGGTCCCTCGCTGGCTCTCCTGGCTCCTCCCTCCTGCTGAGTGCCCCAACAGCAAGCAGCTTGCTATGGGGGCACCTGAGCTGAGCTATAGCTCCGTGTGTCCATTCAGACATAGAACTGTGGTTCCGCTCTGCCCTCTCTCTCTCCTGATTGGCTAAATGAGCCACTGGCTCCCGCTGCTGTGCCTCAGCCAATCAGGAGGGAGAGTTATTATAATTATTATTATATTATTAATAATATACAGGATTTATATAGCGCCAACAGTTTGCGCAGCGCTTTACATTAGAGAAGACAGTACAGTCACAATACAATTCAATACAGGAGGGATCAGAGGGCCCTGCTCGTTAGAGCTTAAAGTCTAGAAGAGAGGGTCAAGTGGAACAAAGGGTAGTAGCTGTGGGGGATGATCAGATGGACAAAGATTAAAATACAGTTGCTAGGTGTGGGTAGGATAGGCTTCTCTGAAGAGGAGGGTTTTCAGGGATCCTCTCGAAGCTAATAGAGAAGGAGATAGACGGACAGATTGGGGTAAGGAGTTCCATAGGCTTGGAGAGGCTCTGGAAAAGTCCTGAAGACAAGCATGGGAGCAAGTGATGAGAGAGCTAGAGAGCAGGAGGTCTTGAGAAGAACGAAGAAAGCAATTAGGTTGGTATTATGAGTTCCAGACGGTCAAGGCACTCATGGACATTACTGGAGAGAGATGGGGCTCGGGTAAGTATTAGGGGGGCTGAGGGGGGCTGCTGTACACAGAAGGCTTTTTATTTTAATGCATAGAATGCATTAAGATAAAAAACCTTCTGACTTTATAACCCCTGTAAGTCTGTGTTGATCTATGCAGATCAGTACAAGCTCAATAGATATGCTGTGCAAGAACCCTAGATGTTTGCCAACAATAGGGTGTTTATTAGGGTGGTTCTACTACCACACAAATCCTCCTCATTTCTTTGCAGACTCTGAGATGAAAACAAAATGAGAAAGAACTTAAAGGCTGCAGGGGGGTAATACACGTCCCCATCATAAAGTAGAACTAAAGGCAGAACTATTTTATTTTGAATAGCGCAAGTTAGGATTATAACTCCTGTCAGTTTTTTTGCCATCTGTGATCATTTGGGGGAATTTCCCTTCTCTTCCTATCCTATAGCCACAACAGGAAGTGAGGAAATCTTATCACCACATTCACTAGAACTATTGTCCTCATTCAGAGATTTTCATTTTATTACTGTTCTGGAGAGAACCCAAAATTTGGGATTTTTTTCACTTGTACTTTCTGTGATCTTAGTAATCAGGCAAAATAGAGAAGGTGAATCTCCTAACAGGGGCACAGACATCAATAAAAACCTGAAAGGTATTCTAATCCCTCTCCATTCTATTCAAAGCTAAAAAAAAATGCCTTTAATTATACTTTAACTTGTCAGAAGGCTCTGACATGTTCAGAAAGAGGTGAAGAAAAGTCTAAGACCGCCAGGCATTTCCTGTCAGTAAAGCCCAACCCAGCAGTTATAGAGGTTTCCCTTAGTCTTCCTGAAGCACCTGCAAACTATGGGATTGATTTACTAAAAATGGAGAGTGCAAAGTCTGGTGCAGCTCTACAGAGAAACCAATCAGCTTCCAGTTATTATTATTATTATTATTATTTTTTTTTGTCAAAGCTTAATTGAACTAGCTGAAGTTAGAGGCTTATTGGCTACCATACACAGCTGCACCAGATTATGCACTCTCCAGTTTTAGTAAATCAACCCCAATGTCTTCAACTGTAAAACGCAAATAAGAGATGTGCTTGCAATTGGCAAGAATGCACACAGACAAAAAAGGCCATACAGGGCAAAATAATGGGAAAGCATGCATATCAGCCAAGTTCTGATAAACTAAATTATGGAGAACCTATCAGGAAAGTAAGATACCATTATTTGGGTTTAATAAGGCCATGGTAACTGGGCAAAACTGGGAGATGTGGTGAAGCTACCCTAAAGGTAATTTAGGTATAAGGTATAAGAAGCCAGTATATGATTCATCTTGTCATCAACAATATAAGTTCTAACTAATTTCTAGAGAGTCAGAACTTGCTACTCTTCTTTGTGTTTAGCTAGTCATACAGTAACCTTGCAAACATAATGGTCAAAGGCAGGACTGGAATGAAAGTCATAAGAAGGAGCCAGGGGATTAGTGCATAAGAATATTGTTCTTATGTTCATTTTGCATAAGCAAATGCAGTGTAGCTTTGCTGATTATTGAGAGAGCAAATCTCTTAGAGTGACCTTAGATGTAATTTTACTTGTGGTCTTGTGGCTGCAAGTTAGATATAAGGACCTTACTGAAACTCAGGATGGGCAAACAAATACAAGAACTGTCTCACCAGCTCATTCCAGAGGGGAGGTTGTCAGCAGGCTGTCCTGCTAATTTACTACCAGTTTTGGGTTTAAATAGAATCCTTTGTCCAAATGTCCTAGTGGTGGTAGAGATAAGAGCTGCTTTTGACAATGTATTTATTGGCAAAGTCCATCCTCATATTAGACCGAGCTTTGCCACTTCTTATTTCAGGGTCCTAGCTATGTATTCAAGTTCACAATAAAGGTATTTCTGTAGCAATAAGGTTTTTTTTTTTTTTTTTTACATCACTATTGGTCCTAATTTAATTTTGGTGGATAGAAACTCACTATGATTTAGTCTGTATTCCTGACAGATATTGGGACAATACTTTATCTTGCGTACTACATTTTAACCTATGCATTTTTCAAATAAGATCAACATGAATTGGCTGCTTTGATAAGACGTAAAAAGTATTTTAAGTGTTTTGAAGACAAAAAAAAACCTCAACAGAAAATATGTTGTTTTACACAAGCAGACCTCAAGGTGGCATCAAAAGAGCAAAAATTAATAGCAGTAAGTCTGAAACAGCAGCTTTGTACAGAAAAGTCACTCATCAAATATTCCATTGATAACACAATGCAAAGTATTCAGGACAGCTGATTGCACACCTTCTACTGCTGTCTAATTTACTTGAAATGGAAATAATATTGAGATACATGACTTAGATCATTTCTGGTGATGCATAAAAACCAGGGATATGCTGAACTTAAGGATAAGCAAAAGAAGAAGTCAGGGAATACTTACATCTGTTACCATAAATAAAACAGTTTGCTATTATAACTAATTGTCTGTAAGCCCTATAATTCACAAAACATTTTACACTGTCAGGTATGACATAAAAATGTTACGGCAATAATAAGCAAAAATAAAATTCCCTATTAAAATTAAACATAGATTTGATTGTTCATTTAAAAACAATACGTACATGGTTATATTTTGTTTACCAGAATAATATTAAATACATAAAAATGTGCAATATAGTCTTAAATTCTCATCAGATAAGCCTGCTTTCTGCAATATAAAAAATTGAGTTAAGGCCAGCTCAGATGAGCAGTGTTATTCCTTTGTGGTATTGCAGCTGTCACCAAGTCCCTATACTGCCAATATGCAGCAAACCATTGCATATCCCTCTCTTTTTTAGAATGATATTGTAAAATGTGTTCATTGTCATTGCACATGTTAACACTGATCTCCTGTCAACCACATAAACCACTGTTCATGCCACCCTGATAGGCTCAGGAGCTTTTTTGTCATAACCTTTATATCTGTGCTGAGCTATATCCATTGTTGAAGTATATGAATTTAGTGGGAACTGATTAGACAATACACATAATAGTGGAATGCATTTGACGTATGGGGAGGACTCTAGCAGAACAGAAACCTTAGTGTGCAAGGCATGAATGCAAGATGACATCTGAAAGTGTATTTGTGACATGATGTCATCAAGGGATGCTAGTGGCACTGTCACCATGTACAGTATGTCATGCTTACGAAAAATCCTGAAGCCATGTTCATTTATGTGCTTGGCTTCTAATGAAATGTGGCAAAGTACAGAAATAATATAGCCCCTAGTTCCCTTATTTGTACATGGTGGCCAAAGCAATTTAGACCCCTTAGAGCTTTCAGTTTTAAGAGTGGGTGACAGAATTCAAAGTTAGCATGGTGTCTCTATCTATCTATCTATTCACCTTATCTATTGTAGTACTCTAATACATGCTAATACAACATAAAAATAACTTCTATTTATTAACAATTAAGCAATGCTACTTCCACTGGTCATTAATTGGTGGCTTAATAATGAACTGTGTGAAAAATTTTGCAATAGCACATTGATCAGAAATGTGATCGATGGCAACGATAAAATCAGGATACCATTCTGTGTATTGACTAACTTTGAATTATATGACTAAAACAAGCATGATGAACCTAATTTGCAGCTCATTTGCAGGGGGGCAGCATGTAAAGCCGGTTGCTCTACACTGTTAGTGTAACACAAGCTGCTTCTAATTTTGACAGTCCTATCATCCTGGACCACAGACCTTCCTCACTGTGCTATATGTTTTCTGCTGCACCATTGGCACGGTTATATCTTCTTAGTCCTCTCCATAAAATTATCAGAAATTTATGCTTAAAGTAGAACTATAGGCAACACTTTTTTTTTCATTTTGGATAGAGTAAGGGAGGGTTATAGCCCCTGTTAGTTTATTTTTTACCATCCCTGTCCCATTGCAGAGATTTCCCTTAACTTCCTGCCCCATAGCCAAACAGGAAGTGAGAGGATACTATGCAAATTAAGGGAATCCAATGCCCCCCCCCACCAGGCCCTAAGAAGTAATGTTCCCACTCAAAAATATCAGGGCGGGTCTTAAACAGAAAGGGGCGTGGCCTTGACAGGAAGGGGTGGGTCATATTTAAATTAGGGGTGCACGAGTTTAGTCAGGCCTAGGGCAGCACAAAACCTAAATACACTACTGATTGTGTCATATACAGCAGCTATGTTTCATGAGCCATTCCATTGTATTTCTGTGACTGCTGCATAATGGATCGCCAATGGTATCTCTAAAAAGGTGTTATGTTTTAAAAAATATTAAACATCTTAGAGTTATTTGACATGACACCTACAGTAGGTGCCGCCGATATTGACAGGAGTGCCGAGATGTCGGCAGCAGGGTGGCGACACGTGTCGCGCTCGCTGCAATGGCGAGGAGACGCGACACTGTATTGAGCGGGGATCCGACGCGGATTCCCGCCAATACCAGGCACTGCGTTTGGTATGAATCCTGAGCGGAAACTCCACGCCAATTTTTAAAGAAAAAAACGGCGTGGGTTCCCCCTCCAGGGGCATACCAGGCCCTTGGGTCTGGTCTGGATTTGAAGGGGAACCCTACGCTGAAAAAACGGCGTGGGGGTCCCCCTCAAGATCCAAACCTGACCCTTATCTGAGCACGCAACCTGGCAGGCCGCAGGGGAAGGGGGGGGACGATAGCGGCCCCCCCTCCCTCCTGAACCGTACCAGGCCACATGCCCTCAACATGGGGGGTTTGGTGCTCTGGGGCAGGGGGGCGACCTGCGGCCCCCCCACCCCAGAGCACCCTGCCCCCATGTTGATGAGGACAGGGCCTCTTCCCGACAACCCTGACCGTTGGTTGTCGGGGTCTGCGGGCGGGGGGCTTATCGGAATCCGGGAGCCCCCTTTAATAAGGGGGCCCCCAGATACCGGCCCCCCCACCCTATGTGAATGAGTATGGGGTACATCGTACCCCTACCCATTCACCTGGTGGAAAATAAATGGAAATAAAAACACAACACAGTTTTTAAAAGTATTTTATTGCACCGCTCCGGAGGTCTTCTTCCGACTTTGGGGGTCTCCGGTGTCGTCGCAGCGTTCTCCGGTTCTTTCTTCTACCGGGCCTCCGCTAACTTCTTTTTAGCTCTTTTGCTAACGGAGGCCCGGTCTTCTCCATCGCCTTCTTCTTCTCCCGCTCTCCGGTTCTTCTCCCGCTCTCCGGTGTCGTCGCCGCGTTCTCTGGTTCTTTCTTCTGCCGGGCCTCCGCTAACTTCTTTTTAGCTCTTTTGCTAGCAGAGGCCCGGTCTTCTCCGTCGCCTTCTTCTTCTCCCGCTCTCCGGTTCTTCTCCCGCTCTCCGGTGTCGTCGCCGCGTTCTCCGGTTCTTTCTTCTGCCGGGCCTCCGCTAACTTCTTTTTAGCTCTTTTGCTAACGGAGGCCCGGTCTTCTCCGTCGTCTTCTTCTTCTTCTTCCGCTCTCCGGTTCTTCTCCCGCTCTCCGGTGTCGTCGCCGCGTTCTCCGGTTCTTTCTTCCGCCGGGCCTCCGCTAACTTCTTTTTAGCTCTTTTCCTAGCAGAGGCCCGGTCTTCTCCGTCGTCGCCGTCGGCGTCTTCTTCCCTCTTCTCCTCCTCGATGTTGACTCGTCGCTTCCTCTCGCAGTAATGGTAAATCTTCGGTCCGCAGAGATTAATCTATTCTTCACATGACGTCACAGTCACATGCTCCGGAGCACATGTGCACATGACGTCACAGTCACATGCTCCAGGGCACATGTGCACATGACGTCACAGTCACATGCTCCAGGGCACATGTGCCCCGGAGCATGTGACTGTGACGTCATGTGAAGAATAGATTAATCTCTGCGGACCGAAGATTTACCATTACTGCGAGAGGAAGCGACGAGTCAACATCGAGTAGGAGAAGAGGGAAGAAGACGGCGACGACGGAGAAGACCGGGCCTCTGCTAGCAAAAGAGCTAAAAAGAAGTTAGCGGAGGCCCGGTGGAAGAAAGAACCGGAGAACGCGGCGACGACACCGGAGAGCGGGAGAAGAAGACGACGGAGAAGACCGGGCCTCTGCTAGCAAAAGAGCTAAAAAGAAGTTAGCGGAGGCCCGGCAGAAGAAAGAACCAGAGAACGCGGCGACGACACCGGAGAGCGGGAGAAGAACCGGAGAGCGGGAGAAGAAGAAGGCGATGGAGAAGACCGGGCCTCCGTTAGCAAAAGAGCTAAAAAGAAGTTAGCGGAGGCCCGGTAGAAGAAAGAACCGGAGAACGCTGCGACGACACCGGAGACCCCCAAAGTCGGAAGAAGACCTCCGGAGCGGTGCAATAAAATACTTTTAAAAACTGTGTTGTGTTTTTATTTCCATTTATTTTCCACCAGGTGAATGGGTAGGGGTACGATGTACCCCATACTCATTCACATAGGGTGGGGGGGCCGGTATCTGGGGGCCCCCTTATTAAAGGGGGCTCCCGGATTCCGATAAGCCCCCCGCCCACAGACCCCGACAACCAACGGCCAGGGTTGTCGGGAAGAGGCCCTGTCCTCATCAACATGGGGGCAGGGTGCTTTGGGATGGGGGGGCCGCAGGTCGCCCCCCTGCCCCAGAGCACCAGACCCCCCATGTTGAGGGCATGTGGCCTGGTACGGTTCAGGAGTCTGAGCGTGCTCGGATAAGGGTCTGGTTTGGATCTTGAGGGGACCCCCTCGCCGTTTTTTCGGCGTAGGGTTCCCCTTCAAATCCAGACCAGACCGAAGGGCCTGGTATGCCCCTGGAGGGGGAACCCACGCCGTTTTTTTCTTTAAAACTTGGCGTGGAGTTCCCGCTCAGGATTCATACCAAACGCAGTGCCTGGTATTGGCGGGAATCCGCGTCAGATCCCCACCTATCGGCAATGCGTGTCGCTCATCGTGAAAGGAACATTTTTTCCTTTCCCGATGATGAGACAGCTCGGCGCTGGCTCTCACGACGGAGCTCATAGGGTGTCAATGTCGCCGCTAGAAGCGGCGATATTGACACAATATCGGCGGCACCTACTGTATGAAAGTAGCATTTCATGCTAAACAATAAAAATAATTGTTAAAGTATATGTATGTTCCTACTGTCAGCAGTGGTCTCATCTCTTGTAGCTAGTATAAAATTAATAATATGCCCAAAGATCAAGCTTAACAAACATAAGATAAACATTTTCTCAAGTTCAGAATTTTCCCTGTATGCACAAACCTGTGTAGATCAACAATATCAACCAAAATATGTTCCAATGTTCAAAGTGATTGTAATATTTTTTTTTGGCCCTGATTCTTCCCTTTCCGGGTGTTCCCCGTCGGTGCTCTGGGCTTCTCCTCTTCTCCATGAGCCATCATGGGAATCCACCCTCTATTGTGGCACATGTGCAGGCTTGATCTCGGCCCTGCCACCGCTCCCTGGATTTGATTGACAACAGTAGAAACCAATGGCTCCTGCTGGTCTCACTAAGTCCAGTGAGGAAGGAGAGAGAGAGCAGGGCCGCTACTCTTGGGCACAGCGCTGGATCAAGATCAAGCCCAGGTAAGTATTTAGGGGGGCTGGGAGTGAAGCTGTACATAAAAGGTTTTATATATATATATATATATATATATATATATATATATATTCATATATGCGGCCTCGGCTTTCGGGGGTTATACCGGGATGATGCCCGCAGCTGCAGGCATCATCCCGGTACCGTTGTTTAGAGCCGGCGATTGGTTATCCAGGCTAAAAGCCGCTCGGTTGTTATACCGGAGGAGCGGGAGGGGACACCCCCCTCCCGCTGCCTCCCGCCGCTCTGACCGGGCCTCCTGCCCCACCGGGAGACCCGATCTACGATCCGCCACCTCCAGTGCCTAGCCACAGACTGGAATGAAGCCGTAAATGGCTTTGATTCAGTCTCCTCAATGTAAACACGGAAGCGACGTCACAACGTCACTTCCGGGTTACTCGACTGCCAATGGCGCCGGATTTAAAAAAAATACACAGTATTTAGAATTGCCGTTTTCAGCGATCTGAATACTTTGATGTGCAAAGGAGGGATCGGGGGTCTTTTAGACCCCCGATCCCTCCATAAAGAGTACCTGTCACCACATATTACTGTCACAAGGGATGTTTACATTCCTTGTGACAGCAATAAAAGTGATCAAATAAAAAAAAATAAAAAAACACAATTTAATATTATAAAAAAAAAATAAAAGAAATAAGAAAAAAAAAAGGATTTAAAGCACCCCCGTCCCCGCGAGCTCGCGCAACAAAGAAAACGCATATGGAAGTCGCGCCCGCATATGTAAACTGTGTTTAAATCACACATGATCAGAGCGAGAGCAATAATTCTAGCACTAGACCTCCTCTGTAACTCTAATCTGGTAAACGTAAAAAAAGTTTAAAGCATCGCCTATGGAGATTTTTAGGTACCGTAGTTTGTCGCCATTCTATGAGTGCGTGCAATTATAAAGAATAACATGTTTGGTATCTATTTACTCGGCGTAACATCATCTTTCACATTATACAAAAAAATTGGGTTAACTTAACTTTTTCATTTTTTTTAAATTCATGAAAGTTAATTTTTCCCAAAAAGTTGCGTTTAAAACACCGCTGCACAAATACCGTGTGACATAAAATATTGCAACAATCACCATTTTATTCTCTAGATTCTCTTCTAAAAATATATATATATATATAATGTTTGGGGTTCTAAGTAATTTTCTAGCAAAAAAATATGGATTTTAACTTGTAAACACCAAATGTCAGAAATAGGCTTAGTCATGAAAGGGATTTTATTATCCAGAAATAATATTTCCTCTGAATCTGACCAATCTAACTGGCTATTGGAATAACTCCACACCCAACACACATATTTACATTGTTCACTGATCTATGGGAATATCCAAAATCCATTGATCTTAGTACCATATATTATTAGTTTCTTGACTTGATAAATGATTGATATACTGTATATGGCTACCATGCAAAATAATTCAGCTTTGTATTCATTAAAGTGATGTGTAATCTCTTTTTATCACGTTTTATACTTTTCACACATGGAACAGAGATAAAGAACAACAGATCATAAAAATATACATGTGACCATCATAATAAAAACAGAAGTACAAAAGTGACATTGGTTCACATATTGGTACATAGAACACAGTGGTACTCTCTAAATTAAAGAGAGAATAAAATAGTACAATGCGCCAAATGGACGTATTTTTTTTTTTCACTTAAGTTTTTATTTTCATCAGCAAAAAGTCATTACAGAATCATAAATATTAAAGATGATTACAATTGACTTCACATAAATCTCAGGTATTATTACCATAGAAACTTGGACAAATTATCACCTTAAAAACCATTACTGACAGTATTTAAATAAAAAGTATTAATGTCTAGCCTCATCTTGGTCGTGTATATAATCAAGTAATCTTATAAACTAATAATAACTTACATTAAGAAAATCTAGTTCCCACAAGAATAAACCGAAAATATGAGGGACTCCTACTCCCCTCCCCAGCCACCCCTAATGGGAACACACTGTGACTAGGAAGGAGAGGGCGCCCCCCGCCCGGCCTTTGTATCTCCACCAACAATCGTCGGTGGAGACGAGTAGAGAGATATAATAGAAATTTGTCATTTGTACATGCAAAAAACAATACTCGACCTTAGAATGAAAACTAAGAATTGTTCTTAGACTGTTAGAGCTAAGTTTAACAGTTTAAGTCTCTAACAAAAAGAAAGAATCTGAACCTGAAACTGTTATATTTTATCCGGTGAAATAAAACAATAAACATATTATAAATAATAAAAGTCCATGCCAAAAGAGAAAAGTATAGGATAAAAAAAAAGAGAAAGAAAAGGAGGAGAGAGATAAGAAGAGAGAGAGAAAAAAAAAAAACAAGATATGAAATGAAAAGATTATAGAATGCCTGCAATCCAAATATACATTCCAAAGATCAGTGATTGGTGTTGACAACCGAGTTATGTGACAAAGAGATTCCCATAAATCGCGCCCAAGGTTCCCATATAGCTTCAAAATTAGAGGTCTCGTCTAACAAGAAGCTAACCAGTTTTTCTTGTTCCATAACCCAAGAAACTTTTCGTTTCATGGATAATATAGATACCGAAGGTTTCTTCCATGCCTTTGCAATAGTTAGTTTTGCTCCCGTTAAAATAAACAAAATTAGTTTACGAGTGACTTTAGGAATATGAGGTAAATGCCCATTAAGCAAAGTAATTGTGGGCGATTGATGTATCGGGCAACCTGTGACATTGCGTAAAATGTGAAATACCTTATTCCAAAATCCACGAATTCTTGGGCATTCCCACAATATGTGGATTATAGAACCCAGTCCCTGACACCCCCTAAAACAAAGAGGTGAAACAGAGGGGTACATAACTGCCAATCTCGTGGGAACTAGATACCATCTTGTAAAAAGTTTTATATTAGCCTCTATGAGCGAGGTGTTGTAGAGGCCTGAAGTCGAGCGAGAGTAGCTAGCATGCCAATCCACAATATTTCTATCAATTAGGAGTTCCTTCTCCCAAGCTAACATGTATGGTAGTTTCACCAAATTGGATGCCAGTGACTTGTAGATCACAGAGATCCTCCCCCTTCGCTCCACGGCCCACCCACACAAAGTTTCATAATCAGTAAAGTCTCGGGATGAATATCCAGATTTACACTTAGAAATCTCGGTTTTTCGGATAAAGGGAGATCTAATTTGTTCATAAAATATTCAATAGGTAAAGGGCCTGTAGAGGAAAAAAATTGACCAATGCGGTACAACCCCTTGTCATACCACCATTTAAAGTTTTGAAGATCCAAACCTTGATTAAAAAAGGGGTTTTGGAACAACAGGGTCAAAGGTTGAGCTTTAGAGACCAGCGAGGGAAGTTTCCGAAGTGAATCCCATAAAGAGAAGGATTGTGAGAGAGATGGTGATAAGATGGGAGGTCTATTTTTGGGAGGGCACCATAACAAGTGTATTAGTGATGAGGATGGAACAGCTTGATTTTCAATTGATATCCAATCAGGAAGTTCTGTGTTAAAATATAAGACAGAAAGTTGCGCCAGTCGTGCTGCTTGGAAGTACCATAAGAGATTCGGTAGGCCTAACCCACCCTGTTTGGGAAGGTTAAATAGGCATCGGTTTGAGAGTCGTGGACCTTTATTGTTCCAAATGAATTTAGTGAGCTTACTTTGAAAAGATTTCAAATGATCACTTTTGATTGGAATAGGAAGTGAACAAAATAAATATAAAAGCCTGGGCAAAAGGGTCATCTTGACTGAGTTAATCCTGCCAACCCAAGAAATATTGTGCGACTCCCAGTCTCTAAGATCGAGTTTAAGTTTCTTGTACATAGGAGGGTAATTAGCTTGATATAGATTTTCAAATTTAGAGGTAAGATTGATTCCTAAGTATTTAATGGAAGAGCTGCTCCGCTTGAATTGGTATGCTATCTGTAAATCAGACACTATAGAATCTGGGAGAGACACGTTAAGAGCTTGAGATTTAGACATATTAACTCTGAGACCTGAAAGAGTCGAAAACTTATTAAGCAATGAGCAAATCTCCGGTAAAGAGGACCGAGGAGAAGTGACAAACAGTAAAAGGTCGTCTGCGAATAAAGCACATTTATGGGTATCTTCACCACATTGTACCCCCCCCCGATATTTGGATTACTACGAATGGCAATGGCTAAAGATTCGATCATAATAGCGAATATCAAGGGGGATAGGGGGCAACCTTGACGTGTACCTCTTCCAATCTGAATTGGGTCGGAAAAAATTCCTTGCATTCTGATTCTAGCCTTAGGATTGGAATAAAGGGCTTCTAAAATTCCTAACATATTCTGTCCAAATCCCCAGCATTTAAGTACAGCGAATAGATATGTCCATGACACTGAATCGAATGCCTTCTGGAGGTCCAGTGACAGTAACATACCTTCCTGTTTATGACCTCCCTCCCAATTAGATTGTAGGATTGATACTAGGTCAACCGCTCTTCGCACCTGATCAGGACCTTGCCTACCGGGTATAAAACCAACCTGATCTTTGTGAATATAAGATCCTATAAAAGAAGCCAGTCTGTTCGCTAATATCTTGGTCAATATTTTGAGATCATTATTGATTAAGGAGATTGGTCTGTAGTTTTCAATTTGACTAGTATCTTTATCCGGTTTTGGGATCACAGAAATATAAGCCATATTTAGTTAATTATCTATCGGGGAACCTTTAGTCATAAAATTAAAAAGTCTAGTTAGGTAAGGAGTTAGGATATCTGAAAATGTTTTGTAATATGGTGTGGAGAAACCATCAGGTCCAGGAGCTGTTCCCCTCTTTAAAGCTTTTATGACATCTGAAACCTCTTCATTTGAAATAGGAGCATCCAATTCTTCTCTATGAGTATCTGTTAATTTCGGAATATGTAATTTATCTAAGAATTCCTCTAACTCAGTAGAGACAGAGAGATTTTCAGCCATATATAACTTAGAATAAAAATCCTGGAATGCCTTAAAAATATGTTGTGAATTCAAAGTAAAAGAGCCATCTGCCTGTTTAATCTTTGGGAGAGCTTGTGAACGGAATCTAGGTGAAAGTTTACGTGCCAACATAGGACCCAACTTGTCTCTCATCTGGTAAAATTTCGCCCCAGACCATTTAATAGATTTTTCAGCTTTCGCCGTAAGAGCCAAGTTAATAGTGCTCGTGTAACTCGTGCTGCATCCAATGTGGATATAGGAACACTAGAAGGACTTTTCTTATGTTTCTTGCACAACTCAGCGAATTCTTTCTCCAATCTCTCAATCTCAACCACCCTCTCTCTCTTCTTCCTGGCCGCTATTTGAATTAACTTGCCTCTAATAGTCACCTTATGAGCTGCCCATAAAGTTTCTGGAGAGACATCCCCTCCATCATTAAAGTGGAAATAATCCTTCAATGCTTCCTGAATTTCCGCCACTACTACGGGGTCCGTCAATAAAGACTGGTTGAGAGTCCAGTGTGAAGCCTGTGTACCGGGGAAATCCCTTCTAATAGCCAAAAGAATCATCTAATGGTCTGACCAAGCAGCTTCCACTATAGAGGAAGAAAGAGCTAGTGGAATATGGTGCGTGGAGATCCAAATGTGATCAATACGGGAATAGGACTGGTGCGGATTAGAGTAGTGTGTAAAATCTCGTTTTTTTGGATGGAGTTCCCCCCATATATCCGTCAATCTGGATTGAAAGATTAATCGAGCAATCTGAACACTTGTTTTATTGGGCCTAACAACTTGTGCTCTTAAGGGTTTGGATTTGTCCAGACTAGAATCAAAAGCTGTGTTAGAGTCCCCACCCATAACTATGATCCCCTCCATAGACGGTCCAAGAGACTGAAACAATTGTTTAAAAAACTGTTTTTGTCCTCTGTTAGGAGCGTAGTAAGATATGAAGGTATATAGCTTATTATCGATAGTTCCCTTGACCAATAGGAACCTTCCCTCCTGGTCTCTGAGTTCCAACTTAAGATTGAATTTGCAATTCTTAGAAAATAATATTGCCACTCCCTTGGTCTTATCTTCAGCATTAGACAAGTAAAAAACTGGAAAGTGAGCATGAAGAAACAATGGGGTGTACCGCCGAGGGAAATGGGTCTCTTGTAAGAGCACTACATCAATATGACGGGATCGATAGACCTGGAGGGCTTTGCTTCTTTTGACTGGGGAATTTAATCCCTGGGTGTTGTGAGACACAACACGGAGGGGTAAAGAGTTAGTGTTAGTGCCGGCCATGGAGCAAAAGGGGGAGAGCCCGAGATAACCCACAGACACCTACCTTTCTCCAGGAGGAACCAAGGGCATATAAGGAAAGATCATTCACTATGTTAGGGGATGATATACATAGAATCACTTCACAGGTAAATCTCAATGACATGTAGGCTGAAAAAGAAAAAAAAGTTAGAATGAAAGAAGAAGAAGAAAAAAAATATTCAAATAAAAATAATATCAGTTGTAAAACGCAGTGTAACGAAAGGCCTAAATGAGGCCCAGAATGGGAGGATGAGTAAGGCTCCCTTCCCTCATTCAGAACAAAATAAGTAGTATAGCCCATATGTACGGCTATATACTTACCTCCCAGCATGGTTTACAACCACACTGAACGATAGGTGGAGGCACAATGCCACAGCACCAGCCAGTGACAGCACTCAAACAAACAATGTAATATTAAATGAACGGAACCAAACATTCCTGGATTTCCAATACAATAGCAACTAAGATCAGTTTAACTATTAGAATTTTTAAACAAGAAAAAAAAAAGAAAAACAACCCCACTATCTATTAGCAATTTAGCAACAGGACCATGTGTCAAAAAAGAGTTGCACAGGAAATCCAAAAGTCAGTGTAATGAAATGTGTTTCCTCCTAAGGAACCTACAGGGGGGAAAAAAAGATGAAACGCAGTAGAGTCATGTAAATCCTCTTCATGGGGGGATGTTATCCTTTACTCTCTTAATTTTGGACATCTCCCAAAGTGGCACAGTCGGGCTCGGAGGCGATTGGCGTTTAGATGACCCCTGCGCAGAGGGAGAGGTATCCATGTTTGAATCCAGCGTAATGAGTCTCAAGTCAAGTAACATGCGTTCTCCTTCTGGGAAATTGTGAAAAACATGTTGCTTCCCATTTTACGTAAATTTTAGGGCAAAAGGGAAGGCCCATCGGTATTTATTTTCTTTTTTGGTCAGGGCTGCAAGGAGCGGTTTCAAAGATCTCCTCTTTTGGATGGTGTATGGAGATATGTCAGAAAAGATTTGAATAGAAGCACCTTGGAACTGTATCTGATCTTGTTGGCGGGATATTTTCATCACTTCTTCCTTGACAGAAAAAAAGTGGGGTTTTACTATAATGTCCCGTGGAGATCCGTCCTTCCTGAGGGGTCCTAAGGATCTATGCGCTCTTTCCAGTTCCAGTTTATTAGCTGGAATCTAAGGGAGCAAATTTTTAATAAAATCTTTCACAGTTGTATGAACATCAGTAATGGATTCAGGCAGTCCTCTGATGCAAAAGTTTTCCCTTCTTGAATGATTCTCGAGGTCATCTATTCTTGCTTGAGCGGTATCAAGCTGATCCTGCAGGAACTGCAAATGATCAGAATTCTGGTTTGTCTTAGTTATAGTAAAATCTAGCTTATGCTCAATATGTTCTATCCTGTTTCCCAGGTTCTGAAAGTCTGCTTTAATTTCTCCTGTGATCCTGTCAGCATTTGCAGCTAACCTTTTGTCCAGCATATCAGAAATCATGGTAAAAAGTTCAGTCATATTAAAAGACATATCAGGAGCCTGTTCAGGATGTGTATTGGGAGAGCCTATGTGAGGTAAATTCACTTCATGAGGTGGAGGACCCTCAGTTCCCACATAGGTTTAGGTTTAATTTAAGTTCAGAAGGTTGTAAGGTAGCAGAGGAGTCTAAGCTCAATGACTGTGCGTTATATGGGAGAGTAGCAGGCTGAATAACTTGCCTGCTAGTTGAGGAGACATCATTAGCAGTCTGTATCTTATTCTGAGGTGCGGCAGCCATCTTGGAATTATCCAGTTTTTCAGAGCGCTTGTATTTGTGTTTCAGCGCTTTTTTATATGCCTTACCTGGCATAGGTAGGTGCCTGGCACTATCTGCTGACTTTCCCTGTGGTTTTAACTGAAGTATAGCTTATTTTTCCGCCGCTATTAGCGCTGTTTAGCTGGCGCTGAGCGGAGCTCCGGTCCTAAGCCTCCATCACAGGAGCCCCCGCGCATGCGCCTCAAATGGACGTATTTTAAGGCAGTACACGTACACATAAGTATCCAGAGGGTCATATCTCAGAGACAGAAATATATTGGGGATATTAGAGACATCAAACATCAGTATAAGTGGTAGGTATATCAGTACCAGGATCCATATAATTACTGCTATTAGGCAGATAATCAGCAAGACGGTGATAACCAAGCAAATGGGTAGTGATCTGTGGTTTGACCTCACAGTAGAAAAAATAGATAAGGGAGGGAAGAAGTATTTAGGAACAAAGTAGGGAGAGAATAAAGAGAAAAAAAAGGGGGGACTGGAGGAGGAAGGAGACAGAAATAAGGGGGAATGATATGAGGTATAGTGAAGCTGGAGCATCCACTGTAAAAGGAAAATTAAAAAAGTAAAAGTTTTTTTTTTTTTAATACAAACATGTTATACTTACAGTATCTACACTGTGCAAGGGTATTGCACAGAGCAGCTCTGGACTTCCTCTTCTAGGGTCCCATGTTGGTTCTCTCAGCTCCTCCTCTTCTTGGTGCACTACCATAGGAAGCCGCTTCCTTTGGGAGTTCACTTGCAGGCTCACTCCTGAGCCAGGCTTTGTGCATCTATTGACACACAGAGTGTGGCTCAGTTCCGCTTCCTCCTCACAGGATTTTATTGATAGCAGCAGGAGCCAATTGCTCCTGCTTCCTCAGCAAAGCCTGTAAAAGCAGAGAGAGGGAAGAGAGCCAGATGGCAACAGTGCTGAATAAAGTGAGGTGGCCTAAACACAAACATCAATAACAGACAAAAGGCTTGAATAAATACTGAGGCATCTGGCCAAATATAAAGTGGAGTTACAAAGGTCCTAGAGGCAATGGAAGGCAACAAGGTCTGAGGGAAGACCCTTGATGGTCCTGCACCTCCAACAAGTACTGTGAAGCCCTGTACACACGCTCGGTTTTCACAGCGGTAAAAAGTCCTCTGTGAAAACCGAGGGGAATGCCGAGAACCCGGCAGGAAAACTGCCATGGAGCTTTGGCAGGGAATCCCGGCCGTGTGTATGCTCCATGGGCACTGCCTCGCAGTGTTTCCCATATAGTATTAGTAAATCCGGCAGAAAAAAAATGCCGGGAATCCTGACGGGAAAATAGAGAGCAGGTTCTCCGGCAGTTTTCCCGGCGAGGGAGCATACACACGGCCGGTTTTCATGGCAAAAAGCTCTCCCAGCTGTTTTCTTGCCGGGAAAACTGGCCGTCTGTACAGGGCTTAAGAGAAAAACCAGCAGATGAAACAGCGTAAGTACATGTTCCCAAAACTAGCACCAATTTTAAATCAATTTTAAATGCCTACCAAGTTATGGGCTGCAGTTTTCCAGTTTCTCTGCTACCATTGTAGAAGTTTCTTGCTAAAAAAATAAATAGTGAAACACTTGCACTTGCTATTGCAACTTTTAATTAACAGTAAGAATGTTACAGTGACACTCTACATTAGTTAACTCAATAGATTTTAAAGGCAGGCAGGCTTAAAATACATGAGATTTCTTCTTCATGTATCCTGTCTAACAAATAGACATAATGTGTTCTGAAGGTTTACATTTCAAACTGTGTTAGCTCATAAATTGCGCCATTTAAACACTAGCTTATCAAGTTTTAACTTGATGTGACAAAAAAGCTTGTATATAATGCAAAAAGTAACAAATAGAAACCAGACTGCAAACACATAAACAAAAATACCCCACTGTAAATTACATGTTACAATGTGAAGTGTCAATAGAAAGTGTTCCCTTTTTCTGCAGCTTCATGTCTACATGCACTGACTACAGTGGAAGTTAAAGTGGTTGTCACATTTTCCCAGGAATGTTTTTTTAGATGATGGCAGTTGTGGTGTTCTACTCTGAAAATATCTGGATGCTGCAATACAGTGGTGGTAGCAGAGATATTTGCACAAGAATGCAGTAGTTTTATAGGTAGGTGCTGGAGCCTTACTGTGGTTGTTTTGCTCCAATCTTTGTAATCCACTCATGTGAGGTAACTTTGGTTTTACAATCCTTGGCTGTGATTTTACCATTATAAACTTATGACCCCTGCACTCTATGAATTACACACTCTTGACCCCGAATATCCTCGGGTGTCATTTTACCATGCCCCAATATGAGGAGCTTTTACCAAGTTCCTCAGTTTGGTCACACCCACAATTTGAAACAGTGCACTACACGGCACTACATTTACTACTAATACTACTATTAGCTCAGCCCCTTGCACCACTCTGTGTCCCACCCCCATTCTCAGTCCCACTGACTTTCATAAATTCCCAGGTATGAATTTTAGGTTGGAATAAAGTGGGTTATGATGTAATGAAAAAGGGACATATGTTAATGTTTCTAACCACTATGTATATACAATAGAAAATAGAAAAAAAGGCTTTGCATAAGTTACTATATAGTACTGGATAATAGTACATAGGCAAAGAGCTTAACCACTTGCCTACTGGGAACTTTTACCCCCTTCCTGACCAGGCCAATTTTAAACTTTCCGCACCATAGCAACACTGCTACATGCAAAACTGTACCCAAACAAAAATTGTTATCATTTAATCCCCATTGGGTTTTTTATTTTCTGCTGAATAAACAAAGACCAAAAATGTAGAAGACAAAAAAAAAACGATTTTTTATAGTTATAAAATTTTGAAAACAGGTAATTTTTCTCCTTCACTGATGTGCACTGATGAGGTTGCACTGATGGGCACTGAGAGGCTGCACTGATGGGCACTGATGAGGAGATACTGGTGGGCACTGATGAGGAGATACTGGTGGGCACTGATGAGGAGGCACTGGTGGGCACTGATGAGGATGCACTGATATGTCACACTGATGGGCACTGATGGGTACTGATAGGTGGCACTTATGGGCACTGGTAGGCGGCACTGTTGGGTGACACTGAGGAGGAGGCATTGATGGGCACTGATGAGGAGATACTGGTGGGCACTGATGAGGAGATACTGGTGGGCACTGATGAGGAGGCACTGGTGGGCACTGATGAGGAGATACTGGTGGGCACTGATAAGGAGATACTGGTGGGCACTGATGAGGAGGCACTGGTGGGCACTGATGAGGATGCACTGATATGTCACACTGATGGGCACTGATGGGTACTGATAGGTGGCACTTATGGGCACTGGTAGGCGGCACTGTTGGGTGACACTGAGGAGGAGGCATTGATGGGCACTTATTGGCAGCACTGGTGGGCATTGATTGGCAGCACTGGTGGGCACAGATTGGCAGCACAGATGGACACTGTTGGGACTGCACTGATAATCAGGACACTGCTAATCAGTGCCCTGATTATCAGTGTACGTGTCCCTTTTAGAGAAGCCAGTTATCGACTCTCTTCTCCTCTCCTCATGCTGACAGCATGAGGAAAGGAGTAACGATAACCGGCTTCTATTTACATCCGTGATCAGCTGTGATTGGACACAGCTGATCATGTGGTAATGAGCCGCTGATTGGCTCTTTACCTCAATCTGTGATCAGCATTGTCCTCCGCACACTGTGATCACAGAGCACACCGCCCACTCTCCGGGCTAATTAATCTTTTTTTTTAAATATGCAGCTTTCATTAAGGTAGTATCTTGTGATCATACCATGAAAGTCCCTGTCTAGGGACTTTGTGTCAATCACCCAACTGTTCTCCTGTATTGTCACTCTGTCACAAGCACTTTCATTGGAGACTATAAATAGATGTTTTAACCAGGGGGTGTTTTATGAATGCAGTGGGCCTGTGTGCAAGCTCATACCTTGGGCTCTTCTGCCAGAGAAAAACAAAGAGCAGAGCGCACAGTACGCTGCGGCAAAAACTGGGTGTGCTTTTCTGTAGCTTTTAGTGGCATTAGGTAGTGATTGCTAGTTACATAATAAATTAAAGATTACAGGGGTTTGTGGGGTTTAATTGCTGGCCCATTGGTGCCTGCACGTTCCCGTCATGGAAAATTTACTGCATAGTGCATTTTTTACTGACAACTTGAAATATTACAGAAACTCCTATTAGAAACTAAGAGAATCGATATTTAAAAAATATAAACAACATGTAAAAATTAGCAATGCCCATAACAAGTATTCTTCTTGGCTTTGCAATGAAAAGGTCAAAACAGTGTGACAAAATGTGAGCATAACTAGTATTATAAAAGACTTCAGGAACCCTAGGACTGAGCAGACCAACTGGAAAATGGTGGTCAAGGTCATGTTGCGTCTAACATTCAGAGTGGCTTTAAGGGTAATCATTAAACAGAACTACCGGTAAGCCTAGTGCCTGTATACACATATGCCACAGTACACACAAAATACTCCTAATTACTATGCCACAACTAACAGTCTCACAGACACACATGAACACCAGGACAAATAGTCTTTTCTGCACACAAAAATATTTTTTTTCTTTTTGCCTCACTGAGTGCTTCTTAACCACTTCCATGCCGGGCATTTTCACCCCCTTCCTGCGCAGGCCAATTTTCAGCTTTCAGCGCTGTCACATTTTGAATGAGAATTGTGCGGTCATGCGACGTTGTACCCAAATTATTTTTTACGCTATAAACAAAAAAAGAGCGTCAATTTTGAAAAAAACTCCCACAATATTTATAACTTTTTGCTATAATAAATATCCCAATTTTTTTTAAAAACTATTTTTTTTCTCAGTTTAGGCCGATATATATTCCTCTACGTAATTTTGGTAAAAAAAAATTGCAATAAGCGTATATTGATTGGATTGCGCAAAAGTTATAGTGTCTACAAAATAAGGGATAGAATTATGGCAGTGATCTGCGATTTTTGTCAGGACTGCGATATTGTGGCGGACAGATCGGACACTTTTGACACTATTTTGGAACCATTCACATTTATACAGCGAACAGTGCTATAAATATGCACTGATTACTGTATAAATGTGACTGGCAGGGAAGGGGTTAACACTAGGGGGCGATCAAGTTGTTAAATGTGTTCCCTAGGGCAGTGTTTCTCAACTCCAGTCCTCAAGGCGCCCCAACAGGTCATGTTTTCAGGATTTCCCTCAAATGAAACAGCTGTGGTAATTACGAAGGCAGTGAAACTGATCAAATTACCTGTGCAAAATAATGGAAAACCTGAAAACATGACCTGTTGGGGCACCTTGAGGACTGGAGTTGAGAAACAGTGCCCTAGGGAGTGATTCTAACTGTGGGGGGAGGAGACTGACTTGGGGAGGTGACCGATTGGTGTCCCTATGTACAAGGGACACACCATCAGTCTCCTCAACCAGACAGGATGTGGATCTCTGTGTTTACACACAGAGATCCACGTCCCTGCTCTGGTGACGAGCAATTGCGGGTGCCCGGTGGACATCGCGTCCACCAGGCACATGCATCGGGTCCCCAGTGATGTGGCGAGTGCGCGCGCGCGCGCTCTCCACACTGCAGGAAATCCCAGGATGTCATATGACGGCCGCCCGGAGGGACGAAGGGTTCCTGTGGCCGTTATTTGACTATACGCCGGGCGGGAAGAGGTTAATGAAGTACTTCATTAAAACTGTTGAGATAATCAATACTTTGGTCATGACAATGCAACGTACAACATATACAGAGTGAAAGAGTTGGGATTTTTTTGGCCCCGTGATATTTGTGCAAATGTCTATCAAAACAATATTTTCACTAAAAATACACTAAAATCATTATTAGTGGACACACACACTGCAAAATGTCCAAAATTCCACATGAATTCCAAATAAAAAGAAACAATAAAACTGTATTGAGTTAATTAATAACAAATATTTGTAAATTTCAAATTGCACCTTTTTGCGAAATGGTAAAAATTGCACAAAACTGTAATTAAAAAATTAGTCTAAAAATCTGAATGCTATCATTTTTACCATACGGCTTTCAGAGTTGTCACGGGAAACCCCTGTTGCATCAGAGGGGGCGGGGTCCCCCGTTACACTACAGGGAAGCCGCCGGAAACCCCCGTTGTGTCAGAGGGGGGGCGGGGTCACCCATCCCACATCACGGGTGGCCCTGCCCTCGGTTACTTAAGAGCTGTCAGACGGCTCGCACGTCATTCGGCCGGGTGCCTCCTATGGAGGCGGTATTGTTCGCAGCGGCGGGTCGGACTTGTAGAAGGATTACGGCAATGGAATTTTTTTTCTCTTTTATTAAAGGACTTGTCCCAAGCTGTGTGTGTGTTTTTTTTTACTTTTTTTGTCACTTTTGTGGGTGAAATGGTAGGGGTACAATGTACCCCGTTACCAATTCACATAGGGGGGGCTGGCATCTGGGGGTCTCCTTTGTTAAAGGGGGCTTCCAGATTCCGATAAGCCCCCCGCCCGCAGACCCCCACAACCACCGGGCAAGGGTTGTGGGGATGAGGCCCTGGTCCCCATCAACATGGGGACATCCTCCCCATGTTGAGGGCATGTGGTCTGGTATGGTTCAGGGGGGGGGCTCTCTCTCGTCCCCCTCTCTTTTCCTGCGGCCTGCCAGGTTGTGTGCTTGGATAAGGGTCTGATATGGATT
Source organism: Rana muscosa (assembly GCA_029206835.1). Classification (NCBI taxonomy): domain Eukaryota; kingdom Metazoa; phylum Chordata; class Amphibia; order Anura; family Ranidae; genus Rana; species Rana muscosa. Next base: position 622,211,755 of record CM055122.1, on the reverse strand, counting down.
TTTGGGGGGAACCCCATGCCATTTTTTTTAATTGTGGCATGGGGTTCCCCTTAAAATCCATACCAGACCATTTTTTTTAATTTTGCGCAGGGTTCCCCTGCCATACCAGGCCTGAAGGGAATGGAATTTTGCGGGGACCCCCACGCTTTTTTTTTTTGGTTCGGGGTTCCCCTTAATATTCATACCAGACCCAAAGGGCCTGGTAATGGACTGGGGGGGGGGGGCCATGTAGTTTTTTTCAATGACTTTGATCTGTATTACCGGGACCCGACAATTCATTATAGCAGCGAGTAGTTTTCTTTTTTTCCTTTAGAAATGTAATTTTGTGCAGGGACTTTTCTAAGCACAGGAAACATGCGCTACTTTACAGGTATACTATAGACACCCCCTCCCCCCCCCCCCCAGGTACGAAATTTAAAGGAAGATTTCACTTTTATTGTTTCACTTTATGCATTATTAAAATCACTGCTCCCGAAAAAACTAACGTCTTTAAAACTTTTTTTTGCATTGATACATGTCCCCTGGGGCAGGACCCAGGTCCCCAAACACTTTTTATGACAATAACTTGCATATTAACCTTTAAAATGAGCACTTTTGATTTCTCCCACAGACTTTTAAAGGGTGGTCAGCGGCTTTCGAATTTGCCGCGAACACCCCAAATTGTTCGCTATTCGGCGAACAGCCAATGGTCGAGTCAAACTCATGTTCGACCCGAACTTAAAGCTCATCCCTAGTTAGCATTAGTATTCCACAGAAATGATTTGATGCCATCATTCCAGCATAATATTCTGATTACTATTTCCTTTATCCTGGTTTCTGGATATAAGATGCTCCTGTCTAGCCACTTAGTCATGATGCACTGGCCATATAAGATTTTATAGTTCTCATAAAGATTAGACTACTGATGTCTATAGCTCACCATTTTGCTCAATGGCAGTGCCTATAAGAACTACAGGATTGTATAAGGCTGGAGGGGATTTGAAAAATATTTAAAGTGGGAAATTTACATTTTTCTTGCGTGTATTAGCTCTCTAGCTCTATAAAACAAAATAGATAAAGAATAGAAAAGAACATATATTGAATGCTAGAATAGAGGCAAAATATAAGGATGGTTTGGGCTATTTTATGGACTCACAATACTACAAAAGTGGGTTTGTGTGTAGGTCAGTCAGTTTTAAGTCAGGGTGTAAGAGACCAATACACATATATCCATGTTATAATTACCGTATTTATCGGCGTATAACACACGCCGGCATATAACACGCACCCCAAGTTTAGGAGGGAATTTTAAGGAAAAAAACTTTTAGGAGGGAAGTTTGAGAAAAAAAACTTACATTTAAATGCCCATCAATGCAGCCTTATCAGTGTCCATCTGCAGCCTTGTCCATCATTGCAGCCTTGCCCAGTGTCCATCTGCAGCCTTGCCCAGTGCCTTTTCAGCATTGCCCAGTGCCTTTGCAGCCTTTCCAGTCTCTTAGCAGAATAGCCCTGATTTAAAATTTGTGCCGATTTCTGCTGACTGAGCGGAGAGGAGCGAGCGGAGCCGAGACACAGAAAGCCGAGTGTACTTTGGCTAGGCTCGGCTCTGCTCACAGTCCCGCCCATCTCCACTGATTGCGAGAGGAGAGGAGCGAGCGCCGCTGACATCCAGAAAGCCGAGTGTACTTCGGCTAGACTCGGCTCTGCTCACAGTCAGGGGCGGGACTGCTAGAGGAGCCGAGACTAGCCGAAGTACACTCGGCTTTCTGTATGTCAGCGGCGCTCGCTCCTCTCGCAATCAGTGGAGGTGGGCTTGACTGCGAGAGGAGCCGAGTAAAGCCGAGTGTATTCCGGCTTTGTGTATCTCGGCTCCGCTCGCTCGTTTCCTCACAATCAGCGGGGGATTGGCGGGGATCGGCGTATAACACGCACCCGCGATTTTCCCCTGATTTTAAGGGGAAAAAAGTGCGTGTTATACGCCGATAAATACGGTATGTATTGTTTAATCTTTCATTCTTACATCCAATTATAAGGAAACCCCAGACTCAGTATTCTTATTGTACCAAAATAAATGTAAATGGCAAGTAAATTTAAAAGACAATGCAAAATAAATCATTATATCCTTATTTCTTCACCTAGTTTGCCTGTTTGATTATGAGCAATGCTGCACTTTCCAAGGAACCAATAAATAAAATGCATTACCATAATTTTAATTTTTTTTTTTAAGTTAACTTACAAAAATTAAATCCAATTAATTAAACTGCCATGCCATGCAAGTATGACCTCTATATTTTACAGTTTTAAGCAAGCAAATTATGAATTAAATGTCCAGTTTAATAAACAACAATCTGTTTGATCAACTCATTTTTCAGTTAAGTGCTTTTCTCCTTGAAAATATGATACAAATTTTCAATAGCTGAAAAGAGAATAAAGCAGAAAGTAAGAAAACAATTAAAAGCCAAAATTAGTAAGCTTTCTATGTTAGTTCATATAGCAATATTGAAAAGGAGAATGTCCCTTAATGCAAAGCTTAGGTCATTTAACAAGTAATTAGCTATGGAGCCTGGTTGTGAATTTTCTAATGGAAATTTCTAAGAAAATCTGCTGGTCTGTAAAAACTCCATGACCCTTATAAATCAATTCAGCTAAAGCCCAAAACTGCATTTCTGCCTTTCTATTGAATAAAAAGGTGACAACTGAAACAGGGAGGGGTATGTGGAGAATCTGTCACTCCAACCTCCATCCCATTTAAAAACAATCCTATAAGCTTTTCTTCAAACACAGAAATATGTTCTTGTTCTTCTTTTGCTGTGTTTGTTGTCACAATGATGTAAGATTTGTCAACTTCAATCAAAGAATAAATGTATAAATCGTGCCCCCCTTGACAAGCAGGAGGTATCATGGCACCCACAACCCTATTCTTACTTAAAGTTATTGCAAACCCTCACCTTGTAAAACAACCCATTCAGTTGAACCGTTTGCCGCCCGCCCACCTTCCAATGACGGAGGGACAGTGCACCTCTTGTTCTGGGTGGACGTTATATGATGGCGCCCAGAACGCCGCATTGTTGATGGCGCGACCCCCATCTCTGTAAAGCGCGGATCATGCGGCTCTTTAACCATGTGATGGGCTGTATCCAATCACAGCCGGTCACATGTAAACATGGAAGTGCCAGTATAAGTCTCACACTTACAGAGTGTGTGGCGAGAAGAGCTGATCAGCGGCATCTCCTCGCAGGGAACACATGGACATGTAATCAGGGCACTGATCATAAGGGCCCTGATTACAGTAAAGCACCCCAGTGCCACCAATCAGTTCCCTACAGTGCCACAATCAGTGCCCATCAATGACACCAATCAGTTCCCATCAGTGCCCATTAGTGATGCCAGTTACTGCTGCCTTTCAGTGCTTATCAGTGCCTGCTCATCAGTGCCGCCCATCAGTGCCACCCATCAGTGCCGCGCATCAGTGCCGCATATCCGTGCCCATCAGTGCCGCCTATCCGTGACACCTATTAGTGCCGCCTATCAGTGCCACCTATCAGTGCCCATCAATGCCCACCAGTGCTGCCCATCAGTGCCACCTATCAGTGCTCATCAGTGCCGCATATCAGTGCCACCTATCAATGCCCATCAGTGCGGCATATTAGTGCCTCCTCATCAGTGCCACCTAATCAGTGCCCATAAGTGCCGCCTCATTAGTGCCCATAAGTGCCATCTCATCAGTGTCCATCAGTGAAGCCTATCAGTGCCCATCAGTGCCGCCTCATCAGTGCCCATCAGTGAAGGAGAAAAAATACTTATTTCCAAAACGTACTGACAGAAACTAAAAAAAAAAAAAAAAATCCATATTTTTGGTCTTTTTTTTTTTTTTTTTAATAAAAAAACCAGCAGTGATTACCGGTAAATACCACCAGAACAAAGCTCTATTTGTGTGAAGAACATTTTTTTAGGCAGAAATTGGGCTGATCTGCACAAGATATTTCCATTATAACTGACCAGATCTCTTAAGTCAATAATTGGCTAGTGGTTATAAAAGGCAGACAGGTGCACGGAGCAGGGCCCAGGGCCCAGGAGTACCTTGGTTGTGGTGACCAAAGTTATATTCATTTACACAAGTTCATGGGGTACATTGCTTAGAAGCAGCAATTCACAATCTAGCCTACTACACGCTAAGAAAAAGAGTATTTCCAGACCATTTTTTCTTTCTTAAAGACAGGTCAAATCTTTTATTATTTTATGTGATTACCACTTTAGATTAGTGAGTTAAATTTTAGCCAGATATCATCTTTAATATTGTCAGCCTAGGCACCAATTCATTTTTCAGTAGTTTCAACTAAAGCCCTAAAAGACTGAAAAGACCTGTCTGCTCCTTAGCATTGTTATCTTCTGTAATACAGCTACAATTAACTGGAACACACAGCAACATGCTGAATAGGCTTTTCAAGTGCTGCAAGATAGAGGCCCACAGATAATGGACTTCTGTTAGAAAAACAACACATGCATATAAACTAATACTGTAATAGTTTATTGTCATATTTTGTTCTGCCTTTAATCTCCTCTACCTTTACATGTTCATAGAATCTGGCTATCTTTCAGATAAGTAGCCTCTATTCAGTCACTTGAAGGTGTTATAGATAAACAACTAAGTGTGATATCTGTGATAAGGACATGGGGCCTATAAATGTGTAATTGAGGAGGAAAGGATAATTAAGAAAAGCAGTTACATTATCTGAATTGATGCATGAAACAAAGGCAAATGCACATGGTAAAATTATAAACCCTTAGGTTTTTTTTTGTTTTTTGCTGTTTTTCTTATTTTCAGCCCTGGACACCATCAGTCACTAGGACATGAGACACAGACAGTTATAAAATCTGACAATGGTTCTAGATCAGAGAGTTGGGTCCACCAAATAGGGTCTTAAAATCGATTGGATTATCAGATGAATATTTGGGATTTCTCTAATCATTTTACATTTTTTAATATTTGTAAATATTATAATTAGCACATTCAGTTTTTGTCCACTAATCCAGAGTATTTTTAAACTGCAAACTCTATAGAAGTAAATAAGGTTATCAATAAACAATTAATACATGTTAAGGAAACAACCTCATAACAAATATTGAAATTTATTGGTATTGCATTATATAGAAAAAGTAGCAAAAAGTGATGAAGATGAAGATGAAGCAAAAAGTGCACATGGCTTCATTATGCCGAATATTAGATGTGGCCTTAAGAGCCATGCAATAGCGCTCTGCCCTCTTCCTCTCACAAGACACAGAGGCAGCAGTGATAGCCATTGGCTCCTGCTGCTCTCAATCAGATCCTGTGAGGAGGGAACCTGTGGCATAGCCTAGTCACACTGTGTGTTTATATGGAAGGACACAGCCCAGCTTGGGAGCATGGCTGCACAAGTGCTCCCATAGCAGCTGGCTTTCTAAGGAATCACTCACAGAAGAGAAGGAGTGGAGAAGCTGGCAGGGGACTCCAGAAAAGGAGGTTTGGGTCCTATCTGTGCAATATCATCGCAGAGAGCAGGTAAGTATAACTTATTTTTTATTTTAGTGGAAAAAAATTGCTTTTATAACCACTTTGAATATAATCTAAAGTCCTGTACACACGATCGGATTTCCTATGGATTTTAAACTGATGGATTTTTCTATCGGAAATCCGATGAAGCTGACTTCCATCAGTCTTGCCTACACACCATCAGTCAAAAATCTGACCGTCCCAAACGCTGTGACGTAAAACACTCCGACGAGCCAAGAAAAATTAAGTTCTATGCTTCTGAGCATGCGTCGACTTGATTCTGAGCATGCGTGGGTTTTTTATCCGATGGAGTTCCCAACAGACGATAGTAATTTGCTATCGGTTTTTTTTTCCATCGGATAAATTTAAAACATGTTCTATTTTTTAGACTTTTCTGGTGTCAGTGGTCAGTGGGAGGAAAAAATCACTCTGTGTTAGTGGTCAGAGGGGGAAAATGGCTAGCTATCAGTGGGAAGAAAAAATAGACTATGTAAGTGGGGAGGAAAAAAATACACTGGTGTCAGTGGTCAGTGGGTGTAAAAAAATGCCCCAGTATCAGAATATACCGGTGTCAATGATATGAAAAAATACCGTTGGTCAGTGGGAGGAAAATTGTGCATCAAGAAGGTCAGAGTGAAAAAAAATTGATGTTATAGGGAAGAGGGGGTGAGGGGTGCACACCTTTCACCACCTCTCCCTAACCTACCAATGCCAATCCACAGAACCCCCGTAAGGGAGCGGTCTAAAGATGTACTTGGATTGACAAATGCATACACATAACCCTCTCTAATCTGACACTGCCCATCTCCAAAGCCCATGTGAGGGAGGGGTCTGGGGACACACTTGGATTGGCTGGTACATACTCATTGGTACTGCACTAAGAGAAACAAGACCAGAGACCGAAGGGAGGAACAAATGGGTAGGGATGAGCCGAACACCCCCCCTGTTCGGTACGCACCAGAACCTGCGAACAGACCTAAAGTTTGCGCAAATACAATGGACTCAAACGTTCGAAATCAAAAGTGCCAATTATCATGGCTAATATGCAAGTTATTGTCCTAAAAAGGGTTTGGGGACCCGGGTCCTGCCCCAGGGGACATGTATCAATGCAAACAAAAGTTTTAAAAATGTCAGTTTTTAAAACTTTTTTTTGCATTGATACATGTCCCCTGGGGCAGGACCCGGGTCCCCAAACACTTTTTATGACAATAACTTGCATATAAGCCTTTAAAATTAGCACTTTAGATTTCTCCCATAGACTTTTACAGGGTGTTCCGCGGCTTTTCGAATTTGCCGCAAACACCCCAAATTGTTCGCTGTTCAGCGAACGTGCGAACAGGCAATGTTCGAGTCGAACATGAGTTCGACTCGAACTCGAAGCTCATCCCTACAAATGGGGGAAGGAATATGATAGGTAGGAGCTTATAGGTGAAGGAGGTGAATGAGTGTGATGTTTTTACACATAGTGATGTATGGAGAGAAGAAAGACGTGTAGTGGTAGACATAAAAACAGAGGTACTGTAATTGGTAAGTACAAAAAATGAATTACATAGACGGGCAGCAGGATATAATCAGGACTATCCTGGGGTCTACAGGGCCATTGGATTACACTCATGTTGAATAGCCCTGTAAATTCTAGGACTTTGGGGAAGTATGAATGAAGTGTTCTGCTTATAACACAGACTAAGCATCAAGTTACAAAGCTTGAATAATAAGCACAATAATAGATTTTCAACTATACTACCCACAACTAATTAACATAGTGCCAGTACTACCACAGATCTTTGTGTGCATGACATTCTGTATATTAAAGTGGTTTTAAAGGCTGAAGTTTTTTTTTTACCTTCATAAAACCTTCAGTAAAGGTGGATCTGGGCTGCTCTGTGCAAAACCATTGTACAGAGCAAGTAAGTATAAAAAAAAATCTACTTTTAACCACTTTGCGTCCGTCATACGACTAATGACGGCCGCAAAGTGGTTCTATAACGCCGGGAGGCCGTCATTATACGGCCTCCGCTCCTCCGGCCACTGGGGGGCGCATGCCCGGCGCATCACTGAGATGCCGATGCGCGTGCCTGGCGGCCGCGATGTCCGCCAGGTACCCGCGATCGGCTGGGACACAGACAAGGACATGGTTCTGTGTGTGTAAACACACAGATCCATGTCCTGTCAGATAGAGAGGAGACATAGGGACACAGATCGGTCTCCTCCCCCAGTCAGTCCCCTCCCCCCCACAGTAGCAATCACTCATAGGGAACACATTTAACCCCTTCCTCGCCCCCTAGTGTTAACCCCTTCCCTGCCAGTCACATTTATACAGTAATCAGTGCAGTTTTATAGCACTAATCGCTGTATAAATGTGAATGGTCCCAAAAATGTGTCAAAGGTGTCCGATGTGTCCGACGCAATATCGCAGTCCTGACAAAAATCGCAGATTGCCGCCATTACTAGTAAAAAAATAAAAATAAAAAAAATGTCAGAATTCTATCCCCTATTTTGTAGGCGCTATAACTTTTGCACAAACCAATCACTATACGCTTATTGGGATTTTTTTTAACCAAAAATATGTAGAAGAATACGTATCGGCCTAAACTGAGGAGAAAATCGTTTTTTTTTTAAAAAAATTGGGATATTTATTATAGCAAAAATCCAAAAATATTGTGTTTTTTTTTTTAAATTGACGCTCTTTTTTGGTTTATAGGGCAAAAAATTAAAACCGCAGAGGTGATCAAATACCACCAAAAGAAATCTCTATTTGTGGGAAAAAAAGGACGTCAATTTTGTTTGCGAGCCACGTCGCACGGCCGCGCAATCGTCATTCAAATCGACGCAGTGGCGAAAGCTGAAATTTTGCCTGGGCAGGAAGGGGGTTTATGTGCCCAGTAAGCAAGGGGTTAATATCACTTTAAGTATTTTGCCGCGTACACACGACCGTTTTTAATGTCATTGAAAAAAATTACGTTTTTCTCGACGTGATTCTTCTCAAGCCTGCCTTGCCTACACACTATCATGAAAAAAAATGCTTGAGCAAAGCGCGGTGACGTACGAAATGTACGACGGCACTATAAAGGGGAAGTTCTATTCGTATGGCGCCACCCTTTGGGCTGCTTTTGCTGATCCTTGTGTTAGTAAAGTTTGGTGAGAGATGATTCACGCTTTTCAGCCTCGTGCTTTTCAGTCCGTTACAGCGTGACGAATGTGCTATCTCCATTACAAACACTAGTTTTACCAGAACGAGCGCTCCCGTCTCATCACTTGCTTCTAAACATGCGCGTTTTTTTCATGACGAGAAAAACGACGACGTGAAAAACGACGAGAAAAATGAGAGCATGTTCCAAATTTTTAATGGCCATTTTTCACGTTGTGAAAAATGCTCTGGAGCCCACACACGATCGTTTTTAACCACTTGCCGACCGCGCCATGGACAAAAGACGTCCACAGCGCGGTCGAGTTATCCAGGGTGGACGTCCCAGGGACGTCCTCCCAGAATCTTGCTCCCGCGCGCCCCCTGGGGCGCGCTCCAGGATATGTCCGTGACCGCCGGGTCCGGAAGACCCGGCGCATCACGGATCACGGTAGATGGCCTCTAATCGCGGCCGTTTACCACGTGATCGCTCCGTCAAATGACGGAGCGATCACTTGTAAACAGACCGGCGTCATGTGATGACGCCGGTTCCTCCCTCCCCTCTCTGTACCGATCGGTACAGTGTGAGAGGAGAGGGGAGGGAGCGGATCATGTCCGCTCCCTCCCCCATGTCAGATCATGTCAGCTGTGGGCTGGATCTGTGACAATTGTAGTCACAGATCCAGCCATCCATCCATCCCTGCTCAGCCATCCCTGTGCAATACCCTGCCAATACTCTGCAATACACCCTGCCAATACTCTGCAATACACCCTGCCAATACTCTGCAATACCCTGTGCAATACCCTGTGCAATACCCTGTGCAATACTCTGCAATACCCTGTGCAATACTCTGCAATACCCTGCTAATACTCTGCAATACACCCTGCCAATTCTCTGCAATACCCTGTACAATACCCTGTGCAATACCCTGTGCAATACTCTGCAATACCCTGTGCAATACTCTGCAATACCCTGTGCAATACTCTGCAATACCCTGTGCAATACACCCTGCCAATACTCTGCAATACCCTGTACAATACCCTGTACAATACTCTGCAATACCCTGTGCAATACTCTGCAATACCCTGTGCAATACTCTGCAATACCCTGTGCAATACTCTGCAATACCCTGCCCATACTGTGCAATACCCTGCCCATACTGTGCCCATACTGTGCAATACCCTGCCATACTGTGCAATACTCTGCCATATTCCGCAATACCCTGCCATACTCCTCAATACCCTGCAATACTCCTCAATACCCGGCAATACCCCGCAATACTCCGCAATACCCGGCAATACTCCACAATACCCGGCAATACTCCACAATACCCGGCAATACTCCACAATACCTGGCAATACTCCACAATACCCGGCTATACTCCTCAATACCCGGCAATACTCCTCAATACCCGGCAATACTCCTCAATACCCTGCAATACTCCTCAATACCCCGCAATACCCCGCAATACTCGGCAATACCCCGCAATACCCCACAATACTCGGCAATACCCGGCAATACACCGCAATACCCGGCAATACTCCGCAATACTCCGCAATACCCGGCAATACTCCGCAATACCCGGCAATACCCGGCAATACTCTGCAATACCCGGCAATACTCCGCAATACCCCGCAATACCCGGAAATACTCCGCAATACCCGGCAATACTCCGCAATAACCACTTCCCGCCCGCCGGCCGTCATATGACGTCCTTAACTTTATGCGGGGATATCTGAATGATGGGTGCAGCTACAGGCATCATTCAGATATTCGCTTTTTCAGCTGGCGATTCCCTGCACCATAAGAATGATCATAGTGGCTGTTCCACCGCTTGATCGCTCTTACGGGAGGTGAGAGGGGATGCCCCCCCCCCTCCCGCTGCCCTCCGGTGCTTCTACCGACTCACCGCTACGATCAAAGCCAAGATTGTTTTTTTTTTTTTTTTTTTTTCAGGCTTCCCAGCCTAGAGGTGAGATGTGGGGTCTTATTGACCCCATATCTCACTGTAAAGAGGACCTGTCATGCCATATTCCTATTACAAGGGATGTTTACATTCCTTGTAATAGGAATAAAAGTGATCAAAAAAAAATTTGGGGCGGAAAAACATGTCAAACTAAAATAAATAAAGTAAAATGAACAATAAATATATATATATTTTTTAAGAGCCCCTGCCCCGGTGTGCTCGCATGCAGAAGTGAATGCATACGTAAGCCCCGCCCACATATGAAAACGGTGTTCAAACCACACATGTGAGGTATCGTTGCGAACGTTAGAGCGAGAGCAATAATTTTGGCCCTAGACCTCCTCTGTAACTCAAAACATGTAACCAGTAAAAATATTTAAAAGCATTGCCTATGGGGATTTTTAAGTAGCGAAGTTTGGCGCCATTCCACGAGCGTGTGCAATTTTGAAGGGTGACATGTTAGGTATCTATTTACTCGACATAACTTCATCTTTCACATTATGCAAAAACATTGGGCTTCACTTTACTGTTTGTTTTTTTTTTCTTTTAAGCACAAAACTGTTTTTTTCCGTAAAAAACGCGTTAGAAAATTTCTGCGCAAATACCGTGCAAGATAAAAAGTTGCAACGACCACCATTATATTCTTTAAGGTCTTTGCTAAAAAAACATATATAATGTTTTGGGGTTCTATGTAATTTTCTAGCAAACAAATGATGATTTTTACATGTAGGAGAGAAATGTCAGAATTGGCCTGGGTGCTCCAGAACGCCTGAAGATGCTCCCTGCATGTTGGGCCTCTGTATGTGGCCACGCTGTGTAAAAGTCTCACACATGTGGTATCGCCATACTCGGGAGTAATAGCAGAATGTGTTTTGGGGTGTAATTTGTGGTATGCATATGCTGGGTGGGAGAAATAACCTGCTAATATGACAATTTTGTGAAAAAAAAAAAAAGAAAAAAAAAATCTTGATTTTGCAAAGAATTGTGGGAAAAAATGACAACTTCAAAAAACTCACAATGACTCTTTCTAAATACCTTGGAATGTCTTCTTTCCAAAAAGTGGTCATTTGGGGGGTATTTGTACTTTTCTGGCATGTTAGGGTCTCAAGAAATGAGATAGGCCGTCAGTACTTCAGGTGTGATCAATTTTTAGATATTGGCACCATAGCTTGTGGACTCTATAACTTTCACAAAGACCAAAAAATATGCACCAATTTGTACTTATTTTTACCAAAGATATGTAGCAGTATAAATTTTGGCCAAAATTTATGAAGAAAAAATACTAATTTGCAAAATTATATAATGGAAACAAAAGAAAAATTATTTTTTTTACAAAATTTTCAGTCTTTTTTCTCTTATAGCGCAAAAAATAAAAAACCCAACAGTGATTAAATACCACCAAAAGAAAGCTCTATTTGTGTGAAAAAAAGGACAAAAATTTCATATGGGTACAGTGTTGTATGACTGAGTAATTGTCATTCAAAATGTGAGAGCACCGAAAGCTGAAAATTCGTCTGGTTAGGAAGGGGGTTTAAGTGCCCAGTTGTCAAGTTGTTAATGACCAAATAAAAAAATGGCATTTTTCTCGTCATGAAAAACGGTCGTGTGTACGCGGCATTAGTTGTATGTGTTGGCTAGAGTATGGAAGAGTTAAAATGTCTCTTTCTATTTTGGTCTGTATGCCCATTGGAGAGATTTCTCCTCACTTCTATTCTGAAGGCAGTTGTCACCATTATAGAAAGTGTCAATTAATCCAACATTTTACAGCAGTTGCCCCCACTGCAAATGGTAGGATTTCCTGTAATTTTTTAGGGAATTTCTTCTCAGAAAATGAGGGGAAATACTCACAATGAACTGTAATAAAAAGTCACAAGACAAAACAAAAAAAAGGCTAATATTATACTCTAGGAGGTGGTATACAGGTTATTCAAGTAGCAGCACCAAGTTAGTAAGTATAATACGGTTAGTGCAGACAGTTGTAAAAGAACATTGTGTATAGTTAAGCATTTGTAACTGCTCTGTAGAAAATGAGGGGCTGGCCCTATCCCCCTATAGATTTTCTTCCTCCACCCTTTATTAACCTATTGAGCCCGGGAATGTTTTACCGCCTTCATGACCAGGCCATTTTTTGCGATACGGCGCTGCGTTACTTTAACTGACAATTGCGCGTATTTTTGGGGGTATTTGATCACCTCTTCAGTTTTTTTTTTTTGCGCTATAAATAAAAAAAGACCGAGAATTTTAAATAAAAAACAATATTTTTTACTTTATGCTATAAAACATATCCAATAAAAACAATTAAAAAACGTTCTTCATCAATTTAGGCCAATATGTATTCTGCTACATGTGTAGCGCCCTGCTCCCAATGAGGGTGCGCTATATGTTAAATTATAGTTGACTGAGCAATAGTTTGTCTCAGAGGGATTGTGTTACAAATTGCACTCTGTTTCAGTTCAGATGGTGGTGTGATTTCCCTCCTGACAGTAGGTGTCGCTGTCACCGCTGGTCAGGATTGGAAGGGCTACAGGCTGGACATATTGGGTACCTCTTTCTTAGCAAGCAGCCCAGGGGGTGTGGTGAACCCGCTGTGCATGCTGGGAGGGGGTATTTAAGTGACAGATGCCATTAGGGTGGGGAGAGATTCTGGGGTCGTGTCTTCGGTCCCCACCTGAGGGCCCTCATGGCCTCAGGAAAGTGTTGGCAGTTTCCGCCTCGGGGCCACGTTGGCCTGAGGCTCCGTTACTGACAAGTAGGCCCAGGAGTTGCTGGGGCCTACTGATCCAGGGATGATCCTGTGTCGCCTTACCTGCTGGAAGGGACCAAGCAATTGAGGACTCAATTGGAGGATGCATCCGGATCGTGATCTACCTCACAGTGCTGCTGGAACGGCTGAAAGATTCTAACACTGAGAGCTGTATTCTTTGTTCAGAATGTAACCCAAGTAAAGGTTACTCCAAGTCTGTGGCAGAGACTGTTCTATTTACACCAAGTCTGTGGCAGAGACTTTTTGTGATCGAGCTGTACATTGGTTGCTAGGCCAGTGAGATTGGGCCTATCCGGTGTTTGCTGAGTCCAGTGTGGAGACAGTTGTTCCTCTGGACCTAGGAGAAACTCTTATGATTCGCAACTAAGGTACCTGAGTCCTCCCCATCCCTTCATCCCCTCTGTTGAAACTTGTATTTAAATAAACCCTTGAAAGAGACTTTTGTGTTGGTGCAAACTCCTTCTCGACAACTCTTCAAGGAGAACACCTGAGACGAGCATACAGAACAGTGAGGTAACATGCATGGCCCAAAATTAAACCAGCGGCCCGCTACGGGGGTATTGCTACACATGTTTTTGGGAAAAACATCCCAATGAGCGTATATCGATTGGTTTGCGCAAAAGTTATAGCGTCTACAAACTATGGAACAGATGTATGGAATTTTTATTTTTTTATTTTTTTTTCACTAGTAATGTCGTCGATTAGCGATTTTTAGCGGGACTGCGTCATTGCGGTGGACAAATCTGACACTAAGTGACACTTTTTGGGAACTAAAAATGCACTGTCACTGTAGTAATGACACTGGTAGGGAAGACGTTAACATCAGGGGCGATCAAAGGTTTAAATGTGTTCTCTGGGAGTGCTTTATACCTGTGGGGGGATCCTTTGACTGGGGGAAGACAGAGATCTGTGTTCCTGCTTAGCAGAAACAGAAGATCTCCATATTCCCCTCTCAAAGAACGATGATCTGCCTTGTTTACATAGTTTATAGATTGCCATTCTGCTTCTTTTTGGAATAAAAGCAGGGTGCCTGCGAACATCAGCTCTGCCAAACCCGCTGATTGCCTCTAATTGTTGTCCAATCACAGCGCACCCTGGACCAGGAACTAGAAATCACGTACAGGTACGTGATTTCACCCTGAAGGGCCACCCTGCCGCAGTATATACACATGGGGCGGTCCGGAAGAGGTTATAGTCCAAATCCAAATAGTTTTTTTCAATGCCCAGTGTGCATACAGCTTAATAACAATATAGTTTAACCTCTTCATTAAGAAGGGTAAAACAAATCTTAAAGCACTTCTTCAGTAAAAATGTAATACTGAAAATACTGTAGCTGCTGACTTTTACTAAAAAGGGCACCTACCTGTCTAAGGATCGATCGCTATCCTCACCTGTGCCGGTTCTTCACTGGTCTTAGAGTCCCTGGCGATGGCCTTGCAGCTTCACAGCTGGCTTCCCACTGTGCTTGTGTGAGACGCACTGAACTGTGTGAATAGTCCTGCCACCTCCTGGGACCTGTGCCATGTCTAAGAAGGTTGTAGGCGGTGGGGGGACTTCCCCTCTAAGTTGAAGAGGGTACCTGAGAAAACTGGGTAACCACTCCCCAAAAAAAAAAAAAAAAATCTATAAGAAGAAGAGGAGGGGGGAAGGAGGGCATATAGCAGAACCTTCCCTTCAGGGTGGTCACTTTAAGGCCTGAACACAGTTTTGCAACTTTGACATGTGTTAGTAACACTACATATCATCGCAACTACTTAGTGTATCCAGGTGTATTATACCTTTCTTTCAGGGTAAATTTATTTTATTTTTTTCATTTGGTGGTAAATGGATGGCTCCTGTTTTTTTTTTAGGTTAAAAAATAAATAAATAAAATAAAAAACACTGACACAACCCCCCCCCCCCCCCCCCATCACCAAAAAGAAAAAAAGCATT
The DNA here is from genome assembly GCA_029206835.1 of Rana muscosa. Taxonomy (NCBI): domain Eukaryota; kingdom Metazoa; phylum Chordata; class Amphibia; order Anura; family Ranidae; genus Rana; species Rana muscosa. The sequence goes on along the minus strand of CM055122.1, from coordinate 622,196,459 downwards.
GTAAAAAAGAAAATAACAAAAAAATATAGATTGTAGAAATAATATAAAAAACTACCGACACAGTCCACGCCTCATCAGTGACACCTATCAGTGGCCATTAGTGCCCCCTCATCAGTGCTCTTCAGTGCCGTCTCATCAGTGCCACCTATCAGTGCCCATCAGTGCTGCATATTCGTGCCTCCTCATCAGTGCCACCCCATCAGTGCTGCATATTAGTGCCACTGTCACATGACATTAAAAGAAAGTATCGGTAATTGGTATCAGCGAGTACTTAAAAAAGTATCGGTACTTGTGCTCGGTCTTAAACCAATGGTAGTGGTGCAACCCTTTAAAACCCCCTTTTTTTATCCTACCTAAAATGCACTGACACTAACGCTAAGATTTTATTTATTTTTTTAAATCCTACCTAAAATACACTGACCCTGACGTTTGCCTTTGGTCATGACCTTAACCCTAACTGTAACCTTGACCCAGGGCCGTCTTAATAGCATCATGGGCCTCTGGGCAAAGTAATGCTCTGGGGCCCTTACAATGGAAAGGAAAAAATTGCGCTAAATATAAAGTCTGATATTAGTTGAACACAATCTTGTATAGAAATATGGTTATTTGATATGACACCCAGTGAGTAGATCATGAACGGGTGTACCACCACCAGTGGGATAACCTGCTTACCAGATAGTAAGCCAAGTGAGCAAATGGCTTAAACCCAGCCCAGGCCTTTTCTTTAAAAGCAACCACAGGAATCCTATGTAGATAACAATGGCTTCCGCAGTCCTGTATGCACAGACTTCTGAACGCCACAGATTCCGTGTGTGGTAAACCAATCAGTCCAAAAAATAAGAAAGAAAGATCATAGCGTGACACCGTCTAGCTTCGATGTTGTATAGGCATACATTTTGGACACAAATGACACCCAGTGACCAGAATAATCAGGCATGTACAACACCACCACATAGATATCCTGCTTACCAGATATCAGACACAGGAATGCAGATGGCCAAACCCAGGCAGGGCCTTTGCTTAGCGGAACAATCCCAACTGATAAGTGAGTGCTGATGGGACTCTCAGGTATTAACCATTAATCCGTGTGTTCCGTGAAGGATAAGCAGCAATCATCCCAAAGAAAGGATAAGGTAGACCATAGAATAAGAACGTCTAGAACTTGGTTTATTAAGCAATAAAATCCATCACTCTCAGTGCCATCATGGGGCCCCCAATTACCGGGCAGCGTGGGCTCAAGAAGCATCTTCTTTGGGGAAAGTGCAGGGGCCCCCCATGCAGCTGGGGCCCCCGGGCATTGCCCAGGCGTGCCCTCTTATTAAGACAGCGCTGCCTTGACCCTATCCTTAACTCTGACCCTAATCAAACCCTGATCTAGCTATTCTTTTTTTTCACACACCTCTTTATTTACCGTTTCTTTTCCAGCAAGGAGAAAAATATGCAATGTATCTTTTTTTCCATTCAAGGGGAGAAGAAAAACACAAGGTAAGCCTGAACAGTGACTGATCACTGTGGTAGCCAATCATATTGTAAGTATGGAACCCAGGGCTGTCAGTGAGAGCCAGGTATCTGTGCTGGAAGTGTGCTATGCAGTGCACTCCCAGCACAAACACAGTCAAGCATATATACGGCCTCACAGACTTAAAGCGGTAATAAATCCAAAACAAAAACATTTAATGGATTGCAGCTTACCAATCACTAGATGTGGTGGCTGCATTAGGTTTCTTTTCGAAGGCTTTTCCCCTCTGTTTTCACCTGGTGATATGGTCAATAACATTTCTCCTGTATTAAAGTGCCCACTCTGGATGAATGAGCACAGGGGGCACCTTTGGACAACAACATTGTTAGTCTGGTGGGAGGGGATTTTTAGATGTACTAGCAGATTTAGATACAGCAGATTGAAGCCAAACCCCAGCTAACATTTTTTTTTTTCTTTTGGGATTTTTGTTTTACATAAATGAATAAAAGCTGATCATTGTGAGCAACCCTGCCAGTGTTGAATCGTTTGTCTCATCCCTGTAACAGATACATCTGCAAGAGAAAATGTGGAAATAAAGGGGAATATTGCGTTAGTCCTGTGACTAAACCAAAAGTGAAAACAACAAGTGAACATCAAACAAACGAAAGCAGCTGCACAAAACGTGACCAAAATTCAAATACAACTTATAACTAAAATGCAGCATTGAAAACTGAATCACACCAACGATCTGCCTAATAAGTAGATCCACCAGTTTCGGTAAGAGTATTCTCCCTTACTCCTTTGTCAGGTTTATGAGATGACTGATATTGTCACACGTCTGGTTTTGATCTTCACACTCCACGGTCTTTGAACAGACTTTATGTGGACTTATTCAACGATTTTTCACATTGAGCACTTTGTGACACTTTCACTTGGTGCGATTCAGTTTTCAGCGCTGCATTTTAGTTATAACATCTGCAAGAGAGCTTGTTCTTCTGGAAAACAACAGACTTACTGGCCCAGTCACTAGGTGAATGCAGAAGAAAGAAAGCCTAAGGCCTCATACACACGGACGTTTTGAAAAACGGGCTGTAAAGCTAGTAAGGACGCCAGGAAATAAGCGACGTTAAAAACTCGATTTTATAAGCGTTTTGACATGGCGTCAATGTGTGTTAAATGTCGTTTGTACGCGTTATCGCTAAGACGCGCTTTTAAAAAAAAAAATACCCCTGTGCTATTTTCCACTCCCAAATTACCCACAATGCAAAGGAAAAGTGTAAAAAATTGTGCAATATCATGTGACGTGGCCATTTTGGTTGGAGAGAGAGAGGAGAGAGATAGTCTGTGTGAGGTTTTTTGTGTATTTTTGCAGTTTTTGCGATTTTGCGTGCGTTTTCTTTGGATTTTTGCATTATGGATCCTGTTGTGCAAAAGATCGATGAAGTAATCCTGCTCATCATCTTGCAGAGGATTCGTAGAAGGAGACAGTTGGAAGAGGATAGAAGCAGTAGACGACGTCGCTTCTGGACCCATCCACTGTTATCCCAGCGGCTGTCAGTGGGGTACTTCACCCAGATGTATGCAGAACTGCGCATACACCCGGAAAAGTTTTAAAACTTTACCAGGATGCCCATGACACTCTTTGATGACCTCTTGGAAAGACTTCAACCAAGATTGACCAGGATGGACACTGTCATGTGGCGCTCTGTGTCACCAGAGGAACGGCTGCTAGTGACACTGAGGTAAGTGAAATAAGTACTCATATGGGTTAGGGCTAAGGGAAAGTTTTTTGGGATATGTAATAGTGGGTTGGGTTTAGGGGTAGGGTTTAGGCAATTGAAGTTTGGTGTTAGGATTTAGGGGTAGGGGTAGGGGGTAAGGGTTAAGGGGTAAGGGGTAAGGGTTAAGGAGTAGGGATTAGGGGTTACTAGATAGTGTTCTGCTTAGGGGTAGGACTTTTCGTATGCTGTTTTCATTAATAATTTTTTTATTTGTTTGTTAGGTTCCTTGCCACTGGAAAAATGATTTCCTCCTCGGTGTCGCAACGGTCTCTGCAATAACGAGGTCAACATGTGTGGCAATTTGAAAGGAGCTACACGCCTCAGTCATGCCGGAGCCAACCGAAGAAATCTGGGAATCTGTTGTGGATGGATTTTGGGAAAAAACACAATTTCCTAATTGCATCGGTGCCCTGGATGGGAAACACATCAGGGTGAAGAAGCCTCCCCACTCCGGATCATCTTATTTTAATTATAAAAAATATTTTTCCATGGTAATCCTGGCATTGACTGATGCCCATCTAAAATTCCTTGCCGTGGATGTGGGAGCCTACGGCAGCCAAGGTGACTCCCGCATATTCAGAGAGTCTGCATTTGGACGTCGTCTGCATGAGGGATGCCTCAACATACCAGCCAGTAGGCCTCTACCCTGCACTGAAGAACCAAGTTTACCATTGGTGATGGTTGCGGATGAGGCTTTTGGATTTGCCAAAAACCTTATGAGGCCATATAGTGGATATAGACTGAGCTATGAACAAAGAATTTTTAATTATAGGCTCAGCCGTGCACGCCGTGTGGTTGAGCGTGCGTTTGATGTCTTGACGGCCAAATGGAGGGTTTTGCTGTCCTCCATGCAACTGGATGTGGAGAATGCAATCAAGGTGGTCCTGGCATGCTGCATCCTTCATCATTTTATGAGGAACAATGATAGGGGCAATGTGAATCTGGAGCCCAGCAACCCAACACATCGTGTTCAATTTATGGACTTGCGGTCCACGGCACGGGTCATGACAATCCGCAACCAATTTGCCCAATATTTTGTATCGCCTAATAGAGAGGTGTCATGGCAAGATGACCATATTTAAAAAAAATATGTTGACATTGATTAAATCAGCTTGGATTTTGGTCTTTTCTCATTTAATAAAACACGTAATATTCATGATACTTCTTTTTGTGTTCATGTTTCTTCTTTTGTTCCTCAAATACATTACATTCTGCGTGAGACAAACGCATTCTCGTCCTATTCGGGCTGAGCATGCATTTGTCTCAAGCATACAGAAAGTTGCTCTTTTCAATCTGCTTGGGACAAACGCATGCTGGCCCTATTCATGCTCAGCATGCATTTGTCTCAAGTAGAGAGAAGGGTTCTCTTTTCTCTCTAATTGAGAAAAACGCATGCTGTGCATGAATAGTCATGCTCAGCATGCGTTTCTCTAAAGTAGAGAGAAGGGCTGACGCTGGATTCCTGCTAAAGAAAAAAATATATAAATTGGCAGGCATGTAGGTAGACAGACATAAACAGGCTGACATAATGGAAGGACAGTTACCTCATTTGTTGTCTCCTCAGCGTGGCTTTCAACACTGCTGTCACGGGGAGATGTGTGGGCTGAGCTGTCCATGGAACTGGTGGTGGGTCTGTCCACTGCTGGAGCTTCCACTGCCTCCTCTCTTCTCTCTCCAATATTGGATATTGTCCTACAAAGAATAGAATTAAATAGTTAGTTGACATTTTACATGGAAAATGCATGTTACCTGCAAACAAATGCACAGGGTTAATTAAATGCACAGGGTTAATTATATAAAAATAACACAATAACTTACTCTCTGGTGCTGTTTATCATGGCTTGCCTTACGAAGGCCAGGTTTTGGTGGTACACGTGCGGCTTCCTTACGGGGGCTGCCGCTCCGGATCGGGCTGCCTTTTCCTTTTCCGTGAGGTCCCTCCTCACACGATCACGGAGGGATTTCCAGCACCGCTGAAGGACTTTGCCTAAGAATAGTGGACAAGAATAGAAAAGTGGAAAGGAAGAGGTTAATTATGCATTCTACATTTATGACATTACAGAACAAGAAGAGCATGCATTCCATGAACATAGACTTTCTTGTTTGTTTTTGAGTTCCAGGTGACATGTCTTCCCACCCCGGGGTGATCGATGCGCTGATCTCCATCCATACTTTGTTCTTCAGAATGTGGTCCCCATGCTGTGGGTGAGCAAGTTCCCAAAGCTCTGGATGGGCCTCCACAGCCGCAATTAGAACTATTTGTGACACTAAGCTGGCCATGTGTTCTTCCTTCTTCCTCCACTTTATCTTTCCCACAATCCCCCAGATGTGCAAGGGACTTTTGGGTAATTTCACATGGGAGTTTTTTTTTCTTTACATACAGTGACCAATCACATAATAAACATTTTACAGCTTAATAACGCTGGCGCTAAAAAATGTTGGTATAGCGCTAATACACGTTTTTTAGCTTTTTTTGGCGTCAGCATCAAAACAGCTCTAGCGCTGGAGCCTCAGAATGCGCTGGTCCTTGGTTTTTTTTGCAGCTTAAAAACGATCATGCCTGTTTGCAGCTCAAAAACGTTATGGTGTGTATGAGCCCATTGAATAACATGGAGTGGCGTTCTTAGGCAGCAAAAAAAGCTAAAAAAAAGCTGCTGTTAAAACGTCCGTGTGTATGAGGCCTAAAAATAAAACAAATGCATCTAAGAATTGGTAATCTGCAATATAATAAATTTACCTACAGTACTTCTATCATGCTGCATACTGCATATGTGTTGTGTACACTTGGCTGGAGGGGCTTAACACACCAGATGATTTACTAAAGGAATTTAGAATGTTTACTCAAAGAAACAAAGAGTGAAGATTCACTTCAATTATCCAATCATGAGAAAAACAAACTCCTTTTTATGTATTTAATCTGCACCCTGCACATTACTGGGTAAATTAAGTAAATCTTCATTTGTTTTAAGTGAATGTTCTCAACTCCTTTAATAAATCTACAAAACAAAACAACAAGTGAAACATACTGGATAGTGCAGGTAAAAAATGTATTGACAATAATAAAATACAAAGGATTGCCCTCACAAAAGCTGAGAGTTTTCATCACAGAGCAAGATTCACAGCATGGATCAGCATATGCAGACTTGACTCTCTCTCTGTATGAAAGCCAGCATCAATAGAAGTGGAAAAGTACCTGAATGAACACAGGCTGACAACGATCAATGCTGCAAGGATAGAACACCTGAACCATCTGTATAGAGTCCTCCATGAGACAGTCCCAACTTACAGACACCGTCACTAACTTGTTTTAAGGCTCCACTTCTTCCTTAGATTGACAATGTCTAATAATGTATATGTATACCACATAATGTAGAGAGAATTCTTACTTCTGTTTTTATTTATTTTTTATTTTATTTTTTAAACTTGTAATTTGTATTCATACAGTTTATCAGTACAGCACTTTATCTTTCATAAAATACAGGCAATTTGGTAACAGAAGTAGAGTAAAAACATGTACAGTGATATATTATAAGGGGGGGAGAAACACAAGTTTAATGAAAATATACACAGGTTATACAAATATCTTGACCAACTGGCTCCATATAAAGATATAAGCTATCATAAAAATTAACTGAATCACATCATATATGATAAAATAATGCAAATATTTGTATTGTTTTCAACTCTTATTTGGGGAGTCATGAATATATTTTACTGGCTCTCATACATACTGTAAGATTGGGAGTTGTTAGCTCTTGTAGTAGATGCGTTTTTCAGTGATGCAAGCCAGTCAGCAACTCTGTTTAAGGGCATGGTAGCCCATTTTTATTTAAGAACACGAAAGTTCACAAACACATCTGTAGTATTCACAGGGGGGTTCCACCATTCCTGTATCTTTCATACTAACAGTAGCCTCGTAGCTTTACCTTCTAGCGATCCAGGCCTTTAGCCTAGGCCTGACGGTCTGTTCCTCAGACCCACACAGTGTCCAATAGTTTCAGCTTTCTCCTAGCTTCTCCTGGTCAGCACCTTTGTTGCTGTATCACTAACGGTGTCTGCCTCCTGCAGACATGCACCGCCTCTGACTCCACTCAGAGGATGAGAGCCCACTCGGCTCTCAGGCACACAGACTTCCTCTCGGTTGGGTGGAGCCCTGTTCCATAATCACCTCTGAACTAAATAGCCCAAGACACAGCTGTTCCATCAGCGTGTCTTTACCCTCTTGAAGGTCGCACAAAGTCGCACCCTCACAATACATATAATGTTTTTACAGATTACATGCATTTGCTCCTGATGAGGCGATATAGTCGCCGAAACACGTTGAGCCAATGGGCCATCCAAGCCAACATGCCACCCTAGATGCATTATGTTATCATATATGATGTGATTCAGCTAATTTTAATGTTAACTTATCTCTTTATATGGAGCCAGTTGGCCAAGATATTTGTATAACCTGTGTATATTTTCATTAAACTTGTGTTCTTATACTGACATACCGTTCCACTGGTGTGCCTCATTTAAAGTCCCAAACCTCCCACTTATTGTTTTTCATGTACAGTGATATAGTTGTGGTAACTTTCATTGGGAAACAGAAGCATGAATAACATACGAACATCATTCATGAGTAAAGTGTAATACCTACGTAATGCATGATTACAAGCCGTGTAAGAATAGCAGTAGTGCAGGTGATCCTTTTGGGTGCTGAGATTCTAAGATTAAACCGAGTGGATTTGCAGATCAGGGCAGGGGTGAGCATTTGGGATGTACGAGCCAAGTGTTAAATTTTTTAAGGAATGCAGGGACTTGTAGGTGGGCCTTGGCATACATAAATTCCATTAGACAATGGTTGTTTATTAGTAGTATCACTTCCTTGCTGGAAGGGGGGTCGGGAGATTTCCACTTTCTGGCAATGGCTAGACGAGTGGCAATAAGGACATGGGTTAAGACGGTGTGGGTGGTTGGTGGCCATGAATCTACCTAGCCATGAAACCTAGACCCAAGAGGGCCATTTGAGGGGATAGGGAGATAGAGGTCGAAAGAATAGAGGAGGAAAGTCTTGTGAGGGCAGTCCAAAAAGGCTTCAGTTGGTGGTAAGTCCACCAGACGTGTAGTGAAGATCCAGATTTCCCGCAAGTCCTCCAACAAGTATTCGATGTGGAAGGGTAAATCCTTGCTAATTTGGAAGGTGTGAGATAGCAATTATTAAGAATTTTCTGCGTGGTTTCCCAGTGTGTTATACATCGGGAGGTTTTAATGGCCTTTGGAGGGCACTGAGCCATTGAGGATATGTGTAGTTACAATTTAAGGTATTCTCCCAATGTATCATAGCAGAAGACTTATGTTCTGGTGCGGAGTCAGTGAGAAGCTTGTAGATAAGTGAAATTCCTTTTCGGTTGGGTTTTTCGGTATTGTAACATTTTTTTGCCAGAAGAAGAGGTTTTTGGTCCATGGTACCCCTGAAAGAGCTGAGCGAATTCTGAGGTACTTGAAAAAATCTTTAGATGGAATGTGGTAGGTTGTTTGTATTTGCTGAAAGGAAAGAAGTGAGGAATCACAGAAGAGATCTCCTAGTGTGTTGAGTCCCGCAAGTGACCAATTCGATATTGGAATGTCAGATAGAATAGATTGTAAAGCATTTAAGGGTATATATTGCAGTATTCAGTGAGGGATGCCTCCGTTTTGTTGGTGAGCTGCTCTCCAGATTCTGATGACAGCATTGAGGTAGCATTCTTGTTTGTGGTGTTGTAGAAATTATGCACTAAGAGTCAACTTAGGGTTAGTTGATAAAACTGTTGATTCAATTTGTGGCCAGGAGCATTGCGTATCTGACTTCCACCAATATTTGGCTTGGTTAAGGATAATTGCTTTAAAGTATGCTGAAATATTGGGTGCTCCCATTCTGCCAGCAGAAATTGGTGAACATAACTTAGATCTTTTAATTATGGGGTGTTTCCCATTCCATATGAATGAGGCCAAAATAGCTTATAATTTGTTGAGGTGTGATTGCAAGAAAGGAACAGGCATAGTTCGGAATACGTATAATATATGAGGTAAGAGGTACATCTTGGTGAGCGCGATGCGCCCGGCCCATGATGCTTGAATATGTTGAATAAGTCCTGCACAGTTTTTTGTAGCTTAGTTACTAGGAATGAGAAGTTTAGGAGAAGTAGTCGAAAGGTAGGGCTAGTTAGGCGTACACCTAGATATGATAGAGTAGAATCTGGGGCCCATGAAAAAGAAGTGTGCTGAGCAATGCTACGCTTAGTGCTAGGGTCTATATTTGCACCAATCATACAAGATTTGGAGTAATTTATTTTGTATAAGGATGCTTTGCTGAAAAGGTCTAGGGTGTGATCAAGATGAGGCAGTGATTGTGTGGGGTTGGTTATGGAGATAATCACATCATCGGGATAGAGGCCAATTTTGGGATTAAGTTTGCCAGTTTTAATGCCAGAAATAGCTGGATTGGTATGAATGGAATGTGCTAGCGGCTCCATGACGAGAATGAAGATCAGCGGGGATAGTGGGCAGCCCTGTCGTGTGCCATTAGTTATGTTGAAGGGGTCTGACAGAATGCCTGAGGTTATAACTTTAGCGCTTGGGAAGGAGTATAATGCCATTATTGCTTTAGGTATTGGGCCAGAGAAACCAAACTTCAATAGAACTGCTTTTAAGAAATTCCAGTTCACTCTGTCGAACGCCTTCTCTGCATCTAGAGAGATGAACAGAGAAGGCGTTCGGTGGTGTTCGATCCATTGTAGTAAGTCGATGTACCGGCGGGTGTCGTCAGATGCTTGCCTACCTGTAACGAATCCCACTTGGTCTGGGTGTACTAGGTGAGGGATGAGAGAGGAGATGCGCACTGCTAGAAGTTTGGCATAAAGCTTTGTTTTGGTATTTAGTAGTGAGATAGGCCTATAGCTGGCCCTGTTTTTATTTTAATATAGTTTAGTTAATACAGTTATGTGCTTGCAGTTGGGCTAGAACCTGAGGTCTATTGAACCTGTGCTGTGTGAAGTTACACCATGTCTTTTGTATGGTTGACCTGTCGCTAGAGAAAGCTCCACTGGCCTTTTGTGCTGTTTTGTTCTTACATTTATTATAAATAGTTATACACAAAAGAGGATCGCCCTGGGACTTTAAATGTATACATATGCAGGCATAAGAATAACCCGACGCGCGTTTCGCAAGATCAACGCTCGCTCATCAGGGGTGGATGTGACTGAGATGTATCTGAATAAACAATGTTTATACATTCACCACTGTGATATATTTTTTTGTTTATTCAGATACATCTCAGTCGCATCCACCCCTGATGAGCGAGCGTTGATCTCGGGTTATTCTGATGCCTGCATATGTATATACTTCATGTATTACGTCTGTATCAATTTTATTTATTTTATCTTCTTCATGTGCTGATCCATTGGCTGAGCTATTATGTTACAATATTTATGTATGTACATCTATTTTAATAAATATTTATACTGCTGCTACTACTCTTGTTACTCATTTTCTAACTGTGACCACCTAATTTAAAGTCCCAGGGCGACCCTCTTTTGTGTATATGTATATAGGGATGGAGGTGTATCACTGGTGACTGCAGACCTTATATATTCTCATTTTATTATAAATAGTTTATTGTCTTGTCTTATGCAGGTGAGCATGGTTTTTGCATGGAGCTGTTGTTGGGACATATTCACTCTACTGGCTAGATGGGCTTATTGGCAAGAGCATAAGAACAGACAGGGTGTGGGTGGGATGAATTGGCCTGAACATATCCACATTTCTTAGACGCTGCCATCACTCTGAGGATGAGGTGGAGTCTGAAAACCTATTAGTGACAGTGTCTGTGAGTAGAGGCTGTCGATGGGAGGACACCACACAGCTGATTCAGGTGCTCCAACTTCGAAGTGTTGGTTGTTGTCAGCCTGCAAACTTATAATTTTTTCTCCCCCACGTGCCTCTTCCCCTGATCTCCCTGTCAAAATTGATGGCACAGCTTTCAGCTCATCCCCACATGCCAAGGTCCTAGGAGTAATCCTGGAATCTGAACTCTCTTTTAAGCCCCACATCCAATCACTGTCCAAATCTTGCCGCCTCAACCTCTGCAACATCTCCAAAAGACGCCCCTTTCTAACCAGTAACCAATGACACAACAAAGCTCTGAATTCACTCCCTGGTCATTATTTTCTGAAGGGATGCTTTTTCTGCTAGTGTGCAGTTGGGATACCAGGCTAAAATACAATATGTCAGCACGCTCTCAATATAGGTGCGATAGAAGGACTCCAAGATGGGTTTCCCTAAGTCATTTTTCCTGAGAAGTCTTAGGAAATATAAATGTTGCTGCCACTTCTTGGTGACAGCTATCACGTTCATAGACCAGGAGATTTTCTGAATATTAATACCTAAAAACGTAAAAACGGGAACCCACTCCACCAATTCTCCTCTGATGTAGAGTGGAACTATGTCAGTCTTACTCTACCTAAAATCAATTATTAATTCCTTGGTCTTCCCAGTGTTTAGGGACAAATTGTGTATACACTGCTCCTAAAGTGCCCCTGCACTTAGTGCCACTTTGAGGGCGCTAATAACCCCTTCATCGGCCGCTAGCGGGGGCTAAAAATACAGCTGACGCCCTTAGAGTCAGCTTTATGCACCCAGTGCTGGAATCTCTGAAAGTGTATCTTAAAGGGTAAGTTCACCTTTTGTACACTTTTTTTTTTCTTCTTCTAAACTCCAGCTCCCCTATGTGCAAATATAGCATTCATGTACTTTTTTTGCAAAAATATCAAAGCTTTCCATTAAATCTACAGTCACTTACTTTTCTTGTCCTAATCCACGTTCCCAGATGTTTCCATGAGTAATGTCTTTCTTTCTTACAGACTGTAGGTCATGACACAGGAAGGAGTTGACCAGCTGACCTCATTAGCACACACCCAGCATCATCCACCCTTCCATTCCCAGGTGAACATTTTTTAAATGAAATGCAATCAATCAGTGATCACCCTTCTCACTAAATACACAATATACAATAAGATTGCATAGTGTAAGGCCATGTTTATGCACCTAAAATGACTAGTTGCGCTTTCAGTGCCATTAATTGTTAATGACACACCAAACAAAGAAGCAAACACACATTTTGCCATGTGAAAAAACGAGGGGCAAATGCTGCAAACGCACAACCCGCAAAATGCCAAAATGTCCCATTAACCACATGTAGTGCAGCCAATTGAAATCAACCGGCTTCCCTATGCATGTCACAGGAAAAACGAGACACAAAATGTGCGCTCCCACTATGCTAGATGTGAATAGGGCCTGAAAGTAAAATGAAAACACAAGAACAACAAGGCTCCATTCAGATCTGTGCGTTTTATTGCATTTCAGAAATGCGCTGCACCAAAAACGCACCAAACTCCACTCTAAAAAATTGTTCTGGAGCTTCTTTGGGGCGATTGCTGTGTGTACGGCAGCCCATTCAGGTGGATGGGCTGCTCTATGTGTGATCAGTGAAAATGCTTCAAACCCCTCGCTAAAAAAAAACGCATGTGGAAATTCAAGTTCATGCTATGCAGAGTTGTGAACGGGGCTTGACAGCTGAGTGTCTCTGTCCACTCCCTTCTATGTACTTGTATAAAGATGGCCATACACTATGCAATCTGATTGTGTTTTTAGTGAGAAGGGCGATCACTGATTGATTGCATTTTATTTAAAAAACGTGCACCTGGGAATGGGTGGGTGGATGATGCAGGGTGTGTGCTAATGAAGTCAGCTGGTTAACTACTTCCTATGTCATGACCTACAGTCTGTAAGGAAGAAAGACATTACTAATGGAAACTTCTGGAAATGTGGATTAGGACAAGAAAAATAAGTGACTGTAGATTTGATGCAAAGCTTTGATATTTCTGCAAAAACAGTACATGAATGCCATATTGGTGCATAGTGGAGCTGAAATTTGGAAAAAAGTGTACCCTTACCCTTTAAAGTGGTTGTAAACCCACTTTTTCAACGTGCACCTACAGGTAAGCCTAGATTAAGGCTTACCTGTAGGTGCAAGAAATATCTCCTAAACCTACACGGTTTAGGAGATATTTACTAAAATGACAGGCGCCGCTGTCTACGGCGCATGCGCGCCGTAGATAACGGCACATTCATGGGGTTAATCCCATTCACAAGCTCGGCTACTTCCCAGCAATAGCTGGGCATAGCCGAATGGGACGCCTCCCGCGCGAATGCGCAGAGTGACGTCTCCGCCGCTCCGGCCAATCACAGCGCCGGAGCGGCGCTGTGATTGGCTGGTGCGGCGATACCCGGAAGTAACATTCCGGCTATCGCCGCAGAGATGGCTGCGGCTCAAGACAGGGACATGGACGGCTTCGGGGGCCCCGATCTAAGGTAAGTGGTACATAATGAGCTAGTATGCTAGTCATACTAGCTCATTATGCCTTTCTCTTGCAGGTGTTGTAAAAAAATAAAAAAAAAACGAGTAGTGGGTTTACAACCACTTTAAGAATCTAGCTTGATCTGCATGAACACATTTTCTAGTATAAACTATACAATGTGAGAAAACTTTACATTGAGAAATAGCTTAACCCCTTCCCACCGACCGGCCCTTTAGGGGTTCTAAAAGCTGGGAGGTGGAGGCGGGTATTTGGGTCATGTGACTGCTATGATTGGCTGTTACAGCCGTCACATGATTGGAAAGCTCTCGATCGCAAGTATGCATCGGGAGCTTTCTGTGACATGGCAGCAACCATGCTGGGAACACACAGGGAGTGTGCTCTCAGCACGGTAGGTAGTTTTGACAGGGCCACATATATGTGGCTGCTTGGCATAAAGGCCCACCCCCCGAGCGGCCGCATATATGTGTGCAGTCGTATAGTGAATTAAAGCCTAGTTTCAGGCAAGGACAAGCTGACTGAAACAGGCTATTCCTTTCACTAAGAAATGTGGCTGCTGTCAGTGCTGTATAAACTGTATGTAAAATAGCTACATACAGTATACAGCAGTGTGTTCTGGCAGCAGTGAACGGATTTCCCATCCCATTCTTGGAACAAAATTGAGTTAGCCATTCACAAAAAAAAATGCTTTTTATGAATGAGTACAAGGCTTCCTTTGATTGGCTGAAGTAAAGGCAGGTGCATGATGTCACAACCCTGACCTTCGCCAATCAGAGGAAGCCTTGTATTTATTCATAATAATACAAGGCTTACTATAAATAGCTCGCCGGAGCCTAGCCTGATTGAATTTTTTCCAGAAATGGGAGGGGACGTCTCCGTCCTGCTGCTGGAGCACACCAATGTATACTGTATGTAGCTGATGCTATATACAGTTTAAACAGCGCAATCAGCAGCTGCATTTCTTAGTAAAGGAAATAGTTTGCTTGGGCCAGCTTGGCCCAAATGAACTATTTTTTTATTTATTTTTTCCAAATGAACTATTTAAAGTGACATAAAACTTGGAGTTAGGCTCTTAAACGTAGGAAAAGATGAACTTGCCAAAATAGCTCAACGGTATACATTTCTTTGTAGGTGATGGAAACAATGAACATTCATCCAAATCTGAAATTAGCTTTATTTTATTCTCTCTCTTATAGGTAAAAATGCTCTTGGCCTAAACAGTGCTTGCAGAATGAGCACAATTGTAACCTTATAAGCATAATAAAACACATACAAGACCTACAGCTGAACAGTAGACAATAAGGTCAATGCTTTCAAAAGAGTGACTCAAAGCTCATAGAGGCAGCTGTTGTGCTTTACTGTCAATGTCGCACGGAAGCTGCAGGAAATAATAAGATATTTTCATGCATAAAGCATGATATAGATGACAAGGTGACAGAATAATGGTGTCATTGTATAAATCCTTTGGAAAACTACAGCTTGAGTTGAAAATATTTTGCTACACTTTTGGAATAGAAGGTCAGAGGAATAAAAAGGTGAAAATAAAAAGATGTGTTTAAGAGAATCATACTAAAAGAAACGCACTGTTATATTATTATTTGCTTTATTTTATTTTTTAAAGGTCAGAACAGAACACACATTATTTTTAATCATACATGGCTCCCTGATATTTTGTAATTTGTATCGAGTGTGCTACCTGACCCTCCTAAAATGCTCATTTTTATGCTAGTATGCAATGTATGCACTGACACAAACTATACTTTTTTCAGGTAGTTGCCACCAGTAGGCCAGTTAAATACCGACATGGACAAGAAAAAGACATGGAAACTGTAGAAAAGAAGATGAAATACAAAGTTGAAAAAGGTATTAAAAACATGTATCTTCCATTTATCTTCTGCTCTCTCATTTAATCAATTTTTATATCTACATTTCTACACACTGCTTTGTCGAAAGTTGACAAAATCCTTATAAAGTGGGATTATTCTACGTTACATCATAGAGGAAAGATGAAGAAAAGTAGTGGTGTAGATAAACAGTTTATTTACAACTTCCTGAACATTTTTGACTATAAATATTTTAATTAATTGTAGCGCACCCCCTAAGGAGCCGCAGATGAACTTGGATCCCCCACTCCTGCACAGCCAGGCACACCGACTTTTCACAGTCAGAGAACAATCAATGGCTTTGTTTTTGTTATTTATTAATATCTTGGATAGGGATGGGAGATTATGGGATGCCTGCTTGACTTCAGCAAAACTTTGACAACAACTATAGGGGCATCTTAATATATACTGTCTATATACAGTCTCCTTTACACTCTTCCTGCTTGCTGACCCCAACTGAAACACTGTTAGGGCTCTTTCACACGGAGGTCTGTTCAGGTCCGCCTGTCAGTTTTTTAGGCGGACCTGAAACGGATCCTCCATGCACCCCTATGGAAGCACGGATGTCAGCGGTGACATGTCCGCTGACATCCGCTCCGCTCCGAAAAAGTGTGACGGAGGAAAATCCTATTTTTCCTTCCGTCTGCGGAGCGGATCGGATGACAACGGACTCTACGGTCCGTCGTCATCCGATTCCCCATAGGGGAGAGCGGCGCTCTGACAGGGCGGTCCCTGCACAGTGTGCGGGGACTGCCCAGTCATCCGTCGGCTCAGCGGGGATCAACGGATCCGCCCGTGTGAAAGAGGCCTTAGTTGATCTGACAGGCTCCTAGTCAGATCCAGCAATGGTCCCTTACAGGCAGAGACTCGTAGCAGATGTCAGTGAAACAGCTTGCACATTTCCTGTGGCTACTGATTCCAGCACCACCTGTTTGCAGCTGCCCCTTTCACTAGCCCTCCAGGCTAACTTCTTCACACCAGTCCTCCAGACTGACTCTTCACCAGCCCACTCAGCTAACTCTCTCACCAGCCCACCTGGCTGACTCTCGGGAGATCTCCAGTGGAAGGGTAAAGACTTGATTGATTTGATTGATTTGATTTATTGTCATTGTAAAAACATATTCACAATGAAATTAAATTTCTACTCCACACATTATTCATACATCACAATTATCAATCATGCATTTACCACACAGAATGTATATATTAAAAAACTAAACAAGACAATAAAATAAGTCTATGTGACCTCCTTTCATTTCATTCCTGCATTGACAGCCTTACAGCCCTGGGGAAGAAGCTCTCTTTAAATCTTTTTGTCCTTGTTTTAATCACCCTAAAACGTCTCCCAGATGGCAATAATTCAAATAAATGACAACCAGGATGAGTCGGGTCTCTCACTATTTTTCCTGATCTACAAAGGCATTGAGTCTCATATATTTCATCTAGAGAAACAAGTTCACACCCTACAATTTTCTGCGCTGTTCGAACCACTCACTTTAGAGCATTTTTATCTGCCTGCGTACAACTAGGGTACCACACTAGAATACAATACATTAATATACTCTCAATGGCAGAGCGATAGAAGGTCTCTAGTACCTTCCTTCCCAAGCCATTCTTCCTAAGGAGTCGCAAAAAATATAAATGCTGTTGCGATTTCTTAATAATGGCTTTAACGTTGATTGTCCACGATAAGTTTTCAGAAATGCATGTTCCCAAAAACTTAAAGGTAGAGACCCGCTCCACGCAAACGCCTTTAATAAAAAGCGGTGCTGGTTTAGGCCTGTTCCTTCTGAAATCTACAATCAGTTCCTTTGTTTTCTCTCTGTTTAGGATCAGGTTATTTGCTGTACACCTATCCTATCAACCTCTCTCCTGTATTGCTCCCCATCGTCTCCAGTGATACAACCGATTACGGTAGTGTCATCGGCAAACTTAACTATACTATTGGTCTCATAATAAAACTTAAAGGGACACTAAAGGTTCCCGTTTAAAAAAAATAAAAATAACAAACATGTTATATTTACCTCCACTGTGCAGCTCGTTTTGCACAGAGTGGCCCCGATCCTGGTCTTCTGGGGTCCTCGGCGGCTGTCTCGGCTCCTCCCCGTAAGGACTCCACACCTTCATGCGAGCGAGCTCGCATGGTGTGGAGTTATTGCGGGCGCGCTCCCGTGATACAGCGGCGGCCATAGCCGCCGACTGTATCACTTGGCCCCGCCCCCGGCACGCCATGTCATTGGATGTGATTGACAGCAGCGACAGCCAATGGCGGCGCTGCTTTCAATCCATCCACTGTAACCAATCACTACCTGTGATTATAGTTGCCATTACAAGTGCCTACTACAGTTCTCAGATCAGCAGAACTACCCCCAACATTGCACTCATCCCATTCCCCCCACCCCCACCGCCACCAAGGAGTAGGAGAAGGAATAAAAATAGAGAATATATGAAATGGAGAGGAAACGAGGGGGAGGAACAAAGAAGAAGGGAGAGAAAGAACAGGAAAGACAGCTAGAGAAAGGGATGGGGAAAAAAACAAGAGATTAGGATAGAGAGAGATAAATGGGAAAGAAAGGATCAACAAAGAGAAAGAGTGGTACAATGTACTATAAGGGGTTTTAATACTGTACAAATGGAAGGGACTCAGTCAGGGAGCGCTAAATGTCCGTGGGTTAGGGGCGCAAATTACTTGTCTTGCCTTGGGTGCTGACAACTCACGCTACGAAAATAGTTTTACTGTTAGGGGTCCCCACAACTTGGGAAGTTTTATCAAGGGGTCACGGGGTCACGGCACTAGGAGAGTTGAGAACCACTGCTCTAACATCTCTAGTAGGTATAAAACACTGATTATCTCTCTACCTTTTCTTACAATCTCCTGAACTTGGTCAATGGACTTATATGAAGGGTTTGCTTTAAAGCAGAACTAAACTCTCTAAAGCAACATTGGCTATTTTAATCCTTATGCTGTTCGCATTAGTAAATAGATAGGGAGGCATAGTATATTTTCATGTTTTACCTTTTTTTTTTGTTTAAATTTCTTCAGTTTCTGACCTAGGTCAAAATGATGAAAGGAAAAACGTACCGCTCAAAAGCTTGAGAATTCACCAAATGGCTGCTTCCGCCCGGTCACTCACACAGGTGCTGGCTCTGCACTGATGCATGGGAGAAAAAGAAACCCTGGACTGCCGCACTCTGTATAGACAGTTATTTATTCCAAAATTTCAAGTAAAAAATCCAAATTCAAAATAAATCTATAAATCCAAAACAACAAATGCAGATAGTATGCATGCAGGGAAGGGTGGCTGTTTTGGATTTATGGATTTATTTTGAATTTGGATTTTTTACTTGAAATTTTGGAATAAATAACTGTCTATACAGAGTGCGGCAGTCCAGGGTTTCTTTTTCTCCCATAGGTCAAAATGATGTTATATATCAGACGAGGAGGAGAGACTTTCTCAGCTAAGCACACCCTCCTGCCTGCATGCCTGGGCTAAGGGGAGATGGATACCATGGCTAGAAATGCTAGAGGGGTGTTTTTCAAAGTGATTTCTCACCAAAGTAAAGCATAGAGACATTGATGAATGGGTGAGCTTGCTTTGAACATTTAAAATGAATTAAATAGCATTTTCAGTTTGTGGTGTTCAGGTATGGTTTAGTTCTGCTTTAACCACTTCTATACCAGACAATTCTGTCATTGCTCCTCTACATGTAAAAATCATACATTTTTTGCTAGAAAATTACTCAGAACCTCCAAACATTATATATATACATATATATATATTTTTTAGCAGAGACCCTAGTGAATAAAATGGCAATCGTTGCAATGTGTTATGACATTTGCACAGAAAAAAAAACCTTTCATGGACTAAAAAAACCTCACAATATATACCCCAAAATTTTTGTATAATGTGAAAGATGATGTTACACTGAGTAAATAGATACCTAACATGTCACGCTTTAAAATTGCACACACTTGTGGAATGACACTAAACTTCGGTACTTAAAAATCTCCAGGCTACACTTGAAAAGGGATTACAGGTTATCAGTTTGGCGTTACAGAGGAGGTCTTGTGCTAGAATTATTGCTCTCGCTCTAATGTTCATGGTGATACTTCACATGTGTGGTTCTAACACCGTTTACATATGCAAGCACAACATACGTATGTGTTTACTTCTGTGTGTGAGCATGAAGGGATGGGCCACTTTAACCACTTAACGACCGCCCACTGTAAATATACGTCGGCAGAATGGCACCGACAGGCAGAATCACGTATATGTACGTGATTGCCTTTGTATAGTTGGGGGGTCCGATCGGACCCCCCTTCTTTACAGTGGGTGGTCGTTTTACCTTCGGGAGCGATCCGGCATGAGGGGACGGCCGTTCGATTCCGGCCACCCCCTCTCGATCGCTCCCGGCGAATGAGAGAGCTTCCCCTGCCTGCCAGGAAGGAGGAAGTGATGTCATCTCTCCTGCGGCGCTCACATATACCGAGCGCCGTACAGGAGAAGATGCAGGTTAGTACACAAAACAGCACACTGACACCAGGACACATAGGCACATAAATCGCCCCCCCAGGCCCCCCCAGACACCCCCCAGCCCCCCCCCAGCCCCCAGTCACAGTGTCACTGATTGCAGTGACCATTTATTTAGTGATCACTGCAATCAGTGACATTTGTGACTGTAAAAGTGTCACTACATTTAGTTTTAGGTCCAGTGTAGCCCCCTAACCCCCCCTAATAAAGGTTTAACCCCCTGATCACCCCCCAGATAACCCTTTCACCCCCTAGCACCGCCGTCGCTAAGCAATAATTTTTCTGATCGATGTCTTAGCGTCGGTGATGCTGATCGGTAGCCAGTAAATTTTTTTTAGGTTCGCCGCAGGTTTTTATAGCGTCGGGTACCCCCATATATTACCTAATGAAGGTTTAACCCCCTTGATCACCCCCCAGGTAACCCTTTTACCCCCTATCACCACTGTCACTAAGCGATAATTTTTCTGATCGATGTCTTAGTGTCGGCGATGCTGATCGGTAGCCAGTAATTGTTTTTAGGTTCGCCGCAGGTTTTTATAGCGTTGGGTACCCCCATATATTACCTAATAAAGGTGTAACCCCCTTGATCACCCCCCAGGTAACCCTTTCACCCCCTAGCACCGCCGTCACTATGCGATCATTTTTCTGATTGATGTCTTAGCGTCGGTGCTGCTGATCGGTAGCCAGTAATTTTTTTTAGGTTCGCCGCAGGTTTTTATAGCGTCAGGTACCCCCATATATTATCTAATAAAGGTTTAACCCCCTGATCGCCCCCCAGGTAACCCTTTCACCCCCTATCACCACTGTCGCTAAGCAATCGTTTTTATGATCGTTGTCTTAGTGTCGGTGATGCCGATAGGTAGCCAGTAATTTTTTTTTTAGGTTCGCCGTCAGGTTTTTATATAGCGTCAGGTACCCCCATATATTACCTAATAAAGGTTTTAATCCCCTAATTGCCAATAGTTAACCCTTTCACCAGTGATCATCATATAAGTGTTACGGGTGACGCTGGTTAGTTAGTTTGCTTTTTATAGTGTCAGGGCACCCGCCGTATATAACCCAATAAAGGTTTAACCCCCTGATCGCCCGGCGGGTGATATCAATTAGGTTTTAGCGTCAGAGAGGGTCTGTGTCACACCCCAGGCAGCGTCAGGTTAGTGCCAGTAGCGCTAACACCCACACGTGAAGCATACACTCCCCTTAGTGGTATAGTATCTGATCAGCTCAATATCTGATCTGATCAGATCTATACTAGCGTCCCCAGCAGTTTAGGGTTCCCAAAAATGCACTGTTAGTGGGATCAGCCCAGATACCTGCTAGCACCTGCGTTTTGCCCCTCCGTCCAGCCCAGGCCACCCAAGTGCAGTATCGATCGATCACTGTCACTTGCAAAACACAACACACATAACTGCAGCGTTCGCAGAGACAGGCCTGATCCCTGCGACTCCAGTGCTGTAGGAGGTGATTTCACCACCACAGTTAAAAAAAAAGCATATATGCCGAAGCATTGGGGCAGCAGGGGCGGAGGAGCGATTTTGCTCCTAATGCCGCGTATATACGGTCGAAATTCCGACGGAGGCTTGCCCGTGGAATAGTCTGACCATGTGTACGCGGCATAACTTTTGCGTGAAGATGCACCCATGCTTCGGCATATATAAATGGTGCATGTATGCCCATCATTAGAAGTGGGTGGATGAAGGGCGGTATTCTAATGGTGGGCATACCCACCGATCAATCTTTTTTTTTCGTTCAGCCAACAGGCTGCATGAAAAAAAAGATTACAATACATGTCCAACAAGGACCAGCAACGTACTGGTATGTTGCTGGACTTTGAATGTTTATACCAGAATGATGCCTGCGGGTTTAGGTATCATCTTGGTATCATTCTTTTCAGCCAGCGGCCGGCTTTCATGTAAAAGCAATCCTAGTGGCTAATTAGCCTCTGGACTGCTTTTACAAGCAGTGGGAGGGAATGTCCCCCCCCGGATATAAAAAGCGCCATTGGGAAATTGGGAAAGCATTTTATCACACCGATCTTGGTGTGGTCAGATGCTTTGAGGGCAGAGGAAAGATCTAGGGTCCAATAGGCCCCAGTTTTTTCAAAAAAGAGTACCTGTCATTACCTATTGCTATCATAGGGGATATTTACATTCCCTGAGATAACAATAAAAGTGATAAAAATAAATAAATATGGAAGCAACAGTTTAAAAATAAAATAAAAAAGCAAAATTAATAATAAAAAAAAAAAAAAAAAAAAAAAAAGCACCCCTGTCCTGCCCTGCTCTTGCCCAATGGCGAACGCAAGCGTCGGTCTGGCGTCATATGTAAACAGCAATTGCACCATGCATGTGAGGTATCACCGCGAAGGTCAGATCGAGGGCAGTAATTTTAGCAGTAGACCTCCTCTGTAAATCTAACGGGGTAACCTGTAAATGCTTTTAAAGGCTTTTAAAAATGTATGTAGTTTGTCGCCAATGCGCGTTTGTGCGAAATTTTAAAGCATGTCGTGTTTGGTATCTATGTACTCGGCCTAAGATCATCTTTTTTATTTCATCAAACATTTGGGCAATATAGTGTGTTTTAGTGCATTAAAATTAAAAAAAGTGTATTTTTTCCCAAAAAAATGCGTTTAAAAAATCGCTGCGCAAATACTGTGTAGAAAAAAAAATGCAACACCCACCATTTTATTCTGTAGGGCCTTTGCTTTAAAAATATATATAATGTTTGGGGGTTCAACATAATTTTCTTGCAAAAAAAAATATGTTTTCATGTAAACAAAAAGTGTCAAAAAGGGCTTTGTCTTCAAGTGGTTAGAAGAGTGGATGTAAGCTTCCTAATGTTGTGTATAAAATGCCAGAACAGTTCAAAACCCCCCCAAATGACCCCATTTTGGAAAGTAGACACTCCAAGCTATATACTGAGAGGCATGTCGAGTCCATGGAATATTTTATATGTTGACACAAGTTGCGAAAAAAATAATTTTTTATTTTTTTTTGCACAAAGTTGTCACTAAATGATATATTGCTCAAACATGCCATGGGCATATGTGGAATTACACCCCAAAATACATTCTGTTGCTTCTCCTGAGTACGGGGATACCACATGTGTGAGACTTTTTGGGAGCCTAGCCGCGTACGGGACCCCAAAAACCAATCACCGCCTTCAGGCTTTCTAAGGGTGTCAATTTTTGATTTCACTTCTCACTGCCTATCACAGTTTCGGAGGCCATGGAATGCCCAGATGGCACAAAACCCCCCCAAATGACCCCATTTTGGAAAGTAGACACCCCAAGCTATTTGCTGAGAGGTATTGTGAGTATTTTGCAGATCTCGCTTTTTGTCACAAAGTTTTGAAAATTGAAACAAAAAAAGAAAAAAAAAATGTTCTTTCTTCATTTTCAAAAACAAATGAGAGCTGTAAAATACTCACCATGCCTCTCAGCAAACAGCTTGGGGTGTCTACTTTCCAAAATGGGGTCATTTGGGGGGGTTTTGTGCTATTTTGGCATTTTATGGCCTTCAAAACTGTGATAGGTAGTGAGGAGTGAAATCAAAAATTTGCGCCCTTAGAAATCCTGGAGGCGGTGCTTGGTTTCCGGGGTCCCGTACGTGGCTAGGCTCCTAAAAAGTCCCACACATGTGGTATCCCCGTACTCAAGAGAAGCAGCAGAATGTATTTTGGGGTGCAATTCCACATATAACCATGGCATGTGTGAGCAATATATCATTTAGTGACAACTTTTTGTAATCTTTTTTTTTTTTTTGTCATTATTCAATCACTTGGGACAAAAAAAAAAATATTCAATGGGCTCAACAGGCCTCTCAGCAATTTCCTTGGGGTGTCTACTTTCTAAAATGGGGTCATTTGGGGGGGGTTTGTGCTATTTTGGCATTTTATGGCCTTCAAAACTGTGATAGGTAGTGAGGAGTGAAATCAAAAATTTGCGCCCTTAGAAATCCTGAAGGCGGTGCTTGGTTTCCGGGGTCCCGTACGTGGCTAGGCTCCTAAAAAGTCCCACACATGTGGTATCCCCGTACTCAGGAGAAGCAGCAGAATGTATTTTGGGGTGCAATTCCACATATAACCATGGCATGTGTGAGCAATATATCATTTAGTGACAACTTTTTGTATTTTTTTTTTTTTTGTCATTATTCAATCACTTGGGACAAAAAAAAAATATTCAATGGGCTCAACATGCCTCTCAGCAATTTCCTTGGGGTGTCTACTTTCTAAAATGGGGTCATTTGGGGGGGTTTTGTACTGCCCTGTCATTTTAGCACCTCAAGAAATGAGATAGGCAGTCATAAATTAAAAGCTGTGTAAATTCCAGAAAATGTACCCTAGTTTGTAAACGCTATAACTTTTGCGCAAACCGATAAATATACGCTTATTGACATTTTTTTTACTAAAGACATGTGGCTGAATACATTTTGGCCTAAATGTATGACTAAAATTGAGTTTATTCGATTTTTCTTATAACAAAAAGTAGAAAATATCATTTTTTTTCAAAATTTTCGGTCTTTTTCCGTTTATATCGCAAAAAATAAAAATCGCAGAGGCAATCAAATACCATTAAAAGAAAGCTCTATTTGTGGGAAGAAAAGGACGCAAATTTCGTTTGGGTACAACATTGCATGTCCGCACAATTTACAGTTAAAGCAGCGCAGTGCAAAATTCTGATATCACCTCTGGTCCTTTAGCTACCAAATGGTCCGGGGCTTAAGTGGTTAAAACATTTTTTTTTTTATTATTATTTATTTACTTTTATTTTTTACACTGTCCCTTTAATTTTTTTTTAACATATTCTTATTCATATTACAAGAAATTTAAACATCCCTTGTAACAGCAATAAGGCATTCCAGGTCCTCTTTATGGAGACATCTAGGGTCAATGAGACCCCAGATATTTCCTCTACCATGGAAAGCATGAGTTAAAAAAAAACCCATCAGTCTCTGCTTTCCAGAAAAAAACTGACAGTGTTTACAGCTGCCAGAGCCGAAAGTAACGCCATGATGTCGCTTCCGGCCTCCCAGGGTCATAGAGATGGCTGAGGACCATCCAGACCATGGCCAGCTCCATGGTAATCCAGCAGCACCGCTGAATCATTAATCTAGCCTCCCGATCATAAGGGAGAGCCCAGAAAGGCGCCGGAGGGGAGACATCTCCTCCTGCTGCCTGTAAAAGCAATCCAGTGGCTAAATAGCCACTAGGGTGGCTTTTACATTAAAGGGAATCGCTGGCTGAAAACACAGATATCTGAATGATATCAGGCATAATTCAGATATGACCACTTCAACCCAAGGACGTCATATGACATCCTGGTGAGTATAAACAGTAAGACAATAAAAGGAAGGAGCGGACTATTTTGTACCTACTAAAGTAGGTCATACTTGGGGGTTTGCAAGCACAATTTGTATTCTGCTGCTTTCATCATATATGCTGAATTACGATTGTGCATGTGAGGTTATTAACTTCTTGTTGCAGGGCTGGGACAGAAAGTAGATTTATTCTAGAAGACAACCTATGTCTGTTTTCTGAGCTAGTGGGGTTGTCATTTGATGCCTTTGGATGTAACTGTTTTTTTCAGTTGCACATTATAATATCCAAACAGGTTTTCATTGTGCCAGTTCATTTCATCTTCAATTTTGACTGCACTTGTAAAAGCACAACTAATATTTACAGAGACAGTCCTACTGATCAAAATAAGCAGAGGCTCAGCAACTTTTGTTGTCACACGAATGTCATAATAGATGCAAATAACCTGAACAGTGTATAAAAGGGCCAATATGGGAAAAATCATTATTTTGATTCACAGAGAATTTTGAATGAGCAGGTAACCATACTGGAAGAGAGTAATTAATTCTGTATCTCAAATACATGAACTTCATTGTCCCTCCGTATCACTGGCAAATTGGCAATTACTCTATTCATGTACACTTGCAAGGTAATTGACAAATATTTTTACTCATGTCTGAACTGACAAGTGGTATTATACAGTAGGGCAGTTTTGTAAAGAAAACAGAAGGGTGCTAAGCAAAAATGAACATCTATATGGGTTTTAAAGTGTAAGAAATATGGTTAATGCATAATGATTGCTATGTGACTTGCCACCAGAGGCGTAGCTAGTGAAAATGGCGCCTATGGCAAACACTGAAACTGCGCCCCTGTCAAAACATTTGAAACCCGTCTTTCAGATAATACTGTCAGTATATACAGGTATATAGGGAAAACAGTAGGTTAGTGGTTTGGACTTGCCTCACTTGGTTTGAATCTGGGCCAGGAAGCTATCTGCATGTAGTTTGCATGTTCTCTTGGTGTGGGTACACTCCAAAGCCATGTTGGTAGGTGATGGTCCCCTGTCTGTATATAGTGGCAATCTACATGGGTGATCACCCCATGTCCAAAAAACTATCCAAGATGAGCAATGGCCCAAAATCTGCCAAGAGCTGGACAGGACTGAATGGAAGTATACATAGATATGTGTAGAGTCCTCTATGATTGTAGGGTCAGTTTTGAATGTGATCAGCCATATACACTGCCGGTCTGTACACAGAGTACAATTCACCTACCTGCATGTGTTTGGAGTAGGAGAGGAACCACACAGGGAGAACATGCTAACTCCATGTAGCTAGTGTCCTGGGCAGGAATGGAGCCCAGTATATATATATATATATATATATATATAGGTAGACATTGGTAGGAGGATACCTGCTTCTCCATGCTCTCCTTGCCCCCGCTGCCTACTATGGGTGGGGTGGGATCCTCTCACAGCTGGCACCCTCCAGCATGTAGAGTCCGGAGGGTCAGGTGCTCTGCTCTCCCTCGAAGCAGAAGAGGGCGAACCACTTGTCGTGCTAACTGTTGGTCTTGGCCGCCTTCTTGCTGAGTTGCCCCCTCTTGGTGCCCTCTTTGCAGGCCAGGACAGCCAGGTACTGAGCGTAACCCTCGTTATAGCGCACACTCTTCTGCATGATCCCGAGCCACAGGACATAGGGATACTCGAGCAATAGTGCGGTCAGTGCCCGGCACCCCGCATCATCTATCCCCACCGATCACTCCGGGACAGCACTGTGCC
Organism: Rana muscosa; assembly: GCA_029206835.1. Lineage (NCBI taxonomy): Eukaryota > Metazoa > Chordata > Amphibia > Anura > Ranidae > Rana > Rana muscosa. The sequence continues at coordinate 622,169,332 of CM055122.1, read as the reverse complement.
ACCGATCGCTGCACAAGTGGCCCCTGAATCTCCTGTTGCTGCGCTGTCACTCAGTCTTCTGTGCAACGCTAGCGTTCATATTTAGGGATTTAGGGGGGCACATGGGGGGACAAGAACAGAAGTAGGGGGCCCAACTATATATATATATATATATATATATATATATATATATATATATATATATATATATATATACACATACACAGTGCCTTGAAAAAGTATTCATACCCCTTGAAATTTCCACCTTTTGTCATATTACAACCAAAAATTTATTTTATTGGGATTTTATGTAATAGACCAACACAAAGTGCCAGGTTAGGGTGGAATAATGCCAGGTTAGGTGATATACAGTAGTGCCAGGTTAGGGTGGTAGAGTGCCAGGTTAGGATGGTAGTGTTAGGGTGGTATAGTGCCAGTTTAGGGTGGTAGTGTCAGGTTAGGGTGGTATAGTGTCTGGTTAGGGTGGTAGTGTTAGGGTGGTATAGTGCCTGGTTAGGGTGGTAGAGTGCCAGGTTACGGTGGTATAGTGCCTGCTTAGGGTGGTAGAGTGCCAGGTTAGGGTGGTAGAGTGCCTGGTTAGGGTGGTAGTGTTAGGGTGGTATAGTGCCAGGTTAGGGTGGTAGAGTGCCTGGTTAGGGTGGTAGTGTTAGGGTGGTATAGTGCCAGGTTAGGGTGGTAGAGTGCCTGGTTAGGGTGGTAGAGTGCCTGGTTAGGGTGGTAGAGTGCCAGGTTAGGGTGGTATAGTGTCAGGTTAGGGTGGTAAAGTGCAAGGTTAGGGTGGTATAGTGCCAGGTTAGGGTGGTATAGTGCCTGGTTAGGGTGATAGAGTGCCTGGTTAGGGTGGTAGTGTGTCAGGTTAGGGGGTATAGTGCAATGTTAGGGTGGTATAGTGTCAGGTTAGGGTGGTAGAGTGTCTGGTTAGGGTGGTAGTGTGTCAGGTTAGGGTGGTAGAGTGTCAAGTTAGGGTGGTATAGTGTCAGAGTAAATATATGACAACATGAATAGATAAAAGAATACTGGTCCTGATCCTCTCTTCCTTTATCACCTGCATTAAAAGCACAAATCTATGACTGTCTGCTGCTGCAGAACCTCTTTCTCCCCCTCCCTGAACTTAAGTAAACATAAAGAAAAAAACTCAAATGGCTGCTGGCACACTGAGGACTGATTCTGAGCTTCTTCCTGGAAGTGAAGTCAAAATGAGGCGGGTGGGAGGGGCTGCAACATGGGCAAAGTATTATTGGCTGACGAGATGAGATGCAAATATCCCCCCTCCCTGTGATGGTCGGGAGTCGGGACACTGAAATATCATCATGCAGCTCTGAATCTTACTAACTGCTGTGCTGGGAGCCCTTCTCCACACAGTACAGAGCGATTCTCTGTGTGTCTATTACTCCAGCAGCTGAGAGCTTACAGGAGGGGAAGGGAGACACACACAGAGAATCGCTCTGCAATTGCCGTGACTATCATTGTAATTGGGGGGGGGGGCACAGATGTACAACAACTCCGCTCTTCTCATGTGCAGCAACTTCCTCCTGCTGGCCAACCCGTATACACTGCACGGCCGCAGAGAGTGAGCGCCCACCCTGCAGGGAGAACATTGGGATGTGCGAGGGGGGAGTCACTTGACCCACACACTAAAAACACTTTCCCAGACCTTCCCGGAGAGGAGAGCACTGACTGTGTGCTTTGCTTGAGGTCATCTCTGAGCAGTGTGTAGACTGCCAGCCACTCACCAGCGCCCCCTTCATATGGCGCCCATGGCACTTGCTATGTCTGCCATACCCTGGATACGCCACTGCTTTAGAAGAAACAGAAATATAGAAGTGTGACGGCAGAAAAAAGAGTGGTTCATCGTGTCGGCCCCATTTTTTGTTTAATGCTTTTATGTTTTTTTAAACTTTTTTTTATTATTGCGTATAGATCTATGTTTGTCCCAAGCATGTGTGAATCCACATACTGTTGACTGACTCATTAGCTCCACTAGAAGTCTTTTCCAAGCATTAACGACTCTTTCAGTAAATAATACTTTCTAAAATTTGTTTTAAACTTTCCTCTTGCTACTTTGAGGTCATGCCCAGTGTTCTTGATTCAGCGTCATATTAATAATACTGCCCATCTGAACCGTAGTCAAACTTTTGATGTATTTAAAGGTTTCATCCATGTATCCATTTTCCCTTCTTTCCTCCAGACTGTACATATTAAGCTCATGATGTCTTAGAAAAAAAGCATATTTAAGCAAAATTAAAACACCCCAAACCAGCCTTTCTCAAACTTTTCACCTCAGAGGAACCCTTAAAATAATTTTCAGGCCTAGGGGAATCCCTGATAAAAATTATCAATTGGCGGCCAGTGGGAAGAATGCCAGCTTACCGTTGTAGTCAAAATGCCAACCTTTAGAAACAGCTAAAAAGTTAATGGGTCTTTCAAGTGGCATTGGTGCAAGAACTATGTAGGTATACTCAGATGGAAAGTCAGCCACAGCTCAAGGAACCCCTAGCAATATCTGGAAGAATCCTAGATTTCCACATAAACCTGACTGAGAATGTCCGCTGTAAACCAGCAGTTATCAAATATGTTTACTTACATTCCAGTTACATTTTAAAGTGGTTCTAAACTAAAAATATTTTACTTTAATGCATTCTCTGCATTAAGGTAAAAAAAAAAAAAACTTCCACTGCCTGTTCTCTATCCTCCCACACACAATACACTTATCTGAGTCCTCTCTTGATCCAGCACTGTGCTGTGCAGGGCTGCTCTCTCTTCCTAAAATCACACACTGAACTAAAATCAGCAGAGGCCATTGACTCTCCAACACAGAGAACATAGCTTGCTATTGGTACACACACATGAGAGGAGGAGAAGACAGCCCTAGCTGTAAGAGACTGCTCTGTGCAATATCAATACCATTGCACAAAACAGGTAAGTACAGTATAGCATCTTTTTTATTTTAATAAAAAAATTAAAATAAAAAAGATAATAAGGTTTACAATCATTGTATTTCCCATGGACACACAATATTGACCTCTTGGAAACGTCATCCTTTAACTAAAGATATTGCTAAATGTGACTATAAATTAAACTTTTTTTTTTTTTTTTTATTTCAAATCGTTTTTATTGGAAAGAATAATGCAAGTACAGATAATGACAATAAGGATACAGATCCATGCAAGTGGTACAAATAGTCATAAGATTCACATTGAGAATATCAAAATAACAGAACGTTGTGTATCAGTTGATAAGGATAAGTCAAACACATAACGGGCAAGGTATAGTTGAATCGAACAAAACTTAAACAGTAAAACACGGTTAAAGATATCATGGGTCCTCGTCGGAGGATGGTAAGGGTGTTTGTTGGTTTGAAGAACATGTGGACCAGGACAGGCCCACCCCCAATCCACGCACCCCTAATGGGAACAATCTGTGCGAGGGAGGGGGTAGTAATTCTATCTGTTGATGTATAAACTGTGTATAAACTGTATTGGCCCACTAGTAGGTGGAGTTTGCCCCTTACATCATACATTAAGTGTCCTAAAACCAATTTCTTGAAGTGTGTTAAGGTTGTCATGGGGGGATATGATCAGCTAGGGTCTTGAGTTTGGTCATATGCTCAAGAGTTACATTCATGTCGGAGATAACGGTGAGTGTATACCATGAGCTAGTAGTTAGTTTACTCTACATTAAAGTATGGGTGGGGGGTCCCCTGTGAGGACGTGGGTAGAAACGTTTAGAGAAAGAGGTATGGCGGGAGCTCCAACCAGTGTGAGGAAGGGGAAGTCTATAGATAGCGTCCCTTTAAAGAAACTGTGGAGTAAAGTTATGAATTGCGTAATAGTTCCTGAAACTCCGAGGAGTCTCTGAAGTGTAGCCAACAGGCCCATGTAGTCCGGTATTTCGTCGTGTTTTCTTTAGCTTGATGGATTAAGTCTTCCATCTTGGCGATTTACTCAATCCGTTTAAGCCAATCGGACATTTTAGGGGGATTGGTGTTTCTCCAATATAATGGTATACATTGTTTAGCGGCATTAATGAGATGGATCATAAGAGATTTTTTGTAGGTATATTGGGGTAATGAGGTGTGGTGTAGCAGGTATTGAGCTGGAGAGAAGTCCAAAGTGTATGTCGTAATTCGAGTAACGGTATTGTGTATTGTGTACTTGTGTATTGTGCACGGGAAAATTGCATCTCCAACACAGTGGTGATACAGGTGGATGGAAGACGTGTATCCGTTCAGGGGTACGGTACCATCTCGAGTACAGTTTGTAGCTATTTTCTTGCACTGAAATGTTAATAGATCCTTTATGGATATGTGTAAAAATACTGTCCCATTCCTCAGTAGAAAGGTCCAGCTTGAGTTTATTTTCCCATTTCTGGTTGACTGTGTTGGATTTATGATCAATTACTCCAAAAAGGAGTGAAAATACCATCGAGATCAGGTGTCTTTGAGGAGTTGTACTTGTGCAAAGTGTTTCAAAAGGAGTTTGTTCCCTACACCACTGTGTGATAGGTCTGGCACTATTAAGAAAATGTCTAATTTGCAGAAATTTGTAAAAAGGAATGTTACGCTCTGGGAATTTGGAGGACAGGGTATCAAAGGAGATGATGGAGTCATTTTGAAAGAGGTGATGTGCTCTAAGTGTTTGTTCCGCAGTCGTGAGGCACACAGTATTATCTGAGAGGCCCGGAGGGAAGTCGGGGTTGCCGTCCAAAGGGGTCAACGGGCCTGGTGAGTGTGTAATTTTAAGTGAATTGCATGTGTTCCTGAAGCTAAGAAGCGTGGGTCCCATCAGTGGGTGTGTTGAGTGTTCCTTGGGGGTGGCTCTGGCATCAATCCATGGTACGTGGGAGAGAGGGATCTGTGCAAAAGCATCCTCAATGGAAATCCAGGCCTTAGTGTATGGGTGTATGTGCCAGTCAATTTTTCTTGTGAGATGGCATGCTGCATGGTATTTATGAATATCTGGCAGGCCTTGTCCACCTTTCAGCTTGGGGAGGGTAATTCTATCCCAACTTAGCCTAGGGGACTTGGAGGCCCAAATAAAGTTCCTGGAAATTTGTTTGTAAGTTGTGAAGAATGAAACCGGGAGTTTGATTGGTATGTTTTGTAAGAGGTATAAAATACGGTGTAAAATGTTCATCTTTAGAATGGCAATTCGCCCAAATTCGTTTGTAAGTTGTGAAGAATGAAACCAGGAGTTTGATTGGTATGTTTTGTAAGAGGTATAAAATACGGTGTAAAATGTTCATCTTTAGAATGGCAATTCGCCCAAACCAGGAGAACTTGCCCAAGGTGCATTTGTGAAGGTCTTTCTGTATAGTTTGGAGGATAGGTAAGTAATTTCTGTCATAAAGCTCATCTAGTTTAGAGGGGATTTGAATACCTAGGTAGGTGAGGGCCTGAGGCTCCCTGCTGAAGGGGAAGTTGGTTTGACATTGATGCACTAACGTTGAAGGGAGGGAGATGTTAAGGGCTTCTGATTTTGTAAAATTAATTTGCAGGTTAGATAGCTTGTTGAAGAGGGTAAAATCCTGTAACAAATTTGGTATAGTGATTATGATTAAGGGGTCAGAGAGGAAGAGGAGGATGTCGTCAGCGTAAGCTGCAACTTTGTACTGTTTGCTTCGGATATCAATGCCTTTAAGGTTGGGGTTAGCCCTAAGTTTGCGTAGTAGGGGTTCCAAGGTGAGCACAAAGATGAGAGGGGATAAGGGGCATCCTTGACGTGTGCCGTTCGAAATGGAGAGGGCATCCAACAGGCGGCCGTTAACCCTAATTCTGGCTGTGGGGAAGAAGTATAGAGCAAGGATCAATTGTTGAAAATGTGCAGGAAATCAAATTGCCTGTAGTGTTGCTATCATGTAGTCCCAAGCCATCCTATCGGACGCCTTCTCCGCATCGAGAGACAGAAAGAAACCTTTTGCGGATGAAGTCGAGAGCCAATGGTGAATGTCGATAGCCTTTATGGTATTATCCCTGGCCTCCCTACCAGGGATAAATCCAACCTGGTCAAGCTAAATCAATTTGGGAAGGAGAGGGAGAAATACATTTAATTTATATGGCTATTTATATAATATATTGCAAATCCATAGACCAATGTGATTTATTCAATTTATTTATTTATTTTCACAATAAAGGTTTATTGAAAAAAGTTTAGGTAATGTACAGTAAATCAACCATGAGATAAGTACATATTATATAAAACAATACAAATTCAAGTAACATATCTAATCTCAAAGTGAATTGAAAAATATTGTTGATGTCCATCAAAACAATGTAATTTAATGTCATCATAATGCAACGTGATTCAACTAATACAAAGCACACAAAATGCTTATGAAACCTTCAGTGTAAAAATGTACATTCAAGCTTTATTAGCTTTGTCTATTACCTTGTTCCTTTTACTCTTTTAGCACCATCTTCCACCATCCCTGATCATTCCTACTTCTGCCCATTCTATCTTCTCTATCTTCCACCCACCAAGTGTACTCCGGCTACCTCCTATTCTGTATGTTCCATATTCCACCCAATTAGTCCACCCTTTTGAAATATGCCATTTTCTGCTCACTGTTTCCACTTTACCTTTCACCCCTTCTGTCCACTTCAACTTCTGCAAGCTCTGTTCACACCATCTACACCTTTCACCCTACTCCATCTGCTTCAAATGCTGCCAGCTCTGCCCTGATAAATTTTCCATCCACTCTATATACTCTTCATTGCACCCCACTCTGTCCACTCTATTTAGTGCCATTCTTGTTTGCTCTGTGTTTTACCTACTTTGTTCTCAAGAGTCATCATCCTCTTGCAAACACTCCCACTCCATTCTTTGCCTGTTCTGTCTACTCTATCTTCCCTACAACCTGTTCATTAAATATTGTGCCTACTGTATCCTCTACATCTTCTGTCCAAATGGCTTTCTCCATCTTCCATGCCACCTTCTGCAAAAACCTTTTGCCTATTTAGTTTACTGTCTGCATATACACTGCTTTTGCAGAGATTGTTAAGAGCAGTGGCGTCTGGTTAGTATAGCTTTACACAAGCAAATGACCTGAGTATGTAGAGGGAGGTAAATGGGCTTAAAATGAGCAGTGATGTCTTCCATTTATCTCTCATAAGTTAATGCAGGCTTCAACAGGTAGTCAAACAATGCACATGAATGTTTTTCTGTTCATGACTGCAATACATATCAGTATGTCTGAATGAAATCCCTGTTTATTTATAAAGAGAAAACTGCTGCTTAGAATGTATTGGTCCCCACTGAAGAAGAAGGTCAGAATAGTAAGTTGCATATAGAAATGAAATATTTTATACTTAACAAATTGCTTATGCCTACTATATTTGTACAGGCTCTCTTAAACTGGCAAGGGAATACACTATAAAGCTGAAAATGGGGGTGCATATAACCTTGCACCAATGGCCATTGGGAGAGAAGAAGATTTGACCTTTATTAGGTTATTAAAAGAATCATGGAAAACATGTATGTGTAAGTGTGGATACTTTTAGGGTAGGGTACATGAGCATTAAGGAGACAATAATTAATAATTTAGTCTCCGCTACTACAAAAATGGAGGTAGAAGTCCAGCACCAAAGTGTGTGTGTATATATATGTATACTGTATATATTTGATGCATGACACCATACCATGGTAATTGGCCATTTAAATTGATATTGTTAGGGTGACTGCAATATACCTTTGTAGACATAGATCAAGAAGGTACCTGGTAGATATTTACACCTCATAGGTACTCGTTGCAGTGGCAGCCAGTCCATGAGGGGCACCGGGGTGCCACCCCTTTAGTTTGCATGCAGGGCGCTGGACTAATGGCTTTCTATGAGGTCTGTTTTTTTTTTTTCAAGCACATGATTAGAGCCTGAGGATCTATGTGGCTTGAAAAAGGTTGTGCTTGGGGTGCAGAGCACTGCACCCCAAACCCTCCCTCTTGTGATACTGGCGAATCAGTATTCGCTATCGGTTTCCGGCTTCTCCTCATGGCCAATCAGGACAGAAGGCGAATCTAAAGAAGACCAGGTTAGCCGGGAGGAGGAGTCGGGGAAGCTGCGGCACCGTGACCACTGGAGGGGTGAGTGCGGACCTGGGGGGGTTTGTTTGCCACCCCCCCAAAAAAATTTACCACCAGCTGCAACTGCTGGCAAGTCAATTGGATAGTTATAATTAGCAGCGGGAAGGTAAATATATATTCTGTGCTAACCTTTCACAGCCCCCTTTCTTCTCTCTTACAATGTTATAGTGGATTTAATTTATGCAAGGCTATAGAAGCATAGCACATCATTACAGGCTAGTCCATCCAATGGTGCTACTTAATAGCAGGTGGCCATACTGTTTATGGTTGGGCGGTGTTCAGTGGCGAAACTCTCTGGGGACCCTGGTGTAATGAGGGGCATTCTAGGGACACTGATGTAATGAGGGGCTCTCTGGGAACCCTGATGTAATGAGGGGGCTCTAGGGACCCTGATGTAAGTAAGGAGGCTCTCTGGGGACCCTGGTGTAGGGGCGGGGGCTCTTTGAGGACCCTGATGTAAGGAAGTGGCTCTCTTGGGACCCTGATGCAATGAGGGGGACTCTGGGGACCCTGATGTAAGTAGGGAGGCTCTCTGGGGACCCTGATGTAAGGGGAGGCTCTCCGGGGACTCTGATGTAAGGAGGGGCTCTCTGAGGACCCTGATGATGGAAGGGGGGCTCTGGGGACCCTAATGTAAGGGGAGGCTCTCTGGGGACCCTGATGTAAGGAGGATCTGCACTCAGATATGTAACAATATTATATATATATGCGCCCGCCCAAGCGTATGACTTTCTTTACTTCGCTGCTATGGGCTCTAGCCCCAGATCTTTTGTAGACCTAGCAATGCCCCTGGTGGGGGCCCTTCATGGTTTCTTGCACCGGGTGCCCTGAAGATTAGTTACGCCTCTGGCAGTGTTAATAACTCTCCTTATATTTGTAACACTGCAGAGGGCAAGTCTTTTTGTTTCCAAGTATACCCCTATTTGGTGTCCTTTGACATATATAGATACCCTTTGGAGCTGAACTTCTACCTCCATTTTTGTAGTACTGGAGATTAAACTATTCATTATTGTCTCCTTAATGCTCATGTCCCCTACCCTAAAAGTATACACACTCACACTTGTTTTCCATGATTCATTTGGTAACCTAATAAAGGTAAAATCTTCTTCTCTCCCATTGGTAATTGGTGCGTGGGTATACGTACCCCTGTTTTCAGTTTTATAGTGTAGAAATGAAATATGTTTGGCTTCTACACAGGAACCATATATAGTTTCCACAAAAAAAACATGCACCAAATCAAAGCAAGTGCACACCACTTTGTCCACCCTATCTCCTGCCTACTCTGTCCTCCTCATTCTCTTGTAAACACCCTCTTCCCCATTTCTTACCTACTCTTTCTACTCCATCATATCTACAGTCCGTTAGCCTAACTACTTCCTGCTTGTGCTATAGCCAAAAGACAGGGTTAGTTTAGCTTCCCAGGAGGACATCCATGGACGTCCTTCCGTGATTGCGCTGCCCGCATGCTGTAGGGGGCGGCAGGCTCTGTGATCGCTGAGTCCTTTGGACTCAGCTGATCACAGATTGAGGTAAAGGACCAGATTGAGATAAAGGACCAATTACAGTGGCCCTTTACCATGTGTTCAGCTGATCAAAGGATGTAAACACAAGCCGGTTATTGACTTTTCTTTCCTCACGCTGTTAGAAAGCCGATAACCAGCTTATGTTAAAGGAACATTGGTACTGATTATCAGTGTCCTGATTATTATTGCAGTCCCAACAGTGCCCACCAGTGCTGCCAATTAGTGCCCACCAGTGCTGCCAATCAGTGCCCACTAGTGCTGCCAATCAGTGCTGATCAGTGCCACCTATCAGTTCTCATCAGTGCTTCTAATCAGTGCCCATCAGTGCCTCCGCATCAGTGTTACCTATCAGTGCTGACAATTAGTGCCCATCAGTGCTGCCAATCAGTGCTCATCAGTGCCGCATATCAATACCCAGAAGTGCTACCAATCAGTGCCCATCAGTGCCTCCTCATCAGTGCTGCCTATCAGTGTCCATCAGTGCTGCGTACCAGTTCCTATCAGTGCCCATCAGTGCCGTCTATTAGTGCCCATCAGTGCTACATATCAGTGCTGTTTATCAGTGCCTCTTCTCAGTGCCCATCATTGCTGCCTATCAGTGCCACCTATCAGTGCAGCCTCATCAGTGCTGCCTCATCAGTGTCCATCAGTTCCACCTATCAGTGCCCATCAGTGCCATCTATCAGTGCCCATCAGTGCTGCCTTTTATTGCCCTTCAATGCTGCCTCATCAGTGCCCATTAGGGATGAGCTTCATGTTCGAGTCGAACATAAAATCCGACTCGAACATTGGCTGTTCGCCCGTTCAGCGAACAACGAACAATTTGGGGTGTTCGCGGCAAATTTGAAAAGCCGCGGAACACCCTTTAAAAGTCTATGGGAGAAATCAAAAGTGTTAATTTTAAAGGTTAATATGCAAGTTATTGTCATAAAAGTTGTTTGGGGACCCGGGTCCTTCCCCAGGGGACATGTATCAATGCAAAAAAAAGTTTTAAAATAGTCAGTTTTTTCGGGAGCAGTGATTTTAGTAATGCTTAAAGTGAAACAATAAAAGTGAAATATTCCTTTAAATTTCGTACCTGGGGGGTGTCTAAAGTATGCATGTAAAGTAGCGCATGTTTCCCGTGTTTACAACTGTCCCTGCACAAAGTGTAATTTCTGAAGGAAAAAAAGTAATTTAAAACTACTCTGGCTATTCATGAATTGTCGGTCCCGGCAATATAGAGAAAAGTCATTAAAAAAAATTACAGGGGTGCCCCCCCCCAGTCCATTACCAGGCCCTTTGGGTCTGGTATGAATATTAAGGAGAATCCCTGCCATTTTTTAATGACTTTTATCTGTATTGCCGGGACCCGACAATTCATTAATAGCGCAAGTAGTTTTAAATGACTTTTTTTTCCTTCAAAAATGACATTTTGTGCAGGGAACCAAAATTTAAAAAAAAAAAAAAATGTGTGGGGGTCCCCTCAAATTCCATATCAGGCCCTTCAGGTCTGGTATGGATATTAAGGGGAACCCAGCGTAATTTAAAAAAAAAATGGCGTAGGGTTCCCCCACAAATCCATACTAGACCCTTATCCGAGCACGCAACCTGGCAGGCGGCAGGAAAAGAGGGGGGGACGAGAGAGCGCCCCCCTCCTGAACTGTACCAGGCCACATGCCCTCAACATGGGGAGGGTGCTTTGGGGGTCTGTAACCCCTCAAAGCACCTTGTCCCCATGTTGATGGGGAAAAGGGCCTCATCCCCACAAGCCTTGCCGGTGGTTGTGGGGGTCTGCAGGCGGGGGCTTATCGTAATCTGGAAGCCCCCCTTTAACAAAGGGGACCACCAGATTCCGGCCCCCCTATGTGAATGGTAACTGGGTACATTTTACCTCTACCATTTCACAAAAAAAGTGTCAAAAAAGGTAAAAAAAACACACAGACAGCTTGGGAAAAGTCCTTTAATAAAAAATAAAAGAATAAAATTCAGCGATGTACATCCTTCCACGACCCGGACTCGCGCTACCTGCCGCTACCCGCCACTACCCACCGCTACGAACGATGCAGCCTTCTCCATAGAAGGCTCCCGGGCGAATGACGCGTGAGCCGTGTGACATTTCTTTTATACCCAAGGGCGGGGGCCACCCGTGACGTTGATACATGTCCCCTGGGGCAGGACCCGGGTCCCCAAACACTTTTTATGACAATAACTTGCATATTAACCTTTCAAATGAGCACTTTAGATTTTTCATGTTCGTGTCCCATAGATTTTAACGGTGTTCGGATGTTCGCACAAATGTATTGCCTGTTCGCATGTTCTGGTGCGAACCGAACCGGGGGGTGTTCCGCTCATCCCTAATGCCCATCAGTGCAGCCTATCATTGACTATCATGCAGCCTCATCAGCGCAAATCAGTGAAGGAGAAAAATTACCTGTTTGCAAAATTTTAGAGAAAAAAACATGAAAAAGGTTTATTTTTTTCAAAAATGTCAGTCTTTTTTTGTTAGTTTAGCAAAAAAAAACAAAAAAAATACAGTGGTGATTAAATACTACCAAAAGCTATATTTGTGTGAAATTTTTTTTATAAGCATTTCATATGGGTACAGTGTTGCATGACCATGCAGTTGTCATTCAAAGTACTGTATGACAGTGCTCAGTGCTGAAAATTGGCCTGGGCAGGAAGGGGGTCAAAGTGCCCAGTAGGCAAGTGGTTAATTATTTGTCCACAGTGCCCTCTACATGTATTGTACACCCTTTACAAAACATTCTGCTAACTTTGTTTACTTTAATCGTTTTTGCCTATTTTATACGTGTTTTGATCACTTTGTCTACAGTACTTTTCTGACCTCTCCTTAGCATAACGTTGGTTTTCAGCTGAAGGTCTGAATACTAACTTGAATGTAGAGACTTGGGGGTTGACTAACTAAACCTGGAGAGTGCAAAATCTGGTGCAGTTGTGCATGGTAGCCAATCAGATTCAAACTTCAACTTCTTCAATTAGGCTTTGCCAATAAAACCAGGAAGCTGATTTCTTTCTATGCAAAGTACTTTCAACTTCCTACATGCCCATTGTCCTCTATGACTCTCTCTGAAATAGATGCATTTTCCTACAATATTTTCATTTAAACATTTTTCTAAATATATATATTCAAGTACAAAGAGAGATAGCGTGCTTATAAACTCAGTATGGATCATTTGTTTGTCAGGGTTTGTCAGAAAAAGAAACATTGTAACTATAAAAAAAGCCTATAGTGTAAAAATGTATGCCATAAACCAGACTGCAGGGACAATCCATTGTCATACTGAATTTTTAAAGCCCAAAACTTTTCTGTACGTATTGTATTGACACCAATAGTAACTAGAAATGTAAGACTTTCTGCTATTTACATGCTGATATTGCCGTGTTGCTGTAATACATTGCGCTAAGCTCAAGGCATGTGTTTACTAGAATAAGACTGCATGTCAAATCTTATTACTTATCACCAGCCAGTCTTAGGTAATAAAAGATTGTCTGCTGGAAACAAACCTTCATATTGACTTTAACTTGCAATGATGATTATTTGTAGAAAAGTCAGCCTCCTGAGTTTCAAAAGAATCATGGTATTTTTGTGGCTATTGCATTTGAATGTTTGCAGAAAACTGCAGGTTTCAGCTAATTTTGATTCTGAAACCCTAAGCTTAAGTCCAACATTATAAAAATCAGACACGCTGTGTTTATAGCAGTAACAGTAATAAGAAAAATAAGGTGAAACTATTTAGAATTAGGAATATGCTATAGGCACGATTTATACATGTTATCACGGAAGTGACCATCGGAAAAGTGAGTCATTACAATAAATAACAATATACAGTCATTATATTATTGCCTGTGGTGGACCCATTAAAGCATATCTAAACCCTAACCCATCAAGAAATGTTACATATTTCAGCTATAAATCTTGTAGTGGTTGCATTAGCTTTTCAGGCTTTCTTCCCTTTTTCACCTGGTGACTAGGGATGAGCTTCGTGTTCGAGTCGAACATACGTTCGACTCGAACATCGGCTGTTCGATCGTTCGACGAAGATCGAACGATTTGGGCCGTTCGCGCCAAATTCGAGTGACGCGAACGGCCCACAATGCACTACGCCATTGCAGTGTCATCCAGGCGCTGTGATTGGCCAAGCATGCACTGTGACCCCGCATGCTTGGCCAATCACAGCGCCGGCAGCGAGGAGAGCAATGATTGGCCACAGGCAGGATGCCTGTGGCCAATTATTGCTGAGGGTGTTTAGTACACGCCCCACACTATAAAAGGCCGCCAGCACGGCGGCCTAGTGTAGTGTGTTCCGGAGCAGGGATAGAGCAGCATAGGCAGGGACAGTGACTGTTATTTCTTTCTTGCTTAACCTGGATTCCTTTAGTTTAGGGAAAGAGAAGGATAGGTAGGGAGAGTGTCAGTGTGTTTTGTGCTTGTGCTATAGTGTGCTTAAAAAAAACATTTATTCTAGGGACAGAAAACTGTAGGTAGGGACAGTGTCAGTTTCTTTCACTCTGCAAGTCCTTGTTTCCAGGGACCTGGAAGGACAGTGAGTGAATTGTCCTTGTGCTATATTGTGCTTAAAAAAACATTTATTCTAGGGACAGAAAACTGTAGGTAGGGAGAGTGTCAGTTTCTTTCACTCTGCAACTCCTTGTTTCCAGGGACCTGTAAGGACAGTGAGTGAATTGTCCTTGTGCTATATTGTGATTAAAAAAAACATTTTTTCTAGGGACAGAAAACTGTAGGTAGGGAGAGTGTTTTTTTTCTTTCACTCTGCAAGTCCTTGTTTCCAGGGACCTGGAAGGACAGTGAGTGAATTGTCCTTGTGCTATATTGTGCTTAAAAAAAACATTTATTCTAGGGACAGAAAACTGTAGGTAGGGAGAGTGTCAGTTTATTTCACTCTGCAAGTCCTTGTTTCCAGGGACCTGTAAGGACAGTGAGTGAATTGTCCTTGTGCTATATTGTGATTAAAAAAAACATTTTTTCTAGGGACAGAAAACTGTAGGTAGGGAGAGTGTTTTTTTTCTTTCACTCTGCAAGTCCTTGTTTCCAGGGACCTGGAAGGACAGTGAGTGAATTGTCCTTGTGCTATATTGTGCTTAAAAAAAACATTTATTCTAGGGACAGAAAACTGTAGGTAGGGAGAGTGTCAGTTTATTTCACTCTGCAAGTCCTTGTTTCCAGGGACCTGTAAGGACAGTGAGTGAATTGTCCTTGTGCTATATTGTGATTAAAAAAAACATTTTTTCTAGGGACAGAAAACTGTAGGTAGGGAGAGTGTTTTTTTTCTTTCACTCTGCAAGTCCTTGTTTCCAGGGACCTGTAAGGACAGTGAGTGAATTGTCCTTGTGCTATATTGTGCTTAAAAAAAAACATTTATTCTAGGGACAGAAAACTGTAGGTAGGGAGAGTGTCAGTTTATTTCACTCTGCAAGTCCTTGTTTCCAGGGACCTGGAAGGACAGTGAGTGAATTGTCCTTGTGCTATATTGTGATTAAAAAAAACATTTTTTCTAGGGACAGAAAACTGTAGGTAGGGAGAGTGTTTTTTTTCTTTCACTCTGCAAGTCCTTGTTTCCAGGGACCTGTAAGGACAGTGAGTGAATTGTCCTTGTGCTATATTGTGCTTAAAAAAACATTTATTCTAGGGACAGAAAACTGTAGGTAGGGAGAGTGTCAGTTTATTTCACTCTGCAAGTCCTTGTTTCCAGGGACCTGTAAGGACAGTGAGTGAATTGTCCTTGTGCTATATTGTGATTAAAAAAAACATTTTTTCTAGGGACAGAAAACTGTAGGTAGGGAGAGTGTTTTTTTTCTTTCACTCTGCAAGTCCTTGTTTCCAGGGACCTGTAAGGACAGTGAGTGAATTGTCCTTGTGCTATATTGTGATTAAAAAAAACATTTTTTCTAGGGACAGAAAACTGTAGGTAGGGAGAGTGTTTTTTTTCTTTCACTCTGCAAGTCCTTGTTTCCAGGGACCTGTAAGGACAGTGAGTGAATTGTCCTTGTGCTATATTGTGATTAAAAAAAACATTTTTTCTAGGGACAGAAAACTGTAGGTAGGGAGAGTGTTTTTTTTCTTTCACTCTGCAAGTCCTTGTTTCCAGGGACCTGGAAGGACAGTGAGTGAATTGTCCTTGTGCTATATTGTGCTTAAAAAAAACATTTTTTCTAGGGACAGAAAACTGTAGGTAGGGAGAGTGTTTTTTTTCTTTCACTCTGCAAGTCCTTGTTTCCAGGGACCTGGAAGGACAGTGAGTGAATTGTCCTTGTGCTATATTGTGCTTAAAAAAAAACATTTTTTCTAGGGACAGAAAACTGTAGGTAGGGAGAGTGTTTTTTTTCTTTCACTCTGCAAGTCCTTGTTTCCAGGGACCTGGAAGGACAGTGAGTGAATTCTCCTTGTGCTATATTGTGCTTAAAAAAAACATTTATTCTAGGGACAGAAAACTGTAGGTAGGGAGAGTGTCAGTTTATTTCACTCTGCAAGTCCTTGTTTCCAGGGACCTGGAAGGACAGTGAGTGAATTGTCCTTGTGCTATATTGTGATTAAAAAAAACATTTTTTCTAGGGACAGAAAACTGTAGGTAGGGAGAGTGTTTTTTTTCTTTCACTCTGCAAGTCCTTGTTTCCAGGGACCTGTAAGGACAGTGAGTGAATTGTCCTTGTGCTATATTGTGCTTAAAAAAAACATTTATTCTAGGGACAGAAAACTGTAGGTAGGGAGAGTGTCAGTTTATTTCACTCTGCAAGTCCTTGTTTCCAGGGACCTGGAAGGACAGTGAGTGAATTGTCCTTGTGCTATATTGTGATTAAAAAAAACATTTTTTCTAGGGACAGAAAACTGTAGGTAGGGAGAGTGTTTTTTTTCTTTCACTCTGCAAGTCCTTGTTTCCAGGGACCTGTAAGGACAGTGAGTGAATTGTCCTTGTGCTATATTGTGCTTAAAAAAAAACATTTATTCTAGGGACAGAAAACTGTAGGTAGGGAGAGTGTCAGTTTATTTCACTCTGCAAGTCCTTGTTTCCAGGGACCTGGAAGGACAGTGAGTGAATTGTCCTTGTGCTATATTGTGATTAAAAAAAACATTTTTTCTAGGGACAGAAAACTGTAGGTAGGGAGAGTGTTTTTTTTCTTTCACTCTGCAAGTCCTTGTTTCCAGGGACCTGGAAGGACAGTGAGTGAATTCTCCTTGTGCTATATTGTGCTTAAAAAAAACATTTATTCTAGGGACAGAAAACTGTAGGTAGGGAGAGTGTCAGTTTATTTCACTCTGCAAGTCCTTGTTTCCAGGGACCTGTAAGGACAGTGAGTGAATTGTCCTTGTGCTATATTGTGATTAAAAAAAACATTTTTTCTAGGGACAGAAAACTGTAGGTAGGGAGAGTGTTTTTTTTCTTTCACTCTGCAAGTCCTTGTTTCCAGGGACCTGTAAGGACAGTGAGTGAATTGTCCTTGTGCTATATTGTGCTTAAAAAAAACATTTATTCTAGGGACAGAAAACTGTAGGTAGGGAGAGTGTCAGTTTATTTCACTCTGCAAGTCCTTGTTTCCAGGGACCTGTAAGGACAGTGAGTGAATTGTCCTTGTGCTATATTGTGATTAAAAAAAACATTTTTTCTAGGGACAGAAAACTGTAGGTAGGGAGAGTGTTTTTTTTCTTTCACTCTGCAAGTCCTTGTTTCCAGGGACCTGTAAGGACAGTGAGTGAATTGTTCTTGTGCTATATTGTGATTAAAAAAAACATTTTTTCTAGGGACAGAAAACTGTAGGTAGGGAGAGTGTTTTTTTTCTTTCACTCTGCAAGTCCTTGTTTCCAGGGACCTGTAAGGACAGTGAGTGAATTGTTCTTGTGCTATATTGTGATTAAAAAAAAACATTATTTCTAGGGACAGAAAACTGTAGGTAGGGAGAGTGTTTTTTTTCTTTCACTCTGCAAGTCCTTGTTTCCAGGGACCTGTAAGGACAGTGAGTGAATTGTCCTTGTGCTATATTGTGCTTAAAAAAAATATTTTTTCTAGGGACAGAAAACTGTAGGTAGGGAGAGTGTCAGTTTCTTTCACTGTGAAAGTCCTTGTTTCAAGGGACAGAGAAGGACACCTGAAGGTAGCCCTTATTGCTTTTTTCCCATCTCCCTGCAGGCCATCTATTAGAATGTCTGGAAGGCAAACAAGGAGAGGCAGACAGTCAGGAGGCAATAAAAGAGGGCAAGCAGGCTCTGTGTCTGGGGGCAACAGTGCTGGTCGTGGACGCGGTGCATTGTCATCAGCACATGGCCATGGGACACGCTTGTCCTTCTTTTCGGCAGCTGGACATGTTGAGCCACATCATGCCGAAGACTTGGTAGAGTGGATGACCAAGCCCTCCTCCTCCTCCTCGTCCTCTCTCACCCAGGCTCAGGGTACTGGAAAAGCAGCTGCCAAAGCGTCGTCTTCCCTGGTATCAATGTCAGACAAATCATCAGTCACTCCTTCCCTAGACCCACCATGTCCTCCTCCTGAGGAGTCCCCCGAACTGTTTCAGCACAGTGTTGGGTACATGCTCCAGGAGGATGCCCAGCGTTTCGAAGGGTCTGATGATGAAACCCAGCTAGAGGAAGGCAGTAGCGTGAGAGCAGACAGAGGGGATGCTCAAGAAGGACACCAATCTGGCAGTCATGTTCCAGCAGCTGCAGCATACTGCCAGATTGGCTCCAGTGATGAGGAGGGAGGGGATGATGAGGTCACTGACTCCACGTGGGTGCCTAATAGGAGAGAGGAGGAGGAGGAGGATGAGGAGGAGGCACATCTCCAACGAGGCAGGATGCCCTTTGGTGGCCAGCGTAAGGGCAGTACACCGACGGAATCACACCGCAGAGCTCCGCCTGTGCAGGGCGCTGCCTCTGCCCGTCATTCAAAAAGTTCTTTGGTGTGGGCCTTTTTTGAGGCTAGTGCATCAGATCGCACAGCTGCTGTTTGCAACATATGTCTCAAGCGTATATCGCGTGGCCAAAACATCAGCCGCTTGGGTACCACATGCCTGACCAGACATATGTTGACCTGCCATGCAGCTCGTTGGCAAGCCTACCTCAAAGACCCACACCAAAGAACAAAGCGGACCTCTCCTTGCACCGCATCAGCTGGGATCTCCAACCCCACTATAACTTCAGTCCTCTCTGAAACATGCACTGAGAGGAATGAAGGTGTAGAATTAGGTGTGTCACAGCCAAGTACTTGCGCCCACTCTGCTAGCAGTACACCGACGTCCGATTCTAGCAGGCAAATTTCCCTGCCCCAGCTGCTGGACCGTCGAAAGAAGTTCACTCCCAGCCATCCACATGCCCAGCGGTTGAATGCTAGCTTGGCTAAATTGCTAGCGCTTCAACTGCTGCCTTTTCAGTTGGTAGACTCGGCCCCCTTCCGTGAGTTTGTGCAATGTGCGGTTCCTCAGTGGCAGGTTCCCAAACGCCACTTTTTCTCACGGAAGGCTATTCCGGCTCTCTACCGGCATGTGGAAGGCAATGTCTTGGCCTCGCTGGACAGGGCGGTCAGCGGTAAGGTGCATATTACCGCTGACTCATGGTCCAGCAGGCATGGACAGGGACGTTACCTTTCTTTCACGGCCCATTGGGTCACTCTTTTGGCAGCTGGGAAGGATTCAGGACAAGGTGCAGTAGTGTTGGAGGTTGTCCCACCGCCACGCCTCCAAAATGCTACTACTGGTTGTGACACACCTCTCTCCTCCACCCCCTCCTCTTCTTCTTCCTCCATGGCCTCTTCCTGTGGTTTGTCCTATGAACCAGCGGTGCTCCGTAGCCGTTCACGGGGCTACGCAAGTACGCAGGCAAAAAGATGCCATGCCGTGCTTGCGCTGGTGTGTTTGGGGGACAGAAGCCACACTGGGGCAGAGGTCCTGTCTGCTCTGCAGGGCCAGGCCGAGAGGTGGTTGACGCCACGCCAGCTTAAGCCAGGAATGGTGGTTTGCGACAATGGCACCAACCTCCTCTCCGCCCTCCGACAGGGACAACTGACCCATGTGCCCTGTGTGGCTCACGTCCTTAACCTGGTGGTGCAGCGCTTCTTGGGCAGGTACCCGGGCTTACAGGATGTCCTGAGGCAGGCCAGGAAAGTCTGTGTGCATTTCCGCAGATCTTATAATGCCAGTGCTTGCCTGGCTGAGCTGCAAAAGGAGTTGAACCTGCCCAAGAACCGCCTTATATGTGACATGCCCACCAGGTGGAACTCAACGTTGGCCATGCTGCAGCGGCTGCACACGCAGCAGAGGGCCATCAATGAGTACCTGTGCGACTACGGCACCAGGACAGGGTCAGGGGAGCTTGGTTTTTTTTCTCCACGCCAGTGGGGCATGATCAGGGATGCATGCACTGTCCTGGCACCATTTGAGGAGGCCACGAGGATGGTGAGCAGTGACAGTGCATGCATCAGTGACACTGTACCTCTTGTCCACCTGTTGGAGCACACGCTGCGTGGAATAATGGACAGGGCACTTGAGGCAGAACAGAGGCAGGAAGAGGAGGACTTCCTTGCCTCTCAAGGCCCCCTTTACCCAGACAGTGTTCCTTCTGTCCCACCCATCGCACAGGAAGAGGAGGAGGAGGAGGAGGAGGAGGAGGAGGATTGTGTCAGCATGGAGGTGGAGGCTGGCACTCAGCATCATCAGCAGCAGTCTTTTAGGGATGATTTACAGTCCCAAGAAACCAGTGGACTTGTACGTGGCTGGGAGGAGGTGGCTGCGGATCATGTCGTCCTTAGTGACCCAGAGGACTCCGGAGCGAATGCCTCAGCAAACCTACGCTGCATGGCCTCCCTGATCCTGCAAAGTCTGCGGAAGGATCCTCGTATTCTTCGGATCAAGGAGAGGGACCATTACTGGCTGGCCACTCTCCTTGATCCACGGTACAAGGGTAAGGTTGCGGACCTTATGTTACCGTCGCAGAGGGAGCAGAGGATGAGACAACTCCGGGAGGCCTTGCAGAAAGGTCTGTGCAACGCGTTCCCAGAGACTGGGAGGTTGCAAACTCCTGGTCCTGGACAACGAGTTGCTGAGGCTTCGGCCAGTCAAAGAAGGAGCGGTGGGGAAGGTGGCCGTCTGACCGATGCGTTCAGACAATTCTTTAGTCCGCAGCCCCAAAGTATGATCGGTTCCAGCAACCATCGCCAGCGTCTGATAAACATGGTGCAGGAATATCTAGGGGCAAGGTCAGACTTGGACACCTTCCCCACCGAAAATCCTCTGGCTTACTGGGTCTTGAGGATGGATCACTGGCCAGAGCTTGCACAGTATGCAATTGAGCTACTGGCCTGTCCTGCATCCAGCGTTCTTTCGGAACGCACATTCAGTGCTGCTGGAGGATTTGTCACGGATCACAGGGTGCGCCTGTCCACCGACTCGGTTGATCGACTGACTTTCATCAAGATGAACCAGTCTTGGATCACCACCAGCTACCACACACCTGATGCTGATATAACAGACTAATTGATTTTAACATGTCACATCCCTTCAAGACTGATGCTGATGCTGAGTGCCTGTGCTGTTATGTTGACTGGCTATCCTCCTCCTCCGAGTCCTCAATGATACGATTGATGATGATAGCTTGTAAGATCATTTTTGTTTATGGGTGCCGCCACCAGTGCCTAACGCCCAATTTTTCAGCCCCTGTTTAACAGGGGCGTGTAATTACAATTTTTGAAGCAATACTTTGCAACAGGGCTCATTGCTGTGCTCCAAGTACAGTATCTGTGAGGAGTTGCAGTGTTGTGCCACCAGTGCCTAAGGCCCAATTTTTCAGCCCCTGTTTAACAGGGGCGTGTCATTACAATTTTTGAAGCAATACTTTGCAACAGGGCTCATTGCTGTGCTCCAAGTACAGTATCTGTGAGGAGTTGCAGTGTTGTGCCACCAGTGCCTAAGGCCCAATTTTTCAGCCCCTGTTTAACAGGGGCGTGTCATTACAATTTTTGAAGCAATACTTTGCAACAGGGCTCATTGCTGTGCTCCAAGTACAGTATCTGTGAGGGGTTGCAGTGTTGTGCCACCAGTGCCTAAGGCCCAATTTTTCAGCCCCTGTTCAACAGGGGCATGTAATTACAATTCTTGATCTAATAATTCACAGCAGGGCCCATTGCTGCACCCACCAAGAGTAACTGTCAGGGCTTACAGTGTTGTGGCACCAGCACCACCATCAAAGGCCCAATTTTTACTACCACTGTTCAACAATTATATGTAATTAAAATTCCTGATATAATAGTTGACAGCAGGGCGTTCCAGCACCAACCAAGAGTAACTGTGAGTGCTTACAGTGTTGTGCCAACACCAACAACTAAGGGGCCTATTTCTGCAGAGTATATACGGCAGGTCCCTACTTTCAAACATCCAACTTACAAACGACTCCTACTTGCAAACGCAAGAAGACAACAGGAAGTGAGAGGAAATCTACCACTAGGAAGGAAAATTCTCTCCTGTAAGAATAAATATGGGAGAAAGGTGTCTCCTCTGTACTGATGCTTTATCAGCAATCCTTGTTTCAAGAAAAACACCACATTTCAAAAACAGTTGTCATTGGGACGGAAAGTGAGGTGAAATGTTCTGAACAGGGGCACAGACAGCAAAACAAATGTTACAGGGGTGATAACCCTTACCTATGTTTTCCAAAAAGTTTAAAAATAGATTTTTGGTCTGGAGCTACACTTCAACAATGTACCTGTTCAAAATTACAAACAGATTCTACATAAGAACAAACCTACAGTCCCTGTCTTGTATGCACCGCCTGTATAGGGCTGTTCAGAGTATATAGGGCCTTTTTTATTTTATGTGCGGCGTTCCCCTTAATATCCATACAAGACCCAAAGGGGCTGGTAATGGGCTGGGGTGGGGGGGGGTCATGGGGTAGCTATGCCATTTTTCTTAAAGAATTTCATCCATATTACCGGGACCAGACATTACATTAAAGCCGCAAGCAGTTTTAAATGGCTTTTTTTTCCTTTAGAAGTGTCATTTTGTGCAGGGACAGTTCTAAACACGGGAAACACGTGGCACTTCACAGGCATACTTTAGACACCCCCCAGGTACGATATTTAAAGGAATATTTGACTTTTTTTTTTTCACTTTATGCATCATTAAAATGACTGCTCCCGAAAAACGACCGTTTTTAAAACTTCTTTTTGCATTGATACATGTCCCCTGGTGCAGAACCCGGGTTCCCAAACCCTTTTTAGGACAATAACATGCATAATAGTTGTTATAATTAGCACTTTAGAATTCGAACGTTCGCATCCATTGTATTTAATAGGGTTCTAATGTTCGTTCGAACTTTCGGTCCGTTCGCGGGTTCTGGTGCGAACCGAACCCGGGGGTGTTCGGCTCATCACTACTGGTGACATTACCTATAACACAGATATCCTGTTCTAAAGAGACAATGCTCCCTTTTCTGTGCTGTAGCTATGGAGCTTTGGGGTTGATTTACTAAAACTGGAGAGTGCAAAATCTGGTGCAACTCTGCATAGAAACAAATGAGCTTCTAGGTTTTATTGGCAAAGCCTAATTGAACAAGTTGAAGTTAGAAGCTAATTGGCTACCATGTACAGCTGCACCAGATTTTGCACTCTCCAGGTTTAGTAAATCAACCCCATTGTCACACTAGACTGCTTTTCTCATTTGCACTATAAACATTGGGGTTGATTTACTAAAAGCAAAAAGACTGTGCACTTTGCTAGTGCAGTTGCTCCAGAGCTTAGTAAAAGAGCAGAAGCTTTGCTGACTTCCATCATTCAATCACGTACAAGCAAAAATGCTGTTTTTTTTATTCTCCTTACACATGATTGGGTACTCTTTGCAAAGTAAAGCCTTACCTCATTTACTAAGCTCTGGAGCAACTGCACTTGCAGAGGGTAACTGCACCTTGCAAAGTGCACATTCCATTTGCCTTTAGTAAATCAACCCCGTTGTCTCATCTTCTCATTTTCACTAAATAGAAGGAAGTTGTTTTGCAGTTTACAGAAGATAGCTAGGGACGTTTATAACATTGTCAGTATGTCATGTCAGTGCAAAGAAAGTTCCAAGGATACTGGAATTTTTCTGTACTTGTAGAAAATGTACATAGTCTGAGAAAAAAAAAAATGTAGCCACCAAATCTAAGTACTGGCTACCTGCAATACATAAAATGCTTGTTCTTTTGACTAGATATCCTTTAAAGCTGGGGTCAACAACCAGTAGATCGAGAACAGGTGACTGGTAGATCATGGTCTGGGCTTGCTGACATGGGCGTCCGCTCCATAGGGCGTCCGCTCCATAGGGCGATTGCCCCCCCCTGTAATCGAGAAGGTGTTGAAGAGCAGGGCTTTTTTTTCTGCCGGAACGCAGCGGAACACCGTTTCGGAACCTATGGCAGGCCTCTCTGCTCCGACTTGATGGGTAACACAATAGCCAGTAGAGGAAGTTTTCTTCACAACTTACTTCCTCTACCGGCTTCTCTGTGCTAGCCCATGTGAGTCCTGCCCTCAGGTCAGTGGCGTACTAATTAGGGGGCGGGCCGCCCCGGGTGCCACACACTGGGGGGTGTCAGGCTTGCCCCCCCTCCGTGACTGAAGGGGAGACAGCGGGTGGATTAAAGCAGTGCGGTGACAGGCAGCGGCAGGTAAGAACACAGTACAAACAGAGAGCATTTAGTGGCTTTGCAAATTGGGGGGGTTCGCTGCACGTGAGTGACACCCGTCAGAGCACCCGGGACCCGCAACGAACGATCCCCTTCTCTCATGGCCGCACCGCGGCTCTGATCTGTCTCGGCTGTCTCACACAGCCAAGCAGAGTGAAGCCGCCGGTGCCGCCTCCCCTTCCTCTGTGCAGTCTACACATGCTGTCACTGACTGTGCATCATGTCCCGAGCTGATCTTCTGAGCCGAGGCCCGAGGTACATTATGGGTCTGGAGGGGGGGACTGTAGTATGCTGTAGGGGGGTCTGTATTGTAGGGGGGACTGTACTGTAGGGGGGGGGGGTCTGTAGTGTACTGTAAGGGGAGGTTCTGCACTGTAGGGGGGTCTGTATTGTACGGGGGTATGCACTGTGGGGGGGGTCTGAGTTGTAGGGGGGTAGCTGTACTGTAAAGGGGTTCTGCACTGTAGAGGGGTCTGTA
The DNA here is from genome assembly GCA_029206835.1 of Rana muscosa. Lineage (NCBI taxonomy): Eukaryota > Metazoa > Chordata > Amphibia > Anura > Ranidae > Rana > Rana muscosa. The sequence goes on along the minus strand of CM055122.1, from coordinate 622,144,602 downwards.
TTGTATGGGGGTATGCACTGTGGGGGGTCTGTGTTGTAGGGGGTCTGTACTGTAGGGGGGTTCTGTACTGTAGGGGGTCTGTATTGTACAGGGGTCTGCACTGTGGGGGGGTCTGTGTTGTAGGGGGGGTCTGTATTGTAGGGGGGGTCTGTACTGTAGGGGGGGTGTGCACTGTAGGGGGGTCTGTGTAACATGCAGGCGTCCAGGGCTGTGTAATGTAAAGGGGTCCAGAGGTGCAGGGTGCTGTGTAATGTAAAGGGGTGCAGGGTGCTGTGTAATGTAAAGGGGTCCAGTTATACAGGGTGCTGTGTAATGTAAAGGGGTGCAGGGTTCTGTGTAATGTAAATGGGTCCAGTGATGCAGGGTGCTGTGTAATGTAAAGGGGTCCAGTGATGCAGGGTGCTGTGTAATGTAAAGGGGTCCAGTGATGCAGGGTGCTGTGTAATGTAAAGGAGTGCAGGGTGCTGTGTAATGTAAAGGGGTCCAGTGATGCAGGGTGCTGTGTAATGTAAATGGGTGCAGGGTGCTGTGCAATGTAAAGGTGTCCAGTGATGCAGGGTGCTGTGTAATGTAAAGGGGTGCAAGGTGCTTGTAATGTAAAGGGGTCCAGTGATGCAGGGTGCTGTGTAATGTAAAGGGGTCCAGAGCTGTGGGGTGCTGTGTAATGTAAAGGGGTCCAGAGGTGCAGTTGTCGAGATGGGGTACACACTAGTGACAAAGAGACATTGAAAGATGCAGGGGGCACAGTGGGCTTTTAACCCCCCACTAGCGGTCGAAGAAAGGATAAAATGCGGCTGTGTATCACCGCTGCCCATGCTTGCTGACCCATCATTCCAGAGCATCAAACAGAGTGCAATTCAGAGGGACTACTAGTAAAGTTGGAGCTGCAGTAGAGAGCAAGAGCCCCCATAAGCCAATGCCTCCTCTGTAGTTCTGGCTCCTGTCCCATGTGTGATAGCAATGGCACTCCACCTCCAATCCCAGCTAGTAGTCTCCAGAGTGGTGCCAGCAGCAAGAAAGAAAAGATATTCCCGGGAAAATTGCAGATGCACTGTGCTGCACCTGTAGTACAGGTGAACCACAGCACATCAGTGTGAAAGCAGCTTTATAGGGGGCTCAGCACTGGAAAGCTACACAGGGGCAGCTAGCAGCTAGTCCTTGTTTCGGCTGTGTTTTAATCCATGGCTATGTGCCTGTGGACAGTGGCTTCTGGTGAGCTTTATTCACTTCAGCTCAATCCCAATGAGGAGCATTTCTGATGTGATACTGGGCAAGATGCATATACCCAGAGATCTAAACCCAGAGATCACGTGTTCCCTAAATATATAGGCCAATCCCAGCATGCTCAGGCGCACCTCCCCTGTTATTGGCTAAGACTGCTACATACTCATGCTGCCTATTTGCCTAACTCCCACCCATGTTCCAGAAAGCTCTACTAGTTTCTAGAAGGCATGAGGAGTCCAGGAGAACTCAACATCACCAGAACACAGGATCAGCCCTAACTAGGGATGAGCTTCGAGTTCAAGTCGAACTCATGTTCGACTCGAACATTGCCTGTTCGCCCGTTCGCCGAACAGCGAACAAATTGGGGTGTTCGCGGCAAATTCGAAAAATCTATGGGAGAAATCTAAAGTGCTAATTATAAAGGCTTATATGCAAGTTATTGTCCTAAAAAGTGTTTGGGGACCGGGGTCCTGCCCCAGGGGACATGTATCAATGCAAAAAGAAGTTTTAAAAACGGCCGTTTTTTCGGGAGCAGTGATTTTAATAATGCTTAAAATGAAAAAATAAAAGTGAAATATTCCTTTAAATTTCGTACCTGGGGGGTGTGTATGATATGCATGTAAAGTGGCGCATGTTTCCCGTGCTTAGAACTGTCCCTGCAAAAAATTTCATTTTTGAAAGAAAAAAATGCATTTAAAACTGACTCGCGGCTATTAATGAATTGTCGGCTCCCGGCAATACATACAAAAGTCATTGATAAAAAAATAAAAAAAAAGCGTGGGGGTTCCCCAGAATTCAATTACCAGGCCCTTCAGGTCTGGAATGGATATTAAGAGGAACCCCGCCGCAAATGAAAAAAAAAATTGACGTGGGGTTCCCCCAAATATCCATTCCAGGCCCTTCAGATCTGGCATGGATTTTAAGGGGAACTCCACCCCAAATTTAAAAAAAAAATGGCGTGGAGTCCCCCTAAAAATCCATACCAGACCCCTTATCCGAGCACGCAACCTGGCCGGCCGCAGGGGAAAAGGGGGGGACGAGAGAGCGGCCCCCCTCCCTCCTGAACCGTACCAAGCCACATGCCCTCAACATGGGGAGGATGTCCCCATGTTGATGGGGACAAGGGCCTCATCCCCACAACCCTTGCCCAGTGGTTGTGGGGGTCTGCGGGCGGGGGGCTTATCGGAATCTGGAAGACCCCTTTAACAAAGGGGACCCCCAGATCCCGGCCCCCCCTATGTGAATTGGTAAGGGGTACATTGTAATTACTTTCTGAATTTTCTTATTCACATTATCTTTCACTGGAACCAGTGGCGCTGCACGTTTTCTTTTGTAAATGTCAATGAGCATGATTAATTAGGTGTACATTTTTTTTTTTAAGAAACAGGATCCCTAATACCTATGCACAGCCAATTATCACTGCAGCCATGACCCCTAGAAAATGTTTATGTATTCCAAGATACTGCTCATATGTCATAAAAGACTGTAGGAATTTGCTGACATATTACAAGAGACCACCAGGAAATCATAACTTATTATAAGAGGCTGTTGGCAGTGGCAGCTGGTGGTAATTTTTTTTGGGAGGGGGGGGGGGCGGCAAACAGTAATCCTCTGCGCCACGAGCCCACCCTATTTTGAAGCCTCTGGCTCTAATTAGGTGCTTAATTAGACTGGATAGAGCATGGGGGTGGCAGCCGTGGAAAGCGGGGTGGCACTCGGGTGCCCCTAAAGGACGGGCAGCCACTGGCTGTTAGAGAATACTCACATGTTACATGTAGAGCAAGAGAGAGAGAGTTCCCATACACAGGAGACTGTTAAGATAAACATGTATTAACCACTTGCCGACCAGCCGCCACAGTTATACTGCAGCAGGGCAGCTCTATTGCGTACCGGCCACTTACGGTCGCTCTTCAGAGAGCAGGTTGTGGATCTACCAATGTAAACAAAGCAGATCCCCATTCTGTCAGGGGAGTACAGTGTAATCGTCTGTTCCTAGTGATTAGGAACAGCAATCTCTCTGTACTCCCAGTCAGTGCACTCCCCCCACAGTTAGAAACACTTCCCTAAGACACACTTGACCCCCTAGTGTTAACCCCTTCCCTGCCAGAGTCATTTATACTGTGCCATTTTATAGCACTGATTGCTGTATAAATGTCAATGGTCCCAAAAAAGTGTCAAAAGTGTCCGATCTGTCCGCCGCAATGTTGCAGTCCTGCTAAAAATCGCTGATCACTGCCATTACTAGTAAAAAAAAAATAATAATAAAAATTCCATAAATGTATATCCTATTTTGTAGACGCTATAACTTTTGTCCAAACCAACCAATATACGCTTATTGCAATTTTTTTTTTAACCAAAAATATGTAGAAGAATACATATTGGCCTAAACTGATGAAGACATTTTTTGGGATATTTATTATATCAAAAAGTAAAAATTATTGTTTTTTTTTTTCAAACGTGTTAGTCTTTTTTTTGTTTATAGTGAAAAAAATAAAAACAGCAGAGGTGATCAAATACTACCAAAATAAAGCTCTATTTCTGGGAAAATAAGAACAACAGTACAAAAGTACACCACACGACCGTGCAATTGTCATTTAAAACCATGCAGTGCCGTATCGCAAAAAATGGCCTGGTCATTAAGGGGGTAAATCCTTCTGGGGCTGAAGTGGTTAAGGGACACAGAGAAAAAATGAATTCTGAGACACTGGTTTATGCTGCTACCTACAGGGAAAAGGACACTCAAAAAAAATGTTGAACAAACAGAATAACCCCTCCCAGTCTCATCATTCTTCCATTTTATACTAATGTACTAGGAGAATAGATTTTCAAATACAAACAACCTTTTTTTTCCATTTTATAATGACATTTTTTCTTCAGTCAAGTTCCTTCATTCACTGCAGAGCCAGGATAGCTCCCTTTAAAGTTTTCCAGATGAGCTTTTTGTCATTTGTGCCTTGGTGGTCATACCCAGAACCTACCATGAGAACGATGTTGGGGAGGTCTATATTGTGACCCTATGGCACTGGACTCTACCATTGGCACTTTTAAGGCACCCAGTGACAAGTGTTAGTTAGCCACACAGAGCTTTACAGGTCCATCACCATGACACACCTTTGTTGGGAGCCTGGCATGTGTACTCTGTTACCTGAGTTTTCTTCTTGTGGGTTACTACTAATTTTACTTGTGCTCTGACACTCCAGTGTCACAAGCAATTTTTGGGGCTGGGGCAGCAACAGTTTTTACTGTGTCAAAAAGCTCCAGGGACTATGCCTTTTAATCTCCGACAACTCCCCTTTGGGGCAGCAGTTTAGATTACAGTGCTGTGACACAATGGGCCTATTTCACTAAGAATAAGGCGAAAAAGTAGTCACTTTACATCTAGTTACTTCTAATCAAGCCAATTAAGACCTCAACTAGGTGAAAATACGGACGGAAAAGTGAGTATTAGTAAATTCCAATTCGGCATTGTTGCGGTTCCATAACTGGCAATTGCCAATTAATTTCCTATATGGAACTGCACTGCAGTATTTAGCTATGATCATGTACATGTATGTCAATAATCCATTCTTATATGGAATATGCTCTACCTCGTGTGTGGCTATTTATTTTTATTACAATTATTGTGCATAGTTTGTTTTCTTCTTTTGCTAACGAATGTTGTTCTGAATGATTATTACAAAGTAATGTCTGCTATTCCGTAAGGTTACATGTATTTATCATTTACAGTTAGATATCTGTTAGGGTCCTTTCACACGGGGCGGATCCGTGAAGATCTGCCCCGTGAAGCTCCGCTTGCTCAGCGGGGATCGCTCCGTTGATCCCCGCTGAGCCGACGGATGACTGGGCGGTCCCCGCACACTGTGCAGGGACCGCCCTGTCAGAGCGCCGCTCTCCCCTATGGGGAATCGGATGACGACGGACCGTAGAGTCCGTTGTCATCCGATCCGCTCCGCCGACGGAAGGAAAAATAGGGTTTTCCTCCGTCACACTTTGGCGGAGCGGATGTCAGCGGACATGTCTCCGCTGACATCCGTGCTTCCATAGGGGTGCATGGAGGATCAGTTTCAGGTCCGCCTAAAAAACTGACAGGCGGACCTGAACGGACCTCCGTGTGAAAGAGCCCTTATATGTTATTTTTTTTTCCATGTTACATTTCTCTTTTAGGAGACTATGGAGTTGTAATTATCTATATTTATTCTTTACTCATACTAAACTATTATGCAGGTCTAATCACACTCAGCACATTGATCTAGTGGTCTGCTCTGATGAACAAAAAGCAGTTAGGTCATGAGTTCAAATCCCAACCATGCTAACACCCTACGTGTTCACTAGTGTTTGATTATTTTATTGCCGCACAATAATATTTTTGCTAAATACCATAACATTGTATTCAATTGAGCATGCAAATTATGGAAACAACCATGCTGACGTGACAGTGGCAATTAGGCATCCGCCTATTTTCAGCATACTGTGCTGTTTAAAATTTAAGTTGATACCATGCTTGGGATTCAAAACCATGGTCTGAGTCTTTCCAGGTAGGAGGGCTACCCACTAAGCCATTGAGATGCGCACAATCGTACTTGGAATGTACAGTAGTACAATGATTAACGAATGAACATAGATCTATACTCTCCTAAAAAACAAATGCAAGATCATTGCTAAATCATTAAAACGTAGTAGATGTGACTTGTTTTGGTTTTTTTTGCTGATATTTATATTATTATCATTGCTGTAAGAGTTACAGTATCTCACAAAAGTGAGTACACCCCTCACATTTTTGTAAATATTTTATTATATCTTTTCATGTGACAACCCTGAAGAAATGTTAAATTTGCTGCCCCCTCAAAATAACTCAACACACAGCCAATAATGTCTAAACCGCTGGCAACAAACGTAAGGTGTGAATGGGCAGCACGTGAGTTAAATTTGGTGTTATCTCTCTCACTCTCTCATACTGGTCACTGGAAATTCAACATGGCAACTCATGGCAAAGAACTCTCTGAGGATCTGAAAAAAATAATTGTTGCTTTACATAAAGATAGCCTAGGCTATAAGAAGATTGCCAAGACCCTGAATCTGAGCTGCAGCACGGTGGCCAAGACAGTTTACCAGGACAGGTTCCACTCAGAACAGGCCTCGCCATGGTCGACCAAAGTAGTTGAGTGCACATGCTCAGCGTCATATCCAGAAAATTATGAAAAAGAATGCCCTTGGGATAGTACGGACTGGAAAATAGTTACATGGAGTGCCACAACCGATATATAAAAGTAGAAAAATATTTTATTGTACAAGGCTATACATGATTGACAAAACAGTAATTTAAAAGCAAAGAACTGGCATGCAATTCTAGTGACCAAATACATACAAACGCACTATGATGTTGACAGGTAAGTCAATGCACATAAGAGTGAATGAGAAACCGACATGTTTCGGATATTGGTAGCTGAATTTGTAACAGCTCCTGTATTATACTTCCTTCTTCAGGATTTTTATGCATTGGTATACAAATATTTCTGATAGAAATAAAGGGGAAAAAAAGAGCCAATATATAATGTCAGTATATAACAAAAAAATATCGTTGTATGCTTCTTTCTAACATCTCCTATACATATATGATTAATATACATGGGGACAAACAAATCATTCTAAGGATAAATCAAAAATAAAAGACAAGAAAATGAAAAATAAAAATTAAAATGTGAGAAAGGGGATTGGAAAGTATATATATGGAAAATTGTTTCAAAAATGAAAAATATATATATATATACAAAAGAACATGGTCGGGTCGACGTCTGACGTCACTGCGCAATCACGTGGTGACGCCGGACGCCACCATGACCGAGGGCAGCCCGTTTGATGGAGCTCTTTTTCTTTTCCTTGATGACAGTCTCAGCATTCTGAATCCTTTTCAACCCCGCCTAGAGGCCCACCCTTTCTTTCTGGTGAGAATTTTAATTAGCTTCCTTAACTAAATTCATTCACATTGCTGCACAGCCAGGATTCAGTTGTATGCCGTGTTTACAAGCTCCAAGGTATAGTCTTTAGCTGATTTTTTCTTATATTATCCAATCCAGTGGGTATTTTTGCACCCCTCTGGACCATGCATGTTATTTTTACTACATTACCCAGCATTTACATGGAAACATACATATATATATGGACATTTTTCTTCTATTTATATAGATCTTTGCAGCTCTAATTTGGGCTTTCCTGAGAGCTTTGGCAGGCTGCTTTGAGTCCAACTCCAACAGAATCCCTCTCTCACGCCTGGCACACTACAAGTGTGCCATATGAGACATTGCATATTTGAAATACCTATATGCATCATATTTTGGCTGGTGTTAGATATCACCTCGATGGTCCCTCAAACTGGCTTGCCCTTCTGTCCTGAGCATAGACAAATGTGGATGTATGTACAACAATTACTCCATATGGGATGTAAGTATGTGGTTACATACCTGTATATATATATTTATATATTTTTTCATACCATGTTCTTTTGTATATATATTTTTTTTTTTCATTTTTGAAACAATTTTCCGTATATATTCTTTCCAATCCCTTTTCTCACATTTTAATTTTAATTTTTCATTTTCTTGTCTTTTATTTTTCATTTATCCTTAGAATGATTTGTTTGTCCCCGTGTATGTTAATCATATATGTATAGGAGATGTTAGAAAGAAGCATACAACGATATATTTTTGTTATATACTGACATTATATATTGGCTCTTTTTTTTCCCTTTTTTTCTATCATAAATGTTTGTATACCAATGCGTAAAAACCCTGAAGAAGGAAGTATAATACGGGAGCTGTTACAAATTCAGCTACCAATATCCGAAACATGGTGAATAAAAATAGTGTGGCGCTTAAAACAATGAAAATAAGTAAATGGCTAATTAAAGCAATGAAAACAACAGTGCTCTAATAACACAATTATACATGTGAGTCCGCTACAAGGGTATTCAGATGAATTGTCCTCTTTGCGAACTGTGTAATATACCGTGAAGGTACAATGTGAAAATGGTCATGCCCCTGTTGAAGACTGTAGTAGTCGAAACGCGTAGGGCCTGCTGACGCTGCACCCCATATTGCTTTGAATATATTTTTATTTCGTGATCACTTTTTATTTGTCTGCATGATTGTTGGACAACATTTTTTTATTTAATAACATTCCGGCAATCGGTTTTTATTGACCTGCACCATCTGGAGTCTTTTTGGTTTTTTCCATCTTTATATTTTTCGCGGATTGCTGTGGAACCTGGCCCATGTGAGAACCATCCATCGTTTGAGTTACCTTTTCATCATCCGGTTGGAGTTCAAGTGAGGACCCAGGACATCCAGTTACATCCCGTTTGGTCTTGGTGACCATTAAGCCTGCAAGACCCACTGCCGTATGGTAGGTGGGTCCACCATCAGCGGTAAGAGTACCCATCTATAACAACTAGTGTCTTCTCCTTGTTTGATTCATCTTCTACATTGAAGTCCCTTTGTCAGTCTGCATTGTGGGAAGGTCATCCATTGAAGGACATCCATGATCACATATATTTTTGTTATTTGGGACTTTATTCCATTTTCACATTGTACCTTCACGGTATATTACACAGTTCGCAAAGAGGACAATTCATCTGAATACCCTTGTAGCGGACTCACATGTATAATTGTGTTATTAGAGCACTGTTGTTTTCATTGCTTTAATTAGCCATTTACTTATTTTCATTGTTTTAAGCGCCACACTATTTTTATTCACCATTCCTGCACACTTTGTTTGTTTGAGTGTTGGCAGCTTGCATGCACATTGTTTTTGGTTTAGCGCAGTATTTTCCCCCTTTTTTCCCAATATCCGAAACATGTCGGTTTCTCATTCGCTCTTATGTACATTGACTTACCTGTCAACATCATAGCGCGTTTGTATGTATTTGGTCATTAGAATTGCATGCCAGTTTTTTGCTTTTAAATTACTGTTTTGTCAATCATGTATAGCCTTGTACAATGAAATATTTTTCTACTTTTAAATATCGGTTGTGGCACTCCGTGTAACTATTTTCCAGTCCGTACTATCCCTGGGGCATTCTTTTTCAAATTTTCAATTTATTTGGGATGTGACTGGTAACAGTGGAAATTGCCTATTATTCACTGGTTAAAGCTTCACTTCAAATTTCATATTATATAAGCGTCATATCCAGAGGTTGTCTTTGGGAAATAGACATAGAGTGCTGCCAGCATTGCTGCAGAGGTTGAAGGGGTAGGGGGGTCAGCCTGTCAGTGCTCAGACCATACGCTTTACACTGCATCAAATAAAGATGATGTAAATGACAAGGATTAGATGAACGTGTACCAATAATAAAGTGCATAAGTGCTAAACATATCGTAAATGCGAAATCAATTGCTGGTGACACTCAAAATGAACATAGACAAAAATCAATTAGTCATGAGACTCTGCTAAAGATGGAATGTCCTCCAACATCAGCAAATAAGTTCAAGAAAAACTGTACAAAAGTGAATAAATAAATGTAGAAATCAGAGAGAGTATATTCAATAAAGACGGTGATGGATAATCGTCTGCTAAAGGATTACCAGGGATAGTGCTTCCGCCACCCAGCGGTAGGGGTAAGTACTCTTACCAGAGAAAGTGGACTCACATGCCAGCAGCAGTGAGTCAGACAAGCTTGAGAATAAAGACAGGAACGTCTCGTCCAGCTAAAAATCATGGATTAGATCATAAAAGAAAAGGAAAAAAAGGGCCTCCACATAGCGTAGATCAAATTGGATGGATTTATTTAAAAAATATAAGTACCAACAAGGCTCATGTGTACAAGATAAAATAAAAGTGATCACGGAGAATTCCAATGAGCGCAATGTATGGAGCAGGCTCTCTGTAACCCAGAGTTAGAAGTTAGAAGGGCCCTGCTCTATAGAGCTTACAATCTAAAAGAAACACTTAAATTGGACACAGCATAAATTTCATAGTGTACAGCAGGGACAAAAATAAGATGAGCACTAACCAGGTCAAACATTTTAGGGTATAACAGCTCTCACCACACCCCCCCCCCCTCAAAAGTTTAAGTACAGAATTAAACAAGCAAAACAGACAAGATATAAAATTTGAGTCTCTGAGCATGCTCAGTGTATCCAAAGATATGGCTCAAATGGCAAAGTCCCTGGGCATACACAATGCACATGGCAGTATATATATATATATATATATATATATATATATATATATATACACATACAGTATATATAGAGAGATATATCGCTATAAATATCTCTCTCTCTCTCTCTATATATATATATATATATATATATTGGGTTTCCAATCCTCAGTGCCACACCCTCACCACATAGTTATGCATGTAAGTATTTCAGAGAGTGGGGATTTTTATGGGTTAAATGTCAATTTGTATTTTTTTATAATTATTCTTTTCCTTGATAGGGTCAGATCATTTACATATTCTCATTAGCATACTACATTACACATTCACCTGCATGCTCCTGAAGATTGGATTAATCCATGAAATGCGTACAGCTGTTATATGTTGTGTTTCAAGTCATCGTATATAGATTTTCATGTATGTATTTTAAGATATTTATTGGCTGCAACTATGTGATAATTTACCTTTTGTTACATATATATGTGTGCATATACACAAACTGTATTGGATATTTATTATGTATCATGATTACCTGTATGTACCAGAATACTAACATATATAATACATTTTATTGATGTAACCTATGTTCTTCATTCAAAGTCCCACTCCCCCTTCCTCCTTTTTCAATTTTAGTATATGTCCTGCCAAAGCGAGGCCCCCTTCCCCTTTTTCATCCTTTGGTCTGATGAGACCAAGATAAACTTATTTGGTTTAGATGGTGTCAAGCGTGTGTGGCGGCAACCAGGTGGGGAGTACAAAGACAAGTGTGTATTGCCTACAGTCAAGCATGGTGGTGGGAGTGTCATGATCTGGGGCTGCATGAGTGCTGCTGGCACTGTGGAGCTACAGTACATTGAGGGAACCATGAATGCCAACATGTACTGCGACATACTGAAGCAGAGCACGGTCCCCTCCCTTTGGAGACTGGGCCACAGGGCAGTATTCCAACATGATAACGACCCCAAACACACCTCCAAGACAACCACTGCCTTGCTAAAGATGCTGAGGATAAAGGTGATGGACTGGCCAAGTATGTCTCCAGACCAAAACCCTATTGAGCATCTGTGGGGCATCCCCAAACAGAATATTGGGAAGTGCAATGGATGTGTGTCTAACATCCACCAGCTCCGTGATGTTGTCATGGAGGAGTGGAAGAGGACTCCAGTGGCAACCTGTGAAGCTCTGGTGAACTCCATGCCCAAGAGGGTTAAGGCAGTGCTTGAATATAATGGTGGCCACACAAAATATTGACACTTTGGGCCCAATTTGGACATTTTCACTTAGGGAATACTCACTTTTGTTGCCAGCGGTTTAGACATTAATGGTTGTGTGTTGAGTTAAGGGGACAGCAAATGTACACTGTTATACAAGCTGTACACTCACTACTTTATATTGTAGCAAAGTGTAATTTCTTCAGTGTTGTCACATGAAAAGATATAATAAAATGCATACAAAAATGTGAGGGGTGTACTCACTTTTGTGAGATTCTGTATATAGAGATATATTTGTAGAGAGAACAAAAACATGAAAACATTACACATTAGTAGCATTGTAAAAAAAAAAATTGAATAAGAAACAACATAAAAACCCAGCAAGGACAATTGATTTTAGGAATGAAAGAGTTCATCTCAAAATTAAAATGTGTGTTTTTGTGGAAGTAACAGCTGCACAATGAGAATCAATGGTTGACACTTGCATTTATATATAAATAGCACATAGTTTGTTAGCTCTCACATATTCCCGGTCGGGGACGCTTGTTTGGCATTCCCACATTTCAGAATTTACTATAGCATGGGGCTAAAATGAAATTAGAGTAGGATTGTGACTAATTTTCAGTCTGGGTATGCACAGTTTTGTCAGTACAGAGTTCTAAAAACAGGGGGATTTTATCTCTTCTCCGACTTTCAAGCATATTTCTGCTTTCACAACAATATTTGAAGAAATTTAAAAGCAGATCATTGCCAAACAATATATCACATGTTTAGGAACCATTTAATCTATGAGATTAAGCTCTAAACATTATTTCCATGTGCAATTTCCGTGCTTCTACCACGACTACTGATTTATTTTGGTCACTGATTTATGTGACCTATATTGAATTTGATTTTGCGTCTATTTATTCCCTGCATGCTATAGTGAAGGAATTTCCCGACAAGATTTTGTTGTTTTCTAGGGATTTTAGTCACTTGTGACCATTTGTTCGCCCATTTTCACGACAGGTGCTATAGTAAAGGAACCCCACTGTGTTGCAAGCACTTTGGGGAACATGGCTTTGGCACTTTAATATGTGTGTTGTGCATTTTTCCCTCTGCCTTTTCCTGCCTTCAGCCTGAGTATACACACTGTGACTCCCTATGAGGGTCCCACCTAGGGTTGCCACCTCATTCATTTAAACCTGAACACATATTAATTATACAGGTTCTGTGGCTGATTAAGGTGATAATTAACTCACTTGGTGCTTTATCTGCTATGAATTAGCCTCATAACCTGTGTAATTCATATGTGTTCGGGTTTAAAGGGATGAGGTGGCAACCCTAGTCCCACCATCAGTTCTCCTCGCTTCTTCCTATGGTGACTTTGTTACAGAAGTACTCCTAACCTCTTCTATTCCTGTAGCTAGGTTTTGTGCGTACCCTTACTGGTTTAAAAAAAATTGCACTTTTGTTTACTTTGAAGATGTGAGTGAAATTTTATTATATTTAATAAACATGTATTAAGTATACAGCAATAGATGTTTTCCCTTTTTATTTGTGCTGATTTTTCAACCTTCCTGAGGGCATTAGTAGGGAAGGTGGAAGTCCTGGTCTAGAAGGAAGTGTTTTTTGTACAATTACATTACATTAAAGCGGGATTCCACCCGCAATTTTTTTTTTTTTTAAGTCAGCAGCTACAAACACTGTAGCTACTGACTTTTAATAAGGACACATACCTGTCCTAGGCGCCCACGATGTCAGTCCCCCCCCCCCCAGGCCAAACCCTCGATCGTGGAGGGTCCCGGCGCCACCATCCTCAGTAAGGGAAACAGACAATGCGGTTTCACTGCCCATTTCCTACTGTGCATGTGCGTGCCTCGTGCCGCTTTCTGAATGGGCGGCTGCTTTCTGGGATATACACAGTTATCAGAAGGAAGTACGCCACATTTCCCAGAAGACACCGCGAGGAGGAGGAGGAAGAAGACCTGCTGGGTGGAGGAAGAGGCAGATTAGCAAGTTCCGCATAGCAACCGCCCTTTCTGGTGAGTAAAAGTATATTTTTTTCTATTTTTTTTAAAGTATTTTTTTTGGTGTATTTTTTTTTAGGGTGGAACTCCGCTTTAATTACATTACTGTGATAGGCAGATGGCTGGAAGCAGATGCTATCCTGAGCAGGCATTTTTGACCTCCTCTAATAAAAGGGGTCAACATATGAGGGTAAGCGTCCAGTCATTATTACACGTGTGGAGGTGTTTTGAGGGCAGAGGTGTCTGTTATTTAAAGTGAAGATACAAAGAACAAGATTTCTTTAATCTACTAATTAGATGCAAAGATCACTTGTTTGGATTTTTTTTTTTTTTTGCCACAGCAACTCTTTATGAAATTAACTCTTGTTTTCTTCTTAGAACTTTAGAAGAATACCGGGGTTATGATTGGACACTTTTGAGTTTAATATTTTTAATAAGCACTATATGGGACTTTTTGGAAAGATTTATATTTTTTGCATTTTTTACTGTGATTTGTCATAATTTTGGAGGTTTATGCACACAAATGTGTTGGTAATTTAATTGCATCCACTATTTATCATTATGAGATATATTTAGAGTTTGTGTGGTTTTTTTTTGTGATACACATAGTAGTGTGAGCAAGCTTTATAACACATATATTTTCACCCTTATTGGTTTAGCTCACTTCCATACTAGCAAGTGCAAGTGCATCAGTCCTGGAGGCTTGTTTAGCACCTGATCCACTAACAGCTACTTTTTAGGTTACTGGAGCTCAGAATGACAAGGATTCTAATTTTTGTTTTGTCTTTTGTTTTGTTTTTATGATCTAGTGCCTGAGGAGGTTTAGTCAGCTAATATAATTCCTAGTCTTAAAGTTGATGTAAACCTGAAAAAAATAAAAAATAAATATTAAAGCTTGAATCTTATACAGCATAGGATTTCATGTCATCTGTGCCCAGTCTCGCCACAAAGAGTTAATCCAGCTCTGAGCAATCCTCTTATCTTATTTCAGTGAGATAAAACTCACAAACTGGTATTTCTTTGTCAGTTCTTCCCCCTTGCTGTGAGTGACAGATGATTTACATATCTCATGCAGGAGCGTGTCCTCTCCATTCATAAACTGAAGCAGAGTAACACACAGGTTACTCTGCTCAGTTATCACAGGACACAGAGAGCGATCGGTAACAAAAGCTCTCTATGTCCCATTCAGAAAAGGAAGGGACCTTCCTCAGCTCTCCATCTTGACAGACCCCCCCTCCGCACAATGCGGGAGAGGAGGGGAGGGAAGCCGACTGAGGGGGATGAGGGGGGGTGGAGGATGAAGACACAGCAGGTGGATGAGGACACAGAGGGGGCCAGAGATGAAGGGGGGGTGTTGGAGGAGAACAGGGGCGCTGGAGGAGGAGGAAGACATGGGGGACAGTCGGGGATGATCAGTGTAGCTGGGGACAGCTATGAGCACCGATCTCCCTGCATGGCTTTTCATCAGCCGCTTCTTCTTCTCTCACTCCCGCGGCTGTCAGCTGAAAAGCCATGCAGGGGGATCGGTGCTCACAACTGTCCCCGCTGCACTGATCATCCCCGATTGTCACTGGACATCCATGTCTGTGTGTGCAGGACTGACAGGGGGCATGAGCGTGCTCTACTTTTGCCCAGAACGCGCTCTGCCTCTCCTGTGCGTGCTCCGACCAAGCGGAATCTACAGGTGGGCAAAGAGTCTGCTGACGTCACGACTCTGCCCACCAAACGCCGCACGACAGACCCGCCCACTGAATACAGAGTTTTTCAGGGCTCGAAACAGAGAAGGGGGAGACATTTGAAAGGTAAGGATACATGCAGGAGGCATGCATATCCTTATAGTTAAGCACTATGCAGTAGTTTATAATTGATGAGAGTGGGTTTATATCCACTTTAAGGATAGCATCTCAATCCTTATTGACACTATGGTTGTCACCTTTTCTTCAAGCCAAACCCAAACACTGGACCACCGGCAGTGGATGGTGAGCTCACTCACCTGAGGATGGAGGCTCAGGCATCCACACATTTTATCCACAATGTATCAACCGGTTGCTGAGCTTCACACTTCCAAGGGTGGGCAGACAGAGGGGAAGGGGTGGGAGGAGAAGCACATCAAGCCCTCTCTCCTCTCCTGTCCATGTATGGGGGTGGGGCCCATGAGCACACCTATGCACTTGGCGGTTGTGGTACTTGGTTACTCAGGGAACACAGTCCATTCTGAATATTGTGTCCGGGTTTCAGGTGGTCTGAAACCCGGACACAAAATTCAAAACCCAGACTGTCCGGGTGAATCGTGCTAAGGTTACCAGCTTGGGTTCATTCCATTAAAAAGTCCCATACCCGTCAAAATCTTCCCAGTAAACTCGTCACTACAAATGGTTTTGGATAGTGACTGGTTCTCAGCTGACAAGTTATTTTAATCTACCAGACATATTGCCCAATAATACTCTATAGTGGAGGCATTTGTCACAAAATGGTCCCTTCCCATGGAGGACCCAGGCTCTTTATTGCCTTAACTACAGTAATCCCCGGCTGCCCATGTTAAGGACATTCCAGTGTTTAATGATCTGGTTAATAAAAGACTGAATATCCTTTTAAAATCCTTATTTTCCCAGGCAGGCCCTGCTAGACCTTATGGACCTGGACCAAAGATATACACTACTGTGCAAAAGGTTTAGGCAGGTGTGACAAATTAGGAATGCTTTCAGAAATAGAAATGTTAATAGTTTATTTTTATCAACAAACAAAATGGAAAGTAAGTGAACAGAAGAGAAATCTATATCAAATCCATATATGGTGTGACCACCCTTTTCCTTTAAAACAGCATCAATTCTTCTAGGTACCCTTGCAAACAGTTTTTTAAGGAACTTGTCAGGTAGGGTGTTCCAAACATCTTGGAGAACTAACCACAGATCTTCTCTGGATGGAGGCTCCCTCAAATCCTTCTGTCTCTTCATGTAACCCCAGACAGACTCAATGATATTGAGATCAAGGCTCTCTGGGGGCCAAACCATCACTTCCAGGAATCCTTGTTCTTCTTTACACAGACGATTGTTCTTAATGACATTGACTGTATGTTTAGGGTTGCTGTCCTGCTGCAGAATAAATTTGGGGCCAATCACATGCCTCCTGGATTGTATGGCATAATGGATAAGTATCTGCCTGGATTTCTCAGTATTGAGGACACCATTGATCTTGACCGTCTCTATTAAATTCCATTTGCAGAAATGTAACCCCATACTTGCAGGGTACCTCCACCAGGCTTTACTGTTGCCTGCAGACACTCATTATTGTACTGCTTTTTGGCCCTTGGGTGAACAAAACTGCCTCCTGTTTCAGCCAAATATTTAATATTTGGATTCATCAGCCCACCTGCTGTAATTTTTCTGCACCCCAGTTCCTATGTTTTGGTGCATAGTTGAGGTGGTTAGCCTTGTTTCCTTGATGGAGGTATGGATTTTTTTGCCGCAGTTCTTCAATAAAGACCACTTTTGCCCAGACTTCTCTGGGCAGTAGATGGGTGTATCTGGGTCCCACTGGTTGCTGCCAGTCCTGTGCTGATGGCACTGCTGGACATCGGTCAATGTCAAAGGGAAGTAAGCATGATATGTCTTTCATTTGTGGCATTAGCTTTCCTTGGCCGACCACTGCATCTACGGTCCTCAACGTTGCCCATTTCTATGTGTTTCTTCAAAAAAGCTTTAACAGCACATCTTGAAACTCCAATCTGCTTTGAAATCATTGCCTTGAAGAGACCTTGCTGATGCAGTATAACATCAGTATAACAGTATATCAGTATAACATCAGTATGATGCAGGTAGTATAAGTACTACCTTGTCTTGTTGCTTTACTCAATCTTGCCTTGGTGTATGACCTGTGAAATGAATCTGTCTTCCACAACCTCACCTTAGTAGCAGAGTTTGGCTGTTACTCGCCCAGTTTCAAGGTTCCTAAATAGCTGTTTCAGTTAATGACTTTGATTTAACCTGCATATGAAATTGATGATCCTTAGCACCTCCTTGGTATAATTGGTTCATTGACCTGACTCTAATCCTACAAAATCCCTGACATTGTGCAAGTGTAAGAATTGGTGCTGGTTTGAAGCCAAAGGGTAGTCACACCAAATTTAGATTGTATTTAATTTTTGTTTTCTGTTCTTTCACGTTGCATTTTGTAAATTGATAAAAATAAACAAATAAAATATATATACTATAGTATTATTATGTTCCAGCATTTCTTCACACCTGCCTAAAAATATTGCAGCACTGTATCTAAATCTTTGGATACAATCATAGTTACATCGTTAGTCAGGCTGAAATAAGACATCAAGTTCAACCATTAAAAAAAAATAAAAAAAAAGAATAAATACATTTTCAAGGGGACAAAGTAAATAAAATCCCCCCTGATCACCTAAGGCAATCAGATAATACCTGGATTAACAATCTCTCATTGGAACCTTCAGTTTAACTACAATTAGAACACATGCCTACACTTCTGTGTTGACGTGCTTGTGGATATGGTACATCTCATATCTAGAATGAAGATTTTTGGCGTAAATGTTGGTCTGCCGAAAAGCAGTGTAAGGAACACTGTGGGCATGATTTACTAAGACTGGAGAGTGCAAAATCTGTTGCAGCGCTGCATAGTAACCAATCAGGTTCCAGGTTTTATTGTCAAAGCTTAATTGAACAAGCTAAAGTTAGAAGCTGATTGGTTACTATGCAGAGCTGCATCAGATTTTGCACTCTCCAATTTCAAACCCTTACTGTGTATGCTATTTAAGAGATAACAATTTTTTGATATTTCCCTGGACAACTTTGATAAATAGGTCACTGAGAAAAAAATTACCCTTTTGCTCCAGGATAAATTACCTACAATCTGCCAAATAAATTACGCTGAGTACACACTTTGCATATCTACAGTCAAAAACATTAAACATTAAAACATTTAGCCTAGGTTCACACATATGCAATCTCAGACGTTGCATGTGATTCGCACGCACACCGCAGCTGCCGATCACATGCGATGTCTGTGCGATGCGAGTTCAGCCACACAGTCGTATGGCTGAACTTGCATTTGATTCGCAGATAAAAAAGTGCAGGGACCTTTTTCCCCCACACTGAAATCAGATCGCATGAGTGTTCTCACCTATGCGATCCGATTCCTGTGCAAGTTCACAGTTCGCACTGTGATCTTTGAACCGATCTGGGGGTGTCATTAACAATGTATTGACACCCGCAGCGGTTTGAAGAGGGCAGTGTGAACTGTCTGCGGGAGAGATGTGATGCGGAACCAGCGCTGTAATCGCGTTGGTTCCCGCATCGCTACAGTGTGAACCTAGGCTTAAAGTGATTTAAAGTCTCTGTATTTTTCCTATTAAAATAACAAACATGTCATACTTACCTGCTCTGTGTAATGGTTTTGCATAGGGCAGCCCGGATCCTCCTTATCTCGGGTCTCTGGCTGGAGCTCCTGGCCCCTCCCTCTTGTTGAGTGCCCACACAGCAAGCAGCTTGCCATGGGGGCACCCGAGCCGATGCAGTCCATGCAGACACGGAGCTTCGGTTCGGCCCCACCCCCTATCTCTCCTGATTGGCTAACTGAGTTTGATTGACAGCAGTGGGAGTCAATGGCACCGCTGCTGTGTCTCAGTCAATCAGGAGGGAGAGTCCTGGACAGCCAAGCCACTTGTGGACATTGATTTATAGAGAGGGGGCTCAGGTAAGTATCGGGGGGGGGGGCTGAGGGGAGCTGCTGCACACAGAAGGCTTTTTATCTTAATGCATGGAATATATTAAGATAAAAAAATCTTCTGCCTCTACAACCCCTTTGTTTCCTCACTCAGAATAATATCGCCAAATCTAGTTTCCAACATGTACAACTTTAAGTATTGTATTCACCAAAATAAATAGCTTGTAAAAAGCTGTATGTGCATATTGGCTTGTAGGTGTAGTTTAGGAACAATGGCTTTCTTTTTTCTGTCATACTTCTTCTGCAGGTTAACTAATCAAGAGATAGAATATTTCATAGTGTGCCCCCCTCAGTGATCAGCAGACATACCAGTCTTATTAGCTTACTTACCGTATATACTCGAGTATAAGCCGAGTTTTTCAGCACATTTTTTGTGCTGAAAATGCCCCCCTCGGCTTATTCTCGAGTCACCTTTTTGCACCTGATCTTCCGGATTTTGGGGACCCGGTACCGGCCGCCAAACTTGGCACACATGTAGCCCCACTCTTCCTCTACAAGTGTGCAAAGTTTGTTGTCCGGGGGACCTACGGCCGGGGAGCACCGATTTTTCAAATCCAGGAACCCCTTCCATAGACTCCAATGTTAAACGGTCATTTCTCTGGTGAATTTGGGGACCTGATACTGGCCGGTCGTACGTCCCCAGAACTTGGCACACATGTAGCCCCATTTCTCCTCTACAAATGTACAAATTTTTTTGTCTGTGGGACCTACGGCCGGGAAGCACCGATTCTTCAAAGCTGGGCACCCCTTACATAGACTCCCATGGTAAATGTCAGTCTAGTCGTGGGCACAGTGAGGCATGGGCACAGTGAGGCATGCACATGGACACAGTGAGGCAAAGTGAGACACAGTGAGGCATGCAGATGGACACCCTAGGCTTATACTCGAGTCAATACGTTTTCCCATTTTTTTGTGGTAAAATTAGGTGCCTCGGCTTATATTCGGGTCGGCTTATACTCAAGTATATACGGTATGTCATAAATACCTAATGCTACAGTACATGTTGCCTGACACAAGTATTCTGTCAAAATTACTTAACCGTCATTAAACATATTCATATACTATAATTTTCTTATTTTGTCTTTTTTTTTCTAAAATTAGATTTATTGGCTAAATGTGTCTATTTAATTTTTTACATGGTCATTTTGCTGCTATTATATATTTTAAGCTACATGTAATTTGATTTCAATGTAATTGTAATTTAATATTGTTGCTCTTTTTTTGTTTCTTCTGCCAATAAAAAATTTTTTTTCATTCTTTCCCACTTGTTAAGACTGGTTTAATAAAGGAGTTAAGGGCTTTGCTTAATAAATTGTGTTATTACTGTATTCACTTCAATTATCCAATTACATAAAAATAAAATTCCCATTCAGTTTTGAATACCCAATCATGTGCAAATGTATAACATTAACCACTTCAGCCCCGGAAGAATTGACTGCTCAATGACCGGGCCATTTTTTGCAATTCTGCACTCCGACGCTTTAACTGACAATTGCGCGGTCGTGCGACGCTGTACCCAAACAAAATTGATGTCCTTTTTTCCCACAAATAGAGCTTTCTTTTGGTGGTATTTGATCACCTCTGCGATATTTATTTTTTGCGCGATAAACAAAAAAAGAGCGGCAATTTTGAAAAAAACACAATATTTTGTACATTTTGCTATAATTAATATCCCCAATAAAAAAAAAAAAAAAAAATCTCAGTTTAGGCCAATATGTATTCTTCTACATATTTTTGGTGATAAAAATTGCAATAAGCGTATATTGATTGGTTACGCAAACGTTATAGCGTCTACAAAAGGGGAGATATTTATGGCATTTTTATTATTATTATTTTTTTTTATCGGGAGTGCGACATTATGGCGGACACATCAGACACTTTTGACACATTTTTGGGACCATTGGCATTTATACAGCGATCAGTGCTATAAAAAAGCACTGATTACTGTAAAAATGTGACTGCCAGGGAAGGGGTTACCACAAGGGGGCGATCAAGGGGTTAATTGTGTTGCCTGACTGTGTGTTATAACTGTGGGGGGAGGGGACTGACTAGAGGAAATGACAGATCTTGGTTCCTAGCTATTAGGAACTCACGATCTGTCTCTCCTCACAGAACAGAACAGGGATGTGTGTGTTTACACACACACGTCCCTGTTCTGCCTCTGGTGCCCGCGATCGCTTCCAGCCGGCGGTCATCGCGACCGCCGGTCACGAGAATCGGCACCCCCGCAATGCAGCGGGCGCGCGCGCCTGCTATCCCACTTAAAGGGACTAACGTACAGCTACGATGGTTCGCGGGATCTTGCCGACCTGCCGCAGTATAATGATGGCGGCTAGTCGGCAAGTGGTTAATAAGGATTTGTACATGTAGTGAGAGTTCCTGTAGCAGGTAGGTTTCAAAATGGCCACAAGCAGCTTTATTTCATGGTGAGTATCCAATATTTACTGCAGAACAACATACTTTGGCTTTGCAAAGTTTTTATATCATTAAGTCATATCTGCAGCCTATAGTTTACTAGACCACATCAATCATGACACAGAGCAAGAAATCTACATAGCAGACCCCATTGAATTATCCAGACAGATTTCCGATTCCTATTTTTAAAATAAAACATTTTGTGCACATGATTGGGTATTTTGGGTGAGCAAATCATGACATTATTCACTAAGCTAAGTGGACATAGTCTACTTCTTTAGTAACAAAACACCAACACAGGTTACTCTGCTCAGTTATCACAGGACACAGAGAGCGATCGGTAACAAAAGCTCTCTATGTCCCATTCAGAAAAGGAAGGGACCTTCCTCAGCTCTCCATCTTGACAGACCCCCCCTCCGCACAATGCGGGAGAGGAGGGGAGGGAAGCCGACTGAGGGGGATGAGGGGGGGTGGAGGATGAAGACACAGCAGGTGGATGAGGACACAGAGGGGGCCAGAGATGAAGGGGGGGGGTGTTGGAGGAGAACAGGGGCGCTGGAGGAGGAGGAAGACATGGGGGACAGTCGGGGATGATCAGTGTAGCTGGGGACAGCTATGAGCACCGATCTCCCTGCATGGCTTTTCATCAGCCGCTTCTTCTTCTCTCACTCCCGCGGCTGTCAGCTGAAAAGCCATGCAGGGGGATCGGTGCTCACAACTGTCCCCGCTGCACTGATCATCCCCGATTGTCACTGGACATCCATGTCTGTGTGTGCAGGACTGACAGGGGGCATGAGCGTGCTCTACTTTTGCCCAGAACGCGCTCTGCCTCTCCTGTGCGTGCTCCGACCAAGCGGAATCTACAGGTGGGCAAAGAGTCTGCTGACGTCACGACTCTGCCCACCAAACGCCGCACGACAGACCCGCCCACTGAATACAGAGTTTTTCAGGGCTCGAAACAGAGAAGGGGGAGACATTTGAAAGGTAAGGATACATGCAGGAGGCATGCATATCCTTATAGTTAAGCACTATGCAGTAGTTTATAATTGATGAGAGTGGGTTTATATCCACTTTAAGGATAGCATCTCAATCCTTATTGACACTATGGTTGTCACCTTTTCTTCAAGCCAAACCCAAACACTGGACCACCGGCAGTGGATGGTGAGCTCACTCACCTGAGGATGGAGGCTCAGGCATCCACACATTTTATCCACAATGTATCAACCGGTTGCTGAGCTTCACACTTCCAAGGGTGGGCAGACAGAGGGGAAGGGGTGGGAGGAGAAGCACATCAAGCCCTCTCTCCTCTCCTGTCCATGTATGGGGGTGGGGCCCATGAGCACACCTATGCACTTGGCGGTTGTGGTACTTGGTTACTCAGGGAACACAGTCCATTCTGAATATTGTGTCCGGGTTTCAGGTGGTCTGAAACCCGGACACAAAATTCAAAACCCAGACTGTCCGGGTGAATCGCGCTAAGGTTACCAGCTTGGGTTCATTCCATTAAAAAGTCCCATACCCGTCAAAATCTTCCCAGTAAACTCGTCACTACAAATGGTTTTGGATAGTGACTGGTTCTCAGCTGACAAGTTATTTTAATCTACCAGACATATTGCCCAATAATACTCTATAGTGGAGGCATTTGTCACAAAATGGTCCCTTCCCATGGAGGACCCAGGCTCTTTATTGCCTTAACTACAGTAATCCCCGGCTGCCCATGTTAAGGACATTCCAGTGTTTAATGATCTGGTTAATAAAAGACTGAATATCCTTTTAAAATCCTTATTTTCCCAGGCAGGCCCTGCTAGACCTTATGGACCTGGACCAAAGATATACACTACTGTGCAAAAGGTTTAGGCAGGTGTGACAAATTAGGAATGCTTTCAGAAATAGAAATGTTAATAGTTTATTTTTATCAACAAACAAAATGGAAAGTAAGTGAACAGAAGAGAAATCTATATCAAATCCATATATGGTGTGACCACCCTTTTCCTTTAAAACAGCATCAATTCTTCTAGGTACCCTTGCAAACAGTTTTTTAAGGAACTTGTCAGGTAGGGTGTTCCAAACATCTTGGAGAACTAACCACAGATCTTCTCTGGATGGAGGCTCCCTCAAATCCTTCTGTCTCTTCATGTAACCCCAGACAGACTCAATGATATTGAGATCAAGGCTCTCTGGGGGCCAAACCATCACTTCCAGGAATCCTTGTTCTTCTTTACACAGACGATTGTTCTTAATGACATTGACTGTATGTTTAGGGTTGCTGTCCTGCTGCAGAATAAATTTGGGGCCAATCACATGCCTCCTGGATTGTATGGCATAATGGATAAGTATCTGCCTGGATTTCTCAGTATTGAGGACACCATTGATCTTGACCGTCTCTATTAAATTCCATTTGCAGAAATGTAACCCCATACTTGCAGGGTACCTCCACCAGGCTTTACTGTTGCCTGCAGACACTCATTATTGTACTGCTTTTTGGCCCTTGGGTGAACAAAACTGCCTCCTGTTTCAGCCAAATATTTAATATTTGGATTCATCAGCCCACCTGCTGTAATTTTTCTGCACCCCAGTTCCTATGTTTTGGTGCATAGTTGAGGTGGTTAGCCTTGTTTCCTTGATGGAGGTATGGATTTTTTTGCCGCAGTTCTTCAATAAAGACCACTTTTGCCCAGACTTCTCTGGGCAGTAGATGGGTGTATCTGGGTCCCACTGGTTGCTGCCAGTCCTGTGCTGATGGCACTGCTGGACATCGGTCAATGTCAAAGGGAAGTAAGCATGATATGTCTTTCATTTGTGGCATTAGCTTTCCTTGGCCGACCACTGCATCTACGGTCCTCAACGTTGCCCATTTCTATGTGTTTCTTCAAAAAAGCTTTAACAGCACATCTTGAAACTCCAATCTGCTTTGAAATCATTGCCTTGAAGAGACCTTGCTGATGCAGTATAACATCAGTATAACAGTATATCAGTATAACATCAGTATGATGCAGGTAGTATAAGTACTACCTTGTCTTGTTGCTTTACTCAATCTTGCCTTGGTGTATGACCTGTGAAATGAATCTGTCTTCCACAACCTCACCTTAGTAGCAGAGTTTGGCTGTTCCTCGCCCAGTTTCAAGGTTCCTAAATAGCTGTTTCAGTTAATGACTTTGATTTAACCTGCATATGAAATTGATGATCCTTAGCACCTCCTTGGTATAATTGGTTCATTGACCTGACTCTAATCCTACAAAATCCCTGACATTGTGCAAGTGTAAGAATTGGTGCTGGTTTGAAGCCAAAGGGTAGTCACACCAAATTTAGATTGTATTTAATTTTTGTTTTCTGTTCTTTCACGTTGCATTTTGTAAATTGATAAAAATAAACAAATAAAATATATATACTATAGTATTATTATGTTCCAGCATTTCTTCACACCTGCCTAAAAATATTGCAGCACTGTATCTAAATCTTTGGATACAATCATAGTTACATCGTTAGTCAGGCTGAAATAAGACATCAAGTTCAACCATTAAAAAAAAATAAAAAAAAAGAATAAATACATTTTCAAGGGGACAAAGTAAATAAAATCCCCCCTGATCACCTAAGGCAATCAGATAATACCTGGATTAACAATCTCTCATTGGAACCTTCAGTTTAACTACAATTAGAACACATGCCTACACTTCTGTGTTGACGTGCTTGTGGATATGGTACATCTCATATCTAGAATGAAGATTTTTGGCGTAAATGTTGGTCTGCCGAAAAGCAGTGTAAGGAACACTGTGGGCATGATTTACTAAGACTGGAGAGTGCAAAATCTGTTGCAGCGCTGCATAGTAACCAATCAGGTTCCAGGTTTTATTGTCAAAGCTTAATTGAACAAGCTAAAGTTAGAAGCTGATTGGTTACTATGCAGAGCTGCATCAGATTTTGCACTCTCCAATTTCAAACCCTTACTGTGTATGCTATTTAAGAGATAACAATTTTTTGATATTTCCCTGGACAACTTTGATAAATAGGTCACTGAGAAACAAATTACCCTTTTGCTCCAGGATAAATTACCTACAATCTGCCAAATAAATTACGCTGAGTACACACTTTGCATATCTACAGTCAAAAACATTAAACATTAAAACATTTAGCCTAGGTTCACACATATGCAATCTCAGACGTTGCATGTGATTCGCACGCACACCGCAGCTGCCGATCACATGCGATGTCTGTGCGATGCGAGTTCAGCCACACAGTCGTATGGCTGAACTTGCATTTGATTCGCAGATAAAAAAGTGCAGGGACCTTTTTCCCCCACACTGAAATCAGATCGCATGAGTGTTCTCACCTATGCGATCCGATTCCTGTGCAAGTTCACAGTTCGCACTGTGATCTTTGAACCGATCTGGGGGTGTCATTAACAATGTATTGACACCCGCAGCGGTTTGAAGAGGGCAGTGTGGACTGTCTGCGGGAGAGATGTGATGCGGAACCAGCGCTGTAATCGCGTTGGTTCCCGCATCGCTACAGTGTGAACCTAGGCTTAAAGTGATTTAAAGTCTCTGTATTTTTCCTATTAAAATAACAAACATGTCATACTTACCTGCTCTGTGTAATGGTTTTGCATAGGGCAGCCCGGATCCTCCTTATCTCGGGTCTCTGGCTGGAGCTCCTGGCCCCTCCCTCTTGTTGAGTGCCCACACAGCAAGCAGCTTGCCATGGGGGCACCTGAGCCGATGCAGTCCATGCAGACACGGAGCTTCGGTTCGGCCCCACCCCCTATCTCTCCTGATTGGCTAACTGAGTTTGATTGACAGCAGTGGGAGTCAATGGCACCGCTGCTGTGTCTCAGTCAATCAGGAGGGAGAGTCCTGGACAGCCAAGCCACTTGTGGACATTGATTTATAGAGAGGGGGCTCAGGTAAGTATCGGGGGGGGGGGGCTGAGGGGAGCTGCTGCACACAGAAGGCTTTTTATCTTAATGCATGGAATATATTAAGATAAAAAAATCTTCTGCCTCTACAACCCCTTTGTTTCCTCACTCAGAATAATATCGCCAAATCTAGTTTCCAACATGTACAACTTTAAGTATTGTATTCACCAAAATAAATAGCTTGTAAAAAGCTGTATGTGCATATTGGCTTGTAGGTGTAGTTTAGGAACAATGGCTTTCTTTTTTCTGTCATACTTCTTCTGCAGGTTAACTAATCAAGAGATAGAATATTTCATAGTGTGCCCCCCTCAGTGATCAGCAGACATACCAGTCTTATTAGCTTACTTACCGTATATACTCGAGTATAAGCCGAGTTTTTCAGCACATTTTTTGTGCTGAAAATGCCCCCCTCGGCTTATTCTCGAGTCACCTTTTTGCACCTGATCTTCCGGATTTTGGGGACCCGGTACTGGCCGCCAAACTTGGCACACATGTAGCCCCACTCTTCCTCTACAAGTGTGCAAAGTTTGTTGTCCGGGGACCTACGGCCGGGGAGCACCGATTTTTCAAATCCAGGAACCCCTTCCATAGACTCCAATGTTAAACGGTCATTTCTCTGGTGAATTTGGGGACCTGATACTGGCCGGTCGTACGTCCCCAGAACTTGGCACACATGTAGCCCCATTTCTCCTCTACAAATGTACAAATTTTTTTGTCTGTGGGACCTACGGCCGGGAAGCACCGATTCTTCAAAGCTGGGCACCCCTTACATAGACTCCCATGGTAAATGTCAGTCTAGTCGTGGGCACAGTGAGGCATGGGCACAGTGAGGCATGCACATGGACACAGTGAGGCAAAGTGAGACACAGTGAGGCATGCAGATGGACACCCTAGGCTTATACTCGAGTCAATACGTTTTCCCATTTTTTTGTGGTAAAATTAGGTGCCTCGGCTTATATTCGGGTCGGCTTATACTCAAGTATATACGGTATGTCATAAATACCTAATGCTACAGTACATGTTGCCTGACACAAGTATTCTGTCAAAATTACTTAACCGTCATTAAACATATTCATATACTATAATTTTCTTATTTTGTCTTTTTTTTTCTAAAATTAGATTTATTGGCTAAATGTGTCTATTTAATTTTTTACATGGTCATTTTGCTGCTATTATATATTTAAAGCTACATGTAATTTGATTTCAATGTAATTGTAATTTAATATTGTTGCTCTTTTTTTGTTTCTTCTGCCAATAAAAAAATTTTTTTCATTCTTTCCCACTTGTTAAGACTGGTTTAATAAAGGAGTTAAGGGCTTTGCTTAATAAATTGTGTTATTACTGTATTCACTTCAATTATCCAATTACATAAAAATAAAATTCCCATTCAGTTTTGAATACCCAATCATGTGCAAATGTATAACATTAACCACTTCAGCCCCGGAAGAATTGACTGCTCAATGACCGGGCCATTTTTTGCAATTCTGCACTCCGACGCTTTAACTGACAATTGCGCGGTCGTGCGACGCTGTACCCAAACAAAATTGATGTCCTTTTTTCCCACAAATAGAGCTTTCTTTTGGTGGTATTTGATCACCTCTGCGATATTTATTTTTTGCGCGATAAACAAAAAAAGAGCGGCAATTTTGAAAAAAACACAATATTTTGTACATTTTGCTATAATTAATATCCCCAATAAAAAAAAAAAAAAAAAAAAAAAAATCTCAGTTTAGGCCAATATTTATTCTTCTACATATTTTTGGTGATAAAAATTGCAATAAGCGTATATTGATTGGTTACGCAAACGTTATAGCGTCTACAAAAGGGGAGATATTTATGGCATTTTTATTATTATTATTTTTTTTTATCGGGAGTGCGACATTATGGCGGACACATCAGACACTTTTGACACATTTTTGGGACCATTGGCATTTATACAGCGATCAGTGCTATAAAAAAGCACTGATTACTGTAAAAATGTGACTGCCAGGGAAGGGGTTACCACAAGGGGGCGATCAAGGGGTTAATTGTGTTGCCTGACTGTGTGTTATAACTGTGGGGGGAGGGGACTGACTAGAGGAAATGACAGATCTTGGTTCCTAGCTATTAGGAACTCACGATCTGTCTCTCCTCACAGAACAGAACAGGGATGTGTGTGTTTACACACACACGTCCCTGTTCTGTCTCTGGTGCCCGCGATCGCTTCCAGCCGGCGGTCATCGCGACCGCCGGTCACGAGAATCGGCACCCCCGCAATGCAGCGGGCGCGCGCGCCTGCTATCCCACTTAAAGGGACTAACGTACAGCTACGATGGTTCGCGGGATCTTGCCGACCTGCCGCAGTATAATGATGGCGGCTAGTCGGCAAGTGGTTAATAAGGATTTGTACATGTAGTGAGAGTTCCTGTAGCAGGTAGGTTTCAAAATGGCCACAAGCAGCTTTATTTCATGGTGAGTATCCAATATTAAAATATTATTTAAGCAAGGCAGCATTTCCACAACATATACTTACATAGGCGTGCGCACAGGGTGTGCCAGGTGTGCCCAGGCACACTCTAATCACCCTGTGCAGAACAGATTCCCCCTACTGACCTGGCTACCCCTCCTTCCCCCGCAGCATTGCCGGCTTCCCTCCTCTCCCACCGGTTGTTGCTGTGGATGTTTTAGGATGAGTGGGGGAAGGGGCCAGTAAATATTCCATTTACCAGCCCCTTCCCTTTCTGAATGAACATCGTGAGTGATCGGTAGAGTGTGTTTGAGCTTTGGGGTGCACACCCTAATGCCAAAGGCTGCGCACACCTATGTATACTTATCAGATTGTACATATTAACTTTTCTGGCTTTAACTGCACAACCACAATTAAAATAAGTTGTGTAGTTTTTACTTGTCAAAGCTGTTCCCACACAAGTAGAGGGAATTTACTACAACTGGAGCAGATAGAGTCTGGAGCAGCTATGCATAATAACCAATCACCTCAACTTGCTCATTTGAGCTTTGGATATGAACGCTAGAAGCTCATTGGTTTCCATGCATAGCTGCTCTAGTCTTAGAAAATTCCCCTCAGTATTTTACTGCAGAACAACATACTTTGGCTTTGCAAAGTTTTTATATCATTAAGTCATATCTGCAGCCTATAGTTTACTAGACCACATCAATCATGACACAGAGCAAGAAATCTACATAGCAGACCCCATTGAATTATCCAGACAGATTTCCGATTCCTATTTTTAAAATAAAACATTTTGTGCACATGATTGGGTATTTTGGGTGAGCAAATCATGACATTATTCACTAAGCTAAGTGGACATAGTCTACTTCTTTAGTAACAAAACACCAACACACTGTAAACACTGTCGGTTATAGTTTTTGGTATTTTTACAGCTGTCCTGTTAAAACCCAAGCGCATGCTCTTAATCACTGATTGACCCCTTTTTGTTGTTTTTTTGCAGGCTAATTTAAAAGTATGGAATCAGAGAACAAATTGCCTAGAAGCCAAATATACATTTAATAATAAAATGTGAAAAGGACTGCAAAGTATCTATGTACACGCCCTATAACCAGTGCTACAATACTGCAAACATTTATCAAAATAATGGAATTTAAAAATATGGAAAACATGATGTCTGCAAAAATATATTGTATTGTTTATTGAAATTGTACAGCTAAAATTATGAATATTATAGAGAATTGTTAGCATATATTTTTATATAGATTTAGTTGTGCTCAGTTTATGCTTCAACTCACTCAGCCCATAGATGGATCAGTTTTTTTTTTTTATTATTCAACCAGCAGGTTTAAAGAAGAAAACAGACCCAATTCCCCCATCCACACACACTTAATTTGGGTGGAGGAATCCTCCTACTGTGTCCTTGTATTCTAAAGAACTTACACTCTGTCAGAATGCATTTATCAGAAAATCCAATAGGGTGGTTCTACAGAAGTCAATTGTTAGATCTACTTCTTTATAACCTCCCTGCCCATATATGGATCAAAATCTGGCTAGTCCCTGCTGAACTGGCAGAACTCCAATCCATGTATGGCTGCCTTTACTTTCAGCAGAGCTGAGTAATCACAGCATTAAATGTAGGTTAAATGGAGTGAGGACTGCATTAGACTCTATAGCAGTGGTTATCAACTCCTGTCCTCAGGACCCACTAACAGACCAGGTTTGCAAGATAACTTAAATACATCACATGTGAGATCATTTGCTGCTCAGTGATTGCAGTATTCTAGTCTGCAGATCCCCAAGGTAATACTTAAAATCTGGCCTGTTAGTGGGTCCTGAGAACAGGAGTTGAGAACCACTGCTCTACAGAAAAAGTAACCACCAGAATAGGTTTAGGCACAATCGCTAAAATCCAGAATTTTGCCTGATCACCCAGGTGAATAAATCCACTTAAGGCCATGGTGTTATGGGTAAACTGGTAACTCCTGTGGACTTGTAATGCAGGACCCTGGCCAATTTGCATTCAGATTCTCATGTCACACAGTCCCACCTCCTCGCCCTGCGCCAATCACGTCACACAGTCCCGCCTCCTCACCTGGCACCTCCCGGCATTGGACCAGTGTTCTGTCTATAAAATGCACCGTGCAAGGGGGCGGGACTGTGTGACATGTGCGGTGCAGGGCAAAGAGGCGGGACTGTGTGACGTAAGCGGCGCAGGGCAAAGAGGCAGGACTGTGTGACATGAGTGGCGCAGGGCAAGGAGGTGGGACTGTGTGACGTGAGCATCGCAGGGTGAGGAGGCGGGACTTTGTGGCGGTGAGCGCCGGGAACCCCGCAATTCATACGGAAGCTGATGATCGGCCAGCTCGACTCTTCCTCTACTCTCTTCCTCTGGCTGGGAGAACGGCTACTGTTTAACCCGCCTGGGAGAAAAAGAAACCCTGGACTGCCGCACTCTGTATAGACAGTTATTTATTCCAAAATTTCAGGTAAAAAATCCAAATTCAAAATAAATCCATAAATCCAAAACAACAAATGCAGATGGTGTGCATGCAGGGAAGGGTGGCTAACGCGTTTCACGTCACGAATTGATGCTTACTCATAGCTATGAGTAAGCGTCAATTCGTGACGTGAAACGCGTTAGCCACCCTTCCCTGCATGCACACCATCTGCATTTGTTGTTTTGGATTTATGGATTTATTTTGAATTTGGATTTTTTACCTGAAATTTTGGAATAAATAACTGTCTATACAGAGTGCGGCAGTCCAGGGTTTCTTTTTCTCCCATGCATCAGTGCAGAGCCAGCACCTGTGTGAGTGACCGGGCGGAAGCAGCTATTTGGTGAATTCTCAAGCTTTTGAGCGGTACGTTTTTCCTTTCCTCTGTTTAACCCGCCTGCCGGCAGTGCTCGCCCCCCTCCTCCGAGGCAACCCACGCTCGCCAGCCCTCATTTTCCACTCGCAAAATGTGAGTAGGTGAGTGGAAAATTTAAGGGCTGTTATATACAGTATATATATATATATATATATATATATATATATATATCCGTAACACAATGATCTTGCATTGCTGTTTAGAGTTATAAAACTGTGTTGCTAATGGTGTCTTGCAAGCATCGTAATGCGTTGTCAGGATTTATTTTTACCTAAATCATGTACCATTAAAGAAAATAATGTAAACCATTTTACAGTTACATAGGCTGTTCTCTCAATGTACATTAATGAATGTATATAGCCTTAGGAAGAAATAAACTGACACTTCTCAATAATGGATGTTCATGTCCATAAAGTATGTAAAGTTAAACAGTAATTAAAACTAATCACTGACTATTTTAATCAGTGAATGTCAGGAATGGCATTATCATAGTAGCAATCTCAGTACAGCACTTACAGCAATAAGCCTCTGTAGATAAGTCAAGATGGTGTGATGGATGGCAATTATTTCTCCAGGCAATATTCTTCTTAGCTGCATGATTCAGGAAATGCAGCACTGTCTATATATTTATTATAGATTTTTTTCAGCTTCTCGGCTCCTTTCATTACATTTTACTTTTCTCCATGTTCAAAATCATTCTGAAATATTAATCCTCAAAGTATAGCATCTGTACTCAATGATGTCCCTAGATAATTTTCTCTTTATTAATATATCAATATCTACTTGTTTGTTTACAATTTCTCCAAACAAGGGTGGTATCTATGTAATTCTTAGTTACAGTTTTAACTTTTACTTTAGTTTTCTTTCTTCATCTAAAATTTAACAGTACAATGTTAACTGCTACTGGATATGTATGCATGTAAAGTA
This sequence comes from Rana muscosa, assembly GCA_029206835.1. Taxonomy (NCBI): domain Eukaryota; kingdom Metazoa; phylum Chordata; class Amphibia; order Anura; family Ranidae; genus Rana; species Rana muscosa. The sequence goes on along the minus strand of CM055122.1, from coordinate 622,111,682 downwards.
CAGTCCTCTGTTATATCCTACTGGAACAATTTGGCCTACTTCTTCTTATAATAATGCTTTAGATAATTCATCACTGTGTGGAATTATTTATGGACAGCTCTCAATAAATTAGAGATCAGGGATTTGGAAACAAAAATATTTTTTTTTAGGCTGTTGTAGACATTTACTTGTTGATTAGAAATATTCTCCTACTACATGCTTCAGTTTTGGGTATTTAGTCTCATATTTACCCTAGAATACTCAGGTGTAAAGAAGAATCTATGGCAGTCACTGATTGAATGTTGGGATGGGACTTGTACAGTTCCTGAAGTTTTAACAATACATTCCTACAGATTATTTCAATCCACAATTTTCATTGATAGCAAGCATGTGATTGTTTTGACTAAGGATGAGCTGAACACCCCCCGATTCGGTTCGCACCAGAACTTGCGAACAGGCAAAAAATTTGTTTGAACATGCGAACACCGTTAAAGTCTATGGGACACGAACATGAAAAACCAAAAGTGCTCATTCTAAAGGCTTATATGCATGGTATTGTCATAAAAAGTGTTTAGGGACCTGGGTCCTTTTAAAAACAGGCGTTTTTTCGGGAGAAGCGATTTTAATTATGCTTAAAGTGAAACAAAATAATATTCCTTTAAATTTCGTACCTGGGGGGTGTCTATAGTATGTTTTTAAAGTGGCGCATTTTTCCCATGTTTAGAACAGTCCTGCAGCAAAATTAAATTTCTAAAGGAAAAAAAAAGTAATTTAAAACTGATCGTGGCTGTAATGAATTGTCGGGTCTCGGCAATACAGACAAAATTAATTGAAAAAAAACGTCATGGGTCCCCCCCCCAGTCCATTACCAGGCCCTTTGGGTCTGGTATGGATATTAAGGGGAACCCTGCAACATTTTTTTTAATGACGTAGGGGTCCCCCTCAAAATCCATACCAGACCTATCAGGTCTGGTATGAATTTTAAGGGGGACCCTACGCCAATTTTTTTTTAAATGGCTTGGGGTCCCCCAAAAATTCATACCAGATACTTATCCGAGCATGCAACCTGGCAGGCCGCAAGGAAAAGAGGGTGGACGAGAGAACGTGGTCACCCATTTACATCACCGGGTGGCCCCGCCCTCAGCTATATAACAGCTGTCAAAGCGAGAGAAGCGTCACTCGGCAGGAGCCACCCATGAAGGCAGAGCTGTTGCGTTTTTGTTTTGTTTTTTTCGACGTCGGTGGTGGAACAGAAGATGAATGGACAAATCGCTGAACATTTTTTTTTTTTTTTAATAAAGAACTTGTCCCGAAGTGTCTCCTGTCTTTTTTACAATTTTTTTACAATGTACCGTTACCAATTCACATAGGGGGGTGGGATCTAGCGGTCCCCTTGTTAAAGGGGGCTTCCAGATTCCAATAAGCCCCCTGCCCGCAGAACCCCACAACCACCAGGCAAGGGTTCAGGAGGGGGGCTCTCTCTTGTCCTCCCTTTTTTCCTGTAGCCTGCCTGGTTGCATGCTCGGATAAGGGTCTGGTATGGATTTTTGGGGTGACCCCTACGCCATTTCTTTTTTTAATTTTGGTGCAGGGTTCCCCTTAAAATCCACACCAGCCCTGAAGGTTCTGGTATGGATTTTGAGGGGGATCCCTACGTCATTTAAAAAAAAAAATGGCGCAGGGTTCCCCTTAATATCCATATGAGACCTGAAGGGACTGGTATGGAATTTGTGGGGACCCCCACGCAATTTTTCTGGTTCGGGGTTCCCCTTAATATTCATACCAGACCCAAAGGGCCTGGTAATGGATTGGGGGGGGGGACCCATGCCATTTTTTTCAATGACTTTTATCTGTATTGCCGAGACCCAACAATTCATACAGCCGCGAGTAGTTTTAAATTACTTTTTTTCCTTTAGAAATTAAATTTTGCTGCAGGACTGTTCTAAACACAGGAACAGTGTGCCACTTTACAGGCATACTATAGACACCCCCCAGGTACGAAATCTAAGGAAATATTTTACTTTTATTGTTTCACTTTAAGCATTATTAACCAGTTCCTTAACGAGCTATTGTAAAATGACGTCGGCAGGAACCTTCTCTCCCTCCGGGTGGACGTCATATGAAGTCCTGGGCTTCCCGGCGCTCGGGACTCGGTGCGCGTGCCCGGTGGCCGCGATGTCCGCCGGGCACCCGCAATTGCCCGTGATCACAGCAGGACCGTGGATCTGTGTGTGTGTAAACACACAGATCCACGTCCTGTCAGAGGAGAAGAGACCGATATTTGTTCCCAGTACAGAGGAACACAGATCGGTCTCCTCCCCTTGTGAGTCCCCTCCTCCTACAGTTAGAATCACTCCCTAGGGAACATATTTAACCCTTTGATCGCCCCCTAGTGTTAACCCCTTCCCTGCCAACCACATTTACACAGTAATTAGTGCAGTTTTATAGCACTAATCGCTGTATAAATTTGAATGGTCCCAAAAACGTGTGAAAAAAGTGTCCGATTTGTCCGTCGCAATGTCACGGTCACAATAAAAATCGCAGATCGCTGCCATTACTAGTAAAAAAACGTCAAATAAATAAAAATGCCATAAATCTATCCCCTATTTTGTAGACACTATAAGTTTTGTGCAAACCAATCATTATACGCTTATTGCAAAAAAATTTACCAAAAATATGTAGAAGAATACATATCGGCCTAAACTGAGGCCTAAATCTATTTATTAAATCAAAAAGATAAAAATATTGTGTTTTTTTCAAAATTGTTGCTCTTCTTTTGTTTATAGCACAAAAAATGAAAACCGCAGAGGTGATCAAATACCACCAAACAAAAGCTCTATTTGTGTGGAAAAATTTGGGTACAATGTTGCATGACCGTGCAATTGTCATTCAAAGTGCGACAGCACTGAAAACTAAAAATTGGTCTGGGCAGGAAGGGGGTGAAAATGCCCTGTATTTAAGTGGTTAAAATCACTGTTCCCGAAAAAACGGGCATTTAAAAAAAAAACATTTGCATTGATACATGTCCTCTGGGGCAGGACCCGGGTCCCCAAACACTTTTTATGACAATACCATGCATATAAGCCTTTAAAATTTGAACTATTGATTTTTCATGAGTAAATTGCTGTGGGGTACGGCGCTGCTCACCCCTCAGGTGTGAGCCAGAGGGTTCAAAAATAAAATAAAATAAAATATATCATATATAAAAGGAGAACAGGAACTAATTGGACCCCTCCCCTAATTAGGTGGGTCCCGCTTAGTGCACAGGTAGACTTGTGGCTGAGCAATAATGTGTATATAGTGAAATATTAGGAACTCAAAAGCCCATCATTGTCATGGCCACAGATGGCCTGATGCTAACAATGGGGGGCGGTGCTCTACAGTGCTAATACAATAGCAGCAACCTGGTTACTGTTATTGGTCCAAAGATATTAAATAAATACAGTAAAAAAATGGAATGTACTATACTTCCTCCAGGTGTATACCACCGTAGTGATACGTTGCATATAAATGACTGTGTAGTGACAAAATTATAAAAAAATATATAAAAGTATATGTGTGCCAGTGTATAAAGTCCACTTTCTAGGGTACACAAGACATATATGTATATATATTAAATAAGTGATTCCAATCTCCAAAGTGAGTTCAAATCTTCCAAAAACTTCATAGGTGCTCCCCCACAAGGGTCCCCACTCACCAGCTCCTCACACCCCCACAGGGGTAGACAGCATGTAAGACTGGATCCAGGTGAGGTCTGTGTTTGGGTCACACGATTTCCCAGCTGGTTGCTGCCAGGATGAAGTATATGGCTGCAGCACGCTTCCAGTGTCCACGGCTCCTCACATCCCAGGGAAGTTTAATTGGCAAGCAGCGGGTTATCCAGAAACAGGTTCACTTGCAAATGATGTTCATCGAGGATGGGGGTGTTCTGAGGTCTGTTGGTGCCGCTCTGCTGGCTCTGGCAAAGTTCCCCTCGGCCGTGAGGTGTAGGAGATGTAGATTTTCGTTTACACTGGCTTCTCTGCGGTGTCACATGACAGGAAGCTCCACGCTATCCAGTCTGGAACGCGGAAGCGGAAGTGATGTCATACAGCAGGGCAGTCCTTCAAACATAGAGTGGGAAGTTTCCCAGGCTACGCGCTCGGGGCTCACAGCTCCTTCTACTGGCCGAGGATGTGAGGAGCCGTGGACACTGGAAGCGTGCTGCAGCCATATACTTCATCCTGGTACCAACCAGCTGGGAAATCGTGTGACCCAAACACAGACCTCACCTGGATCCAGTCTTGCATGCTGTCTACCCCTGTGGGGGTGTGAGGAGCTGGTGAGTGGGGACCCTTGTGGGGGAGCACCTATGAAGTTTTTGGAAGATTTTCTGGCACCGATTTTAACTCACTTTGGAGATTGGAATTACTTATTTAATATATATACATATATGTCTTGTGTACCCTAGAAAGTGGACATTATACACTGGCACACATATACTTTTATATATTTTTTTATAATTTTGTCACTACACATTCATTTATATGCAACGTATCACTACGGTGGTATACACCTGGAGGAAGTATTGTACATTCCATTTTTTACTGTATTTATTTAATATCTTTGGACCAATAACAGTAACCAGGTTGCTGCTATTGTATTAGCACTGTAGAGCACCACCCCCCATTGTTAGCATCAGGCCATCTGTGGCCATGACAATGATGGGCTTTTGAGTTCCTAATATTTCACTATATACACATTATTGCTCAGCCACAAGTCTACCTGTGCACTAAGCGGGACCCACCTAATTAGGGGAGGGGTCCAATTAGGTCCTGTTCTCCTTTTATATATGATTTATTTTATTTTATTTTTGAACCCTATGGCTCACACCTGAGGGGTGAGCAGCGCCGTACCCCACAGCAATTTACTCATTTTATATAGGATCCCCTTGTAGGATCTCATTAGGGGGGCTGCAGCTCTACAATATTCAACATATATTCCCTCCTAAGCGCAGGAACATTCATATTCCTTTACAAATTGATTTTTCATGTTAATCTCCCATAGACTTTAACGGTGTTCCGCTTCTTTCGGATTTGCCGCAAACACGCATAATATTCGCTATTCAGAGAACAGGCGAACACCTGATGTTCGAGTCAAACTTACGTTCGACTCGAACATCGGGCTCATCCCTAGTTTTGACATGTTACTCAGTCCTTCATTCCCTTAGATATAGCGTTGCATTGTCAAAATTGAGATGAGCTTATAACCCAAAATTGGTGGTGGGCAATTTACGTTCGACTCGAACATCGGGCTCATCCCTAGTTTTGACATGTTACTCAGTCCTTCATTCCCTTAGATATAGCGTTGCATTGTCAAAATTGAGATGAGCTTATAACCCAAAATTGGTGGTGGGCAATTTGCTCAATCTACTCCAGTGATGCAGTTCCCACCAATCTACTTTTTAAAACCTTTCATAGATTTCTTAGTTTTAATTAAAACCTTGAAATAAACATAAATACAGTAACCATTGGTTGGCATTCCTATAGCAAAGCGGTCTTGTATATACTGATGCTGAGACATATTAATACAAACATATATGCTCCCCAACACAGAAAAAATCTTCCTAGACAGCAGATACCAATACAAACCAAAAAGAAGCAAAACCCCAAAATGATGTCTTTAGATGGACTTTAAGGGTACTCTTCTTCCCCATGGTTTTTTAATCTTTAGGAAAGTGCTTACATTCTTATTGTTTTTTTTTTGGTCAGTAAAGAGTCACTTTATATGTAAAAGCAGATTTGTAATAGAAGAGACAATATACCTACCTTTGCAGTGGTCAATATGTTAAAACACTACTTCTTTGCTGCTCCACAATCCCTGCTTTGTGGAATTACTGCTCCCTATGGTTTCTCCCGCTGACCCCTACATTACTGCAGGGCTTATGAGTGGGCAGGAGGAACCACTGCATATAATGGAGTAAACAGGTATTTGGGCCGTCTGTTTGGTCAAAAACCTGCAATGGCACGGGAGCAGTGAAAAGATGGGGCTGAAGCAAATGGGACACTGCTAAGGTAAGTATTTTGCCCCCACTTTTACATGTATGCTTTTACATATAAAATGACTCTGTGCCATAATATGACAGGATAACTTTAAGAAAGGCGGAAAATACATTTCTTTATTCTGACACTCAATACCTCCACCCCGTTGCCACTACCAACATAAAAGGACTCTTTTCCTTTGGTGTTTGAAAATAGCAGCTTGATCTGAACTGTGCACATTCATGCCAGCACATGTTTAAAACCACTTCGCATCTAAGGACGTCCGTGGGACGTCCTTGACTTTCAGCCGGGATATCTGAATAATGCCTGCAGCTACAGGCATCATTCAGATATTGTTTTTTAGAGCCGGCGATTCTCTGTACCGTAAGAATGATCATAGCAGCTGTTCCGCCGCTTGATCGTTCTTACAGGCGGCGAGAGGGGACGTCCCCCCCTCCCGCCGCCCTCCGGTGCTTCTACCGACTCACCTGAGCAGTCGGTGACAGGATCCGCCGGCCCCGGCTTCTAACCATAGAGATTTCCGGTGGACCAGATGGTCGCCGGAGTCTCTATGATCGTTCGGAGGCCGGGCGCGATGTTATGACGTCATGCCCGGCCTCTGCATTCAAAAAAACGGCGCCGCTTCGGCTAGGAAGCGGTGATCGTTTTTTTATTTTTTTATTTCAGGATTCTCAGCCTAGAGGTGAGATGTGGGGTCTTATTGACCCCATATCTCACTGTAAAGAGGACCTGTCATGCTTATTTCTATTACAAGGGATGTTTACATTCCTTGTAATAGGAATAAAAGTGATCTTTTTTTTTTTTTTCTAACTGTCAAAGTAAAAAGTTAAAAGTAAAATTAACAATAAATAATAAAAAAAAATGTAAAGCGCCCCTGTCCCTGGTAGCTTGTACGCAGAAGCGAACGCATACGTAAGTCCCGCCCACATATGAAAACGGTGTTCAGAACACACATGTGAGGTATCGTAGCGAACGTTAGAGCGAGAGCAATAATTCTAGCCCTAGACCTCCTCTGTAACTCAAAACATGTGACCAGTAAAAAAATTTAAAGCGTCGCCCATGAGGATTTTTAAGTACCGAAGTTTGGCGCCATTCCACGAGCGTGTACAATTTTGAAGGGTGACATGTTGGGTATCTATTTACTCGGCGTAACTTCATCTTTCACATTATACAAAAAAATTGGGCTAACTTTAATGTTTTAATATTTTTTAATTCATGAAACCGTTTTTATTCCAAAAAAAATGCGTTTGAAAAATTATTGCGCAAATACCGTGCGAGATAAAAAGTTTCAATGACCGCCATTGCATTCTCTAGGGTCTTTGCTAAAAAAATATATATAGTGTTTGGGGGTTATATGTAATTTTCTAGCGAAAAAATTAGGCTTTTTACATGTAGGAGCGAAGTGTCAGAATTGGCCCGGATGCGAAGTGGTTAAGGATGGGATTGTAGAACTGCCATAGAGAATATTGTTATTCATTATTCTTGTTGGATGTTCCCTGTTCTCACTGATGTGGCTTACGTGCCTGACTATCTTTGCCCTGTTCAACTCAGAAGGAGCACATGAAAGCATGGTAAGTAGAGTACGATTCCTGACAAGTTTTCTAGCTAAAATTCCCTTATCCTTAGATAAGTATATCTAAACCTGTGAACAAAAAATAATATATTGAATTTTAATATTTTTAGATGTGGTGACAGCATATGTTTTTTTTTTTGTGTCCTTGTAATCTCTAACTTCCTCTGGACTAAACTGAAATCTCAAACAATGATATCAGCTTTGTCAGCTATTCTCTCTGAACTCCAAAGCAATGTCCCTCTATGTAATCGAGATAAAAGGAGGATGAGGTCTTTGTAGGCCAAATCAGAAGAACAGCCTAGGGTGAATACCTATGCTAAATAAATATTGTCACACTAGGACAGATGTGTGTCACTGGCAGGATTACTTGTTAATAATAAAGGAAATAATCTTGCAAAAAATAATAATATTAATAATGCAGCTACCACATCAAATAACGAGTAAGCTGCAATATGTCACATTTTTGTTTTTTGGTTTTAGATGTAATTTAAACAGAATTGTTGCACACTCCCTGGGTTTTAGGAAGGCAACACATTTCTAAAAAGTGTGCACTGCAGGGTCCCATTCTCTCAAATCAATGGCTGTTAGATGAGGCAAGGGACTCTGCAGGGTCTATAGATGTATTTGTCTGATTTATTGTTTGACAAGGGGTTAAAGTGTCCCCTATGATGAACAGAATTGAATTATCTCTGAAATTTCATGTAGCCTCTGCTGTACATCAGTAGGGATTACCAAGTTCAAATTGAATTCTAAGACCAAATAGATACTGGACTGTAACAAAAAAAAAAAGCTATCACACGTAATTCGCAAGTTTCAGCCTTGCAGGCGTCACAGGGTCAAGTCATTTGACTGAGAAATTTTCTACATTACATACAACCACCAGTGTTACAGAATGCATAAACAGCCGTAGTAAATACGCTATGACTTTACAAGGTCTATTAGACTGAATAATCTACTACTAAAACAGCCACTGAAGATAAAACAGTTTGACATTACTGCATTTTAAACAGCATCTACATTGAATGTAACTTGCTTTGTCATTTTAAGTTATTTAAACTATCAATCCTATTTAATTCATTTACTAGGAATTAAATTTATTATATTTTTGCAGTGTTGTGGACAGTTGATCTTATATCTAAGTGCTGCTGTTTAGCAAAGTATGTTTTATTTTATAAGTGAATATACTAAAACAATAAAGAAATATTTTATTTCAGTAATGAATAGAATGTATAATCTTGTTTTCTGTATGATAGCAAACAATTCTCTGAGTCTGTTTATACATGATCTGATTATCACAGCAGATGAGGTGTTCCACATCTAAATATGCATTATACATATAAGTTATCTGAAAAATGAAAATGTTTTCTTAAGACTTTAGTCTTATTTCTGCTCCAGCGATGAGACATATGCAAATTCTCTTACTGGCACTGAAATCTTCTTGTCAGCTTCTTCCTGGTTCAGCTGCCATCTCTGAAGGCATAGCCATTGATCTATATTGATGCTTATCAGGGTCCTGGCTGTGGCAGAGCCGGAGGCCAATACCTGCAACTACGGGGGGACACCCCTGAGACTTCATCCTTGAAGATCCAGTCTACTAACTTTTTACTATAAGGCAACAGGAAGCTAAGACTGAGCAGCTATTTGGTGGCCTCATGAGTAAAAGACGCTGATCCAGGTAATGTTTAGTGCTTTAAGAATATAAGAGCCAGAGTAGCTTTACAGGGCACAGCTCTCACAGTGTCCCTGATTTGGCTATTCCATCCAGTCTCAGATGTCAAGTAGTGCTATTTACAGGATAGTAGAGTTAGTGCCCTCTTCTTTGGGGCTAACATTGATTGGGGTATCCCATGCCCTACACCCCTCCTCAGTTACAAGATTTCTCAGCATTAAAAACTAGGGATGCACCAATACCAGATTGTAAAGAACGAGTTTGAGTACCAATACTTTTTATCAGGTACTCGCCCATACCAATTACTGATACCTATTTTTTTTTTTTCGTGCAGTGCCATTGAGCCCATACAAAATGAAGTCTGGTTTTAGTTTGGCCAATTGTTGTGTCCTGTGGATCTCCTCCAGACCAGCACCATGTGGGGGTGGTAGGCTGACAATTGCTCTCATAGACAGGTTGATCCCCGGCATTGCAATATGTGATGGGCTGACTATGGGGTGTGTGCTCCCTGTCATCTGTGACTATATAGTAGATATGTGTATAGGGAGAGGAGATAAGCCGAGGTCGATGTCACAGGGGGGTCTACACCTGATGTGTCCGTGCCCTTGAGATATCCCTCATCATCCCTTCCCTGTACCATGTCACCAGGCAGCAGCCGGGAGCCTTTCATTTCCTTCATGAACACCACTCCCCCGGCGGGGGGTATGTGAAGTCCAGCAGAGGCCAAGCGAGGAGGAGGAGGGCGAGACCACCGTGGGACTGGAGAGGCAACAGAGTGGTGTACAGCGGAGTAATATAAGCAGATCAGTGATGCTACCTGTACTGGGTGTGTGCGCCGCTATTCCAAATCCATTCTGAATCCAAAACCGCACTGCATTTAAAACGCTATGGTACAGCAATTGCCTTGGGCACTGGATGACCTTGTTCCAGCATGGTCATGTATCCTGAGATTGAAAGTTAATCTTTCATTATACCGATAAATTTAATAGGCTGCATTAACACAGATTAATTACTATAGGATATCACACTTTGCATATCACGACATTGCTCTTTGAGCTACTTTATTTATTAAATCTTAATGGTTGTGTAAATGAGAGTTCATATGTGGGAATCAGAGCCTCTATTTATAGCTCTGGTAGGTAACTGTACAGCATCTAGCAAAAACTGATAAATTTGGGTAGAGCTGTCCCCTTTTAAATTAACTTTAACATTTAAAGTGTGAAGCCACACTTTCTTTTTTTAAGTTTTTAAAAAAACTGGGAAGGTTTAGAGCCCCATGTTTATTGCTGTCTATGTCCATGCTGGGATAATTAACTCTTTCTATTTGTTCTGGTAACTTTTGCCACCAAGATAAAAAGTGAAGTAAAAATTAAAATTTTACAGTTGTCAACAGAGTAAGCATGACTGTAAATATTACAGTGGAGACACCTACGTGAGAATGAAATTCCTCCCACTTTGTAGAGATTTCCTCTCACTTTTTGTTGCATCTTCAGGGCTAGTGAATTGAAATTTCCCACAGGGGTACACAGCAAAAAAGGGGTATTGACATTTCCCTACTCTGTCCTAAACCTAATAATATCTACAGTATACTTACACTTTACATACAGTGCCTTGAAAAAGTATTCATACCCCTTGGAATTTTCCACTTTTTGTCATGTTACAACCAAAAACGTAAATGATAAATGGTTTTAATTTTGTTTTTACAAATAAATATCTGAAAAGTGTGGTGTGCATCTGTATTCAGCCACCTTTACTCTGATACCCCTATCTAAAATCTAGTAGAACCAATTGCCTTCAGAAGTCACCTAATTAGAAAAAAAAATTCACCTGTGCGTAATTCAATCTCAGTATAAATACAGCTGTTCTGTGAAGAGAACCTTAGTGAACAAACAGCATCATGAAGGCCAAGGAACACACCAGACAGGCCAGGGATAAAGTTGTGAAGAAGTTTAAAGCATATATTCTGTATGTACCTAGAACACCCGACGGTGCTCCCTGCATGTTGGGCTTCTGTATGTGGCCTGGCTGTGTAAAAGTCTCACACATGTGGTATCGCCATACTCAGGAGGAGTAGCAGAATGTATTTTGGGGTGTATTTTTTGCTATTCACATGCTATGTATTAGCAGTATCTTATAAATGGACAACTTTGTGTAAAAAACCATTAATTCTTTACACATTTTCCAAAAACTTGTGGAAAAAAATGTCATGTTCAAAAGACTACTTTTGCCTCATAGAATTTACATTGAGGTGTTTACTTTCCAAAATGTGGTCATTTTTTGGGCGTTTCCGTTGTTTTGGTGCTCCAGGACCTTCTAAAATGTAAGAGGCAGTCATGAAATGATATATGTAATTTATGCTCCTAGAACACCTGATGGTGCTCCCTGCATGTTATGTTAGGTGTAATTTGTGGTATGAGAGAAATAACTTGTTAATATGACAATTTTCTGAAAAAAAAGAAGAAAAATTAATCTTTTTGCAAAGAATTGTGCAAAATAATCACAACTTCAAAAAACTCACCATGCCTCTTACTAAATACCTTGGAATGTCTACTTTCTAAAAGGGAGTCATTTGGGGGGTATTTGTATTGTCCTGGTTTGTTAGGGTCTCAAGAAATGAGATAGGCTGTCAGTACATCAGGTGTGATCAATTTTTAATGATTGGCACCATAGCTTGTAGACTCAATAACTTTCACAAAGACCAAATAATTTGGACTGATTTGGGTTATTGTTTACCAAAGATATGTAGCAGTATAAATTTTGGCCAAAATTTAGGGAGAAAAATTACTAATATGAAAATTTTTATAACGGAAACAAAAAAAAAATTGGTCTTTTTTCATTTATAGCACAAAAAATAAAAAACCCACAGGTGATCAAATACCACCAAAAGAAAGCTCTATTTGTGTGAAAAAAGGTATCATATTCAAATGTGAGAGCACCGAAAGCTGAAAATTGGTCTGGTTAGGAAGGGTGTTTAAGTGCCCAGTGGGCAAGTGGCTAAAAAATAGAACGTACAAAATATGCATGGATGTTAACGACAAACAGCTTGCCCAGCTAGTGAGGAAGTAATTCTATAGAGACTGTCCAGTGGTCCCTTAGGCCCCTTTCACACTGACACGTTTTTCAGGCGGTTTAGCGCTAATAATAGCGCTGCTATACCGCCTGAAAAAATCGTGCCCTGCAGTCTTCAGTGTGAAAGCCCAAAGGCTTTCACACTGAAGCGGTGCGCTAGCAGGACCGCTCCAAAAGTCCTGCTAGCCACATCTTTACAGCGGTGAAGGAGCGGTGTGTTCACCGCTCCTTTACCGCTGCTGCCCATTGAAAGCAATAGAAAACCCCGGTAATACCACCCGCAATGCGCCTCTGCAGAGGCGCATTGCGGGTGGTATTAACCCTTTTTCGGCCGCATATAAACATATATTTTTTGGTAGCAGAGAGCCTAGAGAATAAATTGGTGGGCTTTGCAATTTTTTATGTAACACAGTATTTGCACAGCGTTTTTTCAAAGGGAAAAAAAATACACTTTTTAAAATTTTAATGCAAAAAAAAAAAAAAAAAAACGGAATAAATAACCCAAATTTTGGAAAAATATAAAAGATGATGTCACATTGAGTACAATATCAAACATGTCACACTTTAAAGTTGTGCATGTCCCCACAACAGCGACAAGCAAGGTACATTTTACTATCCATAGGCGACATTTTAACCACTTCAGCCCCAGAAGGTTTTACCCACTTCCTGACCAGGCCATTTTTTGCGATACGGCACTGCGTTGCTTTAACTGAAAATTGCGCGGTACCCAAATAAAATTGATGTCCTTTTTTTCCCACAAATAGAGCTTTCTTTTTGGTGGTATTTGATCACCCCTCTTTTTCTTTTTTTTTTGCACTAAAACAAAAAAAGAGCAGCAGTTTTGAATAAAAACCAATATTCCTTACTTCTGCTATAAAACATTCCCAATAAAATAAAATAAAAAATCTAATTTCTTCATCAGGTTAGGCCACAATGTAATCTGCTCCATATTTTTTGGTAATATAGGCAAACCGCTGATTCGTGTCTCCTGTGAACGATCGGTGGGTCGCGTCGGCAAACGCGGCCACCGGACCCGCTGATTGGCTCCCACTGTGTCTAATCACAGCGAAAGCAGCGATCCGGAAGGGTGCGCGCCCCCCTACACCATGTGCACAAAATCACATACTGGTACGTGATTTTGCGCAGCCAGGCCACCCAATGGTGCGCGGTCTGGAAGCCGTTAAAAACCTTTTACAGGTTACCACTGTGGATGTACAGAGGTGGTCTAATGCTATAATTACTGCCCATGATTTGACATTTGTGCTGATACCTCACATGTGTGGAACATTTGCGGTTTGCGTTCAGGACTGACTCACGCATTCGCGTTTGCGCACTAGCTCGAGGGGGATGGGGGCACTTAAAAAAAATTTTCATTTGACCTGAAAAAAAGAAAGGTATATTTCACATGGATACACTAAGCAGTGGGGATGATATGGTCAGTTATTATAACACATGTCAAAGCTAAAAAAACTCTGTTAAGATGTTAGGATTTGTTTTACTTGTAATACTATTAAAAATTCCCTTTCTTTTTCTATCTGCAGACACTGTAATTGTCTGTAAAATCCAATGCAATATGGCAATCTGGAGGCATTCTGTACACCGTTGGTGTACAGAATGCCCCCCAAAATGTAATTTCCTACTTATGTAATTGGCTCACTGATTTTCCCAGAAGTCTGAACTAAGATATAAATCAAATATTAGGCATCCTCTGCAGTAGGAGTTTCAGTTTGGGTGAGATACTCCCCATAGGTTAACCACCTCTAAAGGGTCAGAGACTCTGCAGCTTTTCTCATTAGAACACTGAGAGGGCACCAGCTGATTAGAATGAATTAGACCCTCCCATTCAGATTCTGTCTGCACAGGACATGTTGAAACAGACAGCTATTTGTTTCAGAGCAACAAAAGGTAGAAATCGTTAACACAGTTTGTTAAAATCTTGCAATTTAATTTGCTGTATTTTTTAGCTAAACACCAAGAGGGGATTGTTTTTTTTTCTCAATTATTGCAATTGCAATTTTTCGCCCTGAGGGTATTGTTTTTTATTTTTTTCAACAAAAGCAAAGTTACCCTTTAAGCATAAAGATGGTATGTAATGCTCAACTACTTATCTATTTGAACCAAAATCACAGACAGTCCAGCCTTGTAAATTATTTTTATATTTGTTTAATAAATATCTGTTGATCCTACCAGGTTCTAATTTATCTTAGCTTATCATAGGGGGGAAACCGATCCCACAAGCTCCCAAAGTTGCAGAAGTGTTGTTACCTTGCTGTGTTATCTACAATAAGCTGTGGCTCTTACAATCTGCTGTAGTAAACACCTGCTGGATGATTGACAGCTGTTCTGACCATTTAGCAGTCAAGCCTGGGTTCACATATAGTTTAATGTGAAACTTACATTGACTGTGACTTCCTCAATTCAACTTTATAAAGTGGCATGTTTAATTAACATTTTGAAACAATTACCCTGGGTGCATGCATACTCAATTTGTTAAAGCTGCATCTTGAATATGACATTTCAGTCACCCTAGAGTAACTACGCTATAAGTTTGCATTCAAACTGATTATTGCATTAATGTTGGTATATTTTTGTCATTTGATCATTTTGGCCTGACATTGAGCAGAAACTTTAAAGACAATACATGCAAGCTCTCAAGGATGAATTTGTAATTAAAAGATAAACATTCTGGCTTCAGGTTATGGATACCAAAAAAAAAAGTAATAGGAATGCTGATAAACAAATGTATTCTCAGTGAATAAACCACCATTATGTTATCAGATATGGTTTAAAATTATAATACAGATGCTATTCCAACATCATTTAAATTCTACTGATGAACTATCACAAAAGTATAATTTATAAAGTTGATATATAAAGTCTGCATTCTTAGGGTGTGTTATTTATTGACTGGCAGGACAAAAAAAACGGACCTGTGCAATACTGCTGGTATTTAATTTATATGTGAGAAAATGTACTGTGATGTACTGTTCTATCAATCGATGGTTATCTTACTCTGATATGTAAATTAAAAAAGAACAGGAAAACTACGAGCACACCTAAGCTTTCCGATGGATCCAATTTACCCATTAGAACAGGTTATTCAGGGATTATTTCAAATTGCTTTAGTGCAGGGCCCTTTAGAGACAGATGCTGAGAAGTGCAAGTCATCCATTAAGTCTATGATTGGTTAAAAAAAGTAAATCTAAGCATGTATGAGTACAGAAGCACTAATGGGGATGTCGCTTGAGAGCAGAGTAATGGTGGCCACACATGGTGTGATTATTTTATCTGATTGATGTGTGATTCAATCAAATCAATCAAATCCACAAGCAATTGCCATAACTTCCCTTCCAATTGATTTAGACTCAGTTTAGACTGGATTTGATCAAATGAGTCGATCACCCAGACTGGAAAATTATCAATCATTTTACATTGATCAGCAGCACTGAGATACTTTGTTTATGAAAATGATTGTATTTTGATTGATCAGACTGTGAGAAATCGATCAGTTATTGAAACGTGTATGGCCACCATAAACCTGAGTGCTCACAATCAGACTTTCTTTTGAGCACCACAAAGAGGCTGAGATGGACCAGTCAATTGCTACTACTAAAGAGGCAGATGAGAATGGTCACCAGAAAAGAATAAAGGAGAGCAAGGTGACCAATTTAGTAATGAAACCATGGTAGACAGAACTGGAGGCATATAGGCAAGCTGATGTTGAAAAAGGGCATGGGGCGCTGGCACTGTCATAAGGCACATGTAGCAATGCAAAATAAAAAAAAAATCATACAACAGGGAAAGGGTCTTCTCATGTAACTTAAAGGACAACACTGAAAATCCTCAACTTTTAAAAATAACATTATTCGGGTATTGCCTAAAAGCTGCACCTGATATTATGGAATATTAGGATTTAATCCTTTAAAAATGTCAGTATATATTATAAAAAATAAAACAAGGGATGTGGTTAAAATTCCATCTAGACCCTTATCCAGGCATGCAGTTTAGGTAGTCAAAAATAGAAGGACAGCAAGCTTGCATCACTCTTTTCATGTACCAGATCTTGCCACAAGCCTTTCAACATTTGGGGGGGGGGGACATGCAAGGTGAGGGGGAGCCCCATTAAGGGTTTGGTGGTAATATGTGAGGACTTAAAATTATAGATTCCAGGGATACAGTAATCTAACACAGCACTAGGGATTAGAGATGGCCTTGCGGTTCGCCCCGCAGTCGGTTCGCGGCGAATTTTGCGCATTCGCGTTTCGCGAAACCGGCGGACATATGGCGCTATTCGCGGCCGGTTCGCGGCCACCATATTCTGAATCTTTTACATTGTGGAACTTTGACCTATGACACATTCATCATGTGGTACAGGACAGCCAATGAGACATTTCAGCAGATGGACATACCCCCTACCTTATAAATAGACCTGATCTGGCTGCCATTTTACATTCTGTTATTTGTCAGCGTAGGGACAGGTTGCTGTGTGGAGCAAGGACAGACTGTAATCCTAGCTATTAGGTCCACAAAAGTCCTTTTAAGGACTGGTATAGGTGTACAATTGTTTTGTGTGCAGTGTATAGGGGTGTAATACACTTTTAGTTAATTTCAATTGTGCAGCATTGGGACTGCAGTGCTGAGCGGTTCTGCAGCTGTCTTTAGTCAGTGTAGGAAGGTTGCTGTGTGTGTACTAGCAGGGACAGACTCTACTAAAACAAAAGTCCTTCTAAGGACTGGTATAGGTGTACAGTCCACAAAAGTCCTTTTACGGACTGGTATAGGTGTACTATTTTGTGTGCAGTAAATAGAGGTGTACTACACGCATAAAATACTCTAGGAAGAATAGTATAGTGTGGTTCTGCAGCTGTCTTTAGTCAGTGTAGGAAGGTTGCTGTGTGTGTACTAGCAGGGACAGACTCTACTAAAACAAAAGTCCTTCTAAGGACTGGTATAGGTGTACAGTCCACAAAAGTCCTTTTACGGACTGGTATAGGTGTACTATTTTATGTGCAGTAAATAGGGGTGTACTACACGCATAACATACTCTAGGAAGAATAGTATAGTGCATTTCTACTGTGCAGCTTCTGAGCGGTTCTGCTGCAGCTCTTTTCTCAGTTTAGGTAGAAATTGCCGCTGTGTGTCGCAGGCACAGACTAGCGACTAAAATCGCTAACCAATAAAGCTCCCCAAAAGTTCATTTTAAGGACTGGTATAGGTGTACTATTTGGTGTGCAGTATATAGGGGTCTAATACACGCATAAAAAACTTTCAAACATACTATATAAT
This sequence comes from Rana muscosa, assembly GCA_029206835.1. Classification (NCBI taxonomy): domain Eukaryota; kingdom Metazoa; phylum Chordata; class Amphibia; order Anura; family Ranidae; genus Rana; species Rana muscosa. The sequence continues at coordinate 622,094,065 of CM055122.1, read as the reverse complement.
ATATACTATATACTATACTATATAATATATAGTGCATTTCAACTGTGCAGCATTTCTACTGTGCAGCTTCTGAGCGGTTCTGCTGCAGCTCTTTTCTCGGTTTAGGTAGAAATTGCCGCTGTGTGTCGCAGGCACAGACTAGCGACTAAAATCGCTAACCAGTAAAGCTCCACAAAAGTTCATTTTAAGGACTGGTATAGGTGTACTATTTGGTGTGCAGTATATAGGGGTCTAATACACGCATAAAAAACTTTCACATATAGGAAGAATAGTATAGTGCATTTCTACTGTGCAGCATTGTGACTGCTGAGAGGTTCTGCAGCGATACTACAAAGAGTGACAAACGCAATTAGAAAAAAGTATTATAACTGCTGTGATAGACCAGTGGCCCCCGAAAACGACAGTTTGAAGTGGGGTGTTATATACCCTTTTCCACATATACTGCCCTTCTCTACAGCCTTTTGTCACAGGGTCATTTAAAAAGATGACAGGCAGAGGAAGAGGCAGGCCCTTCCGCAGGGGTGGTAGGGGTAGGGCAGGAGCACCAGGCCGGAGCCAAAGTGGGAAGTTGCAGAAGGTGCGTTCAATTACGTCAAAGGACGCACCAGACTTGGTTGAGTGGCTCACTCAGCCTTACTCTTCTGCACCCTCCTCATCCTCTCTATCTGCACCCTCTTCACTCTCTGCTGTGTGCACCCCCAAAGACACTACCACCAACACCACCGCCACCATATACCCTCCGCTTGAGTCACAGGAATTATTTTCCGATCCATCACAAGACTTCTCTGATGCGCAGGCATTCTTGACATTGGATCAGGAAGAGGAGGTAGCAACAACCGCCACTCAGCAGTCTGACGACAGTACCCAGATCAGCCCAAGGATGTTGGTCCCCGCTGTTGCTGCCTACTCCGAGATCTCTAATGTTAGTGGTGGGGAAGGTGACGTAGATGATGATGTGTCTATGGACGTCACGTGGGTGCCCACAAGAGAGGACCAGGAGGGGAGTTTAGAGGGAGAGATGGACCAGCAGATAGGGAGGAGAGGCAGGCGGAACTTACATTGCACAAGAGTGACAAACAAGACTGCTAATGTATCAGGACTCAGAGCGAGCCATCAACCATGTACGGTCACATCTGGCGCTCCCAGGACGCTGGCACATGGCTCCGCAGTGTGGGCTTTTTTTAACGTGTATGCTGCTGACAATAGTGTTGCCATCTGCAGCCTTTGCAGTCAACGCATAAGTCGCGGTAAGCCCAACACTCACCTAGGGATGACCGCCTTAGGAAGGCACATGAACTCCCATCACCGAGCCCAGTGGGAGCAACGCCGTCAGAACCCACAAAGCCAAACTCCAGGCTCTCACCGTCCAGCCTCTTCTACTACTTCTCCTCTCTCTTCACAGTTGTCCTCCACTCCACCTTCCATCATCCCGTCCCCAAGTTTATCTGGAAAAAGGCAGGCTTCCGTGGGCCAAATGTTCGAGCGTAAAAGAATGATGACGCCGGATAACCCTCTTGCCCAACGGTTGACCGCTGGCTTGTCAGAACTCCTAGCCCGCCAACTACTGCCATATAAACTGGTGGACTCGGAGGCCTTTCGAAAATTTGTGGCCATTGGAACACCACAATGGAAGGTCCCAGGAAGGAAATATTTCTCCCAGAAGGGCATCCCAGAGCTATATGGCCATGTTCAGCGGCAAGTGAATGTATCTCTGGCACACAGTGTCGGTGCCAAGATACATCTGACCACAGACACGTGGTCTAGCAAACACGGGCAGGGAAGGTATATTACTTTTACTACCCACTGGGTGAACCTTCTGACGGCCGTCAAGCATGTAACCTGTGGCACCCGTGTAGATTTGGTTTTACCGCCACGGATTGCATGCAGGCCTGCCTCTTCTTCTCCTCCTCCTCCTACTCCATCCTCCCTCTCCTCCTCGGCTGACTCCTCCTCTTCCGCTGCTACCGTCTCTTCCGCTGCGCCGCCCAAGATCCCCAGAACCTATTCGACATGCCAGGTGAGACGTTGCCATGCTGTGCTGCATCTGTTGTGCCTGGAAGCCAAGAGCCACACTGGCCCTGCACTCCTTTCAGCTTTGCGTTCACAGGCAGATCAGTGGCTAACACCGCTCAATTTGACAGTTGGTAAAGTGGTGTGCGACAACGGTGCCAATCTGCTGAGCGCATTGAAACAGGGCAAAATTACACACGTGCCATGCATGGCACACGTCTTGAACTTGGTCGTGCAGCGATTCGTTGTCAAATACCCTGGGGTCCAGGACGTCTTGCGGCAGGCAAGGAAAATCTCAGCCCATTTCAGAAGATCTTACACGGCCATGGCTCGCCTTGCTGACATTCAGCGGCGACACAATCTGGCGGTCAGACGTCTTATTTGTGACTGCCCGACGCAATGGAACTCAACCCTGTATATGCTTGATAGGCTGCTCCAGCAGAAACGTGCAGTTAATGACTACCTGTACGAACTCTGCGCCAGAACAGGTTCTGGGGATCTTGGTTTTTTTTCACCGCGTCAGTGGCTGCTCATGCGCGACGCATGCAGACTTTTGTGGCCATTTGATGAGATCACCAAACTGGTCAGTCGCAGCCATGGTGCCATCAGTGACATCGTACCTTATGCCTTCTTTATGGAGCGTGCATTGCATCGTGTCATTGATCAAGCCGTCGAGGAGCAGGAGCAGGAAGATGAGGAAGTCGCAATGCTGGATGAATTCCCAGGGGGGGCTACTCTATCTGAGACAAGTCAACAACAGGAGTCTGAAGAGGAGTCAGAGGAGGATGGTGCCGGGGCGGATGAGGAGGAGCAAGAAGAGCATGCTTTAAACCTTTCTGGGATCCCTGCTGTTGTTGTTCATGGATGGGGGGAGGAGATCGAGGACGACATTATCCTGGATGATGACGAGCAGGAGCCAGGCCACCACACTGCTTCCAGTTTAGTGCAAATGGGGACCTTCATGCTCCAGTGTTTTAAGAGGGACCCCCGTATAAAAAGCATAAAGGGCAAGGACCATTACTGGGTGGCAACGTACTTGGACCCCCGGTACAAACAAAAAATGGCAGAAATGTTACCACCATCACAGAGGGCTGTCAGAATGGAGCACTTCTAGGCCTTACTTCGAGAAATGCTGCATTCTGCTTTTGCGTGCGCTGGCAGAGGAATTTCCACTCCCAGAGGAACAGTTGTGGATACCAATCCAACAGCGCCTGCAAGAAGAGGGCGGTTTGAAGATGTTTTGGTCACTTCTGATATGAGATCATTCTTTCAGCCGACCCATCGACAGGTCTCATCCGGATCCAGCATCAGGGAACGCCTAGACCGACAGGTGTCCGACTACATCGGATTAACGGCCGATGTGGACGCTCTGAGAAGTGATGAACCCCTGGACTACTGGGTGGGCAGGCTTGACCTCTGGCCAGAGCTTGCACAATTTGCAATGGAACTGTTGGCTTGCCCCTCGTCCAGTGTCGTGTCCGAAAGGACGTTCAGCGCAGCAGGGGGGATCGTGACCGATAAGCGCACTCGCTTACTGTAGCTCACGACAGTGTTGACTACCTCACATTTATAAAAATGAATGAGGCATGGATCTCTGAGGAATTCAACACATGTGACCAGTAGACCATGTTTCATTCAAATTCCTCATGACAGGCCACAAATATCCACCACCACCTATAACAATTATTCATGGTCCTTGTCTTCTTGGGTAAATACAGCTGTATAAAAGGCCTTTTATGTCCGTTGAATGCCTAATTTTTTTAGCCTGTAGTGCCCGAAACGTATTTATCCTGTGAATGCCTAATGTACCTCTAGCCACAGAATGTAAAGTTCTTTGCTGTCAGATGAATGCCTGTTGGCTAATTTTTGGGGCCTGTACTGGCCGACACTTACTTCTTTATCCAGGCTGTGAATGCCTAATTTTTCAGACTGGAATTGAAAATCAATTCCGCTAAATTGTGGAACGGATGCGGACCCATTTTACAGACGTGTGAATGGACCCTATATGTATTTGACATGTATTTACCGGCTGCTGTCAGTTCCGGCTGATTTAGGCCGAGCTATTACAATAAAACCGAGCAATATTACAAAAAACGAAATAAACGTTATAACTGTATAAACGATTTATGCAACTTATAAAAAAAAAAACATTTATGGCAACTTTTCAAATAGCAGGATCATCTCATGCACCCCCTTCATAGCCTGGCCTTGCGTCTCTTCCATGGCCTTCATGCGCTCCTGAATTGACAAAAAATTTCAGATAAAAAAAGAATGCTTGTCGTTGTCGATCTCAAATTTGCTTAATACTTCTGTTATGTCATTGTCCATGTTGTGGGACTATGTGTGCACAGCTAGTAATTATTTTGTGGCTGCAAATATGACCTGGAGGTTTTAATGTTTGCCTCCCATTGAAATGAATGGGGCCCGCCGCGAACCCGCGGTTCGCGAACATTTACCCGCGTTCGCGCGATCGCGTTCGCGAACCGTCCCGGGAGATGTTCGTCCATCCCTACTAGGGATCCTTGGGTGATGTCATTGATCAAATATGGTTCTGACCATAGTTACATCATCAGGATCCCTGGCACTGTGGTTATATTACATCAGATCCAGGTATCTGTCATTTTATCACAGGAGTGTGGAAGTTAAGCATCATCGGGTAACGGGGTCATCATTATTGACTAGTATTACAATGGTGGGTAGGGATAAGCCGAACACCCCCCGGTTCGGTTCGCACCAGAACCTGCAAACAGACCGAAAGTTCGCCCGAACTATTGAACCCTGTTAAAGTCTATGGGACTCAAACGTTCGGAATCAAAAGTGCTAAATTTTAAAGGCTAATATGCAAGTTATTGTCCTAAAAAGGGTTTGGTGAATCGGGTCCTGCCCCAGGGGACATGTATCAATGCAAAAAAAAGTTTTAAAAACGGACGTTTTTTCAGGAGCAGTGATTTTAATGATGCTTAAAGTGAAAAAATAAAAGTGAAATATTCCTTTAAATATCATACCTGGGGGTGTCTATAGTATGCCTGTGAAGTGGCACGTGTTTCCCATGTTTAGAACTGTCCCTGCACAAAATGACATTTCTAAAGGAAAAAAAGTCATTTAAAACTGCTTGCGGCTTTAATGTAATGTGTGGTCCCGGCAATATGGATGAAAATCATAAAAATGAATCAGTCTTGGATCACCAGCTACCAAGCACCTGATGCTGATGTCCCACCCCAGCCCATTACCAGGCCCTTTGGGTCTGGTATGGATATTAAGGGGCCCCCAGGCCCTATATACTCTGTACAGCAGTATACAGGCAGTGCAAACAAGACAGGGACTGTAGGTTTGTTCTTAAGAAAAAAGGGGACAAATGTAAGGGATTTTTAGGAGAACATTGCCTGGTAAGGCCATGCATGTCCATCCCTTGGGACTTTAAATGAAACACCTGACCTTGTAAGGCCATACATTTCCATCCCTAATTAATTGAGAAGGGGGGGAGGCAGGAAGGTGGGACTTTACGTGAAGCACAGGGACGCAATAGAATAAGTAGGTGAACAATGGGAATTTTATTATATTTAGTACAATAAAAACATGCAAACATTGCTGGTAATAGACAAACAGTAAACATGATATTAACAATGGACATGGTGATGCCATTGGAACTTCAGAGTGTGACCACTACTGAGGAAAAAACAATGTACATGATAACAGCCAATAAACATAATAAAATTGATGGTAATGTCTATTTGAAAAAAAGAGTAAAACTGCGCTAAATATTGATAAAGAAAAGACACCAAGTGTTCTCACTGGTGACTCAATGGGAGCTGCGATTAAGATGTGAACCACCATACATAATAGCAAATAGGAAAAGAGAAAAATCGCGCTAACCCGTGTCATAGGCTCCGTGAGGAGTCTATAAATGATTTGGATCTGTAATTGTTTAAAAAAGAACAGAACATAAGATTTAAATAAATTAAATAAACACCCATCAAACGATGAAAGAAAAAAAAAAAAAAAAAAAGTGTACTGTGATGTAACTTCAAAATGTAAGGTCCATAAATGATATAAAGTCCATAAAATAAATCTCTTAGGTAAAGTCCGTTATGAAACACCAGTGCTCCGTGTAAAAAGTCATACGAAGTGGATAATTGCATCCAATTTTGTGATCTTCCACCACCAAACAACAGAAATTTCTCCTTACCAGCTACAATTGACCCCCCATGACAGAGGATCAATAAATGCAGAGATTAAGCAGTTCCTCCCACAGGTCAGCACAGCAATTGGGACTCCTAAATCACCAATCCCCGATGGACATCCGTGGACACAGGTAGTATGTAAAAGATAGACACACTCCACATAGCGCATTACCGTTTAAAATATTTATTCTTTAAAATAAAGTTTGCACTTACATTAATGCAGTTTTAAAATAGCCCATTCAGTCTGGTGTGCCGGCCGCTGCACATTCATCAGACACCCGTCCCGTCCTTCTCGGAAGCGTTTGAGGTGACGTCAGTGCGGAGCGACGCACTGACGTCACCTCAAACGCTTCCGAGAAGGGCGGGACGGGTGTCTGATGAATGTGCAGCGGCCGGCACACCAGACTGAATGGGCTATTTTAAAACTGCATTAATGTAAGTGCAAACTTTATTTTAAAGAATAAATATTTTAAACGGTAATGCGCTATGTGGAGTGTGTCTATCTTTTACATACTACCTGTGTCCACGGATGTCCATCGGGGATTGGTGATTTAGGAGTCCCAATTGCTGTGCTGACCTGTGGGAGGAACTGCTTAATCTCTGCATTTATTGATCCTCTGTCATGGGGGGTCAATTGTAGCTGGTAAGGAGAAATTTCTGTTGTTTGGTGGTGGAAGATCACAAAATTGGATGCAATTATCCACTTCGTATGACTTTTTACACGGAGCACTGGTGTTTCATAACGGACTTTACCTAAGAGATTTATTTTATGGACTTTATATCATTTATGGACCTTACATTTTGAAGTTACATCACAGTACACTTTTTTTTTTTTTTTTTCTTTCATCGTTTGATGGGTGTTTATTTAATTTATTTAAATCTTATGTTCTGTTCTTTTTTAAACAATTACAGATCCAAATCATTTATAGACTCCTCACGGAGCCTATGACACGGGTTAGCGCGATTTTTCTCTTTTCCTAATGTCTATTTGAGACAGTAACAAAAAACATATTAAGAAGTAGGGCCTGCAGGACCTATAGCCTCACTAGACCTGGGAAGGTAGGGTAGATATAATAGTTGATAGGTGGTAGGGAACATATATGGATGAAACCACGGCACTAGTTGGCTCGACGCATTTCGTGGCCTCTACGCCACTCATCAGGAGCGTACACGTGATTGGTCTAGAATAAAGGGAGTATATAGATGTAAATATTAGATACAAGTATATAAGGGGGTAGAAGTAAGCCCCCAGCACCGAAGTGCATACTTACTAAGAATGGTTCACAAGTAGGTAATGTGTTGGTGAGGCATGGCAGACATCCAGGAACACCTCCAAACGGGGGCCGTGGCGGGCGGCTCGCCAAGGGCAACGCACACGGCCTGCCGCCAGGCAGGGACGGGTAACCGGGCAACCCTGTGGGAAGTGATAACCGGTTAGGAATGAAGTGGGGTGGGGGTAGGGGTGACTAGGAGTGGGAATGGTGGGAAGGAACCCATGCAAGTGTGGGGTGAGCTGGGGTGAAGGCTGACAATCCAGATGGTGCCAGGTGGACGTGACAGAGTGAAAAAGGCGGTGCAGGTGATAGTCCCGAGCTGTCACCTGAGGGATGAAGTGAAAAGATGAAGGAGCAGTGAAAAAATACAAGATTACCTAAGGTTCAGCAAGACACTGAACAGGGGGAGAAATTGCTGTGCTGTGATCAGAAGTGGACAGAGAGCCCCGAGAGCTGAGACCGCCCGGAAGTGCCATTATATGCATCACCGCGACACCGCTTACCAGCGTCACGCTGGCTAGTAGAGCAAGGGGGAGGGGCGCCGTCAGCCGAGATGTGTGACCGGCCGCTCTGCGCTTGTACTCCCCCCAGTACTCGCTGGATGTAATGTCCACAGTATGGATGGCAAGACATCAATACAGGACGCCGCACGTCCAGCGTGGAGGCGTGATGGTGACGCGCATTGACGGCGCATCCGCCTCCCCCATGGTGTGATGGAACACAGGGGAGAGGCGAAAGCCCACAAGGCGCGTCACGGCCCCCGGTGGAGGAAGCAAACAGACGCTGGGACAGCCGAACCTAGTCCACATAGCTACCACCAGGGGTGAACCACAATGTAAATCAATGGAACATGTAGAATATGAGGTAGTTATGATAAGAAGGTAATACTAATAAAAAATTATGACAGTTGACACAGGGGAGGCAAAACATTAGGTCTTCAAATGCAGAAATAATGGTAGTAGAGGGTAAACAATAGAGCAAATCCAAGTGCTTCCATCCCTATTAAATTGTTTAAGAAAAAAGGGGACAAATGTAAGGGATTTTTAGGAGAACATTGCCTGGTAAGGCCATGCATGTCCATCCCTTGGGACTTTAAATGAAACACCTGACCTTGTAAGGCCATACATTTCCATCCCTAATTAATTGAGAAGGGGGGGAGGCAGGAAGGTGGTACTTTACGTGAAGCACAGGGACGCAATAGAATAAGTAGGTGAACAATGGGAATTTTATTATATTTAGTACAATAAAAACATGCAAACATTGCTGGTAATAGACAAACAGTAAACATGATATTAACAATGGACATGGTGATGCCATTGGAACTTCAGAGTGTGACCACTACTGAGGAAAAAACAATGTACATGATAACAGCCAATAAACATAATAAAATTGATGGTAATGTCTATTTGAGACAGTAACAAAATTCCCAAAGACACTGATGACAAGGTTTGGTAAAAACATATTAAGAAGTAGGGCCTGCAGGACCTATAGCCTCACTAGATCTGGGAAGGTAGGGTAGATATAATAGTTGAGAGGTGGTAGGGAACATATATGGATGAAACCACGGCACTAGTTGGTTCGACGCGTTTCGTGGCCTCTACGCCACTCATCAGGAGCGTACACGTGATTGGTCTAGAATAAAGGGAGTATATAGATGTAAATATTAGATACAAGTAAATAAGGGGGTAGAAGTAAGCCCCCAGCACCGAAGTGCATACTTACTAAGAATGGTTCACAAGTAGGTAATGTGTTGGTGAGGCATGGCAGACATCCAGGAACACCTCCAAACGGGGGCCGTGGCGGGCGGCTCGCCAAGGGCAACGCACACGGCCTGCCGCCAGGCAGGGACGGGTTAACCGGGCAACCCTGTGGGAAGTGATAACCGGTTAGGAATGAAGTGGGGTGGTGGTAGGGGTGACTAGGAGTGGGAATGGTGGGAAGGAACCCGTGCAAGTGTGGGGTGAGCTGGGGTGGAGGCTGACAATCCAGATGGTGCCAGGTGGACGTGACAGAGTGGAAAAGGTGGTGCAGGTGATAGTCCCAAGCTGTCACCTGAGGGATGAAGTGAAAAGATGAAGGAGCAGTGAAAAAATACAAGATTACCTAAGGTTCAGCAAGACACTGAACAGGGGGAGAAATTGCTGTGCTGTGATCAGAAGTGGACAGAGAGCCCCGAGTGCCGAGACCGCCCGGAAGTGCCATTATATGCATCACCGCGACACCGCCCACCAGCGTCACGCTGGCTAGTAGAGCAAGGGGGAGGGGCGCCGTCAGCCGAGATGTGTGACCGGCCGCTCTGCGCTTGTACTCCCCCCAGTACTCGCTGGATGTAATGTCCACAGTATGGACGGCAAGACGTCAATACAGGACGCCGCACGTCCAGCGTGGAGGCGTGACGGTGACGCGCATTGAAGGCGCATCCGCCTCCCCCACGGTGTGATGGAACACAGGGGAGAGGCGGAGGCCCACAAGGCGTGTCACGGCCCCCGGTGGAGGAAGCAAACAGACGCTGGGACAGCCGGACCTAGTCCACATAGCTACCACCAGGGGTGAACCACAATGTAAATCAATGGAACATGAAGAATATGAGGTAGTTATGATAAGAAGGTAATACTAATAAAAAATTATGACAGTTGACACAGGGGAGGCAAAACATTAGGTCTTCAAATGCAGAAATAATGGTAGTAGAGGGTAAACAATAGAGCAAATCCAAGTGCTTCCATCCCTATTAAATTGTTTAAGAAAAAAGGGGACAAATGTAAGGGATTTTTAGGAGAACATTGCCTGGTAAGGCCATGTATGTCCATCCCTTGGGACTTTAAATGAAACACCTGACCTTGTAAGGCCATACATTTCCATCCCCAATTAATTGAGAAGGGGGGGAGGCAGGAAGGTGGTACTTTACGTGAAGCACAGGGACGCAATAGAATAAGTAGGTGAACAATGGGAATTTTATTATATTTAGTACAATAAAAACATGCAAACATTGCTGGTAATAGACAAACAGTAAACATGATATTAACAATGGACATGGTGATGCCATTGGAACTTCAGAGTGTGACCACTACTGAGGAAAAAACAATGTACATGATAACAGCCAATAAACATAATAAAATTGATGGTAATGTCTATTTGAGACAGTAACAAAATTCCCAAAGACACTGATGACAAGGTTTGGTAAAAACATATTAAGAAGTAGGGCCTGCAGGACCTATAGCCTCACTAGATCTGGGAAGGTAGGGTAGATATAATAGTTGAGAGGTGGTAGGGAACATATATGGATGAAACCACGGCACTAGTTGGCTCGACGCGTTTCGTGGCCTCTACGCCACTCATCAGGAGCGTACACGTGATTGGTCTAGAATAAAGGGAGTATATAGATGTAAATATTAGATACAAGTAAATAAGGGGGTAGAAGTAAGCCCCCAGCACCGAAGTGCATACTTATTAAGAATGGTTCACAAGTAGGTAATGTGTTGGTGAGGCATGGCAGACATCCAGGAACACCTCCAAACGGGGGCCGTGGCGGGCGGCTCGCCAAGGGCAACGCACACGGCCTGCCGCCAGGCAGGGACGGGTAACCGGGCAACCCTGTGGGAAGTGATAACCGGTTAGGAATGAAGTGGGGTGGTGGTAGGGGTGACTAGGAGTGGGAATGGTGGGAAGTAACCCGTGCAAGTGTGGGGTCAGCTGGGGTGGAGGCTGACAATCCAGATGGTGCCAGGTGGACGTGACAGAGTGAAAAAGGTGGTGCAGGTGATAGTCCCAAGCTGTCACCTGAGGGATGAAGTGAAAAGATGAAGGAGCAGTGAAAAAATACAAGATTACCTAAGGTTCAGCAAGACACTGAACAGGGGGAGAAATTGCTGTGCTGTGATCAGAAGTGGACAGAGAGCCCCGAGTGCCGAGACCGCCCGGAAGTGCCATTATATGCATCACCGCGACACCGCCCACCAGCGTCACGCTGGCTAGTAGAGCAAGGGGGAGGGGCGCCGTCAGCCGAGATGTGGGACCGGCCGCTCTGCGCTTGTACTCCCCCCAGTACTCACTGGATGTAATGTCCAAAGTATGGACGGCAAGACGTCAATACAGGACGCCGCACGTCCAACGTGGAGGCGTGACGGTGACGCGCATTGACGGCGCATCCGCCTCCCCCATGGTGTGATGGAACACAGGGGAGAGGCGGAGGCCCACAAGGCGCGTCACGGCCCCCGGTGGAGGAAGCAAACAGATGCTGGAACAGCCGGACCTAGTCCACATAGCTACCACCAGGGGTGAACCACAATGTAAATCAATGGAACATGTAGAATATGAGGTAGTTACGATAAGAAGGTAATACTAATAAAAAATTATGACAGTTGACACAGGGGAGGCAAAACATTAGGTCTTCAAATGCAGAAATAATGGTAGTAGAGGGTAAACAATAGAGCAAATCCAAGTGCTTCCATCCCTATTAAATTATTTAAGAAAAAAGGGGACAAATGTAAGGGATTTTTAGGAGAACATTGCCTGGTAAGGCCATGCATGTCCATCCCTTGGGAGTTTAAATGAAACACCTGACCTTGAGAAGGGGGGGAGGCAGGAAGGTGGGACTTTACGTGAAGCACAGGGACGCAATAAAATAAGTAGGTGAACAATGGGAATTTTATTATATTTAGTACGCTGGTGACGCTGGTGGGCGGTGTCGCGGTGATGCATACAATGGCACTTCTGGGCGGTTTCGGCACTCGGGGCTCTCTGTCCACTTCTGATCACAGCACAGCAATTTCTCCCCCTGTTCAGTGTCTTGCTGAACCTTAGGTAATCTTGTATTTTTTCACTGCTCCTTCATCTTTTCACTTCATCCCTCAGGTGACAGCTCGGGACTATCACCTGCACCACCTTTTTCACTCTGTCACGTCCACCTGGCACCATCTGGATTGTCAGCCTCCACCCCAGCTCACCCCACACTTGCACGGGTTCCTTCCCACCATTCCCACTCCTAGTCACCCATACCACCACCCCACTTCATTCCTAACCGGTTATCACTTCCCACAGGGTTGCCCGGTTACCCGTCCCTGCCTGGCGGCAGGCCGTGTGCGTTGCCCTTGGCGAGCCGCCCGCCACGGCCCCCGTTTGGAGGTGTTCCTGGATGTCTGCCATGCCTCACCAACACATTACCTACTTGTGAACCATTCTTAGTAAGTATGCACTTCGGTGCTGGGGGCTTACTTCTACCCCCTTATATACTTGTATCTAATATTTACATCTATATACTCCCTTTATTCTAGACCAATCACGTGTACGCTCCTGATGAGTGGCATAGAGGCCACGAAACGCGTCGAGCCAACTAGTGCCGTGGTTTCATCCATATATGTTCCCTACCACCTCTCAACTATTATATCTACCCTACCTTCCCAGGTCTAGTGAGGCTATAGGTCCTGCAGGCCCTACTTCTTAATATGTTTTTACCAAACCTTGTCATCAGTGTCTTTGGGAATGTTGTTACTGTCTCAAATAGACATTACCATCAATTTTATTATGTTTATTGGCTGTTATCATGTACATTGTTTTTTCCTCAGTAGTGGTCACACTCTGAAGTTCCAATGGCATCACCATGTCCATTGTTAATATCATGTTTACTGTTTGTCTATTACCAGCAATGTTTGCATGGTTTTATTGTACTAAATATAATAAAATTCCCATTGTTCACCTACTTTTTCTATTGCGTCCCTGTGCTTCACGTAAAGTCCCACCTTCCTGCCTCCCCCCCTTCTCAATTAATTAGGGATGGAAATGTATGGCCTTACAAGGTCAGGTGTTTCATTTAAAGTCCCAAGGGATGGACATGCATGGCCTTACCAGGCAATGTTCTCCTAAAAATCCCTTACATTTGTCCCCTTTTTTCTTAAACAATTTAATAGGGATGGAAGCACTTGGATTTGCTCTATTGTTTACCCTCTACTACCATTATTTCTGCATTTGAAGACCTAATGTTTTGCCTCCCCTGTGTCAACTGTCATAATTTTTTATTAGTATTACCTTCTTATCATAACTACCTCATATTCTACATGTTCCATTGATTTACATTGTGGTTCACCCCTGGTGGTAGCTATGTGGACTAGGTCCGGCTGTCCCAGCGTCTGTTTGCTTCCTCCACCGGGGGCCGTGACGCGCCTTGTGGGCCTCCGCCTCTCCCCTGTGTTCCATCACACCATGGGGGAGGCGGATGCGCCGTCAATGCGCGACACCGTCACGCCTCCACGCTGGACATGCGGCGTCCTGTATTGACGTCTTGCCGTCCATACTGTGGACATTACATCCAGCGAGTACTGGGGGGAGTACAAGCGCAGAGCGGCCGGTCACACATCTCGGCTGACGGCGCCCCTCCCCCTTGCTCTACTAGCCAGCGTGACGCTGGTGGGCGGTGTCGCGGTGATGCATATAATGGCACTTCCGGGCGGTCTCGGCACTCGGGGCTCTCTGTCCACTTCTGATCACAGCACAGCAATTTCTCCCCCTGTTCAGTGTCTTGCTGAACCTTAGGTAATCTTGTATTTTTTCACTGCTCCTTCATCTTTTCACTTCATCCCTCAGGTGACAGCTCGAGACTATCACCTGCACCACCTTTTTCACTCTGTCACGTCCACCTGGCACCATCTGGATTGTCAGCCTCCACCCCAGCTCACCCCACACTTGCACGGGTTCCTTCCCACCATTCCCACTCCTAGTCACCCATACCACCACCCCACTTCATTCCTAACCGGTTATCACTTCCCACAGGGTTGCCCGGTTACCCGTCCCTGCCTGGCGGCAGGCCGTGTGCGTTGCCCTTGGCGAGCCGCCCGCCACGGCCCCCGTTTGGAGGTGTTCCTGGATGTCTGCCATGCCTCACCAACACATTACCTACTTGTGAACCATTCTTAGTAAGTATGCACTTCGTTGCTGGGGGCTTACTTCTACCCCCTTATATACTTGTATCTAATATTTACATCTATATACTCCCTTTATTCTAGACCAATCACGTGTACGCTCCTGATGAGTGGCGTAGAGGCCACGAAACGCGTCGAGCCAACTAGTGCCGTGGTTTCATCCATATATGTTCCCTACCACCTCTCAACTATTATATCTACCCTACCTTCCCAGGTCTAGTGAGGCTATAGGTCCTGCAGGCCCTACTTCTTAATATGTTTTTACCAAACCTTGTCATCAGTGTCTTTGGGAATTTTGTTACTGTCTCAAATAGACATTACCATCAATTTTATTATGTTTATTGGCTGTTATCATGTACATTGTTTTTTCCTCAGTAGTGGTCAAACTCTGAAGTTCCAATGGCATCACCATGTCCATTGTTAATATCATGTTTACTGTTTGTCTATTACCAGCAATGTTTGCATGTTTTTATTGTACTAAATATAATAAAATTCCCATTGTTCACCTTCTTATTCTATTGCGTCCCTGTGCTTCACGTAAAGTCCCACCTTCCTGCCTCCCCCCCATCTCAATTAATTAGGAAGGGAAATGTATGGCCTTGCAAGGTCAGGTGTTTCATTTAAAGTCCCAAGGGATGGACATGCATGGCCTTACCAGGCAATGTTCTCCTAAAAATCCCTTACATTTGTCCCCTTTTTTCTTAAACAATTTAATAGGGATGGAAGCACTTGGATTTGCTCTATTGTTTACCCTCTACTACCATTATTTCTGCATTTGAAGACCTAATGTTTTGCCTCCCCTGTGTCAACTGTCATAATTTTTTATTAGTATTACCTTCTTATCATAACTACCTCATATTCTACATGTTCCATTGATTTACATTGTGGTTCACCCCTGGTGGTAGCTATGTGGACTAGGTCCGGCTGTCCCAGCGTCTGTTTGCTTCCTCCACCGGGGGCCGTGACGCGCCTTGTGGGCCTCCGCCTCTCCCCTGTGTTCCATCACACCATGGGGGAGGCGGATGCGCCGTCAATGCGCTTCACCGTCACGCCTCCACGCTGGACGTGCGGCGTCCTGTATTGACGTCTTGCCGTCCATACTGTGGACATTACATCCAGCGAGTACTGGCGGGAGTACAAGCGCAGAGCGGCCGGTCACACATCTCGGCTGACGGCGCCCCTCCCCCTTGCTCTACTAGCCAGTGTGACGCTGGTGGGCGGTGTCGCGGTGATGCATATAATGGCACTTCCGGGCGGTCTCGGCACTCGGGGCTCTCTGTCCACTTCTGATCACAGCACAGCAATTTCTCCCCCTGTTCAGTGTCTTGCTGAACCTTAGGTAATCTTGTATTTTTTCACTGCTCCTTCATCTTTTCACTTCATCCCTCAGGTGACAGCTTGGGACTATCACCTGCACCACCTTTTTCACTCTGTCACGTCCACCTGGCACCATCTGGATTGTCAGCCTCCACCCCAGCTGACCCCACACTTGCACGGGTTCCTTCCCACCATTCCCACTCCTAGTCACCCCTACCACCACCCCACTTCATTCCTAACCGGTTATCACTTCCCACAGGGTTGCCCGGTTACCCGTCCCTGCCTGGCGGCAGGCCGTGTGCGTTGCCCTTGGCGAGCCGCCCGCCACGGCCCCCGTTTGGAGGTGTTCCTGGATGTCTGCCATGCCTCACCAACACATTACCTACTTGTGAACCATTCTTAGTAAGTATGCACTTCGGTGCTGGGGACTTACTTCTACCCCCTTATATACTTGTATCTAATATTTACATCTATATACTCCCTTTATTCTAGACCAATCACGTGTACGCTCCTGATGAGTGGCGTAGAGGCCACGAAACGCGTCGAGCCAACTAGTGCCATGGTTTCATCCATATATGTTCCCTACCACCTCTCAACTATTATATCTACCCTACCTTCCCAGGTCTAGTGAGGCTATAGGTCCTGCAGGCCCTACTTCTTAATATGTTTTTACCAAACCTTGTCATCAGTGTCTTTGGGAATTTTGTTACTGTCTCAAATAGACATTACCATCAATTTTATTATGTTTATTGGCTGTTATCATGTACATTGTTTTTTCCTCAGTAGTGGTCACACTCTGTAGTTCCAATGGCATCACCATGTCCATTGTTAATATCATGTTTACTGTTTGTCTATTACCAGCAATGTTTGCATGTTTTTATTGTACTAAATATAATAAAATTCCCATTGTTCACCTACTTATTCTATTGCGTCCCTGTGCTTCACGTAAAGGTTTGTTCTTAAGTAGAATCTGTTTGTAATTTTGAACTGGTACATTTTTAAAGTGTAGCTCCAGCCAAAAAATCTATTTTTAAGCTTTTTGGAAAATATAGGGAAGGGTTATCACCCCTGTAACATTTGTTTTGCTGTCTGTGCACCTGTTCAGAAGATGTCACCTCACTTTCTGTCCCAATGACAATTGAATTTTGAAAATTTGGGGGTTTTAGGGAAATAAGGATTAGTGATAAAGTATCAGTGGAGAGGAGACACCTTTTTCCCATATTAACTCTTACAGGAGAGAATTTCCCTTCCTAGGGGTAGATTTCCTCTCACTTCCTGTTGTCTCCCTCCGTTTGTAAGTAGGAGTCGTTTGTAAGTCGGATGTTTGAAAGTAAGGGCCTGCACTATGTATTCTGCAGAAATTTGGCCTAAGGTGTTGGTGTTGCCACAACACTGTAAGCCCTCACAGTTACTCTTGGTGGGCGCTGGAACGCCCTGCTGTGAACTATTATATCAAGAATTGTAACTACATGCCATTGTTGAACAGTGGCAGAAAAATTGGGCCTTTGGTGGTGGTGGTGGTGGTGGTGGTGCTGGTGCCACAACACTGTAAGTGCTCACATTTACTCTTGGTGGGCGCTGGAATGGGCCCTGCTGTGAAATTTTAGATCAAGAATTGTAATTACACGCCCCTGTTGAACAGGGGCAGAAAAATTGGGCCTTAGGCACTGGTGCCACAATACTGCAACCCCTCACAGATACTATAGTTGGAGCGCAGGAATGAGCCCTGCTGCAAAGTATTGCATCAAAAATTGTAATTACACGCCCCTGTTAAACAGGGGCTGAAAAATTGGGCCTAAGCCACTGGTGGCGGTCCCCAGAACCAAAAATGTTCTTACAACCTATCAGCATGAACATTGAGGAGGAAGAGGATAGTCGCTCAGCATAACAGGATAGTCACTCAGCATCAGCATAGGCAGTCTTGAAGGGATCTCCCATTCCAAAAAAAAATATTCGGTTACATCAGCATCAGGTGCTTGGTAGCTGGTGATCCAAGACTGATTCATTTTTATGAAGGTCAGACGATCGACCGATTCGGTGGATAGGTGCACCCTGTGATCGGTTACAAAGCCTCCAGCAGCACTGAATGTGCGTTCTGAAAGAACGCTGGATGCAGAACAGGCCAGTAGCTCAATTGCATACTGTGCAAGCTCTGGCCAGTGATCCATCCTCAAGACCCAGTAACCCAGAGGATTTTTGGTGGGAAAGGTGTCCAAGTCTGATCTTGCCCCTAGGTATTCCTGCACCATGTAAAACAGACGCTGGCGATGGTTGCTGGAACCGATCATACCTTGGGGCTGCGTACTAAAAAAGTGTCTGAATGCATCGGTCAGACGGCCACCTTCTCCACCGCTCCTTCTTTGACTGACCGAAGCCTCAGCAACACGTTGTCCAGGACCAGGATTTTATAACCTCCCAGTCTCTGGAAACGCGTTGCACAGACCTTTCTGCAAGGTCTCCCGAAGATGTTTCATCCTCTGCTCCCTCTGCGACAGCAAGATAAGGTCCGCAACCTTACCCTTGTAACTTGGATCAAGGAGGGTTGCCAGCCAGTAATGATCCCTCTCCTTGATACCACGAATACGAGGATCCTTCCGCACGCTTTGCAGGATCAGGGAGGCCATGCAGCGTAGCTTTGCTGAGGCATTCGGTCCAGAGTCCTCTGTGTCACTCAGGACGACATGATCCGCAGCCACCTCCTCCCAGCCATGTACAAGTCCGTGGGTTTCTTGGAACTGCAATTGATCCCATGAAGACTGCTTCTGATGCTGAGTGCTAGGCTCCACCTCCATGCTGACACAATCCTCCTCCTCCTCGTCCTCTTCCTGTGTGATAGGCGGGCCAGCAGGAACACTGTCTGGATAAAGGGGGCCTTGAGAGGTAAGGAAGTCATCCTCTTCCTTCCTCTGCTCTGCCTCAAGTGCCCTGTCCATTATTCCACGCAGCATGTGCTCCAACAGGTGGACAAGAGGGACAGTGCCACTGATGCATGCACTGTCACTGCTCACCATCCTCGCGGCCTCCTCAAATGGTGCCAGGACAGTGCATGCATCCCTGCTCATGACCCACTGGCGTGGCAAAAAAAAAACAAGCTTCCCTAAACCCTGTCCTGGTGCCATATTGGCACAGATACTCATTGATGGCTAGACATGGGCGCCGTCAAAAAATTTGTTTCGCTCTGTTCCGGTCCGTTTCGTATTAAAAAAAAATCGTATTTCGGAATTCGTGTACGAAATTTAATTCAGATTCGTACGAATCGTAAATTTTAAACGTTGTGCATGTTTCCCGGGCTTATCGGAATCTGGAAGACCCCTTTATACATTTAAAACACTGCGGAGGAAGTTCCCCATCAGGTCCGCTCAGGCTCAACCAATGACGGACAGCGCTGGACATCGGGATCACCGCGGGACACTGGATTTCATCGCTGGAATGTTTTTCTTTTTTTTTTTTTAATAAAGGACTTTTCCAAGGTGTTTGTGTTTTTTTATTTACATTTTTTTACACTTTCTTCGTGAAATGGTAGGGGTACAATGTACCCCTTACCAATTCACATGGGGGGCCGGGATCTGGGGGTTCCCTTTGTTAAAGGGGTCTTCCAGATTCCGATGAGCCCCCTGCCCGCAGACCCCCACAACCACCGGGCAAGGGTTGTGGGGATGAGGCCCTTGTCCCCATCAACATGGGGACATCCTCCCCATGTTGAGGGCATGTGGCCTGGTACGGTTCAGGAGGGGGGGCCGCTCTCTTGTCCCCCCCTCTTTTCCTGCAGCCGGCCAGGTTGCGTGCTCAGATAAGGGTCTGGTATGGATTTTTGGGGGGGCTCCACGCCATTTTTTTTAAATTAGGGTTGGAGCTCCCCTTAAAATCCATGCCAGATCTGAAGGGCCTGGTATGGATATTTAGGGGGAACCGCACGCCATTTATTTTTTTATTTGCGGCGGGGTTCCCCTTAATATCCATTCCAGACCTGGTAATTGAATTTGGGGGAACCCCCATGCTTTTTTTTTATTTTTATCAATGACTTTTCTATGTATTGATAAAAGCCGACAATTCATTAATAGCCGCGAGTGAGTTTTAAATGACTTTTTTCCGTCAAAAATGACATTTTGTGCAGGGACAGTTCTAAGCACGGGAAACATGCGCGACTTTACATGCATATCATTCACACCCCCCAGGTACGAAATTTAAAGGAATTTTTCACTTTTGGATCCAAAATTCGTAAACAAAATTTCGTATTTCGTACAGAATTTGTATGCATAAAAATTTGTATTTCGGATTCGTACGAATGTACGAATTTCCGGAAATTCGTACGAATTTTAGATTCGTACGTAACTAATCGCACATGTCTATTGATGGCCCTCTGCTGCGTGTGCAGCCGCTGCAGCATGGCCAACGTTGAGTTCCACCTGGTGGGCATGTCATAGATTAGGCGGTTCTTGGGCAGGTTGTATTCCTTTTGGATGTCAGCCAGCCGAGCACTGGCATTATATGACCGGCGGAAATGCACACAGAGTTTCCTGGCCTGCCTCAGGACCTCCTGTAAGCCCGGGTACCTGCACAAGAACCGCTGCACCACCAAGTTAAGGACGTGA
Organism: Rana muscosa; assembly: GCA_029206835.1. Lineage (NCBI taxonomy): Eukaryota > Metazoa > Chordata > Amphibia > Anura > Ranidae > Rana > Rana muscosa. The sequence goes on along the minus strand of CM055122.1, from coordinate 622,073,780 downwards.
GCCAAACAGGGCACATGGGTCAGTAGTTCCTGTCGGAGGGCGGAGAGGAGGTTGTTGCCATTGTCACAAACCACCATTCCTGGTTTAAGCTGGCATGGCGTCAACCACCTTCTGAGACTGCCCCTGCAGAGCTGACAGAATCTCTTCCCCAGTGTGGCTCCTGTCCCCCAAGCACACACATGGCATCTTTTTGCCTGCGTACTTGCGTAGCCCCTTGAACGCCTACGGAGCACCACTGGTTCCGAGGACAAAGCACAGGAAGAGGCCATGGAGGAAGAAGAAGAGGAGGAGGGGGTGGAGGAGAGAGGTGAGTCATATTCACTAGTAGTAGCATTTTGGAGGTGTGGTGGCGGAACAACCTCCAACACTACTGCACCATGGCCTGCATCCTTCCCAGCTGCCAGCAGAGTCACCCAATGCGCCGTGAAAGATAGGTAACGTCCCTGTCTGCTGGACCATGAGTCAGCGGTAATATGAACCTAACCGCTGACCGTCCTGTCCAATGAGGCCAAGACATTGTCTTCCACATGCCGGTAGAGAGCCGAAATTGCCTTCCGTGAGAAAAAGTGGTGTTTGGGAACCTGCCACTGAGGAACCGCACATTCCACAAACTCACGGAAGGGGGCAGAGTCTACCAACTGAAAAGGCAGCAGTTGAAGTGCTAGCAATTTAGCTAAGCTAGCATTCAACCGCTGGGCATGTGGATGGCTGGGAGCGAACTTCTTTCGGCGGTGCAGCAGCTGGGGAAGGGAAATTTGCCTGGTACAATCTGACGTTGGTGTACCGATAGCAGATTGCCCGCAAGTACTTAGCTGTGACACACCTAATTCTACACCTTCATTCCTCTCAGTGCAGGTTTCAGAGAGGACTGAAGGTATAGTCAGGTTGGAGATCTCAGCTGATGAGGGGCAAGGAGAGGTCTGCTTTGTTCTTTGGTGTGGGTCTTTTAGGTATGCTTGCCAACGAACTGCATGGCAGGTCGACATATGTCTGATCAAGCATGTGGTCCCCAAGTGGGTGATGTTTTGGCCACGCGAGATACGCCTGAGACATATGTTGCAAATAGCAGTGCTGCGATCTGATGCACTCGTTTCAAAAAAGGCCCACACCAAAGAACTTTTGCGGAGCTCTGCGGTGTGATGCTGTCGGTGTGCTGCCCTTAAGCTGGTCTCTGGAGGGCATCCTGCCTTGTTGGAGATGTGCCTCCTCCTCCTTCTCTTTCAGGCACCCACGTAGAGTCCGTGACCTCATCATCCCCTCCCTCCTCATCACTGTAGCAAAACTGGTAGTATGCTGCAGCTGGGGGATCATGACTGCCAGATTGCTGTACTTCTTAGACACCCCCTCTCTCTGGACTCACGTTACTGCCTTCCTCTGGCTGGGTACCATCATCGGAGCCTTCAAAACGCTGCACATCCTCCTGCAGCATGTACCAAACACTGTGGTCAAACAGTTCGGGGGACTCCTCAGGAGGACATAGTGGGGCTAGGGAAGAAGTGACTGATGCCATTGCGCCAAGGGAAGAGGCCACTTTGGCAGCTGCTTTGCCAGACAAAGTACCCTGAGCCTGGGTGATAGAGTATAATGAGGATGAGGACGGCTTGGTTATCCACTCTACCAAGTCTTCGGCATGTTGCGGCTCAACACAGCCAGCTGCCGGAAAAAGGACAAGCGTGTCCCACGGCCACGTGCTGATGAGGATGCACCGTGTCCACGACCAGCACTGTTGCCACTAGACACAGAGCCTGCTTGCCCTCTTTTATTGGCTCGTGACTGTCTGCCTCTCCTTCTTGTCCTTCCAGACATACTAATACTCACTCCAAAGAGAAGGAAATTCTAAATTGTGCTGGGATTATTAATCTCAGCATAAAGGAACTATCTAAGGAGGAACTAGCTACTCTGAATAAAGGGTTAAAGTATGCTCCTCCACGGAACCTCAACAAGTACCAAACTTTCATAGATATACAAAAATATGCCAGGAAGTTAAATATTAAGAGATACATCATGAGCAATCCCACTAGAAAACCAGTTAGGGAGGCCTCTGTTGTTTTACATTCAGGGATGTCAAACGCATCCCTTTTCAATCCCCCTATTCACCAGGCACCGAATCTGACTGTATTTCGGGATTTGGTGTTAGGAGATTTGAATGATTTAAATATCAAACCGGTACAAACCCAACAGGTTGGGTATGGAGTCCTTGTGTAATAGGAAGGATATGGTCGTGCAACCAGCTGATAAAGGGGGTGCCATCGTTGTTTTGGACAAGGACTCTTACCTTGTGGAGATGTCCAAGATAGTGATGGACCCCTTGACCTACTCAATCTTACCCATGGACCCCACCATACAGTATAAACGAGAGTTGAGAGCTCTAATTGACAAGGGACATGATATGGGCATTCTAAACCCAAAAGAAAAGGAACATTTGGTGCCTTTGGCGCCTAAATTGCCGGTGATGTACATATTGCCCAAAATCCATAAAACGCTGATCAATACCCCGGGAAGGCCCATCATCAGTGGTATAGATTCTATCACCTCACGTATTGGCAAGTATATTGATCATTACTTGCAACCACTGGTGATGGGCACCCCATCCTTTCTCAAGGACACCAAGCACGTGATCAACCTGCTTGGTGAAATTGAGTGGAAGGCTTCCTACTTGCTCATTACAGCAGATGTCGCATCCCTCTATACAGCTATCTCTCACAACCTAGGCCATGAGGCGGTGCGACATTTTCTTTATCGCGACTCCGACATCTCTGTCACGCAGTGCAACTTCGTGATGGAGTTGCTGGACTTCGCGATGAAGCATAACCATTTCTGGCATAGTGGTACTCACTATCTTCAAATTAGGGGTGTGGCCATGGGGGCGAAGTTTGCCCCCAGTATGGCCAACCTCTTCATGGCCAAGTGGGAGGAGGATGTAGTACTTCATGACAGGTCACTAAATCTTATCTTTTGGAAAAGATTTATTGACGATATTCTATTTGTCTGGGATGGTGACACTGATTCAGTCAACACTTATCTGTCTTTCTTAAATAGTAATGACAGGGGAATCATTCTAAGTTATGAGATTAGTCCCATTCGGATTAATTTTCTGGATCTTAATATCTCAATAGAGGGTGATAGGATTATTACACCCACCTTCTTTAAACCGACGGACAGGAACGGTTACATTCCACTAGATTCGTGTCACCACCGTTCCTGGCTGTCGGCGGTTCCAAAGGGTCAGTTTTTGCGCTTAAAGCGTAACTGTACTGATTTGGAGCAATATCATAAGGAAGCACAAATCCTTTGATCCAGATTCATAGTCAAGGGTTATGATATTGCCAATCTGGATTCTATCATTGCAGAAGTTGGTCTCAGAGACAGACAAACTCTCTTGTGTGATAGACCTCCGGAGGTGGAGAATAGAGAGGATTTTGGCTTGGCCTTCTCAACCACATATTCAAGTCAACACTGGGCCTCTAAAAGGATCATTAAAAAACATTGGCTGGTGTTAAAGAATGACCAAGTGCTGGGGCCTTTGTTGTCTAATAGTCCAAGAGTGCTCTTTAGACATTCAATAGCACCAAATGTACCCGATCCACCAATTCGTCCGACTTTCTTTGGGGATCTAAAGGGATTTTACCCCCGTAGGAGATGTAAGGTTTGTAGGGTAAACGCTCTCCAGGGTAGAAGGATCACTGATTTCACTTCATCCGGAACAGGAGCCACATACCCCATTAGGTCCCTTATAACGTGTACCACTAAATGCGTGGTGTACCTTCTGCGGTGCCAATGCGGGTTGGAATATGTCGGACGGACTATTAGAAAACTCAATATAAGATTGGGGGAGCATATTACTAATATTAAAAGTGGTTTTGACAAACACAATGTGTCAAAACACTACGATCTTGTACACAGCAGGGACCCTAAGGGTTCCATCTTTATGGGTCTGGAGAAATATGTGCCCCACTGGAGAGGTGGAAATGGCAAAAGAAGTATATCCAGATCAGAAACCAGCTGGATACACAAACTAGGTTGTCACACACCGGGAGGTCTCAACTTGGAATGGGACATAAATTGCTTCATTAACAATGGGTGATAATATATTTGATGTCTCTTCCAATAATTTTTATCCATTTTTTATTTTGTGCTTTGTGTATCTCTAGCTTGGGCTCTGGCCCTATAGGTTAAATTTACTATTTGTGGAAATTTTTATTAGTCAGTATATGTAATTGAAAGTTTTTTATTAACTATGGTGGTTTTATATATATATGTAATGTATATTAGATGTTTTTAATTGGGACTTCACGAATCCCCTTTGATTATAAACAGTTACATCATGACCCACAAGATGACGTTATGTGGAATAGCTCCAGATGGGTGCAATATCCGGAGGTTCCACTGGGTGTCAGGATGTAACTGTTGCTTACGTATGGACCTTTGCTGTGAGAATTCATCGTAGGGGTCCATCCAATCCGCTCCGTTTGTCAATCTGAGGCCTAACCAATGAGAGAACCCTTTGTGGGCCCTTTGGTTATAAATAGGGTGTGCGCGCTTGAGTGGGCCTGCCCCTGAATACGTCAGATTTGACGAAACGGCGTAGGGCAACACGTGCACGCATTGCGCACGCGCAAACGTTCGTTATCGATTGACAGAACACGGAGCCTTTCATTTCTTGCAAGGAGCGCTTTTTATCAGGAATTTTTAAATATTTTACTTTGAGGCTCTGTATTACACACCTCTGTAAAAATAAACCTTTTTTGGATGAACGCTACACTATGGGAAGTTTTCTTTTTCTTCTGGGTCTTACCCCATTCACTGAGGAGCATCCACTCTGATCCGGAAAGAGCGTGACCACTTCCGGTTTAAGTCAGGTGTCCAACCAACGTCTCTGGAGATCCTCCCACCGCGGATGAAGCGTCCCTGCTGAATCTCCCTGCTTTCCACTGAGAAACATCACTCTACTGAGCCTGTTTTGACCCGCCTGAGAAGGGCGGTCGCAGGCTGTCTGGTAAGCCTTTACTCTACACTAGGGATGAGCTTCGAGTTCGAGTCGAACTCATGTTCGACTCGAACATTGCCTGTTCGCCTGTTCGCCGAACAGCGAACAAATTGGGGTGTTCGCGGCAAATTCGAAAAGTCTATGGGAGAAATCTAAAGTGCTAATTATAAAGCCTAATATGCAAGTTATTGTCCTAAAAAGTGTTTGGGGACCCGGGTCCTGCCCCAGGGGACATGTATCAATGCAATTTTTTTTTTTTAAAACTGCAGTTTTTTCGGGAGCAGTGATTTTAATAATGCTTAAAGTGAAACAATAAAAGTGAAATATTCCTTTAAATTTCGTACCTGGGGGGTGTGTATGATATGCATGTAAAGTGGCGCATGTTTCCCATGCTTAGAACTGTCCCTGCAAAAAGTGTAATTTTTTAAGGAAAAAAAGTCATTTAAAACTCACTCGCGGCTATTAATGAATTGTCGGCTCCCGGTAATACATATAAAAGTCATTGATAAAAAAAAAAAAAAACAAAGCGTGGTGGTCCCCCAGAATTCAATTACCAGGCCCTTCAGGTCTGGAATGGATATTAAGGGGAACCCCGCAGCAAATTTAAAAAAAAATGGCGTGGAGTCCCCCCAAAAATCCATACCAGACCCTTATCCGAGCACGCAACCTGGCCGGCCGCAGGGGAAGAGGGGGGGACGAGAGAGCGGCCCCCCCTCCCTCCTGAACCGTACCAGGCCACATGCCCTCAACATGGGGAGAATGTCCCCATGTTGATGGGGACAAGGGCCTCATCCCCACAACCCTTGCGCGGTGGTTGTGGGGGTCTGCGGGTGGGGGGCTTATAGGAATCTGGAGGACCCCTTTAACAAAGGGGACCCCCAGATCCCGCCCCCCCTATGTGAATTGGTAAGGGGTACATTGTACCCCTACCATTTCACGAAGAAAGCGTAAAAAAATGTAAAAAAAACACACAAACACTTTGAAAAAGTCCTTTATTAAAAAAAAAAAAAAAAAAAAACATTCCAGCGATGAAATTCAGTGTCCCACGGCGATCCCGATGTCCAGCGCCGTCCGTCATTGGTTTTGCCTGAGCGGACCTGATGGGGAACTTCCTCCTCAGTGTTTTAAATGTATAGACCCGCCCCTTCTAAAGTTCCCCATCAGGTCCGCATGTATTACCAAAGTGAGAGAAGTTCCCCATCAGGTCCGCCCCCTCGGTATGTCGGACCCGCCTGGACGGATGGCGCTGGACATCGGATCGCCGCGGGACACTGGATTTCATCGCTGGAATGTTTTTTTAATTTTTTTTTAATAAAGGACTTTTTCAAGGTGTTTGTGTGTTTTTTTTTTACATTTTTTTACGCTTTCTTCGTGAAATGGTAGGGGTACAATGTACCCCTTACCAATTCACATAGGGGGGGGGCCGGGATCTGGGGGTCCCGTTTGTTAAAGGGCAAGGGTTGTGGGGATAAGGCCCTTGTCCCCATCAACATGGGGACATCCTCCCCATGTTGAGGGCATGTGGCCTGGTACGGTTCAGGAGGGAGGGGGGGCCGCTCTCTCGTCCCCCCCTCTTCCCCTGCGGCCGGCCAGGTTGCGTGCTCGGATAAGGATCTGGTATGGATTTTTGGGGGGACTCCACGCCATTTTTTTTTTAATTTGGGGTGGAGTTCCCCTTAAAATCCATGCCAGATCTGAAGGGCCTGGTATGGATATTTGGGGGAACCCCACGCCATTTTTTTAAAAATTTTCGGCGGGGTTCCCCTTAATATCCATTCCAGACCTGAAGGGCCTGGTAATTGAATTCTGGGGGACCCCTACGCTTTTTTTTTTTTTTGTTCAATGACTTTTGTATGTATTGCCGGGAGCCGACAATTCATTGATAGCCGCGAGTGAGTTTTAAATGACTTTTTTTCCTTCAAAAATGACACTTTGTGCAGGGACAGTTCTAAGCACGGGAAACATGCGCCACTTTACATGCATATCATATACACCCCCCAGGTACTAAATTTAAAGGAATATTTCACTTTTATTTTTTCATTTTAAGCATTATTAAAATCACCGCTCCCGAAAAAACGGCCGTTTTAAAAACTTATTTTTGCATTGATACATGTCCCCTGGGGCAGGACCCGGGTCCCCAAACACTTTTTAGGACAATAACTTGCATATAAGCCTTTATAATTAGCACTTTAGATTTCGAACGTTCAAGTCCATTGTATTTAATAGGGTTCTAAAGTTCACACAAACATTCTGTCTGTTCGCAGGTTCTGGTGCGAACCGAACAGGGGGGTGTTCGGCTCATCCCTGCTCTACACCTTGGTGGCGGGATCTTTTTCTAAGCATTGGATGGTTATCCCCATGTTCAACATCGGATACCTGCACTCTGTAGAACTTTTTATCATCTTTGAATAGAGGAGAAGATTTATTCATTTTTTGTCACAGACACATATGAACTATGATGTGTTTCATTTATTTGTAGTATTCACACAGTTTTTTTAATTCTTTTTCTTCTTGTCAATTATTTCACTATATGGTCATATATAGTTTTATTTATCCAGCGCTACACCTTTTGTATATTTATTTGTTTTTTTGGTGTTTAGCAGCAGGTCTTCCTTTTGTGATTTATTTATTCATTTACTATACTTAATAATTACTTTGCACCTAGCGCAAATTTTTCTTTTTATAACCATACTAATGGCCTGCAGTGAGATGTAGCTGCACAAAGCTGGGATGTGTATATATATATATATATATATATATATATATATATATATATATACTGATTATACTGCAGCTAGCAGAATCAACTGCCTGCCTGTAGTATTATTAGTAAGAGAACACCAGCAATTGTCTTCAGTTATCTTTAGTTGCACACTGTGCAGAGGACACTGTACAATAACTGAAAATACTGCAGCTCCCTGCCTGTGGTATTAGTATGAGAACACCAGCAATTGTAATCAGGTAGCTTTAGGTGCACACTGTGCAACGGACACAGTACACTAACTGAAAATACTTGCAGCTCCCTGCCTGTGGTATTAGTATGAGAACACCAGCAATTGTATCAGGTAGCTTTAGGTGCACACTGTGCAAAGGACACAGTACACTAACTAAAAATACTTGCAGCTCCCTGACTGTGGTATTAGTATGAGAACACCAGCAAGTGTATTCAGGTAGCTTTAGGTGCACACTGTGCAAAGGTCACAGTACACTAACTGAAAATACTTAGAGCCCCATGCCTGTGGTATTAGTATGAGAACACCAGCAATTTTAGTCAGGTAGCTTTAGGTGTACACTGTGCAAAGGACACAGTACACTAACTGAAATTACTTGCAGCTCCCTGACTGTGGTATTAGTATGAGAACACCAGCAATTGTCTTCAGATGGCTTTAGGTGCACACTGTGCAAAGGACACGCTACATTAACTGAAAAATACTGCAGCTCCCTGCCTGTGATATTAGTATGAGAACACCAGCAATTGTATTCAGGTAGCTTTAGGTGCACACTGTGCAAAGGACACAGTACACTAACTGAAAATACTTAGAGCTCCATGCCTGTGGTATTAGTATGAGAGCACCAGCAATTGTATTCAGGAAGCTTTAGGAGCACACTGTGCAAAGGACACAGTACACTAACTGAAAATACTTGCAGCTCCCTGCCTGTGGTATTAGTATGAGAACACCAGCAATTGTATTCAGGTAGCTTTAGGTGCACACTGTGCAAAGGACACAGTACACTAACTGAAAATACTTGCAGCTCCCTGCCTGTGGTATTAGTATGAGAACACCAGCAATTGAATTCAGGTAGCTTTAGGTGCACACTGTTCAAAGGACACAGTACACTAACTGAAAATACTTGCAGCTCCCTGCCTTTGGTATTAGTATGAAAACACCAGCAATTGTCTTCAGGTAGCTTTAGGTGCACACTGTGCAGAGGACACAGTACACTAACTGAAAATACTGCAGCTCCCTGCCTGTGGTATTAGTATGAGAATACCAGCAATTGTATTGTGGTAGCTTTAGGTGCACACTGTGCAAAGGACACAGTACACTAACTGAAAATACTTGCAGCTCCCTGCCTGTGGTATTAGTATGAGAACACCAGCAATTGAATTCAGGTAGCTTTAGGTGCACGCTGTGCAGGGGACACAGTACACTAACTGAAAATACTTGCAGCTCTCTGCCTGTGGTATTAGTATGAGAACACCAGCAATTGTATCAGGTAGCTTTAGGTGCACACTGTGCAAAGGACACAGTACACTAACTGAAAATACTTGCAGCTCCCTGCCTGTGGTATTAGTATGAGAACACCAGCAATTGTATTCAGGTAGCTTTAGGTGCACACTGTGCAAAGGACACAGTACACTAACTGAAAATACTTGCAGCTCCCTGACTGTGGTATTAGTATGAGAACACCAGCAATTGTCATCAGGTAGCTTTAGGTGCACACTGTGCAGAGGACACACTACACTAATTGAAAAATACTGCAGTTCCCTGCCTGTGGTATTAGTATGAGAACACCAGCAATTGTATTCAGGTAGCTTTAGGTGCACACTGTGCAAAGGACACAGTACACTAACTGAAAATACTTGCAGCTCCATGCCTGTGGTATTAGTATGAGACCACCAGCAATTGTATTCAGGTAGCTTTAGGTGCACACTGTGCAAAGGACACAGTACACTAACTGAAACTACTTGCAGCTCCCTGCCTGTGGTATTAGTATGAGAACACCAGCAATTGTATTCAGGTAGCTTTAGGTGCACACTGTGCAAAGGACACAGTACACTAACTGAAAATACTTGCAGCTCCCTGCCTGTGGTATTAGTATGAGAACACCAGCAATTGTCTTCAGGTAGCTTTAGGTGCACACTGTGCAAAGGACACAGTACACTAACTGAAAATACTTGCAACTCCCTGCCTGTGGTATTAGTATGAGAACACCAGCAATTGAATTCAGGTAGCCTTAGGTGCACACTGTTCAAAGGACACAGTACACTAACTGAAAATACTTGCAGCTCCCTGCCTGTGGTATTAGTATGAGAACACCGGCAAGTGTATTCAGGTAGCTTTAGGTGCACACGGTGCAAAGGACACAGTACACTAACTGAAAAATACTTGCAGCTCCCTGCCTGTGGTATTAGTATGAAAACACCAGCAATTGTCTTCATGTAGCTTTAGGTGCACACTGTGCAGAGGACACAGTACACTAACTGAAAATACTGCAGCTCCCTGCCTGTGGTATTAGTATGAAAACACCAGCAATTGTCTTCAGGTAGCTTTACGTGTACACTGTGCAGAGGACACAGTACACTAACTGAAAAATACTGCAGCTCCCTGCCTGTGGTATTAGTATGAGAACACCAGCAATTGTATTCAGGTAGCTTTAGGTGCACACTGTGCAAAGGACACAGTACACTAAGTGATAATACTTGCAGCTCCCTGCCTGTGGTATTAGTATGAGAACACCAGCAATTGTCTTCAGGTAGCTTTAGGTGCACACTGTGCAGAGGACACAGTACACTAACTGAAAATACTTGCAGCTCCCTGCCTGTGGTATTAGTATGAGAACACCAGCAATTGTATTCAGGTAGCTTTAGGTGCACACTGTGCAAAGGACACAGTACACTAACTGAAAATACTTGCAGCTCCCTGCCTGTGGTATTAGTATGAGAACACCAGCAAGTGTATTCAGGTAGCTTTAGGTGCACACTGTGCAGAGGACACCGTAGACTAACTGAAAATACATGCAGCTCCCTGCCTGTGGTATTAGTATGAGAACACCAGCAATTGTCTTCAGGTAGCTTTAGGTGCACACTGTGCAGAGGACACAGTACACTAACTGAAAAATACTGCAGCTTCCTGCCTGTGGTATTAGTATGAGAACACCAGAAATTGAATTCAGGTAGCTTTAGGTGCACACTGTGCAAAGGACACAGTACACTAACTGAAAATACTTGCAGCTCCCTGCCTGTGGTATTAGTATGAGAACACCAGCAATTGTATTCAGGTATCTTTAGGTGCACACTGTGCAAAGGACACAGTACACTAACTGAAAATACTTGCAGCTCCCTGCCTGTGGTATTAGTATGAGAACACCAGCAATTGTATTCAGGTAGCTTTATGTGCACACTGTGCAAAGGACACAGTACACTAACTGAAAATACTTGTAGCTCTTGGCCTGTGGTATTAGTATGAGAACACCAGCAATTGTCTTCAGGTAGCTTTAGGTGCACACTGTGCAGAGGACACAGTACACTAACTAAAAATACTACAGCTCCCTGCCTGTGGTATTAGTATGAGAACACCAGCAATTGTATTCAGGTAGCTTTAGGTGCACACTGTGCAAAGGAAACAGTACACTAACTGAAAATACTTGCAGCTCCCTGCCTGTGGTATTAGTATGAGAACACCAGCAATTGTATTCAGGTAGCTTTAGGTGCACACTGTGCAAAGGACACAGTACACTAACTGAAAATACTTGCAGCTCCCTGCCTGTGGTATTAGTATGAGAACACCAGCAATTGTCTTCAGGTAGCTTTATGTGCACACCGTGCAGAGGACACAGTACACTAACTGAAAATACTTGCAGCTCCCTGCCTGTGGTGTTAGTATGAGAACACCAGCAATTGTATTCAGGTAGCTTTAGGAGCACACTGTGCAAAGGACACAGTACACTAACTGAAAATACTTGAAGCTCCCTGCCTGTGGTATTAGTATGAGAACACCAGCAATTGAATTCAGGTAGCTTTAGGTGCACACTGTGCAGGGGACACAGTACACTAACTGAAAATACTTGCAGCTCCCTGCCTGTGGTATTAGTATGAGAACATCAGCAATTGTATTCAGGTAGCTTTAGGTGCACACTGTGCAGAGGACACCGTACAGTAACTGAAAATACTTGCAGCTCCCTGCCTGTGGTATTAGTATGAGAACACCAGCAATTGTATTCAGGTAGCTTTAGGTGCACACCATGCAAAGGACACAGTACACTAACTGAAAATACTTGCAGCTCCCTGCCTGTGGTATTGGATGAGAACACCAGCAATTGTATTCAGGTAGCTTTAGGTGCACACTGTGCAAAGAACACACTACACTAACTGAAAATACTTGCAGCTCCCTGCCTGTGGTATTAATATGAGAACACCAGCAATTGTCTTCAGGTAGCTTTAGGTGCACACTGTGCAAAGGACACAGTACACTAACTGAAAATACTGTAGCTTCCACAATCATCTGCCTGTCAGTATATTAGGAAGAGAATAACAGGAACGGATCTAGCTAAACTGAATACAGTATATATATATATATATATATATATATATATATACAACACCTGGGATTTATATATATCCTTTACACACTTTAACTGCAGCTAACTGACTCGCCTGCCTGCTCTATCTAACTCAAATGAAATGACACTATCTCTCTCTCTCTGTCTTTCTTTCACCACCGCTGTAATACACTACACAAGGCCGCCACGCAGGCGGCTTTATATAGTGTGGGGTGTGTACTAAACCCCCTGAGACATAATTGGCCAAAGCCACCCTGGCTTTGGCCAATTATGGCTCTCCATTCTTACCTCGCTGTGATTGGCCAAAGCATGCGGGTCATAGTGCATGCTTGGCCAATCATCAGCCAGCAATGCACTGCGATGCCGCAATGAATTATGAGCAGTGACGCGCCACTCGAATTTGGCGCGAACGGCCCATAATGTTCGAAATTCGACGAACGGTCGAACAGCCGATGTTCGAGTCGAACATGAGTTTGACTCGAACTCGAAGCTCATCCCTAATGGTGGGCATCATGCTTGCTGTGGATCACTGGATGATCTAATTGAATCTTTGGGGAACATTAATAACATATTTTAATTGTACTTTTATTGTAATGTAATTAAAGGACTTTTTAAAGGTGTGAATGTTTATTTACATTTAACTCTTTAGGAATGGGCAAAAGGTAGTATATCTTGGAGTCCTCTTAATATTACGGGGGCTTCCAGATACTTTATAAGTCCCTCCCATCATTCTTGGAGCATCATATGTGAGGCAGAGGGTCTTGTTTCTCAACATTGAGACAAGGTGCCTTTCAAGGGGGGTGGCTTTGTCACCCTAGCCTTCCAAGATACCCCCAATGTTGAAAGGTATGTGGCCTGGTCTGGTGCAGGAAGGGGGCTGCACATTTGCTCTACTACCTATCCTGACCATCCAGGCTGCATGACGGGATAAGGATCTAGATGAGGTTTTAAAGGATCTAGATGAGGTTTTAAGGGGAACTCCATGCCATTTCATTTTTAAGTGGCAATACACATTTTAAAAAATGTGGGAAAATTGTGTATGGGTTCCCCCCTAAAATTCCATCCAGACCCTTATACGGGCATTAAATTTGGTGGCCAGGAGAGTGCGGTCAACAAACACTTGTCCCCCCCTTCCTGAACGAGACCAAGCCACACACTTTTAAACATTGAGGGGGTACTTTGCAAGGGAGGGTTGTAAATTCCTGTGAACCCACAAACATCCTCAGCATTTAGTTCAATGTCACGTGGAAAATCTCACACAGGCTGTTCACTTGTGAAGGGTTTAGGCTAGTCATGATATGAGCAAATTTTATTTTCCTACAGAGAGCCTGCATCAGGTTGAACAAAAATGGTGGGCCCTGATCACTAAGAAGTTATACAGGAAATCCCATACTTATAAAGATTTGTGGACAGTGGATACTGAATAGTGCCACAGCCTCTTGGTATCTGCTACTCCACTGCTGCCAAGATAAATCATCTGCATGAACTGCTGGGGTGGCTTGTGTTCCAATGATATCCACCTCCACCCTTAAACAATTTGCCAATAATAGGCTAATATTTTAATAGAGCCCGGTGAACATGTCCTGCCTTGGTAACCAGCAAGTAAGTAACACAGGACCAGCTATATTTGGCTGCATTACACCTACACGTACTAGGTATATGTGCATGCAAGTTGGTTATACCTTCCATAGAGAACTATGCACCTCCAACTTACTTCACCACTGAGTGATTTGTGTACATTGAAAGAATTTTTACAAACTTTGTTGCAGATTCCTACCTTTTGTTATTTTGAAGGAATAGCTGTTTGTTTGTATGTGTCCATGTGCTTAGTCAATCTGTATAGGAGTGGTTTTATAATTATCTATCAGCTGCTGCTCCTGCAGGGCTCAAATGAGGAAAGCTGCTGGGTCTGCATCCCTTTAGACGTGTTTTACTTTTTGAGAGTATCACACCAAAATTGCCATTTTCAATGTAGGGGGTGCCAAAAATCTGATTTGTAACTTAGTGCAGACTTCTAGGAAAATCAGTAAGCCAATCACACAAGCAGGAAATGACATATCTGGGGGGTGTTCTGTACAATATCACTGTACAGAATGCCTCCAGGTAGCCTCATTGCATTGCATTTTACAGACAATTACAGCGCTTTAGATTGAAAAGGAAAGATCATTTTTAATAACATTCAATTATTTACATGCACATGAACTTTAATAGCATCCAAGTCTTAGTCCGTAGAATTCAATTTTGAGTTGGCACACCCTTTGAAGCTATAACAGCTTCAACTCTTATGGGAAGGCTGTCCACAAGGTTTAGAAGTGTGTCTATGGGAATGTTTGACCATTCTTCCAGATTCGCATTTGTGAGGTCAGGCACTAATGTTGGATGAGAAAGCCTGGCTCGCAGTCTCTGCTCTAATTTATCCCAAAGGTGTTCTATCAGGTTGAGGTGCAGGCCAGTTGAGTTCTTCCACCCCAAACTCGCTCTTCCATGTCTTCATTGACCTTGCTTTGTGCACTGGTCTAAATCATTTGATGGAGGGGGATTAGGATGTGGGGTTGTTTTTCAGGGGTTGGGCTTGGCCCCTTAGTTCCAGTGAAGGGAACTCTTAAGGCGTCAGCATAACAAGACATTTTGGACAGTTTCATGCTATTAACTTTGTGGGAACAGTTTGGGGATGGCCCCTGTCAACATGACTGTGCACCACTGTATAAAGCAAGGTCCATAAAGACCCAGATGAGCGAGTTTGGGGTGGAGGAACCTAACTGGCCTGCACAGAGTTTTGACCTTAACCCGATAGAACACCTTTGGGATGAATTAGAGTAGAGACTGCAAGCAAGGCATTCTCGTTCACATCAGTGCCTGACCTCACAAATGCGCTTCTGGAAGAATGGTCAAACATTCCCATAGACACACTCCTAAACCTTGTGGGCAGCCTTCCCAAAAGAGTTAAAGCTGTTATAGCAGAAAAGGGTGGGTCAAGACAATATTAAACCCTACGGACTAAGACTGGGATGCCATTAAAGTTCATGTGCGTGTGAAGGCAGGTGCCCCAATACTTGTCAATATAGTGTATATATATATATCTATCTATATATATAGATATATATATATTTATTTTTTTTTGCTATTTTTTTCCACGAAAATTGAATTACCCATTAGGTAAAATGTACTCAAAAATATTTAAAGCGTAATTCCACTTTTGTTGATAAAAAAAACATTCCCCCTGGGTGATCTATGTACATTGCAAGGATTATAACAACCTTTGTTGTAGATTCCTAGTTTTTGTTATTCTGAAGAAATCCATATGTGCTGAGTGGGTCTAATGGTAGTGGTTTCATAATTTTCAGTCAGCGGTGGCAGCTGCAGAGCACTAATGAGAAGATTTGCTAGGCCTGCATCCTTTTAGACATGTCCCTTTTGAAACTATCTCACCAAAAATGATATTTTTGTTGCAGGGGATGCCTGAAACCTGACTTGTGTCTTAGGTAGACTTCTGAGAAAACACAAGCAGGAAATTATGTTCCTGGGGAGTGGTCAGTACAATCTCTGTGTACAGAACAACTCCATGTAGCCATATTGCATTGCATCTATAGAAAATTACCATGGCTGCAGATTGAAAAGGAAAGGTAATTTTTAATAACATTCATTTACAATGTGACTTGTTTTGCAATTGTACACTCTATATTATTTTTTCTTTATTTGCTATTTCTTATCCCCACAAAAGTGGAGTTACCCCTTAAAAATTGCAGGTTACCATATTAACCACTTCAGCCCTGGAAGATTTGGCTGCTCAATGACCAGGCCATTTTTTGCGATATGGCACTGCGTCACTTTAACTGACAATTGCGCGGTCGTGCAACACTGTACCCAAACAAAATTGACGTCCTTTTTTTCCCACAAATAGAGCTTTCTTTTGGTGGTATTTGATCATCTCTGCGGTTTTTATTTTTTGCACTATATACAAAAAAAGAGGGACAATTTTCGAAATAAACAATATTTTGTACTTTTTGCTACAATAAATATCCCCATTTTTTTCTTAAAAAAATATTTTTTTTCCCTCAGTTTAGGCCGATGTGTTTTTTTCTACAGATTTTTGGTAATAAAAATCACAATAAGCGTGTATTGATTGGTTTGCGCAAAAGATATAGCGTCCACAAAATAGGGCATAGATTTATGACATTTGTATTATTATTATTTTTTTTACCAGTAATGGCGGCGATCTGCGATTTTCATTGGGACTGCAACATTATGGCGGACATATCAGACACTTTTGACACATTTTTGACAATTATGCAGCGATCAGTACTATAAAAATGCATTGATTACTGTTCAAATTTCACTGGCAGGGAAGAGGTTAATGCTAGGGGCGATCAAGGGGTTAACTGTGTTCCCTAGTGTGTGTTCTAACTGTGGGGGGGATGGAACTGACTATAGGCGATGACAGATTGTGGTTCCTAGCTATTAGGAATTCACAATCTGCCTCTTCTCTCCTCACAGAACAGGGATTATGTTTGTTTACACACACATGTCCCTGTTCTGCCTCTTGTGCCCGTGATTGCGCGTGGCTGGCGGTTATCGCGAAAACCGGCCATGAGCATCGGCACCCCCCACCTAGCACAGACAGGAGACTGATCTGACTGCCTTGTTACCAAATTTTGGAGAAAATAAGTGGTATTGTGTTTGGCCACACTTCTTTATCCTCTCATCAGACCTCAGGTTGTAAAGCCTAAACATTTTTTACCTTAATGCATTCCTTGCAATCCCTTTAATCACATTAACAAAATTTGCTTTAGATGGGATTTCAAGTGAAAGGCTGTTTCTTTAGGGCCTAGGGAGAAATTTGACATATGTGCAGTACTACTTCAGCCCCAACTCCTATGCCATGTCACCCACTGATACAGAATTGGGAGGGTGAAGCAGGCACCTTTAAAACCACCTTGTCAAACTTATTTAATAATAATGGTAACAATCTTTGATATAACAGACCTCATCTGTGTGCTTTTGTACAAAGAGAACCACTGGCAGCATGCAAACGGCTTCTTTCCTGGACCAATGATTTGTATGTTTTATATAAATATAATGCACATGTACAGTCATAAAACCAAATGATAGCATCAGTAACAAAACATTATTTTCTATTTTTATCTACATCTTTACAGTAAGTAGATAGCATACTTCAGTTTTAGCATAAAACTGAGTTGTTTGGGCATCAGGAAACTTTTAAGATCAAACCACTTTTTAGAAATAGGGAGGATAAGATTAATCAGCTTGTACGCTGTGAATATGATTGTTATAAACAAATTTTACAGCCTAAATAGGAAAATGTGAATAGAGACTTTGCTTCTTTTATGCAATCCATTTTTTGTCTACAACATCTATGATTAAATCACTTGATTATCTGTAAAATTCCTTTTTTAAGTGCTGCTCACAAAAGTAGATACTAAACTGAATTATTACTTAATAAATTATGCTCTTCTCAAGGTTTAGAGCAATGCATTTATGACTTCCAGATCTAATGTAAATATCTATAAAGAATAGGAAAACAGTTAAGGTGATATAGTGCTATGGTGACCAAGTTAGGTATATTTTTCTGGATATATATTATAGGGGCACATTATATTACATACTTTCCCATGCAGTTACTAGTTTAAATTATTATTTATTATTTAGTTTGCACAAAAGGAATTGATTTGCCGTAAAGAAACAGAATTCACATAGCTATTCCTAAGGTTATTGTTTTGTCAACTAGTGAAGACCTGTACATACAAATGTGAAAGTGTGATGCTCCATATATTTTCATGATGCCTATAAAGTGTTTCTTAAGTTCTGGGGCATGAACAAAATATTGATTAAGTACAAATAACCACTTCAAGGAATGCATTGTGTTTTTGTATACAGTACATTTTATTTATACCAAGGTGTTTTTCTGTAGGGGTAATATGTGACCCATCCTCCAAAGAGGCAGTGTGGTGAAATAGCAGGCCTACAAAGGAGAGGAGAAGATCTAAAGCCTAGTACACACGGGTCAAATGTCTGCTGGCTGACCGACATTCGGCCCTTGTGTACGGCAGCCTGTCCAACAGAAGCCGGCTAAACGCCTGGCTTCTGTTGAAGGAGCATGCCAAAAAAACATCTGTCAATGACTGCGAACACTGATCGGTGTGTTCTGGCGGAGAGAAGTCCCCCTGTCAGGACACAATAGCTTAGCAGAGAAATTGCTGTACTAACATTACAGAGGTAGTACAGTGAGCTCCTCAGTTTTGTTTTTCGTTGAGCCTGCTAGATTGAATGAAAAGAAACTGATAGTGTGTTCCAGGCTTTGCAAACATAGAGCTTGCACATGGATAAGACTCAGGGGTCTGATAGAAAAACAGAATAGCATCAAAGCATGGCAAAAGTTACGTGAGTATCAGTGGGTGAGCTTTCACAAGAACCTGAATGGGCAGACGGACCTGTTCTCTTTCACTGGTTTGCTGAAAAAAAGTCTGTTGCTTACAAATGTCTATTAAATGTAGCTCAAATTACACATACGGATGTCTGAAAAAGTCAGAGAAGATACTAATCTATCTGTCCCCTGCTTTGTTTTAAAAAGAGATTAAAAGGCCACCATTGTTTTCTCTCGTTAAAAACCCCAGAATGGATTTTAAAACAGTGTTATAGGACTACCCAATATAACATGGTTGTTTCCAAAATAAAGATTTAATTAAAAAAATGTAAAATTTTTGGGATTTTCGAACAAAGATTTTAAATATCATAATTCAGTTTCCCTTTAACCACTTGCCGACCAGCCGCCGCAGTTTTACTGCGGCAACATGGCACGGCTGGGCGAAACTGCGTTATGTTACGTTACTGCGCCCTGTGGCCACTAGGGGCGCACGCCCGCTGCTCGCCCCTGGAGCTGACGCGAGTGCCCGGCGGGCGCGATGACCGCCGGGCACCTGCGATCGCTCGTGACACAGCGAGAACCGGGATCTGTGTGTGTAAACACACAGATCCCGGTTCTCTCAAGGGAGAAATGACTGATCGTCTGTTCATACAAATTTTGAACAGCGATCTGTCATTTCCCCTATTCAGTCCCAGCCCCCTTCATTTAGAACACACATTAGGGAACACATTTAACCCCTTGATCGCCCCCTAGTGTTAACCCCTTCCCTGCCAGTGATATTTTTACAGTAATCATAGCACTGATCGCTGTAAAATTGTCAATGGTCCCAAAAATGTGTCAAAAGTGTCTGATGCGTCCGCCATAATGTCGCAGTCCCAATAAAAATTGCAGATCGCTGCCATTACTAGTAAAAAAATAAATAATAAAAATGCCATAATTCTATCCCCTATTTTGTAGATGCTATAATTTTTGTGCAAACCAATCAATACAAGCTTTTTGCAAACATTTTTTTACCAAAAATATGTAGAAGAATATATATCAGCCTAAACTGAGGAATAAATATTTTTTTTGAAAAAAAATTGGGATATTTATTATAGCCAAATGTAAAAGATTTGGTGGCTGATTTATGAACCGTTTGCACCATTAGTTGCGGCTCATCGCCGTGCGCAACGCAGTTTTGTCATTTACGAAGGGAGGAGGCGCTCAGTGCGCCAATATGGACCTGGCGCATGGCATCTTCAAATCAAAATTAAAATAAGCTGGAAGTGCCAATATAATGGGGTTATGTGGGGTGATGTGAGGAAGTATAGTGACAACTGCCCAAGTAACAAATATGCCCAAAATAGAAGGAGAAAGTAACTTTTTTTGAACCAGCCTGCTGCAAAAAAAATTATGCGTGGGGGTCCCCCAAAATTCCATTACCAGGCCCTTCAGGTCTGGTATGGATATTAAGGGGAACTCCGCGCCATATTTAAAAAGAAAATGGCTTGGGGGTTCCCCTCAAAATCTGTACCAGGCCCTTCAGGTCTGGTATGGATTTAAAGGGGAATCCCGTGCCAAACTTAAAAAAAATCGTGTGGGGTCCCCCCCTAAAAACCCACACCAGACCCTTATCCGAGCACGCAACCTGGCAGGCCGCAGGAAAAGAGGGGGGGACAAGAGAGCACCCCCCTCCTGAACCGTACCAGGCCACATGCCCTCAACATGGGGAGGATGCTTTGGGGTCTGGACCCCAAAGCACCATGTCCCCATGTTGATGGGGACAAGGGCCTCATCCCTACAACCCTTGCCCGGTGGTTGTGGGGGTCTGCGGGCGAGGGGCTTATCGGAATCTGGAAGCCCCCTTTAACAAAGGGGACCCCCAGATCCCACCCCCCTGTGTGAAATGGTAATGGGGTACAAATGTACCCCTACCATTTCACAAAAAAAGTGTCAAAAATTTTAAAAATGACAATAGCCGGTTTTTGACAATTCCTTAATTAACCACTTGCTTACTGGGCACATAAACCCCCTTCCTGCCCAGGCGAAATTTCAGCTTTCGGCACTGTCATGCTTTGAATGACAATTGCGCGGTCGTGCGACGTGGCTCCCAAACAAAATTGACATCCTTTTTTTCCCACAAATAGAGCTTTCTTTTGGTGGTATTTGATCACCTCTGCGGTTTTTATTTTTTGCGCTATAAACCAAAAAAGAGCGACAATTTTGAAAAAAAAACACAATATTTTTTGATTTTTGCTATAATAAATATCCCAATTTTAAAAAGAAAAACTATTTTTTTTCTCAGTTTAGGCCGATACGTATTCTTCTACATATTTTTGGTTAAAAAAAATCCCAATAAGCATATATTGATTGGTTTGCGCAAAAGTTATAGCGTCTACAAAATAGGGGATAGAATTCTGACATTTTTTTTATTAATATTTTTTTTACTAGTAATGGCGGCGATCTGCGATTTTTGTCAGGACTGCGATATTGCGGCGGACACATCGGACACTTTGACACATTTTTGGGACCATTCACATTTATACAGCGATTAGTGTTATAAAACTGCACTGATTACTGTATAAATGTGACTGGCAGGGAAGGGGTTAAATCTGTGCCCTATGAGTGATTGCTACTGTGGGGGGAGGGGACTGACTGGGGGAGGTGACCGATCTGTGTCCCTATGTACAAGGGACACAGCATCGGTCTCCTCTCTCCCTGACAGGACATGGATCTGTGTGTTTATACACACAGATCCATGTCCTTGTCCGTGTACCGGCTGATTGCGGGTACCTGGTGGACATCGCGGCCGCCAGGCACGTGCATCGGCATCTCAGTGATGCGCCGGGCACGCGCACGCTCCGCCGGCGATGCTCACGCGCCTCCCAGTGGCTAGTATAATGACGGCCTCCCGGCATTTTAGAACCACTTTGCGGCCGTCATTTGTCGTATGACGGGCGCGAAGTGGTGAATGTCTTCACCTTTCCCCGCTTCTTCTTCCATCTTCTATCTTCTTCTTGTGGTGTGAAATGGACCTTAAGCAATTTGTTATATTTAAAGGCACTTCTCCTTGTTTCGTTTTTGGTGTTGTCCAAATTGGTGACATTGATATATGTCCCTTAGGGTGGGACCTGGGCCCCCATACCCATTTTAAGGCCAATAACTAGAAGATAAGCCAGCCAAGTGGGGACTAGCAAAATTAACAAGTCAGTTCTCATAGACTGTAATGGTATTTGTTGTATAACTTTTGCCCATGTTGGGTTCTTTGTTTGCCCCCCGGACCAGGGAGGGGTTTGTCCCATCTCTAATTTAGTAGCATGCTGGATAATGTGCTTAATTTTGGACAGGGGGGTGGCTTATTTTCTGCTAGCTGCATTTGTGTTGGTCTGAGCATGCTCAGGGACATTTTTTTTGGTGCTTTTTGTGTGTGAACAGCACCTGGATGTTTCCGGGCATGCTCAGAGAGGGTGTTTTTTGGGTTAGTAATTGAAGGACATCCTTAACAGGTGTACCCACTTTGAAGTTCAGTCTCTACATTGAGTAAACTTGCATTTTGGGTGTTTCATGGACTGTGCATGTGTTTTCAATTGCCTCATTAGCACACAAACCTATGTTATATAAAGCTTGCAGATAGCATTCTCTCCCTTGCCCTGAAAAGAGGCAAGATTGTGTGTGTGTGGCCGGCCAGCAAAAAGTACATTTTGGTGTCCTTATCGAGTTTGTAACACATGTATTTTATTTGTTATGTCTTTGCAAAACAGATGTTTGTTTTACTTTTGTTGATTGTATTTTTTTGTGTGGGGCATATGTTCCCCAGAAATATTTTTGATGTTGTTAATGTGTGTCGTTTGTTTACTTTGATTTAAATGTCTGTGCTGCATTATTTTGCTAAATCTTTCTCAAGATGTTGTGAGTCACTAATGTTTTAAATTTACATACATGTTTTTTTTTTGCTTCCCTTTGTTTTTTACAAGTCCTGTTTTGTTGACCAATACAATTTGACGCAAAGTTTGGTGTTTGTTTTTGGTTTTCTATGCAACAAATGTGACAGCTGTAGCTTAACTATGCTGATTGGCATGTCAAAACAAAACAGGTGTGATTTGTGTAACCTGGTGCTTTCATGGTAGCATATGCATGGATTGTGTGCTGCCATGGATAGTCACCAGTAAATGAAAAATACAGAGCGGTAAGTATTCAATTTTCCTTTTTACTGCAGTGGTTCTCAGCCTCAGTCCTCAAGTACCCCCAACAGGACATGTTTTGTGAATTTATCTTATCGAGAATTGCTGTCCAAAATACCAAACCATTGACTGTGATTTAAAGCACATGTGCAAGATAAAGGAAAACCTGCAAACATGGCCTGTTGGCGGTACTTGAGAAGCACTGATTTAGCGCACTGCACTTAAAAATAGCTCAAGGCAATACTATTCTAATTGTGGGCATTTTGAGGGAAACCAAGAAAGTGTTAGAACCTCAAGTACCCCCAACAGGACATGTTTTGTGAATTTATCTTATCGAGAATTGCTGTCCAAAATACCAAACCATTGACTGTGATTTAAAGCACATGTACAAGATGAAGGAAAACCTGCAAACATGGCCTGTTGGGGGTACTTGAGAAGCACTGATTTAGAGCACTTCAATTAAAAATAGTTCAAAGCAATACTATTCTAATTGTGGGCATTTTAGGGAAACCAAGAAAGTGTTAGAACCCCTGCGGGTTTTTTTACGTTGGGCTTTGTGTCCCTTTTAGTAAAATTGGCTTCACTTCCTGTCACCTAGCTAAACAGGAAGTGAAGGTAAAACCCTACCAAAGTCTTTTCTTGGGGACACACAGATCAATCTAACTAGTGTCCCCATTAAGCAAATTGCACTCTAGCACTTTGTTGTGTACACCCCAAATCATTAGCTAGTTTGGGGTTTAGTAAAGTCAAATTCACTCTGCAGTACAAGTGTAGTTGCTGAAAATCTGAGGGGAAGCACTGGTGATTTTAACATCCAATCATGTAGAAGCAAAGATGGTGTTTTTTTTAGTTTCTTTGCATGTCCCCCTCGGATATCCAGCAAGTGCACTTGTAGTGCAAAGTGGATTTGCCTTTAATAAATAAACCCCAAAGTCCAAGATACCTAATAATTTGGGATGTACCCAGCAAAATGCTGGAGTACAATGTACATAATGTGGAAACTATTTATATTGACTTGTGTGTCCCCAAGGAAAGACATTGGTAGGGATTTACCCTCACTTCCTGTGTGGCTATGTGACAGGGAGTGAATCATTTGGAAGGATAAAGTGGCCAAATTTGGGAGTTGTCTTCACCCTATCAGGGGTGCAGACATCCCCAAAAACTGTCCAGACTTCTAATCCATCTGCACTCTATCCTCAAGCAAAAATAAGAAAGGATTTCATTTAGTTTAACTTTGCAAAGACACATTCCTAAGTTCA
This sequence comes from Rana muscosa, assembly GCA_029206835.1. NCBI lineage: Eukaryota > Metazoa > Chordata > Amphibia > Anura > Ranidae > Rana > Rana muscosa. Next base: position 622,049,708 of record CM055122.1, on the reverse strand, counting down.
ATTGTGATGCATGTCAATGGCCCATTTAGACCCTCTTTAACCACTTGAGATCAGCGCTATAGCTGATCGTCGGCCACAGCACGGTCCTCAATTGCCGGGAGTCCGTCAATAGACATCCTCCCCTTCGCGTGTGCGCTGTGGTCACGAGTCACTGAGACTCGGGTGATCAAAGATCCAAGTAAAGGGCCGATCCCTGCCCCTTACTACTTGATCAGCTGTCAGCCAATGACAGCTGTTCACGTGATGTAAACAAAAGCTTGGTAATCGTTTCTGTTTTCTCCTTGCGCTGACAGCGTGAGCATAAAAAAAAGACAATCACCGGCTTATGTGCAAAAGACATCAGGTCCGAAGAGGAAGAGGCAATTCTGTGTCATCTGTGACAATCAGTAGCCCCTGCCAGTGCCATCTATCAATGTCCACCACTGGTGCCAATCAGTGCCACCTAGCAGTGCTGCCTATCAGTGCCCATCACTGCCAACTATCATTGCCCATCACTGCCAACTATCATTGCCACCTAGCAGTGCCACTTCTCAGTGCCCACCAGTGCCAACTAGCAATGCCACCTCTCAGTGCCCACCCTTGACGCCTTATCGGTGCCCATCAGTGCAGCCCATCGGTGCCCATCAGTGCAGTCTCATCAGTGTACATCAATGAAGGAGAAAAATTACCTTTTTTCTAAATTTACGAACTAAATATTAAAATATCCTATTCAGTTTTTGTATTTATAGAAAAAAAGAAAAAACAAACACAGAGGTGATCAAATAGCACCAAAAGAAAGCTCTATTTGTGTGAAAAAAATAAAAATAAAAAATCATTTGGTTACAGTGTTGTATGACCGCGCAGTTGTCATTCAAAGTGCCTCAGCGCTGAAAGTTGAAAATTGGTCTGGGCAGGAAGGGGGTTTAAGTGCCCAGTAAGCAAGTGCTTAATATAAGGCTACATGCACACGGACGTTTTTACAGCCGCTTGTTTGAGCTTTTTTTGCAGCTTAAAGTGATTGTAAACCCACTTATGCAACTTGCACCTACAGGTAAGCCTTAGGCTTACCTGTAGGTGCAAGAAATATCTCTTAAACCTACACGATTTAGGAGATATTTGCAAAAAAGATATACACCAAAGTCAGAAGAGACCCCCGAAGTTGGAAGAAGACCCCCGAAGTTGAAAGAAGACCCCCGGAGCTGCCTAATAAATTACTTTAAAAACCTATGTAGTGTGTTTTTTTTTCCACCAGGTGAATGGGTAGGGGTACGATGTACCCCATACTCATTCACATAGGGTAGGGGGCCGGGATCTGGAGGCCCCTTTATTAAAAGGGGCTCGCAGATTCCGATAAGCACCCCGCCCACAGACCCCGACAACCAACGGCCAGGGTTTTCGGGAAGAGGCCTCTGCCCCAAAGCACCAACCCCCCCATGTTGAGGGCATGCGGCCTGGTACGGTTCAGGAGGGGGGGTGCTCGCTCGTGCCCACCCCCCTTCCTGACTGGCCGGGCTGCGTGATCAGATAAGGGTCTGGTATGGATTTTGGGGGGACCTCCACGCCGTTTTTTCGGCGTAGGGGGTTCCCCTTGAAATCCGTACCACTCCGAAGGATCTGGTATGCTCTTGGAGGGGAACCCATGCCGTTTTTATTTTTAAATTTGGCGTAGAGTTCCCCCTCATGAATCATACCAAATACAGGGGACAGTGAGTGCAAGGTGTACAGTACCCTGTCGCCGAGAACCAGCGCGATGGGATCGTGCTGTCAACATTCTCGCGGGCAGGTACTGGCAAAGAAGCCTGTCCTGGAGGCGACTTCAAGTCGCTCCAATTGGCGCTGTGGTTCACGCTCAAGTCGTGTCCAAGTTGCCTTGCAAAGTCGCGCTGCCCCTATGTGAACCGGCACACGAGTCGCCCCACAAGTCGGATCATCTTGATCCGACTTCTGGTGCAACCTCTATTCAAATCAATAGGCTCCCATAGGGAACCATTGCTTTTGAATGGAGACAGAGAAACGCGCTGATATATTTACTATCACATTGCGTGTCGTCGTGCGCCGGTTCACACACCCAATTAATGATTTATCCAGCACACCAATTAAGGTATGAACCGGGGCAGCGCAGTGTTCTTAGTAAATTGATGCTGTACTTTTGTTTATAGCGCAAAAAATTAAAACGCAGAGGTGATCAAATACCACCAAAAGAAAGCTCTATTTGTGTGAAAGAAATTACGCAAATTTTGTTTGGGTAAAGCGTTGCATGACCGCGCAATTGTCAGTTAAAGCGACGCAGTGTCGAATCGCAAAAAGTGCTCTGGTCTGAAAGGGGGTAAAATCTTCCGGGGCTGAAGTTAATGCATTGAACCCTGGTAAAACAATGACCAGAGCTACGTTGGCCATAACTTTCTTCATCCAGCGGTTGTAGGGAAGACCATAAAAAATTATTTTCACCTAATTCAAAGAGTTTTGTTGGGCCTAATGCTGTATATAAAAAGTGTAATCACCCCTAAATAATTTTTAATATGCAGGGCAAATTGAAGGTTGGAAAAACTCAAATAATAATTTTCCTGTTTCTTAGCTAAAGTAAACTGAAACCCTTTTTCTTAGATGCTAATTCAAGGAAAGAGGGTTAAGGCACAGGATAAGAGATATTGACAGGTCTTTAGGAAATACACATGGGCACAGATATAGCTGGTAATTTACACATTTGTACAAATGTATGTTTTTTTGCACAGGTTGTGTTGAGCAGTAGTTTGTTGATTCAATAAACCTTTGATCTGCATTCACATTCCGGGTCAACTTGCTTATAGGCAATGCAGAAGAAAGGGCCTTTAAGTTGAAACTAGTAATCTTCACTCTTCAGACAGTATTTAAGGTTTTAGATCCTGGCAATGTTCACTGGCAGTAGCTTTTACCTAGTTCTCCACGACACTCTTCAACTGTGAAGCTTTCACCCCTTCAATCCAGACAGTCTAGAATTTCTAGGCCTCTGACACAGGATTCTCTTCTTGCACTCGTAGAAATCATCCTTGTTGCTAGATATCCAGTGATGAAACCCAATTCTGTTGCCAGCTGTTGATCTAGGTATTTTTTGTATATTTAATTTAATTTTATTATTATTTTTTACACACACTTTTTTTTTTTTAATTATGTATCTCTTTCCTCCATTCACAGAGAGAACACAGGGGTGGGCTTCACAGTGACTGATCACTGTGATAGTCAGTCAGAGGCTATCACAGCGATTAGGTGACCTGGAATGGGGATATTTGTGTTATGTCGGTATTAAGGGGTTAAGGCGCCAAGGAAAGGGGGAGGGGTGTCCCATAGAGTTTTTCCCTCTAGCTATTATGCCCTTAAAGTGAGTGCAAAGGGTCCAGTGTTTTTACCTAAAATAATTAAGAGATTTAAAATGACCTGCTCTGTCCACTGGTATTGCACAGAATGTCCCAGAACCTCCTCTTCTGGAGGTCTGACCTGAGCCTAGTAGCTCTCCCCCACCTTGTGTTCTTATGCCCCAGGTTGGCATGGGAAAGAGGCACTATTTTACAGGCAGACTAAGGGGACCCCCCAGGCACGATATTTAAAGGAATATTTCATTTTTATTGATTCACTTTAAGCATTACTAAAATCACTGCTCCTGAAACAACGTCAGTTTTAAAACTTTCTTTTGCATTGATACATGTCCCCTGGGGCAGAGCCCGGGTCTCCATACACTTTTTATGGCAATAACTTGCATATAAGCCTTTAAAATTAGCACTTTTGATTTTTCATGATCGCGTTCCATAGACTTTAACGGTGTTCGCACAAATTTTTTACCTGTTCGCATGTTCTGCTGCGAACCAAACCAGGGGTGTTCAGCTCATCGCTACTGATAAATCAATTCTTGTGCCATTTGTGTTAGTGGCACTCTGCCTCCATCCTGGACACATGGCCACCATAGGTACAGCATGGGATTTGACATGGGTCAGACCTCACACCTTGATTTCAGAGTGACCAGCGGGGACCCCCAGATCTCTTAAAGGGAAACACACACAACTTTGAGATCGTATTGGAGTGTCGGTTTTGAAGTTCCAAACACCACCATTTCATAGTATTGGGAAGAAGAGTGGGAAAGGAGCAACATTAAGGTTAACCCTGTCAAGGGAAAGCTCCAAACTGACCTGCTAATCTATTAGGTCAATTCCTACAGGTGAGAGCAATATATGTATGGTGGTTTGACTCTGTAACAGTCTAAAGTGACACAAGAATTGATCTAACAGCAGGGACACATGTGGAATTGGATAAACATGTGGTGTACATCTAAAGTGTAACATTTTATTTAAAGACATAGAGACGTTTTGGTTGATAGAAGAAAAAGTTTATTTGTTGTTGTATTGTTTATTTATAATTTTGATATAATGTTTTATGCACATATTTTCATCGTATTAAGATAGCACAGGTAATGTAGCGCAGCATTGGTATATGTTTAATTTTTATTTTGTGACACTGTGGGAACACAAGTAAATGCCAGCAGCAACCTATAGAGCACTGGTTTTGTATGTATTCACATATATTCTGGATTTTTGATTTGTGGTGCAAATTACAGAAGGTAGCGCTGGGGTTTTCTCTCTAGCATTTTACATTGGAACATGAAAGTGTTTGCATGGCCCTATGCATTTTTGTATATGCTAATAAATAGGGATGAGCTCGGTGTTCGAGTCGAACATACGTTCGACTCGAACATCGGCTGTTCGATCGTTCGCCGAACAACGAACGATTTGGGCCGTTCGCGCCTAATTCGCGGCCCACAATGCACTACGCCATCGCAGTGTCATCCAGGCGCTGTGATTGGCCAAGCATGCACTGTGACCCTGCATGCTTGGCCAATCACAGCGCCGGCAGCGAGGAGAGCAATGATTGGCCACAGGCAGGATGCCTGTGGCCAATTATTGCTGAGGGTGTTTAGTACACGCCCCACACTATAAAAGGCCGCCAGCACGGCGGCCTAGTGTAGTGTGTTCCGGAGCAGGGAAAGAGAAGCATAGGCAGGGACAGTGACATTTTTTTTTCTTGCTTAACCTGGATTCCTTTAGTTTAGGGAAAGAGAAGGATAGGTAGGGAGAGTGTCAGTCTGTTTTACTGTGCTAATCCTTGTTTGTAGGGACAGGGAAGGACAGTGAGGGAAATTCTCCTTGTGCTATACTGTGCTAAAGCATTCATCATCAACCATCTTTAAAAAAACATTTTTATAGGGACAGAAAACTACAGGTAGGGAGAGTGTCAGTGTGTTTTACTGTGCTAATCCTTGTTTGTAGGGACAGGGAAGGACTGTGAGGGAAATTCTCCTTGTGCTATACTGTGCTAAAGCATTCATCATCAACCATCTTTAAAAAAACATTTTTTATAGGGACAGAAAACTATAGGTAGGGAGAGTGTCAGTGTGTTTTACTGTGCTAATCCTTGTTTGTAGGGACAGGGAAGGACAGTGAGGGAAATTCCCCTTGTGCTATACTGTGCTAAAGCATTCATCATCAACCATCTTTAAAAAAACATTTTTTATAGGGACAGAAAACTATAGGTAGGGAGAGTGTCAGTGTGTTTTACTGTGCTAATCCTTGTTTGTAGGGACAGGGAAGGACAGTGAGGGAAATTCTCCTTGTGCTATACTGTGCTAAAGCATTCATCATCAACCATCTTTAAAAAAACATTTTTTATAGGGACAGAAAACTATAGGTAGGGAGAGTGTCAGTGTGTTTTACTGTGCTAATCCTTGTTTGTAGGGACAGGGAAGGACAGTGAGGGAAATTCTCCTTGTGCTATACTGTGCTAAAGAATTCATCATCAACCATCTTAAAAAAAACATTTTTTATAGGGACAGAAAACTACAGGTAGGGAGAGTGTCAGTGTGTTTTACTGTGCTAATCCTTGTTTGTAGGGACAGGGAAGGACAGTGAGGGAAATTCTCCTTGTGCTATACTGTGCTAAAGCATTCATCATCAACCATCTTTAAAAAAACATTTTTTATAGGGACAGAAAACTACAGGTAGGGAGAGTGTCAGTGTGTTTTACTGTGCTAATCCTTGTTTGTAGGGACAGGGAAGGACAGTGAGGGAAATTCTCCTTGTGCTATACTGTGCTAAAGCATTCATCATCAACCATCTTTAAAAAAACATTTTTTATAGGGACAGAAAACTATAGGTAGGGAGAGTGTCAGTGTGTTTTACTGTGCTAATCCTTGTTTGTAGGGACAGGGAAGGACAGTGAGGGAAATTCTCCTTGTGCTATACTGTGCTAAAGCATTCATCATCAACCATCTTTAAAAAAACATTTTTTATAGGGACAGAAAACTATAGGTAGGGAGAGTGTCAGTGTGTTTTACTGTGCTAATCCTTGTTTGTAGGGACAGGGAAGGACAGTGAGGGAAATTCTCCTTGTGCTATACTGTGCTAAAGCATTCATCATCAACCATCTTTAAAAAAACATTTTTTATAGGGACAGAAAACTACAGGTAGGGAGAGTGTCAGTGTGTTTTACTGTGCTAATCCTTGTTTGTAGGGACAGGGAAGGACAGTGAGGGAAATTCTCCTTGTGCTATACTGTGCTAAAGCATTCATCATCAACCATCTTTAAAAAAACATTTTTTATAGGGACAGAAAACTATAGGTAGGGAGAGTGTCAGTGTGTTTTACTGTGCTAATCCTTGTTTGTAGGGACAGGGAAGGACAGTGAGGGAAATTCTCCTTGTGCTATACTGTGCTAAAGCATTCATCATCAACCATCTTTAAAAAAACATTTTTTATAGGGACAGAAAACTATAGGTAGGGAGAGTGTCAGTGTGTTTTACTGTGCTAATCCTTGTTTGTAGGGACAGGGAAGGACAGTGAGGGAAATTCTCCTTGTGCTATACTGTGCTAAAGCATTCATCATCAACCATCTTTAAAAAAACATTTTTTATAGGGACAGAAAACTATAGGTAGGGAGAGTGTCAGTGTGTTTTACTGTGCTAATCCTTGTTTGTAGGGACAGGGAAGGACAGTGAAGGAAATTCTCCTTGTGCTTTACTGTGCTAAAGCATTCATCATCAACCATCTTTAAAAAAACATTTTTTATAGGGACAGAAAACTACAGGTAGGGAGAGTGTCAGTGTGTTTTACTGTGCTAATCCTTGTTTGTAGGGACAGGGAAGGACAGTGAGGGAAATTCTCCTTTTGCTATACTGTGCTAAAGCATTCATCATCAACCATCTTTAAAAAAACATTTTTTATAGGGACAGAAAACTACAGGTAGGGAGAGTGTCAGTGTGTTTTACTCTGCTAATCCTTGTTTGTAGGGACAGGGAAGGACAGTGAGGGAAATTCTCCTTGTGCTATACTGTGCTAAAGCATTCATCATCAACCATCTTTAAAAAAACATTTTTTATAGGGACAGAAAACTATAGGTAGGGAGAGTGTCAGTGTGTTTTACTGTGCTAATCCTTGTTTGTAGGGACAGGGAAGGACAGTGAGGGAAATTCTCCTTGTGCTATACTGTGCTAAAGCATTCATCATCAACCATCTTTAAAAAAACATTTTTTATAGGGACAGAAAACTATAGGTAGGGAGAGTGTCAGTGTGTTTTACTGTGCTAATCCTTGTTTGTAGGGACAGGGAAGGACAGTGAGGGAAATTCTCATTGTGCTATACTGTGCTAAAGCATTCCTCATCAACCATCTTTGAAATCCTTGTTTTTTGGACAGTCATGGAAATTGTCATTGTGCTATTCTGTGCGAAAGCAATCATCCTCAACCATATTTAGAAATCCTTAAGTAAAGGGACAGAGAAGGACACCTGAAGGTAGCCCTTATTGCTTTTTTCCCATCTCCCTGCAGGCCATCCATTAGAATGTCTGGAAGGCAAACAAGGAGAGGCAGACAGTCAGGAGGCAATAAAAGAGGGCAAGCAGGCTCTGTGTCTGGGGGCAACAGTGCTGGTCGTGGACGCGGTGCATTGTCATCAGCACATGGCCATGGGACACGCTTGTCCTTCTTTTCGGCAGCTGGACATGTTGAGCCACATCATGCCGAAGACTTGGTAGAGTGGATGACCAAGCCCTCCTCCTCCTCCTCATCCTCTCTCACCCAGGCTCAGGGTACTGGCAAAGCAGCTGCCAAAGCGTCCTCTTCCCTGGTATCAATGTCAGACTCATCATCAGTCACTCCTTCCCTAGACCCACTATGTCCTCCTCCTGAGGAGTCCCCCGAACTGTTTGAGCACAGTGTTGGGTACATGCTCCAGGAGGATGCCCAGCGCTTCAAAGGGTCTGATGATGAAACCCAGCTAGAGGAAGGCAGTAGCGTGAGAGCAGACAGAGGGGATGCTCAAGAAGGACACCAATCTGGCAGTCATGTTCCAGCAGCTGCAGCATACTGCCAGATTGGCTCCAGTGATGAGGAGGGAGGGGATGATGAGGTCACTGACTCCACGTGGGTGCCTAATAGGAGAGAGGAGGAGGATGAGGAGGAGGCACATCTCCAACGAGGCAGGATGCCCTTTGGTGGCCAGCGTAAGGGCAGTACACCGACGGAATCACACCGCAGAGCTCCGCCTGTGCAGGGCGCTGCCTCTGCCCGTCATTCAAAAAGTTCTTTGGTGTGGGCCTTTTTTGAGGCTAGTGCATCAGATCGCACAGCTGCTGTTTGCAACATATGTCTCAAGCGTATATCGCGTGGCCAAAACATCAGCCGCTTGGGTACCACATGCCTGACCAGACATATGTTGACCTGCCATGCAGCTCGTTGGCAAGCCTACCTCAAAGACCCACACCAAAGAACAAAGCGGACCTCTCCTTGCACCGCATCAGCTGGGATCTCCAACCCCACTATAACTTCAGTCCTCTCTGAAACATGCACTGAGAGGAATGAAGGTGTAGAATTAGGTGTGTCACAGCCAAGTACTTGCGGCCACTCTGCTAGCAGTACACCGACGTCCGATTCTAGCAGGCAAATTTCCCTGCCCCAGCTGCTGGACCGTCAAAAGAAGTTCACTCCCAGCCATCCACATGCCCAGCGGTTGAATGCTAGCTTGGCTAAATTGCTAGCGCTTCAACTGCTGCCTTTTCAGTTGGTAGACTCGGCCCCCTTCCGTGAGTTTGTGCAATGTGCGGTTCCTCAGTGGCAGGTTCCCAAACGCCACTTTTTCTCACGGAAGGCTATTCCGGCTCTCTACCGGCATGTGGAAGGCAATGTCTTAGCCTCGCTGGACAGGGCGGTCAGCGGTAAGGTGCATATTACCGCTGACTCATGGTCCAGCAGGCATGGACAGGGACGTTACCTTTCTTTCACGGCCCATTGGGTCACTCTTTTGGCAGCTGGGAAGGATGCAGGACAAGGTGCAGTAGTGTTGGAGGTTGTTCCTCCAAAATGCTACTACTGGTTGTGACACACCTCTCTCCTCCACCCCCTCCTCTTCTTCTTCCTCCATGGCCTCTTCCTGTGCTTTGTCCTCTGAACCAGCGGTGCTCCGTAGCCGTTCAAGGGGCTACACAAGTACGCAGGCAAAAAGATGCCATGCCGTGCTTGCGCTGGTGTGTTTGGGGGACAGAAGCCACACTGGGGCAGAGGTCCTGTCTGCTCTGCAGGGCCAGGCCGAGAGGTGGTTGACGCCACGCCAGCTTAAGCCAGGAATGGTGGTTTGCGACAATGGCACCAACCTCCTCTCCGCCCTCCGACAGGGACAACTGACCCATGTGCCCTGTGTGGCTCACGTCCTTAACCTGGTGGTGCAGCGGTTCTTGGGCAGGTACCCGGGCTTACAGGATGTCCTGAGGCAGGCCAGGAAAGTCTGTGTGCATTTCCGCAGATCTTATAATGCCAGTGCTCGCCTGGCTGAGCTGCAAAAGGAGTTGAACCTGCCCAAGAACCGCCTTATATGTGACATGCCCACCAGGTGGAACTCAACGTTGGCCATGCTGCAGCGGCTGCACACGCAGCAGAGGGCCATCAATGAGTACCTGTGCGACTACAGCACCAGGACAGGGTCAGGGGAGCTTGGTTTTTTTTCTCCACACCAGTGGGGCATGATCAGGGATGCATGCACTGTCCTGGCACCATTTGAGGAGGCCACGAGGATGGTGAGCAGTGACAGTGCATGCATCAGTGACACTGTACCTCTTGTCCACCTGTTGGAGCACACGCTGCATGGAATAATGGACAGGGCACTTGAGGCAGAACAGAGGCAGGAAGAGGAGGACTTCCTTGCCTCTCAAGGCCCCCTTTACCCAGACAGTGTTCCTTCTGTCCCACCCATCGCACAGGAAGAGGAGGAGGAGGAGGAGGATTGTGTCAGCATGGAGGTGGAGGCTGGCACTCAGCATCATCAGCAGCAGTCTTTTAAGGAAGATTTACAGTCCCAAGAAACCAGTGGACTTGTACGTGGCTGGGAGGAGGTGGCTGCGGATCATGTCGTCCTTAGTGACCCAGAGGACTCCGGACCGAATGCCTCAGCTAACCTACGCTGCATGGCCTCCCTGATCCTGCAAAGTCTGCGGAAGGATCCTCGTATTCTTCGGATCAAGGAGAGGGACCATTACTGGCTGGCCACTCTCCTTGATCCACGGTACAAGGGTAAGGTTGCGGACCTTATGTTACCGTCGCAGAGGGAGCAGAGGATGAGACAACTCCGGGAGGCCTTGCAGAAAGGTCTGTGCAACGCGTTCCCAGAGACTGGGAGGTTACAAACTCCTGGTCCTGGACAACGAGTTGCTGAGGCTTCGGCCAGTCAAAGAAGGAGCGGTGGGGAAGGTGGCCGTCTGACCGATGCGTTCAGACAATTCTTTAGTCCGCAGCCCCAAAGTATGATCGGTTCCAGCAACCATCGCCAGCGTCTGATAAACATGGTGCAGGAATATCTAGAGGCAAGGTCAGACTTGGACACCTTCCCCACCGAAAATCCTCTGGCTTACTGGGTCTTGAGGATGGATCACTGGCCAGAGCTTGCACAGTATGCAATTGAGCTACTGGCCTGTCCTGCATCCAGCGTTCTTTCGGAACGCACATTCAGTGCTGCTGGAGGATTTGTCACGGATCACAGGGTGCGCCTGTCCACCGACTCGGTTGATCGACTGACTTTCATCAAGATGAACCAGTCTTGGATCACCACCAGCTACCACACACCTGATGCTGATATAACAGACTAATTGATTTTAACATGTCACATCCCTTCAAGACTGATGCTGAAGCTGAGTGCCTGTGCTGTTATGTTGACTGGCTATCCTCCTCCTCCGAGTCCTCAATGATACGATTGATGATGATAGCTTGGAAGATCATTTTTGTTTATGGGTGCCGCCACCAGTGGCTAAGGCCCAATTTTTCAGCCCCTGTTTAACAGGGGCGTGTAATTACAATTTTTGAAGCAATACTTTGCAACAGGGCTCATTGCTGTGCTCCAAGTACAGTATCTGTGAGGGGTTGGAGTGTTGTGCCACCAGTGCCTAAGGCCCAATTTTTCAGCCCCTGTTTAACAGGGGCGTGTCATTACAATTTTTGAAGCAATACTTTGCAACAGGGCTCATTGCTGTGCTCCAAGTACAGTATCTGTGAGGGGTTGCAGTGTTGTGCCACCAGTGCCTAAGGCCCAATTTTTCAGCCCCTGTTCAACAGGGGCATGTAATTACAATTCTTGATCTAATAATTCACAGCAGGGCCCATTGCTGCACCCACCAAGAGTAACTCTGAGGGCTTACAGTGTTGTGGCAACGCCACCACCACCACCACCACGAAAGGCCCAATTTTTCAGCCCCTGTTCAAAAGGGGCATGTAATTACAATTCTTGATCTAATAATTCACAGCAGGGCCCATTCCTGCACCCACCAAGAGTAACTCTGAGGGCTTACAGTGTTGTGGCAACACCACCACCACCACCACGAAAGGCCCAATTTTTCAGCCCCTGTTCAACAGGGGCATGCAATTACAATTCTTGATCTAATAATTCACAGCAGGGCCCATTGCTGCACCCACCAAGAGTAACTGTCAGGGCTTACAGTGTTGTGGCACCAGCACCACCATCAAAGGCCCAATTTTTACTACCACTGTTCAACAATTATATGTAATTACAATTCCTGATATAATAGTTGACAGCAGGGCGTTCCAGCACCAACCAAGAGTAACTGTGAGTGCTTACAGTGTTGTGCCAACACCAACAACTAAGGGGCCTATTTCTGCAGAGTATATACGGCAGGTCCCTACTTTCAAACATCCAACTTACAAACGACTCCTACTTGCAAACGCAAGAAGACAACAGGAAGTGAGAGGAAATCTACCCCTAGGAAGGAAAATTCTCTCCTGTAAGAATTAATATGGGAGAAAGGTGTCTCCTCTGTACTGATGCTTTATCACCAATCCTTGTTTCAAGAAAAACACCACATTTCAAAAACAGTTGTCATTGGGACGGAAAGTGAGGTGAAATGTTCTGAACAGGGGCACAGACAGCAAAACAAATGTTACAGGGGTGATAACCCTTACCTATGTTTTCCAAAAAGTTTAAAAATAGATTTTTGGGCTGGAGCTACACTTAAACAATGTACCTGTTCAAAATTACAAACACATTCTACATAAGAACAAACCTACAGTCCCTGTCTTGTATGCACCGCCTGTATACGGCTGTTCAGAGTATATAGGGCCTTTTTTATTTTGTGTGCGGTGTTCCCCTTAATATCCATACAAGACCCAAAGGGGCTGGTAATGGGCTGGGGTAAGGGGGGGGGGGTGATGGGGTAGCTATGCCATTTTTCTTAAAGATTTTCATCCATATTACCGGGACCAGACATTACATTAAAGCCGCAAGCAGTTTTAAATGGCTTTTTTTTCCTTTAGATGTGTCATTTTGTGCAGGGACAGTTCTAAACACGGGAAACACGTGGCACTTCACAGGCATACTTTAAACACCCCCCAGGTACGATATTTAAAGGAATATTTGACTTTTTTTTTTTCACCTTATGCATCATTAAAATGACTGCTCCCGAAAAACGACCGTTTTTAAAACTTCTTTTTGCATTGATACATGTCCCCTGGTGCAGAACCCGGGTTCCCAAACCCTTTTTAGGACAATAACATGCATAATAGTCGTTATAATTAGCACTTTAGAATTCGAACGTTCGCATCCATTGTATTTAATAGGGTTCTAATGTTCGTACGAACTTTCGGTCCGTTCGCGGGTTCTGGTGCGAACCGAACCCGGGGGTGTTCGGCTCATCACTACTAATAAACACAAAAGTTCATCTGACTTATTTGGTGGTGCAAACACAACTACATTTGTACCTGCACCTCTGATTTCTCTATTGTGTCTATGTACACATTGAGGATCTATTTAAACAATACATTGAATTTATATCCAAACAGGTAAACAGCAAATACTACAGGGGTAAAATATGATGATCTCTTTGGTCAAATCTGATATAAAGCCTAAAGCATTAGAGCACCTATCATATTCTATATGTGGGACCTAGCTGGGTACCTAGTTTGTAGTGCTAAAGGTAGACATGTGCAATTAGTTTCATAAAGAATCGAAAATTCGGCCTGGAAATTGCTTCCGAATGTCTGAATAAAAAATAACGAAGTTCAACTAATACGAAAGAAATTATAGCTAAAATAACCTATGATTTCGACATGATTCGTTAAAGGTCTAATGAAACAGAAGGTCAACTCAGAGTAAATCTTACAGTTCAATCAGCTGATTAATTTTGTGCAGGAGGTTGGATTACTGACAAAGTGCATTCCTGAGAACAGAGTGAGAAGAGTGTTGTATTGTATTTGAGCATAGGAGAAGAGATATTGTCACTGTGTGTTAATGGATTCAAATAAAACAAACGACTTTCCAAACTACGAATCGTTATCACGAATATATATACCGTACATACATAAATATTGAATTATCCAAAAACTAATTGATTCGTTATAATGACTATCAATGCTCTACAGAAATAACGAATTATCCGAAAACAAATTAACGTAACATAACAATTATAACAGAACGAAATTATGTATTTTACGAATGAATACTAAACTAAACAAAGAAACATTTTCCATTGTGCACAAGTCTAGTTAAAGGCACTGTAGACATGTGAAAGACAGTAAAAATCATGACATTCACAGATGAATGATTCATTCAAAGTGCATGTAACCCCTATATACCACTAAAAGTGTTTTCTTTGACAAGTGAAAAAATTACTTTTTGATCCCAACTTCCTGTGGATTCTTCCTGTGCTTCACTGAAATTTCAAGCAGTGATATCAGCCCATATTTCCTTAATAAACTACAGAACTCTTCCTCTTGTATGGAGCTGGGGAAAGGGAGATGTATTTTGTAGTCCAAATAAGGATTGATAAGCCTTGGATGACACTCTGGGACAGAAATTTTCAAGTTCAATGTTCAATGTATTACATTTTTGTCCTATGCCTCATACACACGACCGGTTTTCCCGTTGGGAAAACTGCCATGAGAGTTTTTGGCCAGGAAAACCGGCCGTGTGTATGCTCCATCGCAGTTTTCCCGACAGGAAAACTGCCAGAAAAAAAGAGAACCAGCTCTCTTTTTTCCCGCCGGGATTCCCGGCGGTTTTTAACCCGGCAGTTTTCCTATGTGTATGCTCCACTGCGATGGAGCATACACATGGCTGGGATTCCCGACCAAAGCTCTCATGGCAGTTTTCCTGTCTGGAAACCCGGCGGTGTGTAGGGGGAAAAAGCTACCGAGCAGGTTCTCGGTTTTCCCCTCGGTTTTCCTGGTGGACTTTTTACCGTCGGGAAAACCGATCGTGTGTACAAGGCATTAGAGGTAGATGCAATGAATATACGTATTAGCCTTATTGTCATTTGGAATCACAATTGTATTGTAAGCATAGTCATTTCCAATAGGTAAACACATTTCTAAATGGTATGAAATGCTCTTGAAATAACCATCTGAAGGCCAGTTTTGCAAACTGAATAAGCAATGAGAAATGGAGGATTTTATAGAAATCATAAAACGTAAATTAATAATTATTAAATAAACTGTAAAAATTACATTGACTTCACTGTTTGTAGTAAAAGCAGGATACACCAGCATATTAGCTGGAGAATAGACCATTTTCATCAAATCACCAAGATCCAGATAATCCAGATAGTTATTATAAAATGAACCTTTTGTACAGGGTCACTGTTCATTGATGTCACTTGACATTATTACAACTGGAACAAGTGGAACGAATATAGAATGCACAGAGAATCAGAAAAGAATGTGGAAAACATTATCTGCTGCAAAGTCCTTGCCCATTATGCCAAAGTATAGTGCCCTGTCACAAATACATGAATGTTTGTTTTCTTCTTAGGGTCAGAGATGCAATTAAAGCGGGATTCCACCCGCAATTTTTTTTTTAAAGTCAGCAGCTACAAACACTGTAGTGTTGACTTTTAATAAGGACACTTACATGTCCTACTCGCCCGCGATGTTGCCCCCCCACCCCCGAGGTCAATCCCTCGATCCTGGCAGCTCCCGGCGCCGCCATCCTCACTAAGGGAAACAGGCAGTGAAGCTGTACAGCTTCACTGCCCATTTCCTACTGCGCATGCGCGAGTCTCGCAGTGTTTTCTGAATGGGCGGCTGCTCTCTGGGATATACACAGTTCCCAGAAGGCAGCGCGCCCCATTCACCAGAAGACACCGCGAGTAGGACAGAGGAAGAAGACCTGCCGAGGATAAGGAAGAGGCAGATTAGGAACATCCGCATAGCAACCGCCTTTTCTGGTGAGTAAAATGTATTTATTTTTTTCTATTTTTTTGCAGTATTTTTGTGTATTTTTTTTTTTTAGGCTTTAAAGACACTTCCACAAAATTACGGTACTTTCTACCAGATCGTACTGTATATATATAATGCATAGGAAAATACAGGCTTCCTCTGCAAATACAAAAAAAAAAAAACACTTTAGAAGTGAAAGATTATTAGGCAACACTGAAAGCCAAATCACAAGACTGTCTTCCAGTTTTTAAACTGGTATGCCTAATGTCCCAGTAGTTCAGTATATATTTTTTTCAGAGGTGCAAATTTGGGGTAGTTGAACACTTCAGGCTGAAACAGTAAACAGTAATGAGTGAGTTTATATCTATTTACCAAAATGTCAGATTGATGCCTCGTACACACGATCGGAATTTCCGACAACAAAACCGTGTTTTGTTTTTTTCGACGGATGTTGGCTCAAACTTGTCTTGCATACACACGGTCGCACAAATGTTGTTTGGAAATTCCGATGGTCAAGAACGCGGAGACGTACAGCACTACGACGAGCCGAGAAAAATGAAGTACAATGATTCCGAGCATGCGTCAAATTGGTTCTGAGCATGCGCAGCACTTTTGTGCGTCGGAAATGGCTACACACGATTGGAATTTCCATCAAGAACTTTTGCCGTCGGAAAAATTGAGAACCTGCTCTCAATCATTTGTTGTTGGAAATTCCGGCAGCAAATATCCGATGGAACCTACACATGGTCGGAATATCCGACCAAAAGCTCACATTGAACATTTGTTGTCGGAAATTCCGATCGTGTGTACGCGGCATGAGTCTTTCACACAATTAGCAATTTTGAATTGCAAGTGCTTAGCTGATGCATAAATGGTGTACTATGCACTTCATTAATTGACTCTATGAAACAGTTATATTATATGCAGCATGCAAACATGACATGTAGCAAGTTAATACTATCAGATTTAAAATGACTACTTGGCTCATAAAGGTTACAAGTGTATTTAAGGTCTGGGATTTTGTGAGGGAAGCTTCATATGTTAATAAGGCATTACATTTTCCCATGATATTTAACTATTAATTCCCATTTTTTTTGTGGGTAGAGAGCTTTTTTGCTTACCAGAAGAAGATGTAAAACTAATATTTAAATAATCTACAATATAAATATATTTTCTTGAAGTTTCACATTTCAAAGATGCTGCTTAATTTAAAGTGATTGTATAATGGGTTTGTACATGTTCTCTTTATTACTATGAGGAGTACAATATTGTTTCAGTCAATAAATATAAACATTTCATATAAATATGAAATACAGTATTTGGAATAAAGGGGTTGATTTACTAAAGCTGGAGAGTTCAAACGTTTAGTTGTTATACTCCAAAGGTGCTCAGTGACCAAAAACAATCTTTAATTGTAATGGTTCAAGATAAATTATCGTGTACACTCAGTGTAATCAACCACCAATTACACTAGTTGCTCACCTCAATCATGTATATACAAGCACCTTGCCCTTTAACCGGCTGCAATAGCTCTCCAGACCTCTCCAGATGTGCTCAGAAATGTAATCACCACCAGGGATCTCCACACTCTCCAGAAAGCAATTAACAGTACCTCCAGTGAAATCGAAATCTGCAGGGCAAAATGAGTTTCCTGATCTCCCCTTTAACCTCAGCTGGTTGTTCTTACAGTGCTGCTGTTCCTGACCAGTTGTTCTACTGGATCTTCAGCGTCTGCAGATCCAGCCCAAGGTTCTGCCATCAACTTCTACCAACACTCGTTTTCCTCCTGTCCCTTGGGACTATCTGTCTCACTTCCAGTACTTGGGCTGGAGATACAAGAGGGGTCAACTTTGTCTTTTTAGTCTCCTATTAGGTACATGACAAGTGGCTACAATTTAGTTAAACAATATGTTTTTGTGATGGGTGTTAATTAGTAAACTATCATGTTTTCTATATTTATGTACACACGTATACACACTAGGCCTATTTACTAAAGGAGGTGCGAATGTTCACACAGTGAATTGTGTGAATATTCACTTGAATCATCCAATCATGTGCAGATGTAAAAAGTAAAGGGATTTGCTTTTCATATGAATGGATAATTGAAGGAGCATTAACAAAATGCATTGTGTGAACATTCTAATCCCCCTTAGTAAATCAGCCCTATGTGCTATCCATTATCTGTAGTGTGTATACACACAGACACAATATTTGTTCTAAAAATTAGCATAAAACTTTGCAAAGTACTATGGGCTATTGATTGCCTGATTAATCAAGCAAAGTACTCCAGAGATGGAGATGAGGACTTACAGTTGTTGACTTTTGAATGATTTTGAAATCTGCCTATCAGTAAAAGCAAGGTTAAGGCTAGGTTCACATTGCTGCGGGTTTGAAATCGTGGGAGTTCAGCTGAACTCCCACAATTTTAACCTCGGCAATGCAGTACGACTTTGAGGGCGATTTGACAGACATCTGTGTGGGTTCCTGCACAGCTGTCTATACAAATCACCCCCGAAGTCACCAAAAGTAGTACAGCACCTACTTTTGTGAATCGGTGCGATGCCGCAAAGTCGGCACCTCATCGATTCGGACGGTGCCATTACCGGCAATAGCTGCCGATTTGGCATGCGATTTGACATGTGAAATCGCATGCCAAATTGTCCCGATGTGAACCTAGGCTTAATCTACTTTGTCTGTGCAGGAGGAGTGCATTTGAAACAGTCGAAAATGGTGATTATGTTATGCCTGCATGTATACTTTCTTGTGTAATGGAAAGTGCCACTTTAATTGATATTTAGGTACCATGACATACAGGCACATAGATGGCACCATGGCAATTTTTTCCAACTCAACCACAGCTTCGAGAGTGGGGGACAGAGAATCAGGACAAAGTGGGGATAGATCCAGGGGAACCAGGTTTGGTCCGGATCCTCAATTCTTACTTCTCGCTCAGTAAGTGGATGACACATTCTGGAAGTCTGGTGCTGATATGGTGATATTTTTAAAGTACTGAGCTGACGTTTTATATAAATGTGAGTGCAAATTTTATTAAATACTTAGAAAACTGGTATATTATGGAGGATCTTTACATGTTTTGAGTCCAATTTCAGCTGCTTGGTGAATGGACCAGCCTCTTAAAGTGAACGTATGCTGAACTTGTGGTTGTTTACTTGTTGGACCAGTGTTTCTCAACTCCAGTCCTCAAGGCGCACAAACAGGTCATGTTTTTGGGATTTCCTGCAGATAAAACAGCTGTGATAATTGCTAAGGCAGTGAAATTGCTCAAATCACCTGTGAAAATCAATGGAAATCCCAAAAACATGACCTGTTGGTGCGCCTTGAGGACTGGAGTTGAGAAACACTGTGTTGGACATCAGACTTACTTGTTTTTTTTAATTCTTTATTTTATTAAAACAGGGTATACAGGTATAACATTGCCATTTAAAAAAACAAAAAAAAAACAAAGGGTGCTTTGACCACATAGATCAATAAAGACAACCTTATTTAAACCATATTATTTCACTTTCATTATTTTACTATCTTCTTCTAACCTCTTCTTCCTATTACCCCATTTCTTTTTTCCCCTATATCTCCTTCTTCCTTTTTCCTGTTTCCCTAGTCCTCCCCCCATCCCCTCCCTTTGACCCCAATTTCCTCCTTCCTATACCCCTGCTTTCCGCAGGGGAATATTAAACAAACATCAATGCGAAAACCAAAAAAAAAAAAGACTTACTTGTTACCCCAGCAAGGGTTATGTCCCTAAGACCGGCATGCTTATAAGGGTTCAGTGTTTAAGGTAAGAACATTATTTTCACAGCACTGGAGTTGTGGGATCACTAGTCTTAAAAAGTAAATCCACTTACGCTGAGAACCCCCCCCCCCTCCAGGTGATCTATGTACATTGCAAGAAATTTAACAATTGTTGCAGAGCCAAGACCTTTTGTTATTCCGAAGACTTAACTGTTTGCCTGTCTATGTCCATGTAAATCTGTTTGGGAGTGGTTTTGTAATTATCAATCAGCTGCTGCACTGTATGGATCTAATGAGGAAAATTGCAGGGTCTGCATCCCTTTAGACATGATTTCCCTTTGGGATGCTCAAAATGAAATTTGCATCTTAGTGCAGACTTCTGGGAAAATCATTAAGCCAATCACACAAGCAGGAAATTACATATCAGAAAATGGCAGCACTGCAGTTTGAAAAGAAAGGGTAGTTTTTAATAATATTAAATTTCAATATGACTTGTGTCACAATTGTATACACTATAATATTTATTTATTTTATTTGCTGTCCCCCCCCCCCACAAAAGTGGAGTTACCAGTTTATAAAAGTTTTTTCTATAAATGTGGAGCACTGGAGTTATGGGTTCATTGACTCTGAACTCAAGTTTATATCCATTTTTTTGACTTAATGGACTATTAAATGTTACAGACATGCACTATTGAATAAGATACAATTTTTTTTTCTTTTTGTTTTTACCTTATTTTTTCTTTTTATTAGTGCTATTATTATTGTTATTATTATTATTATTATTATTGTAGTTGTTATTATTATTAGCTTTATTTAGGTTCACAGGAGTACAAAGTGAAAAGAAAAAAAAAATATTGTCTCTGCACATTCTCTGACAAGTATATCACCAAAAAAGTAACCAAAGGCAAGATTGCAAGAATACATAAACTAGTCAAGGTACAATACTTAAAATGTATATGAAATATACAGAGAAAAATGGTCATCAATTGGGAATGCCATTGGACAACATTGGGCATGTGTATTATTTATTTCACTTATAGCACTGTGGTATAGAAGTTTTAAGCAGCACAACACTTTATACAGTATATACTTGATACCTTTCTTAAATTGGTATTTGCATAGGGCTTGGAATATCCATGTATCAGTGCCTGAGTCTAGTGAATGAGTGCAAAGGCACTGAGCACTACAAATAAATGGCAAGGGGTAATGCTGTTCCTGAACATACAGTATATGTTTTTTGAGAAAGTTTTTTTTTTTTAAATCAAATCTTTTTTATTTATTATTCTTGTTTTACACCACATATAAAACCACACGACCATCATCCTTTACGTGTCTCATTATATAAATCAAATATCACAGCGATAATACATTCCACGATTCCTTCTTCCATTCTACCCTTACATTCCCCCTTGTCCCTCTTCCCTTCACCAACTTCACTTTCACTCCCACCCTTAATGTGCTTCCACTTCTATCCATTGTTTCCACATAGTTTTGAATTTCTTCTTATTTCCCCTTTTAGTGTATATGAATTCTTCTTTGTTAATCAAATCCTCTATCGCGTTCCTCCATTCTAACACTGTGGGGGGGGGGGGTTTACCGATTGCCATTTCTGCGCGATAAGTTTCCTTCCCTGGAACAAACACCTTGTAATTGCTGTTTTTTTTGTCTCCTGCTACCCCCCTTTCTTCCACGAGGGCCAATGCACATGTCTTTGCCTCTGGCTGCAAAGCAGTCTCAAATACCACGTTTATTTTTTCCACAATCTCCTTCCAATACTGATATAGCTTGGGGCACCTCCAGAACATGTGTATTAGGTCTCCCCTGTCGTTCCCACATCTCTGACATCTTGCGTCCTGCCTCCTACCAAACTGGAACATTCTTTGAGGTGTGTAGTATACTCTATGTATCAGAAAAAGGTGGGACACTATCTGTGAGGGGGACAGTGACACTCTGGTTCCTGCTTCTAATATGCTTTTCCACTGTTCCCCCGACAGTGGGCCCACATCCCTCACCCATTTGTCCATGTTTTTAGTGTCTAATTCCGCACCCTGGTCCACCTCTTCTATATACCCGTACAGCTCTGAGATCATCCCTCTAGAGTCTTCTGCGTTTACCAGCTTGCAGAGAAGAGGCATGTCATTCCATGCTGGTGGGCCCTGTCCAAATTGTGCATTCACCGCATGTCTAACTTGCAGGTATCTGTAAAAGGATCTGTTTGGGACTGCGTATTCTTCCCTTATCTCCTGAAATGATTTAATTTGCCCTGCTTTGAAGATATGTGATAGTAGGTGTATTCCACCTCTATCCCATTCTTCAATTTTTCCCATGGCTTTAAATTCTATTAGATTGTTGTTATCCCATATTGGGGAAAATTCAGAAAATCCACTATATCCCAAGTTGAGAAACTTGAGAAAGTTGAAACAGTGATTAGGAAAGAAAAGGAAAATGCAGGCACGTAAAGAGGAAGTAAACCCACAAAAATAAAAAAATAAATAAAAATACACCCTGCAAGACAAAGGCATAATGAGTTAGTATGCATAGCATACTAGTTCATTATGAATTACTTACCTAAGATCGAAGCCCCCGCAGTGGTGCTCGTTCCTTTCCTCCATCGCTGCCATCTCTCCCAGAGTGTCTTCCTTGTATCGCGGCTCCGGCGCTGTGACTGTTAATGGATTCTGTACAACCTTTATAAAGAATTTCATCTTAATGATTTGTAACGTGTATTTATTATTTGAATGATTGCAAGGAATGTGATGTAAAATGTCAACTAGTTGGTGTATACAAAGTGGGAACACAGACTCATGTGCACAATAAACAAAATAGATAATGTTTAGACAGCTATCCCACTTAATTGGTATGTAATAAAAATGTAACACTTCTGAGCAAAAGATCACAATTATATCTTAATAAAATGTGTTGCTTTATTCATCTAAGCACTTCAGAAGATTGCTTTAATTTTTGATCTAAGCTTCAAGTACCAAACAGAGCAGGCATCTGGAAGCAAAATCATTTTAATAGCACACCATTAATAAAATAAACAGCAAGCTATAAAAGTAATATTTGTGGTTAAAACTGCTTGATATTTATACTCTTATCTAAAAAACTGTTAAGAGCTATAAAAGACAAACAGAGTTTATGTATGGCTTAGGTAAGATAAGACTTAATTACCATTCAGATTAGTTGTGTGCTGTGGCCCATGAATATGTTTTGCAATGAAAACTTTGGCAGCAAACAAGATGGAAGTCACTATGTCATGTTCACAAAGGATTTTTTTCAGCATTAGCCTGTAGCTCAGATTAACTCTTTTGTATTTTTACAGTACTATCTAGAATGATAACAATACCTCATACGTTCTAGAATGTAAATTCAATTGAAAATCAAGGAAAATGCCTAAACATAACTTTGAAATACACATATGTGTACTTTTCTATTTGCCAAATAATTTGTAGTTGTATGTAAAAAAAAAAAATCTTGCAATTTAGGGATCTTAGCCAACTGCACAATCAGGCAGGTAATTCCCTTATTTCTTGGTTTAGCAATGCAGCTTCCCCTTCAACATAGATAGCTTTATTGATATTCATCCCTCTCTGTTTAATACGCTACAACAACATATTGGACTCTCCCGAGATGGTGGTGCAGGTCACCCTGGTCTGAATCTCTTACTACTATTTAGATACCATTCACAATATTGAATTAATTGAAGATCTTGTAACCATTTCCCACTGGGATTCGCTGAATTTGTTTTTGGTATATCATTGCCCACCATATCCCTGAACTCAGGATAAGAAGGCCCCTTAAATAACTTTGTATTTTGAACTCTCTCTTTTTTTGTGAGCTTTAATTTTTCAGTAAATGTCTACTTCTTTGGATTGACTTGATGCAGACTGTTTTTTTATTTTTATATGTCTATCTGGGGTTACTGGGATCAACTTTTGCTTCTACTTCTCTTCTGTATGAGAGAGATTCTTGCAAAGATCGCAAATGCATTTTTATTACCGTGTTAAGACTGTTACCACTGTTGTTGACACTTGACATGATCTTTGATGCGTGTGTAAGGTGGGATGTCCCCCTGCACCTATCGCACCTTACTATGATTCTTTCAGTTAATACTGGTTGCCTTTGTGACCTTGAGATATAATTATCCTGTGTGCAGAAACTTTTTTTGGAGTGACCGTTGGTTTTTGATCCCACTTGAGTATAGGTTCAATATTTTACCAATTTAGCTGTATGTTGACATATATTTCTAGCTTACTTTTGACCTTCAAGTCCTATTCCTGCATTTGGTCCTATTCTTGCATTTGGTGGAGTGGGTTTGAGTTATGTCCTACTCATGTCCAGACACCCTCCACTATTGTAGCCTCAATGTGACTAGGTGTCTTTCTCCCTTTCCTCTACTCCAGATGGCATTGCATCTATCCGTTGATCTAGGGCTTGGAACATGGCCCTTTTAAGCCCATACTCCACAATGTGTATGTCTGTTGGGTGGTGAACTTGTAATTATAGCTACCTCTTACCCTTAGTGCATTGTCACTATGACCCCTGCCTGGATTTTGTGGGGAGAGCAGTTGCACTCCCCACTAATTCCTTGTTCTTTCTGGACACCCTTGAATTCCTTTGCAAATGTTTATGTTTATTATTCAGTTGTATATGTTTCTCTATCTTTGCTCTTTGTTTCATATCTTCCCTTCTTCCTAACTCTTGCCCTAACTACTACTTCTCTATAGCTGGGGATGTGGATCTAGCTGGACATTCTGGTAATAGGGTGATTTTTTTCACAGTTTGTGCCCTAAGCAAAGATTCCTTTACATGTACTACCCCTGAGAGATCTTAATCATCCTAAAAAGTGCATTAAGCCCATGTTCACACTGGGCTGTGGGAGTGAAGCCGTGCGAGTTCAGCTGAACTCGCACGATTTTACTCCCGCTGGCAGTCCCGATTTTGACCACGATTACAGAGACATCTGTGCAGGTTTTTGCATAGATGTCAATGTAAATAGTGGGCTGAAATCGCAAAAAGTAGTACATAAACTACTTTTTGAAATCAGTGTAGCGCTGCAGATGCGGAGTCACACCGATTAGGACGGTGTCATTGCCGGCAATTGCCAGCAAATGCCGCCAATTTGACATGCGATTTGACATGTCAAATCACATGTCAAATCGCACCAGTGCGAACCAGGGCTAAAGCATTTAGGTATGTTAGATTGTTACATGGATGTTGTCTTCCTACAGAGGTATACTTCTCTAACATGCGTGTTCAAATTAACCACTAGTAATATTACATAGATGCCAACAGTCACGGATTTCCCAAAACAATCCCAAAAATCCAACTGATGTCCTGTCTCGCTGTGTGCTGTGGCGGAACCATCCTCTCCTGGCACTGTTTCTATCTGGAGCTTAATCAGTGCTGCACTCACCTGAAGAAGCAGAGCCTGAAGTCGGGAACTTCAAAGTCTGAGAAGAGGAGAGCTGCCAGCATGGTAAGTACACTGATCCGTCACCTGTATACCTACCACCACTCACCTTTCCTCCACTCAGTGTCCCCAGCCCAACCACCTGTACAGGTCTGGTGCCAGCAGGGGGGGGGGAGAGAGACAGGAGGGAGAGGAGGAAAGACATCTATCCCTGGAGCTGTAAAACAGGAGGGAGAGGGGGAGAGACATCTGAAAGCAGATGAAAGCAATAGAAGCTGCACAGGGCCCACGTTCTTGTCGCCACCATCCTGCACATACTGTACATAGTTCACTTGTGTTTTTATACTTTGCCAGGCACTGTGATCATATGGGCTACCCTTATTTATTTATTTAGCCTTTGCTGATTGATGCCATTCTCTTCCTCTCTTGACCAGAGGTCTGCCTTCCATCATGCTGATACATCGGGGAGGGAGGATAGATTGGAGGCACTCATCTCCACCTTCAGAGCCTGTTTCCCCCTCTTAGTGTAATGTCAGGTCTCCCATGGTTGGGAGGACTGTCAGATGTTACATGGGGTAGTAATAATAATTTAGGATTGTGCGATGAGAGAATTTGTATGATGGGGTTGCTGGCACAGGTTGAAGTTTGTGAAGAAGTTTGGAGGACTGTGTTCAGGCGTGTCTGGGCTTCCAGTGTTGTGGCATGGAGCTGCTCTGCAAGCTGCATGAGGTGTGGAAGAAAAAACTCTCTTTTGCCCAAACAGTAATTGAAAGTGTCTCTCTCTCCCTCTCCCTCTTTATCTCTCTCCTCATCCCTCATTCCCTATATATTACAAGATTCTCCACTATTTAAGGCATCTCAGACTCTATTTAACCACACCCCCATTAAGCCATGCTCAATATTTAGCATAAATTGAAACCACATACATTTTTGCAGTAGCCCGTTTTGCATGAAGTATGTTTCCCAATTCAGCTAGGTCACGCCTACAAATAAATTCCCCGCCCCTAATTACAATCATACTCCACCTACATCAAAAAAAGTGGCCCCATACATTTTTTGAGGATATTGGCAACTATGATAATATGATGTGCAAGGAAGGTTTACTAGGCTTTAAAAGGTAACTCAATGTTTGTGTAGAAAAAAGCAATCTCCTCTGGGTGATTAATGTACATTGCAGGCATTATAACAAACTTTGAATCAGATTCCTACTGTTTGTTGCTGAATAAATAGCTGTTTTTTTTGTTTTTTGTTTTTTTTATCATGTCCTTTTGCAGACTAAATCTGAGAGACTGGTTCATTATAATCAGTCAGTATTTTTATGAGAAAAGCTGGGGGGTAGAGATGAGCTCAAGGTTCTGTTTGAACATGTACCCGTTTGGCGGGATCTAAATGTCATCTTCTTACTTCTCCAAATGCACACCTCTATTCTCCCAAAATATACTGACAAACGGGAGGAAGACTTGGAATAGTTTATAGAGGTGAAAGACTTGTTTCAAATATAGCAGACGGAAAAATTTGTTTAGTTTCGGTTTGTTTCTTGTGCACAACGGAAACATTTGTTTAGTTTCGCTTAGTTTCTTTTCGGTCCTGTTGATTCGTAACCGTTCGTAATTTTGCTAGACGGGATTTTTCGTGTTCGGACTAATTCAGATTTTCGCAAGCGAAATTTGTCGTTGATTTATAATTCGTACTTTCGGTAGAGTACATTGTTTTTCGTTGATTCTGGACACATATATAGTGCCGTCGTACGTGTTGTACGTCACCGCGCTTTGCTCGAGCATTTTTTTTCACGATAGTGTGTAGGCAAGGCAGGCTTGAGAAGAATCACGTTGAGAAAAACTGCGTTTTTTTCAATGACATTAAAAGCGGTCGTGTGTACGCGGCATTATTGTGCTTCGAATGGATTCGTACATTCGTAACTTTTTTCATAACAAATTATGCCGAAGACATTCGGGGCATTCGCTATTTGCGAAATAATTTATTTCGGATTCGGTTTTATGCGTAATTGCTTTGTTCGGAAATTCGAATGCTTCCGAACGTCCGAAAGTTGCTAAATTCGGACGAATTTTGATTCGTTACGAAACAAATTGCACAAGCCTAGCAGACGGCTAAATTGAGTTCAGCAAATTTATTGACCCTAAAATTATATATTAAACTACTCTTTTGCTGGTACTTGGTTTTCACTTGGGTAGCAAAACCCACCATAAATTCATCAGTGCTCTGCTTTTGAGGATGTGGTGACTTGGGTGCTTTCTCACATAAACTAAAAAACAGAGCTGTGCATTACCTTTAGAGAAGAGTCATAATCATGAACATATGCATTGGTCAGTGCAATAAAATGTAATAAAGTAAAACCAAGTCTGTCTTCAATGAAGAAAAATTTATCAGCATAAACATCCAATTATGCACAATCCTGTGTAGTAGAGGGAAGAAGAATGTGGAGCCAAGATAGTGGGAAAACAGAAGGTATCACACGGCCAAATTCTTAATCCAAGTTCATATATGCACTCCAAGTATTCCTGGTCTCCTGTGCTGCTGACACCATATGTGACCACCACCGAAGAAAAATGCCTGCTTACCAGATACTTTGGACCTATAGAAAGGTCTATATCGCCTGTGGCTGATTACCCTGCCAGGGCCTCTAAGCTGCGATCTGTTCCGCAACCTATGGCTCTCCCACTTCTTCCATCCAAGCATCCGTAGGTGTCTCACAGAAGCTTTCTAACAAGGACAACAGATTTACTTCCAACTTCTGCAACATCCACCGTAAGATTGTCAAAGTTATGACCTTCACCAAGAATTTTCAGCGTTGCAGCCTGTACACTTCAGTGCAGCAGCAATGTGGTTCATTGCAGTTAGATCATTCTCTTTGTTTTCATCCTCCTGATATTGATCGAATGCACAAGCAAAATCGGCTACATCGGGCAAAAACTTTAAAAGCTCCTTTACTGCTTTCATCAGACAATTATCGTCTTCTCCATCAACAAAACTTTTTTGTGTTCATTCAGACACCATCAGAAAGTCTGCAAAGTTTTGTTGATGAAGATAACGATAAATGTCTGTTGCAAGCAGTAGTGAGTAGTCAAGCAACAATGTACCAAAATAAATTTTATGCCACTTTTTAAAACAGATTTATTTTGCAACATTTAAAAAACACAATTTTTTTTTACTATATATAAAAAAAAATACATAATATTAAAAAAAAATCTGATTTTGACTGACATTTCTTGAAGTCCTAAAATGAAAGGACAGTACCAACACACCCATAAGTATTTAGTTTAGTTAGTTAGTGATAATTTTTGATGGGTGCCCCCTTAAAAGTTGTTGGTCTGCGGTGTGTGCCGCCTTAAATATTGGTGATGAGTGGTAAGTGTCCCATTACTGTTAGGGATCAGTGGTGTTTTTTCTCCATAATATTTGTGGTCAATATGCCATGTGTACCCCCCCTGCTGCTTGGTGGTCAGTGGGAGTAGTGTTACCTACATTAAGGATTTGAGAAATAATCAGAGGCAGAGTAGGTAGGGGAAGGCTCTCAAATATAAACACTGGCAGTATTTACATTTGCGATTGCTGTGATTGGCTATCCCAGTGTTCACAAGGCACAGAGCCACTCTGATTGACTCTGTGCATTTTACCTGTGATTTGAGCTGTCTATTGACAGCTTGATCACAGGCTTTCAAATGGTACACTGGTGCCTATGTGTGTTTTCTGCAGCAAAGTTTATAAATGGTGCTCTGGAAAACCTCCTTCAGCCCACCTCGCCAACATTTTTTTTTACTATATGGCGGTACTGAGGGGGTAAACATCTCTAAAGTGCAGAATTTGGTGCATTAACTACAGTAAAAAAATTGAACATATGTAGATGTTAACCAAAGAGTTTTCTTTACATATGTGTCAGAATTAATCTAAAAAATGGCCACGCATATAAAATTTTACAGGTAACTGGGGACCTGGTAATTTGAAATAGTGAGTCAAAGAATCATTTTCATTAGCTGATGGGTAACAATTACAAAATGTAAATGTGTTTTCGATCTCCAGAACATATATCAGTGATTATGAAAAAAAGTCTGCATACAGTAAGCATTACAATAAATCACTCATTAATGGTGTCCTATTTGAATGTAGATGATATGGAAGAATGATTTAATGGGTTGTTTACATCTATGGTGGGCTTGAGCAAATTACTACTTTATGATTGTTAAAGCACAGACGGTAGGAATAAATTGCTAACTTTTTTGCAAAAGTTTAGCTATGGGAAAATGGTAAACTAGAATACTTTTCTCAAAATATAAATATACTGTATATTAAAATCATTACAGAATGTGACATTTAAGCAGTGCATGCAAAATGATTTGTTTTCTAATGATACTAAAAACAACCATTAGGATCTAGCATAGCTACCAATATAACCATGATCTATTTTTGTATTCATCATGCATCACAATAAAATTAAGTTTCCAATTAAATTACTGGTGATGAGCTGATCAGCTTTTACATACCAGAATTGTACTAGATAGGGCTGTGTTAACTTTCAGATGACTTCAAGTGTATATAAAACAGAAAACTTTTCTTTGAATAGAAAATTGAATGGTTAAGATGCAGATGTCAGTTTGAAGACTTTCCCCCAACTCCTGCTCTTTTGGAAACTTTCCATCAGATACAGATCTGCTATGGGTTTGAGGGCAAACCCAGCCCATTTGCAGTTCATTGGTCTGGCAAACTAATGTGCAATTTTGCCACAGTAATAAAGAACTAAAGTTAATGCACTTCCTGGCCTTTTAACTTAGGTCATATCACTTGGCCTATAAAGAGGCTTTTGAACAAGTCAGTCCCCTTACTATGAAAAGGGTAGGTTCCCTAAAGTAGTAATGATAATGTGTTATATCTAGGATAGGGAAAACATAGAAAGTGATCGTCAAGTGCATGGGGGCAGATTAGTGTAGAGCTTGTAAACTCTAGCTGTTCTATTAACCATTTGAGTTTCAGAAGGTTTTATCCCCTTCATGACCAGGTCATTTTTGGCTACTCGGCACTAAGATATTTTAACTGGTAATTGCGTTGCCATGCAATGCTGTACGCAAACAAAATGTATAAAAAAATAAATTCACACAAACAGAGCTTTCAATTGGTGGCATTTGATCACTACTGTTTTATTTTTTATTTTTTGTGATATAAATAATAAAAAAAAACATTTTGGAGAAAAATTGTTTTGAATTTGGGGTGGGAAGACAGAAGGCTGCTGATGTCTTCACAGCCTATCCATGTCCACATGCACTACAGTGATAAGAGACTGCATGCATTTTTTCACAGGGCAAATTTCCTAATTGTTGCTATCTGATATTGTTTTCACAGCCTGTTCATATTCACATACACCACAGTCAAACAGGCTAGGTATGTTATAGTTTAATACGGTTTTCTGCAATTTGAATCTGCACAGAAATGTATGGTTTCCTTTAGGAGGCGACAGGGTAATTTACAGGCGGGAGATTATAGCACACAGGGGCAGAGTCTTACCACCCAACAACACAAAGTGCCCAAAAAGGGACCTTTATATGATGGTTATGTATTATTTTTATTGATTGGGTTTACTTCTACTTTAAAATAGAAAGCTTGAGTTGCACCTGAATTGCAGGTGAGGGGTACATTTTTTCTAGTGCCCTGTTTGTGTGCACATACTGTATCTGTAATCCAAATCCAAATCTATCTGTCTGCAACAACTGATTAATACCTTAACACCTAAGCTATATTTTTATTATTGGAGTTCTTTTTTATCATTTAAATTAAAAATAAAATATCTTGCAAAACAATGTGCACCTAAACCTCCTCATATATATCATTCACATTCACTGTACCCCTATGCCCATAGATCAAATTAAAGTTATAGTGATTGTAAACCCTTTTTTTTTTAAATAACAAACATGTAATACTTACCTGCACTGTGCAATTATTTTGCACAGACCAGCCCCATCCTCATATTTTCGGGACCCCCACAGGCGCTCCTGGATCCTCCCTCCCCCCCACCAAGTACTCCATAGCAAGCCACTTGCTATTGCATACTTAGTTTTTGCTTCTGTCTGCTCTTTCCCTTGTCCATATGATCTTTCCCCTTCATTTGCTGCTTCCTGCCCTACCCCTTGCATTGTGGAAGAGTGTGCAGCCTACAGCCATCAGTGTTTTCCCTGCAGCTATGTCTCCAGTACCCTGACTATAATGAAATAAATAAATAAATAAATAGATAAAGAATATTATTAATACTGTCAAATATCCTCCACGTTCTCACAGCCAGCACCCCAACCAGAAATCCTACCGTAATTCTCTTTACTGCCAGCACCTCAACCCACTTTCTCCTTATACCCACCCCCCGCCTCCTGCTTCCTCACTGCATTCCACATGCTGGTGGAAGACAGGGATAGCCTTGTGTGCAAAATAATGGTGGCTGGGGGTGGCATTCTTGGCAAATTAAAGGCAGCTGTTCTGTGGTGTAGCACAGGCCATAAACTCGTGGTAAGGGGTGATTGTTAAGATGCAGGGCATGAGGTTAACTTGGGGACTTTTTTATTGTTCTTGAGCAAATGATACATGATATAAGGCCCCCAAAACACTGCACAGGTCCAATGAATTCCACCAACTCCCCATAGTCAGGTGGTGGGGCCAGGGCCGCTGATAGAAATCATGGGGCCCTGTACAGCCTACCTGACTGGGCCCCCTTCAGCCCCACCCCTATACAGAGCAGCTAAATTGTGGGCGCGGCTAATTTAAAAATATGCACCACACGGAGCTGAAAAACGGACGTGGTTTGAATTACGCTTAATTATTGGGCATGGCTTAAAGGGGTGTGGCTATTTAGAGTCTAAGATGACTGTGTGCAGGATGCAGATGACACTGTGCTGCATTCAAAACTGCAATTTCTGTCCAATTTCTCACAGTCAAACAGTTCTACATGAAAAATATGATGCCATTTATGTCAGCTAAGACTACTTAAAAAAAAAAAAAAATTCTAAACTTTTAATGAGAAGTAATATTATGTCCAAGGGCCGGTTCACACCATGCCTGCATCTGAATTGTGAAGGAATGTGCTGTGGATTCCTGTACAATTCAACCTGCATGAAAAACGCACTGCAGTAGGTGTCAATAAAAAGTTAATGACACCTCAAACGCAGATCGCAAACGTAGTGTGTTTTCCCTGCACCTGTCAGCCCTGGATCACCATGTGATTTGGTTGCAGTGCATTTTAAAATGTAGTGCATACACTACTTTTGGTTCATTGCAATTTTAGCCCTTTCAAAATGAATGGGCTTGAAATAGCACTGCACAGACCCGCATGTGAATTGCACAGGAACGCACAGTGTGTTCCTGTGTGATTCAGCTCTAGGCATGGTGTGCACCAGTGATATAAAAATGTAGATAGAAGTAATAAAAAGTGGGGTTTGCTGACATTGATGGCATCTCCTTTTTCATGTAGCACTGCTGTGAGAAACTGGGCAGTGCAGTTTAAAACCCAATTTCTCACAGTCAGGACAGCTGTACTACATGAAAAAGCAGACATTAGACTTTACATTTACATTGACTGGGCTAACCTGCAGTCCCCTGAGAATCCAGATCCACTGCCACCATATTGTTAATGCAGCTCATGTGTGCACAGAAGAAGCCAGGAACAATCATCCTTGAAGCTGGTCACACTCCCTCCCGCCCACGCACACTAGAGGATCTCACAGTCAGGCTGCCTCTCTGCCTCTGAGAGGTTTAGCCCGGAGTGAGTGCTCATTGAGAGCGGCTAAACAGCTGCCGAGGGAGGAGCGGAGGAGGGGGGAGTTGGAGAAATACTTTTTTTTCTTCTGCGCGCTATTCAGATTGCTCTGGCCCCTCCCTGGCCAGTTGTACTGGCTTATCAGCGGCCCTGGGACAGACTATAGTAGGATAAACAGAAGAGGAGGAACAAAGGGAACATTAGCAGCACTTGCAGGTAAATGGCTTCACTGCATCCTAGAGGAGTAGAATGGGAGGTGGAGAAAGAGGGCATATTAGCAGCACTAGCAGGCAAGTGGCTGCTCTGAGCTTGGCAGGTGTAAGATTAGAAAGGTTTTGTCAGCCACTTTGCTACCTCCTGCATGATTCACCATTGTAGCTCTAACTCTCCCTCTCTATTTTGTGCTAGCTGCCCTACATTGTGGAAGGGTGGGCAGCCATGGCTGTGGACCCTGGATTATGGCCACTCTCTGAAGGCACTGGCCAGGTCAATGAAACTAACTAACATCTTCTGAATAAGCTGGGTATTCAAAATATGAAAAGAATGCACTCCTACACTGTTCTGTACCTGAGGGATTTTTAGTACCCAGCTTTCTCAGGAAACAGCCATCTGCACCTTCAGAAAGTGACTGGAAGTTGAATTTAAACATAAGTATTTTTTTTGTGTTTTTTTTCAAATGTTTTATTTTTGCTATTGTTGGAATACATTGTTCATGTACAGTATTTTTTGTGCAACAACTATCAATATACATATTCAGTAGAGATATATTCTTCAGCCAGTAAATGGCAGTGTTTATAAGTTTTTAGCTGCACCTATGACTATACTCTATGTCTTCTTCCTGAAAAAAGTTCCTGTTAATGTTTGCAGTTAAGCAGTAAAGCCCATGTGGGCTATGCACTGTCTATCTGTTCTGTAGGGCTACATATAGAATTTACCACCCAGTAGACATGTGCGATTCGTTTTGTACGAATCGAAAATTCGTACGAATTTCCGAAAATTCGTACATTCGGAAGCATCCGAAATACGAATTTATATGCTTCCGAATTTTACGAAATACAAAATTTTGCTGACAAATTTCGGATCCAAATTTGAGAAAGGTATTTTTTGCTTTTTAAATTCATCATAACGAATGTTCGTAATTGTTACGAAAAGTTAACGAACCTAACGAAAATTCGTATTCAATCCAAATTGAATTTCGGACACGGGCTACAATACCTTTCTCAAAATGGCAGTCATTGACTCATTATGCTCATTATGATGGGCTCCCACCATCCCTGTGCTGTGCTGACTTCCTCCTGGGGCTGTACCCCTGCTGTGCTTATTATGAGGGGCTCCCACCATCCCTGTTTTGTGCTGAGTTCCTGGGTTTGTTTGTAGCCGGTTGCCGTTAGTTCGTATTTTGTAATTCGTGTCCGAAATTCAATTTGGATTGAATACGAATTTTTGTTAGGTTCGTTAACTTTTTGTAACAATTACGAACATTTGTTATGATGAATTTAACCGCTTCCCGTCCGGCCCATAGTCAAATGACGGCCGCATGAACCTTTCGTCCCTCCGGGCGGCCGTCATATGATGTCCTGGGATTCCCGCAGTGTGGAGCGCGTGCTCGCCGCATCATTGGGGACCCGATGCACGTGCCCGGCGGCCGAGATGTCCGCCAGGCACCCGAGATTGCTCGTCACAGAGCCAGGGACATGGATCCCTGTGTGTAATACATAGGGACACACCATCGGTCACCTCCCCCAGTCAGTCCCCTCCCACCACAGTAAGAATCTTTCCCTAGGGAACAAATTAACCCCTTGATCGCCCCCTAGTGTTAACCCTTTCCCTGCCAGTCACATTTATACAGTAATCAGTGCATATTTATAGCACTGTTCGCTGTATAAATGTGAATGGTCCCAAAATAGTGTCAAAAGTGTCCGATCTGTCCGCCGCAATATCGCAGTCCTGACAAAAATCGCAGATCACCGCCATTACTAGTAAAAAAATAAAAAATAAATAAATGTCATAAATCTATCCCCTATTTGTAGGTGCTATAACTTTTGCGCAAACTAATCAATAAACGCTTATTGCGATTTTTTTTACCAACAATATGTAGAAGAATACATATCGGCCTAAACTGAGAAAAAATGTTTTTTGTTTTTTTTTTAAATTGGGATATTTATTATAGCAAAAAGTAAAAAATATAGTTTTTTTTTCAAAATTGTCAGTATTTTTTTTGTTTATAGCGCAAAAAATAAAAACCGCAGAGATGATCAAATACCACCAAAAGAAAGCTCTATTTGTGGGGAAAAAAGGATGTCAATTTTGTTTCGAAGCCACATCGCACAACCGCGCAATTGTCATTCAAATTGTGACAGTGCTGAAAGCTGAAAATTGGCCTGGGCAGGAAGGGGGTGAAAATGCCCTGTATGGAAGTGGTTAAAAAGCAAAGCCAGGAAGTCAGCAGCACTGCTGACTTCCCGGGTTTGCTTTTTAAATTCATCATAACGAACGTTCGTAATTTTATGAAAAGTTAACGAATGTAACAAAAATACGAAATAACGGCTAATATGAAAAGTAACGGAACGAAACAAAACAAATTTATTGACGGTGCCCATGTCTACCACCCAGCTAATATTTAGTGTAGCTCCCAGATAGGCATGCCATGGATTTTCTAGCAAGGTCCACTTTAACCACTTTAACCCCCTTCCTGATCAGGTAATTTTTTGCGATACGGCACTGCGTTATATTACTGATGATTGCGTGGTCGTATGACACTGTACACAAATAAATTACATTTTCTTTTTTTTTCCCACAAACAGAGCTTTCTATTGGTGGTATCCGACCACCTCTGCAGGTTTTTTTTTTTTTTATATACAAAAAATATATATTTTTTACTTTCTGCTATAAAACACATCCAATAAAAAAATGGTGCTAAAAAATATGCACTGTCACTGTACTAATGACACTGGCAGGGAAGGGGTTAACACCAGGGGCAATTAAAGGGTTAAATGTTTCCCTAGGGAGTGTTTTCTAATTGTGTGGGGGATGCTTTAACTGTGGGAAGACAGAGATCTGTGTTCCTGCTTAGCATAAACACAAGATCTCTGTCTTCCCTTGTCACAGAACGGCGATCTGCTTTGTTTACATAGGCAAACCACCATTCTGCCTCTCTTGGGAATGATCAGCGGGTCCCGGCAGGCATCGGAGCCGCCGGATCTGCTGATTGGCTCCTGCTGTGATTGGTCACCCTCAGTGCAGACCCGGAAGAGCGAAATCACATACAGGTACGTGATTTTGCGCAGGAGAGCCACCACCCTGCAGTATATGTACTGGGGCAGTAGACAAGTGGTAAAACAAAATTAAGAAAAATAAGGACATAATGTTACCAAGTGCATTATGTGTACCCCCATAAAAACATGTGTTAAAGTGCACATTTTAAGCCTAAAAAGTACTTACAATTAGAATGGTCCGAACAGCCCCCCGTTCGATTTGCACCAGAACACGTGAACATGCAAAAAGTTCTAGCGAACATGCAAACCCTATTAAAGTCTATGGGGCACGGACATGGAATATCAAAAGTGCTAATTTTAAAGGCTTATATGCAAGTTATTGCCATAAAAAGTGTATGGGGGCCCGGGTCCTGCCCCAGGGGACATGTATCAATGCAAAGAAAATTTTCCCCACAAATAGAGCTTTCTTTTGGTGGTATTTGATCACCTCTGCAGTTTTTATTTTTTGCGCTATATACAAAAAAGAGTGCCAATTTTGAAATTAAAAATATTTTTTACCTTTTGCTATAGTAAATATCCCCAAATTTAAAAAACAAAAATGAATTTCTTCCTTAGTTTAGGCCGAAATATATTCTTCTACATATTTTTAGTAAAAAAAATCACAATAAGCGTATATTGATTGGTTTGCGCAAAAGTTATAGCATCTACAAAATAGGGGATAGATTTATGGCATTTTTATTATTAATTTTTTACTAGTAATAGCGGCAATCTGCGATTTTTATCGGGACTGCGACATTGTGGCGGACAGATCAAACACTTTTGACACTTTTTTGGGACCATTGACATTTATACAGCGATCAGTGCTAAAAATAGTCACTGATTACTGTATAAATGTCACTGGCAGGGAAGGGGTTAACACTAGGGGCGATCAAGGGGTTAAATGTGTTCCCTGGGTGTGTTCTAACTGTAGGGGGGATGGGACTGCCTGGGGGAGGAGACCGATCGGTGTTCCTATATACTAAGAACACACAAGCTGTCTCCTCCCCCCTGCCAGAACGTGAATTTGTGTGTTTAGATACACAGATCCTCGTTCTGGCTCTGTCAGGAGAAATTGCGGGTGCCCGGTGGACATTGCACCCGCCGGGCACGCGCATGGGTTCCTCAGTACCGTCCCCTTTACCCCCTAAAGCGGCCGCCATACAGCTACGGCGATTCGGGGAGACATTCTGCCACCATCAAACCACGGCAGGCAGTCGGCAACCGGTTAAAAATAAAAAGTGTCCCGTGATGTACATCTATCTCAAAGGGCCTGTTATAGATTTTTTGGGGGGGGGGGGCACAGCATTTTTTCCTTTAATTCTGTCATAGGGTTCCGCTTAACCACTTCAATACACTGTACTATATACTACACCACTGACTGCACTATATACCCTGCACTGTTTTATATATACTACACTGACTGCAATATATATTCTGCAATGTATTATATATACTATACGGAATGCACTATATACTCTGAATTGCATTATATATACTATACAAACTGCACTATATACTCTGAACTGCATTATATATACTATACGGACTGCACTATATACTCTGAACTGTATTATATATACTATACTGACTGAATTATATACTCTTAACTGTATTATATATACTATTCGGACTGCACTATATACTCTGAACGGCATTATATATACTATATCGACTGCACTATATACTCTGAACTGCATTATATATACTATACGGACTGCACTATATACTCTGAACTGCGTTATATATACTATATCGACTGCACTATATACTCTGAACTGCATTATATACACTATACAGACTGGCAGCCGCTTGTAGTAGGGACTAATTCCAAAGGCGGAAATGCTCTGAACTGTTTTATACAGTATATACTATGCAAACTGCATTATATACTCTGAACTGCATTATATATACTATACGGACTGCACTATATACTCTGAACTTTATTATATACACTATACAGACTGCACTATATACTCTGAACTGTTTTATATATACTATACAAACTGCATTATATACACCGAACTGCATTATATATACTATACGGACTGCACTATATACTCTGAACTTTATTATATATACTATACAGACTGCACTATATACTCTGAACTGCATTATATATAATATACGGACTGCACTATATAATCTGAACTGCATTATATATACTATACGGACTGCACTATGTACTCTGAACTGCATTATATATACTACACTGACTGAACTATATATTCTGAACTGCATTATATTTATACTACACTAACTGCCCTATATACTCTGAACTGTATAATATATACTACACTAACTGCACTATGTACTCTGAACTGTATACCACTACACTGACTGATTGCACACTACACCACCTGCCTAATCTCCATTCATTCACCAGATACGGCCGCCGTGTAAGCAGCAGCCTTACATAGTGTGGGGCCAAATCATAGCTCTCACAGCACATCGTGCTGTGATTAGCCAAAGCATGCAGGTCAGGTGTATGCTTTGGCCAATCAGCAGCCGTCAATGCACTGCGATTTCACAGTGCATTATGGGGCGCTCAGCGGTGCTCGAATTTGCCGCGAACAAACAAACACCTGATGTTCGTCTCGAACTTACGTTCGACTCAACATCAGATGATCCCTACTTATAATCCCCAAACATTATACATTTTCTAAAAGCATAGAACCTGTAGAAATAAACAATGGCAGTTGACAACTGTTTTTCAAACCTATATTTTCAGTAAATAATACATCAAAATGAATTTAAGTGGAAACAAACATAACAGAATAATATATATATATATATATATATATATATATATATATATATATATATATATATTATATATATATATGTAGCGCTACCCCCAGTTAAGAGAGCCGCTGATATTGATTTGGGCCCTGCAGTGCACCGCTGTCAACCCCCGGCAATCGGCTCTAACCTCCCGTGGCACAGCTGGTGATAGAGAGATAGGACCGCGTGATCGCAACTGTTGGTGACGCAGTCCTATAACAAACATACACAGAATATACTTTAAAACTCCTATTAAAGTAAGCGGAACTGACACCAAATGTACTTTACCCAGATATTTTACTGAGGCTAATGGGCAAGTAATAAACAACAGTATAACAAGTTGCAGATCCCTGCAACAAACAGTAATAAAGATAAACAGAGTAATCAGAATAATAAAGTATTGCTATGCAACTCTAGCGCTGCCCTTTTACAGCTACTTCCCCTCATGGGTAGACTAACACCCAGCAATGTCTACCTATGCAGTCAGGCCTGACTGATCTAAATGGAAGTTCAGTGAAACAATATTCGCCAGCAATCTTTTCGGTGGTGCACTTGAAGAACAACTTTGTAATCCAAACGAATAGTAAAGATAAAGTATCTGTCTTTAAACAGCTCTCACCACCTGGACAAGTCCAAGTCCCTTTCCTCCATCGATTCGTCTAGGAACAGGAATCCACCGACATCCAAGTCTTCAATCCTTCTGGTGTACTGCAGCAAGGAGGATTAGATGTCTCTAAGGCTCTGCTAGGCTGGCAGAGGGCTCTTTGGAAAGGAGCACACGGCCCAGGCTTCAGGCCTTGTGCACACAGCAGTTCAGCACAGAGATCCTCTTGCTAGGAGAGGGGTGTCCAAAGAGGCCGACCAAAACTCCGCCTCCCCTTTATAAAGTCTGCCCCAGCAGTCTCTGTTCTGGAGCAATGCACCCTGGGTGCTGCAAGATGTACTGGGAGATGTAGTCTCTCTCTCCTCTGCTTTCACTTCCATAATGTCTCTTTACTTCCTCCCGACTCACCTCTCACCTGGAACTTCTTGTCTCTCTGCATTAAAGGGGAACACCCCGCTACACACTCCCCCCACTTGAACTCTTTGGTCCCCAAAGATAATCTTCAACAAATACTGTTTACCATTTTGGACAATGTCGAGCATGATGTTGGCATAGGGAATTCCCACCAAAACTTTGGGATGGAACTCTCTTGCCCACAGGTCACACTACCATGAGTGGCCTGCCTAACTGTGCCAGAGAGTGAGCTGGGGTTGCCCTCCACCAAATGGACGGTGGAAGGATCAGGTTGTTCAACACTTCTCCTAGCCGTTACAACAGAGTCCTCTGAGCTCGTCCCCATTTGGGGGTAAGTTAGTTTCTTGGGAGGCCTGATGACTCTGCGAGCCCTCTGCTCTCTTGGTGCTTCTGACTCTGGCACCACAGGCTCTTTTTCAGGAGTAAGTTCAGGTAACATTGCTGGTTCTGGAACCTCTGATTCAGAAGTCGACTGACGTATGGAATCTCTAGAGTCCTCCTCAGCGCAAGTGTCAGGAACATCTTCCCAGTAATCAGCTGAGGGACTGAAGGGTATGAATTCAGTAGCCTCCGGATTCAGCGTTGCATCTGGGGTATCCCCTCCATTTGGGAGATCTATGGCGGACGTTCCCAGAGTCGAGGGAGGCCACAGCCAGTCCAGTTCTCCACCTTCTTCTGTACTCAATTGGGAGGCCTCCCCATCTTTGGCTCGAGAGGTCTGGGACCGAGTGTTCGGCCTAGGAATATCCAGGATAGAGGCCGGTTCAGGGGAGTCTCTCACGGGAGGTATTCTGACTGCCTCAGCAAGTGGGAGCAGGTGGTTCCGATGCCACATCTTCAGTGGACCCACCTTTCCTTCTGGCTTTAGTTTGTAGACAGGCAAACCGGGCAACTTCCTACAGACAACATAGGGCTCAGATCTCCACCTGTCGGCAAGCTTGTGTTTTCCAGGGACCCCCAGATTGCGTAGCAGTACTCGGTCCCCGGGCTGCAGATCTTGCACTCGAACCTTCAGATCAAAATTTCTCTTGTTGCGGGCCCCCCTTTGATCCGAAGCCGCCTGGGCTTGTTCATAGGCCACCTGCAAGCTACGTCTAAGTCTGTCCACGTATCCCTTGTGGGATGTAGCTGAGGTATTGTCTATAGAAGTGCCAAAGGCCAGGTCCACAGGTAGCCTTGCTTCTCTCCCAAACATAAGTCGATAAGGGGAGTAGCCAGTGGCGTCACTTGTGGTACAGTTATAGGCATGTACTAGGGCTGATATGTGCTGACTCCAGTGTTGCTTCTTCTCTGTTTCTAAGGTTCCCAACATGTTGAGCAGGGTCCGGTTAAATCTCTCCGGCTGAGCATCTCCTTGTGGGTGGTAAGGCGTGGTTCTGGTCTTCTTTATTCCTAATGAATCCAAAAGTCTTCGGATCAACCGACTCTCAAAGTCCCTTCCTTGATCTGAGTGGAGTCTCTGTGGTAGTCCGTAATGGACAAAATACTTCTCCATAAGTATCTTGGCCACGGTGGATGCCTTCTGGTCTTTGGTTGGGAAAGCTTGAGCATAGCGGGTGAAATGGTCGGTTATTACCAGAACATTCCCCAATCCACTCAGGTCGGGTTCAAGGCAGAGAAAGTCAATGCATACCAGATCCATTGGGCCTTGACTCTGTAAGTGGCCCATTGGGGCAGCTTGATGGGGTAGGGTCTTTCTCTGAATGCATCGTGCACAGGAATGGCAATACTCCTCTACTTCTGCCCTCATGCAGGGCCAATAGAACCGATTTCTGACAAGCTGGAAGGTCCTTTCTGCCCCTAGGTGACCATGATGGTCATGCAGGGCAATTAGTACAGTCTCTCGGTGCTTCTCTGGAAGAAATAACTGCCACTTATCTTCTGAGTCATCAGAGGGGCCCCTTCGGTAGACCACTCCCTGATGTACCTGTAGCCTGTCCAATTCCTTCCTCAACAGGCGAGCCTCCTTTGAGGGGTGATGTAGGAATTTGTTGGGATCCTGATTCTCCAGGGCTTCGAGGACCAATCTCCCCATGGGGTCTTCCAATTGGTCACACCTCAACTCCTTCTTGGACAGTCTCGGTAGGTTGTCTTTCTCCAGTTGAGTTACCCCACAATAGTGTTTGGGGACTCCTACCATGGTAACCCCTATTTCTTCTGCTCTGGAGCCTCCTCTGGCTTGGAATTCAGCCCCTTGACAAAGGGCCCGCACCCCGTCCGGTGCCACTTGGGTCCAATCTTCCCAGTCATTTGTCGTGGCATGAGACCTCCGGGACAGGGCATCTGCATCCCTATTTCCGGCTCCTGGTTTGTACTTCAGACTGAAGTTGAATCCAGACAATGCGGCCAACCACCTGTGTCCGGTGGCATCTAGTTTCGCGGTGGTGAAGAGGTAGGTCAGGGGGTTGTTGTCTGTCTTCACAGTAAACTCTGCCCCATACAAGTAGTCTTTTAGCTTGTCTACTACCGCCCATTTGAGGGCCAGGAATTCCAGCTTATGAGTGGGGTAATTCTTTTCTGAGGGGGTCAGGCTCCTGCTCACATAGGCCACTGGTCGCAGTTGTCCTTCATGTTCTTGGTAGAGTACACCACCTAGACCCTCATGGCTGGCATCCACATGTAATTCATAAGGTCTGGTAGGGTCGGCGTAGGCCAGGACTGGGGCAGTGGTTAAGCTCCTCTTCAGAGCATGAAAGGCCTCTTCACACCTTGGGTTCCACTGATCTTGAACTGACTCACCAGGCCTCCTGGGCCCTGAGTCATCCTCTTCCCCTTCTGCCTTTAGCAATTCATTCAACGGGCGGGCAATCCGAGCAAACCCCTCCACAAACCTCCTATAATAGGAGCAGAACCCCAGGAAGGATCTGAGCTCTGTTACTGTGGTGGGTCGTGGCCAGGAAGTGACTGCTTCCAACTTCTCAGGATCTGTGGCCACCCCTTCTTCAGACACTATGTGCCCCAGATAGTTCACAGAAGACTGGTAGAACCGACACTTCTCGGGGGAAAGCTTAAGTCCCTCTTCGCTGAGTCTTCTCAATACTTTCTCCAACCTGGCTTCATGTTCTTCCAAGGTTCTTCCAAAGACAATGACATCGTCCAAGTACACAAGGACTTCTATAAGATTCATGTCTCCAACAGTCTTCTCCATAAGGCGTTGAAAGGTAGCAGGAGCTCCAGACAGACCCTGAGGCATCCTATTGAATTCGAAGAATCCCACCGGGGTTATGAAGGCTGTCTTCTCCCTGTCTTCTGGGTGCATAGGGATTTGATAGTAACCACTCTTGAGGTCCATCACACTGAACCATTTGGCTCCAGACAAACTTTGTAGGGCATCTTCTATCCTTGGCGTGGTGTATTGGTCAGGGATGGTTCTCCTGTTGAGAGTCCTGTAATCGATACAAAGCCTCAACGACCCATTCTTCTTTCTGACCACCACGATTGGGGAGGCATAGGGACTTCTAGACTCCCGGATCACACCAGT
The DNA here is from genome assembly GCA_029206835.1 of Rana muscosa. Lineage (NCBI taxonomy): Eukaryota > Metazoa > Chordata > Amphibia > Anura > Ranidae > Rana > Rana muscosa. Next base: position 622,006,564 of record CM055122.1, on the reverse strand, counting down.
CTTCTTTAGTTCTACAAGTTGTTCCCTCAGATCCTCCAGATCTGCCAGGGGGACCCGCCTGACCCTCTCTCGGAAGGGCTTATCTTCTTGGAGGCGGATCCGATGGGTGGCACTTCTTGCACACCCCACATCGAATTCATCTTCGGAAAAGATCTTCTCCCACCTGGTCAGCTGGGCCTTGGCTCTTTCTTTCCAAGCCCTGGGTAGGTTCGGGTTTTCCACGGACAGTTTCTCCCAAACATCTCCTCCGTCACCCGTCCCCTTGACTTCGGACCAAGTGACCGGGGCAGCAGGGCTCACCTGACCAAGCAACACTCTGGCAGGGATCTCCATGGGTCCTCCCGTAGTGTTCCTAACACTCACCGGAACTCTGCCATGGGCCTTCTTCAGAGCCTTGAACGGAATCACTTCTGGTATCACTTCCAGGCCTGAGGACTCTTCCCTTGGGTCTGATTCCAGCATGACAAAGGGGCCAGGTTGTTCCCACGAAAGCTTCACAGTGGCCCTAAGACAGGTTACTTCTCCGGGCTGTAGCACTACTCCTTCTCTGCCAAGTCTCCACACCTTCCCTATCCCCTCTCCCGGGGTCTTCTGCTCTAAGACCAGTCGTTGGTAGGCCGTCTTTAGCATGGGATGGATTTTGGTGGCTGAATGGTTTCTCTCTTTCACTAGAGGGGTCAGGAGTCTCCTGACTAGATCCGTGTTTGTCCCAATGATCAGGGAAATCTTGCTGGCTCCAGGCGGCCGGGGACACACAACTGCCAGGGTGTCAAACACTTCAGCCTTCCCAGCCACGGATGGGTCGAAAGTCATCTTTATGGGCAGGTACCCATCATAAGGGAAACTCTGGGTTCCAAGTCCCCATATCTCCAGCTCTTCTATCTTCTGGATAGGCAGATGACTCAAGTGCCTATCATAGAAGTCCCGGTATAGTAAAGTCACCTGTGCTCCGGTGTCCAAAAGAGCTTTAGTATAGACTCCTTCCACTTGAATGGGCACAGTAGGAGACGGGCCCACCAGTTCCTTTGGGTATGGCCGGACTGGGGTCACCTCTTTTTTTTGGCTTTCGACCCTTGCCCTGCTCCTTTTGGACTTTAATTTTTCCTAAACCTGGCATGCATTGACTTTCTCCCTCTCAATGGGGGCACAAACCCGCTGAGGGATGTTATTGTTCCTTTTAGGTGGATGTTCCTTCTTTGGGGTGCTGTACTTCCACTGAGGGGTCTTGCCCCCTCCCTCTGGGGTACATCTTGGTGGGGGTGTACTATACCTCCTCCTAGGAGTTTTGTCTCCTCCATTCTTGGCCTTTTTTTTTAGTTTGGAGCGCACTGAAGATGATGGGCACCCGGTTGACTCCTTCACCGGGGCCCTTTGGAGTTTCCCGCCGGCTTGCAATTATCTGTTCTCTTCTTCTTTGGGCTGGAGCATACGTTAGCAAAGTGGCCACTCCCTCCGCAGTTATAGCAAATCACCTCTTCTCGGTCCTGTAGGGAGGCCGGTGCTGAGGTGTTCGGGAACAACTCCTTTCTTGGGCTCGGTTTCTCTCGTCTTCTCTGATCTTTCTCCATCAAAGAGGTCAGCATCTCCAACACTTGGGCCATTTGCGATTTCAGAGTGTCAACCTCCGCATCTCTTTCTGGGCTCTTGACCGAATGGACAAACACTGGTACAGGTGTGACATTCGCCTTGGCCACCTGCTGATCTTCCTGCAGCGCCTCTTCGTCCCTAATAATTTTTATTAGATCAGAGTAGGTTAGTGACATTCCTCCTCCTGAGGTTTTCAGGTGCAGCCAGACCGGGTCTGAGCGCCGCACTCCCCTCATGATCTGCTTCATGCGTGCTTCATCTGCATCTTTGGGCAGCATTCCCTTCTTCAGTACAATCTTGCATAACTGCCTGTTCAGCCTTCTAACATATTCTGACAGTTTCTCATTCGGCTGCTGGAGAGTGTGTTCAATTTGATAAATCATCTCTGACACCTTCTCCAGCTGACCAAACTCTTCCTGCAGCATGGCCAGGCAATCTTGAGCTGTACAGTTTTCATTTCCAAACCGGAAGCTCTTCACCGCTTCTGCCGCGGCACCTTTCAGACTTTCTAAGACTCGCTGTCTCTTCTGTGCCTCAGGCACCTCCCATGCTTCTACTGCCTGCAATGCCTGTTCCACCCAAGTGTCAAAATCTTCCTCCCCCGCAGGGACGGGGAGCTTCTCTGAGAAGGTGCTAAGCTTCCGGTAACCGGCCTCCACATGCACCGTACTGCTTTTCTGGCACTTAATTACAAGGTCTCCTAGAGCATTCAACAATTCAGGCCCTATAGCGGCCAGCGGTGATCCCGGGCTTAATAGTTCCTTAAGCTTTTCTGCTTTAGGGGATAGTGGTGGAGATAATTGTGGGGGTGATGGCTTTGGTGTCTGAAACCATTCTTCCTTCACTGGCAGCGTATGTATCAAGTGATAGATCTGATTATCTATGGCTTGTATACTCTGACTTTTAAAATGCTCTGGGATTTCCTTTTTCCATTCTACCAGTGCGTATGTAAACGAGATCACTGGATCTGGCCTAAAATCCATCACCCATGCTTTGTGGCTCGGAGACAGTAACAATACGAGCTGTTTTATCTCCTCTTCCTTCCATCTTTCCCCCGGGAGTACAATGACTACCGCCGCGGTTGGATCGGCGCCAATCGCTGCGCACCACTGTGACATTGCCAGCGGGTCCATGCTGGTACTTCTGACTGGCTTGATTGCAGCGTGCAACGTACAAGGATCCCGGACGAGCCCCCACGTGTAGCGCTACCCCCAGTTAAGAGAGCCGCTGATATTGATTTGGGCCCTGCAGTGCACCGCTGTCAACCCCCGGCAATCGGCTCTAACCTCCCGTGGCACAGCTGGTGATAGAGAGATAGGACCGCGTGATCGCAACTGTTGGTGACGCAGTCCTATAACAAACATACACAGAATATACTTTAAAACTCCTATTAAAGTAAGCGGAACTGACACCAAATGTACTTTACCCAGATATTTTACTGAGGCTAATGGGCAAGTAATAAACAACAGTATAACAAGTTGCAGATCCCTGCAACAAACAGTAATAAAGATAAACAGAGTAATCAGAATAATAAAGTATTGCTATGCAACTCTAGCGCTGCCCTTTTACAGCTACTTCCCCTCATGGGTAGACTAACACCCAGCAATGTCTACCTATGCAGTCAGGCCTGACTGATCTAAATGGAAGCTCAGTGAAACAATATTCGCCAGCAATCTTTTCGGTGGTGCACTTGAAGAACAACTTTGTAATCCAAACGAATAGTAAAGATAAAGTATCTGTCTTTAAACAGCTCTCACAACCTGGACAAGTCCAAGTCCCTTTCCTCCATCGATTCGTCTAGGAACAGGAATCCACCGACATCCAAGTCTTCAATCCTTCTGGTGTACTGCAGCAAGGAGGATTAGATGTCTCTAAGGCTCTGCTAGGCTGGCAGAGGGCTCTTTGGAAAGGAGCACACGGCCCAGGCTTCAGGCCTTGTGCACACAGCAGTTCAGCACAGAGATCCTCTTGCTAGGAGAGGGGTGTCCAAAGAGGCCGACCAAAACTCCGCCTCCCCTTTATAAAGTCTGCCCCAGCAGTCTCTGTTCTGGAGCAATGCACCCTGGGTGCTGCAAGATGTACTGGGAGATGTAGTCTCTCTCTCCTCTGCTTTCACTTCCATAATGTCTCTTTACTTCCTCCCGATTCACCTCTCACCTGGAACTTCTTGTCTCTCTGCATTAAAGGGGAACACCCCGCTACATATATATATATATATATTTTTTTTTATTTATTTATTTTATTTGAAAGATAAGACTTTATTGAATACATAGTTATTAAATATGTCAAGCTTTAAAATTCTTTGTGAAATGATGAAAAATTATTATCCATAGGGTACAGTTTAAAAACCTTTACATCTTATCAGTTCAGCGATAACCATAAAGAATGGCCTAGAAATGTTTATCTTATTGTGGCAAACATACCCAATATTTCTTATGCAATTGTTGTTTTACATATGTGCATCCGAGAGGCACCAAAAGATTAAGGTTTATAGAATAATTCCTTGCAACAATATATTGAATTTGCTGCTAAATCTACCCAGTAAACATAACAATAATGGCAAAATCAGGAGATTTATTCAGTCTATTCTAATCTGAGTTCTGTGTAACCCCTGCACAATAAGCACAAAAAGCTACATCGGGGGTCAATAGAAGGACAATAAAACTGTACTTTCTGAAGGATACTGTAATCAAATTCCTCTCTTTCAGCATCACAAATCTTTAAACATATTCTGTCTTCCAAGGCAGGTTTGAATTTTACCTATTTGATTAGTAGCTATGGGAAACTTCAGCCATTTCTTACATCTGGCTTTCTGTGCATAGGGTGTTCCATCATCATCAGCACGGGTGTTTTAGGATCACCAGTTTACAGACAAAAGATGTCTGGTTAACACTGCAGTTTAGCATCAAAAATGCAATATTTTTTGCATGCACTGCAAGGTTTAATTTAGAATTTTGAATGACTGTTACTTTTAATAATGGTTTACAAATCAACTACAGACTAGCCAATTGTAGGGTTAGTTAAAGAAAGAAAGTCTATTTTCTTTTTCCCCAAAATTATTTTTTTTCAGTTTCAAGTATGTGCAGTAGCTGAAGCCAGTCATTTTATATTCACTATTTTTGTTCATCTGGAACATTCATGACAGAAATGTGACATTTACTTTACACTTGATTTGATATCAGACCCAGAAGCTTAAATAGTTTTTGTTGCTCATTGCAAATATAGGTTCTATTTCTGCTTCAGTTTCCTTTTCTACTGCTTCAATTTATACTTCCCACCAAAGAGAATACAGACGGTTGAATTCATAGTCAGTTTGCCACAGTAGATGGCTTCAACAAACTTGGTAAAGATGAATTTCTAAAAAATATGTATGACGCAATATGGAAAAAAATATTTCTGGTGGTATCTTTTTTTTTTACCATGAATCTGACCTTTAATATATTTCTTAATATTGTTTTAATTCTACATTTGCTGTCAAGATTATTTGTATCCAGTTGGCATTAAATTAAAAAGGAAATCACAAGATCATACTGGGGGCAGCATATGGGTTTGGGAGAATAAGAGCCCTTTCACACTGTGCCACCCCGAGCGTCGGCGGTAAAATGCCTCTATTTTTAGTGGCGCTTTATTGTGGGATTTGCGGCGCATTTTGGCTGCTAGCTGGGTGCTTTTAACCCCCGCTAGCAGCCGAAAAAGGGTTAAAACCCACAATGCGCCGCTACAGCAGCGTTTTGGCGGCGGTACGGCAGTGGTGCCCATTGACTTCAATGGGCAGGAGCGCATTAGAAGCCATGAGTTCACCGCTCCTAATGCGCTCCAAAGAAGCTGCTGGCAGGACTTTTTCTGATGCCCTGCCAGCGCACCGATCCAGTGTGAATGGAGCAGCTGTTTTAGGCGGTTTGCAGGGGGCTATTTTTATTGCTATAGAGCCTGCAAAACGCCCTCAGTGTGAAAGGGGTCTAATACCTGAAAGACTGTAGCACTGGTTAAAGAAACCTGCCAGAATACCACACCACACTTGACCTCTGGAATGTTTAACCCCCTTCATGACCAGGCCATTTTTTGCTATTCAGCACTGTGCTTCCTTAACTGGCAATTGCTCAGTCATGCAACACTGTATGCAAATAAAATTTACAGTACATATATTTTTTTTTAACATAAATAGAACTTTCTTTTGGTGTTATTTGATTGACCACTGGGTTTTTTATTGTTTGCTATATGAACAGAATAAGACCAAAAAGTTTGAAAAACAAAATAATATTTTATAGGTATTTAGTAAGAGGCATTGTGAGTTTTTTGAAGTTGTAGTTTTTTTGGTCACAATTTTTTGGAAAAATTAAGAAATTAATTTTTTTTTTTTACCATATGGCTAGTGTGATCAAGGGGGAACTGTCTGGTGATAGTAAATTGGATAAATAAATACTGTAAATATATATATATTTTTTCAATTGATTTACATTTTATTTATTTATTTTTACATACTTTTATTGGAATAGTTCAGTGTCACCATGCTGACATTGTACTACTCTGGGGAGGTTATCAGGGATTTTTATTTTATTTTTTAAACTTTGATTGCTGTTACAGTGATGATTGTTGTAACAGCAATTTTTTAAACTGTCATGAATGGGTTACATTCATAAAAGCTGTGATTACTATTGTGTGCTGTGATTTGCCCACAGCTGGCATCATGTGATAGCTGTGGACCAATCACAGCATCCCAATACTACGTACAGCTGTTATAAATGGAACCCATAAAATTACTGTGGGCGGAATGGAAAGTGGTTAAATTATATGTAAACCTCAGGCCTTGTTCACACAGGGCTTATGAATCTACCCCACGTGAGGGTCGGGTTTACCTAAATTACAATGCACAGCCTTGTACAGGCAATCCCAATGCTGTCATTTGAGATGCAGCCATTGTATGGACACTGCCACTGTTACCAATTCTGACATCTGTGTAGGTGTGTGGCACCAAATGCACCCTACATACAGTGGGACCATGGAGAATGAACTTAGCCACTCTCTAACAAGAAGCCAGATCACAGCAGCAAAACAAAAACATTTGGAGATTTGTAGGAAACTGAGAGCAATAGAAGGTACTTTTTTGAGTTAAGAATACATACTTTTTTCAACCAGAGTATAGTGTCACTTTAATAAATCCACTTTAACATTTTATAAATTGAAGTTTAGCTTTAACCACTTAACGACCGCCCACTGTAAATATACGTCGGCAGAATGGCACCGACAGGCAGAATCACGTAGATCTGCGTGACTGCCTTTGTATAGTTGGGGGGTCCGATCGGACCCCCCTTCTTTACAGTGAGCGGTGATTAACTGATCGGGAGCGATCAGGCATGAGGGGACGGCCGTTCGATTCCGGCCACCCCCTCTCGATCGCTCCCGGCGAATGAGAGAGCTTCCCCTGCCTGTGTAATGTTTACACAGGCAGAGGAAGTGATGTCATCTCTCCTGCGGCGCTCACATATACCGAGCGCCGTACAGGAGAAGATGCAGGTTAGTGCACAAAACACTACACTGACACCAGGACACATAGGTACATAAATCGCCCCCCCAGGCCCCCCCAGACACCCCCAGATCACCCCCCAGATCACCCCTAGCCCCCAGCCACAGTGTCACTGATTGCAGTGACCATTTATTTACTGATCACTGCAATCAGTGACATTTGTGACTGTAAAAGTGTCACCAAAGTTTAGTTTTAGGTCCAGTGTAGCCCCCTAACCCCCCCTAATAAAGGTTTAACCCCTTGATCGCCCCCCAGATAACCCTTTCACCCCCTATCACCACTGTCGCTAAGCGATCATTTTTCTGATCGCCGTCTTAGCGTCGGTGATGCCGATCGGTAGCCAGTAATTTTTTTTAGGTTCGCCGCAGGTTTTTATAGCGTCGAGTACCCCCATATATTACCTAATAAAGGTTTAACCCCCTTGATCGCCCCCCAGGTAACCCTTTCACCCCCTAGCACTGCTGTCACTAAGCGATCGCTTTTCTGATCGCTGTTTTATTGTCGGTGATGCAGATCGGTAGCCATTTTTTTTTCGGTTCGCCGCAGGTTTTTATAGCGTCGGGTACCCCCATATATTACCTAATAAAGGTTTAACCCCCTTGATTGCCCCCCCAGGTAACCCTTTCACCCCCTATCACCACTGTCGCTAAGCGATCATTTTTCTGATCGCTGTCTTATTGTTGGTGATGCAGATCGGTAGCCAGTTATTTTTTTTAGGTTCGCCGCAGGTTTTTATAGCGTCAGGTACCCCAATATATTACCTAATAAAGGTTTAACCCCTTGATCGCCCCCCAGGTAACCCTTTCACCCCCTATCACCACTGTCGCTAAGCGATCGTTTTTCTGATCACTGTCTTATTGTCGGTGATGCAGATCGGTAGCCAGTAATTTTTTTTAGGTTTGCCGCAGGTTTTTATAGCGTCAGGTACCCCCATAAATTATCTAATAAAGGTTTAACCCCCTTGAACGCCCCCCAGGTAACCCTTTCACCCCCTATCACCACTGTCGCTAAGCGATAATTTTTCTGATCGCTGTCTTATTGTCGGTGATGCAGATCGGTAGCCAGTAATTTCTTTTTAGGTTCGCCGCAGGTTTTTATAGCGTCAGGTACCCCCATAAATTATCTAATAAAGGTTTAACCCCCTTGATCGCCCCCCAGGTAACCCTTTCACCCCCTATCACCACTGTCGCTAAGCAATCATTTTTCTGATCACTGTCTTAGCGTCGGTGATGCAGATCGGTAGCCAGTAATTTTTTTTAGGTTCGCCGCAGGTTTTTATAGCGTCAGGTACCCCCATATATTATCTAATAAAGGTTTTAACCCCCTAATTGCCCCTAGTTAACCCTTTCACCAGTGATCACCATATAAGTGTTACGGGTGACGCTGGTTAGTTAGTTTGCTTTTTATAGTGTCAGGGCACCCGCCGTATATAACCCAATAAAGGTTTAACCCCCTGATCGCCCGGCGGGTGATATCAATTAGGTTTTAGCGTCAGAGAGGGTCTGCGTCACACCCCAGGCAGCGTCAGGTTAGTGCCAGTAACGCTAACACCCACGCTTGAAGCATACACCCCCCTTAGTGGTATAGTATCTGATCAGATCAATATCTGATCTGATCAGATCTATACTAGCGTCCCCAGCAGTTTAGGGTTCCCAAAAATGCAGTGTTAGCAGGATCAGCCCAGATACCTACTAGCACCTGCGTTTTGCCCCTCCGTCCAGCCCAGGCCATCCAAGTGCAGTATCGATCGATCACTGTCACTTACAAAACACAACACACATAACTGCAGCGTTCGCAGAGACAGGAAGAGGAAAAAAGCAGCGCCTTCTAAGCGTAGTAGTATCAAAAATTTATTAGAGCAATATAAAATACAGCGGCAAGAGATACACTCACAAACGAGTATAGTAAGAGGCTTATCTTTAAAGGTTGTCATCCGCTCGACCCGGGAGCTGCGAATCCTGATGTTACAAGCTGGAGTCCCACGTAGTGGTTAGCGGTGGTAAAAGGAACTTCACTCTCGCGGCCGCAGAGATGGGGAAGAATCCTCACTGGAACACAGCTAGTGGAATCGTCACTTCCGGGTATGATGTCAGCGGGGGATGCGCGCGTTCGAAGCATGCGTGCTTCTTCATCAGGAGCTCCCGGGTCGAGCGGATGACAACCTTTAAAGATAAGCCTCTTACTATACTCGTTTGTGAGTGTATCTCTTGCCGCTGTATTTTATATTGCTCTAATAAATTTTTGATACTACTACGCTTAGAAGGCGCTGCTTTTTTCCTCTTCCTGTCTCATTTCAGATCACTTCTATCTGTAAGCTGGCAGCCTTCCTTGCGGATAGTCTTTAAGCTATTCCACACATGGACTAATTGATATGGACTTTTAACGTGTGTTTTTATACAGCTTATTTCAGTTTCATTCCCATTCCGTCCGCCCCGTTTTATGTTTAGTTTTTCTTTTGTACTTCCTTATCCAGAGTGCGCTCAATTCATCTATTGTTTATGTTCGAAGAGACAGGCCTGATCCCTGCGACTCCAGTGCTGTAGGAGGTGATTTCACCACCACAGCAGTTAAAAAAAAAGCATATATGCCAAAGCATTGGGGCAGCAGGGGCGGAGGAGTGATTTTGCTCCTAATGCCACGTACATACGGTCGAAATTCCGACGGAGGCTTGCCCGTGGAAAAGTCCGACCATGTGTGTGCGGCAGAACTTTTTTGCGGGAGGATGCCCCCATGCTTCGGCATATATAAATGGTGCATGTATGCCCATCATTAGAAGTGGGTGGATGAAGGGCGGTATTCTAATGGTGGGCATACCCACCGATCAATCTCTTTTTTCGTTCAGTCAACTGGCTGCATGAAAAAAAAAGATTACAATACATGTCCAACAAGGACCAGCAACGTACTGGTATGTTGCTGGACTTTGAATGTTTATACCAGAATGATGCCTGCGAGTTTAGGTATCATCTTGGTATCATTCTTTTCAGCCAGCGGCCGGCTTTCATGTAAAAGCAATCCTAGTGGCTAATTAGCCTCCGGACTGCTTTAACAAGCAGTGGGAGGGAATGTCCCCCCGGATATAAAAAGCGCCATTGGGAAATTGGGAAAGCATTTTATCACACCGATCTTGGTGTGGTCAGATGCTTTGAGGGCAGAGGAAAGATCTAGGGTCTAGAAGACCCCTGTTTTTTCAAAAAAGAGTACCCGTCACTACCTATTGCTATAATAGGGGATATTTACATTCCCTGAGATAACAATAAAAATGATAAAATAAAAAAGCAAAATTAATAATAAAAAAAAAAAAGCACCCCTGTCCTGCTCTGCTCTTGCCCAATGGCGAACGCAAGCGTCGGTCTGGCGTCATATGTAAACAGCAATTGCACCATGCATGTGAGGTATCACCGCGAAGGTCAGATCGAGGGCAGTAATTTTAGCAGTAGACCTCCTCTGTAAATCTAACGGGGTAACCTGTAAAGGCTTTTAAAGGGTTTTAAAAATGTATGTAGTTTGTTGCCAATGCGCGTTTGAGTGAAATTTTAAAGCATGTCGTGTTTGGTATCTATGTACTCGGCCTAAGATCATCTTTTTTATTTCATCAAACATTTGGGCAATATAGTGTGTTTTAGTGCATTAAAATTTAAAAAAGTGTATTTTTTCCCCAAAAAATGCGTTTGAAAAATCGCTGCGCAAATACTGTGTAGAAAAAAAAAATGCAACACCCACCATTTTAATCTGTAGGGCCTTTGCTTTAAAAATATATATAATGTTTGGGGGTTCAACATAATTTTCTTGCAAAAAAAAAAGATGTTTTCATGTAAACAAAAAGTGTCAAAAAGGGCTTTGTCTTCAAGTGGTTAGAAGAGTGGATGTAAGCTTCCTAATGTTGTGTATAAAATGCCAGAACAGTTCAAAACCCCCCAAATGACCCCATTTTGGAAAGTAGACACCCCAAGCTATATACTGTGAGGCATGTCGAGTCCATGGAATATTTTATATGTTGACACAAGTTGCGGAAAAAGACAATTTATTTTTATTTTTTATTTTTTTTTGCAAAAAGTTGTCACTAAATGATATATTGCTCAAACATGCCATGGGTATATGTGGAATTACACCCCAAAATACATTCTGCTGCTTCTCCTGAGTACGGGGATACCACATGTGTGAGACTTTTTGGGAGCCTAGCCGCGTACGGGACCCCAAAAACCAAGCATTGCCTTCAGGCTTTCTAAGGGTGTAAATTTTTGATTTCACTTCTCACTGCCTATCACAGTTTTGGAGGCCATGGAATGCCCAGATGGCACAAAACCCCCCCAAATGACCCCATTTTGGAAAGTAGACACCCCAAGCTATTTGCTGAGAGGTATTGTGAGTATTTTGGAGTGAGGAGTGAAATCAAAATTTTGTGCCTAGAAATCCTGAAGGCGGTGCTTGGTTTTCGGGGTCCCGTACACGGCTAGGCTCCTAAAAAGTCCCACACATGTGGTATCCCCGTACTCAGGAGAAGCAGCAAAATGTATTTTGGGGTGCAATTCCACATATAACCATGGCATGTGTGAGCAATATATCATTTAGTGACAACTTTTTGTAATTTTTTTTTTTTTAGTCATTATTCAATCACTTGAGACAAAAAAAAAATATTCAATGGGCTCAACATGCCTCTCAGAAATTTCCTTGGGATGTCTACTTTCCAAAATGGGGTCATTTGGGGGGGTTTTGTACTGCCCTGCCATTTTAGCACCTCAAGAAATGAGATAGGCAGTCATAAACTAAAAGCTGTGTAAATTCCAGAAAATGTACCATAGTTTGTAGACGCTATAACTTTTGCGCAAACCAATAGATATACGCTTATTGACATTTTTTTTACTAAAGACATGTGGCTGAATACATTTTGGCCTAAATGTATGACTAAAATTGAGTTTATTCGATTTTTCTTATAACAAAAAGTAGAAAATATCATTTTTTTTCAAAATTTTCGGTCTATTTCCGTCTATATCACAAAATATAAAAATCGCAGAGGCAATCAAATACCATTAAAAGAAAGCTCTATTTGTGGGAAGAAAAGGACGCAAATTTCGTTTGGGTACAACATTGAATGTCCGCACAATTTGCAGTTAAAGCAGCGCAGTGCAAAATTCTGAAATCACCTCTGGTCCTCTAGCTACCAAATGGTCCGGGGCTTAAGTGGTTAAATATTGATTGGTGACCATTCTGAAAATGACCACTTCTTGGCTCTTTTCAGGGCCTCAAAAAGGTTCTAGGGAAGTCAGGAGCAGCAACTGGCTGCTTGGGCCACTTTGAAATCCTGTTGATCGCTGTTATATATAATCTCATTGCTTCTAACTAGGGATGAGCTGAACACTCCCCGGTTCGGTTCGCACCAGAACCTGCAAACGGACCTAAAGTTTGCGCGAACGTTAGAACCCTATTAAATACAATGGATGCGAATGTTCGAAATCTAAAGTGCTAATTATAACAGCTAATATGCATGTTATTCTCCTAAAAAGGGTTTGGGGACCTGGGTTCTGCCCCAGGGGACATGTATCAATGCAAAAATAAGTTTTAAAAACTGCAGTTTTTTCGGGAGCAGTCATTTCAATGATGCATAAAGTGAAAAAAAAGTGAAATATTCCTTTAAATATCATACCTGGGGGGTGTCTAAAGTATGCCTGTGAAGTGGCATGTGTTTCCCGTGTTTAGAACTGTCCCTGCACAAAATGAAATTTCTAAAGAAAAAAAAGCCATTTAAAACTACTTGCGACTTTAATGTCATGTCTTGTCCTGGCAATATGGATGACAATCTTTGAGAAAAATGGCATGGCTACCCCATCACCCCCCCCCCCCCACCCCAGACCATTACCAGCCCCTTTGGGTCTTGTATGGATATTAAGGGGAGCCCCGCACCCAAAATAAAAAAAGGCCCTATATACTCTGAACAGCAGTATACAGGCAGTGCAAACAAGACAGGGACTGTAGGTTTGTTCTTAAGTAGAATCTGTTCGTAATTTTGAACAGGTACATTGTTTAAGTGTACAGTAGGTGCCGCCGATATTGTGTTTCTATCGCGCTCCCATCGCCGAGATTCTCGGCGACAGGAGTGCCGAGATGTCGGCAGCAGCGTGGCGACACGTGTCGCGCTCGCTGCAATGGCGAGGAGACGCGACACTGTATTGAGCGGGGATCCGACGCGGATTCCCGCCAATACCAGGCACTGCGTTTGGTATGAATCCTGAGCGGGAACTCCACGCCAATTTTTAAAGAAAAAAACGGCGTGGGTTCCCCCTGCAGGGGCATACCAGGCCCTTGGGTCTGGTCTGGATGTGAAGGGGAACCCTACGCCGAAAAAATGGCATGGGGGTCCCCTCAAGATCGAAACCAGACCCTTATCCGAGCACGCAACCTGGCAGGCCGCAGGGGAAGAGGGGGGGACGAGAGCGGCCCCCCCTCCCTCCTGAACCACACCAGGCCACATGCCCTCAACATGGGGGTTTGGTGCTCTGGGGCAGGGGGGCGACCTGTGGCCCCCCCACCCCAGAGCACCCTGCCCCCATGTTGATGAGGACAGGGCCTCTTCCCGACAACCCTGGCCGTTGGTTGTCGGGGTCTGTGGGCGGGGGGCTTATAGGAATCCGGGAGCCCCCTTTAATAAGGGGGCCCCCAGATACCGGCCCCCCCACCCTATGTGAATGAGTATGGGGTACATCGTACCCCTACCCATTCACCTGGTGTAAAATAAATGGAAATAAAAACACAACACAGTTTTTAAAAGTATTTTATTGCACCGCTCCGGAGGTCTTCTTCCGACTTCGGGGGTCTCCGGTGTCGTCGCCGCGCTCTCCGGTTCTTTCTTCTGCCGGGCCTCCGCTAACTTCTTTTTAGCTCTTTTGCTAACGGAGGCCCGGTCTTCTCCGTCGCCTTCTTCTTCTTCTCCCGCTCTCCGGTTCTTCTCCCGCTCTCCGGTGTCGTCACCGCGTTCTCCGGTTCTTTCTTCCGCCGGGCCTCCGCTAACTTCTTTATAGCTCTTTTGCTAGCAGAGGCCCAGTCTTCTCCGGCGTCGCCGGTGTCTTCTTCCCTCTTCTCCTCCTCGATGTTGACTCGTCGCTTCCTCTCGCAGTAATGGTAAATCTTCGGTCCGCAGAGATTAATCTATTCTTCACATGACGTCACAGTCACATGCTCCGGGGCACATGTGCACATGACGTCACAGTCACATGCTCCAGGACACAATATCGGCGGCACCTACTGTAGCTCCAGCCAAAAAATATATTTTTAAGCTTTTTGGAAAACATTCCATCCCAATGACAAATGTTTTTGGAAAAGTGGGGTGTTTATTGAAACAAGGATTGGTGATAAAGCATCAGTAGAGAGTAGACACCTTTTTCCCATATTAACTCTTATGCCCCGTACACACGATCGTTTTTAATGTCATTTTTTAAACCAACGTTTTTCTTCTCGTTTTTTTTCATGTTTCCTCTCAAGCCTGCCTTGCGTACACACCATCATTAAAAAAAACGATCAAGCAAAGCGCAGTGACGTTCAACACGTACGACGGCACTATAAAGGGGAAGTTCCGTTCGAATGACGCCACCCTTCATGTTAGTAAAGTTTGTTGGGCGACGATTCGCGCTTTTCAGTCCGTTACTGTGTAATGAATGTGCTATCTCCATTACGAACGCTAGTTTTACCAGAACGAGCGTTCCCGTCTCATACTTGATTCTGAGCATGCGCGTTTTTTTTCACGACGTTAAAGCATACACACTATCGTTTTTCACGTCGTTAAAAAAAACGACATGAAAAACGACGTGAAAAAAGAGAGCATGTCCGGAATTTTTAATGGCCGTTTTTCACGTCGTTAAAAATGCTCTGGAGCCTACACACGATCATTTTTAATGGCCATTTTTTAAAATGCCATTTTTAACGGCATGAAAAACGATCGTGTGTACGAGGCATTACAGGAGAGAATTTCCCTTCCTAGGGGTAGATTTCCTCTCACTTTCTTTTGTCTCCTTCTGTTTGCAAGTAGGAGTCATTTGTAAGTTGGATGTTTGAAAGTAGAGGCCTGCGTATATACTCTGCTGAAATTTGCCCCTTAGATGTTGGTGTTGCCACAACACTGTGAGCCCTCACAGTTACTCTTGGTGGGCGCTGGAACGCCCTGCTGTGAACTATTATATCAGGAATTGTATTTACATGCCATTGTTGAACAGTGGTAGGAAAAATTGGGCCTTTGGTGGTGGTGCTGGTGCTACAACACTGTCAGCCCTCACAGTTACTCTTGGTGGGCGCATGAATGGGCCCTACTGTTAATTATTAGATCAAGAATTGTAATTGCATGCCCCTGTTGAAGAGGGGCAGAAAAATTGGGCCTTTGGTGGTGGTGGTGGTGTTGCCACAACACTGTCAGCCCTCACAGTTACTCTTGGTGGGCGCATGAATGGGCCCTACTGTTAATTATTAGATCAAGAATTGTAATTGCATGCCCCTGTTGAAGAGGGGCAGAAAAATTGGGCCTTTGGTGGTGGTGGTGTTGCCACAACACTGTAAGCCCACACAGTTACTCTTGGTGGGCGCAGGAATGGGCCCTGCTGTGAATTATTAGATCAAGAATTGTAATTACATGCCCCTGTTGAACAGGGGCAGAAAAATTGGGCCTTAGGCACTGGTGCCACAACACTGCACCCCCTCACAGATACTGTACTTGGAGCACAGCAATGAGCCCTGTTGCAAAGTATTGCATCAAAATTTTTTATTACACGCCCCTGTTAAACAGGGGCTGAAAAATTGGGCCTTAGGCACTGGTGCTGGTGCCATGACACTGCAACCTCTCCCCGATACTCTAGTTGGAGTGCAGGAATGAGCCCTGCTGCAAAGCATTGCATAAAAAATTGTAATTACATGCCCCTGTTAAACAGGGGCTGAAAAATTGGGCCTTTGCCACTGGTGGCGGCACCCAGAAACAAAAATGTTCTTCCAAGCTATCATCAGGAATCGGATCATTGAGGAGGAGGAGGATAGTCAGTCAACATAACAGGACAGTCACTCAGCATCAGCATAGGCAGTCTTGAAGGGATGTGACATTTCAAAATAAATTATTCTCTTATATCAGCTTCAGGTGCTTGGTAGCTGGTGGTGATCCAAGACTGGTTCATCTTTATGAAGGTCAGTCGATCAACCGAGTCGGTGGACAGGCGCACCCTCTGATCCGTGAGAAAGCCTCCAGCAGCACTGAATGTGCGTTCCGAAAGAACGCTGGATGCAGGATAGGCCAGTAGCTCAATTGTATACTGTGCAAGCTCTGGCCAGTGATCCATCCTCAAGACCCAGTAAGCCAGAGGATTTTCGGTGGGAAAGGTGTCCAAGTCTGACCTTGCCCCTAGGTATTCCTGCACCATGTATATCAGACGCTGGCGATGGTTGCTGGAACCGATCATACCTTGGGGCTGCAGACTAAAAAATTGTCTGAACGCATCGGTCAGACGCCCACCTTCCCCACCGCTCCTTCTTTGACTGACGGAAGCCTCAGCAACTCGTTGTCCAGGACCAGGAGTTTGTAACCTCCCAGTCTCTGGGAACGCGTTGCACAGACCTTTCTGCAAGGCCTCCCGGAGATGTCTCATCCTCTGCTCCCTCTGCGACGGTAAGATAAGGTCCGCAACCTTACCCTTGTACCGTGGATCAAGGAGAGTGGCTTGGAGGCGCAAATATACGCGGATGACACACAAATACTGGTAGATATGGCTAGCGGTACAGATATGCAACTAAAACTCAGACTTTGTTTAGCTGAAATACATCAATGGATGCTTACCAGTAGACTTGGTATTAACACTGCTAAGACTGAAGTTCTTTTAATTGGTAAAGTTACATCTATGTCACCAATTTCTAATTGGCCCATATCATTTGGCCCTATTCCAACTCCTGCCAAAAAGATTAAGAACTTAGGGGTCTGGTTCGACTCGGAACTCACATTTATTCCACACGTCTTATATATTGCGAAAAATGCAAGCTACTATCTACATTTTCTTCGGAAATTGAAAAATCTGTTTACCGAATTGAATCGGAAAAAATTAGTACAAGCATTTATACTTTCCAGGTTGGATTACTCGAATGTTTTCTTATTAAATCTCCCAAAGAAATTGATTGCTAAGCTGCAGCTAGTTCAAAACCAGGCCGCTCGCCTGATTAAAGGTCTAAATTACAGAGAATATGTCACCAGCTCTCTTCGAGAGCTCCACTGGCTACCCATTGCTAAAAGGGCCGAATTCAAGGCCCTTTGCCTTATTTTTAAGGCATACTGGAGTCAAGGTCCAATTTATTTATCTAGTATAGTTTCCCACTACACTCCCACAAGATCTTTACGCTTGGTGGATCAAAACCGCCTTATGCCTAAACCATATAATTTTGCAGCAGCTGGTGGAAAAACTCTTCAAGTCTTTGGTGTAGTCTTATGGAATAATCTTCCTGAGAATATGCGAAAAATCAACTCGCTAATTCACTATCGCAAGGTACTGAAGACTCACTTACTTTCCAATGTATATGGATAAGGGACGTCTGCTACCTTACTACTAACCAGCCGATCAGCTTCCCCTGACTTGTTGCTGCTTACCTAAATGTGGACTGTTACTCTGTTTCTTTTACTTTTTATTTTTCCCTCTGTTGTTATTTATTATTAATTTATCCTGTATGTGTTATCTGTTATGCTCATTTTTTAAGGTCAGTATATGTATTTGGTCTATCTAGCGCTTAGGCGCAGTTCTTGAACTGTATTTGGCGCTTTACAAATAATAAAATCAATCAATCAATCAGAGTGGCCAGCCAGTAATGGTCCCTCTCCTTGATCCGAAGAATAAGAGGATCCTTCCACAGATTTTGCAGGATCATGGAGGCCATGCAGCGTAGGTTAGCTGAGGCATTCGGTCCGGAGTCCTCTGGGTCACTAAGGACGACATGATCCGCAGCCATTTCCTCCCAGCCACGTACAAGTCCACGGGTTTCTTGGGACTTTAAATCATCCCTAAAAGACTACTGCTGTTGATGCTGAGTGCCAGGCTCCACCTCCATGCTGACACAATCCTCCTTCTCCTCCTCCTCCTCTTCCTGTGCGATGGGTGGGACAGAAGGAACATTGTCTGGGTAAAGGGGGCCTTGAGAGGCAAGGAAGTCCTCCTCTTCCAGCCTCTGTTCTGTCTCAAGTGCCCTGTCCATTATTCCACGCAGTGTATGCTCCAACAGGTGGACAAGAGGTACAGTGTCACTGATGCATGCACTGTCACTGCTCACCATCCTCGTGGCCTCCTCAAATGGCGCCAGGACAGTGCATGCATCCCTGATCATGCCCCACTGGCGCGGTGAAAAAAACCCGAGCTCCCCTGACCCTGTCCTGGTGCCGTAGTCGCACAGGTACTCATTGATGGCCCTCTGCTGCATGTGCAGCCACTGCAGCATGGCCCACGTTGAGTTCCACCTGGTGGGCATGTCACATATAAGGCGGTTCTTGGGCAGGTTCAACTCCTTTTGCAGCTCAGCCAGCCGAGCACTGGCATTATATGATCTGCGGAAATGCACACAGACTTTCCTGGCCTGCCTCAGGACATCCTGTAAGCCTGGGTACCTGTCCAAGAACCGCTGCACCACCAGGTTAAGGATGTGAGCCACACAGGGCACATGGGTCAGTTGTCCCTGTCGGAGGGTGGAGAGGAGGTTGGTGCCATTGTCGCAAATAACCACCATTCCTGGCTTAAGCTGGCATGGCGTCAACCACCTCTCGGCCTGCCCCTGCAGAGCTGACAGAACCTCTGCTCCAGTGTGGCTCCTGTCCCCCAAACACACCAGCGCAAGCACGGCATGGCATCTTTTTGCCTGTGTACTTGCGTAGCCCCTTGAATGCCTACGGAGCACCGCTGGTTCAGAGGACAAAGCACAGAAAGAGGCCATGGAGGAAGAAGAAGAGGAGGGGGTGGAGGAGAGAGGTGTGTCACAACCAGTAGTAGCATTTTGGAGGCGTGGCGGTGGAACAACCTCCAACACTACTGCACCTTGTCCTGCATCCTTCCCAGCTGCCAAAAGAGTGACCCAATGGGCCGTGAAAGAAAGGTATCATCCCTGTCCATGCCTGCTGGCCCATGAGTCAGCGGTAGTATGCACCTTACCGCTGACCGCCCTGTCCAGCGAGGCATGGACATTGCCTTCCACATGCCGGTAGAGAGCCGGAATCGCCTTCCGTGAGAAAAAGTGGCGTTTGGGAACCTGCTACTGAGGAACCGCACATTGCACAAACTCACGGAAGGGGGCTGAGTCTACCAACTGAAAAGGCAGCAGTTGAAGTGCTAGCAATTTAGCCAAGCTAGCATTCAACCGCTGGGCATGTGAATGGCTGGGAGTGAACTTCTTTCGATGGTCCAGCAGCTGGGGCAGGGAAATTTGCCTGCTACAATCGGACGTCGGTGTACTGCTAGCAGAGTGCCCGCAAGTACTTGGCTGTGACACACCTAATTCTACACCTTCATTCCTCTCAGTGCAGGTTCCAGAGAGGACTGAAGGTATAGTGGGGTTGGAGATCCCAGCTGATGAGGAGCAAGGAGAGGTCCGCTTTGTTCTTTGGTGTGGGTCTATAAGGTACGCTTGGCAACGAGCTGCATGGCAGGTCAACATATGTCTGGTTAAGCATGTGGTGCCCAAGCGGCTGATGTTTTGGCCAAGCGAGATACGCTTGAGACATATGTTGCAAATAGCAGCGGTGCGATCTGATGCACTCGACTCAAAAAAGACCCACACCAAAGAACTTTTGGAATAACGAGCAGAGGCAGCGCCCTGCACAGGCGGAGCTCTGCGGTGTGATTCAGTCGGTGTGCTGCCCTTACGCTGGCCCCCGGAGGGCATCCTGCCTTGTTGGAGATGTGCCTCCTCCTCATCCTCCTCCTCCTCCTCTCTCCTATCAGGCACCCACGTGGAGTCGGTGACCTCATCATCCCCTCCCTCCTCATCACTGGAGCCAATCTGGCAGTATGCTGCAGCTGCTGGAACATGACTGCCAGATTGCTGTCCTTCTTGAGCATCCTCTCTCTCTGCGCTCACGCTACTGCCTTCCTCTAGCTGGGTATCATCATCAAACCCTTCAAAGCGCTGGGCATCCTCCTGGAGTATGTACCCAACACTGTGCTCAAACAGTTTGAGGGACTCCTCAGGAGGACATGGTGGGTCTAGGGAAGGAGTGACTGATGATGACATTGGAACAAGGGAAGAGGACGCTTTGGCAGCTGCTTTGCCAGTACCCTGAGCCTGGGTGAGAGAGGATAAGGAAGATGAGGAGGGCTTGGTCATCCACTCTACCAAGTCTTCGGCATGATGTGGCTCAACACGTCCAGCTGCCGAAAATAAGGACAAGCGTGTCCCATGGCCACGTGCTTATGACGATGCACCGCGTCCATGACCAGCACTGTTGTCTCTAGACACAGAGCCTGCTTGCCCTCTTTTATTGGCTCCTGACTGTCTGCCTCTTCTTGTTGGCCTTCCAGACATAGTAATGGACTGCAGGGAGATGGGAAAACCAGGAATTGGAGTAGTGTATATTGTGCTGGAGGCACACAACACCCACTAACTCCTGCAGATGCCTTTATTAGAGAACACCAGCAATAAAGGGTAGATACAGGTGTATTCTGTGATGTGCTGGAGGGACACAACACACACTAACTCCTGCAGATGCCTTTATTAGAGAACACCAGCAATAAAGGGTAGATACAGGTGTATACTGTGCTGTGCTGGAGGGACACAACACCCACTAACTCCTGCAGATGCCTTTATTAGAGAACACCAGCAATAAAGGGTAGATACAGGTGTTTACTGTGCTGTGCTGGAGGGACACAACACACACTAACTCCTGCAGATGCCTTTATTAGAGAACACCAGCAATAAAGGGTAGATACAGGTGTATACTGTGCTGGGGCACACAACACCCACTAACTCCTGCAGATGCCTGTATTATAGAACAGCAAAAAAGTGTAGATATAGGTGTATACTGTGCTGGGGCACACAACACACACTAACTCCTGCAGATGCCTGTATTATTGAACAGCAAAAGAGTGTAGATACAGGTGTATACTGTGCTGGGGCACACAACACCCACTAACTCCTGCAGATGCCTGTATTATAGAACAGCAAAAAAGTTTAGCTACAGGTGTATACTGTGCTGGGGCACACAACACCCTCTAACTCCTGCAGATGCCTGTATTATAGAACAGCAAAAAAGTGTAGATACAGGTGTATACTGTGCTGGGGCACACAACACCCACTAACTCCTGCAAATGCCTGTATTATAGAACAGCAAAAAGGTGTAGATACAGGTGTATACTGTGCTGTGGCACACAACACCCACTAACTCCTGCAGATGTCTTTATTAGAGAACACCAGCAATAAAGGGTAGATACAGGTGTATACTGTGCTGGGGCACACAACACCCACTAACTCCTGCAGATGCCTGTATTATAGAACAGCAAAAAAAATTAGATACAGGTGTATACCGTGCTGAGGCACACAACACCCACTAACTCCTGCAGATGCCTGAGAAAAGAACACACTGTCCCTGCCTATCTAGCTTAGAGAACAGTAATAAAGGGTAGATACAGGTGTAAACTGTGCTGGGGCACACAACACCCACTAACTCCTGCAGATGCCTGAGAAAAGAACACACTGTCCCTGCCTGCCTATCTAGCTTAGAGAACAGTAATAAAGGGTAGATACAGGTGTATACTGTGCTGGGGCACACAACACTCACTAACTCCTGCAGATGCCTGAGAAAAGAACACACTGTCCCTGCCTATCTAGCTTAGAGAACAGCAATAAAGGGTAGATACAGGTGTATACTGTGCTGGAGGCACACAACACCCACTAACTCCTGCAGATGCCTGAGAAAAGAACACACTGTCCCTGCCTGCCTATCTAGCTTAGAGAACAGCAATAAAGGGTAGATACAGGTGTATACTGTGCTGGAGGCACACAACACCCACTAACTCCTGCAGATGCCTGAGAAAAAAACACACTGTCCCTGCCTGCCTATCTAGCTTAGAGAACAGCAATAAAGGGTAGATACAGGTGTATACTGCACTGGAGGCACACAACACCCACTAACTCCTGCAGATGCCTGAGAAAATAACACACTGTAGAACACACTGTCCCTGCCTATGTAGCTCTTTCTCTGCACACTGGAACACACTACACAAGGCCGCCACGCTGGCGGCCTTTTATAGTGTGGGGCGTGTACTAAACCCCCCTGAGCTATGATTGGCCACAGGGATCCTGCCTGTGGCCAATTATGGCTCTCCTCGCTGCCGGCGCTGTGATTGGCCAAGCATGCGGGGTCACAGTGCATGCTTGGCCAATCACAGCACCGGCAATGCAGTGCGATGGCGCAGTGCATTGTGGGCCGTTCGCGTCACACGAATTTGGCGCGAACGGCCCACAAAGTTCTGGTTTCGCCGAACAGACGAACAGGCGATGTTCGAGTCGAACATGCGTTCGACTCGAACACTGAGCTCATCCCTACTTATAACATCTATAAGACATTATAAGACAAACCCCCTTCTCTTGGTGATACTGTTTATTACTAATTGGTGTCAATTTGAGCATCATTAGCAGGGTGCTGCCACTAATATTGCTTAAATGCATCCCTTCCATGCCCGCCCAGCCTTTCTGGCTTATGCTTTAACATACCTTCCAACTTTTGAACTTCAGAATGAGGGACACTTGAGGGAGGAAGAGACAGACGATGCACTCTGTGGACTGCAAAAATGAGTTTGGTCAAACTCTTAACAGTGGGAGGGGCTTAATGGGCGTAGTTAACCGAAACACAGGTTTCCCTGTACCTATTAAATATGTTTTTTTGATTGCTGTGCCACAAGAAAGAGTCTGACAACACATACAAACCCCAGCACAATCATTAAAAAAAAAAAAAAGAATAAAAAACTTCCATTACAAATGGTTTTGCATAAATT
The DNA here is from genome assembly GCA_029206835.1 of Rana muscosa. NCBI lineage: Eukaryota > Metazoa > Chordata > Amphibia > Anura > Ranidae > Rana > Rana muscosa. Next base: position 621,983,476 of record CM055122.1, on the reverse strand, counting down.
ATGGAAGTGTGCGTTACACAAAGTATGGAAGGATTCCGGAGTGCGCTATGTACACAGTGCACAGTTCAGGAGTGCGCTACAGTATGTATAGAGTGCATGGTTCAGGATCAGGAGGCTAATAGGCACAGGGAGCAGGTTTCTGGAGTGCTTTACGTACTTAGTGCAGGGCTCAGGAGAGTGCTAGATACAAAGTGCAGTCATCCATCCACATCTCACTGTTGCCCCTCTCCTCAGCTATAACCTCTACACACACACAACCCTTTCTCCTCTGCCCCCATCTCCCTTCCCCCTCCCCAAAACTCCACCATCTTCCACATGTTTATCTTTGTAAAAGCAGCACCTTTTTGTAGCTGGCTCTTCTTTCCACTGCAGACACAGCTTCCTTTTCCCTTTCAGTGCACTAGGTGCACACTCATTTTCGGCTCCTGAACTCCCTGAGCAGGAATAAGATAAGAATTAGGGTGCAGCTCACCCCCCTCCTCCCTCTTCCCCTTGAACATACTGCAGTCGGCCAGTCCAGCACTTCTGCTGACTCTAGTGCAGTGTAGGGAGGCTGTTGAAGGAGCCGAGAGCTGTTACTTTCACTTCCAACTACAGAAGCCAGGCTTCTGTGCTTTAAAAGTGGTGAGCTGTGAGTTTAGGGCTAACCGACGCTGAAAAAAACCCTGGAGAGGGGAATACACAATTGATCCTGATTGCAACTTTGTCCCAGCCAGCAATGTATGAATCCTGGCTCTTTTGTTATACACTGGTTGTTTGACAGACGGCGGGTCTGGGTAGCAGTCCTGCCCATAATGACATCACACTTCGGATTTGACAGCTGAAGTGAAGTCTCTCATCGGGGCTGCACAGCACACATACAGCTGGCTTGCTCGCCAATGCCTGGCTGTGCTGGATGTTTACACTCCTGCAGGTCCTATTGAGCCAGAACTTAACATTTAATCAATAGAATTATGCGGGACAACGCCCATGTATGGTAGGACAGCGGGACAGAGGGGTGAATGCGGAAAAGTCCTGCCCAATCCGGGACTGTTGGGGGGTATGCTTTAAGCCCTAGCATGCAATTAAATCCTATATTTCTGGTGGAAGTGGCACATAAAGAGGGGTTTTAGGCATGTATTAATCAAATTAGCAACACTAATAAATGCAAATCAGAATGACTCTCACTTAACAAAGTATTTGCATTCGTTTTTCTGTGCCTGGAATTCTAGACAGAAACTGCAACAGATTTGCACAAGGCTGCAACAGATTTATCACTGTAGATGAAACAGATGCACAGTTGAGAAGTAGCCAGGGTCAGGGTTAATTCTGTCACAATGCTTTTTTAAGTGTAGCTTTTGAAAGTTTTTATGACTCAAGCTGTAAACTTGTAGTAAATCAGTTGCATATCCTGTTTCACTGCTACTGTTTAGCACAGCTTTGCTGTGTGACAGAATTAATAAACAGACCCCAGCGAGTGTCTGTATTTGCTGGCTGGCTGTATGCTGTGAAACCAGTAAACTGGTCTAAAGTCTCTTTATGTTGGCACTGCATATACCAAGACTTCTACAAAAACTTTAATAGGGATGAGCAAATTTTAAAGTTTATATTTACCTTTAAATTTTGGCAGAATGCATCACAGTGAATGGGAAAGTATTCAGTGTTTCTTTAAGGGTGCAATGGGCTTAAATAGCTCCTGAGAGTTACAGAAATTATTTCTACCAGCCTGGACACATTCAAATACCCCCCTCAATAGCATAAATCCTTTTCAAAGGAAAAAAACACAGACAGCAAAACACACACAATGTACTGTGACAAGTTTGGGGTTTTGTAGCTCATTGGTAGTGCAAAACAATGAGTTTTTTTTCACGCCAGAGCTTTTTCTGCCCAATGTTATTTAAAAGAAAGCAAACGTTCACAAATGAATGTCTTTCCAATGCAGGGGGTTCTCACCATCAATACAACAAATGACCAATATTCAGCCTCGTGGCTCTCTTCGCACCTTTTTTGCTCAGGCTTCATGCCTTGGTCCTCCAGACCGTCTAACACGCTTCCCAGTGCGTGTGCAAAAAACTATGTACCTCTGTCAGCTTTGCTTCTTATCCTGCAGCTTCCAACTGCTACATTCTTCACAGGCTCATGCCTTTGTCTGTCTTGACCTAGACAGTATGGTGCAGACGTGCACCTCTTACTGCTCCCTTCACACACTGACCCCCTCTGAAGAGTGCGGCGCTGACCTCTAACTCTGTCTCTAACATGAAGCCAGCACACACCTGTGCCATTGATGTGCCTGTTTCCTCCAAAATCTGGCCTAAACTGCCATTTTAGATCGTGGCATGAGCTTGCCCTGCCACAGTACATAAAGTGGAAAAATATGATTTTTTTTTTTTTTTATTGCCTACACAGCTCACTGACTCATTGACAAATGGGGAGTTTCCATGTAGGCAAAACTTTCCTGACAGCAAAACTAGTAATTTCACAGCAAAATTATTTTTTGACAAAAATGCTCTGTACAACCTATATTGTAATTGCACTGGTGATCCCAATACATTATTTTTTTTTGTGCAAGCACTGAGAGCTAAAGAGCGTGACTGACAAAAAAATGTATATGTTAATTATAAAAAGTCACTTTAATAAGATACATTTAGGCAGTGTAATGAAAAGCTTGACAACTGAATAGATTGTCCTTTTTGTCCTATACTTTAATTCTCACAGGTGATTTTTCTCTCTTTTGATCCTCTTCCCTTGTTTCACAGCTAAGATCACTATAAATAAGTCCCCATGTTCTTACTGTTACCTAGGTACATTTTTTATTTGGTGATCCTTTCTTATGCATCATTCAAAAGTGCTGCTTTACTGCTCTTGTAGAAATATACACTTCAAATAATGTTTTTATCATTTCTAAATATGTCTAAACTGTCTAAATATGCCAGGGGTTGTGCTTACATGATTAAATGTGTGGGAATAGCTTTTACTGGTGGTGGAAAGTTGTTTTTTGATCTTAGACATGATTATGGTAATGACCTCTAGATCTTGGAGTAAGTTATGTGTGAGTAGTCTGGCTGATAGTTCAACACATGTTAAAGACAATGTCATTGTGGGCAGCAACTTATTGGCTACGTACAATAGCTTTTAGTATTTGTGTATTCAAAGAAGCTATTTTTATTTGGTAATAACTCCAGGGAAACCAAAGAATGTGATTATGAATTCCTGTGGAGTCTAGGTGCATATCAAATACAAGCTGATCATTTTGTTTGGCACTCATAACGTATATAGGGTATTGCCAACCTAGCATGAATAACACCAAGCAATGTCTATTACAGAAATAAGCCCCCTGAGGCACCTTAACCCCCTTCCCACCCTGCTGTTTGCTGGTCCACCGGCACTTACCCAATTGGTGGGCACATCAGGGATCATCGGGCAGAGGGACAGGCTGTGGCAGGCATCTTGCAGCGTCTTCTGTGTCCTTTTCCCTTTTGAGATCACGGCGGCTTCTGCCGTGCATCTCCTCCCCTCCTCCTAGGCAACCAACAATAGGATTGCCTAACCTTTCAGCCAATTGGGTAACAAACCCGTGCTTCCTGATTGGCGGAGCGGCGATTCAGTGTTAGAAAAGCAAATATTCATTTACTTTTCTAACACATCTGGGTGGACTCCGAGTCGAGGAAACAATCCAAATTAATTTGAAGTTCAGACTTTCAGCTTTAATTCAAGGGGTTGAACATCAATATCTAGTACAAAATGTATGCACTGCAACCACTTTTATACACAGTCCCCCCATTTTCAGGGGCTCAAATGTAATTGGACAAATGAATATAATCATAAACAAAATGTTAATTTTTTATATTTTGTTAAGAATCCTTTACTGGAAATCCAGCACTCAATGGGACCAGTGGGAAAGAACTATTGCAATTGCTGTATTCAAAACAAGTTCATTTATTGGATGCATGCTAAAATTGGTATAAAATCACAACTGTCAATGAAAAATTAGATACTAAAAAGCATCTAAAAGAACTCATAATCATGGTTGAAGTGCTTCAAAACGTAATATATACGATACAACTATAACTCCAAGAGCCAAAGGGTTAATATCAGCAAGTGTGCTCCAGGTCCTGATGTAAAACAAGGCTGATCCAATGGTGTGGTATGCAGACAGAAAACAAAGTGGGGGGACACCACTCTCCGTAATGACACCAGTAGCTGGGTTGCGGGAAAACAAGCTTGTTCAAATTCAGAAGGTGTGTGGTGAACCGCGCCAGCCGGGTATCCATGATCAGACTGGCTGATCAGGCAAGCCGAACGATGGTGTTCTGGGAGGCGCTCTGGATGATGCGCACTAGATCCGACAGCCGGAAGCAGGACTCAAAGCCGGGACGGGGGAAACACAGATGCTGGGCGGATCGCAGGCTCAATTTTCATAAATGCATTGGCAATCTGTGTTGGGTGATGTTCTAGTTTACCTGTGTGTGGGTCTTTGATATTGGGCAATTTTGCGTGTTGTTGTCGTTTGTTAATATATTTGGCCAGTAATTTCCCTGCTTTGTTGCCGTGGGCGTAATACATTGCTTTAGTTTGTCTAAGAAAATGCTGGTGTGTAGAAATAAGTGATAGGCAAATTTTATGTCTACATTGAAATAAGTCAGTGTCTAATGAGGGAGAGGGATTTGTTTTGTGCTGTGATTCCAGTTTTTTAAGTTCCTCTAGTAAGTCGTTCAACAGTCTTGCCTTCCTCTTTTTTTCTCTAGCTGCTGCCTGAATGAGCAATCCCCTACTAAACGCCTTATGGGCGCACCACAAGGATGCTATGTTGGTGTCCTTGTTGTCGTTTATTTGAAAAAATTCCCTGAGCTGCGTGTTTATCCTGTTAGCCTGTACATTATTAGAGAGTAAGTCAACATTATTTCTCCAGAGGTAGATTGGAGGGTCAGAGTTCCGATCCTGGAGGACTATTGACACTGGTGCGTGGTCCGACCAAGTGATAGAGTGAATCTTGACTGACAGTGTCTTTTGTAGCAGGGCTAGATCCGTGAGAACAAGGTCATTTCTAGAATATGCCCGATGAGGGTACGAGTAGTGGGTAAAGTCTTTTTCCGAGGAATGATAGCATCTCCATGTATCATACAAGGTATGTTCTGAAAGGAGGGAATGTATCTCAGGTCTCCTTGACAACTGGGGATTGGAGCAGTCCATAGATTTGTTGGGTACACAGTTGAAGTCCCCACACAAGAGAAGAGAACCCTTCTTAACTCTATTAATTTTTTTCAGACGAGAGGATAAGAATCTTAGCTGCCTCTTGTTTGGAGCGCAAAGGTTGACCAGCGTGTATGTCGCTTGGTTCAAGTCACAAGTCAAAATTATATATCTCCCGTTAGGGTCGCAGACTAGTTCATGTATCTTAAATGCAATAGAATGTTTAATGGCTACCATCACACCCCTCTTTTTAACCGGGGCAGTTGCTTTAAAAATATTTGGGTATGCTTTATGGGAACATTTGGGTTGTTTAGTAGTCATAAAGTGTGTCTCTTGTATACAAATCACATCTCCTTTAAGTCTTTCCATTTCTTTCCACAAAGATTTCCCTTTAAAGGGACTATTGAGTCCATGAACATTCATAGAAATGACTGACAATGTCATTGCCACAGTAATAGGAAGTGCTCTATGTTAGATGATATGGTATTAAATTGTAAAAGTAGTACTGGTTTGTTACCTGAAGGTGGTGCTGTTGAGTCAGATATACACAGCCATAATACTTCATTGTGGTAGCAGCTTCTTGCAGAGTGCAACCAAAATGGAGATAGGTAGATTCTATTGCAACGTTAGCTTGGTACAGTTAAAACAGAATAAAAAACAAATGAAAACATGAACCAAAACCAGAACATAAAAACGTGAAAATATTCACTGAGTGCGAACAGATCCGCAAAGAATATACGGGGGGAACAAGCTCCTTGCAGCCCAACCCCGACATCTGCAGTAAAAAATGTAACCGAGGCATTTTAAGAGTTATATCCCAGGGCCAACTCTGGTCCTTGAATTAAATCTTGTGCCACTCCGAGGACATTTTTGGAAGGTTATGATCGTGCAAAGGAGGGTTAGCATCCTCCGGGAGCAGATGCCATTTCTTAGCTAGGGTGATAAAATCTTCAATATTGGCGATCGCATAGGTGCGATTGTCCTTTGTGATAAGCAGCTTGGTTGGGAAGCCCCAAGAGTAGGGGATTTTATGATTCTGAAGCAATTTGGTGATAGAAGACAGGTTTTTGCGCGCCAGTATGGTATGCTGGGATAGATCAGCAAAAACAGTGATATCAGAGTAAGGGCCTGGCAGGGGCTGGTTCTTCCTGGAGAACCTCATGAGGTCTTCTTTGACAAGAAAAAAATGGATGTGGGCAATTACATCCCTCGGCACTTTTTCAGGCAAAAACGTTGGTTTGGGAAGGCGATGCGCTCTATCCACTATCACTTCATTTTTGGGGGTATCAGGTAGCAGGGTTGCAATGAAAGATTGAACAAACTGCCTGAGGTCTGCTGGAGACACTGTTTCCTCCACTCCCCTCAGCTTTATATTGTTTCTTCTGGACCTGTCTTCTAAATCAGCGATTTTCTCTTTCATTGCTAGTAGGTCCCCTCTGTGTCATTGTGGGCATCCACAAGTTCATTATGGGCTACCGTTTTCTACGTGTGATATCCTTTCTCCCACCGCTGTAACATCCCTCTTAAGCTGGGTGACACATATCATCATATCTTTATGCAAAGAGCCTCTGAGGGTTATTAGCATGTCTCTCATCACTGTGTCACTGAGGGGTTGCCATGTTGTAGGGAATTCATTAATTTGTTCAATAAAGTCCCTGGTACTTTCTTGTGAGTTACATGTGTCATCAGGCTCACCTGCATATTTATGGTCTGATGATCTCTTCTGCGCCGATTTTTGCGGGCTGTTGATAGGCGATGCGCCCAGTGAGGAGTCACCGCTGACATTGCGAGAAGGATGGGATCTCTGGCCTTGTAGATGGTCCGTCCTTTCCCCTCCGTTGTGGTGTGTGCTGTACCGCGAGTCCAAGGCCTCTGCACCATCTTGCGGCCTAGGCGTGCTTGCCGACGGATAAAAATCTGTCAATTTCCGCGGGCCTTTCTCCTTCTTTCTCTTCCCCATGATTGCCCAGGGAGTCCCAGGAGTGCTGCAAGGATGATTTGTGCCTCGGTTCGATGAACTCGCCGCTGGATGGAGCTTGATGTCCGCGGGTTACACAGAGCTCTCTCCTTACACAGCCATCTGCCTCGGCTGCCAGGCCACACCCCCCTGGCTTACATGTTTCACGCGCCTGTGTTTTATCAAAGCCAAGGGATCCTCCGGCAACAGACGGCTACAAAGTCATGTGAATGAAAAAGGGGAAGGACAATCAGCTCTTGTGAGATTAACCCCTTGTATACATAATAACAATAACAGAACTATATATGTATATATATCTCTCTTTAGCACGGAGAGATGATTATAAATGCGATAAAGGCTGCAAAGTAAAATTTATTGAAAAGAAAAGAATATTTTTTTTTTTACCAAAGCGGAAAAAAATATATAAAAATAAAGATTGGAGATATATGAAATCTGTATGGAAAAGCCCCTTGGCAGACATATTGTATATGCGATGAATAAACGTTCACACCCTATTGTGTAAAGAATACTGGAAATATTTTTGTAGCCTGTATAAAAGTGCCACTATGTACATATACATAGGCACAATAGTGGCATACTGAGTACCATGTTGGAATATATCATAGACTGTGTATAGTACTCAAAAGGAAATATGTAGGGAAACAAACCATGTAAGTCCTCATAACATCCAATGTGGGAGATTGACATAAAAAATTGGATGGTAAAAATATCAATAATTAAAAATATCAATAAATAAAATTAAAATTGAAAATGAATGATTAATAAACATTAGTTGGCATGGAGCACACCCATGGATAATTATGCATGTCAGTACATACATGTATCCATGAATATTCAGAGGAATAAGTAAAGCTATAGGATAATACTGAGGACATCAATTTCCTCATTGAGGCCCTTAGGCGTAAGGGAACCTAACAGATATATCCAAAAGGTCTCCCTTCGGCAAAAGAAGGGAGAATCTTTCGTTATCTGTCAGGGTACCCTTAGAAATGGCCTCAATGGCAAATACTTCCATCTGTCCAAAATCTTTATTGAGCATATGAAGGAAATGACGTGGGACACTGTGTTTGATGCATCCCTTCTTGGTCAATTTGCGATGCTCACCTACTCTGGCACGTAGGGTACGTATCGTACGACCCACATATAAAAGACCACATGCGCAACGCAGAACATACTGTAAATAACAAACTCCGTAGACCAAGTGATAAATTGTTTGATTTTGAAAGTCTTGCCTCTGTTATTAATTATCTCTGAACGACCATTAGGAATAGATTGACAAGTGAGACACCCTCTTTTCCGGCATTGAAATATTCCGGTCCTGTTATCAAAATAGGTTCTGATGTCAAACAAAGGTCTACTATTGGGTTTTACTAGTTTACTGGGGGCAATGATGTTTTTCACCGTACGTGAACGTCTAAAGGTGACCTGTGGCTTAGGAGGAAGAGTAGGAGCCAAAATATGGTCAAGTTTCAAAATATTGTAATGTTTGTATATTATTTTAGAGATGGCTCTATGTTTTGTGTTGAATGTTGATACGAATCTGGCCGTATTTGCCATCTCTAGAGACTTATCATTTATATTTTTATTTTTAATTGAGTGTGTTTGGTTCGAAAGAAAAGCATTTTTCACCAGATCTTTCGGATAACCCTTTTCTTCAAACTTCTTTTGCATGTTTTGTCCTTGTACCATATAATCCTCTGTTCTTGTACAGTTCCTACGCAGTCTATGGAATTGACCATTGGGGATATTGTTCTTCCACATAGGATGGTGGCAACTGTTATAATGAAGATATGAGTTGCCCGATGTGGGCTTGATATGATTATTGGTGATAATGGTATGTTCATCATGAGACAGAACCAGATCAAGGAACACTAATTATCTCTGGTCTATCTCATGTGTGAATGACAATCCCAACTGGTTATCATTGCAATAGGCAACAAATGCTAAAAAGAGGTCAGGACCACCGCTCCAGATTAGCAAAACATCGTCAATATAACGACCATAAAAGACGATGTATTGAATAAAGGGATTAGCTATCCATATTTTTAATTCCTCCCAGTACCCCATAGTCAGATTAGCATATCCCGTGGCAAAATTAGCCCCCATTGCTGTGCCCTTGCACTGGAGGTAAAATTGATCTAAAAACGTGAAATAACTATGACGTAAACAAAAATCAATACTCGCAAGCAAAAATCTTGATTGTTTTGAGTTAATTTCACCATTTTTGTTTAAAAAATGTTGTACTGCGGTAATGCCAACCTCATGAGGTATTGACGTGTACAGTGAAGCCACATCCAATGACGCCCACATGTATTCATCATGCCAAGAATATTCCTTAAGGGTATCGATGACATAGCTAGAATCTTTAATATAGGAAGCTAATTGACACACCATGGGCTGTAATAGGTGGTCTATGTAAATGGACAGACCACTTATGAAGCTGTTTGTGCTGGCAACGATAGGTCTCCCTGGAGGATCGATCAGAGATTTATGCACCTTCGGAAGGTGATAAAAATAAGGAGTGCTACACACTTTGGGAAGCAGAAAACATTTTTCTTTAATGTTTAATATACCATCTCTATGGGCTGTCTCTACAAGACTAACCAGTTCCTGTTGATACTGAGGAAGAGGATCAGGAGGGAGTCTTAAATAAGTATCCATATCAGATAATAACCGATTGGTCTCTCGGAGGTAGTCTGATCCATCTTGAACCACCAGACTTCCTCCTTTATCGGCCTGTTTAACTATAATATCTCTATGAATAGTTAAATCCTTAAGGGCTTGCCGTTCGGCTGAGCTTAAATTACAGGATTTTTTACTCATTGGGGCATCGCATATTTCTATAAAATCTTTGTAGACCGCTTGATAGAATGTTTCAATGTGTGGCCCCTTAGAATTTGTTGGGTTGAAGATGGATGGAGGTTTAAAGCCAGTATGTATAATCTCTGGGTCTTGGAAGGGACCCTGTGTCTGGCTTTCTATATTACCCTCTGCCCATAGTTCTTCTAAAACCTGTAAAATCTCGTTTTGAGAATTGGAGGCAGCATCATCTGTGACTTCTGGTATTAAATTTTTTGTATGGGAAAGAAAAGAGCCCTGGACTGCCGCACTCTGTATAAACGATTTATTTTCAAAATTCCAAAATTAAAATCCAAAATTAATCCATAGATTCAAAAGTCCAAAAACAGACAGCTGTGAGTAAACATCTATCTTTGATGTGAAACGTGTCAGCTATCCACCCCTGCATGTCAGTTTTCTGTTTTTGTCTGTTTTTGGACTTTTGAATCTATGGATTAACTTTGGATTTTAATTTCGGAATTTTGAAAATAAATCATTTATACAGAGTTGTGGCAGTCCAGGGCTCTTTTCTTTCCCATGCATTAGTGCAAAGCCAGCACCTGTTCCAGTATCAGGGCGGGAGCATTCCTTGGAGCTTCACAGCTTGGAGCGGTGCACACCTTTCATTAAATTTTTTGTCTTATTATTGAGAATACCAAGTTTGAATAAGCCGAATTTGTTCGGGCCTATAGAAGGGGAAAAACTCAAACCTTTCTTTAATGGATTCCACTGTTGTTAATTTATATGTAGATAAGTTAAATATCTTTATAGTACTATCATCTACAGGATGTCTATCCTCTCCTTTTTGTTCAACTTTGGATTTTTTTCCTCCTCTTCTACCTCATTTCGTTTTCGTTTTGGCTGCAACACTCCCTTTGGAGATTTGTCTAAAAAAGATTGCATAAATCTTCTCATCTGACGAAGTGATTGGAGTGACTGATGTATGATTCATCTTAGGCCGAGCACCCTCTTTGATGTAAATATCCAAATCTTTGGATTAGGGGCTATATCTGTTGGATAACGGTATTATAGGGTCAGCAAGTAGAAGATCCATCTCCAAGGGTCTGGTATCTAAACTAACGGAAGATAGCATTGCGGCTGGCACTGTCTGTGAAATACCTTCATGCGCAGAGGTACCGGGACCAGAGGTTGGACCCCCTATATATGTTGTGGGTTGGGCCACATCACCATGGTACCCATGAGTACGTTTATTAACTTGTAGTTTTTTGGTTTATTCATATTCTTTTTATCTCTATTGTTGTTTCTATTGGTATTCCTACCTCCTCCTTTCCTTTCCTATCGTGATTATTGTGTACCTGTCCTTTATTATTGGATGCAGGATGATCACCATGGGTTCCCACGTCTTGCTCAGATGAGTTATTATTGGCTACAGAATCTGGCCTTGAGCGTTTCCACTCAAAAACATGACCAGATTTGTAATCCATTACATCTCTTTCTAGTTTTTTAGTTTTTTTAGAAATTGTATAATCCTCATCCTTTTTGACATTATTATCCTGAACCTCCAGCCATTTGGAGAAAAAACAAGATGAGCTAAATGCTCCAATAGCTTGTTGTTTGTCAACTACCTGTTGTTCTGCCATCTTGAGTTTTCTTTCTCTTTGTTGGACTAAAATCTTTACCCATTTGGTAGTGCAGAATTCTGCTATCATTTGCCATTCTTTAGTGAGATCCTCGTCCAAGAAGCTGCACTGCTTCTTGATACGAAGACCCCTAGGGGTGATCCCTAATTATAGATATTTTTGCAGGAAAGCCAAGTTCCACCATTGGGCATTTTCATATTGTTTGGCATCCTGCAGCCTAAGGAATGCCTTTCTCATCTGTATTTCAAAGGCCTCTGAGTGAGAGAGGCCATTATGGTCTGAATTAGGCACATTGGGAGTATTAATATTGGCATTGGAAATGCTAAATATATCAATATTGTTAAAAATTGGTTGTAACTGATTGGACCTATCCATGATGGTGTTGGAAAATGGGGAAATGGAAAAAATAATAAATAAATAAAGAAAAAATAATAGAAATTGGGAGTAAAATTTAAATTTAAATAAAAATAAAATTGAAAATAAAAATAATAATAAAAATAAAAAATAAAAATGAAAACAAAATAAATAAGAATATAAAAAATGAAAAATCTCCCCCAAAAAAAGAAGAAAAAAATGAAAAAAAATATAAAAAAATTAAAGAATAAAAATAGAAAATTATAATTAGATAAACCTAGATTGCAGAACAATAATCCAACATCAAAACAGAATATAATACCATGCAATTGTGTACACAATTCCTGTAATTCCAAATTAAGAGCTAGTTGTGCGCACTTCAACGTTGTATAAAAAAGCGGTTCAATCCATATATGACAATGGGACTGTCAGTAAGCTGCTAAAGACAATCCAAAATAGCATATAGAGGACAAAAGAGTCTTTCAGCGCTAAAAACTGGCAATCATTAAAAACATTAGTGTCATATAAAAACAAAAAAACAAACCCGCACAGAATCTGTGTTCCCCCCGTCCCGGCATTGAGTCCTGCTTCCGGCTGTCGGATCTAGTGCGCGTCATCCAGAGCGCTTCCCGGAACACCATCGTTCAGCTTGCCTGATCAGCCAGTCTGATCGTGGATACCCAGCTGGCGCGGTTCACCACACACCTCCTGGATTTGAACAAGCCTGTTTTCCCGCAACCTAGCTACTGGTGGCATTACGGAGAGCGGTATCCCCCCACTTCCTTTTCTGTCTGCATACCACACAGCCTTGTTTTACATCAGGACCTGGAGAACACTTGCTGACATTAACCCTTTGGCTCTTGGAGTTATGGCGGTATCGTATATATTACGTTTTGAAGCACTTCAACCATGATTATGAGTTCTGTTAGATGCTTTTTATTATCTAATTTTTCATTGATAGTTGTGATTTTATACCAATTTTAGCGTGCATCCAATAAATGAACTTGTTTTGAATACAGCAATTGCAATAGTTCTTTTCCACTGGTCCCATTGAGCGCTGGATTGTTGTATATTTTCTATTGTTCACTTTCTCCGGAAGTTGCCAGCTGCACTAGGATCCAGACTTCTAATAATATATTTTTTTTATATGACACTAATGTTTTTAATGATTGCCAGTTATTAGCGCTGAAAGACTCTTTTGTTCCCTTTACTGGCAATGACTGTCTGAAGTCTGGAACCCATGGACATTACCAAAGACTGGGTTTCCTCCTTTCTATGCTTTGCCAGGCTCTATCTGCGGCTGTCTTCAGTTGTTCTTTGTTTGTGGGTCTTTCTGCCTTTAGTTTTGCCTTCAGCAAGTGAAATGCATGCTCAATTGGTTTGAGATCAGGTGATTGACTCTGCCATTGCAGAATATTCCACTTCCTTTCCTTAAAAAGCTCATGGGTTGCTTTTGCAGTGTATTTTGGATCATTGTCAATCTGTACTCTGAAGCGCCATCCAATAAATTTTGCTGCATTTGGCTGAATCTGGGCTGACAGTATATCTCTAAACACTGCAGAATTCATCCAGCTGCTTCTGTCTTCTGTCACATCATCAATAAACACCAATGACCCAGTACCACTGGAAGCCATGCATGCCCATGCCATCACACTGCCTCCAACATGTTTTACAGATGATGTTGTGCCCTTTGAATCATGAGCTGTTCCAAGCCTTCTCCACACTTTTTTCTTCCCATCATTCTGGTACAGATTAATCTTAGTTTCATTCGTCCAAAGAATGCTTTTCCAAAACTGGTCTGGCTTTTTTTTTACATTTTTTGTTAGCAAAGTCTAATCTGGCTTTTCTATTCTTCAGGCTTATGAATGGTTTGCACCTTGTGGTGAACCCTCTGTATTTGCTCTCATGAAGTCTTCTCTTGATTGTAGACTTTGACAATGATACACCCACCATCTGGAAAGCGTCCTTCACTTGTCTGGATGTTGTGAATGGGTTTTTCTTTACCATATAGAGGATTCTGCGATCATCCACCACTGTTGTCTTCCGTGGACATCCAGGCCTTTTTATATTGCTGAGCTCACCAGTGCATTCGTCTTTCCTCAGAATGTATCAAACTGTTGATTTGGCCACTCCTAATGTTGCTGCTATCTCTCTGATGGATTTGTTTAGTATTTTAAGCCTTACAATGGCCTGTTTCACTTGCATGGACAACTCCTTTGAATGCATGATGTAGGTTCACAGAAATAGATTTCAAATGCAAATACCACACTTAGAATCAACTCTAGAACTATTACATGGTTAATTGATGAAGAAATAACGAAGGAGTAGACCACACCTGGCCATGAAACAGCTTTTGATTCAGTTGTCCAATTACTTTTGGTCCCTTGAAAAGGGGGGATGGCTTTTCTTAAGAGCTGTAATTCCTAAACCCTTCCTCCGATTTGGATGTACATACCCTCAAATTAAACCTGAAGGTGTGCAAATTCAGCCCATATCCATTATATACTGTAACTATAGCTTGAATATGTTTTGGCAAATACCTGAAAAAAATCAAAAATTGTGCCTGTGTCCAAATATATATGGACCTAACTGTATATTCATGCTATGCATGAATCTATACATTATTCATAGCAGGGGGTGGCGAGGATGGATGGGTCGTTACCCGTGCGCCCTAATGCATGGACTGCCACTGGTACAGGCCAAGTTCAATGATTTCTTACAATATACTGTATATTGTCTCCTTAATGCAGAGAAAGAGACAATGATGCAAGACATGGCACATACATGTTCATAACGAATTATGAGCCTAATTTATTAAAGTGTAATGAATGGTGAAAAGCAGTGAAATGCACCTGTGTTCATTGCAAACATGCCATTATATGTGGTGGAAGCTCATTTTTTCCCATGAATGGATATTTGTAGGGAAAACATTACCTTTATTTTACTTTGCAATTTAAAGAATAAAGCTTTTTTCCCCCACGAAAGTGGTGTTACCCTTTAAAGCTAAATCGTATTTACTATTCTAAAAGTCACCTTCCTGGGTTCCTGGACACACCTAAGGGACAATAAGTTTCTAAGCCTTTTCTCAGCAACCTAGTGAGCAGTCCTCCACTGTCAGAACTGGCATGTGGGCAGCTGGGCAGGAGCCTAATAACAGCTTCTATGGAAGGCCCACAAGACTACTGTAGGGAGTCCCTCTTTAATTTCTACCAGAGTACTCCAGTTCCAGTGGAGCTACACCCTTTATGTGCTAACTTAAAGTGGTTGCCCAGTCTCCTGTGAAAAAAACAGCCACTCACCTGTCCCACAATCTAGCAGTGCTGCATCTGTAGGGCTATAATGAAGAAAATTGTAGGGTCTGCATCCCTTTAGATGTAATTTCCTATTTAGAGTATCTCACCAAAAATGACACTTTTGTTGCAGGGGATGCCTGAAATCTGACTTGTATCTTAGTGCAGACTTCTGGTAAAATCAGTGAGCCAATCACACAAACAGGAAATTATGTTTCTGGGGGGATTTCTGTACACATTTTTTGTACAGAACATCTCCATGTAGCCATATTGCATTGCATTTTACAGAAAATTACAGTGCTGCAGGTTGAAAAAGAAAGGTAATTTTTAATAACATTCAATTACAATATGACTTATGTTGTAATTGTATATGCTATATATTTTTTTTTTATTTGCTATTTTTTTCCCACAAACGGGGAGCTACCCTCTAAAGCAGAACTTCTCTTTTTGTAGACACTAAGCAATGCCGGAAGCCAGCCTGGTAATTGATAGCCTCAACTGTGCATGTTGTGTGTCTATTCTCTCAGTCAGGTTTCAGTCTCAGCTTTGTGCTGTGATCAGATCTTCGCCCTCAACTTCTGGAAGCTCAGAAATATGTGAACTTTGAATGGCTGTGGAGGAGAGAACGCTGCAGATAATCAGGTACAGCATACATAGATGGATTTGTTTAATCTCTGTGTAGCACCTGAGACTAGTCACTTCAGGGTTTACATCCACTTACAGTTACTAAAGATGCAACTTTCAAGCCCTGTTAGGGATCTTCTGCAGGCATTATGCAATTAATGCAAACTTTAAGCACCTTTTGGTTCCTTCAATCAATACATAATTACCTGAAGAAAGTACCTAACAGGTCTAGAGACTTTTCTACTGTTAAGTTATACACTGCAATCTGTGTTCTGTCAGGACTTCATGGCTTTCAGGCACACCTTTGCCTCCACTCATACATATTATATTTGAATTTAGGCACATGCCCTTTTACTGCTTCACTAAGCTGACAATTCAGTCATGCATTTTTACTCTACATATTTGAATATTCAAATGTTTTATTTTTTAAAATGTATTTTTTTTTGCACATCAAGGGAAAACATCAACCCAAAGGAAAAAATATAAATGCAATGCTTTCTGTCTTTCCATATGGTATTTGTTAGGCAAATCGCCTGGGTTCTTGCTCAGTCACTCAGAGTACCGTGGACTTCTCTTTGTGTCTAAGATAGTTTAGGAAAGATCACTACTGTTATCAGCCCTTCGTGTGCACGTGGAGAGCCCAAACACCACACAAGACAGATATGATGCTAGAACTCTGTTGTATTTTACAATTGGTACAGCCTATATAGTTAATCATACAGAACTTTGAAATTAAGGCGTTCATGGAGGCGTCCCATTAGGACCAATCATAATAGCGATCAATTGATGTAGGTGAATACTTAATGATTAATTACACATGACTATTCCTACTGTTTACTATCTACTAGCTACTGTTTGTCTTTTGCGGTCATGTCAAATGTCATGATGTACTAGGTTCTTTTTACTCATTATCTCTTTGGACAAATACACAAGGCACAGTCAGCAGTTTAAAAGTCACATCTATATTCTACTGAAACCTTGCTAAAACTAATTCTCTGCTAAATTGATAAAATGGGTGCTGCATGATCAAAATGGAGGTTGTAATGTCAATTATATCCTCACAATCCCTCCTTTTATCCCTGAACAGGGATAAATCATATAGGAAATCAAAAGTCCAAGGTACTATCCACAAGAACAAGGGTTAGGCATCTTTGTCTTGTAGAGGGATGTTGCATCTTGAGGGCAGCATCACCATTCCCCTGGTAATGATTATTCTGTTATTGGCTGTAGTTCATATTCTGGTCCAGCTGCTCGATTCATTCGGTAGTTGTATCCTTTGATCATGTAGAGCAGACTCTGGAAGCGTGTATCCACGCTGGGGACTGTTCAGTTAAAACAGCTGTTCTTGTTACTGCAATCACTACAGTTGGTTCACAATAGGGTGGATCCAGGTAACCGTGCTTCTGTAGTTGTTTGACAAGGACCCTGTCACCTGTTTGGAAAGGATGTGTTGGTTCACCTACTGGAAGTGGAAAAGACAAAGACACATCACCATAGACAGAATTCAGTTTTTCAATAAGTTTGACCACATGTTCCTGTTGTATAACCTCTAAGTCTCCTGGCTGTAACTGAGGTGTTCCTCTAACCCAAGGAGTAGGAAATGGTCTTCCCATGAGAACCTCAAATGGGGACACCTTTGTGGTCTTATTTGGGATCATCCTTATTTCTGCCAGCACTGCTGGTAAGTGTTCTATCCAATTTTTGAAACTTCCTCCTGTTCCCTTTCTTAATTTATCTTTGATGGTCCTGTTCATTCTTTCTACAATTCCTGAACTTTGTGGGTGGTATGGTATGTGGAATTTCCAATCAATAGCTAATAGTCTGCTAATGTATTGTGTTAGGGCAACAGTAAATGCTGGTCCTTTGTCACTATCTATGACTATGGGGCAGCCATACCTTGGGATCCATTCTTTACATAGAATTTTTGCAACTGTTTTAGCGCTTTCTCTCATTGTGGGGATGCCCTCTACCCACTTTGAGAATTTATCCACAATAACCAGGAGATATTTGAAACCACCTCTGGCCATTGGCATATGTGTAAAATCAATCTGTAATTCCTGCATTGGGCCCTGGGGTGCCGGTAAGTGATCCAGAGCTCCTATTTTCTTTCCTTGTACATTGTTCCTTGCACATGTCAGGCATCTAGAGAGCTGTGCATCAACTAGATTCCACAGGTCCCTGCAGACAAAATGCCTAGAAATGGCGATTAATGTATTCTTCTTACTTTTGTGTCCAAATCCATGATAATGGGAAATGAATAATGGGGCAGCTGCTTTTGGGAGGCCATACTTACCTATGTCTCCCTCCTTGTTGGCCCACAGACCAAATTGGTCTTGGGCCAACCCGTTTCTTGACCAGAATTCAATGTCATCTAGAGTCGCTAAAGCTTGTAAGTGAACAAGGTCAGTGTCCTCTACAAGAGATGGTGTTACAAATTTGGACATGAGCATGTATGCAGGACATACTGGTTTAGTGGCAATTTCCTTGGCAACTTGATCTGCTAATCTATTTCCATGGGCAATTTTGTCTAAACCCATGCTGTGCCCTTGGCATTTAATTACAGCAATTTTTGCAGGAAGCATTATTGCTGATAAAAGTTCCTGAATAAGATCTGAATGAGAAATTCCTTTTCCATCAGCAGTGATGAATCCTCGTTTCTGCCATATTCTTGCGAAATCATGTGTCGCACTGAATGCGTATTTGGAGTCAGTATAGATATTTACATTTTTGTCCTTGTATAGCTGACAGGCTCTAATCAAAGCAACTAATTCAGCTGCCTGGGCAGATGGGTAGGGTAGTGAGTTTGCTTCAATAACAATGTCAGGTAGCTGTACTACTGCATACCCTGTGTGGAAAGTCTTGTCATTTGGCCTAGTAGAAGAGCCATCTACAAAAACATCCTCTGCTCCAGGTATAGGAGTCTCCAATAAGTCAGGTCTGGGTGTGGTGTCTTGTTGTATGATCTCCATACAGTCATGTTCTTCCAGTGTACTGTCATCAGAATGTGTGATCATGGCATGTAAGAAGGCAATAGGGCCTGCATTTGGGGGAGAATATTTTATCTCCAAATTGGCTGATGAAGTAAGAATTACTTCATATCCTGAATTGCATTGTGCAGTCATGTGTTGTGTAGTGTTGTTCCTTAGCACATGTATCACTTGATGTGTTGTATGTAGGACAGTGTGATGGGAGAGAGTGAGGGTTTGTGCATTTTCTACTGCAATGGCACATGCAGCTACTGCTCTCAAGCATGCTGGCATACCTTGTACAGGTATTGGCAGCACCCTGGAGAGAAAAGCAGTTGGTCTCATAGAGCTACCGTGTTCCTGGGCCAGAACTGCCGCCATTACCGCCCCCCCCTCTCTACAGTACAGATGGAACGATTTCTTGTAATTAGGGATGCCAAGACTTGGTGATGCAACAAGAAGATTCTTTAGAGTCTTATATGATTTGTGCATATCATCAGTCCATTGTAACTTTGCTGGTTGAGTTTGGGTGGTGGCTGCCCGAAGAATGGAATCATAATGAGAACAGTCAGGTATCCATTGTCTGCAATAAGTATTCATGCCCAGAAAAGTCATCATTTCAGCTTTTGTTGATGGTTTGGGCAGGGTATTAATGGCTTTTACCCTGTCTGGAGAGAGCTGTCTTTTTCCATGGGAGAGGAGGAATCCCAAGTATTTCACAGTTTTCTGGCAGTATTGTAGTTTGCTTTTTGAGGCTCTGTGTCCCGCTTTAGCAAGATGTTGCATTAGAGAGATAGAGTCTATTTGGCACCCCTTGTTGTCAGCATTGATGAGAAGAAGATCATCTACATACTGTAGGAGAGTGGAGCCGCAACTGGGAGTCCAAGACCTTAAGGTTTCCTGAGCTACTCGAGAGTATACTGCAGGGGAATCCACAAAGCCTTGTGGAAGCCTCACCCAGGTCATTTGAATTTTCTTAAAACTAAAGGCCAATAGGGGTTGGGTCTCTTCATCAATTGGTATTGAGAAGAATGCGTTTGACAGGTCAATGACCGTGAAATATTCAGCATCCGATGGGATAGATGTTATCAATGAGTTAACATCAGGTACTACCGGTGCAATGGGTTGTATCAGGTTGTTAATGGCTCTAAGATCCTGTGTGAATCTATATCCTCCCTTTGGTTTGGGTATAGGATTTATGGGTGTATTGTAGGGAGAAACTGTTAGCTTGACAACACCACTTTGAAGTAAGTCTTTTATGACAGGTGTAATACCCTCCTCTTTGTCTCTACTGAGAGGATATTGTTTGACATAAATTGGAGATGTATTGGGCTATAGTGTTGCCTTGTAAGGAGTGCAATCTATCAGTCCTACATCAGTAGGGTGTTCTGTCCAGAAATGTGGGGGTACTTCCTTCAATTCAGTCTCTAAGTCTTGGAACAATTGTATTGTCATGTTGTCTGTCATGTTCGTGGGGGGTACAATACATACCGTCGGTGATGTGGCATCAACTCCTCCCTTTGGAGAAAATTGGATGCTTATCTGAAAAACACCAAGTAAATTTCGGCCTAACAAGTTAACAGGGCAGTCTGGTATTATCATAAATGAAAAATTTCCTAGCACTGTCCCGTCCAATGTAGCTACTGTCAGAGGAGGTGTGCGCCCACACCTAATATGAACTCCAGTAATGCCTATTGAAGTCTCACCCTTTTCCCAAGGCCCTTCATAAAATTTCGCACTCAGGCTGCTCTTGCACGCTCCACTATCGATGATTAGATCAACAGCGACGCCCTGTATCATAAAAGAGCATAAAGGCAGCTCTGCCCATGAAGGGGAAATTTGGATAAAGTTAGAGGTGAGGGAGTTTACTTCTAGGCTGTCCTATTGGGTTTTCCTTCCGTTTAGCCAATCAATGGGGTAACGGACTGCTCTAGGGAATGTTTGCCTTGCATCCTGCTGTTGATTAGGCATGTATCTCCTTTTATTATTGGGGCAATCTCTCTTCCAATGACCAACTCGTCCACATTCAAAACAACGATTCCCTCGCTGTTCATCACTACCACCCCGAGGGAACCTTCCCTGATTTCTGTCTCTATTGTCCTTACTTACCTTCTGCTGGTATTGATATGCCTGTATTACTGGCCTTGCATAATCAAAACATCCTGCAGCATCTTTTGTCATAATTTTATCCTCTAGATCTTTAGGTGATTGAGTGTGCCAATTGTCAATCATCTGCTTAATAGTTCGAGCAATTTCAGGACGCAAACTATTCATTAGGGTTTGGACATAAAGCAATGAAAGATCTGGGCTTCCCTTCCCTAGGCCACCTTCTTCTCTCCATACTTTCCTAAATCTTTTCACAAATGTACTAACTTCCTCCTTATCCTTCTGTTTGCATGCGATAATAGGGCCCATATTCTTTCTATCACCATGTTTTTTTACCCAAAATGCTAGGACAGCGTCCCACATCTCCTTAATGACTTCTGGCTTTCTGAATGGGTATGTTCCTGTACTGTAAACCTCATCTAGTTTGTCTAATTGAGGTATTTGTGTCCAATCAGGCTCCATCTCCTCATCATCTTTCAAAACTCCATGGATTATAACTTTATAATCTTCTCCAGAATAGTTCATCCCTTTTGTGGTTCTTTTTAAGTAGTTTACTGCAGCATGAGGATTCCTCTGAGGGGACGGGCAACCAGATATGATACTAATCAGTAAAAGGAAAAAAGAGGGCGCACCGACCTAGTGCATTACCAATGGCTAGGTTTATTAAAAGTAAGTTAAAAGATTACAAATACTCACAAAGCAAGTATGATAGTAGGCACATAACCATTCCATCAAAGGGGATTGCCTCCTGCTGGAACCAGATGACCAGAGAGTCAAGACGACAGATATTACAGCTACGGCTGACGCGTTGCGAGGGCGCACCCTCTTCCTCAGAGCCAAAAAGTGATCAGTATCAGTATCTGGGGGTTTAGAGATTTAATGATGACCTGATCTCCCACTGTCATGAATGGAGCCTGTATTATGGGAGGAATATCAGTACTTGTTTGTTCTGTCTTCTGTGTTTCTTCCTCTTTCAATTTGGCTCTAGTTTTCACTCGACTGTCGATGGGGCTTACTTTCTTTGTCTCTTTCTCTACTATCTGAGAAGATGTAGAGGCAGTTTCCATTGGTGTCTCTGTTACTAATGCAGGAGCAGTGATGGCTCCTACAAGGGTTCCAGGGACACTCGAGGATGTTTAGACAGTTGCTATGGTTGTAGGTACAGAAGTTGGGACTTCCGCACCTGGTGTTCCTTCACTTTCATCATCGCTTTCACTAACTAAGTCTTGTGCTGCTTCCTGTGCCCTCCGTGAGGAAGCCACATAAAGACAGATGCTCTCATCATCATCATCATCATTAATAGTATGGGTTGTAGCGATACTAGGATACAATGGTCGGTAGGGAGGTGGTGCCGATGGTTTCCTTGGAAACACACATTCACGGCACTCACATGTCCCAACGAATGGCGCTGCTCCTGGCTTCTGCAAACCATCATCCTGCCACAATTGAGTGATCAATTGCTGCCTAGTAAGATGCAATCCTATCTTTAACTTTCTTCTTTTCCCCATGTCTCTAAGCTCTTCATTAGAATATTCTCCATAATACCCTCCCTGACTTTGATGAAAGTCATCCATTCCTAACAATTGTGTGAGATTTCTTTTGTTTGCACCTTCTATGTGCCATATCCCTCTCTGCTTGGCCTGCATCTTGAGGTTGGATATTGGGATTTCCTCATACCCTTCAGTTTTCGCAACCAAAGCTCTATCATCATCATTAGAAACTGATAGCCTATAGTATGGAGCTAATTTAAACCAGGCCTTGGCACATTTACGCATGTATTTCTTATCCCATGCCGGGTCTCCTGGGTAATATGGAAAAGATTCTTTATCCCCTAAGCATAATCCTCCCTCCCTCCATCCCACTTCTGACACCAAACTGTTAGGCAAATCGCCTGGGTTCTTGCTTCACTAAGCTGACAATTCAGTCATGCATTTTTACTCTACATATTTGAATATTCAAATGTTTTATTTTTTAAAATGTATTTTTTTTTTGCACATCAAGGGAAAACATCAACCCAAAGGAAAAAATATAAATGCAATGCTTTCTGTCTTTCCATATGGTATTTGTTAGGCAAATCGCCTGGGTTCTTGCTCAGTCACTCAGAGTACCGTGGACTTCTCTTTGTGTCTAAGATAGTTTAGGAAAGATCACTACTGTTATCAGCCCTTCGTGTGCACGTGGAGAGCCCAAACACCACACAAGACAGATATGATGCTAGAACTCTGTTGTATTTTACAATTGGTACAGCCTATATAGTTAATCATACAGAACTTTGAAATTAAGGCGTTCATGGAGGCGTCCCATTAGGACCAATCATAATAGCGATCAATTGATGTAGGTGAATACTTAATGATTAATTACACATGATGACTATTCCTACTGTTTACTATCTACTAGCTACTGTTTGTCTTTTGCGGTCATGTCAAATGTCATGATGTACTAGGTTCTTTTTACTCATTATCTCTTTGGACAAATACACAAGGCACAGTCAGCAGTTTAAAAGTCACATCTATATTCTACTGAAACCTTGCTAAAACGAATTCTCTGCTAAATTGATAAAATGGGTGCTGCATGATCAAAATGGAGGTTGTAATGTCAATTATATCCTCACAGTATTAAGCAATATAAAATACAAAAATGAAAAAACAATATTCCAATGCAAAAACAGGTAATAATGTGATTTTCAGGGCCATTAGATGTCACTCTTGTTCTGTTCTCTCTTAAGCTAATATTTCTTAATGTCTAGAACAATAACCAAATAAATTCCTATCTGCAATTTTTGTTTTCATATCTATTGAGATGCCCATGTGTTGATCTGTTGAGATTTTAATATGCTTAAATTATGTATTTCCATTCTAGACTTTTACATCAGTTGGGAATTACCTACCAAACCACAGTAAACAGGAGCAGTAGGTGACATGCCGGATATCATTAAAGCTTGCACAACAATCAGCCTTTGTCAGTAATAGCAGTTACAAATGATTTCTACCTCACTTTTAAGGCTCATTATTTTTCAAAGCTGTTCTGTAAGCAGGAGCATTGGCTGTCAAGAGTGGTCTAGGTTTAGTAAGTTTTTCTCTTTATTCTTCCTCTCCTAACCTTGATCTTTTTCTTCCCTCCTATGTTTCTTTCTGCTATGTAAAGCAGAAATATAATTGCAGCAAAATTAAATATACTGTAATTTTATAAGTACATGAAACTGGGGTCCAGGTACCTACAATTAGTAGTAGTAGTAGTAGTAGTAGTTAGTCAATTTTTTAATGAATCTTTGAGAAAGTAAACAGGCACAGCAAATACAATTTGGCTAAAACAACACCTAGAATTATGAAATGGCCCCTCTGTAGAAAGATGCAGTAAAAGTTGTCTAGGGAGTATGCAGTTGAACTCTAGTCCTGAAATAGACAAAAGCAGATGATTGATTTGGCACAGCAATCAGTGTCAACCAGTGATCAATTAAAGAGTAAAATATACTGTGGCTAGGCGCATGCGCGGCTCCTGTTCATGGCGGACGTGGGAGACCAGAGCTCCGTCCCCCGCCGCCTCTCCGGGACTACCGCTGACCGATCCAAAGCTCCATTCTTCATGGGAGTCATCTCCTCAGTCTCCTGCAACGACCGCGCACCCCATGGGCAAGATTGGGGACCAGAGACAGAACTATGCCGCAGTCCTCAAGCCTCGGGCCTACATAGGCCGGCATCCTTGGCCTCGAGTAGCCAAGACGGCTCACAGAGCACACCAGAGCACACCAGAGCACACCAGAGCAATTTAAGCCGGAGACAGATACTCTTTTTGACATTGCCCCCACTCCTATACAGGGGTCACCCCCCCCCCATTGACAGCAGAGGTTTTAGATGCCAAACTGCAGTCCCTGCTCCAGGCCATCACCCACAACATTGCACAAGAGGTGAGGAAACTTGCCAAAGAACTGAGAGGGTAAATAGGCCAGCTTGGAGAGCGCACTGACACCCTGGAGTCCAAGTTTGACGAACTAGTGCAGTATGTACAAGTGCTTGAGGAGGATGCTGCCATTAAGCACACAGTCACTCAGCTCCAAGCCCAACAGGAGGACCTTGAAAATAGGGAACGCAGACAAAACCTGAGGATCAGAGGCATCCCTGAAGCAGTGGATGACAGAGACCTCCGCTCCTACCTCCTGAGCTTATTCAATGTAGTGTCCCCTAACATCCCTGACATAGACTGGCGTTTGGTCAGGGCTCACAGATCACTTGCTCCTAAACCCCCGACTGGAGCCAACCTGAGAGATGTGATTGTCAGATTTCACTACTATGACAGTAAAGAAGCTCTAACCATCGCCACCCACAACCAGTCCAGGGTTGAGTTCAAAGGGTCCAGGATCCAGATCTTTAGTGATCTTTCACCTTTTACTTTGGCAAGAAGGAGAAATCTTCACCCGCTGACACTGCATCTCCAGACCCACAAAATCCTATACCAATGGAAGTTCCCCTTTCGCCTTTCTGCATCCCGTGATGGCATACAATACTCCTTACGTGATCTTCAGGAGAGCGACACCTTTCTGCGCAACCTGGGTCTACCACCTCTCCCTGAGGAGGATCAGGTGCCGCTTTCAGCTACTCCTAAACCGCCAACAGCTCCAAGTCGCATCTGGACCCCAGTGAGGCAGAAACCATTCAAGTCCAACTTCACACCCCAGAGGCGCCCTACCTCTAGATTCCCAACCTGAGCGTCCTTCCAATTGGCTATGGCTTTGATCTCCATTTTTACTTGGCCCCCTGATGTTTTTGATTGGCCAACAACCCCTTAGTGGGATCACTCACCCCCTTGCCCATGTGGTGCGCCACCTGTTGCTTTCTAAGACACCCTGGTTCAACGGTTTGTTTATCCCTAAGGTTTCCGATATGTAACCCAGGCCTTTTTGCTCGGGAAGGCAGTGAGGGACCTCCCGTCCCTATGTTTGGAGGTCCTCATGCTCCCCTTCCCAACCCAAGGCTTAGACCTGGGTTTCCTGGAGGCGTCTGGCCTTTCAGGTTTCTATCTGGTTGACGTAAAGACTTTTTTTTTCGTCTCTTTTTTTTATGCTTTTTCTTCTTGTTTTTTTTCTTAGGTCCCCTTTTTTGACCTGAGGTTGCTACACCTCATAGACTTAATATGTTCATGTTACAATGCTGCTACTGTTCTAATGTTCTTATGTTACCTTATACCCACTATGTGACCTTTGCACCATGGAATCTCTCACCCAATGTATACTGTACAATGTATCAAATGCTTTTTCACCATGTTAAGACGTCATGGCACTAAAATTTCTTACATGTAATGTTAAAGGTTTAAACTCTATTCAAAAGAGATGGCTGGCTTTGAAAGAGTTTAAAGCTTCCAGAGCAGAAGTAATCATGGTCCAGGAGACTCACTTCTACCCTGGGGGATCCCTTAAATTCGCTAGTAAACACTTCCTGACGTCCTTCATGGATTCTGACCCATCTGGGAACGCGGGTGTGGCTATATTAATTCACTGATCTTGTCCATTATGCGTTAAATCTTCTTACCTGGACCCCCATGGCAGATTTATTATCCTGGACTGCTCACTTCTCACCCAATCTCTTACTATTGTTAATGTTTATGCTCCTAATTCTGGTCAGATCCGATTCCTCTCCACCATGTTTGACACTCTAGACAAATTCTCCCAACCCTTTATTATCATTGGTGGGGACTTTAATATGACCATGTCTCCCAGCAAAGACAGACACACATTGTTCCCCTCCACATCATCATCCAAACCTGACCACCTTTCCAAATCCTTCCGTAAACTCATTAGAGCTAAAAATCTTTTAGACATCTGGAGGATCAAACATCCTACACACAAACAATACACATTCTAATCACACCCCCACAAACTTTATTCTAAATTGGATCACTTCTTTATCTCTTCACCCCTCGTGGCATCCACGGTCTCCTCTGAAATTAACCCCATAACCTGGTCAGACCACTCCTCTGTACATCTCGATATTGTCATTTCTTCTGCTTCCCCCCAAACTTGCCAGTGGCGACTCAATGAGACATTTCTCCGTATTCCTGAAACTAGAACTCATCTATCTGATGGTCTAGCTGAGTATTTCCAACTTAACACAAACACGGTCTCTGAGCCCTCCACCCTGTGGGAAGCGCATAAAGCTGTCTTCTGGGGACAATGCATTGCTACGGGTTCCCGCTTAAAAAAAGATGCAGCGTTCCAACATTCGTCTATCTTGTCTAAGCTTCGCAAAGCTGAGAAATTCTTGCTGTCTTCCCCCACGGTGACTGGGCTCCGAGCCGTTGTTTCTCTGCAAAATCAACTTAGATCACTAAAAATGAAAAGAATCGATAAATCCCTTTTATGGTCCAAACAGAAATTTTCAGAATACTCAAACAAACCCCACAAAATTCTGGTTTATAAGCTGAAACCTTGCCCCTTCCATTCATCCCCAGATTTTTACAGGCAAGCGGATGGTACCCCCACCTATTGCCCTCTCACTATGTCCAAAGTTTTTGGAGAATTTTACCGCCAACTATACAACTGTCTGCAAACAGACCCTAACTATAACTTTACACAGGAGAAATTTGACTCATTCTTTGACATTTACCCAAACTATTACCTGAACACCTCTCATCTTTGAACTCTGCAGTCACGCCAGAGGAATTAGCTGACATAGTTAAACACCTCCCTACCCAAAAATCCCCTGGCCCAGATGGTCTGCCATACTCTTACTATAAGACTTTCTTACCAATTTTGAGCCCACATTTGATTTCACTATTTGCCTCACTATTTAAAGGTACTGTACCCCATCCCCAATTTCTACATGCCCATGTTTCCGTGATCTCGAAACCTGGTAAAGATCCAACCATCCCTGTCAATTATAGGCCCATTGCATTACTTAATTCCGACTGCAAGATATTTACAAAGATTCTAGCTAGCCGACTATCCCACTTAATTCTCAGACTCATACACAAAGACCAAGTAGGCTTTGTGACTGCCAGACACGCTGGTGACAACACGAGACGTACCATAGATCTCATAGACCTTGTAAACAAAACGACCCGCCCAGCCCTGATACTGAGCCTTGACGCGCAAAAAGCCTTTGACCGGCTTAGTTGGCCTTTTATGTTTGCTACCCTCTCCAACTATGGTTTTGGAGGTCCCTTCATGGCAGCTCTGCATGCCCTATTCTCCCGATCTTCCTCCCAAGTTCAGTTATCCTCTTACCTATCGCCATTCTTCTCCTTGAGTAATGGTACCAGGCAAGGGTGCTCGTTATCCCCTCTACTCTTTATCCTCTGTCTGGAACCCCTAGCTGCAGCCATCTGCATTCACCCAGATATCTGTGGGGACCCACTACGCCAGAAGGAGTATAAACTGTCCTTGTTTGCGGACGATGTCCTGCTGACTCTGACCAGGCCCCATACCTCCCTCCCGAACCTCATATCCTTGTTAAAAATCTTTAGCTTTATTTCAGGATATAAAATTAACACAAGTAAAACAGAAGCTCTACCAATACACATTCCACCCTCAGACCTCGCCATCCTCAAACAAAATTATTCCTATCACTGGTGCCCGAACTCCCTTAAATATTAGGGGATAGATCTAACCTCCTCCTACTCAACTCTTTATCAGGCCAACTTCCCCCCGCCCTTCCGCGACATTGACTGACTCTTGCGACAGTGGGCGCTTATCCCATTTCTCTCTTGGGTTGTATCAATGTCCTGAAGATGTCTATTTTACCAAGACTCCTTTACCTATTCGAAACTCTACCAATTCCCATCCCTATATCACAACTCAAAGCTACTCAAAGAACATTTCTTAACTTCATTTAGCATTAAAAAATCCCACCACTTCCGGCTCCGGCGCCGCATGAGGTAGCTGCGCCTCTCCTCAGCTCCCGCTACAGGCACCCTAAATCGGCCTAAAAAACCGGCCTGAGCGGCCCAAACATCACACCCGTCACCACCGAGAGTCCCCCACCACCCGCGGGTCACGGATGGACCGTTTTCTGGAGAAAACAGGCGTCCGGTCGCATGCGGCCGTGACGGCCCCATCGGACGGGCCGCAAATCGAGCCCCCGGCTCCGGCCTACTCGCACGCTGTGGCGGACACACAGCCAGGGGAGATGGAGGTCAGCAGCTGCGCTCATAAGAAGCTCTCACCCTCACCCTCTTCAGCACCCCAGAGCCCAGCTCTACCACTCTATCTCTCTCCCTTACCAGGGGGCACCACTCATGAGGCCCCCCGGGGGAGGATGGTCACACGCAGCGCATAGCACAAGCAGTGGCTGCGCTCCTGACCCCCATGATTGCAGCCTCTGTGGAAAAAGCAGTCAATGCAGGCATGAAGCAAATCAAGTCCCAGCTACCTGAACACACTCATAGGCTGAATGAAGTTGAACATCGCATTTCAGAAGTTGAGGACGAACTCTACCAAGCACAGGCTACAGAACAATCCCAAGACAAAACCAACCAATACATTATCCAGAAATTGGAAGACCTGGAAAATAGGTCCAGAAGGAGCAACCTGCGATTCGTAGGCGTCCCGGAGTCGCTACCCTCTGCAGCCCTTGTTGACTTTTGTTCCAAACGCATCCCCGAAGCAATGGGCCTTCCAGGCCCTTTCACAGTGGAACGCGCACACCGGATGGGCGCCCTCAAACCCGAACGCAAATCCCCACGCCCCATCATCGCCAAGTACCTAAATTATGCGGATAAATCCACTCTTCTCCAAAAATTCCGGCAATCCCCGGCTCTTCAAATAGATGGGGTAAAAATCCTAATTTTCGCCGACTACTCAATAGAAGTCTCTAAGAAGAGGAAGGCCTTCCAGCCGGTTTGTTCTGAACTTTTTAAGCAGCAAATAAAATTTACTCTGGCATTCCCCGCAACCCTCCGACTTCAATCGCCCAACGGGGAACAACTTTCCTTCCAGGAACCCTCGGAAGCAGAATCCTTCCTCTGCTCTCTGCGCCCGACTCTATCCACCAGACGCCTTCCAAGTCTGCCAGAAGTCTCCACTCTCTGGAACAAAGAAGCCCACGCAAAGATTCCCCCAAACTTTTTAGGTCTTCTGCTCCGGGACATCGCAACAGAAACACCCTGCGCTGAAGTCTTGGCTCTGGGCCGCAATCTTTACATCCTTCACCGCAGGTCGTATGTTTTTATTTTTGTTCTTTCTTCCACATATGTTCTTCTGACTCTTATATTCCTGCTTACCCCCCAGCCGACCTGCCCTACCCGGATACAGGGTATATTTTCTGAAGACATTTGGGTCTAGCACCCAATCGATATCTCCTCTTTGATTACTTTGGACGCTACGCTGTCTCAACCCGTATTCTCTATCACAGACACCATAATTCCATGCAAGTTCCATTGTGTCTGTTTTTTTTGTTATCTACATGTCCCCACAGTATTTTGATACTGCTCACAGGCCCGATGACCGAGAGACATCTGTAGAGGTCAAAATGCCTTGTTTCAATATTTGTTAAAGTGTCATGGTCGAATGTTTGGCTCTCTACATCAGTTCTAGTACTGATGCTAAGTATCTCTTTGCTTACATGTTCCCTGTTTTTTTCACCATGGGTCTGCTGTGCACCACTCTCCACTCCCTCTCTCGTAGCAAACTGGGTCTCTCGAGCTCCATGTCAGTAGTCCCAGGGCTCTCAGGCACCTCCGCTATCTCCTCCTCCCTCTTTTGGGGTCCTGTATGGGGAGCCGTTTGCACAGTGAATTCATGCGGAAAAAAGTGAAGTTCATGAATATGTATGTTTTGGTTCTGTTGTTTTTTCCTGTTTGGTTCCCTACACCCTTCCTTCCCAACCCACTCCTTCCTTATTGCATTATCTCCTGCATCGTCTACCCGAGATCTAGCAGCTCACATAACCCAGATAACTCCAAACCTCAGTCGAGTCTCCTATATTCAACCTATGATACACTGATCCCAGGTCCTCTCAAGTACCTCCTTTTTAACATAGCCCCTTAGAGTAATTTCATGGAATGTGAAGGGTCTCCGTTCTCCCCATAAGAGAATGAAGATCCTTCGTCACCTTAAAGGGTTAAAAACCGACATTGCGCTACTTCAGGAAACCCATCTCCACTCCTCTGACTTCCATCGTATGCAGAAAATGTGGGTAGGGACAGTCCTGGGCTCAGGAGCAGTGGGGCGTAAAGCTGGTGTCCTCCTGCTAATTCATAGAAGCCTCCCATGCTCCGTCCTCTCCACTAACACAGACGAAAAGGGGCGCTTTATCTCAACCCGAGTTAAACTCGGGTCTAAGGAGATATTAATATCTAACATATATGCTCCCAACAGCCCGACAAAATCCTTTTATTGTCAACTATCCTCTTTGCTCCTCACCCCTACCCACCTACCCCACCTAATTGGGGGGGATTTCAATGACATTATGCACCTGACAGATGACAGGTACACACCAAAACCATCTTTAGCAACCCCCTCTCCCTCCGCCCCCACACTGCTTGCGTCAACCATAGACTCCCTACATCTTTCAGACTTATGGCGTTTATCTCATCCAACAGATAAAGCCTTTACATTTTACTCAAACCCCCACAAGATCCTTACCAGGATTGACTACTTCTTTGGCTCCGACAACCTTATTCCCTTTGTCTCAGAAACTGGGATAGAAGACATTGCCATATCTGATCATGCCCCAATTACACTTACCCTTGATCGACTCGACCTTCCACCTCACCCCAACCTCTGGCGCTTTCCCTCATTCCTACACAACAACACTGACTTTAGAAATTATATAGGGCGCTCCTGGGAAGAATTCTCCTCAGCTAATGCCTCCCATTCAGGCGACCCAAACCTCCTCTGGGATGCTGGTAAAGCCTTCCTGAGGGGTAGGATCATATCCTACGCCGCTACTTTTAAGAAGAACGCGCTATCTAAGTTTAAGCTAGCCAGTACTAGACTACATAGTGCGCAACTCAAACTTGTCACTTCCACTACTCCCGCTGACAGAGACGAATGGTCGGCGGCTAAGTCCTCCTTCGACACCTGGGCATCTACCCTTACTAAAAAAGCCCACCTAGACGCCTCCTTACACAAATTCGGGAACAAATCTGGCAAACTTCTTTCCAAACTCTCCAAGGGGTTTTCCCGACCGACCCACATTACCTCGCTTCGAGACCACCTGGGGAAGGTACACTCCACCCCTCCTGCTATTAACAAAGCCATGCTGCAATTTTACTTGGCCCTATATGGCCCAGACCCTATTAGCATAAAGGCTGCACAATCCTTTCTAGACAAAATACACCTCCCTTCCATCTCTCCCATCCAGCTGGAATCTCTAAATACCCTCATCACGACAGACGAAATAACACACGCCATTAGAAATCTTCGTCCCTCAAAAGCCCCTGGCCCCGATGGCTTTACTAGCGAGTTCTATAAAACTCTTCCCGACATAGCGATACCCATGCTTCACTCTGTCTACTCCGGCATCTGGGCTGGTGGCCCTTATCTCCCTACAGGCAATCAAGCAATTATTAAACTTCTCGCAAAAAAGGGCAAAGACCCACTTGAACCAGGTTCATACAGGCCTATCTCATTACTTAACCTAGATGTCAAAATCCTATTGAAAATAGTGGCCTCCAGACTAGCAGTAATCCTCCCAGACCTCATACACCCTGCCCAATCCGGTTTTGTAAAAGGACGCACGGCCACCCTGAATATTCGCAAGGTGCTAATAGCCCTCGAACAGGCCAAGCGAGATCCCAAGGGAGACTATGCCATAATCACCCTAGACGCTGAAAAAGCCTTTGATAACGTAAGCTTCGATTGGCTCTCGCTCTCCAAAATGGGGTTTAACGGTCCCTTTTGTCACCTCATAAATTCCATGTACACATCGCCCTCAGCCAGATTAGTTGTAGCTGGTCTTCTTTTGGAAGAATTCCGCCTTCATAAAGGGACCAGGCAGGGGTGTCCTCTATCCCCCCTATTATTTAACATTGCCCTAGAACCCCTCTCCAGATTCCTATCACACGATGCTCCCATTCGAGGTATCACTGTTGGCTCCACGGAACTGCGTACATCACTTTTCGCAGACGATGTCCTAATTTTTACGTCTAACCCCCCAGCTGACATCTTGACAATTAAAAATATCTTCGACGATTTCAGACTATGCTCGGGACTCCGCATAAACTACTCTAAAAGTGAAATTCTCCCGATCGGCGGTCAATCTACACCCCCTTGGTCTCAACACTCTCTTTTTCAAGTTGCCACGTCACATATCACCTACCTAGGAATTAAGATTGGGAAACTGCCCTCCTCTCTTTACCATCTTAACTACCCCCCTCTCTTTGGCAAAATTTCTCAGGAATTGTCGAACTGGATGGATCTCCCCTTATCGCTCTTGGGAAGGTGCCATCTTGTTAAAATGATCAGTTTTGCCAGATTACTATATCCTTTACAAACTATTCCACTATTGCTAAAACACAAAGATATATCGGCTCTCAATTCAAGAATTTCCGAATTCCTTTGGCATGGCAAAAGGCCACGTATAGCATTTAAGAAACTGCACCTTCCCAGGAACGAGGGGGGTATTAGCCTACCACATGTTAGAATGTATAATCTTGCTTGTTTGATTAGGACTAGCCTCGACTGGATGGCCCACCAATCCCGTCACTCCAACTATGCACTAGAGTCCGAAATGGCAATCCTTATTCCCTAGTGGCCCTCCTGCATTGCAGGTGGAAATCTGTCCCCCTCCCTTTTCAACATAATCTCCTTCTACGCGACACGGTCTTAGCTTGGAGGGAGACCAGAAAAATCCTTAAGCTCCCATCCTTCATCTCCCCCCACCTACCCATTCAAGGGAACCCTGGATTTCTTCCTGGAATGCACTGCAAACCTTTTGAAATATGGCAGGAACATGGCCTATCAAACTTTTCCGCTCTCTGCGACCTCACAACAGGAAAGCCCTTATCTTTCTCGACAGTGTCTACCCAATTCTCCTTACCTCCCTCCCATAGGTTTCACTACAATCAATGTGTCAGCTTCCTCTCCAGTACCTGCAAAAAAACATCTTTGAGATTTAAACCTTGTTTTTTAGATCGGTTGCTAAAGAATGGTCACTTCACTATCTCGGACATTTACAAGCCTCTACTACATGACTCCTCCCCACCTCCCACCTCATCTTCTATAGCCAACTGGAACAGAGCTTTCCCTGACCCTAACCTTATCGAAAAGATTCTGTCTGGCCTCCAAAGGGTTCTCCTTTTAACACCTAATGAAATGTGGAGGGAAACGCAGCTAAAAATTGCTCACCGAGCATATCTTCCCTTCCTCTCTCCCAAATCCAAGACGGAGGGAACTTCATGCCCCCTATGTTCAGCTACTAGACCCTCACTCTCTCACCGCTTTTGGTCCTGCTCCTTCATCTCCTCGTTTTGGGATCAAGTTATTCTCTACATATTCGAAGTCACGCTATTGACTCTCCCCAAAGACCCTTTTCTCTTAATTTTTGGATATTGGGACCCCCTACTGCTACCGTGGTCACCCTCCTCATCTAAAGCCGCATCCCCCAATGGGGCGGCCCCAAACTCTCCCTCAAAGGATTGGATCCTGATATGCCTACTCATCGCAAGGAGACTCATCCTTAGACATTGGATTTCACCTCAAAGTCCACCCATCATCCAACTCAAAAAGGATTGTCTTAGTCTTCTATACAGAGAACGACTCCTCACGGACTTTAAAGACCCCAAATCCAGATCTCATTTTCTCAATAGATGGCAATTGTTCATCTCCTCAGCTCTATCCCCAGACGACCAACTGGATCTTCACACGCTTTCCTTCTCATATGATGAGCCAATCCCTGAGGATCCGTAATCCGTAAAGTCATTCCTTGATACCATCTCTTTCAGTAGTACTACACTTGGTGGACACTTTTGGAGCCCCCACATGATGCTGCATCCTCTGAAGCATGCAAGTCTTCCTCCCCCCCCTCCCCCCGGTGCCTTCCTAGTTTTACCCCCCCCCCCTCGTCTATTAGCAATTTATCAGGGGTTAGCATTCCGGTACATCCAGTCTTCTGCCTTATCTAGACTGTTTATTTGCTAGTGTACATTGAGCAGATAGTTACTGTCTGTTTTCACTGTTTCACAAATCTCATTAGATAGAGTTTCCATGTGTCAAAAGGCTGCTCTGCAACCTCACAATGTTAGTTAGTTATTTTTGTCTCTTTTTTAATTACCTTCCTGTGTTCATCAACTGTTCAGTCTTGCTGACATATATGTCATTTTCAGATCTTAGTTTGTTAGATCTCGTGCAGTTTCTGTAAAAATGACTGACAATAATCTGTAAATATGTCTTTATATTTTTTCTTCTCTTCCCCAATAAAAACATAAAAAAAAAAAAAAAATCCCACCAGATTTCTAGCTTGGTAATGTTAGCTCCTAGAGTAAGGGGTGGGATGGGAGCCCCGGATCTTATTAAATATTATTTTGCCACCCATCTTAAACGGATCATTACCTGGTCCTCCAGAATGGCATCCAGCATTTGGTCGGAGATTGAAATTGTCTACACCCAATGTTATTTACCCTCTCCATGTGGAAGAAATGTTCCCATCATTTCTCCCTCTTATCTCCATGTCCACCCCTACTAAATGCGCTGTTTAATCCTGACATCCCAGATAGTCTATCTTATACCCGAATGCTCCCATGAACACAGGCAGGAATCTTTCAGCTTCGAAACCTAGTGCATCCACTCACCCATACACTTTTGCCTTTTGATGAATTACAAAGGAAACACCAGATCCCTAAGAAATTATTCTACCCCTACCTCCAGTTTAAACACTATTTTGCCTCTAAATCCTCTACCTTAACCCTGGATAAGCCTACCCCATTTGA
Source organism: Rana muscosa (assembly GCA_029206835.1). Lineage (NCBI taxonomy): Eukaryota > Metazoa > Chordata > Amphibia > Anura > Ranidae > Rana > Rana muscosa. The sequence continues at coordinate 621,947,691 of CM055122.1, read as the reverse complement.
ACTCTTATGTGCTCAAGGACCATATCAGACTCATCTTATCTCAGATATCTATAAATTTCTACATGACACTACCTCACTTACTGACACGTACCACTTATACATGCAGAAATGGTCCCAGATAGTTAAGCGACCCATTCCTCTCCCTCAATGGCACAAGATATGGGAGGCAGTTTCCAAATCGCCACGGTGCGTGGAGCAAAGGGAGACGGCTTACAAAATATTGTTTTTTGGTATAGAACCCCAGAAATCATACATAGATATGACCCCAAGGCTCCCCGGGTGTGTTGGAGATGCCAGGGCGACATTGGCTCTCATTTCCACATTTTGTGGGAATGTCCCCTAATCCAACCATTTTGGTTCTATATCCAGGCCCATCTACAAAACCTACTTGATACCAATCTCCCTCTGGATCCAGTCCATTATCCTCTAGGCCTGTCATTCCCTGGAATCCCCAGGCGCACCCAAAAATTTGCTGTCTTTATCCTTCTGGCATCAAAAAGGACTATACCCTTGAAGTAGTTGTCCCCCTCTCCACCCACCCTCCACAGGTTCTCCAAATACTGGAGCAGATCCGCAGAATTGAACACCTTACTGCAATAGTACATGATACACTCCCTCAATTTTCGAAAATTTGGGACTTATGGGACCACTCAGAATTTAACCCTAGTGCCACTTCCTTACCCCCTAGTGGTGCAATACCCCCTTAAACATATACCCTAACATTTGTTTTCTTGGGTTTCGTTAGCTTGTTCTTTCCGTGATTCCATGGTGCTCCCTCCCCCCTCCCCGTGAACCCCTTTCTACGCAGGTGAGACTCCTACGGGGTGCCTTTGCTCCTCAGTTTAGGCTCCCTGGGAACCTCACTGACACCAGGCCCAGTGAGCAACATTTCTTTTTGTGTGATATATAAATTCATGGTTTGTGACGCCCACTCCCTGGGTCCTCCCTCCCCTGTTCTCCCCCTCCTGGCCTATATGGCTGAAACCCTGTGATATTGCTATGTTGGTGGCATTGTAACCCTACCTATATGGCTTCAACATATGTTATATACTTTTTCTACAATCGTATTTACTACATACTCTCAACTGCTTTTCTTATCTTCCTGTATATTTGTGAAAATTTAATAAATACACAATTTATAAAACAATAAAAATATACTGTGGCATAATTCTCTTAGTGTACTGCATGTTAATTTAAAGCCCAACACTTCATATTCCTAATATGTGCCTGCTGTACCATGTACTTGTATAGGAAAGTTTCCTGTTTTCCTTGTATTGCTTCCATTGTGTGAAATCCCTGCTGTTCCTGCCAGTCCTTCTGCTTTCCTATTAAAAACTGACCACACTAAGCAGGAGAGCACACCATGGTCAGTTCTCCAGCTATGCTGGGAACTCAGTTTGCTCTTCTGCAATTATCAGACTTCTCCTGACCACCCACAGCCATTTAGTGGGAAGCCCAGTGTGCTGCTGCTTCTCTTCCCCCAAGCTCATATACAGCTGTGAACAGAGAAAATGTGACCAATTAAAAAGGGAAAAAAGGTATTTATAAATTTTTTATATCTAAACAAAAATGTTTCATTTTTATTTTAAACTGATTGGGTTGTTTTACAAGGTGATCACTTACAATCACTTTAAGGATGAGGAAATAATAAATAAATTATAAACTGTAATAAAGAGATAAGACATATTAAAATAGTACTATAGTCACAAAGTTTTTTTTTAACTTAATGCATTCTCTGCATTAAAGTGGTTGTAAACCTCATTCATGAAATCTGACCTATGCACATATATCTGTAGTGTTTACTTTTCTCTCTCCAAAGCCCTAAGTCCCGTGTCTTTCTGCTGCTCCATTCTTCTGTTATCAGCATGATAACTTCTGACAAGCTCTCCAACACAAGAGATAAAAGCAGCTGAACATTTGTGTTAGGGAGGGCACTTAGCGATAGATAATCAGAAAGCTTATCTATTTACAGCACAGCTATGCAAGTTTCTTCATTCCTCTACCTATGTGGAGGGGGGGGAGCCTTTTCTCCAATCAGCTTACACACAGTGTATGCCCAGACTGCCCTCCCACTGCTGAATGAGGAAACCAGATTTGTAACATGATCTGTGCTTTCTAAAGAATATAGAAAGCTGAAGACAGCAGACATACAAGTAAAACTTATGTAGGGAGATTTGTCTCAGGCTGCTCTCTCCACTAGGTATATGTGAGGGTTTACATCCACTTTAAGGTAAAAATGCCCCACTAACTGTCCCCACCTCATCCCCCCATCCCTAAACACATACCTGATCTTATGTCATCTCTCCAGGGCTGCCCCCAGCTACAGAGTTGCTCCCCTTGCTAATTGCTTTCAAAGGGAAAGCTGGGGGCAGCAGAGCCATGGACTCCATCTGTTGTCAGTCAAACTCCTGTAGGGGAGGAGCAGGGGCATGGCTTATCACCGCTGTGTGTATGCACACAGCTCAGCACAGGACCCAACAGGAGCAGGCATGCACAGGTGCCTCCTTAGCTCCCGGCTTGCTATAAGAGGAACCCAAAAGAGAAGAGGAGCCTACAGTACCAACAGGGGCTGTGAGCAGAGGTGAAAAGCGACACTTCTGTACATTACTGCTGCACAGAGCAGGTAAGCATTACTTCTTTTTTTTTTTACTTAAAAAATAATTTAATTTTGTGTCACTTTACGGTTCAAGAAAGCTGTTACCTTTGAGGATGTGATACAAGTCATGTAAGGATAGCTTTCCTGGTATAAGACACGTTTGCTTCTGTTAAGGTAAGCAATAGGGATTAATTGTTGGGGAGGGGATAAAGAGTTAATTGTTAGGGGGAGGGTTAGGAATGCTGCAAGGGAAACCAGCATCTATCATCCGCTTTGGCAGTTGTGTATTGCAACTCCTAGACCTTTCCTGGTCTCCTTGGATCCGTCATTATACAGTGCCTTGAAAAAGTATCCATACCCCTTGAAATTTTCTACATTTTGTCATGTCACAACCAAAAACGTAAATGTATTTTATTGGGATTTTTTGTGATAGACCAACACAAAGTGGCACATAATTTTGAAGTGGAAGGAAATTTATAAATGGTTTCAATCTTTTTTACAAATAAATATGTGAAAAGTGTGGCGTGCATTTGTATTCAGCCCCCCTGAGTCAATACTTTGTAGAACCACCTTTCACTGCAATTATAGCTGCAAGTCTTTTTGGGGATGTCTCTACCAGCTTTGCACATCTAGAGAGTGACATTTTGCCCATTCTTCTTTGCAAAATAGCTCAACCTCTGTCAGATTGGATGAAGCGTGTCTGTGAACAGCAATTTTATAGTTTTACCACAGATTCTCAATTGGATTTATGTCTGGACTTTGATTGGGCCTTTCTAACACATGAGTATGCTTTGATATAAACCATTCCATTGTAGCTCTGGCTGTATGTTTAGAGTCATTGTTCTGCTGGTAGGTTAACCTCTGCCAAGTCTCAAGTCTTTTGCAGATTCTAAAGCCCTGTACACACGATCGGATTTCCTATGGATTCAAATCCGATGGAGCTGACTTCCATCAGTCTTGCCTACACACCATCAGTCAAAAATCCGACCGTCCCAAACGCTGTGACGTAAAACACTCAGACGAGCCGTGAAAAATTAAGTTCCATGCTTCTGAGCATGCGTCAACTTGATTCTGAGCATGCATGGGTTTTTTCTATGATGGAGTTCCACACAGACGATCGGAAGTTGCTATCGTTTTTTTTTCCATTGGATAAATTTAAAACATGTTTTATTTTTTCTCACCGGAAAAAAGACCGATGGGGCCCATACACGATCGGTTTGTCCGATGAAAAAAGTCCATCGGACTGTTTTCATCAGTAAAACGATCATGTGTACAGGGCATAACAGGTTTAATTCTAAGATTGCCCTGTATTTGGTTCCATCCATCTTCCCATCAATTCTGACCAGCTTCCCTGTCCCTGCTGAAGAAAATAATCCCCACAACATGATGCTGCCACCACCATGTTTCACGGTGGAGATGGTGTGTTCTGGGTGATGCGCACTGTTAGATTTCTGCCACACAAGGCGTTTTGCTTTTAGGTCAAAAAGTTAAATTTTGGTCTCATCTGACCAGAGCACCTTCTTCCACATATTTTCTGTGTCCCCCACATGGCTTATCGCAAACTGCAAACGGGACTTCTTATAGCTTTCTTTCAATAATGGCTTTCTTCTTGCCACTCTTTCATAAAGGCTAGATTTGTGGAATGCATGACTAATAGTTGTCCTGTGGAAAGATTCTCCCACCTGAGCTGTGGATCTCTGCAGCTCCTCCAGAGTTACCATGGGCTGCTTCTCTGATTAATGCTCTCCTTGACCGGCCTGTCAGTTTAAGTGGACGGCCAAGTCTTGGTAGGTTTGCAGTTGTGCCATACTCTTGCTATTTTTGGATGATGGATTGAACAGTGCTCCGTGAGATGTTCAAAGCTTGGGATATTTTTTTATAACCTAAGCCTGCTTTATCCCTGACCTGTCTGTTGTGTTCCTTGGCCTTCATGATGCTGTTTGTTTACTAAGGTTCTCTAACAAACCCCTAAGGCCTGGTTCACACTGGGGCGACAAATGCTCCGACATTGGGAGCTCATGTCGCATGACGTGTAAAAACAATGTTTCCCTATGGGAGCCTTCTTAACTGGTCCGACACATGTCGGTCTGACTTTGAAAATGCTGCCTGTACTACTTCGGTCCGACTTTGATCCGACTTCAGCCCATTGACTATCATTGAAGTCGGATCAAAGTCGGACCGCAGTCTTGCATGATCCGACTTTGGCATGCGACTCGTGCTGTGCTGCTCTTGAGGGGGAACTCCAGGCCAAATTTTAAATAAAAAACCGGCATGGGTTCCCCCTCCAGGAGAATACCAGGCCCTTGGGTCTGGTCTGGATTTGAAGGGGAACCCCTACGCCGAAAAAAACGGCGTTTCCCCCCCCCAAATCCAAACCAGACCCTTATCCGAGCACGCAACCTGGCAGGCCGCAGGGGCAGAGTGGGGGACGAGAGAGAGAGGCCCCCCCTCCCTCCTGAACCGTACCAGGCTGCAACCCCTCAACATGGGGGGTTTGGTGCTCTGGGGCAGGGGGGCGACCTGCGGCCACCCCACTCCAGAGCACCCTGCCCCCATGTTGATGAGGACAGGGCCTCTTCCCGACAACCCTGGCCGTTGGTCTATGGGCAGGGGTCTTATCGGAATCCGGGAGCCCCCTTTAATAAAGGGGCCCCCGGATCCCGGCCCCCCCACCCTATGTGAATGAGTATGGGGTACATCGTACCCCTACCCATTCACCTGGTGGAAAAAAATTGCAATAACAACAGAGAGCCGGACGAGACGACGGAGAAGACCGGGCCCCGCTAGCAAAAGAGTTGGAAGAAGATAGCGGTGGCCCAGCAGAAGAAGGAACCGGAGAGCGTGGCGACGACACCGGAGACCCCCGAAGTCGGAAGAAGACCCCCGGAGCTGTGCAATAAAATACTTTAAAAAGCTGTGTGGTTTTTTTATTGCAATTTTTTTCCACCAGGTGAATGGGTAGGGGTACGATGTACCCCATACTCATTCACATAGGGTGGGGGGGCCGGGATCTGGGGGCCCCTTTATTAAAGGGGCTCCCGGATTCCGATAAGCCCCCCGCCCGCAGACCCCGACAACCAACGGCCAGGGTTGTCGGGAAGAGGCCCTGTCCTCATCAACATGGGGGCAGGGTGCTCTGGGGTGGGGGGGCCGCAGGTCGCCCCCCTGCCCCAGAGCACAAAACCCCCCATGTTGAGGGCATGCGGCCTGGTATGGTTCAGGAGGGAGGGGGGCCGCTCTCTCGTCCCCCCCTCTTCCCCTGCGGCCTGCCAGGTTGCGTGCTCGGATAAGGGTCTGGTTTGGATTTTGGGGGGACCCCCACGCCGTTTTTACGGCGTAGGGGGTTCCCCTTCAAATCCAGACCAGACCCAAGGGCCTGGTATTCTCTTGGAGGGGGAACCCATGCCAGTTTTTTATTTAAAATTTGGCCTGGAATTCCCTCTCAAGATTCATACCAAACACAGTGCCTGCTATTGGCGGGGATCCAAGTCGGATCCCCGTTCATTGAAAGTCAGACATATGTCGGCTTCATGTCGCAGGGCAAAGTCGGATACAAAGTAGGACAGATGTCGTGTCGCACTAGTGTGAACCCAGCCTAAGGGCTTCACAGAAGAGCTGTGTTGATACTGAGATTAAATTACACACAGGTGGACTCTATTTACTAATTAGGTGACTTCTGAAGGCAATTGGTCCCACTAGATTTTAGTTTTAGTTAACTAAAATCTAGTGGGACCAATTGCCGAGTAAAGGGGACTGAATACAAATGCACGCCACACTTTTCACATATTTATAAACGTTTTTGAAAATCATTTATCATTTTCCTTCCACTTCACAATTATGTGCCACTTTGTGTTGGTCTATCATATAAAATCCCAACAAAGTAAATTTAAGTTTTTGGTTGTAACATGACAAAATGTGGAAAATTTCAAGGGGTATGAATATTTTCAAGGCACTGTAAGCCTGGCAGGAGGGTCTGGGGGAATGGCAAGCTACCAAATAATTGTTTGCTGCAGTTATACCTTAGGTGTTAAGTCTTTGGCCATGTGAAGAAATGTGAAGAAGGTTTTTTAGTGTAAGGACGCATTTCTGTTTTGGAGAATGAGCAATACTTCACTGTTTTCACAAATTGTCAGTGCCAGAATTAATGATACTACTGTAGTGAAGACAATAGTGAAGTGAATAGTGATAGTGAAGACAATTATACTATGTAGAGGCATGGCAAGTTTTTTTAAGTTGTATTTTTTTTGTCACAATTGTTTGGAAAATGAAGAATTAAAAATAATTTGGGTATTTTTTTCACTTTTTTTAACTTTCATTTGTATTTATTGTTTTACATACTGTCACCAGTGCTGTACAGAAGTGTCATATGACTGTGTGGTGGTGATCAGGAACACTGACTGGTGACAGTATGTAAAAAAAAAAAAAAAAATGTTTTATTTAGATTTTTTCACTTTTTTTTTTCTCTTTTTAAATTTTTAGAAACGTTTTACATTTTTTTACATACTGCCATTAGAGTAGTTCAGAGTCACTTAAGAACAGTCTAAAGCTAAGGCCCAGCGGAATCACAGATTGGCACATAGAAATTTGCCAATGCGAATGCATATGCGCACACGGGCACAAACAGCCACAAAGATTCTTGTGCCAGTGTGCACTCAATGCATGACAGATGCTGGCGCCCAGTGGTCTACATAAAGCCAGCAGCCTGCAGCCACTATTTGCTGGATGATCTTCAGCTCCCCCTGTGTGTTCCTGAGTTCATGCTACTATTCGTAAATTTGAAAATCCGCAAATAAGAAAGAAAATCCGAAAATTCTAAAGGATAACTAACTAACTAACTAATAATAACTAACTATTAAATTATAGGTATTGGAATTTCCTTTTAAATTTGGCTGTTAGTGAACATAACAAATATGAACTCATCCGAAGTTAGGAATTATTTGAAATAACAAATGCCGTATCTAAATAAATGGATAAATGGAACGGAACTAATTAATAATAAATAATAATAATAAAAAAAAAAGTTTTTATTATTATTGTTATTTATTATTATTAATTCATTACGTTCCATTCGTTTAGATATGGCATTTGTTATTTTGGATAATTTGTAACATTGTATAAATTAGTATTCATTACGTTCACTAACAGACAAACTTGAAAGGAAATTTCAATGCCTATAATTTAATAGTTAGTAATAGTAAAAGGCGGCGGTACCTGGTCACGTGTGTTATTGTGCTGAGCCAATCCGGCGCTCTGGTTGAAAACCTTGTGACCCCCATGCATGCCGCAATGGAGGAAGCAGCGGAGCGGAGATTACAGACAGGCCTTCAGTCCCAGTGCCAGGTAGGCACTTTTTAAAGTAAGAGTCCATTTGGCACCCTTTGTTTTATCATCCATTTTTAAATAAACAGTATTATGCAATGGGATTCTCTGTTTTCATTTGCATATCTCACCTACAACTCCTGGAAGAGGTGTCTGGATCTATTCCTGCTTTACTGCTTTGTGTGCAGGCACAATCCTGCTAAAGCCTATTGACCATTTTTTTAAGTAAAGTGGTCCCAGTGATCTGGTAAGCGCATCCTATATCTGTGCACTTCAGGTGACCAAATATTGCATAGTATATGGTGGAGGATTTTTTTACACTAAGGAAGAATATCGTTTTTTTCTACTAGCAAATCTTTGAAATAGTGGATTGATTGGAATTTCAGTTCACACACTTGTTGGGACTTTGTATATAATTTTTTCAGATCATTTCACATTGTGGTTAAAGTGAACAAATTTTTTGTCACATTTTTTATTTTATATGAAATCACCATAATCTATCTAACTCACATTGTGGATTGAAACATTTATAGTAGCGCCCTCTATTATTTTTATCATATGTTCATTTGGAAGTTCACTTCTATTTTGCAGAGGAGCAGCTGGTATATTAACATTTATGTATGTAGATTGTTGTTACATTTAAGTAAGATTAGATTAACAGTTGGCGCAGAATTTCTTAATTTTTCAATAGTTATTATTAGTTCGTTTTTATTTCAGATTTTCGAATTTTCAGATTTTAGGATTTTCGAACTTTGAATTTCCAAATTTTTTAATTTTCGAATTTACAAATATTCAATTTACGAATATTAGAAATATTTGTTAAACGGGTTTTCATTAATTCTGATATTTACAAATTAATCAATTTGTCGAAATTTGTAAAAAACTAATTCGGAATGAAACAAATTGCACATGTCTGGCAACCCCTGCTTCTTTGAGCATAGCTTACCACTTTCAGGGGTGCTCTGCACTTAGCTGCAAGGGAAGCCCTCTGAGCACTTCGGCCTCCAATCAGCTACGTGACACTTAGGCAGTTTTCAGGCGCCTGTAAAATGCCTGAAAACTGCCTCTCAAGCCGCCCCAGTGTAAAAGCCTGAGAGTGCTTTCACAATGGGGCGGTGCGTTTGCAGGATGGGGAAAAAAGTCCTGCAAGCAGCATCTTTGGGGCAGTGTGGGAGCGGTGTGTACACCGCTCCCAAACCACCCCTGGCCATTAGAATGAATGGGCACTGCTTCCGAAGCACCTGAAAATCATTTCAATAGCGCCGCATCACAGGCACTTTTAATCCCTTTTTAACCCCTTGTTGGGGGTTAAAAGCACCCGCTACTGCCCAAAAAGCGGCACCAAAGCACTTTACCGCTAACGCCGGCACCGCCTTAGTGTGAAAGTAGCTTTAGTGACTCTGAGGGAAGATGATCAGGGATTATTTTTTTTTTACACTGCGATTGTTTGTTGCAGTGATGATCACTGTAACAGCAGTTGTATGAACTGTTATGAATGGCTTTCATTCATGACTCATTGTTTATTATTGGGATGCTGTGATTGGCCACACCATGGGACACGGTGCTTTGATTGGCCCCGGTACTATGAGATTACTGGAGACCAATCACAGATCACCCACAGTTGTAAATAATATGTCATAGATGGATTCTTTTCATGACAGTTGTTTACTAGGTGACATCTAATTACACAGCAATCACATGATATCATCAGAGGCCCAATATCGAGCACCGAATTTAGCTGTGTCCAGTGGTCCAGTGTGCCCGAGGGGGCACATGCAGTGTGCATGAATGATGGGACAATGTACTGGTACATTGCAGTGTCTGCTCAAGCTACCAGCCAGTAGTAAAATGACTGCTGGGCAGTCAGCAAGTGGTGAAAGCGGACCATCAGTGATTTTTTTAACTTTCCATCTATTAAATCTTCTGCCCTTGTTGTTTTAACTTTGAATTGTAAAACATTTTTTTTCTGCCAGTAAATACTCTATACAGCCTACTTCCTGTTTCTTGTCTGGTCATTAGCCTAGGCTTATGACGACATGCACAGCTCTCTCTCACTCTCATGAGAGTTTGCCTGGAAAGGAGGGGGATGAGCCATAAGAGGGCCAATGAGAGCTGCAGGGCTTCAGAGCTGGAGGTGTGCCTCTATGTGTCTGTGTAAATCCAGGAAGTGAGCAGGCAGCAGCTTCAGCTGCCCACGGTTAAAATGGATGCAGCCAAACTCAGTGGAGGGATATTTCTGCAGCATATTTGGCAATTACAGAATCACAGTATATATAAAATAATATGCAAAGTGGTTAGAAAGAAAGCTTCAGGATGGCAAAGATGTTTTTATTACAAATTATGTGAGCAGACTGCAGTTCCTCTTTAACATTGTGAAAGGCTTTCGTTCCTTGATGGTTGAACACAGGGGAGTAACTAGAAATCACAGGGCCCCATAGCAAAATTCTGTATGGGGCCCCCCCTGCAAACAGCCCCCCCCCACAAAAAAATGAACTAATGCCATTGAACAACAGATTACAACACTCATGTGGCACAGTACCCAGGCAGAGTGTGAGTGTAAATCCGCGCAATGGACTTAATATGCCAGTAGGAACACACAACAGGGGTGTATAAAAACGTCCTGTGATGAATAAGTAAGGAGCTGCCTCTACTTAGTTAATCCACCTGGGTGGAGTAAATGAGTAGACTGAAGGGAGGTGTAGAATTGGCACTAATTACAATTCATGGACTTCCTTGCTCTAAAGTGCAAGTGAATAATTTAAATATAAATAGATACAAAAATACCCCTATATTATACTAGTATCATTGGTGCCATAGTGTAACTCCTAAATACTACACTGATATATATGAATACGTGATAAATATAGATTGATGTGGATATAAATAATGATGAGCATATATAAAAAAATAAAATAATAAATTGAATAAAACATTGTGAACAATTAAAGGTGATAACAGTGTAAAAAAAATTAAACCAATGTATAAAACCGTGATAATAATAAATTAATGATGCGTGCAAAAATGTCCTTCGTTGCCCGGGTGGTGTGTTTGGGATCATAGTCATGCTGAAAGACCCAGCCACGTTTCATCTTCAATGCCCTTGCCCTTGCTGATGGGAGGAGGTTTGCACTCTCACGATCAAATCTCACGATACATGGCCCCATTCATTCTTTCATGTACACAGATCAGTCATCCTGTTCCCTTTGCAGAGAAACAGCCCCAAAGCATGATGTTGCCACCCCCATGCTTCACATGATAGCCAATCAGAAGCTATCACAACGATCAGGTGACGCAGAAGCAGGAGTTCTGGGTCCCAATCATTAGTATGGGACCTGGGGCTCCAGGTGAGAGCTCTGTTCTGGGAGTGTGCTGTGTTCCAGCTCAAACACAGATATGCATATATGCGGCCCCACGGAAAAAAGCCCTGTTGAGTCGGGCCACATATATGCATACTGTTGGCGGGAAGGAGTTAATTGCATTTTATGTCAAAGGTTTGGAGTTTAAGTGATATCCTCTATTAACTTAAGGTAGCCAATAAATGGGGCTACCACTCATGCAATCACACATATACACAGACACACAGTAATTTCAGTGGTACAGAGTAGGGATGAGCTTCGAGTTCGAGTTGAACCCATGTTCGACTCGAACATCGGCTGTTCGACGGTTCGTCGAATTTCGAACATTATGGGCCATTCACGCCAAATTCGAGTGGCGCGTCGCGGCCCATAATCCACTGCGGCATCGCAGTGCATTGCTGGCTGATGATTGGCCAAGCATGCACTATGACCCGCATGCTTGGCCAATTACAGTGCAGTAGGTACAGAGAGCCGTAATTGGCCAAAGCCAGGGTGGCTTTGGCCAATCATGGCCCAGAGGAGTAGGTACACGCCCCACACTATATAAGGCCGCCAGGCTTGGCGGCCTTGTGTAGTGTGTTGGCATTGGTTAAAGGAAAGAGACAGAGAAAGAGACAGTGTAATTTGATTTGAGTTAGATAGAGCAGGCGAGTCAGTTAGCTGTAGTTACAGTGTGTAGAGGATATATATGTATCCTAGGTGTTGTATATATATTTACACACTGTATTCAGTTTAGCTAGATCCGTTCCTGTTATTCTCTATACTGACAGGCAGGCAGGTGATTGTGCTAGCTGCAGTGTTTCACTTAGTGTACTGTGTCCTTTGCACAGTGTGCACCAAAAGCTTACCTGGGGGCCCCACGCCTTTCCTTTTTTTAATTTGTGTCTGGGATTCCCCTTAATATCCACACAAGACCCAAAGGGGCTGGTAATGGGCTGGGGGGGGGGGGAATAACCATGCCATTTTTCTCAATGATTTTCATCCATATTGCCAGAACCAGACGTTACATTAAAGCCGCAAGCAGTTTTAAATTACTTTTTTTCCTTTAGAAATGTCATTTTGTGCAGGGACAGTTCTAAACACGGGAAACACGTGCCACTTCACAGGCATACTATAGACACCCCCTAGGTACGATATTTAAAGGAATATTTCACTTCTTTTTTTTTTTTACTTTATGCATCATTAAAATCACTGCTCCCGAAAAAACGTCAGTTTTTAAAACTTTTTTTTTGCATTGATACATGTCCCCTGGGGCAGGACCCGTGTCCCCAAACCCTTTTTAGGACAATAACTTACATATTAGCCTTCATAATTAGCACTTTTGATTTCAAACGTTCGAGTCCCATAGACTTTAGTAGGGTTCTAAAGTTTGCGCAAACTTTCTATCCGTTCGCAGGTTCTGGTGTGAACTGAACCGGGGGGTGTTCGGCTCATCCCCAATACAGAGCCTGTTAAGAGTGCAGGCTGAATGTCATTGAGTAAAAGTCTGTGCCTGACTACTGCAGTGACGCTGAACTTGCACTGTTAACAGGTCTGCATCACCTAACTGTGTGACAGGAACAGTGGCTGAGCAGGTAGCTCAGTCTCTCAGAGTCTGTGATTTATCTCGCTCAGTGTTACTGAGCTGCACTGAGGATTTTCAAGTATGGCTGGTATGTCCAGTACGCCTGAAGTTGTTGCCTTAACTGGAGGTGCAAATATTTTGCACCTCCAATGTATTCAGTATGTTGTACAAATGAAATAATAGAAATCCTAGTTACATTTATGTTATTTGCAATTTGTAACACTGCAAAATGGAAAATAAAAAACAAGGATGTGTGATTAATTCAAAGCATTGTGTATTGTATTTATCCGAATAATAGAAAACTATAAATACTATCTTTTAATTTGTCCATATAACATAGATAATATTGCTAGCAATTTTTATGACCCCCCCATGCTGAAAACTCCATGTCTAAGTACTAATAATGGTTAAAGGAGGGAACAACGTCTCTCTCGCTTGACAAACAGGGTGAAACATTATATATACTGTATTAAAAAAAACAAAAAAAACAAAGAAAGCAAAACAACAAAAGCAGAAAGCATTAAAGCAATCATTAGGTGATTTTCTTATATTTATAACTCAGAATAATAACTCTGCATGTTCACTATCTGGAAAAAATAGTCCCAGCCATTAAATGACAGTATAACTGCAGTTTCACTTAGCAGCTCTCTTAAATCTGCCACAGGGCTCAAAGAAACTCCAATGATGCACAAATCAATTAAAATTTAGAAACAAATGACTAACCCTTCAGCAGATTGTGGTGTACTCTTATTTTACAGGTACTGCTTGTGTGAAATCAGTGGTTGTGCTACATTTTCATTCTGACGTAAGGCAATTTACATTTTTTATTTTAACTTTACTTTTTTATTTGAATTTGTGGTTGATCTGTCACAGCGGCACTTGGCCCTATCTAGGAACTTCCCCTTCCTCCCTACCGTCCTCTCCCCCACTTCTCTTTTACTGAAGCACCTGAGTCCTTTTTTCACTCTCTCTCTCCTCCCCTTTCCAGACATGCTTGCTCTTAGCCCTTTTTTCCTCCCTCTTTTCACATGCAAATTCATCTTCTCTATACTCTTCCCGGACATTCCGGGGCCCCCTACTGGAGACACTGGCTTAGACCGATCCTGTTTACACTGGCTTAGACCGATCCTGTTTACACTGGCTTAGACCGATCCTCTTTACACTGGCTTAGACCGATCCTGTTTACGGTCCCCCAGTACCTCCCAGAGGTTTAATTAGCAGATTTTCTAAAATGTGACACCAATAGGCAGTTCTGATTCCTATAGCCAAAATCCTTGATAAAACCTTCATTTGAGCAGCCCCCCTCCTATTCCCAGGCTTTGCTATAGCTACTTCCGCTAAGTCTAGGCTGTTAACTTACTTTAGCCTGCTCTAATTGAAGCCTTTCCTTTCTTGTCATATATATATTTGCTTTGTTTACCTGTACAACTGTTACCAGTTATGTTTTTATGGCTTGTGATTTGCTGACGACATGCATTTGGCATGCTTTATATTTTTTACTAATATTTCTGTATCACATTTTGTTATGCCTCAATAAAATTGTTGAACAAGAAAACAATAATTTTGTTCATTTGTTACATAGTTCTGTTTTGGTTCTGAAATATTGTTTGTTTGACCATGTGTGTTATATTCATATTTGGCAAAGCATAGTTCTGTGCATAATAAATAAATACCAAGTTTTTTTTTCATAAATAGATGTGTTTACCTTTTTTGCCCCTTTTTGTATCTTAGTACTGCTGTTCTCCTTCAGCCTCTTTTGATGAATTAACTCATGCTTTATTTTAATAGTGTTTTTTTGTGAATTGCAAAAAAGTGTTATTTTATCTCCGATTTTAAGAGTAAAATAACGTTGTGAGTTGAGCCCATAGTATTAGAAAGTATGTACAGTGCTCATAGAAATACATTTTGGTTCAGGTATTACTTTTCTAGTACTGTACATGTTAGTAAATTAATAACATTTTGTATTCCAAAGTGTTCATAAATGATGCCTAGTATACGGTACATAGAGCAATGTTATACAATATCCCTGTGCTGCCATTCTAAATCTAAACTGCAATAGTTCAATTACAGTAGTCTAGATAATCTTGACTGGTTGACATAAGAACAAATAATATAGTAGCTCTGATATTTACCGGAAAAACAATGGTGGTCTGAAGTGTACTGTCATTGGCTGCTCAGTCCTAATGGAAACTTGTGCTGAGAAAAACAGTGCCTAACATCTCCCCCACATCCCCTCCCAAGTGCCATGCTCATGCGTTTCCTTCAAAACATTTTGAAATATTGATCTTTCTTTAACAAGTATACAAATGCCGATGTTGGATTGAAGCTGTGTTCCCTTATCTGCATACTTGTATCAGAAGAGAATAATTCTCAGTATTAGGAGAACCCAAAGATACTGTAATCATGGCAGCCAGCCAACTAGAATTTTCAGAAAGATAGGCAAGCAATAGCAGCATGCATAGTGCCTCTTCTGCGCAAAATCTTCTTTAATCTACCTAGGTTTTATTAAAACTTCATAAATTCTTTGTATTTATCACATGAAGTGGAACTGATGTCAAAAAGCACACGTTGGTGCTTTAAAATGATTGTAAAGGTTCAGATAAAAAAAAAATAACAATCATGTGTGAAGGACTAGCATCAAGTGTAGAGCTTGAAGGACACCGCCACTCGCTGGTTCTTCTTTTTAAGGGCTGTTTGCCCATTTTCATTAAAAGAAGTTCAAAACAAAATCAAAGGTTTCCCTCGCAGGGATTTCAGCACTCCTATTCATCAACAAAATGACATTCAGCCTCCTGGCTTATACATACAGCAGTACTGCTCAGGCCTTCCACTTCAGGCTCTTGTCTGTCTCCTACAGACTATTACCTTGGCAACACCGTCCATTTAGATAGCAGCCCCTCACTGCTCTGATCCTCAGACTTGGGTCTCTGGCTTCCACTGTGCACACTTGCACTCTATGGCTTCCCCAGTGCACACCTGCACTCGTCGGGAGGGTGGAGCCCAGAATGCTGGTCCTGACTCTACTATCAGGCCCACACACACCTGAACAATCAGTGTGCCGGTGAGTCTCAAAACCATGATCCAGGACTGGGGATTTCAACCCACCCGGATTTCTAAGAAATCCCCAGGCTCCAGGTCCCAAAGTGGACTTTAGTAAATCATGAGGAAACTGAAAAGCCAGTTTCCTCCAAAACAAGCAAATACCCTGGAGCCCCTCAACCTGCCAGGTTGAGAATCCTGTATTCATACACTGGTGGGGTACCACACTACCACACATGTTATACTTACCTGTTTTGTGCAATGGATTTGCACAGAGCAGCCCCGTTCCACTTCTTCTCAGGTCCCTTGCCGGGACCCTTCTCCCCGCTGAGTGCCCCTAGAGCAAGCCATTTTCTCTGGGGGCACTTGTGTGTACACACTCCTAAGCCTCAGTGACACACAGAGCATGGTTCTGCCCTTCCCCATTACCTCCTTACTGGCTGTGATTGACATCAGAGGGAGCCACTGCTGTAACTCAGTCAATGAGGAGGCAGAGATCTGGGAGAGCTTCTGCTCTTGTGCACATTGCTGAATCGCCATCAGGCTCAGATGAGTATGAGGGGGGGGGAGCTGCACACTGAATGTTTTTTACCTTTTTACCCTCAGAATGTAAGAAGGTAAAAAAACCTTCAGGCTTTACAACCACTTTAAAGTGGTTGTAAACCTTGTACATGAAATATGAATATGGCACATCCCTTTGTAGTGTGTACTTGTCTGAATCCAGAGCATTAAGTGTAATTTCTGTCTGTGGCCTCATTCCTCTGCTATCTGCATGAGTCACTTCACCAAGACACAAAAATGCTGACAGGGGAGGGAGCTCCAGGACACACCCTTTGATTGACAGCCTCAGCTCTGTTCCTGTGTGTTGTGTCAATGGGGGTGTTCCTTCTCTCCGATCAGGACTTAGAGCTCCCCTCACTGAGCTCTCTAGAGAGTAACTTGAGCTCCCGGACCATTGCTTTTCAGAGCCAAGAGATCCTGTGTAAAGTCTGGACTTTTAATGGATGTAGAGAAGAGCAGACTGCGGATAAACAGGTACAACTGATGTTGGAGGATTTGTTTTACCTCTGTGTATCATCTGAGGCTAGTTAGTTTCCTGGGTTTATGTAAGGGTTTACAACTGCAGTAATAAGGATAATTAATTTACCAATAAGTACTGAAAACTGTAGGCAGATATAAAAGTTTAACAATGCAGCACTGTAGTCATTAAATGTATTCCTCAATGCAAACAATGTAAGTACCTGAATTTGTCCTGGTATCCCCCTCTTGAAGTCCATGTACAGCAGGGCTAGAGTGTGAGGGGAAGAAGAAGTACCAGAAGTCATTCAGTTCATATGCTGACAAAAACATGCTTATAGGAAGAAAGCAGAGTGACGGAGATATTCATTGTCCGGTCACAGGCTTGTGTGGGTCTAGGATGATCTGGGCTCAGAGATTGAATATTGCTGACCATCAGACTAAGGACATTTAGAAGCACAGAAAAAGTACTGTGGGGAAAACCTCTGGATTGAAAATGAACCTTACAGCAAAATCTGGAACCATGAGGACCAGTTTTCAATCACAGGATTCCTGCAATAGTCTGTGATTGGCTATTACAGTGACCAGTCACTGTACAATGTATCCTTTTTTCCTTGCTAGAGGAGAAGCTTGTAAACAATCAGAAAATAAGATAAAATAGCTAGATCAGAGTTAGATTTAGATCGACGTCAAGGTAGGGTTAGGGTCAGGTTAGGGGGTTATTTACTAAAGCTAGAGAGGGCAAAATTAGTGTCACTTCTGCCGAGAAACCAATCAGTTTATTTTTTAAACAAGCTGAGGTTAGAAGCTGATAAACCCCTTAATATCAGTGTGTTTTCGCTAGGATGAATGTGCTTCTGGGCCCTACAATAGGTACAAACAACAAATAACATACACATTGTCCTTATCGTCAGGAAAAAAGATAATTTGTTTTGGGTTAATCTTTGTTGGTAGGTCATGGTAATAGCAAGAAATATACAGTTCAGTTTTAAAAAATATATATACATTTTTACTTTTTTGGTCCAGTTTTCCTTTTATCGTGTAGCACACCCCCGTAGGAGCTGCTGGTTTAATTTGGGCCAGGAGGGCCCTCAGGTCAGGATTCGGCAACGACCCCTGGCAATGAACCCCGATAGAGCTGTCTCTGGCTCTTAAGTACCCCCTCCCAGAATGCACAGAGGATTGACCCCGCCCCCTGAGCCACTTCTGGGAAAGGAATACCCAATACACCTAGCCTGCTGCATTTCCAACCCTGACCTGTGGTGACAGTGACACCTACTGTCAGGTGGAAAACGCGCAGCCCAGCTAGACTGCAACAGAGCCATCAATTTACATAATTCTTTCTGAGCTGAACTACAGCTCAGATAACTACATTTAACATATAGCGTCTACCCAACAGGAGTAGGGCGCTACACACACAAAGAAAAGCTTCATATACAATTTCCTATACCCACAGTTGATCCAGAGAAAGGCAGAAAACCCCCAATAAAGCATGATCCGATTTTCTCCAGGGGGTGGGGGGGATTCCTTCCTGAAGAGGCAATTGGATGTTCCCTGTATCAACTTTACCTATAAATGTTAGTATCCAGTTATATTATATGCATTTAGGAAAGAATACAGGCCTTTTTTTAAAATCAATCTACTGAGCTGAACAGAACCAGCTCTTGAGGGTGTCCATTCCACATTTTCACAGCTCTCACTGTGAAGAAGCCTTTCCATATTTGGAGGTTAAATGTATTTTCCTTTAAAGAGTGCCCTCCTCTGGGATGACCTTAAAGTGAATAACTCAACACCAAGTTCCCAATATGGACCACATACAGTATGTATTTATACACGTTTATCATATCCCCCCTTAATCTCCTCTTTCCAAGAGAGAATAAATTCAGTTCCTCTAATCTTTTCTCATAGCTGAGCTCCTCCATGCTTCTTATTAGTTTGGTTGCCCTTCTCTGCA
Source organism: Rana muscosa (assembly GCA_029206835.1). Taxonomy (NCBI): domain Eukaryota; kingdom Metazoa; phylum Chordata; class Amphibia; order Anura; family Ranidae; genus Rana; species Rana muscosa. Next base: position 621,928,846 of record CM055122.1, on the reverse strand, counting down.
CTTTCCCCAGTTGTCTGATATCCTTTTTGTGAACTGGTGCTCAAAACTGAACTGCATATTCCAGATGAGGTCTTACTAATAATTTTTACAGGGGCAAAATTATATCTCTCTCTCTGGCATCTATACCTCATTTAATACAAAAAAGGATTTTGCTCGCTTTATGAGCCAATGGCTTGGCATTGCATGCCATTATTAACACTGAGGGAATATTTATAAAGAAATGACTCTGACAATTAGCAAACATTTGTTGAAAGTGGACCTTCTAGGTGCATGTGTTTTGAAAAACGTGATTGATTCATCACCAGTGAATTTTTGGTGAGAGTCACATTTACTACTTTTACAATATGCCACATTGACATTGTATGGAAATTAGTAACGTGACAAAAGCTGCAACATAGTACAATGTCAAAAATATCAGAATTCCTTAAGTTTTCACTGTTCTGTAAGAGATGTACATATGAAAATGTATTGGCATTGTGTGTTATTGGCATATTAAATATATATTAGACATATTGTTATTCAGAGATCCATTTATGCTTGTTTTTTTTTTTGTTTTTTTTTTACAAATAATTAATTTAACAACATTCTTATACTTCCATTTAGCTTTGGAATGGAACGGAGGAAAGAATTATATTTTGGATTATAAAATACCAAAGAGGTAGCATTAAAACCTTGACATTTATAAAGGTATAAATTAGATAAACTTTCATTTAGTATCATGTAGACATTGAAAATTGAGGGTAAAAATTTCTTCCGTTCTTAGTTAAAAGGTTACTATAGCTTGCCAAGGCATGACATTTGATTTGTATGCACTATTTTTCATTTTGAGGAACCTTTATTATGTCTAAGCATGTACTAGAAATGTCAAACAAAAGTGCTTAGAACACAGCTCTATACAATACAACTTTGTGTCAGCAGCTTAGCGTGGTAGCTGGCAGATGAATGTAGCAGATAGCAACAGCTTAATGAAATAAAGCCTATTTAAAATGTGGGGGCTAAATTCATACACTGCACAGAAATTTAAATGCAGGGGGAGATTTACTAAAACTGGTGCACACAGAATCTGGTGCAGCCATGCATAGTAGTAACCAGCTTCTGGGTTTTATTGGCAAAGGTTAATTGAACAAGCTGAATTTAGAAGCTGATTGGTTACTATTCACAGCTGCACCGGATTCTGTGTGCACCAGATTTGGTAAATCCCCCCCCCCCATGGGGGAGATAAAACTGGTGGACACAGAATCTAGTGCAGCTGTAAATGCAGGGGGAGATTTACTAAAACTGGTGCACACAGAATCTGTTGAAGCTGTGCATAGTAACCAGTCAGATTCTAGGTTTTATTGTCAAAGCTTAATTGAACAAGCTGAAGCTAGAAACTGATTGGTTACTAGTAATGAGCTTCGAGTTCGAGTTGAACTCATGTTCGACTCGAACATTGCCTGTTCGCCCAATCGCCAAACAGCGAACAATTTGGGGTGTTCGCGGCAAATTTGAAAAGTCTATGGGAGAAATCTAAAGTGCTAATTTTAAAGGCTTATATGCAAGTTATTGTCATAAAAAGTGTTTGGGGACCCGGGTCCTGCCCCAGGGGACATGTATCAATGCAAAAAAAGTTTTAAAAACTGACAATTTTTCGGGAGCAGTGATTTTAATAATGCTTAAAGTGAAACAATAAAAGTGAGATTTCTTTTTCGTACATCACGGGACACAGAGCGACATAGTCATTACTAATGGGTTATATAGATACCGTCAGGTGCTGGCACTGGCAACTTCCAAAACCGGAAGTACCCTCCCCTATATAAGCCCCTCCCATCCGGGAGCACCTCAGTTTTTTGCCAGTGTCTAAGGTGTTGGCCAAGAAGAAACATGTGTTTTTCACTGAGCTTGCGTACAGGTTCTTTTGGGCCTCAGTAAGCTATTCCGGATCCGACCAAAAAAGCTTCATAGCTAAACGGTCGGTACCCGGGCCTTGCAGAGAAGAGCAAGGTTTTGCCTGTAATGCTTCTCTTAGGAGAGCTGGACCCTGGGATCCAGAGCTCTGGTCATACCCACGACCAAGATGTTTTCTGTGCAGGGTGCTATACAGGTCCAGGGGAGTGGAATCCTTGGGAACCCGGTCCCTGAAGGTTTGATTACAATGCCTGCCGTGATAGGTGAAGTTTGGGCTTTTGTGGACCAAACAAAGTCCTGCGGCGGGGAACAGGTAAGTGGGGGCCCCCAGGAACTTGGTTCTATTGGGGGACCCCCAAGCCTAATTTGTCTTTCTGTCTGTTACCTAATGGTATTCCCGCAAAATTCTGTGCATGCCTGTAACTACTAAAAAAATGTAATAATTTTTAATGGTGGTCAAGAAAAAAAAAAAAAAATGTTTTTATATATAATTAATATATTAGACTGCGGTACCTGTGTTTGTCCACTAGAGGCCGCTGTGGAATGTTTTCTTGTCATGTGGACTAGCTTCTTCTCAGCAGAGCAAAGTCCAGGCAGATGGTGAGTTCTCTTATAGGAAACTGCTTCCTCTGCCATGTTGCAGTGTTTGTCCATCCCCCGGCCTGCGGCAAAGAGGGGCCCTGGCTCCTGTCCCTTGTTACCATATTTGAAATTAGCGCCGAAGGCGCACGTGCCCGCGCGCGTGCGCGTGCATGCGCCTCTATATATAGAGGTGAGCCGGGAAAGGGGGCAGAGCCTGGGGGATGACGCTCTGTGCACGCCGCAGCGCTTCTGCGCATGTGCGGGCGTCCCAGCAGTTTTAAAAAAACCACAATATTGTAGTGAGCTGGCTATGAAGTACAGAGACAGAGCTGGCAACATTTAAAGGCATACAGCAAGCGGTTGATACAGGCATCCCCTAGAAAGGCACATTAGTAGACACCAACTGTGATATAGCAGCAATTGTGCTAGACTATTCTCAGTAAAAGTGGTGTATTACGGCTGGAATACCTCAGCTTTAGGCTTAGGAATATGCCGTCCAGAAGCTCCGGAACTGAATCTTCCAGAAAGCGAAGGGGGTCTCATCGGGCTCTGAGGATCTTGGGCATACTTCTGCTGCACCAGTCTCCCCTGAAGTTCAGAGGTAAGTGACCGTAGAGACCCCGCAGGGGTACTTGGTACTGCGGCTGTCCTCAGTCACCTGCTCCTGTGTATGTAACAGAGGAGGTTTTTTTCCTCAGCTCTGGGAGGATTAGAGAGAGATTGTCAACATTTATCGCTGCCTCCCTGTCAGGGAAAGCACGCCCGATCTCCGTCTCCTCCTTCAGAGTGCCTGTTAGCAGAGCAACAGTCCCATACAGGGATCGACCTGCCTGAAGGGGGTCAGGATGAGGTTGATTCTGTTATAGAGGAATCAACAGTGGGGGAACCTTTTCTCAGCATCTCAAGCTGAAAGATTATGGGTTCAGTCTCTGACTAACATGGTCCGATCAGCATTTAAAAATGCACCTTGCGGAACCATCAACCACTACTGTATCCTCGTTGGGGTCGCTAGAAGCCCCCAGACTGTTTGTTCTTTTCCACTTCACCCTTTACTGAAAGGGCTCATTTTCCAGGATTGGGAACGTCCTGAGAAAATATTTATTCCCCCAAGAGATTTCCGGTGGTCTATCCCATGGAGGATAAGTTCATCAAAAAAAAAAAAAATAAAAAAAAAAAAATTGGAAGGTCCCTACAGTGGACGCAGCCATCTCTTGTATGTATAAATCACTGACATGTCCAGTGGATAATGTCCAAATGTTCAAGAACCCAATAAATAAAAGATTGGAGTCCTTATGAAAATCTGCTTGGTGATACAACCAGCAGTAGCAGCTATTGGGGTCTGCTAAGCAGTGAAGGATCAGTTGAAACAGGTCTTGAGGGACTTGACAGATCAGCAGGCTTTGCCCTAGCTGATCTACCTAGAGCCTTAGGCTTTGCGGTTGACGCCATAGAGGATTCAGTCCATCAGGCCTCCCGCCTTACGCTGTCTATAGTACATACGCGTAGGCTCCTATGGCTCAAAAACTGGTCTGCTGAAGCTCCCTGTAAAGAATGGCTGGTTAGCGTCCCATTTCATGGTGAACGCTTATTCAGGGAAAACCTGGACAAATATATCCAGAAAATTTCCAGCGGTAAAAATACGCTCTTGCCGGTTAAAAGCAGAGTTAGAGGTCCCTCTTTAAGAGGCCTGCTTCTCCAGTCCCTGGGGCATCGGCTGTGTAACAGTTCCGACGGCCTCCTTGGTCAAATCCCGGGGGTAAAAAACAGGGACAGTAGCAGGGTAATGAGAAACCCTGGGTCAGGGGAGGTACAAAACCTCCCCCAAAGTTAAATTCATTGAAGCCCCCACTCAGTCGGGTGGGGGGAGGACTCCAGTTGTTCGCAAGAGACCTGGCGGGACACGATCAAGACAGATAGGTGCTCTCCGCAGTAAGTTTGGGATACAGTTTGGAGTTAAAAGACTCTCCTCCTTCCCATTTTTGAGGTCAAACGTGCCAAGGGATCCCCGGAAGAGAGAGTCCCTCCTGTTGGCACTAGAACAACTATTGCTCCAAGGAGTAATTATGGAGGTTCCCCTGGAAGAATGAGGGTTCGGGTTTTACTCAAACCTCTTTACAGTCCCGAAGAAAACGCGGACGGGAGGCCCATATTAATTCTAAAAGGGCCATACAAATTCCTGTATATCAGGTCTTTCCGATGGAGTCGATCCGATCGGTGGCCACTGCCCTACAAGGGGAGGATTGGTTAGCCACGATCGACATCAAAGATGCTTATTTGCACATTCCCATCTTTCCAGTCCACCAAAAATTTCTACGCTTTGCAGTAGAAGGGCGCCATTTTCAGTTCAGAGCCTTACCCTTCGGTTTGGCCACAGCACCACGAGTGTTTACAAAAATTCTGGCCCTTTATTGGCCAATCTAAGAACACAAGGTGTAATGATAATGGCATATCTGGATGACTTGTTGCTGATAGACCACTCAGTGAAAAAACTAGACGTGGTCGTTCGCAAGACAATCAAGTATCTGGAATCTCACGGTTGGATTATCAACCGAGACAAGTCAGCCCTAAAAACCAGTCAAAAGTCTGGAATACTTGGGGCTAAGGTTGGATTCAGGCCAGAGAAAAATATTCTTGCCTCGAGGAAAGGTGTTGTCTTTGAAAGATTTGATCCACTTAGTGGGTACAAAAAAGACAGCCGTCCATACGCCTGTATATGAGGCTGCTGGGAAAAATGGTGGCATCATTCGAAGCAGTACCCTACGGTCAATTCCATTCAAGGAATTTGCAAGGGGCCATACTGTCAGCCTGGAACAAAAAAAAAAAAAAAATTCAGGCCTAGACTTACAATGTCCTTGTCCCCTTCCGTTCGCAAGAGCCTCCGTTGGTGGTTGGTTTCCCAGAATCTGGAAAAAAGGAAATCCTTCAGTCCGATTTCTTGGGAGGTGGTCACTACAGATGCCAGCCTTATAGGCTGGGGAGCAGTACTGGAGCAATAGTCTCTCCAGGGCAGATGGTCGGATGCAGAAAAGGCCCTGCCCATCAATCTCTTAGAGATACGAGCAGCCCGGTATGCCCTAGTAGCATGGACATCCAAACTCCAAGGGTCCCCTGTCAGAATTCAATCAGACAATGCCACAGCAGTGGCATATATCAATCATCAGGGGGGCACCAGGAGTCGTGCAGCCCAGAGGGAAGTAAATTACATCCTGAAATGGGCAGAAAAAATATGTCCCAGCCATATCTGCGGTATTCATTCCAGGAGTGGAGAATTGGAAGGCGGACTTTCTAAGTCGCCAGCAATTAGGCCCAGAGGAAGGGTCCCTTCACCCCGAGGTTTTCTGGACAATATGTCAGCGGTGGGGAACATCGGATGTAGATCTTCTAGCATCCAGATTCAACGCAAAGGGGGACAGGTTTGTCTCTCGGACAAGGGATCCCCTAGCTTGCGGCTCGGATGCCCTAGTGTTCCCTTGGGATCAGTTCAAGCTGATATATGCATTCACACCGCCACAATGGTTACCTCAATTACTCCGCAGAATCAGGGTAGAAAAGAAACCAGTGATTCTGGTGGCTCCAGCGTGGCCCCAAAGAGCGTGGTACGTGGAGATTGTAAAATGTCAGTGGGGAGTCCTTGGACTCTCCCACATCGTCCGGACCTGCTTTCGCAAGGACCGATATACCACCCTTCCTTACCAGCCCTAGGTTTGACGGCCTGGCTATTGAAGCCCACATTCTAAAAAAGAGAGGGCTCTCTAATTCTGTGGTATCTACCATGATCAATGCCAGGAAGCCGGTATCCAGGCAGATCTACTATAGAATCTGGAAGGCGTACATCGCCTGGTGTGAAGCCAAGAAATGGCATCCACGTAAGTACGTAATAGGTAGGAGTCTGGACTCCCTACAATGGGCTGTAGATAGGAAGCTTGCCTTGAGTACTATCAAGGGTCAGATTTCGGCCTTGTCAATATTTTTTCAAAGGCCCTTGGCTTCGCATTCACTAGTCAAAGCCTTTATACAAGGAGTGATGCGTATTAGTCCTCCGGTTAATATTCCCATATGTCCATGGGATCTAAACTTGGTTCTGTCGGTTCTACAGAAACAACCATTTGAACCATTACAGCATATTTCCTTGGTGCTTCTCACCAGGAAATTGATTTTTCTAGTAGCCATTTGTTCGGCTAAAAGAGTATCGGAATTAGCAGCTATGTCCTGTAAGGAGCCATATCTGGTTATCCATAAGGACAGAGTAGTGTTACGTCCTCATCCAGCCTTTCTTCCTAAGGTGGTATCGAGGTTTCATTTGAACCAAGATGTGGTTCCTCCTTCTTTTTTCCCCAAACCTACTTCGGTAGAGGAAAAGTTATTGCATTCTTTGGATGTAGTAAGAGCAGTTAAAGCTTATCTAAAAGCCACTGCTCAGATTCGCAGAACGGATACTTTGTTTATTCTGCCGGAAGGCCCCAGAAGGGGTCAGGCAGCGTCAAAATCTACTTTAGCCAAGTGGATTCGACAGGTCATAATACAAGCCTATGGCTTGAGAAATAGACCGCCTCCGTTCAAAGTTAGGGCGCACTCCACGAGAGCAGTTGGAACTTCATGGGCAGTGCATCACCAGGCCTCCCTGGCTCAAATCTGTAAGGCCGCAACATGGTCTTCAGTACACACGTTTACTAGGTTCTACCAGGTGGACGTTAGAAGTCAGGAGGATGTCGCCTTTGGGCGCAGTGTGTTGCAGGCCGCAAAAGATCCTCATGTCTGATAGCGCTCAGCTTATATATGGTGTATCCCCCCCCTCATTTGGCATTGCTTTAGGACATCCCATTAGTAATGACTATGTCGCTCTGTGTCCCGTGATGTACGAAAAAGAAAATAGGATTTTTATAACAGCTTACCTGTAAAATCCTTTTCTTGGAGTACATCACGGGACACAGAGCTCCCACCCCTCTTTGGGGACACTTATTGCTTTGCTACAAAACTGAGGTGCTCCCGGATGGGAGGGGCTTATATAGGGGAGGGTACTTCCGGTTTTGGAAGTTGCCAGTGCCAGCACCTGACGGTATCTATATAACCCATTAGTAATGACTATGTCGCTCTGTGTCCCGTGATGTACTCCAAGAAAAGGATTTTACAGGTAAGCTGTTATAAAAATCCTATTATTCCTTTAAATTTCGTACCTAGGGTGTGTGTATAGTATGCCTGTAAAGCAGCGCTTGTTTCCCATGCTTAGAACTGTCCCTGCACATAGTGTCATTTACTTTATTTTTTTAATAAAGGACTTTCCCAACGGTGTCTGTGTATTTTTTGACAATTTTTTACACTTTCTTTGTGAAATGGTAGGGGTACAATGTACCCCATTACCAATTCACATGGGGGGCCGGGATCTGGGGGTCCCCTTTGTTAAAGGGGTCTTCCAGATTCCGATAAGCCCCCTGCCCGCAGACCCCCACAACCACCGGGCAAGGGTTGTGGGGATGAGGCCCTTGTCCCCATCAACATGGGGACATCCTCCCCATGTTGAGGGCATGTGGCCTGGTACGGTTCAGGAGGGTGGGGCCGCTCTCTCGTCCCCCCCCTCTTTTCCTGCGGCCTGCCAAGTTGCGTGCTCGGATAAAGGGTCTGGTCTGGATTTTTGGGGGGAACTCCACGCCATTTTTTTTTAAATTTGGGGTGGAGTTCCCCTTAAAATCCATACCAGACCTGAAGGGCCTGGTATGGATATTTGGGGGGAACCGCACGCATTTTTTTTTTAAATTTGCGGCATGGTTCCCCTTAATATCCATACCAGACCTGAAGGGCCTGGTAATTGAATTTAGGGAAATTCCCACGCTTTTTTTTTTTTTATCAATGACTTTTCTATGTATTGCCGGGAGCCGACAATTCATTATAGCCGTGAAGAAAAGGGGTGAGTATAGCCTCAATTATAGAAAATAAACTAACAGTATATTGTGCCCTCATCCGGGGGGTGGCGATTGGGATAGAACTATCCTACAGAGGGAAACCCTGTGGATAGAACACCTCAATGCCACAACTCCCCCTGGAATTAATGAGATGAACTCCTATAAATCCTTTTTATAAGTTAATTTTATTATTCATTTATTCTTCCTTTCCCTTCCCCCTTCCCTTTTTCCTCTCCCTTTCCCCCTCCCCTTCCCCCCTCCCCCCCCTTTTTTTCCTTCCGAAATATGGCCTATTCATAAGTCTATATCCAACCTAACCTGCCATCAATGTGACACATTCCTGTAAATGTTTTTCTTTCCAATCCCTTAAATTGTATATTGGTGATTTCCGTCAAACATATTGTTATTGATTGGTATCATTAATCATTTATTAAAAGCCCTATACTGCTATTACATGTACATTGTTACTGCATTACATTTCTATTGTTGTTTGGTCTTTGGCTGCTGACGTTACATGCGATGCGGCGGCTTCCTATTTTCACCCCATTGGCGGATCAGTTCTCTTCCTGGTCGGGATGACTACGTCATCCCGTACTTGCGTCGTTTGACCTGGCCCCACGGCCTTGGGTTAATTGACGCGCACTTGCACGCCAGGTGTGCATAGTGCGGAAGGGATGACCCCGTGACGTCACGCGCCGCACATCACTTGCGGCGCGTCTGACGGCGGGGTCGGGCAACACACATAAGTGGCTTGTTCGCAAGCCCTTGGTGTGAGTGGTGCACGCACACTCCCCCTGGAAAACCATATGTGAGGAACAGACATGCCGAGGTGAGTGCTCTATATAGCAACAAGGCGCTTAGTGGCCTTTCAATCTGTCTTAAAATTGCTGTTTTTTATATGCAACCCTTTGGTTTCATATACAGCCTATAACCTTGTCCCTCTACCTCGCCGGACTTTGGGCTCCAAATCTGGTCTATCATAACCCTCTGGCTGTCTAGATCCTCCTCAGGTTTTCCTCATTACTGCAATACGTTTGAATATTGGTAAGAGCCTATTACATGTGCTGGCTATACAGTCCAGTCTTTACCCCAAGTGCCCTAATTTCCCCTCCCCTTTCCTTCCCCTTCCCCTCTGGGTTCCTTGGTCTGTCTCCCCTTCCTTCCTGGTTTGTATCTGCTGGGCACAGTGGTTTGGTGCTTGTTGGTGTTTCCAGTACATTGGGGGTCGAGGTCGGCTCCTTCTGTATTAGAACTTTCCGCTCCCCCCCTTCCTTTCCTCCCCATCTCTTTTCCCTTCCCCCCTCCCCCCCTTTCCCCCCCTTCCTTTTCCCCTTTTCTTCATCTTCCCTCTCCCTCTCAATCGTTTCTCCCTTCTCCAACTACCTCTTTCCCTCCCTCTCCCCCTTCTTCTTTCCCCCCCCCATCCTTTCTCTCTTTCCCCCCCCCCTTTTTGCCCCCTCTCTCCCCACGTTCCACTACCTCCCCCCCTTCCCCCTCCCCCCCTCCTCCCCTTTTCCCTCCTTTTTGCGCCCCCCTTCCCTTCCTTTCCTTTCCTTCGTTATCCCCTTCCTTCCCCACCTCCGTTTCCTCTTTTTCCCCTTCCCTCTCCCTCCCCCTCCTTTCCTCTCCCCTCCCCCCTCCCCCTCTATCAGCACTGGGTGTCCCATGTCAAATTGGCTCAAATATAAACTATCTAACCCATATTATTTTAATCATTACTATTAGATTGTATCAATCTGCACCATATACGTTTATTCCCCCTCATCCGCCGCGGGGGGTATACCTGGGCAGTCGCTGCACCTCTGAACGTCTCTACGGTGAGCAGTCCACAGACCTTGACTTTTTGATTATATTGTTGATATTAAATACGTTCTATATTTGTATTAACACACTGCTAGAGTATTTATCATGTATATTATGTTTTGTATAGACCCTCCTGAAGAAGCGGTTTTTCTGCCGCGAAACCGGTTGAGGCTTGGCCTGCTCCACTTTGATAGATTGTATACGGCTGTTCTGTCACCGACTCATGCTGTTCTATACTGTGGGGTTTGGTCTTTGTTTTTTAAATATTATTGTTTCCTTTGTTTATACACATCAATAAATATTTTTTTATGTAATATTTGTATGTTGTCATATCAGTGCCTGAGAAAGTCCATCAAACCTTTAATCCTGAGTGACTATTAGGGGAAGATGACCCTAGCAACCACTACCCTATGTCTGATGGATTCCCCCCTCATTATAGCCGTGAGTGAGTTTTAAATGACTTTTTTTCCTTCAGAAATGACATTTTGTGCAGGGACAGTTCTAAGCATGGGAAACAAGCGCCACTTCACAGGCATACTATACACACACCCTAGGTACGAAATTTAAAGGAATATTTCACTTTTATTGTTTCACTTTAAGCATTATTAAATCACGGCTCCCGAAAAAACGTTAGTTTTTAAAACTTTTTTTTGCATTGATACATGTCCCCTGGGGCAGGACCCGGGTCCCCAAACACTTTTTATGACAATAACTTGCATATTAGCCTTTATAATTAGTACTTTTGATTTTGAACGTTCAAGTCCATTGTATTTAATCGGGTCCTAAAGTTCACGCGAACATTCTGTCTGTTCGCAGGTTCTGGTGCGAACAGAACAGGGGGGTGTTCGGCTCATCCCTATTGGTTACTATTCACAGCTGCACCAGATCCTTTGTGCACCATTTTTAGTATAGTAAATCTCCCCTTATGTGTGTTTCTTGCCTAAAGGTACTTCTTAAAACCATAACCTTAAATATTTATATGTGTCCCTTTACTCCTAATATATACAGTAGCTCCACCTGACTTAGATTCATGACTTGTTTGATGTTAGGTATATTAGTAGTGTTGCATACAGTGTATTGGATTACACATTGTATGTATTACCTGTTCTGTTTATGCTTGAAAAAGTTTTATAATTTTTCCCTCGGGGAAAGATTTGTATTTTGCTTGCTAACATATGAAAACTGCAAAGATGTGGTAAGCTATGGAGAAATGAAAGGTCAGGAGACAATTGTGGATAATTATATGATTATTCAGAAACCTAGGTAGGCATGCCACAGAAAGATTACTACTATCATTACTAAAGATTACTATTGACAAAGTTTATTATTTCATTGTCTTACGCTGTTGTACTACGTGCAGTGTTATGCTTGAAAAGATTATATGACAGCTTTGTTTATTTTTTTAATTTAATTTGTTATGATCCCTCTCTTTTTGTTAAAGTACAACACATTGCATATAAATATTATAAAGTCTTGTTTCCAAACAGCAGTTAGTGTTTTAGGCTAATTTTCACATGTTGCCCTCTTGTTCTCTTTGTTGAAGAATGGATGCTGTACATACAGCTCAATAGCTTAAGCTGAAGAATACACATGCAATTGTATGAGTCCCATTGAATCCCTCCATTAAAGGTGTCAATCCAAAATGCAGAATGTACCCGTAATTTAATTCACAATTCAATGCAGCTAGAGACAAAGTATAAACAGTAAAGTGGTGAAGAAGTGGCATTACCAACTTTTCACTGCTGCCTTAGCTTAACAATGTCTTAAAGTATAATTTCAGACAAAAAATTTCAGAGCAATGAACACATTGGGGATGGTTAGAACCTCCATAAGACTTTTATTGTTGTCTGTTCATTTTCCCCAGATACTTCCTGGCTTGGTTGCCACTTTCTGTCCCTGGGATAGAAAGTTAGGAGAATCCTGCAGGTCATAGACAGCAATAAAAACCTTATGGAAGTTCTAACCATACCACATTCTATCCAAAACTATATAAATCATTGGTTAAAGTCACTTAATAGGTGCTGGACATCCACTAAAAATGCATATAAGGGTGGTATTTGTTTAGAAGGATTCAGAAATTTACATTTCCAATTTGCGACCAATATGTACAATGAAACCTTCATACTTAAACCAACTGTAACAGAGGAATTCTAAAATGTTTGTAGCGGGTACTTACTTTTCCCGGGGTAAATTTTGAATTTTTCGGTGACACCAGTGGTGTGTTCTTGGCGGTCCACCAGGTGGCGCTGTCACCATGGGCCGACGGACGGACATCGCTGTGTGCTGAGCCTCCTTTTTGTCCTCTCTCGGCAGCGGTATGGTGGGGCGGGGAGCCCGCCGTGCTTGCTGGGAGGGGGTATAAAGGGCCGGCCATCTTGGTCACGGGGTCTTAGTCCCAAGCACCTTCAGCTTGCGGACGGTGGTTCGTGTTCGTCCTCTAGGCGGCCTAGGCCTAGAGGACCACCGGAGATCGTGTTCCACCTCAGGCACCTTTAGTCCTGGGGTGAGGTACTCGGATGAGGTCTGGAGCTCAGTGCCCAACACTGAGTTCCGCGAGGGAAGGATCCTAAGGCACTCCGGGGATGGATGCCTGAATCTGAGGTGGGCGTAATGGACCGGGAAGAGCTCCTCATCTGAAGACCCGGTGCAGCATACTGCCGGTGACGGGTGAGTCTCTTGTCGGAGACCGTCCGGAAGGAGAATTTCCCTCGTGCGGAGACCATAGCTCACTCTCGGGGAGGAGAGTGGAGGAATGAATTTGTGTCTGGGCCTATTCACACTCACACCTCCTTTTCTGTTCTGAAGCCAAGGGAGTCCATTGTTATGTTATGTTCTACAATAAAGGTGTGTTGGACTTTAACGGTGTGAGGCTCAATTTCTGGCAGACGAGGTTCACAGAGACTCTCGGAGGGAGGATTCAGATGCACAGCACAGACCCGAAGGTAAAAACAACAGAGACATTGCTGATACCACATCACACTTGTGGTAGAAGCCTGGCGTAGCTCACCCTCTCCCTCCCCTATCATACCCCATAGACCAGAGACAGTGCCAGTTGAACTTTAATAGAGGGGACTGGGGAGAGGGTGTCCGCTACATGTTCACAGTGAATTTTCACAGCAAATGCAGACAGAATAATAAAAAGGTAAACTTCAAAGCTTCATTTACCCACCATTCCTCAATTTGCTTGTGTCAGTGAAGAAGACCCATGCTAAATGTATCTGTTTTGCCCACCGGAAAAGCACGTAATTTTTAGCTCCTCTGACCCTGACACCATTATAAATTGTTCATCATCTTCATTAAAATCACTTATTTGGTTACTGGAATACCACATATAGAACATATGTAAAGTCAACCAGAGGCAGAAATCCAGTCTAATGTAATCAGTCTTCATTCAGCGGCATCTTTTTGTGCAGCTGTGAGCATTCATTTAAATGATGATTCATCTGTAATGATATTATTTGTGAAAGAAATTGTTTGCCAAAAACTGTTCATGCTGTCATCTAACACATGCTACTTCTTACTAGTGAAGTGTATATTCCTAATTATAGAAGATACTGTGCAGAGTGTCAGATCCTGGTGAGAAACATGACATTCCACAGTCTGTTAGAGTGAATAAGAGATGCCCTTTTAACGTGACAATAACTTCAGTTTGGGCATCTTGGTATTTTCAGAATGCTAAATGGAGATCTGCTATATTTGTGATACCTACAATATTAAACATTGGCAGTGGGACTCATGATATGATTTGGATTCCATTTGAATGCACAGTGCCATAAGTCAGCCAACGCATGGTGTGCTGACAGATGTATTATTGTCATTTTGGAGGTATTGTGCATAGATTTGATTTTCCACTCAACTTGATCAACACAGCATGCTTCCACTACAGATTCCATTAGTAACCTCTTTGTTGTAAATAAATATGCATCATTCTGCATGGCTGGAAATGTTTATTCAAACTAGACATCTATTGTTTGTGTGATACTTTTTGCTAGGAAAAATGAGATTCCAGGTATTCATGCAATGCAAATAAGAAAGTGATGGAAACATGCTGGCATTTAGCACTAGAGTGTCCACCAGTATTGCTAGTATACCATATATTCAAACAGGGGAATTTCTAGCTGTACTGTGTTTGCAGTATGCTCAATGCTAAAGTCAAGGCAAGGAGTTGAATCCACAGATCAAACAAAACATATTGGAAATGTTTGCCTACCCAATGATTTGTAAGTCTATGCAGCCAGTTTTGTAATACAGTGCACAGCCAGATCTTCGGCCTCCTCTGCAGTATCTCACCTTAGCCCAGTAACCAGATAAAAACTCATCTCTAGCTTGCTGCACTGAAGGAGAAACAGCACACGTGCATTTCACTAACGTAGAATTCCACTTGCTCTATGTAGTAACCCACCCTTGCTCAGTGTTCTTGTTGTTAAGCAGAGGTGGTTTCAATTTGTATGCAATCAGGCAGGCCCTTGCACTACATAGTTGAAGGTAAATCTAAATCTAAAGGAAATTGAGCAAGAACATTATATAATGTATGACCAGACTTACTAGCCAAGCTTGGTAATCCCCCTGTTTGTCTGGCTCTCTTATAATCTTTTTTGGTTTATCTTCTTGCTTCAGCTTTCAATGAGCTTTTTGTACTTTCTTCTCTATCTGAGGCAACTGGTACCTTGCACATCATTCCCAGTATTCCCACCTTTGTTACACTCTTGGTACGTCCTTTGTCTTGCATTACAGCTACCCAATTAAACCTATATGTCCTTAATCTTATGGAGGGATGCTGCCTGAGTGTACATGTAGCCAGCCTGAGCTTCGTTTTTTTGTTATCTGGGTTTGTTTCTAAGCACAAGGGGCATTATTTGGTTCTGCTTGCTACTGTTGGTGTTCAACAGTAGATAGAGTGGGAAGATACATTGTATTAATTTATTAATATTAATTCTGAGGAGTCTACTGAGTGTTAGACATGTGCATTCGTTTTCGTCCGAATGCATTTTCGTCCGAATTTCAGGTATTTTCGTTATCGTTTTAACAAACGAAAACGAAAATGCAGAATCTGAAAACCGAAAGATCCGACATAAACAAATGCTTAATTTTCGTTTTCGTTGCAACAACAGTTCGATATAGATAGGAGATTCGACATGAGGCTGACAATAACAATCTGTGTCCATCGAACCTGTGGTCGAATGTGCCTAACCTTAACTCTATTAGTCCAAGATTATTCTACATAGAGAGAAAAGATTCGACATTATAGAGAGAAAAGATTTGACATAGAGAGAAAAGATTTGACATTATAGAGAGAAAAGTTTCGACATTATAGAGAGAAAAGATTCGACATAGAGAGAAAAGATCACTGCTGGAATTGGGTGGGGGAAGTAAAATAAAAAAATGATGATGATGAATGTTATTGGCTGATTGTAACCAAAGAGGAGGAGCAGTAAAATAGCTAGAACTAACTTGACAATGCTCGGCCCATAGGCTATAGAAGAATTCTAATGTTGTTGACTAGTAGGGATGAGCTTCGAGTTCGAGTCGAACTCATGTTCGACTCGAACATTGCCTGTTCGCCCGTTCGCCGAACAGCGAACAAATTGGGGTGTTCGCGGCAAATTCGAAAAATCTATGGGAGAAATCTAAAGTGCTAATTATAAAGGCTTATATGCAAGTTATTGTCCTAAAAAGTGTTTGGGGACCCGGGTCCTGCCCCAGGGGACATGTATCAATGCAAAAAGAAGTTTTAAAAACGGCAGTTTTTTCGGGAGCAGTGATTTTAATAATGCTTAAAATGAAAAAATAAAAGTGAAATATTCCTTTAAATTTCATACCTGGGGGGTGTGTATGATATGCATGTGAAGTGGCGCATGTTTCCCGTGCTTAGAACTGTCCCTGCAAATAATGTCATTTTTTAAAGAAAAAAAGTCATTTAAAGCTCATTCGCGGCTATTAATGAATTGTCGGCTCCCGGCAATACATACAAAAGTCATTGATAAAAAAATTAAAAAAAAAGCGTGGGGGTTCCCCAGAATTCAATTACCAGGCCTTTCAGATCTGGCATGGATTTTAAGGGGAACTCCACCCCAAATTAAAAAAAAAATGGCGTGGAGTCCCCCTAAAAATCCATACCAGACCCCTTATCCAAGCACGCAACCTGGCCGGCCGCAGGGGAAAAGGGGGGGACGAGAGAGCGGCCCCCCCTCCCTCCTGAACCGTACCAGGCCACATGCCCTCAACATGGGGAGGATGTCCCCATGTTGATGGGGACAAGGGCCTCATCCCCACAACCCTTGCCCGGTGGTTGTGGGGGTCTGCGGGCGGGGGGCTTATCGGAATCTGGAAGACCCCTTTAACAAAGGGGACCCCCAGATCCCGGCCCCCCCCCCCTATGTGAATTGGTAAGGGGTACATTGTACCCCTACCATTTCACGAAGAAAGCGTAAAAAAATGTTTAAAAAATCACACAAACACCTTGAAAAAGTCCTTTATTTAAAAAAAAAAAAAAACATTCCAGCGGTGAAATCCAGTGTCCCGCGGCGATCCCGATGTCCAGCGCTGTCCTTCATTGGTTGTGCCTGAGCGGACCTGATGGGGAACTCCCTCTCAGTATTTTAAATGTATAGACCCGCCCCTTCTAAAGTTCCCCATCAGGTCCGCTCAGCGGACCAGATGCGGAACATGAGAAGGGGCGGGTCTATACATGTATTACCAAAGTGAGAGCAGTTCCCCATCAGGTCCGCCCCCTCGGTATGTCGGACCCGCCTACGTCATTGGCTTGAGCGGGGAACTTCCTTCACTGTGTAATTTAAATTTACATAGTGAAGGAAGTTCCCCGCTCAAGCCAATGACGTAGGCGGGTCCGACATACCGAGGGGGCGGACCTGATGGGGAACTGCTCTCACTTTGGTAATACATGTATAGACCCGCCCCTTCTCATGTTCCGCATCTGGTCCGCTGAGCGGACCTGATGGGGAACTTTAGAAGGGGCGGGTCTATACATTTAAAACACTGAGAGAGTTCCCCATCAGGTCTGCTCAGGCACAACCAATGAAGGACAGCGCTGGACATCGGGATCGCCGCGGGACACTGGATTTCACCGCTGGAATGTTTTTTTTTTTTTTTTTAAATAAAGGACTTTTTCAAGGTGTTTGTGTGTTTTTTTAAACATTTTTTTACGCTTTCTTCGTGAAATGGTAGGGGTACAATGTTCCCCTTACCAATTCACATAGGGGGGGCCGGGATCTGGGGGTCCCCTTTGTTAAAGGGGTCTTCCAGATTCCGATAAGCCCCCCGCCCGCAGACCCCCACAACCACCGGGCAAGGGTTGTGGGGATGAGGCCCTTGTCCCCATCAACATGGGGACATCCTCCCCATGTTGAGGGCATGTGGCCTGGTACGGTTCAGGAGGGAGGGGGGGCCGCTCTCTCGTCCCCCCCTCTTCCCCTGCGGCCGGCCAGGTTGCGTGCTCCGATAAGGGGTCTAGTATGGATTTTTAGGGGGACTCCACGGCATTTTTTTTTTAATTTGGGGTGGAGTTCCCCTTAAAATCCATGCCAGATCTGAAGGGCCTAATAGATATTTGGGGGAACCCCACGTCAATTTTTTTTTAAATTTGCGGCGGGGTTCCCCTTAATATCCATTCCAGACCTGAAGGGCCTGGTAATTGAATTCTGGGGAACCCCCACGCTTTTTTTTTTTTTTTATCAATGACTTTTGTATGTATTGCCGGGAGCCGACAATTCATTAATAGCCGCGAGTCAGTTTTAAATGACTTTTTTTCTTTCAAAAATGACATTTTTTGCAGGGACAGTTCTAAGCACGGGAAACATGCGCCACTTTACATGCATATCATACACACCCCCCAGGTACGAAATTTAAAGGAATATTTCACTTTTATTTTTTCATTTTAAGCATTATTAAAATCACTGCTCCCGAAAAAACTGCCGTTTTTAAAACTTTTTTTTGCATTGATACATGTCCCCTGGGGCAGGACCCAGGTCCCCAAACACTTTTTAGGACAATAACTTGCATATTAGCCTTTATAATTAACACTTTAGATTTTGAACGTTCGAGTCCATTGTATTTAATAGGGTTCTAAAGTTCACACTAACATTTTGTCTGTTCGCAGGTTCTGGTGCGAACCGAACAGGGGGGTGTTCGGCTCATCCCTGTTGACTAGTAATAGTAATTAAAAAATATAATTATTACTAGTCATACAATAGAATTCATCTATAGCTTGTAGGCGGAACATTCGACCGGAAATGTACGATTGCAGCGTCGTACAGTTTCGCTGCTCCGTCGAATCTTCTTTGAACATTCGACAGACACCATAAGCCTTCAATGACAGATTCAACCTTAATTTCGGACGAATGCAATTTCTAACGAAAATCGAAATAAATAAAAACGAATTTCGGGAGTAACTAAATAAATTTATTTTTCTAACGAAAACGAAATTCCGAAACGAAATATTTCAGTGTGCACATGTCTACTGAGTGTAGGGAATTTTTGCTGCTGCTTTTGGGCATCATGTAACCCTAATCCTCCCTCCTTAAAGTCGTTTTAAAGCCTAAAGGTTTTTTACCTAATGCATTCTGTGAGTCAAAAGAACTGAAAAGGGAAGATTGAAGGATATAAAGTCTGTCTGTCTGTGTCCCAAGGCTTCCTGGCTCGAGTGAGCCCTGCAGCACATCTGCACACAAGCAAGTTCCCCAGAACACCTGCGTACACACAGGTTTCCCAGTGCATGTGCAAAGATGGCTATTATTATATATTATATATATTGTGACATGGGGGATGTTTAACTCAGTGGTAGAGGCATTTTCAAGTAAGTTAACGTCAGTCAGGAACTGTATTTTAAGGGCCTGGTAGCCTGCTTTTATTAACCACTTAAGCCCCGGACCATTTCGGGCCATTAGGACCAGGCCTGTTTTTGGGATTCGGCACTGCGCTGCTTTAACTGTAAATTGTGCGGACATGCAATGTTGTACCCAAATGAAATTTGCGTCCTTTTCTTCCCACAAATAGAGCTTTCTTTTAATGGTATTTGATTGCCTCTGCGATTTTTATTTTTTGCGATATAAACAGAAAAAGACCAAAAATTTTGAAAAAAAATGATATTTTCTACTTTTTGTTATAAGAAAAATCGAATAAACTCAATTTTAGTCATACATTTAGGCCAAAATGTATTCAGCCACATGTCTTTAGTAAAAAAAATGTCAATAAGCGTATATTTATTGGTTTGCGCAAAAGTTATAGCGTTTACAAACTAGGGTACATTTTCTGAAATTTACACAGCTTTAAATTTATGACTGCCTATCTCATTTCTTGAGGTGCTAAAATGGCAGGGCAGTACAAAACCCCCCCAAATGACCCCATTTTGGAAAGTAGACACCCCAAGGAAATTGCTGAGAGGCATGTTGAGCCCATTGAATATTTTTTTTTTTGTCCCAAGTGATTGAATAATGACAAACAAAAAAAAAAAATTACAAAAAGTTGTCACTAAATGATATATTGCTCACACATGCCATGGTTATATGTGGAATTGCACCCCAAAATACATTCTGCTGCTTCTCCTGAGTACGGGGATACCACATGTGTGGGACTTTTTAGGAGCCTAGCCACGTACGGGACCCCGGAAACCAAGCACCGCCTTCAGGATTTCTAAGGGCGCAAATTTTTGATTTCACTCCTCACTACCTATCACAGTTTCGAAGGCCATAAAATGCCAAAATAGCACAAAACCCCCCCAAATGACCCCATTTTGGAAAGTAGACACCCCAAGCTATTTACTGAGAGGCATGTTCAGTCCATGGAATATTTTATATTTTGCCACAAGTTGCGGGAATATGACAAACTTTTTTTTTTTTGCACAAAGTTGTCACTAAATGATATATTGCTCACACATGCCATGGGCATATGTGAAATTACACCTCAAAATACATTTTGCTGCTTCTCCTGAGTACGGGGATACCACATGTGTGGGACTTTTTGGGAGCCTAGCCGCGTACGGGACCCCAAAAACCAAGCACCGCCTTCAAGGTTTCTAAGGGCATAAATTTTTGATTTCACTCCTCACTACCCATCACAGTTTTGAAGGCCATAAAATGCCAAGATGGCACAAAACCCCCCCAAATGACCCCATTTTGGAAAGTAGACACCCCAAGTTATTTGCTGAGAGGCATGTTGACCCCATTGAATATTTTTTTTTTTTGTCCCAAATGATTGAATAATGAGAAAAAGAAAAAAAATGTACAAAAAGTTGTCACTAAATGATATATTGCTCACACATGCCATGGTTATATGTGGAATTGCACCCCAAAATACATTCTGCTGCTTTTCCTGAGTACGGGGATACCACATGTGTGGGACTTTTTGGGAGCCTAGCCGCGTACAGGGCCCCAAAAACCAAGCACTGCGAACGCTGCAGTTATGTGTGTTGTGTTTGGTAAGTGACAGTGATCGATCGATACTGCACTTGGGTGGGCTGGGCTGGGCTGGGCTGGGCGGAGGGGCTAAATGCAGGCGCTAGCAGGTATCTGGGCTGATCCCGCTAACACTGCGTTTTTGGGAACCCTAAACCGCTGGGGATGCTAGTATAGATCTGATCAGATCTGATCAGATACTATACCACTAAGGGGGGTGTATGCTTTGCGCGTGGGTGTTAGCGTTACTGTCACTAACCTAACACTGCCTGGGGCGACGCAGACCCTCTCTGGCGCTAAAACCTAATTGATCTCACCCGCCGGGCGATCAGGAGGGTTAAACCTTTATTGGGTTATATACGGCGGGTGCCCTGATGCTATAAAAAGCAAACTAATCAACCAGCGTCACCCGTAACCTTTATATGGTGATCACTGGTGAAAGGGTTAACTAGGGGCAATCAGGGGGTTAAAACCTTTATTAGGTTAAATATGGGGGTACCTGACACTATATAAAAACCTGACGGGTAACCTAAATAACTAAATAACTTACTGGCTAACCAGTGACACCAGTGACGCTTATACGGCGATCACTGGTAAAAGGGTTAACTCTAGGGGCAATCAGGGGGTTAAAATAATATATGGGGGTACCTGACACTAATAAAAACCTGCGGCGAACCTAAAAAAAAATAACTGCCTATCTAAAACACCAGCGACACGAATACAGCGATCGGAAAAACAATCGCTTAGTGACGCTGAAGTTAGGGGGTGAAAGGGTTACCTGGGGGGTGATCAAGGGGTTAAACCTTTATTAGGGGGGGGTTAGGGGGCTACCCTGGACCTAAAGGGGCCTAATCCTAACTGCCCTGCAACTTTTTACAATCACAGATGACACTAAATGCAGTGATCAGTAAAATAAATGATCACTGCAATCAGTGACACTGTGATTGGGGGCTTTGGGGTGACCTGGGGGGTGATCTGGGGGTGACTGGGGGGTGATTTGTGTGCCTATGTGTACCTACGTGTCAGTGGACTGTTGGTGCACTAACCTGCTTCTTCTCTGCTCGGCGCCGGGAACGAAAAGACCGCGGCGAGGGAGATGACATCACTTCCTCCAGCATGTGTTTACATCACATGGTGGAGGAAGCATTTTCATTGGCCGGGAGCGATCGCGAGGGGGGGGCGGAATCGAGCGGCCGCCCCCTCATGCCTGATCGCTCCCGAACACTTAACGGCCGCTCACTGCAGTGAAGGGGGGTCCGGATGGACCCCCCAACTGCACAAAGGCGATCACGTAGATCTACGTGATTCTGCCTGTCGGTGCCATTCTGCCGACGTAAATCGGCGGTGGGCGGTCGTTAAGTGGTTAAAAGGAAAACAGAAAGTCCATAAACATAGGGTTTCCCACACAGGGGTTCTTCTCCAGCAAAAATACAAATGAAAATGCTAGCCCACCTGGCTACTCTCTTTAGCGGTACCTTTGCTCTTTCTACTGGTCACCCAGACCAGAGGATCTTTAATTCAGACAGCTTTACTCTAATATTTAAGAAGCAAACTAAAACTCGCGCTTAGTGAAATTAATGATGAAATAAAAAAAAATAAGAAGACCGCAGCTGCTGTAGCAAAGGCGCTAACACCTTAATGGATAAATAATTACATAATAACAGCGCTAGCGGAATAAGGTGCTACCATATAACACAATATAACATAATACAAAATGGTGAAACTGTTCATAAGGTGCTAGGTTTTTCCAACCTGATTTGGAAAATGACGGCGCTAGCCGAAATAAACTGCTAACATATAACACAATATACCCAATACAATGTGATGAAACTGTTCATAAAGTGCTAGGTGCTTTCAACAATGGTAAATATTAATGGATGAAGGCTTCCACTAAGATAGTATCCCCTCTTGTGACCCCATTCACCAAAGTTAATGGACCCTCAGCTTTGCAGTCCAGGGGTCAAACAGGCTTAGGATTTTGGGAGGTCTGGTATGAGTATGCAAGCTTCCATATATGATTTCACAGATCTCAGAGAAAATGAGGGCGATGAAACATAGCGAGGAAAAGGAAAAGAGAAATACAAATGTGAAGTACTGCCAGTATAAGCAACACTGCGTGGCTAACATGTGTCACTCACGAGACAATAGGCAAAAAACAGGCATCATCGTGTTTCGGGGGGAGACCATCTGAGTGGAAAGCCTACATCCATTAATATTTACCATTGTTGAAAGCACCTAGCACATTATGAACAGTTTCATCACATTGTATTGGGTATATTGTGTTATATGTTAGCACTTTATTTTGGCTAGCGCCATCATTTTACAAATCAGGTTGGAAACACCTAGCACCTTATGAACAGTTTCACCATTTTATATTATGTTATATTGTGTTATATGGTAGCACCTTATTTTGCTAGCGCTGTTATTATCTAATTATTTAGCTTTACTCTAATGCACACAGCTCCTCTGGCCTTAGACCTCAGGTCTTTATCTGTCTCTTACTCAAACCCACACATATCCTCTCTGGCTCTGGGAGAGGGCTTGGAATCCTCCTGACTCCTGGACGAGAGACCCTCCTGTCTCTCGGGTGGAGCCCTGTGGTATTCCCAAACCTCCGTTAAAAGGCCTATGTGCACCTGAGCACACATTCTGCTGGTCCTGCACAAAACCCAGACACTGGGTTGGAGATTCTATCTTGCCCAAGACACTATGTAATCTCCAAACTACGGAGCCCCGTCCAGGAATACCAAAACCTGGAGAAAACTGCAAAAGGAGTTTTCTCCACTCAAAACAAATTCTCCTTAATCCTGCAAAAGTGCAAACACTGTGTCCATTTGCTAACCAAGTCCATAGCAACAGAACCTGGTACTGTCACATATCCCCCTTGTTTTGACCCAGTAGGGAGCGGAACACACCAGCCGAATTCTTGATTGGGGCACCTCTGCACCAGCTGTCAGCCACGTAGACCCAAAAATTTTCCTGGGTGCGTTTTCAGGCACATTTCCAGGTATGCCCTAGCGTGAATCTCAAGAGTGTCCTACTGTTTACTATCCTCAGACATCTTCATTTTCTTATGGGGTTCCTGGCCTGGCATTCTTTTTCTGGGGTCCTCTACATTTTTTAACACTTCTCCAAAACTCCCTGTCCCGAAGGAGTAGGAATCCAAATCTTGACAGATAACACATTTTAAGGTCACAATTTCTGATACCATCATTACTGTATTTCAGAGTGTCTCTGGGCAACTTGTAGATCTTTGTAGCTCTTTGCAGATGACAGACAGAATCTGTGCTTTTGCCGCATCCATATCAGGCCCTTCCTTCTTATAGTGGGTGAGGTAGTAGCTGCACCATTTACTAACCCCTGCTCAGCCACACATCAAACCACACTATCAGACATGTCCATCACCACATCAGGTGGAGAGACCTCTGATGTCTCCACCAGCTCTCCAGAGCGCCTTTCATACCAACCCATCACTGAAAGCACTCTCACAGGGAACCTTGAGATCACTTGCCACACTATTATTAAGCATTGTACCATCCAGTTCAACTCATAATTAATGGTACCCAACACAGCTTGCACTACCTGGTTCCACCTATTGGTACTTTGCAGTATCACCTTGTCCAACTGTGGTAGAGACACCCATGTGTACAGCGAACATGTTTTTACCAACTCCAGCATTTCTAATAAGGTTTTTTCTCTATACATCCCATATCTAAATGTGTGACCTCTGTAGGGAACTTTCCCTTGTCAGAGATTTGGAGGGGCTCATCCTCTGCAGCTTGAGAGGTTGAGACATTTGAAGAGACCTGAGCATCAGTACCTGAAGTCTATTAAAGAATAAGGAACTATTATTGTCTGCATTGCTGGTTATAGAAAACATAACATTTGGGGTTTCTCAGCACCTAAGTAGTGGTGAGTGTGAACGTCCCACACACCCTGCTAGGTGGACTATCATGCTTATTATTTTGTTAACTATATTGTCATGAGAATTTGAGTCTTTCACTGATTATCACGGTGATTTAATTTTCTTCATTCACTTTTTTTTCTATTACTGTGTTTTTTTTATTCTATTATTAGAGTTATTAGATTTGAGTGTTGAGTGCACTAGGTCACTTATGAACTAATAGATTGTTTTCTGAGGTAGCGCCACACTTTTTTATACTTTCTATTTAGCTGAGTGGATATCCACTTTTAAAAGGGGCAGCTTCACTCATTTATAAAATCCTTTTTGGTGCCAATTTTTGTCACTTTTGATTGTACCCGATTTGAGGAGACCTCTATCTCCTTGGAGGTACCCATCATCACACTCTGGTGCTCCCCCAGAGTGCTGTCAGAGTATGTGCCACATCTATCTCCTCAACCTCAGTATCAGTGAGCCACTGCAAGTTATAACCAGCTACACTAAAATTTTTGCACTCTACACTCTTCAGCTTTTTGGCTGTGGATACCACATCTGCCACAAATGCACCCTTAACTGCTCCTTCTAACTGGAGGGGATCAACCTTCGCAGGGGCCAACGTGACCTCAACCATTAGCCACTCTGCGATCCCAAGGGCATGGCAGTTATTATGTCGCCCACCCTTGTTGCATAACATAGCTTTGTCTAGCATGGATAGCAATTGTTTCGCCCAACTGTCACAATCCACTGTGCTTCCATCATGGGTGCTCCACAGCACTGCATCACCTCTTGTAGAGGCACCAAAGGAACTTGGTATTTGTTACCCAAAACAGTACCTTCATTATCATCAACATCCTTACATTTTAACAACAGTAATATCTTCATCAGTATGATCATCTGCATTCATAAACATATCAACAGTGTTATAAGCTTTAGCAGGCTGTCTTTGCTCATTACCAACTGCAACCTGTGTTCCACTCAGCACACCACCCCTTCCTCTCCAAAGGGATTTTCTTGCCCACTAGGGCTGCTCCACAGTCGTCCTAGGAAACCCCACGCCTTGCCATTGTGGGCTCCTGGGAGGTCTCCCTCAGCATCCCTGAAGCACCTGTCACTGGGAAACATGATACCAGGGCTGTTTTAGTCACCCCTAGTTCATCTATCAAAGCACTCTCCTGGATTACCTCAGGGAAATACAGAGTCTTCAGGTCTTCGTCATTCCTTAACCTTGCTGCAGGTTGAGTTTCAACCTTTGTCTCCCCACTGTTTAGGGTAGCACACCTCAGCAGGTCCATTTCCATATGCTTAGCAGATTTTCCTGCCGGACACGCTCCTGCTTCACTGGGATCAGTCCCGGAAAACTGCATCAATCTTACAAGATCCTGTAGCAGGTGAATAGGCTTAATTTGAGTGCGTTGTCTCTCAGTTGCATCCTTACAGGCTACTGTCCCTATGTGGCTACAAGGTGACATTGTAGCCTTTCCAGACTCTCCGGCAGTATTCCAGAACCTTGGGCAAGTAATGATCCCATGCTCCACTTGACCACACTCCAGGCAAGTACTGGACTCTGAGCTTTAACTTCTTGGCAACTCCTCAACATCAGGCTCTCTCCTGTTGCCATGGGATGCTGCTCTGGAGGACACCACTGGTCATGACCCTTGGCAGACAAACTTCTTGGACTCCAGAAATCCCTACTGGCCTAGATAGTGCTGCCACAGATGACCATACTCCTCCTTGCCACATGCTGTTGCACACCTGGATTCATTTTGCCAGGGGCAACAGCCTTCACGTCCCCTTTCACTGGGTGTGACGCAACCAGTTTATACCAGTTCACAGCAAATTCACATATGGATACATTTTCTGCCCTGGCTGGGGCATGTGGGAAATACCCTTTATCCATAGTAGCCTTTCTCTTGCCTCAGTAAGGATTGCATCCTTTTTCTGCTTTGACCATCCAAACCTTGCAGTCACGCACACAGCAACTTATAACTAGAGATGGACCGAACACCCCCTGTTGGGTTTGCAGCAGAACTCTCGAACATGGGAAAAGTTCTGACCCGAATGGCGAATCCAATTGAAGTCTATGGGAGCTGCACAGGAAAAAGTCGAACACATCGGGTGTTCATGTGTTTGCTGAACTAACAAACAATATGGGCGTTCCTTGGGCAGTTAGCCTGCCGTCTAGCACCTCATAATGCACTGCACTCTCATCGTGCATTGGTTGCTGATTGGCCAAAACATGCACCTGACCTGTATGCTTTGGCCAATTACAGCACAATGTACTGTGAGAGCCATGATTGGCCAAAGGCAGGGTGCCTTTGGCCAATCATGACTCAGGGGCTAAGTCCAGGGGCTAGTTTGCTGTGGTGGTGTACTGGATTGACTTGGCCCCTCATTGGATGTTTTCTGTAACTGTGGGGTTGAATTAGGGGAGAAAATCTAGTTATTCTGATATTACTTTCTCTCTCACCCCACACAGTCAGCTCCAAGTTGTCTCTCTATAATAATCTACATTATATACATGTTCCCAGGGCCAGGCTTAGGCCTTTAGGCACCCTGTGCCGTGCAAAAATTATTAACAGTGCCCCTCCCAGTGACCGCAACCCTCTATATATATTTTGGTGAGATACTTCAATTCTGGGAAAGCAGCAGCTGATAGATATTATGAAATCACTCCCATTAAGATTCAGTGACTCAGTGCACAACATGGACAGACAAACAAAAAGCTATTACCTTGTTGCAGTCAGATTGCATACCTTTTGTTATTCTGAAGTTCAGAATAACAAAAGGTATGCAAGCTGACTGCAACAAAGTTTGTTAAAAAAATCCCTGCAATGCATATAGATAAGACTGTTCTCAGCAAAAGCAAAGTTAAGTGTACTGTGCATACCTTTGTATGAATTTCGGGATGAGTTGTCCGGAATGTCCGTAAACGACACTGTGTAACTTTACCAGCGAGTGTCACTCCACATGGTTTGCAAAGGGTTTTGTTGTCCTTAACATCACAGCTCTGGATGGTCTGAGGACAGTGAGGAGGCCTGTAATGCTGCAGAGTGCTCTGGACGGTGATCTAGGGAGGCTTGTAATGCTGCAGAGTGCTCTGGGCAGTGGTCTGAGGATGCCTGTATTGCTGCAGAGTGCTTTGGACAGTGGTCTGAGGAGGCTTATAAAGCTGCAGAGTGCTCTGGATCATGGTCTGAGGAGGCCTGTAATGCTGCAGAGTGCTCTGGACGGTGGTCTCAGGCAGGTCTGAGGGACGTATATATATTGGGAAAAAACCTGCGCTAAACCAAATAATATTGAGAAAAATTAATAAATACTTGATCAAAGAAAAAACTGTGATGCTGCTACAAGTAAAAAGCTAAAAAATACTAAAGCTCAACAAACATATGCAAAAAGAAACAAGTGCGCAATCACCATAAATTAAAACAACAATCCTGCAAACAGGAAAAAATTATTTAAAACATCAAGTGAAAAATAAATATATATAGTGAAAAAAAGGGGTTAATGTAGAGAATCTTCTATTATAAGGAATCTCCAAACAATATTCATTTAACGAATGTGTATAAAAAGTGTCCCAAAAAGAAGTTGTATATTTAAATGTTTTAAATTTTAAATAATCAGCTCCACCAATCTTCATATGGGTAAGGAATTATCCGATGTAGTTCTTATTCCATATACATTCGACAGTAGGGAATAATCTTAAAGCCGCTTACCAGATCGATGGGACCTCGGATTACAGAGGTCTCAAGAGCGTGTGCATCTGCCTGCCGGCACCGAGGATATCCACCTGCTCCTTATCCCAAGGGATCTCTCCTCGCTCCACCAGCTGATCGGATGTCCAACACACAGGAATCAAGGTAAGCAGAGATAATGATTGCTCCAGGTGCACTCCTAGGAGTTTGTTCAACTCAGCAGGAAGGGATTGAATGAAAAAAACTTCATGGTGCAGTATTTCAGAAAAAAGTTTCCAAATGATTTATTGAAAAAATCACAGCAAAGACCAAAACAAGTTCACATCCAATCCACACTTCAGCCTCCGTTCCCAGTTGATGCCAGTTGTGGGGAAACGTGTCGGGTGGAGCATACATCCCTAAAACGTTATCACGTATTTGGTCATTGAAGCAGTCAGTGTTTGCTCTCTGACTGATTTTTCGGATATTTTTTCCTTTTTTACCCTCTCCCCCTCTTTTGTGTTCCTGTTTTTATATATATCTTTTTATGAAGTGTGGATTGGATGTGAACTTGTTTTGGTCTTTGCTGTGATTTTTTCAATAAATCATTTGGAACAGGCAGATGCACACGCTCTTGAGACCTCTGTAATCCGAGGTCCCATCGATCTGGTAAGCGGCTTTAAGATTATTCCCTACTGTCGAATGTATATGGAATAAGAACTACATCGGATAATTCCTTACCCATATGAAGATTGGTGGAGCTGATTATTTAAAATTTAAAACATTTAAATATACAACTTCTTTTTGGGACACTTTTTATACACATTCGTTAAATGAATATTGTTTGGAGATTCCTTATAATAGAAGATTCTCTACATTAACCCCTTTTTTTCACTATATATACTTATTTTTCACTTGATGTTTTAAATTTTTTTTTCCTGTTTGCAGGTCTGAGGGACGGCCTGTAATACACAGTGCCCTGGATGCCGGTTGTCAGAGGATGCCTGTAATGCACACACACAGTGTTTACTGCTCTGGATGGATGGTGGCATGAGGGGAAGCCTCAGGCCTGTAATTGTAATGTCCACAGTCACACTCACAGTGGGTGCTCTCTGTTCTCGACAGTGGTCTTCATCATAACTCGTGAGTCTGTACTCGGGAGCGAGACTCTCGTCAGGAGGACTCGGGAGGTCTGTAATGCACAATTCTGCTCTGGATGGTTGTCTGAGGTCTCGGAGGCCTGTAATGCTGGCTGCACAGTCACTTGCTTGGAGCGGAAGCAGGCAGAGCTCCATGGAAATCGCAAGTTAGTTCACGAGGATAAACATCCCTGCCTCACATTTTTATTCCGCTTTCGTTCCTTGATTAAAACTCAATTGATTTTCATCATAGTTATTGTCAGTGGATGAAAATGTGGTGTACTTTTCGTTTTTGAAAAGGAATTTAATTGTATCTTAGCACATAGTGGTATTGTGGATACATAATAAGCGTGTGCCGCGTCCTATAGTTATAGAGAAAGGAATTGTGGGGGACTTTGGACTTTATAGGCACAAATTAAGCAGAATGCAATTATGAAAAAATATAACAATTTTATTAATTTACAAAAAGTAACATTAAAAAGATTTTCTAAAAACCATTTAAGCAATTATATGTATGGGCAGGTACAATCACTGAGGGATACAAAGTATACAATAACAGTGGGGTCTATAGGAGAATGATTCTCCGAATACCACAGAATACCATAGAGTCCAAACGATTAGCTAGATACCGACAGTGAAGACTAGAATTGTAGTACCCAGTAGGTCCACAGCTTTAACAAGTTTCACGTGAAAATACGCTTCTTCAGAAAGCAACAGCATACAAAGCTAATGAAATAGAAATACAATGTATTAGAAATGTCATGGTTACCTAATGGATACTTGTATAAGTAACAATACATAAAGATATACATAAAAAGAAAGGAAAAAAGGAACTAGTCAGCCGGACAGCAGCTCACTAATATATATTGTTTTATTGTTTACCATGCCCCCATGATTGGTTTGCGTCCTTATGGACTATGTGCCTTCATGTCCTTTCGTTGTCCTGTGAGCTGCGGTCCGGCTGACTAGTTCCTTTTTTCCTTTCTTTTTATGTATATCTTTATGTATTGTTACTTATACAAGCATCCATTAGGTAACCATGACATTTCTAATACATTGTATTTCTATTTCATTAGCTTTGTATGCTGTTGCTTTCTGAAGAAGCGTGTTTTCACGCGAAACTTGTTAAAGCTGTGGACCTACTGGGTACTACAATTCTAGTCTTCACTGTCGGTATCTAGCTAATCGTTTGGACTCTATGGTATTCGGAGAATCATTCTCCTATAGACCCCACTGTTATTGTATACTTAGTATCCCTCAGTGATTGTACCTGGTCGGCCCATACATATAATTGCTTAAATGGTTTTTAGAAAATCTTTTTAATGTTACTTTTTGTAAATTAATAAAATTGTTATATTTTTTCATAATTGCATTCTGCTTAATTTGTGCCTATAAAGTCCAAAGTCCCCCACAATTCCTTTCTCTGTACTTTTCGTTTTGTTTTCGTCACTGCAATAAAGCCACTGATGAAAATTTTGACAAAAATGTTTTTTGTTGTCGAAATTTACACTGGTTGGGTACAATAGCCCAATTCATGAATTTCATGGGTCAGTTGGTCAGTTATCTTCTGCAATGCTGCACCCTGGACCTTGTTTAGCATTTCTTGAAATCTCATCAGAAGTGTGGACTAGTGATGGCATGGAGAAAGCATGGGTGGTTCCATCCAAGGACAAATCTGAATCTCCCATGTTGGCCCCTACTAGTGTATCGTGTTCCAAGTCTGCAGTCATCATCTTGGCACTCATTCTAGCCAGGGCCTCTTTTGTTGTCAAATGGGTAGGCTGGGTCTTCACTTTGGGGGTACTGGACATGGCATCTGGGCGTCAGGCTTGATAGAGAAGTCCAGGATTAATTTCTGATGAGTCAGACTCCTCTGTGATAACATTAAAGCCCTGGTTTTACCCCTAGGTAGCGCGGAGCCAGTCTAGTCACTGATCCCGTGCATGCCCAACTTCCACAATTATTATTCTTAAACAAAAATGAATAAGTGCATTTATAACCACCCAATGTAAAAAGGGCATAATAAAAATGTCACACCATTTTTGCCAGTCCTTGACTGCTGAACTCTTTTATTGATTATAGTGAAAAAAGGCAGTAATGTAATAATACTGTCAGTCTTCCATTGCAGAAGATGGCCAGCTAAGTGCTGTGAGGTGCATTCACTAATTGAATGAGAACCAAACTACAAATCACCAGCCACTTGCAGCAATGTGCTTGGTTTAATTTTATGCTAAGCACACTTTCACATGGTTTGGGCAATAATACTCTTGTAATATAATCAGGCTGCATGCTATAGCACTGTCTTGGTGTGGCAATTTTGACTCCTGGCTTGTTTCTGACTGTTCCGCTATATACTTGAGGAGAAGAAGTTATCTGGACTGCCGCACTCTGGTTAAACGCTTTATTAATGAAGAAAATTAAAATGCCAAAAAAATCCAAAAAGAAATAAATAAACAATCCATCCAAAGGCAATCAAAGGTGAAGGGACATGCAGGGTGACAGCTAACGCGTTTCACATCAGGGTGTGATGCTTACTCATAGCTAAAGTGTAAGTGACCAGAACTGTGTATATAAGGTGATCTGAAAAACCTCTCAACCAATGAGAGCTGTTGCACACAGTGGTAGAATATTAGGCACTAATTTAGGTCTATTACACCCCGTGTTTGTGAAGCACCTGTTAAATGCCAAAACCATTCATGAGAATTGGCACGTAAGATCTTACACATATGTGTAGAGTGCATAAAGGTATGTGAAAACTGAGTGAAAAGGAGTAAAAACTACAGATCGAAAAAGATATTAGATATATATGTGACTGCTTAACGCAGGACAAGTGCTTTGAACAATTGTTTTATCTATAACGTGAACAACTATATATGACACGTGTATGGTGCATCCAAAATAGGGATGCTATAATGGAATAAAGAGCAAAAACAAAACAAAACACAACAAAGCCCCCAAAGTGCATGAGTAGTGTAAGTTGAAAATAGTGGAAACTGGTCAGAACCAAAAAAGAGGTGAGCTGTACATAAATCTTAATATTGGCATTGAATTCATAATAAATAAAATAGATATGAATATGAATATAAATATCTAAAATCATAAATAATGAAAAAGATGAAAACAATAATAATAATAATGATTCTTTTTGTGTACAAAAACCTAGATGTTCCAAAAACTAGAATTAATACAACTAGATACTAAACATAAAACCACAATGAGTTAATGTTGTTGAGATGTATGTTAAAAATATGTGTGTAATTGTTGTTTAACTATAGATAAAACTTATTCATCCTGTGTAACCATTCTGCATGTCTATTTGAGGAGGGGCAAGATTATTAAAGTGTATGTGTTGATCAATATATGTGTCTGGTATTGATACTATAAGACATAAATTATGCTAACCTCCAAAAAGGCATGCAGATATAGTGGATGAATATGGAGGCGAACCCTACTAGCAATATATATACATGTAGATGATCGAATCGAAACACACCCATATATTTTGTATATGTGCAAGTTATCGTTTACTTGTTCTATTTAATTAAATTCAAATTTGATTAGATTATTTAATTCTCATTTAATTTTATTTTTATTTTTATATTTTATTGTTATTTTTTATTTATTATTTTGGTTTTGAACACACACATGAATATTGTATATGAACTTTTTTAGTTTATAACATGCCTGTCCAGTGGCAAAATGTATCAAAAATATATATACAATATTGTGTGTGTTAAATGGCTGAGATCAGCTGTAACCAAAGCCATATTGGAAAAACAAGAAAAAAGAGAGAGGATTCCACTGTATATGAAAATTAGGCAAAAAATGGAAAACAACAGAAGGAAAAACTAAGCAATGGTAATGTCCTGTATTAATAAATCAAATAATTAGTACCAATTTTTTAATTCTTAATTTTAATTTTAATTTTAATGTGGTTCAATTTTATACTTGATTGAATAAGAGTTTTTGAGCAGGGCATGGATTCAAGTGTGGAGCCCAGGTGTGGAAAGAAATCCACACATGGGCCTCATCACTCCAATCGGGTGATGCAATGAGCTCCAAGACAACAAAGTGACAGGATAGAAATGCCATGACCATAATCTATATGACTGTCATATGCATAATGTCATAAGTGTATGAAACTGGTGTGGCATTTAAATACTGTAAAACTGTAGAATGCGCAATGAGCCTTGTATACAAGAATGAACACCTTAGATGATTTACAAAAAGGTGGCTACAGCGGACAGCGAGTGCGGTGGAAAACAAAAAAGGGAAAAATGACCAAAACATGATGGATTAATAAGTTAATAAAAGTGGGAAATGTCCCACTCAAAATTCAATCCAGAAGGTCGTCTGGTATTTAGAATAAAAATCCACCGCACTTCTTGTCTGCACAGGAGGTTAAACTTGTCGCCTCCTCTCAAAGGTCTTGCAATTTTCTCTAGGCCTTGTATAACTAAACTGGAAGTGTCCTTGTTATGAGCTACATTCCAGTGTCGCGCTACATTTGTTGTGTGGTTTTTGTCGATATCATAGAGATGATCGTATAGACGATCTTTTAATCTCCTGGTAGTCCTGCCTACATATTGGATTGAACATAAGTTGCATGTAATAACATAAACAACATATCGTGTGTTGCAATTAATGAAAGAATGCAGCTTGTGGACTTTTCCTGTAGACTTGGAGGTGAAAGTGCCTTTGAACGAAAGCCAATTCGCAGGGGTGTTTTTGGTGGAAAAAAGGCTGGGTGACAAAAGACTGCCTAGAGAAGGTGCCCTCCTGGATACTGTACGGATCCCTTTTTTAAGAATTTCGCCATATATTGGATCGTGTGACAGAATCGGGAGGTATTTTGTAACTATATGTTTTACTTTATGATATTCCATGCTGTATGGGGTAGAGAAGGTAGGAACAAAGTTATCTACCCTGTTGTTTCTGTTGTTATATTGATTTACACTCATATTTTTAACCCTGCCACGTTTATGTACATGGGTGAATTTTTTTGAGAGCAAAATGTCTCGCGTGGTACCTTTTGCTATCTGCAATCCTCTGTTGATGGCCGATTTAGGGTAACCTCTACTCTCGAATCTAGCTGTCATAGCTTGTGCTTCAATTTCAAAGTCAGAGTCTCTACTGCAGAGCCTTCTGAGTCTGAGAAATTGTCCGACTGTGATGTTCTGTACTGTGTGTCCTGGGTGGCTCGAATCTGCCCTTAAAAGAGTGTTGCCTGCACTAGGCTTCCTATATAGATTGGAAATGATCATGTTGTTTTCACTGGTGAGCCTTATGTCCAAAAAATCTATGGTTTTTGTATCTGAAGTACCCGTGAAATGTAGATTGAGTGAGTTGTCATTCATGTATGCTAACCATGATTGGAGGTCTTCACAAGAGTTATTAACGATGAACAGGAGGTCGTCTATATACCTGCAGAAAAATATAGTATCCTTCCGACGGGGACTACCAGGTCCAAAAATGCGGAGCCTCTCCCAACATCCCATGTAGAGATTTGCTAGAGACAGCGAGAATTTGGCGCCCATGGAGGCCCCGCATTTTTGGAGGTAGTACTCCCCATCAAACATAAAAAAATTGTGAGTTAAAAGATATTCCAAACACATAATAATGAATTCCTGCAATGTAGGAGAAAAACGTCCTGATAGCTGTAAAAAGAAAGATACGGCTTGTAATCCCAGAATATGTGGTATAGAAGAATATAGATTAGAGACGTCACAAGAAATCCACTGGTAATTGTCTTGCCATGTTATATCTTTTAAATTAGTAAGTAAGTGATTAGTGTCACGGATTTGACCCGGCAGATCCAAAACCAGTGGTTGTAGCTGTTCGTCCACCCATTGTCCCAAACGTTCATTCAAAGAGTCTATTCCTGCGACAATAGGTCTGCCCGTTAACGGTGAAAGGCCCTTGTGTAGTTTGGGGAGGTGATGAAAAATGGGCATAACAGGAAACATAGGTATTAGAGTCTCTTTGTCCTTGTCCGTGAAAATGCCTATGGCAAACCGCTATATAGTATGTGTTCTTATATTTTAATAGTTTCCCAGTCCAAAAAAATTAGCTGCCTGCCCTCATTTTCTAGTTTGTCTTCACCACATCCCTGTCAGTTATGTCAGTATTTACACTGGATTTTCTGTGTCTGCAACCATTGCCTGTCACTAGTAAGGCATTTTAGGAGTCCATAACCTAGAAAGACTGTAATAAATATATACAAAATATATGTAATAAAAATGTAATGTCAATACAGGAAAACAAACAATAGTAGGTCCAGGATGCTTTTAGAAAGAGCTATGACCCAAGCATAACCCAGTTTGCAGACAAAACCAGAACAATCACAATTTTGTAACCTAGTTTACTATTCCATATGCACATATGCCATCACATTGATGTATATAAAGAGCAGGACAGGCATCCCAATCCTAAACACATAGTGTTTAATCACTTGCTGTCCCACCCACAGTACTTTTACATTGCCTGGCACATGCACACTGGCACGCCTCCTGTGGCATGCAGCATGCTGCTCCTGTGACTTATGTGTCCACTGAACACAGCATATTACTGCCAAGGGGTACCCGGTATCTATGCCATCACTTGATCACAATGAAAATGTATCACCCTCTAGTGTACACTGTAGTGAGGTAAATTTATGCTGACTCATATAAGTTTGTGTGAGTCTAAATTTGCTGTGGGTTCAGCTTAAGCTCATGCTGGAGAGCTCTGCAGATCAGGCCTCTATCAGGTTCTGGAAGACAATGAAAATCTCTAGAAACTAGTGTGTGGAGGTTGGTTCTGAATATTGATGGGAGTTTTGACCAATTCCCAGACAGGAGGCCTGCAAGGATGGCCATACAGATCTATAAATATTGAAAAGCCTAGTCAGTGGGTTTGTTGTCAGGTGGAAGATGGAGTGCTGAGGCTGTGTTGTGTAGCCTGGGAGGGGACCCTGGGGCTGAGGGGGCTCTGCCTAAAGGCTGGAGCTGAGGTAAGGAAGAAGGACAGAGGGATCTCCGCTACCCTACAGTCACTTCTAGGGGACACACTGGCTAGCATGGGAGGATCTGGACAGCAGGAGGACACGGAGCTCCTATTAGGGAAATTCATCTTTGCCAAATCAAGAGAGACTGTTGTTGTGGAGGGGATACAGTCCGGGATTTGACATTTTTCAGTGTACAGAGTGAAGGAAGTTGCCCTTGTTTGTTCTTTAAAGTCAAATTGGGCATCCCATAATCCCTTTCCCCATCCAAGTTGGTTTCCCCCAAGTTGGTTTCCCCAAATAAAGCAGCAAAAACAACCCCATGGACTTATTCCTGCCTCAGAAGGAAAGGTGGAAAATGTGTGTTGCCTGGCTGTGCAGGGATAGGGGGGACTCAAAATCTTTTAGTGGGTAGCGCTACATAAACAAAACCTTTATAAATGACTTTGATTTATAACCACTGTGACTGGCCCACAGCTATCACATGGTACCTGGGCAAATCACAGCACCCTGTACCATGTGATTAGATGTAGCCAATCACAGATCACAATAGTAATCAAGCTGTCAAGAATTAAAGTCATTCATGACAGCTAAAACTATTGCTTATAACAGTGTACATCACTGTTCTAAGCAATAATAATGTAACAAAAAACTCCCTGATCACCCCTCCAGAGTAGTACAGTGTCACTATGTTGACGCTGAACTACTCTGATGGCAGCATGTAAAAAATAGTAAACAAAGAAAATAAAATGTTAAAAAAAGTTAAAAAAATTTTATTAAAAAGTATTTATGTATTTATTTATTTATTTTTACATACTGTCACAAGTCAGTATCCCTCATTACTGCCACACCAGTCACATGATGACATTTCTCTGCACTGGTGGCAGTATGTTAAAAAAAAAAAGTGATTATTTTTTTCCATTTTCCAAAAAATGGTGAAAGAAAATTCCAACTTAAAAAAACTTGACACGCCTTTTACTGAATACCTCAGGCTGTCTACTTCCCCAAAAGGGGTTATTTGTACTGTCCTGGCATTTTAGGGCCTCAAGAAATGAGATAGGACATCAGTACATCAGGACTGATCAATCTTCAAATATGTATACCATAGTTTGTCAATGCTATAACTTTCACATTCTTTGTAGCAGACTGCTTGTTGCTGGATGAAAGTTTTTTTCAAAAAGGAAAGTTTTCTAGGAGAAAGAAAATATAGTATTTTATGTCTTTGTACTCAAATACATTTGATGGCTTTTTCAGACTTCAGACCTCAAAACAGTCACTCTAATATTGAAAAACTATTGCTTTTTCTTGACAGAACACTGAATATATACTTTCCTAGATAACAAATAGAAACATATCCCTTGTTTTGTGTAATCCTTTCCTAGTTTTTCCTATTTATTGTTTCATAAATATCCACAAAATGTGCGTTGCCAGGTCCAGAATGTGAATTTGGATATACAAGATGAATTCTGAAATACCTACTTGTTGTAATAAGTCATAGGGGAAATTAAAGTGCACATCCTATTCCAAAAGCTCATTCCTACTGGTAATGCACACCAGCGGAAAAGAACATTAGACATAACTAAATGTTATCCTCCTGTTAACATAATTCTGTCTTTGCTTGCAGATCATTAGATTTTATAGCATATTCCTGGCACAGTTTTTACTATCTTGGCTTCTGAGTTACCAGCAGAACAGTTTTATGCACAGGCATGGTGATAAGTGTATTAATTAATGTTATGCTATAGCACTAATGAATAGAACAAACCTGATTATATAATGTTGCACTTTTTTGAAAATAAGATAATGTACACGGCTTCTTGATTTGCTTCATATTTATGAAATATTCAGAAAAAAATGTATAATATTTATAGTAAACTAATAGTAAATATAGATGAAACAATTCCATTAGGATTCAGGTGTCCTAATTGAGATCCTATCCTTGACTGTCTTTCTTTTGCCTTTGGCTGCTAGTATGGTGTCAGTTGTTACAGACATGTTTTCTGACAATGTGAAGAACTGATTACCAGTGTGTTTTATTGCTGTACGCCTAACAACCAAAGGCAGTAAACTGGGCTTTCCCACAAATAAATCCTAAATCTGCTGCTCAACCTCCCCCTGGGATCCCTGTTCAGCCAAAAGCCAATTAAAAATAGCTGCTGGTGATAGAGCCCTGTAATTGGTTGGGGAGATTACGTGTCAAAGCAATGTACAAAATGCATGGCTTCTGTCTATATCTGCCTACCTCCCTGTTCCTCTGATAAAGAGCAGGGGGAGCAAGGAGACACAACAATGTATGGAGCATTGTAAACTGTTTACAAAAAGTCTTTTTAAAGCAATTATTTTCAATAGAATTCCCTATTTATAACCTTCTTAAACCTTTTCAACTATCGCAACTGTGTAACCTGTATGGACCAGAGGAGTTTTTAAATTTCTGCTATCATTTTTATATTTAATTTTTTTTATCGAAAAGATTTGGAAATAACAAAAATAACATTGGAACAAAGCCAATTCTCAAGTTGTCATCATAGCAAAACATAGGCAAATAAAGAACAAAAAGGTATACGTATAATCCAACATTATATGAAAAAAGCATGCATTAGACAAAAAATAGTCTCAGGTTAATATCCAAGGGTTACATGTACTATCCATCATTATCATGAAATAAAACAAAACAAGTAGTCCTGAGCTATAATGAGACCGAATAGTCACTTCTTATCAATATCCAGGAATACAGCTATGTATGACGGAGGGCAGGAACAAGGGCATGATATGGGGGAATAGATGGAGGGGGGAGGGGTGAGAGGAAAATAATGGGAAATCCCCGACACCAGTCCCTGAGACTATCATAGGGCACACAACTGTATAAGGCCCCAAAGCCAACCAAACATTTTACATGGAGATACCAAAGGATGAGGAAATAAAAGAAGAAGAAGAAGAGGGTCATTGGAGAGCCAAGATATAACAAATCCACGGATCCCATATCTTGTCAAACTTTTTGGAATTGTTACGAAGTATATAAGTGAGTTTGTTATTAACCATGATCCAATTGAGTTTACTCTTAACGTGGAAAAAAAATAGCAAAAGGGAGTAGGAGGGAAGTTAATATGACTAATTATGGTAACTAAGGGTTATTAATTATTTAAAATATTTTATTTTACTTGTGTAGCGGGTACTTACTTTCCCGCCGTAAGTTTTAGATTTTTTCGGTGACACCAGTGGTGTATCTCCGGAGGTCCACTGGGTGGCGCTGTCACTGTGGGCCGACAGACGGATACCGCTGTGTGCTGAGCTCACTTTTGTCCTCTCTGGGCAGCGGTATGGTGGGGCGGGGAACCCGCCGTACTTGCTGGGAGAGGGGATAAAAGGGGCCGGCCATCTTGGTCACGGGGTTGTTGGTCCCTGGCACCTTTAGCCTGTGGACGGAGTTTGTGTTTGTCCTCTAGGCGGACTAGGCCTAGAGGACCACCGGAGAATCATGTTCCATCTCAGGCACCTTTAGCCTGGGGTGAGGTACTCGGACGGCGGTCCGGAGCTCAGTGCCCAACACTGAGTTCCGCGAGGGAAGGATCCTAGGGTACTCCGGAGATGGATGCCTGAATCCGAGGTGGGCGTAATGGACCGTGAAGAGCTCCTCATCTGAAGACCCGGTGCAGAATACTGCCAGTGACGGGTGAGCCTCTTGTCGGAGACCGTCCGGAAGGTGAATTTCCCTCGTGCGGAGACCATAACCCACTCTTTGGAGGAGAGTGGAGGATCGAACTTGTGTTTGGGCCTATTTGTACACACACCTCCTTTTCTGTTCTATAGCCAAGGGAGTCCATGTTATGTGCTAAATAAAGGAGTGTTGGACTTTAACGGTGTGTGGCTCAAGTTTCTGGCAGACAAGGTTCTGGGAGACTCTTGGAGGGAGGATTCGATGCACAGCATAGGCCCGAAGGTAAAGGAAGGCCTTGCTAATACCACTTATACATCTGTGGTGGAAGCCAGGCATAGCGCACCCTATCCCTCCCCTATCATACCCCTAGACCAGAGACATAGCGAGCAGAACTTTAATAGAGGGACGGGGAGAGGGGAGGAAGAGCCCGCTACACGTGGGGGCTCGGGTCCGGGATATGTGTTGTGCATCACTTGGAAGAAGGTGTCTGCCAGACCGAGTTAAGCGAATAGGCCAAAGTGCAGCCCTGCTCAAAAGTCGTGGACATGACCTCAGAAGGGGAAAGACCCGCGCAGGAAGAGTGGTGAAAGGGGGAAAACCCAGCCGTGTGACGGACTACACGTGGGGGTTTTTAATTGCACTGTGCCACCAGACACAACCCCCACCGCTTAGTTCGTGGGCGTGTCTCAACCAAGCAAAGTGGAAAAGCCCGCGAACTGGAGAAAAGGGGAGGAGTCCAATACGTGTGACGGACTACACGTGGGACATTGGCACGAAAAACTGCAGTGTGAGATGGAGCAGCAACAGGTCGCCATGTTTGGACCCGCCTCATGGATTCCGGTTCACCCGGCGACTACAACATTGACTGCTGCTGCTCCGATAACGGATACGTGGATCCGACTGAAGCCGAGGGGTCGATTCACCCTATACTCATGTATGGACGTTGAGGCCCTGGGTATGATTTGCCCTGGGTGTTCGGGACTGGTATGCCTGTTGAAGTCGTTCGGACATTGTGAGGCCTGTGGGGAGTTCACGGTTGAAGTGGATCCGAAGGTTGAGAGGCCGAAGACCATCTACCCAGGCCGGGCTTCAGGTACCATCACTCAGAAGGGAGGAATCGCGGCTGTGAGAGTCACCCCTGTGCACACTGGAGCGACCGCGGAGGAGGTCGTGAAACATCAACGGGAGAAATCCGAGGATGCTGACTCGGTCACCACTGTCTCACAGCGTCCGCCACCGAAGAAAAGAACCAGCGTGGTAGCCCCGACCAGCGGTGGTGGTGGACCGTCTCGCATGCTTACGCCAGACCCAGAGGGATCCGTTGACGGGAGTTCCGGACGCCCCAGAAAAGGTCAAGGTAAGCCGGCAGAGAAGACTTGGTGTGAGGGAGGAGGTGTCGAGACGGCATGGCCTAGCAAGTCCCCGGAGTGTGGATGTTCTGTTTCCACACATGGCTACATACCCGCGGAGGAGTGTGACACCTCCGACCTGGAATCTCTTTCTGATGCGGGAGATGATGCATTGATAGATGACTTGTTTGCCAAGAAGGGCTG
The DNA here is from genome assembly GCA_029206835.1 of Rana muscosa. Lineage (NCBI taxonomy): Eukaryota > Metazoa > Chordata > Amphibia > Anura > Ranidae > Rana > Rana muscosa. The sequence goes on along the minus strand of CM055122.1, from coordinate 621,887,367 downwards.
GGACAAGGTACCACTTGCTTCATTCCGTGGAAGTGGGAATTCACCTATGTCTGTAGGGGAGAGCACACCCAGGGTGGAGGCGTCAGCGCCTGAAGGAGAATCCTTTCCTCAACTTGTCCCTGCATCCCCGGCACCATTTGTATCTGACACTGGGGTCAAGAGACTGTTGTTGCGGCCCCCAATGCCCAGAATGGAGGTGGTCAAGGCACATCGTCATCCAGATTCAGTTGTTTTGCCTGGTGAAGGGGAAAAAGCTATTATGCCTCCTTTGGCAAGATTACAGCGTTTATTCAGTCAAATGGTTGCAGCGGAGTACGGCTGGGAGTACCCTTACTTATCAAAGGACTTGTTATATGAGGTGGAAGTGTACCGGGAGCGCTGGTACAATGACTTTGTGTGGACCCACCTCAAAGTTCCACACGCTCGCAGATACCTAACATGTTCTCCAAAGGCTTCACAGCGCTTCAAAGACTGCAAGGCAGAATGGATGGTGGGAAGACACATCCACGCAGACAAAGTAGTGATCAGACGCAAAGAAGGCGAAGATGTAGAGTACCATCTAGAGACTATGGATCAGCACTTGAAGCCACTGATTCTGCCACATCCCCGTTTCTACTTGTAGGAGAGAGACTCCAATATTATCATGCTGCTGAACTTTCTGGGGAAATTGTGTTTTGTGTGCCCACAGAAGGAAAAAAAAAGGAACTGTTCCTGTTTGTTTCTATCTTACTGCAAGGAGACCACGGACTCTGGGGTAGATATGGTTAGAGAGAAAGGAGAAGAAGTTCCACGGGTGCAGTTACCGCGAGGCTGTCACCAGGTGGCAGTGTCGTGCAACGTTGCAAACACTTCTCACGCATTCACTCTTTGGAGAAACAGGAATTTCTTTTAGGAGAAATTTATTTTCCTCATACACACGGATACATGTGTCAGGGTTTTACATGTTAAATTTTATTTCTTTTCCCTCTACAGGAGGACATCCCAGCAAGATTATATACTCTGAGGAGGTCTTTAGTTAGGATGGGGGGGAAAAGTAAAATGTTGAAATGTGATTTCATGTTGAATGTGTTGTCTTTCACTCCTCTTTTATTACAGGGGCTCAGACACAACTTCTTCGTTAGGAGAGTTTCCAAAAAGTTTTTTTTCTGTTTTCAATTGTTAGTGGTTTCTGGACTGGATCATGTCAGTTGTTTAGGATGTGGTTTACTCGAGACACTGGAGACCAGTGTCAAATAACAGGGGGGAGTATGTAGCGGGTACTTACTTTCCCGCCGTAAGTTTTTGAATTTTTCGGTGATACCAGTGGTGTATCTCCGGAGGTCCACTGGGTGGCGCTGTCACTGTGGGCTGACGGATGGATACCGCTGTGTGCTGAGCTTACTTTTGTCCCCTCTGGGCAGCGGTATGGTGGGGCGGGGAACCCGCCGTACTTGCTGGGAGAAGGGAAGGGAAGGAGTTCGTGTTTGTCCTCTAGGCGGACTAGGCCTAGAGGACCACCGGAGAATCATGTTCCATCTCAGGCACCTTTAGCCTGGGGTGAGGTACTCGGACGGCGGTCCGGAGCTCAGTGCCCAACACTGAGTTCCGCGAGGGAAGGATCCTAGGGTACTCCGGAGATGGATGCCTGAATCCGAGGTGGGCGTAATGGACCGGGAAGAGCTACTCATCTGAAGACCCGGTGCAGCATACTGCCGGTGACGGGTGAGCCTCTTGTCGGAGACCGTCCGGAAGGTGAATTTCCCTCGTGCGGAGACCATAACCCACTCTTTGGAGGAGAGTGGAGGATCGAACTTGTGTTTGGGCCTATTCGTACACACACCTCCTTTTCTGTTCTATAGCCAAGGGAGTCCATGTTATGTGCTAAATAAAGGAGTGTTGGACTTTAACGGTGTGTGGCTCAAGTTTCTGGCAGACGAGGTTCTCGGAGACTCTTGGAGGGAGGTTTCGATGCACAGCACAGGCCCGAAGGTAAAGGAAGGCATTGCTAATACCACTTATACATCTGTGGTGGAAGCCAGGCGTAACGCACCCTCTCCCTCCCCTATCATACCCCTAGACCAGAGACATAGTGAGCAGAACTTTAATAGAGGGGACGGGGAGAGGGGAGGAAGAGCCCGCTACACTTGTAAGGTTGTTTTAACTGAGACTGATTTACTAAAGGAGTTGTCATTCTTCACTCAAGAGAAATAATAAAAATAAATTTGCTTTTCATATGATTGGATCACTCTTCTTTGAATAAAGATTCTTAAAGGAGTTATAAAGTCAGTTTTTTTTTATCTTAATACATTCTATGCATTAAGGTAAAAAAGCCTTCTTTGTGCAGCAGGCCCCCTCAGCCCACCTAATACTTACTTGAGTCCCATCTCTGTCCAGCGATGTCCATGAGTGTCTCGGCCGTTCGAGACTCTCCCTCCTGATTGGCTGAGACACAGCAGTGGCGTCATTGGCTCCCACTGCTGGCAATCAAAGTCAGTCAGCCAATCTGGAGAAAGAGGGGGCGGGGCCGGGGATCTGTGTCAGAATGGACACAGGGAGTTGTGACTCGGCTCGGGTGCCCCCATAGAAGGTTGCTTGCTGTGAGGGCACTCAACAGGAGGAAGGAGCCAGGAGCACCGAAGAGGGGCCCGAGATCCATGCTGCTCTGTGCAAATCCACTGCACAGAGCAGGGAGTATAACATGTTTGTTATTTTTATTGAAAAAAAAAGGAGACTTTACAAATCACTTTAACTCCTTTAGTAAGCAGCCTCCATACAAACAATGATCAGAAGCTTTACTTTGACAACATGGGTTCCAATACACAGCTCAAATATAGCATGGGAATTTCTGGTGAATGCAGCAGCATGAGAGGGACAGCATGTTATGTACACCTTTTTGAATATTTTTTTGGGGGAGTATGTAAAATGTTTAATTCCCACATCTTGATAAAGAAGGTTGGTATTTTCTTTTAATTCCTTGCTCATACAATTTTTATGGCTTATGGGTAGCCTTCGTTTAATTATTGTTTGGTTAGGCTAGGATTGGAGAAAGGTTTATGAAAGTTTTAGGGTTAGTTTTTTTTTAAAGTGTTTTTTAAAAGGTTGTCTTTTTGTCCTAATTCTATTTGTCTGCAAAAATGGAGATCCCATTTTAATTTACTCTTAATAAAATAAGTGTTATTGATAGGTAAACAAAGAGAACTGCGCTAAATAATTCAGACTAAGGCAGCAATGATAATGATATAAACACAAACAGAATAAACATAAAAAATTGCGCCAATAGGCTTCAATACTAATATCCAGGGGCTGGTCTGTGTAAAGTACCCTGCAAAACACCAAACACAGTCTCTATAAATAGGGTAGGAATAGAGTCCAAGAGTTGGTTATTGAGGGGACCACTTCTGGGCCAAATTCAATAACAATCCAGTAGGAAGATTTATGGAAATCCAATGGAGGGGTTAAACACAGGTAATGGATGACTACAACACCCGGTGATCACAACGAACAACCGTGCCCTCCACCACATAGATTGACTGCTTACCAGAGGTAAGCCCACGATAAGCGGTCGACTGTAACCCAGCCGCGGCCTTGGGGGGATGGACCCACTGGATCTGATGACAGCCCGCAGTGCAGCAAATCACTCTTCCCCCGATCCTCCCAATCACGGGTATACCGATGTGCAGGACCGGTGTAAAGGAGAGGACACAGACCATAGGGTAATACCGTAGAGTACAGTTTATTTAATAAAAGATTAAACACTTACATCCAAGAAGTGATAAAAAGCATAGAAATAGAGCCGGCCGGCTTCCAAACGAACACCCATCCCTCATAGCAGCGTGGTGACGTCAGCACGTCGCTCTCAAACGCGTTTTGTCACAAATGGACATTGTCAATGGGGATAGGGCGACTGCTGACAAACAACCACCTATTTATAACCAAACCTCGCTGTGAGATAAGAGGATCAGAACTTCCGCGCCATTTTGAAATGGGAAAAATTGCCAATAGCGTATTGTACCGCTTCAAGGCATTGATACAGATAAATTTAATATAAAAAACTAATTACAAGGTATTATGAACCCCACACTTAGACCATATACAGGCCACATGGTCAAGCCCAGTAAAAAATAAAAAGTTTTTTATAAAAATGCATAGATTTAAAATTAAAATTAAAAATGAAAAATAAATTAAAAATAAAATAAAAAATAAAAATAAAAATAAAAATATGAACAGACCCTAACAGGACAAGGTATTTATAAATTCATTCCATTTTGGTTCCCCCACCTAGAAGGGTGGGGAACCAATTACCCCATGGTACAAAAGGAACGAAAAGGAGAGAATAAGCCTCAAGAGATGTATAGATTCTTTATAAACTAATGTGTACGTATGTGATGATGAAATCAATACATGATCACTATATTTAAGTCAAGTGAATCCATCAATAGTAACAAATATTAAGTGTATTCTAAATAATATTCTTTATTTTATGTGAATGTAAACTAGTGATAATGAAATCATATAAGATTACTTCCAGATAAATAATTGTGTCAATCAAAATTAATTACATAATTATAATGTGTGTGGTTATTAATTACAAAGGATCGTGCAATTAATGAAAATATACCAGTGAGATGTAAATCAAACTCAAAAGTGAGAACTTAAAAATGAAAATATGTGATAAAGATAAAATTGCTAATCTTAACATCTCACAACGAGTAAGGCATTTAAGCATTACTAATAAAAGCATTCACATCTGTCTCAATGTTTAACCCATATGGAGTGTATGTCTTAAGCCTGTGGATCCCGGCCATTTCCATCTTAGAGATTTCTCTCACCATTAGGCTCCCTCTCCAATGGGCCTTATACTTATCAATCCCCAAAAAGAGTGTACCAGAGGGGTCCCTATTGTGCTTTAATAAGTAATGTTTGGAAACTGAATGGTTCTCAAACCCCATTTTGATATTGGTGATATGCTCATTGAGGCGCACCCTAAGGGGTTGTTTAGTGCGCCCCACATATTGCATACCACATGGGCATTGCAACATGTAGACCACACCCTCGGTGGCACATGTAATGCATGGTTTAATCGTAAACTGGCCCTGAGTGACCGTAGACGAAAAGGTAGTCACACGCCTATCCCTAGACGTGTTAAAGTGGCACACCCTACACCTCCTACATTTGTAGTAACCAGTTAACTGGTCAAAAAAACTGTAGGGTTTATTAGGTGGATCGAAGACATTGGAAGCTAATTGGTTCCTTAAATTCGGAACGCCCCGAAAGACAATTTTGGGCCTTTCCGGTAGAACTTCCCTCAAAATGGCATCATTTGCAGCAATGTGCCAATGTTTGTTGATAAGGCCTTTGATGGTCCTATGTTGCAGTGAATATGAAGTAATGAAAGGGACACCTATAGAATCCCGAACATTATCACAATCAACTTTTTCTCTTAACAGAGACTCTCTCCCAGTGGCTTTGACTCCTTCTAGGACATCATTAAGGAAGTCCCTCTGGTAGCCCTTCTCCAAGAACCTCTGTGTGAGGACCCCAGCCTGCTCCAGTAACTGCTGTGAATCAGAGCAGTTCCTCCGCAGTCTAAGATACTGACTTTTGGGGACCCCCTTTAACCAGGGTTCGTGATAGCAACTCCCGATAGGAATGAAGGAGTTCCTATTCGTCTCTTTGAAGAAAGTAGATGTAACAAAGGAACCACCCTTAATTTCAATATGTAGGTTCAAATAGTGTACTTTGGCCTGGCTGGCCTCATACTGGAGGCGAATACCCCTCTGATTGCAATTGAGACCCTCCATGAAAACATCAAGGTCCTGAGATTGGCCATCCCACAGGAGGAGGATGTCATCAATGTACCTGGCCCAAAAAAACAATTGCGGCACATTACCAGCAAAGATGACATCCTCCTCCCACTTGGCCATGAACAGATTGGCCAAACTGGGGGCATATTTGGCCCCCATGGCGACCCCTGTATCCTGTCAATAGAACTTCTGGTCAAACCAGAAGTAATTCGAAGAGGCAGCAAATCGTAGGAGCAGCATTATAAACTACACCTGTTCAGGTGGGAGCCCAGAAACCCTTTCAAGAAACCACTGCACTGCACCGAAACCTAATTCGTGTGGAATAATGGTGTAAAGGGATGCCACATCGATCGTCACCATCCACATGTCTTTCCTTGGAGTGACTCCAGACAAAAGGTTGATAATGTGTCTGGAGTCCTTCACGTAGGAAGGCATCTTCCGTACCAAAGGTTGTAGATAAAAATCGATATATCTGCCCACCCGGGACATTATGGAGTCGATCCCACTGACTATGGGAGGACCCGGGGGGGCAGACTGGATCTTTATGTAGTTTGGGGAGGTAATATATGATGGGGGTGCGAGGAGCTCTAGGGATCAGAAATAACTTCTCCCTAGGACTGAGTATCCCCTCGTACAAACCCCTAGCTACCAAACACTCCAAATCCCTCATGTACTTGTTCTTAGGGTCAGAGGGCAATACCGTATAAGTATTTGAATCCTCAACGATATTCCGCATTTTGGTCATGTAGTCGGCCCTATCCAGATCCACTATCCCCCCCCCTTATCTGCTGGCCTGATGATCAGATTTTTATTGCTACATAGGGAATCAACCCCCTCTTGCAATACTTTATTCATCTTTGCCTTTTTGACATGAAGGGCGTCAAGATCCCTGATAAGCACATCTCTAAATACCCTTAATGACGGGGCGAGGGCCCCCAGGGGTTAAAAAGGGAAGCATTGGCCAGACCTGAATGAACAAATTTGGTCTGTCCTGTCTCAACCCTTGGTGTGACACCCATCATATATCTTTTAATATTAAGTTTGCGCACAAATTTATGAATATCCATAAAGGTGTGGAATTTGTCCAAACCTTTAGGAGGCGCAAACTTAAGTCCTTTGTCTAGAACTAATTTCTCAGCCTCTGACAGATGTTGTTTACTAAGATTAAAAATACCATGTCCATTTACATTCGTGGTCGCTTTAGCTGCTCGTGCCCTCCGCCCCCCTCTGGTTCCTCTCCTCTTTCTCCCAACCTTTTTGTGCCCTGGGGGGGCCTGTGAAAACCCCAATTTCCCTGGTTGTTAGGCATGGGTGTGGTAGGTGGTATCCTAGGTGGAAGAATCCTCCCTGGTCCCTGATTAACTGGATAGGTGACCCTATCGCTATGTTGAAAGTAGTTGGAACCACCTGACCATAGGTCATCACTTGGACCATCTCTATCCCTAAGGGGAAAGAAAGAGTTGTTGGCCAAGATATTATCATCCCAAGTATCTGATTGATACCCAGAGGGTGACCTAGGGTCCCAATCGGTACCTGGACCCTGTCTCCATCCATCTGAAGTATGGGAAGAGCGTCCCTGATAGTTGATTGGTCCCTAACCTTTTCCACGAGAAGGTTGCCCCCTGTGGTTAGAGGGTGGACCATGAGAGGGAACTTGTTCAAATGTCCCTCCCTGGTTTGAATAGGGCGGACCAAAAGAACAAGATGGTCCAGATTGTGAAGTGCCACCTCTGTTCCCGCTCCTACCTCTCCTGGGTGATTGATATGTATTAAAATTACCACCCCTATTAGGTTTAATAGAGGGAACAGTACGTTTAGATGCACCAGGCTGAACTGGTGGTTGACTTAAGTTGGGAGTGGGTTGTCCACTAGAGGGGACAGTAATCTCCATCTCACCCTCATTAAGTTTGGCCTGTTCCTCTAATAATTTATTTTGCCAAAGAAATACAATATTTCCATGATATTCACCCAGATCTCTATTATACTTCTTTTTCTTTTTGACCCTTTGATCTTTATCCTCTCTTTCAAGAGTTTTGAGAAGGCTCAGGGATTTTTATTTATACTCCTCACCTTCCCTCACAGGGTTAAGCTTATCTTTGAGGAGCTTAATTTCCTCATCAAGTTTCGTTAGTTTTAAGGTTTTCCTTTCAACTAAAAACCTGAGGAAGGAGACACCGGCCTGGTTAAAGTACTTGAACCAATTTTCCAAGTCAACGTCTCCCTTTTGGGGGGGCACCTCCCACCTCAAACTTCTGGGAACCATACAATGTCCAATATAAGTTTCCAAGTAAACTATGTCCCATTTAGTATGGTTCTCAGAAATCATCAAATTTTTAAGTCTGGTGAAGGTCCCACTGAGGTCACCCTCATCATCCTTAAAGGATTCAAAGACCCCATCAATATTCAAAATTTTGGAGGCCCGGAATTCAAAAACATCCATGGCTGGAAAAACTAATAAAATGAAGCTGCAGCAATGATATAACAATATTGATAAACAAAGAGAAAACTGCGCTAAATAATTCAGACTAAGGCAGCAATGATGGTGATATAAACACAAACAGAATAAACATAAAAAATTGCGCCAATAGGCTTCAATACTAATATCCAGGGGCTGGTCTGTGTTTTTTTTATATTAAATTTATCTGTATCAATGCCTTGAAGCGGTACAATACGCTATTGGCAATTTTTCCCATTTTCAAAATGGCGCGGAAGTTCTGATCCTCGCATCTCACAGCGAGGTTTGGTTATAAATAGGTGGTGTGTCAGCACGTCGCCCTACCCCCATTGACAATGTCCATTTGTGACAAAACGCGTTTGGGAGCGACGTGCTGACGTCACCACGCTGCTACGAGGGAAGGGTGTTCGTTTGGAAGCCAGCCGGCTCTATTTCTATGCTTTTTATCACTTCTTGGATGTAAGTGTTTTATCTTTTATTAAATAAACTGTACTTTATGGTATTACCCTATGGTCTGTGTCCTCTCCTTTACACCGGTCCTGCACATCGGTATACCTGTGATTGGAAGGATCAGGGGAAGAGTGATTTGCTGAGCTGCGGGCTGTCATCAGATCCAGTGGTTCCATCCCCCCAAGGCCGCGGATGGGTTACAGTCAACCGCTTATCGTGGGCTTACCTCTGGTAAGCAGTCAATATATGTGGTGGAGGGTATGGTTGTTCGTTGTGATCACCGGGTGTTGTAGTCATCCATTACCTGTGTTTAACCCCTCCATTGGATTTCCATAAATCTTCCTACTGGATTGTTATTGAATTTGGCCCAGAAGTGGTCCCCTCAATAACCAACTCTTGGACTCTATTCCTACCCTCTTTCTAGAGACTGTGTTTGGTGTTTTGCAGGGTACTTTACACAGACCAGCCCCTGGATATTAGTATTGAAGCCTATTGGTGCAATTTTTTTATGTTTATTCTGTTATTGATAGGTCATGGTCCACTTTACTCCTTATGTTCTGCTACTTTGGGGTATATTTGGGGCTATGGAAAAACTGGGCATAGAGAACCAAAATTAAATGAATCACCTTTTGGCTTTTTAAACATAAAATGCTATTGAAACACATACAAATATTTGTCATTCTGCACACAGCAGAAGTGTACTATTACATTCTAGTCATTAGTTTGTTTTTTTCATTTATTCAGTATGTTGAAAAAAAATTAAAAAAAAGTTGGCAAATAGGGTAAGAAAATTAAGTGAATGTATTTGACTATAATTTTAAATGGATGTGTATTAAAGAATTTATAATGACTTTGTAGTGTAGAGCCTTTCCATATACATTAAGAATCAAACATTCTAATTATATTTTTAGTAGGTTAGTAGGTTATCTTATTTTGGAATAGTTCTTACTTCTTCTTCTAAAATGTATGGAGCGAACTATACTACCCTTTTAGATACTATTAGACAGGAATGATTAAGACATTTGAACTAGCCTGGGTGGGTCATAAAAATGCATTCAAAATGCTAGTTTCCCTAAAAGTCTATATTACTTTAGAACTATCCCCATAAGTTTGCCTGCATGTTTTTTTTTTTCCATTTCATGAATGTCACCATGCAACACTTTATATGGAAGGGTAAAAGAGTTCATACACCATATACATTGTTAATTAAACATAAATTCAAGAGATAATGGAAAAAATCAGACAGCGCAAAACCAAATCCTAACAAAAGCAGCTAGACACGGGAGGTCAATATAAAAGTCCTTAGATAAAACACATATAAAAAGCAGGGCAGCGCTAGAAAACTAAAATCTCATAAACAAGTCCAAAAATATAATAAGTTGAGGCCAGAGGATGTTGATAGTGAAGGACAACAGAAGAGGAGGATTCCTTAGGCAGTGAATAGGGTGTTTAAAACAATCACTGTGCATCCATATAAGTGTCTCCTTCACCAGAGCTGAACGAATGGACCTCTGAGCAAACAGAAGGTCATTCACGCTGTCCCGTAACTAGGGTAATAGTAAAGATGAGAGGTAATATCTTCACATAAGGTCCTTCACTCAGACTCCTCAGTCAATTAGTGGCCTCCAAAATCACTCGTAGGTATAAATTGGATCATGTAAAGATGCAAAGAATATACATAGTGCTCTCCATTTGCATAAACATCACTGATTTATTAAAAGAATAAACTACTCACAAGCACGGCACTGTGTCCCAGTGCACGGATTGAAGTCATGTAAAATACACATAAAAGAACCAGGTGGGTGGCTGTCCTGACATCTCAAAATCCCCCCCCGCACGCATATCGTCCGTGGTAAAGGACTTCCTCAGCGAATATAATGTGGCATGAGGCTTTCTGCACTGAATAACTATTATTATGCAGCCTTTTTAGATCAATTGTATGCTAAGTTTGAGAACACCTCTGATAACGTATGGGTGTCTATAGAGAAAGCAGTAGTCTCTAATGATGATTTATTATCTTTGTTATTGGCTAAAACACTGGCCCAATCGTTTTCTCTTCCCTAGTTCCATGCAATTCAGGCCCCACTTAAGGCATGAGAGGTTTTATTAAAATTCTCTCCAGCTAAAAAAGTGCAGTTACACATGGATATACAGTTGTGCTCATAAGTTTACATACCCTGGCAGAATTTATGATTTCTTGGCCATTTTTCAGAGAATATGAATGATAACACAAAAACTTTTCTTTCACTCATGGTTAGTGTTTTGCTGAAGCCATTTATTATCAATCAATTGTGTTTACTCTTTTTAAATCATAATGACAACAGAAACTACCCAAATGACCCTGATCAAAAGTTTACATACCCTGGTGATTTTGGCCTAACAACATGCACACAAGTTGACACAAATGGGTTTGAATGGCTATTAAAGGTAACCATCCTCACCTGTGATCTGTTTGCTTGTAATTAGTGCGTGTGTATAAAAGGTCAATGAGTTTCCGTACTCCTGACAGACCCTTGCATCTTTCATCAAGTGCTGCACTGACGTTTCTGGATTCTGAGTCCTGGGGAAAGCAAAAGAATTGTCAAAGGATCTGTGGGAAAAGGTAGTTGAACTGTATAAAACAGGAAAAGGATATAAAAAGATATTCAAGGAATTGAGAATTCCAATCAGCAGTGTTCAAACTCTAATCAAGAAGTGGAAAATGAGGGGTTCTGTTGAAACCAAACCACGGTCAGGTAGACCAACTACAATTTTAGCCAAAACTGCCAGGAAAACTGTTCGGGATGCAAAGAAAAACTCACAAATAACTTCAGGTGAGATACAGGACTCTCTGAAAACATGTGGTGTGGCTGTTTCAAGATGCACAATAAGGAGGCACTTGAAAAAAGATGGGCTGCATGGTCAAGTTGCCAAAAGAAGGCCATTACTTCACAAATGCCATAAAGTATCCTGCTTATGATACGCCAAACAGCACAGAGACAAACCTCAAACCTTCTGGCACAAAGTAATTTGGAGTGATGAGACCAAAATCAAGCTTTTTGGCCACAACCATAAACGTTACATTTGAAGAGGAATCAACAAGGCCTATGATGAAAGGTACACCATTCCTACTGTGAAACACGGTGGTGGATCGCTGATGTTTTGGGGATGTGTGAGCTACAAAAGGCACAGGAAATTAGGTCAAATTTGATGGCAAGATGAATGTAGTATGTTATGAAAAAATACTAGAGGAACATTTGCATTCATCAGCCAGGAAGCTGCGTATGGGACGTACTTGGACATTCCAACATGACAATGATAGAAAACACAAGGACAAGTCGACCTGTAATTGGCTACAGCAGAATAAAGTGAAGGTTCTGGAGTGGCCATCTCTGTCTCCTGACCTCAATATCATTGAGCCACTCTGGGGGGATCTGAAACGTGCAGTTCATGCAAGATAGCCAAGAATTTACAGGAACTGGAGGCTTTTTGCCAAGAGGAATGGGCAGCTTTACCATCTGAGAAGATAAAGAGCCTCATCCACAAATACCACAAAAGACTTAAAGCTGTCATTGATGTTAAAGGGGGCAATACAAGGTAATAAGAACTGTAAACTTTTGATCAGGGTCATTTGGGTGGTTTCTGTTGCCATTATGATTTAAACAGAGTAAACACAGTTGATTGATAATAAATGGCTTCAGCCAAACACTAACCATGAGTGAAAGAAAAGTTTTTGTGTTATCATTCATATTCTCTGAAAAATGGCCAAGAAATCATAAATTCTGCCAGGGTATGTAAACTTATGAGCACAACTGTACCTCTACCAGTCTATGAATATCTTATCCCATTATTATGAGTTTAACCCTGAAGTTGAAGGTGATGTAGCACTATAGGGGACCTCCCTATCGATAATATAGGAAACCATGTCTTTCCTTTCCTACAACTTCGCAATTTTCACTCTAATTATCCCCACCAGCAAATCACACTGGTTTCTAATATTTGGACCTATCTTAATTTTAAGGTCTCAGTAAAAGGAGGTATATCCTCAGATTTTCTAAAACCATACATACACTTAAATGGGAAAAAGATTCATGGAAGGAATTCTTTCTAATAGTGGCAAAACACACCCTTCTAAACAATTGTAATATCGCGCATTTTGTGAATCACTGAGATAATGCTCCTAAAACTCTTTATAGAGGAAATATGACCCCCTTCAAGTAATCAAAATGATTTCCAGATGCCTCACTATTTTGTTGGAAACAATGTAGAAGAGTGGGAAATCTGCTTCATATACTATGAAGCTCCTAATATTTTGGAGGTGATCCATAGCGTTAATATCCATATCGACAGGTATGTCGTGAGGTAGCAGGTGGGGAAGATAAGCACCTCTTTTAGTTATATTCTCCAGCACTGGAGAAGAACTGCAGAGTCATACATCCATCCACCAGCATGGTAGCCATGCCCCACATGGAGGCATTTTCTATAGGAAACACTGAAGGCTGAGGTATTGTCTACCCTAGAATATAGACAAAGCACTTTCTTTTCTGCAACAGAGGTACATTAATGGTATATTGATACATAGGGAAACTGAAATTTAGAAAAAAAAGGTGAACTTAGCCTTGAAGCTCATCCTTAATAAGCAGATGAAGAGATATGCAAACATCTGCCTTCCAAACATCCATATAGGTTCTTTAATGTGATGGACAATCTTACTAACTGATATAGTTCAGCAGGTGGAAACAAGCTCACAGAAAAGAAACAAAATTTCCATGTAATTTGAGCTGTCTATAACTCTGGTGATAACTTAATAACTTACTGATTGATTTGGTTTTGACTAAAGGTAAACTCTGCTGATGATTTTTTATTTTATCATGCTCAGCGTTCTTTGTCCAGGCATGTAAAATGTTTACTTAAAATGTGAAATAGGTAAGGTATTTATCAGAAGTGCTCTAGATGATACTTTATTCTTCCTCTATGAAGAACAATTTCTTTCCAGAGGTTCCAGTGTCAGGAATTTAATCACGGAAATCAACTAAAAGAAACTACAAATCACAGTATTGCTAATGAGAACTCAGGGGAACAAGCCTGAATGATAACATTAGTGTGTGCTTCAGTTGCAAAATAGTTTTTTTACTTTCTGGGTTTGGTTTTTGTAAAATGTAATCAAAGGAAAACAGCAAACTTATTGGGCTGAAGACATTTTAAAAAAGTTATATTTATGGGAAAAAAAACATTAGTACATTTCTAAATAATTCATAAAAATAAAAAAAAACTATTTTGCAAAACAATTGCCAAAATTACAAAATAACATTGTTCTGTTGTGAAGCAGTCCAGAATATAATTTATTTTCTCTTTCATCTCAGGGATTAAAGCCCTTCAAATAAACAAAAAATAAAATAAAATGAAATAAAATAAAATGATACACATGAATCATGTTGTCATAGTATTGCACACAAGGAGTACTCTGGTGATACTGATATATATAAAAAGGTTGCGTTGCAGCCTACAAACAATGTATCCATCTCTTCTCTGAGAGTGGAAGAAATTCATGTTTATCAGTGATATTAAAGCGGAGGTGCCGGGGAAAAAAATATATAAAAAAATATTTAAAAAAAATATTAAAAATTTTAAAAGCCAGCAGCTGCAAATACAGCAGCTGCTGACTTTTAATATATGGACACTTACCTGTCCTGGAGTCCAGCGACGTCCGCAGCAGAGGACGAGTAATCGCTGGTCACTCTGCTGCCCCCACCGCCATCCTCGGTGAGGGAACCAGGAAGTGAAGCCTTGCGGCTTCATGCCCGGTTCACTACGGCGCATGCGCGAGTCGTGCTGCGCCGTTCTGAATGGTCCCCTGTGTTCTGGGAGCCGAGTGTCTCCCAGAACACAACGGGGAATCTGCGGGAAGTGACGTGCTTCCCGCAGATTTCCCGCAGAGAGGACTCCCGGAAGTGGGTTTAAATACCTGTCTTAGACAGGTATCTGCACCCACCTCCCCCTGAAAGGTGTCAATTGTGACACCGGAGGGGGGGGAGGGTTCCGATCAGCGGAAGTTCCACTTTAGGGTGGAGCTCCGCTTTAATCAAAAATAATTGCTATAAACCTGCATGTTTACATTCTTGTATGTTAAATAATACACTTGTGTATATGTGGCAGAGATCAAATAAGATATTCATAGAAAAAATAAATAAATGATGAACAATGCTGATTCTTGTAATCTAATCAGAAGATGGTCATGTTATTTATGGCCTTTATGCAAGCTGAGTTTTTCTTTTGGAACAGTTCCTTCTAGAGGAGGCAGATTACGTAAATAAAGATAAATACAAAATAAAAAAGCAAAAAAACATTAAAGAGGTTTGTTATTCACTTAAATATGTGCAATATTAAAAATAAGTTTCACCTGATGAGTAACTTTTTTTTTTATTTCACATGCATTTATATTTTTCACATTTGTGTAAATGAAGACTTAGCTGCACACAAAAGTGACAGTGGCAAGGTCTGGGACAAACACTAAACTACCAGGAGTACATGTTGTACTTGAGCACATGCAACAGACATTTTTTACAGAAAAGATTTATATCATGTAAAAAGCAGACCAGTGCAAGCATACTTTGTATTGTTGCAGTTTACGCAAGGCCCTGTCAGCATCACTTTTGCTGGTAAGGTTGTGCTGCATTAAAATGGGAGGAAAATTATTAAATAACACCGCATGAAATAAAAAAAGGAATTTTGATAGTAAATAGACATGTATACATGTTTTCAGCCCTTGCAGTTGAAATTTTTGAGTTTAAGTGATACCCTTCACTGGCTAACTCGAGCTATTAAGGAGGCAAGCTTTCAAAACTTGCATCATTAACAACTTAAGTTAAAGAGCAACTCCACTTTTTGTTGAGCAAAAACAATTCCTTCTGCTTGATCAATGTACATTGAAGGGATTTTAACAATACAAATTGCAGATGTGAGAAACGTTGCAAGGTCCGCATCCCTTTAAAAGTGTTTAATTCTTGGAGAATATCTGTTGCAGTCGATGCCTACAATTTAAATTGTATCTTATTGCAGACTTCTAAGAAAATCTATTTACCAATCACACAAACAGGAAATTAGATTTCTAGGGGTGTTCTGTACAGGGCCTCTGATAGGGGGGGACCACCAGCCCTCCTGTAGGGGGCCCGGGCACACAGGGGGGCCCGGACAGCAGGAGGATCAGTGGAGCAGAGAATAAAGAATGACAGCATCTCTCACCCAGCAACTCAAAGCCGGGTTCTCTCCATCTCGCTCCCGCCGGCTTTCAGCTGGTGAGAGACACAGGGCTGGATTTAGGGGATGCCGGGGTGGGTTGTTATGTCCCCCCTGGCCGGCCACAGCTGAGCTCCTCCCCCCGCCCCCTCCCAGCCCGCACTCACAGCTGGGATGAGGAGATGGCAGCTTGGAGCCTGGAGCGGTGAGAGAAGTGCCAGCGGGAGGTGTGCTGTGTTTTGTTCTCCCCTCCTGTCAGAAGAGCGCTGGTCTTTACAGTACATGAGACCGGATCGCTCTTACTGTAGATTGCATGGCACTGTACACACACCGCCCCCTATCCACATTTGTTGCTGCCGGGAGGTGAACACTGAGCAGCCTTTGCAGGAGATGGGGGCGCTGTGTGTGTGTGTGCAGTGCAATGCAATCTACAGTAAGAGCGATCCGGTCTCATGTACTATAAAGACCAGCACTCTTCTGACAGGAGGGGAGAACAAAACACAGCACACCTCTTCCTGGCTGTGTTGGCATTGGCTAATGCAATGGGGATTTGGGAAGGGCGATATGTGTGAGGAGGAAGAATGGGGGGATTTGTGCTGGGAGGGGAGATTGGGGGGGGCAGGGGGTAATTTAGAGGGGGTTGTGCTAGGAGGGGGGATTTTTGTTTTGAAATTTGTGCACGGGGGCCCCGTCAGGTAGGCTGTACGGGGCCCCGTGATTTCTATAAGCGACCCTTCTGTACACCAACAATGCACAGAACCACCTTCAGGTTACCATTTTACATATATTTTATAGAAAAGTGCAGCACTGCAGATCAAAAAGGAAAGGTAATTTATAATCACATTTTATTGTAACTTGACTTGTGTAGACATTTTCTATGCTATATTATTTTTTTTATCGCTATATTTTTTTCCACTAAAGTGGAGTTATACTTTAACCAATAAATAAATTATAATAGTACAATATTTTTTCATTTTAGAAGTCTTTTATGCATCTGTACACCCTCTTTTAAGTGACAGAGTGGGAACACAGAGTGCAAACCTGCATGAGCTTGCATCAAAATATTACAGCTGGACTAGAGCAAATGAAGCAGGAGTTTTAGATCAGGGGTCTTCAAACTATGGTCCTCCAGTTCTTCAGGAACTACAATTACCATCATTTTTAGTCATGTCTGTGAATGTCTTACAATGCCTCATGGCACATGCAGTTCTGCAACAGCTGGAGGGCCATAGTTTGAAGATCCCTGTTTTAGATGAATCCAGAAAATAACTTTAAATTGTGTGTCCATATGAAGGTGGTGATCTGGTTCTTGGTCAAAGACAAATCATTCTGATAGAAAAATTATTGGAAAGGTTTGACAAAATAAGGCATCTTTATCAGAAGCATTGTTATACAACAAGTGCTAATTAAAGGAGTTGCAAAGGCATATTTTTTTTATCTTAATGCATTCTATGCAACAGGGTAAAATATCATGCATAAAGTCTTGTTCCAACAGAAATGCCGATGGCACAAGGGTATCTTGATAACAATAGGGTATCCCAAAACTGTCTCCCAGAACTCTCACCTCTATATGGAGGTAAATAGGCATCCACTGTGGTCTCTTCCTTTCTCTATTCAGTTCTCATCACTCAATATCCCGACTCTGATCTTCCAATGTTATCCTGGCATCATCTGTATGCCAATTCCTCCAGGGGGGGGCGGGGGGGGGGAGAACACTCCGGTAATAGGGTCAAATCGGGAGTGGGGGAGAGAGAAAGAAGCCTCCAATAGTGTAGTGGGTTAATATATAACTGGTTTATTCAATAAAAGGTTGCACGTACATCTAAAATAAAGTAAATCAACGTTATGCGGATCGCGGGATTAAAACGTTGTCTTACTGTTCCTCCGGGTACTTCCAGTTCACGGTGACCTCGCTTCCTCCCTACGCCGTTACATCACGCACCTCGTGACTTCATCAGGGGAAGTCACGAGGTGCGTGACGTAACGGTATCCTCCTGGTCCCATTCCGTGATAGGCGTTTCCCAGCAGACACTATGTTCAGTGTTCCGCCAATCACGGACGTCCTTTCATCCTCAGAGGAGACCGCGACTTTTAAACAATGGACGCCCGCAGCCTGTCAAGAATTTCAGGTACACTGACTTGAGTATAAGCCAAGGGGGGTATTCTCAGCCTTCAAAAAATGGCTGAAAAACTTGGCTTATACTCGAGTATATACGGTACCTGTACGTGATTTCTTCCATTCACTCTGGGGCACGCGCCGAAGCCGCACTCCCGCTGTAATTAGTCAAAGCGCAAGCCAGTCAGTGCACCTGGCGGCCGCGATGGCCGCCGGCCACCCGCAATCATTGAGTGGAGACACAGAACAGCGGTCTGCCTATGTTAACAAGGCAGACCGTCATTCTGTCAGACAGGAAGAGAGGGATCTGTGATTCCTGTTAATCAGGAACACAGATGTGTCTCTTCCTCGAGTCAGTCCATCTCCCACACAGTACGAAAGCACACCCAGGGAAAACAGTTAACCCTTTGATTGCAAGGAGAAGGAGAAAAAAGAGAGAGAAGCCCCATGACGGTCCTAGTGCAGCATCATTTATTATAAAAAAGGCATAAGCAATCCATTATAAGGCGCACTTACGTAGCGCTTCAGTAGGTAAAGGCTTTCCAATGTCCAGCAAGATGGTACAGGATAAGGTACTTCTGCTAGAATTCCTGGTATCTTACGATCAGAGATCAACGGGTGCCTTCTAGCAGCGGGAACTGCAGCCTCGAGGTGACTCGGGAGGATGTCGGCCGGATGATTCAACACGCAGGTGTTCAGAGCTGTCAGACAGGGGAGCCGCCTACAAAAGTGGTAGGCCAATCAGAGCATGTTTTGGACGCACGGCCACGTCTCCTTCATTAGGTCTTTTATTGCCGCTGATGTTACCCCTTCCCTGCCAGTGTCATTCATATAGTGACAGTGCATTTTTTGTTAGCACTGATCTCTGTATTGGTGTCACTGGTCCCCAAAAAGTGTCACTTAGTGTCCGATTTGTTCGCCACAATGTCGCAGTCCCGCTAAAAATAGCTGATTACCGCCATTACTAGTAAAAACAATTAAAAAAAAATCCATAAATCTATCCCATAGTTTGTAGACGCATCATGGGCGTCCGCTGAAATTTTTTCAGGAGGGGGGGGGCGCTTCGGCAGCAGCGATACACAGTCGCATTTAACCCTGTCTTCGACCGCTAGCTGGGGTTTAAACCCCCCCTCTAGTGGCCGAATAGCGCCACTAAAACGATGGTAAAGCGCTGCTAAAACTACCGGCGCTTTACCGATAACGCGGCCAGCTGGCAGTGTGAAATAGCTCTTGAGGATAATTCCGCTTCACTCCATGCCCATATAAATATAGTCTAGACTAGAGAATGTACATCTTTCTATATTTCAAAGTATTGCAATACATCTGTTGTGGCCATATTTTGATCTTAATGAAAACAGCCTATATTGTAAGTATAGGTTGTTTTCATCAAGATCAAAATATGGCCGCCCACAACACAGATGTATTGCAATACATTGCAATACAAAAAGATGTACACAGTGGTGTCCTGGCAACTGTAATCTGTTTGTGCCTTGCTGTTTATGCTCAGGACAATGTCAGGAATATACAGGGACTTTTCAGGTTCTACATAGAAGTATTCCACTGTAGCGGCCTCACCCCCTTCTCTTTGTCTAGGGGTATGTTGTAGGTGAGGGTGAGATGCGCTACGGCCCATGTCCTCCCCATTGTAGCAGGTGAGGTGAAGGCCAGTACCAAATATTCTCCTCGGGCCTGTGTGTTTCTATTACAACCAAGTCTTGCTGTGCTGACACTTCCCCTTTACTCCCATCAACCAGAGTTCCACACACCGATAAGGATCCAACACTTGTTTTATTGTAACACACACAATAAACAGTTCTTTGTTCGCCAATTAGTTGAGATCCATAAACAGTTCAATACGGTGGGGTGAGCAGGTCGAGGCACTGTCCTAATGATAAACTAAACCACTGTGATTTCACCAGCGGTTGCTATAGCCATCGGCTAGAGAGAGAAACTTGAAGTGTATGAGTCTCTACCAGCGACTCGGAAGAACATGAATGGAGTACCTTCGCTGCGTTGCGGCCCCTGTCAGGGGTAAGATGTCCCTCCAAGGGAGTTACCAGAGGCCCCTCCGTCACCGGGTTGATGCTGCTCCGGACTCTTCAGACGGGTAACCTCTCTGGCCTCCTCACCTCAGACATGGGCCCCATCCACCTTAGGGTCCCTCTGAATCATCCGCCCTTGCGGAGCCCAGTCAAAGTTACTGGGCCCCAGGCCTCCAATGTAGTACCTCACCCCAGGCTTAAGGTGCCTGAGATGGACGCCAACACTGCTCCGACCAGGCCATGGGCGCCTGGGCTGGAACTCTGGACCGACCGCACCCAGGCCTAAGGTGCCTGGGCGCCGGATGTAGAAGACCTCGTGGCGAGGGTGTCTCTCCCCTTTATCTCCTCCGGTGACGCCATAGCAGGTTCTCCGCCCCCGCTGTACCACTGCCGGAACGGGACAAAAAGGACAGCACTGCGGCAGTAATTCTACCTCGCCCTGTGGGAACACCGCCACCCCAGGCCAAGGAGAATAGTACACCACCAAAGTCCACGATTGAAAGTGGTCTAAATCCTCTATGATTTACACACACCTGGGTCATACTACCTTCCAGGTGTATCCCCCTAAATTTAGACCCCCGCTACACTCTCCCCCTAGTGATTTGACGCTGGTCCCCAGCGTCTGGTGCAAACCCATGTCTTCCAAAAAGTGGTAACATAAGCCTGACCCCAGAGGCCATCCCTCAAAATTTGAATCCTAATTGTGCCAAGACCTGCTCAAAGGAAAGGGAACATAAAATAATAAAACTTTTCAATAGAACCATCTGAACATATACACATATACAATCCCTCCCATTACTGTCTAAGAACCACCCCATACTCAGCAGTCTTGACAGATGAATCTCCTGTAGAAGGGAAACAAAAACACAACATCCTAACACATTTGTGTTAATTTGGAATGAATGGGTCTATCAGCCGAAAGATCCACTCGCTCCAATGAGTAAAGTGATGCAAATGTAAAAAAAAACAAACAGCCGTTGCGCAACACTGCCACCTGGCGACAGTGTCGCGGTAATGACACTTGGTGAAATTCCCCAGGCAACCTTCCCTCTTCCTGCGTCCCTACTCTGATTCTACCCCAAAGTCTGTGTCTCTGATGTATGAGGAAAAAGAGAACAAAACAAAACAGCTCTCATTCCTCCAAAGAGTAGAAAAGCCCAAATAAAAAACTAGGGCCCAGTTCTGATATTCTGGTAAAACACTTCCAGAAAGTTCAGCAACAGAAGAACATATATGGGAGTTTTTTTTTTTTTCTCCTTACAAATAAAATTTCGGGTGTGGCAAGAACAAGGGCTTCGGGTGCTTATCAAAGACCTCCACTGAATAATCAATGTCCTCTCCATCCTTCCGCAGATAAGCACCTTGTCTGCGTGGATATGGCGGCCCCACATCCATTCTGCTCTACAGTCTCTGAATTGTTTGGACACTGATGGTGAACAGGACAAGTACCGGCGAGCATGCGGCACTTTAAGCTTCTCCCAAACAAACTCATCGTACCATCTCTGTCTCAGGACCTCAACCTCAAAAAGCAAGTCCCGAGGCAAGTAAGGATATTCCCATCTGTACTCACGGGTGACCCTCTGGCAGAATAGCCGCTGCAGTTGGGCCAAAGGAGGCATTGTGGCCCGCTCACATTCTCCTGGTGGAACAAGGGCCTCTGGATGCCGAGGTACTTTCACTACCTCTGTCGGCTTGAATCTTGGTGCCCGTAGTGATGCGCGCTGTGTCCCCGCCACTGGAACGGATGATGCTGCAGGTAGCGGAATGACAAGCGAAGGACTAGGCTTTCTTGTGAGCTCCGGGACTTCCGCCCGGGGCGTGCTGTCTCCCGTGGACATGGGCGAATCCCGTGGTGTACGTAACACAGGCAATGGCATTTTGTCCCAGCCCTTGCGGTGAAAAAGTTAATCTATTTCACCATCCTCTCCACAGTCCGACAGCGACTCTAGGTCGGAGGTGTCATACATCTCTGCGGGGAGGTAGTCCCTAGTAGACGTGGAACTACCCTCCCTAGCGGGCTCCACCGGCTGTGGACCCCCGACACCTCCAACCACCACCACAGTCCCAGCCCCTGGCTCACCTTGACCTTTCGTAGAACTGGGATGTCCAGGACTCTTCCAACCGGATCCATCCAGGCCCGGCAAGCGACGGGGTGAAGCTCGACCACGACCACAGGATGCCTGCACCAGGCCGACTTTCCTCTTCGGAGGTGGGAGCAGGGAATCTGTGGTGACCGAAGCAGCATCCTCTGATTTTTCTTTCTCAGTCTCTGGTTGGGCAGTCACGTCGCCCTGGTCAGTGCGTACGGGGACCTCCGCAAAGGCCTGGATCTCCCCTTCCAGAGTAGCGGTACCTGTGAGGCAGTTGAGGCGAAGGGCCCGGGGCCTTACTGTGGATGTCTCCACCTCGAAAAGGAACTGTTTGCATGCCTCGCAACGCCCGAATGGCTTCAGGTTGACCACCAGTCCCGAGCACCCGGGACAGATCACGCCGAGGGCCTCCGTGTCTCTGCAGGTGTACAGAGCCAACTGCCCTCGGGGTCTAAGTCTTATCCCTGTGTCTGTAAGGGGAGCAGCAAAAGCAGCCATCTTCGTGGGGTAGGGAACCGGAATCCACGGGGAGCTTGAGGCTATTCCGACTATCTGCTGCTCCATCACGCACTGACCACGCGCCGAAGTCCCCACGTGCATCTCCTCACATGGCCAGACTCCTCCCACAACTTGCACTTCTTCACGGGCTTCCACCAGTCTCCGCCCACGAACTGCGCAGTTATGGGGTGCCTCATGGCGCAGTGCAGTAAAAGCCCCCACATGTAGTACGTCACACGGCTGGACTTCTCCCTCTTCTCGCTCCTCTGCATGGGCCTTTCCCGTCTTAGGGTCATGTCCATGACTTTGAGCAGGGATGCACACTGGCCGATCACATGGCCGACCCACTCGGAACTCCTCCGGGCAGTAAAGTTCAAACACAGCCGTTCTCAGTTCCATGGTCAAAACACACATCATCCCGGACTCACGAGCCCCCACGTGTAGCGGTCTCACCCCCTTCTCTTTGTCTAGGGGTATGTTGTAGGTGAGGGTGAGATGCGCTATGGCCCATGTTCTCCCCATTGTAGCAGGTGAGGTGAAGGCCAGTACCAAATATTCTCCTCGGGCCTGTGTGTTTCTATTACAACCAAGTCTTGCTGTGCTCACACTTCCCCTTTACTCCCATTAACCAGGGTTCCACACACCGATAAGGATCCAACACTTGTTTTATTGTAACACACACAATAAACAGTTCTTTGTTCGCCAATTAGTTGAGATCCATAAACAGTTCAATACGGTGGGGTGAGCAGGTCGAGGCACTGTCCTAATGATAAACTAAACCACTGTGATTTCACCAGCGGTTGCTATAGCCATCGGCTAGAGAGAGAAACTTGAAGTGTATGAGTCTCTACCAGTGACTCAGAAGAACATGAATGGAGTACCTTCGCTGCGTTGCGGCCCCTGTCAGGGGGAAGATGTCCCTCCAAGGGAGTTACCAGAGGCCCCTCCGTCACCAGGTTGATGCTGCTCCGGACTCTTCAGACGGGTAACCTCTCTGGCCTCCTCACCTCAGACATGGGCCCCATCCACCTCAGGGTCCCTCGGAATCATCCGCCCTTGCGGAGCCCAGTCGAAGTTACTGGGCCCCAGCGCCGGTGTAGTACCTCACCCCAGGCTTAAGGTGCCTGAGATGGACGCCAACACTGCTCCGACCAGGCCATGGGCGCCTGGGCTGGAACTCTGGACCGACCGCACCCAGGCCTAAGGTGCCTGGGCGCCGGATGTAGAAGACCTCGTGGCGAGGGTGTCTCTCCCCTTTATCTCCTCCCGTGACGCCACAGCAGGTTCTCCGCCCCCGTTGTACCACCGCCGGAACGGGACAAAAAGGACAGCACTGCGGCAATGATTCTACCTCGACCTGTGGGAACACCGCCACCCCAAGCCAAGGAGAATAGTACACCACCAAAGTCCTCCACGATTGAAAGTGGTCTAAATCCTCTATTATTTACACACACCTGGGTCATACTACCACCCAGCTGTATCCCCCTAAATTTAGACCCCCGCTACACCACATTATCAAAAAGAATAGTTGTTAATAAGATATAGTGTTTGTGTGGAATGCATCCATGTGGAGCCTGAAAAGTCCCAAAATATTCCTGACAAGATTTTTACTTTCTCTTTCAGTAAAGCTACACTGCAAGATGCAGAACAGGTTTACAGCACAGAATTATACAGCTTGGAAGGCAAAACAGGTTGGGACTCATGGGAGGAGAATATGCAGTGTGGCATCCATCCTCTGTTATCTTCAGTCTGCCCCGGGGTGAGCCTTGATGTCTGCTGGGCAGGAAGCAGTGATCGGGCTGCAGTCAGTGTAGGGTCGCTTGCTCTGTCCACCTGTAGAGGAGCTTTGTTACAGCCCCAATCCAGCCTCCTAGCCTGAGAGGAGCCTGTGCCCAGGAGAAAGGGTGTGCTGCTGCCATAGAAGGAAGCTGGCAGTAATATGGGAGCATCCTCGTCCCTGCTTTTGGATTCTTCAGCTGCCTCCCCCTTGTCTGGGCCCGCCCACCGACTCCCTCGTGCATGCAATAAGCGGCAGTCAGTGTGAGCTCACTGAAGTTCTTCGGATCCCCCTCCACTCAGCATTAGTGCGGGGTGGACTGACACTATGCCGCTAGTGAGACGGCGGGGGACAGGAGACACATCATCCACGGAGCAATCTTGTCACTCTCGGTCCAGACTGCAGTCTGGTCTGAATGATATGTACGGTTCTGGTCGCGGTGGCCATTGCAACACAGGGGGCAAGTGTGTCTTCCAGGGGGGGGCAATTGACCCCCCTTGGCCTATGGAGCGGATGCCCATGGACGTTATAACTTCTGCGCAAACCAATCAATAGACACTTATTGGGATTTTTTTTTACCAAAAACATGCAGCAGAATACATATTGGACTAAACTTTTATTGGATGTGTTTTATATCAAATGTAAAAAATATTGTTTTTTTTTTTTCAAAATTGTTGGTAATTTTTTGTTTATAGCGCAAAAAATTACAATTGCAGAGGCGATCAAGTACCACGAAAAGAAAGCTCTACTTGTGGGGGAAAAAAAAGGACATGATTTTTATTTAGGTGCAGTGTTGCATGACCGCGCATTTGTCAGTTGAAATAACGCAGTGCTGTATCACAAAAAAAAAGCCTGGTCATTAACCACATGCCGACCAGTGCACGACGATATACCTTGACACAATGGCTCAGCTGATCATATGGGCGTACAGGTACGTCCCCTTTAAGATGCGGCATTGTGGCCGCGAGCTACGTGAGTCCAACCGCGATCGTCTCACGGAGAGGAAGAACGGGGAAATGCTGATGTAAACAAGCATTTCCCCAGTCTTCCTAATGCCAGGACACTGATCACAGCTCCCTGTGATCGAGAGCGGTGATCAGTGTCATGTCACACATAGCCCATCCCCCCCACAGTTAGAACACATCCCTAGGACACACTTAACCCCTTTAGCGCCCCCTACTGGTTAACCCCTTCACTGCCAGTGTCATTTTTACAGTAATCAGTGCATTTTTATAGCACTGATCTCTGTATAAATGACAATGGTCCCAAAATGGCATCAAAAGTGTCCAATGTGTCCGCCATAATGTCGCAGTCACAATAAAAAAAAACGCTGTTTACTAGTAAAAAAAAAATGATTAATAAAAATATATTTTTTGGGGATATTTATTATAGCAAAAAGTTAAAAATATTGCTTTTTTTTCAAAATTGTCGCTCTATTTTTGTTTATAGCGCAAAAAATAAAAACCGCAGAGGTGATCAAATACCACCAAAAGAAAGCTCTATTTGTGGGAAAAAAAGGACGTCAATTTTGTTTGGGAGCCACGTCACACGACCGCGCAATTGTCAGTTAAAGCGACGCAGTGCCGAATCGCAAAAAGTGCTCTGGTCTTTGGGCAGCCAAATGGTCTGGGGCTTAAGTTGTTAAGGGAGTAAATCCTTTCGGGGTTGAAGTGGTTAAACTGCAGCTGTATTGTGTTATATGTGCTCCACTGTGATCTTGTTTTAAAATTACTTTAACACCATAGGTAGTGGAGAATACTGACATCATTAAACATCTCTTGTTCAATTGTACACTGATGGAAGAATGACACGCTGACAAACTGCACATATTAATTTCACAGCAGGTCCATTTTGTTTCATTTTTCTTTTCACAAAGCATAGGAAAGTATGATAAAATATTTTACAGATCAGTTATTTTCTCAACTTCTAATCTGCAGAGTAGTGGAACTTTGCTACAAATATTTAAGGGAATTAATCTATCTATCTTTTATACATCAGTGAAAACCGATCCCTAAAACAGGAATACCAGCAGTCATTGCAGAAAATATCATTTTAGTAGTCAAATTCAAATATCCACAAAAATAAAAAATTGAAGAAATGAATTGAATTGACACACCTGTAGAATATACCATTAGTGTTTGGGTTGTAAAGGATTGTGGAGTCATACAGATCTGTGATTATAGAGGATGGCTCATTAAAGTGATATTAAGCCAAAAAACAAAAATGTAGTATATCACAGCTTACCAATCTTTAACCACTTGCGGAGCGCCTTCCAACAATGTACTGTGGACAGGTGGCTCGCATAGGCAAAGGGACATACAGTACTGGTACGTCACTGCCTGTTTCCAGGTCAAGGGCACGCGCATGCATATGATCAGTGGCGGCCCGTCCATAGACGCCGCCCCCCTCCTGTAGTCACAATTTTTTTTTTTTAATATAAAAAAATAAAGTAAAATAAAAATCCTTTTACCAATGTGGCGCCGGCCACGTGCATTATGAACTGTCCCCTCCTGCTCCCCCTGTACTGTACCCTCCTGCCCCGTACTGTGTCCACTTACCCTCCCTCTGTACGTTTCCCTCCTGCTCCCCCCTCTACTGTACTCTCCTGCCCCCCTGTACTGTGTCCACTTACCCTCCCCCTGTACTGTACTCTCCTGCCCCCTGTACTGTGTCCACTTACCCTCCCTCTGTACTGTTCCTTCCTGCTCCCCCCTGTACTGTATTCTCCTGCCCCCTGTACTGTGTCCACTTACCCTCCCTCTGTACTGTTCCCTCCTGCACCCCCCTGTACTGTACTATCCTGCCCTCTGTACTGTGTCCACTTACCTTCCCTCTGTATTGTTTCCTCCTGCTCCCCCCTGTTCTGTACCCTCCTGCCCCGTACTGTGTCCACTTACCCTCCCTCTGTACTGCTCCCTCCTGCCCCCCCCTGTACTGTGTCCACTTAACCTCCCTCTGTACTGTTCCCTCCTGCTCCCCCTGTACTGTACCCTCCTGCCCCATACTGTGTCCACTTACCCTCCCTCTGTACTGTTTCCTCCTGCTCCCCCCCTGTACTGTACTCTCCTGCCCCCTGTACTGTGCCCACTTAACCTCCCTTTGTACTGTGCCCTCCTGCCCCCTGTACTGTGTCCACTTACCCTCCCCCTGTACTGTGCCCACTTACCCTCCCTCTGTACTGTTCTCTCCTGCTCCCCCCTGTACTGTACTCTCCTGCCCCCTGTACTGTGTACACTTACCCTCCCCCTGTAATTTGCCCTCCTGTTCCCCCCTGTTCTGCACCCTCCTGCCCCCTGTACTGTGTCCACTTACCCTCCCTCTGTACTGTGCCCTCCTGCTCCCCCCTGTACTGTACTCTCCTGCCCCCTGTACTGTGTCCACTTACCCTCCCCTTGTACTGTGCCCTCCTGCTGCCCCCTGTACTGTGTCCACTTACCCTCCCCCTGTACTGTACTCTCCTGCCCCCTGTACTGTGTCCACTTACCCTCCCCCTTTACTGTGCCCTCCTGCTGCCCCCTGTACTGTGTCCACTTACCCTCCCCCTGTACTGTACTCTCCTGCCCCCTGTATGGTGTCCACTTACCCTCCCCCTGTACTGTACTCTCCTGCCCCCTGTACTGTGTCCACTTACCCTCCCATGTACTGTACCCTCCTGCCCCCTGTAGTGTGTCCACTTACCCTCCCCATGTACCCTCCTTATACAGTTAATTTTTATCGCTTGATTTATTTTTCCTATTATGGGCGTGAGTGGGGCCTCATGTCTAATTTTGCCTAAGGCCTCACAAAGCCTAGGGCCGCCTCTGCTGCATTTGATGGGGCAGAGGCTGCATTTGATGGGGCAGAGGCTGCATTTGATGTGACACAGGTCTGCATTTGATGTGACACAGGGCTGCATTTGATGTAACACAGGCTGCATGTAAGGAGGGACTCCGCTGGGGACACCTGAAGGCATCTGGAGGCAGGAACACGCTCAGGGCTTCCACTGATTCGGCATTATGGTGAGTTGAATGATTTCATTTTATATTACAATGTAATAATAGAAATAATGCGCCTCAATCATCCTGACACCATAACAACCATGGTGCCGGGATAATTGAAGTATCTTTATCTGCTGATTGTTTAAACTTTCTAGAATACACATATTTCTATTGTTGTGTAGGATCTGGGCCTGCTGTTCCTCCCTCTCTCTCTCCCTCTCCCTCCATCCCTTGTTCATCTCAGATGCTAACCACAGCACCTTAGAGCTACGCCCACTATTTCACTGAAAGCACGCTCATTTCCACCAAGTGGGAGGGGTCAAAAGGGAAGGGCGGGGTCTGGCGCCCCCCCATCCTAAAACTTCACCAGCCGCCACTGCGTATGATTATACACTGTTAGCAGGTCCCGGACAATTATTCATGGCCAGGACCTGATGATTGGCTGTGTCTGATCACAGCCCAGAGCCCTGTGTTAACAATTAATAGAGGGCACTATAGAGAGGGAATAATCTCTCTGTTTCTTAACCCTGAAAAACAAGGATAAGAAACAAAGAGGAGATCTTTAATAAAAATCAGCACACATTACAGATTGTTAGGCACACATTTAACACCTTGATTACCCAAGATATTAACCCCTTCCTAGCCAGTGTCATTAGTAAAGTGACAAAGTATAGTATTAGCACTGATCACTGTATAAGTGTCCCTGGTAATGTCAGTGGCAGTTAGTCAGTTTCCATTCAGTGTCAGTTAGTGTCAGATTTCTTGCAGCACTATTGTAGTCCTATTATAAGTCACTGATCACCACCATTAGTAGTATAAAAAAAATCCAGTATGTATACCTGAGTTTTTAGACACTATAGGGGTGATTTACGAAACGTTTGCACCATGAGTATTGGCACATCTGCGTGCTCAACGGCCGTTTTGGTATTTACAAAACATTAGCGCCGGTAGCGCAGCGCTATTTCCCATTTACTATAGTGTTCTCGGCGGACGGGAGGAGGCGCTCAGTGCGCCACTATGGACCTGGTGCACGGCATCTTAAAATCGAAATATAAAGAAGCAGGAAGTGCCAATATAATTAGGGTGATGTGGGGTGATGTGAGGAAGTGTAGTGACACCTGCCCAAGTAACAAACATGCCCAAAATAGTGTGAGAAAGTAACTTTTTCA
Source organism: Rana muscosa (assembly GCA_029206835.1). Lineage (NCBI taxonomy): Eukaryota > Metazoa > Chordata > Amphibia > Anura > Ranidae > Rana > Rana muscosa. The sequence continues at coordinate 621,857,795 of CM055122.1, read as the reverse complement.
GAACCAGCCCGCTGCGCCGGCAAGTAGGTTTAGAACTGCGGGAGGTTTTTTTGAGCTCAGCGCGGGAATTTTACTTGTTCTAATGCGCCAAGACACTGCGCCAGCAAAATCTTCATAAATGTCAAGTCACATAACTCAATTTGCATAAGTTGAACAGGCGCAGCTCTGAACTTGCCAGTGCGCCAGCAAAATTACATTTCTAAAGGGAAAAAAGGCATTTAAAAGCACCCGCGGCTATAATGAATTGTCGGCTCCCGGCAATATAGAGAAAAGTCATTGAAAGTCTTTGATAAAAATAAAAAAAAAGCGTGGGGTCCCCCCAAATTCCATTACCAGGCCCTTCAGGTCTGGAATGGATATTAAGGGGAACCCTGCCGCAAATTTAAAAAAAAATGCGTGCGGCTCCCCCAAATATCCATACCAGGCCCTTCAGATCTGGTATGGATTTTGAGGGGAACTCCATCCCAAATTTAAAAAAAAATGGCGTGGAGTGCCCCCAAAAATCCACACCAGACCCTTATCCGAGCACGCAACCTGGCAGGCCACAGGAAAAGAGGGGGGGGACGAAAGAGCGGGGGGGGGGGGACGAAAGAACGCCCCCCTCCCTCCTGAACCATACCAGGCCATATGCCCTCAACATGGGGAGGGTGTCCCCATGTTGATGGGGACAAGGGCCTCATCCCCACAACCCTTGCCGGTGGTTGTGGGGGTCTGCGGGCGGGGGGCTTATTAGAATCTGGAAGGGGACCCCCAGATTCCGCCCCTCCCCCTGTGTGAAATGGTAATGGGGTACAAATGTACCCCTACCATTTCACAAAGAAAGTGTCAAAAATGTAAAAAATGACAATAGCCGGTTTTTGACAATTCCTTTATTAATGTCTTCTTTTTTCTTCCATCTTCTTCTTCCATCTTCTTCTTTTCTCCATTCGGGTTTCTTCCTCCATCTTGTTCTCCATCTTCCTCTTCCTTTTCATCTTCATCTTCCTTCTTCCTTCGGTGTTCTCGTCCGCACCTTGCTCCGGCTTCTTGTTCCCCTTCGGCCACTCCGCTTGAATTGGAGGTTCCTGCTGTGTGACGCTTCAGTTCTTCAGTTCTCCTCTTGGTCCGCTCCCACCCGGTGACCCCCTCTGACGCACATGGATTTCACGGTGTCAGAGGGGGGGCCACCGGGTGCCGGCGGACCCAGAGGAGAACTGAAGAACTGAGGCGTCACACAGCGGGAACCTCCAATTCAAGCGGAGCGGCCGAAGAAAGAAGAAGGGAACAAGAAGCCGGAGCAAGATGCGGACGAGAACACTGAAGGAAGAAGGAAGATGAAGATGAAGGGGAAGATGAAGAACAAGATGGAGGAAGAAACCCAAATGGAGAAAATAAGAAGATGGAAGAAGAAGATGGAAGAAGAAGATGGAAGAAAAGAGAAGACATTAATAAAGGAATTGTCAAAAACCGGCTATTGTCATTTTTTACATTTTTTACACTTTCTTTGTGAAATGGTAGGGGTACATTTGTACCCCATTACCATTTCACACAGGGGGGGTGGGATCTGGGGGTCCCCTTTGTTAAAGGGGTCTTCCAGATTCCGATAAGCCCCCCGCCCGCAGACCCCCACAACCATCGGGCAAGGGTTGTGGGGATGAGGCCCTTGTCCCCATCAACATAGGGACATCCTCCCCATGTTGAGGGCATGTGGCCTGGTACGGTTCAGGAGGGAGGTGGGGACGAGAGAGCGGCCTGCCAGGTTGCGTGCTCGGATAAGGGTCTGGTGTGGATTTTTAGGGGGACCCCCACGCTATTTTTATTTTAAGTTTGGCGTGGGGGTCCCCTTAAAATCCATACCAGACCTGAAGGGCCTGGTACGGATTTTGTGGGGAACCCCCACGTCATTTTTTTTAAATTTGGCGTGGAGTTCCCCTTAATATCCATACCAGACCTGAAGGGCCTGGTAATGGAATTTGGGGGACCCCCACGCATTTTTTTTTTCAAAGACTTTCAATGACTTTTATCTGTTTTGACGGGAACCAGCAATTCATTACAGCCGCAAGTACTTTTAAATGACTATTATTTTACTTTAGAAATGTCATTTTGCTCTCGAACTGTTATAAACATGGAAAACATGCGCTACTTTACAGGCATACTATAGACACCCCCAGGTATGATATTTAGGGCCTGTTCACATCGGATGCAGTGCAGAGCGTTTTTTTGATGCATGAAAAACACAAAGAAAGTTGATCACATTAATGCCAATGGCATAGTTCACACCACTGCAGTCCGTTCCAGTGCGTTTCAGAAAGGAAAAAAAATGGTCATGCTGCATTTTTTAGGTACAGAACTGTACTGGACCGCAGTAAAACACATCAAAAACGCAAAGGAGCGTACCAAAAATACACTGGAATGCACCGGAACGCACCTAAATGCACCAAAGACGCACTGCAACACACTTGTCCTAAGTGAAAAGAGGGGGGAAAAACACTGGACTGCATCAAAAACGCATCAAAAATGCACTGGAACGTGTCAAAAACGCGCATGCAGAAAAGCACCTGGAACGCATACAGACTGCGTTTCTATGGTGTGAACTAGGGCCAGTTCACACCATAGAAATGCAATCCGGATGCGTTCCAGGTGCTTTTTTGCATGCACGTTTTTGATGCGTTCCAGTGCATTTTTGGTACGTTTTTGATGCAGTCCAGTGCTTTTTTTTTCACCCCTCTTTTTTATTAACCATAGATAAGGACAAGTGTGTTCCAGTGCGTTTTTGGTGCATTTAGGTGTGTTCCTGTACGTTCCAGTGCATTTTTGATGCGTTTTGCTGTGGTCCAGTACAGTCCAGTGCAGGTAATATGCAGCATGTTCTACTTTTTTGGTGGAACTGGTAACGCACTGGAACAAACACTGCCATTTAGAACCATATAACCAACTTTCCATGCATTTTTGATGCATAAAAAATGCAATGGACTGCATGTGGTGTGAAATGGCTCTTAAGCAATTTGGCATATTTAAAGGCACTTCTCCTTGTTTTGTTTTTGGTGTTGTCCAAATTGGTGACATTGATATATGTCCCTTAGGGTGAGACCTGGGCCCCCATTTTAAGGCCAATAACTAGAAGATAAGCCAGCCAAGTGGGGACTAGCAAAATTAACAAGTCAGTTCCCATAGACTGCAATGGTATTTGTTTTTGGGGGGGGCCGTGTTTGTCCCATCTTTAATTTTGTAGCATGCTGGATGATGTGCTTAATTTTGGACAGGGGGGGGGGGTATTTTCTGCTAGCTGCATTTGTGTTGTTCTGAGCATGCCCAGGCAGTTAGATTTTTTTTTTGGTGCTTTTTGTGTGTGAACAGCACCTGGATATTTCTGGGCATGCTCAGAGAGTGTTTTTATGGGTTAGTAATTGAAGGACATCCTTAACAGGTGTACCCACTTTGAAGTTCAGTCTCTACATTGGGTGAACTTGCATTTTGGGTGTTTAATGGACTGTGCATGTGTTTTCAATTGCCTCATTAGCTCACAAACCTATGTTATATAAAGCTCGCAGATAGCTACCTCTCCCTTGCCCTGAAAATAAGCAAGTGTGTGTGTGCGTGTGTGTCCAGCAAAAGGTACATTTTGGTGTCCTTATCGAGTTTGTAACACATGTATTTTATTTGTTATGTCTTTGCAAAGCAGGTGTTTGTTGTAATTTTGTTAATTGTATTTTTTTGTGTGGGGGAAATGTTCCCCTGAAATAATTTTGATGTTGTTAATGTGTGTTGTTTGTTCACTTTGATTTAATTGTCTGTGCTGCATTATTTTGCAAAAACGTTCTCAAGATTTTGTGAGTCTGTGACTGTTTCAAATTGACCGTTTTTTATTTTGGCTTCCCTTTGTTTTGTTGACCAATAAAATTTGATGCAAAGTTTTGATGTTTGTTTTGTGTTTTCTTTGCAACAAATGTGACAGCTGATTGGCATGTCAAAACAAAACAGGTGTGATTTTTCTACCCTGGTGCCTTCATGCTAGCATATGCATGTATTGTGTGCTGCCATGGCTAATCACCAGGAAATGAAAAATTACAGAGCGGTAAGTATTAATTTTTCCTTTTTACTGCAGTGGTTCTCAGCCTCAGTCCTCAAGTACCCCCAACAGGACATGTTTTGTGAATTTATCTTATCGAGAATTGCTGTCCAAAATACAAAACCATTGACTGTGATTTAAAGCACATGTGCAAGATGAAGGAAAACCTGCAAACATGGCCTGTTGTTGATACTTGAGAAGCACTGATTTAGAGCATTGCACTTAAAAATAGCTCAAGGCAATACGATTCTAATTTGTGTGCATTTTGAGGGAAACAAAGTAAGTGTTAGAACCCCTTCTTTTTTTTTTTTTAGGTTGGGCTTTGTGTCCCCTTTTAATTAAATTGGCTTCACTTTCTGTCACACAGCTAAACAGGAAGTGAAGGTAAAACCCTACCAATGTCTTTTCTTGGGGACACACAGATCAATCTAACTAGTTTCCCCATTAAGCAAATCGCACTCTAGCACTTTGTTGTGTACACCCCAAATCATTGGGTAGTTTGGGGTTTAGTAAAGACAAATCCACTCTGCAGTAAAAGTGTAGCTGCTGAAAATCTGAGGGGAAGCACTGGTGATTGTAACATTCAATCATGTAAAAGCAAAGATGGTGTTTTTTTGTTTGCTTGCATGTCCCCCTCGGATATCCAGCAAGTGCACTTGTAGTGCAAAGTAGATTTGCCTTTAGTAAATAAACCCCAAAGTACCTAATAATTTGGGGTGTACCCAGCAAAATGCTGGAGTGCAATGTACATAATGGGGAAAGTATTTAGATTGACCTGTGTGTCCCCAAGGAAAGACATTGGTAGGGATTTCCCCTCACTTCCTGTGTGGCTATGTGACAGGAAGTGAATTATTTTTAGGGATAAAGTGGCCAAATTTAGAATTTGTCTTCACCCTATCAGGGGTGCAGACATCCCCAAAAACAGTCTAGACTTGTAATCCCTCTGCACTCTATCCCCAAGCAAAAATAAGAAAGGATTTCATTTAGTTTAACTTTGCAAAGACACATTCCTAAGTTGAATTGTGATGCATGTCAATGGCCCATGTAGACCCTCTTTAATCACTTGAGATCAGCACTATAACTGATCGACGGCCACAGCACGGTCCTCAATTGCCGGGAGTCCGTCAATAGACGTCCTCCCCTTTGCGCGCACGCTGTGGTCACCGAGTCACTGAGACTCGGGTGATAACAGATCCGAGTAAGGGGCCGATCCCTGCCTTTTACCATGTGATCAGCTGTCAGCCAAAGACAGCTGATGATCACGTGATGTAAACAAAATCTGGGTAATGGTTTTTGTTTTCTCCTTGTGCTGACAGCGTGAGCATAAAAAAAGGCAATCACCAGCTTATGTGCAAGGGACATCGGGCCCCGAAGAGGAAGAGGCAATTCTGCGTCATCTGTGACAATCAGTAGCCCCTGCCAGTGCCACCTATCAATGCCCACCACTGGTGCCAATCAGTGCCACCTAGCAGTGCTGCCTATCAGTGCCCATCACTGCCAACTATCATTGCCACCTAGCAATGCCACCTCTCAGTGCCCACCCTTGCCACCTTATCGGTGCCCATCAGTGCAGTCTCATCAGTGTACATCAATGAAGGAGAAAAATTACCTTTTTTCAAAATTTTCGAAATATTAACCACTTTCCTACCGCCCACCGTCAAATGACGTCCTTGGCTTTGTGCGGTGACATCTGAATGATGCCTGCAGTTGCAGGCATCATTCAGATATCGTTCTTTTCAGCCGGCGATTCTGTGCATGATAAAAATGATCATAGCGGCAGTTCTGCCGCTTGATCGTTCTTAGAGGCGGCGGGAGGGGACGTTCCCCCCCTCCCGCCGCCATCCGGTGCTTCTCTCGGCTCTCCCGTGCCATCTGGGGCTCAGAGAACGAATTGGCCGGCGCCGGATGGGAAGCATAGAGATGACTGGTGACCAGATGGTCACCAGTCATCTCTATGACCGTCGAAGGCGCGGGCGCGACGTTATGACATCACGCCGGGTTACCGTATGTAAACAAAGCCGTGTCAGCATGAGATCGGTGAATGTTTTTGACCGATCTCATGCTTTCCAGCCTGGAGGAGAGATGTGGGGTCTTATTGAACCTGCATCTCTCCATAAAGAGGACCTGTCACAATAGAATCCTATTACAAGGGATGTTTACATTCCTTGTAATAGGAATAAAAGTGATCAAAAAAACAAAAACGTTAAAAAAAGAGTAAGAAATACAAAAAAGTAAAAAAAATAAAAATGCCCATGTCCCCGGTAGCTCGCGCTCAGAAGCGAACACACACGTAAGTCCCACCCACATATGTAAACGCCGTTCAAACCACACATGTGAGGTATTGCTGCGTGCGTTAGTAATGTGAAAATGGTAACATGTAAAAAAAATTCAAGCATCGCCTAGGGAGATTTTTAAGTACTGAAGTTTGGTGTCATTCCATGAGTGCGCGCAATTTTAAAAGCCTGACATGTTAGGTATCTATTTACTCAGCATGACAACATCTTTCACATTATCCCCAAAAATTGGACTAACTTTACTGTTTTGTATTTTTTTTTAATTCCTGAAACCATTTTTTGTCCAAAAAAAAGGCGTTTGCAAATTTATTGCGCAAATACCGAGCGAGATAAAAATTTGCAATGACCGCCATTTTATTCCCTAGGGTGTCTGCTAAAAAAACATATATAATGTTTGGGGTTTTGAAGTAATTTTATAGCCATAAATTTATGATTTTTACATGAAGGAGAGAAGTGCCAGAATAGGCCCAGTGCTGAAGTGGTTAAAATATCCAAATTTTTTATTTTTAAGTCGGTCTTTTGTATTTATTGAAAAAAAAAACGCAGAGGTGATCAATTAGCACCAAAAAAAAGCTCTATTTGTGTGCCAAAAAATAATACATTTTCATTGAGTTACAGTGTTGTATGAGCGCACAATTGTCATTCAAAGTGCATCAGCGCTGAAATTTGAAAATTGGTCTGGGCAGGAAGGGGGTTTAAGTGGCCAGTGCGCAAGTGGTTAATATAAGGCTACATGCACACGGACATTTTTCCAGCCGCTTGTTTGAGCGTTTTTTGCAGCTTAAAAACGTCTCTCCATGTTAGCCTATGGCCTCATGGCCACCATGGCGTTTTTGAGCTGTAAATGGTTTTTAGGCCCCATGTACACGGGACGCTGGTGCAAAGTCTTTAGAACTAAGGTTGAAAGCGGAGTTTAGAAAGGCACGCTTTGTGGCGTTTGCATGCCGCGTTTTACCACATTTACGTCTATATGCGTTTAGTTAGGAAACATCATAAGGAGCTGCCCTAAGCTCCAAAAACAGTATTAATAATGATTTCAGCTATTTTGTGAGACCAGAGTGAGTATCAGCATCTGAGAGAGCAGCAGTGTAGTTGTATTTAGCGTGTCACTTGCCACATCACTTGCCACAAGTTGTGGATTGTCCACTTGCCACGTCAGCTGCCCCAAGTTGTGGATTGTCCATTTGCCACGTCACCTGCCCCAAGTTGTGGATTGTCCACAATGCAATGGAAGCATTTCATTTATATATATATATATATTGTGACAGCAGGAAGGTAAAGTCACCTGGTTGCATCCAGGGGGGTAGATATATTTCGCCCAGATTCAGGCTTTACGCCGATTTATACAGCTAGGTGGAGAGTTGTATAAGCCCAGCTGAGACTAGTGGGCTCATTGATGACTCATACCTCTAGGGAGAGGGCTGGGCGTCGTGCAGACAGGGAGTTGATGAGGCCAGCTGAAGCTTGTCAGCTCATTTAGGCCTCTATAAAAAACTCCCAGCTTCATTAGATGTTAGCTCATGCCTGGAAGCAGACCTGTGTGGACTGTCTAGGGAGAGTGAACCCCTGTGCGGTGAGAGAAAGCCTGTGTGGCTATATTTTGCTTGGACATTTAAAACCAGGGACTAGGACAGCACTAGGCTGATCCCAGTCGTTAGTTAGGAAACCTGTAAGTTTAGTCAGAGGTCAAGTTGACCAGGATTTATTTTGTGTTTGTTTTTTTTGCCTTGCTGTGTTTTTGTCACTGTAAATAGAAAATAAACCGCACCTTTTTTTTGATTTTGAAAACCACAACCTCCGTCTGCTGGGCCTGTTTTTGGGTGGGGAGCCCATCCCGGGGGTCACACATACCCGCTGCCGAGCTAGCCCCCTCACAGTTGGTGGAGAATGCAGGCAGTTTTTTTTTAAGCCAGCATGGAGGAGATACTGAAACAGCTGGCTCTAGCAAATGCCAATCAACAGCAGACAAATGCAGGTTTGCAAAGGAGCCTTGCAGCCCAGCAGCAAGCTCATCAACAGAGCCTTGCAACTTTACAACAGAGTCTGGAGGCTCAGCAACAAGCCCAACAGCAATCTGAGGCCCGCTTCATAGACCTGTTGCAGAAGCAAGAGCAGAGACTACAACAACAGATGGAAGCAGTAATGCAGCAACGTCCGCAGACCGGTGAGGAAAGCCGTCCCACTAATACCGCGTCCTTTGGGGTGAGTCGTTTATTGACAAAAATGACTGGAGAGGATGATCCAGAGGTATTTTTGACCACATTTGAAAGGACCGCTGAAAGAGAAAAGTGGCCTGAGGAGCAGTGGGCTGGACTGGTGGCTCCTCTGTTAACGGGTGAATCGCAGAAAGCTTACTATGACCTAGAGCCTGACCAAGCAAAAGACTATGTGATGCTAAAAGCTGAAATATTGGCAAGGCTGGGTGTCACCCTGGCTGTCCGGGCTCAGCGTGTGCATAACTGGACTTTCCAGCTTGGAAAACCCCCCAGGTCTCAAATGTATGATCTCATTCACCTGAGCAGGAAGTGGCTACAGCCAGAGACTTTGTCCGCACCGGAGATTGTGGAACGTGTTGTAATGGATCGGTTTTTGAGAGCTCTTCCTACTGCCATCCAAAAGTGGGTAAGCCATGGAGACCCAGAGACGGCCGATGGTCTTGTGGATCGTGTGGAGAAATACTTGGCTACAGAGAACCTGACGGCCTCTTCCAGAGACACTCTGACTTTCCACCCTAAGACCAGACCATCCCCAGGGGCGGATAAGATGATTCCAAGGGGTAAGGGTGGAGAGAGTGAGAGGGTGGGAGCTCTACCCCAAGTTTGGCGAGAACAGCCTGGGAAATCAGCGGCTCAAGAGGCGGCAAGAAGGATCATTTGCTACCGCTGCCGGCAAGCGGGACATATTGCAGCAAATTGCCCGGTTTTGGAGGAACCCATGCAGTGTGACTTTCTGACGGGCAGACGTCAGTCGCTGTGTGCGACAGTCGCATGCACTGCCATTCGGGGAACTGAGAAACATTTATGCAAAATGTGTATTAATGGTAGAAATGTTGTGGTATTGCTGGATTCAGGTAGCCTTGTGACCCTGATAAAGGCTGAGTTAGTTAAAACAGAGGTCTCTGGGAATAGCAAGGTAGCCGTTATTTGTGTGCATGGGGACACCCGAGAGTATCCAGTGACTACAGTGTGTTTCGAGACCCCCAAAGGTACCCTTTCTCATCCAGTGGGCTTAGTGTCTCAGTTACCGCATGACGCCATTGTGGGAAGGGATTTTCCGAAGTTCTGGGAACTGTGGGATGATCATGAGCCCCCCACTGGTGCCCCTATGTACCAGGAATATGATAGCCAGAACTCCTCTGAGAGTGGTGAGGACTCTCCCGAATTTCCCTTGTCAGTATTGGCAGGGGAGACTCAAGAAACTGGAGAGGAGCCCACCTCCTCAGACGAAAACCTACCGTCTGTGGAGTTTTCTGATCTTGAGGTTCACAGGGAAAACTTTGCCACAGAACAGTTGAAAGACCCCGCCCTAATAAAGGCACGGGAAAACGTAGTGAAAATAGATGGCGAGTTAGTGAACCCAGATAATACCTGCACTTACCCATACTTCAGCGTAGAGAAGGACCTACTGTATCGGGTGGCAAAAAGGGCAGAAGAAACCGTTGAGCAGCTGGTGGTGCCCAAACCTTACAGGAAGTTGGTGTTGGAGTTGGCCCATGGGCACATTCTTGGAGGTCATCTGGGGACAGAGAAAACCCGAGAGAGGGTATTACAGAGATTCTATTGGCCTGGGGTGATGAAGGACATAGAAAATTATTGTTCCTCCTGCCCTGTGTGTCAGAGGTCGGCCCCGATGCCACACTTCCGTAGCCCGCTGGTCCCTCTACCCATCATTGAGGTCCCGTTTGAGAGAATCGCAATGGATTTGGTAGGTCCTATAATCAAGTCCGCTAGGGGGCACCAGTACATATTGGTTATAATGGACTATGCCACCCGTTATCCAGAAGCGATCCCTCTCAGAAATACCTCGGCCAAAACCATAGCCAAAGAGCTATCTCTTGTTTTTAGCCGGGTGGGTATTTGTAAAGAACTGCTTACAGACCAAGGTACACCCTTTATGTCCCGGGTTATGAAGGAGCTGTGTAAATTGTTCAAAGTGACGCAATTACGTACATCTGTGTATCACCCCCAAACCGATGGGCTGGTTGAAAGATTCAACAAAACCCTAAAACAAATGTTGAAGAAAGTGGTGGATAGGGATGGAAAGGATTGGGACTGTCTACTTCCTTATTTGATGTTTGCTATTAGGGAGGTGCCCCAATCCTCTACGGGATTCTCCCCCTTTGAGTTACTGTATGGGAGACACCCAAGAGGGCTGTTGGATATTGCCAAGGAAACTTGGGAAAGTGAGAGTTCTCCCCACAGGAGTGTGATTGAGCATGTCGCCCTGATGCAAGATCGAATTGCACAGGTAATGCCCATCGTGAAGGAACATTTGGCCCAAGCGCAGTTGGCACAGCAGAGAGTGTACAACCGTGGAGCCAAGACCCGTACCTTTTCCCCGGGGGATAGGATATTGGTACTTGTCCCTACGGTTGAAAGTAAATTCCTTGCCAAATGGCAAGGCCCCTACGAGATAATGGAAAAAGTGAGCGAAGTGAATTACAAGGTCAGACAACCAGGAAGGCGAAAGCCCGAACAGATCTATCACGTTAATCTGTTGAAAGCCTGGAGGGATAGAGAGTCCCTAGTCGCAGACACTTGGTCACCAGCTCAAACTGGTTGCGTGATTCCTGAGGTTGGAATCGCAGCCACCTTGTCACAACCCCAACAACAGGAGGTTAAGGAGTTTGTGCTTCGCAACAAGGAGGTATTCTCTGAGCTGCCGGGACAAACATCTGGGGTAGAGCATGACATTATTACCCCGCCCGGTGAAAGGGTGAAGTTAAAACCCTATCGGATCCCAGAGGCCCGACGGGAGGCAATACGGGAGGAAGTACAGAAAATGCTGAACTTAGGGGTGATAGAGGAGTCCCAAAGTGATTGGTCTAGTCCCATTGTGTTGGTGCCTAAACCGGATGGGAGCTGGCGATTTTGTAACGATTTTCGTCAGTTGAACAAAGTTACAAAATTTGACACCTACCCCATGCCACGTATAGATGAGTTGATCGACCGGCTGGGAACAGCCCGATACATGACGACTCTTGACCTCACAAAAGGGTATTGGCAAATCCCCCTGGCCAAGTCAGCCAAAGAGAAAACCGCATTTGTAACCCCAGACGGGGCGTTCCAATATAAAAGAATGCCGTTCGGGTTACAGAATGCGCCGGCCACATTCCAGCGGAAAATGGACCAGATGCTGAGGCCCCATCGGAAGTATGCTGCGGCTTACCTGGATGACGTAATTGTCCATAGCACAGATTGGGCCTCACATCTGCCAAAAGTGCAAGCAGTCCTGGACTCTGTTCGGGAAGCAGGGTTTACGGCTAACCCCAAGAAGTGTACCATTGGGCAGGAGGAGGCCAAATATCTTGGGTACACCATTGGGAGGGGAGTAATAAAACCCCAACTCAACAAAGTCGAGGCCATCCAGAGTTGGCCACGTCCCAACAGCAAGAAGCAGGTACGAGCCTTTCTGGGAATCGCTGGGTATTATCGGCGATTCATTCCCCACTTTGCTTCTAAGGCTGTGCCCCTAACCAACCTGACGAAGGGGAAAGGGTCGGTCATGATTAAATGGACCCCCGAGGCTGAGGCAGCATTCCAATTCTTGAAACAAGCCTTATGTAGCCAGCCAGTGTTGTACTCACCCGACTTCTCTAAAGACTTTGTCGTACAAAGTGATGCGTCAGATGTGGGGTTAGGAGCAGTATTGTCCCAGGTCTGGAACGGGGAAGAGCACCCAGTCATTTACCTCAGCAGGAAGTTGAAGTCCCATGAGGTAAATTACGCCACCGTTGAAAAGGAGTGTTTAGCGGTGAAGTGGGCTCTAGATTCCCTTCGGTACTACCTGCTAGGTAGGCACTTTGACATGGTTACGGATCACGCTCCGTTAAAGTGGATGGCTCAAAACAAGGAAACAAATAGAAGAGTGAATAGGTGGTTCCTGGCCCTCCAGGAATTCAACTTCACAGTAAAGCATCGCCCTGGCGTTCAAATGGGGAATGTGGATGCTTTGTCTCGAGTACATGAATGCCTGATTGCTGGTGTTCCAACCCCGAGGTTAAAACAAGAGGGGGGGGTATGTGACAGCAGGAAGGTAAAGTCACCTGGTTGCATCCAGGGGGGTAGATATATTTCGCCCAGATTCAGGCTTTACGCCGATTTATACAGCTAGGTGGAGAGTTGTATAAGCCCAGCTGAGACTAGTGGGCTCATTGATGACTCATACCTCTAGGGAGAGGGCTGGGCGTCGTGCAGACAGGGAGTTGATGAGGCCAGCTGAAGCTTGTCAGCTCATTTAGGCCTCTATAAAAAACTCCCAGCTTCATTAGATGTTAGCTCATGCCTGGAAGCAGACCTGTGTGGACTGTCTAGGGAGAGTGAACCCCTGTGCGGTGAGAGAAAGCCTGTGTGGCTATATTTTGCTTGGACATTTAAAACCAGGGACTAGGACAGCACTAGGCTGATCCCAGTCGTTAGTTAGGAAACCTGTAAGTTTAGTCAGAGGTCAAGTTGACCAGGATTTATTTTGTGTTTGTTTTTTTTGCCTTGCTGTGTTTTTGTCACTGTAAATAGAAAATAAACCGCACCTTTTTTTTGATTTTGAAAACCACAACCTCCGTCTGCTGGGCCTGTTTTTGGGTGGGGAGCCCATCCCGGGGGTCACACATACCCGCTGCCGAGCTAGCCCCCTCACAATATATATATATATATATATATATATATATTTAATGGTTTTTCTTCATTTGACATAATTTTTGAGCTTATCAATGTAAAAAAATAGGTCACCTTTAAAATGCTTCTAAACTAAAATGCGGCTAAACGCCGGTACCCGCGTCTGAAACGTGGAAATCTTTGGCGTCTGAAGGCATTTTTTGGCTTTGTGAAAAACGAGGTTAAACGCAACTGCAGATTTTTTTTTCCAGGCCAAAAACAGTGTTTTGGATGTAATAGAATTCAATGGACCCGCATCCAAAACGCAAGTACCGCGATTTTGCGGCAATTTTTTTTTAACCTGTTTATAGCTGGTTGTTAAAGGAAATGTAAAAAAAATAAACATTGCCGGCTCTAAAAAAAAAAAAAACTTGAAAAAAACAGCGTAGGGTCCCCCCCCAGGTCCATACCAGGCCCTTGGGTCTAGTATGGATTCAAAGGGGACCCCCCCACCAAAATGAAAAAAAAATAGCGTGGGGGTCCCCCCAAAATCCATACCAGGCCCTTCAGCGGCCCCCCTCCCTCCTGAACCGTACCAGGCCACATGCCCTCAACATGGGGAGGATGTCCCCATGTTGATGGGGACAAGGGCCTCTTCCCGACAACCCTGGCTGTTGGTTGTCGGGGGCTGCGGGCGGGGGGCTTTTTGGAATCCGGGAGCCCCCTTTAATAAGGGGAGACCCCAGATACCACCCCCCACCCTATGTGAATGAGTATGGGGTACATCGTATCCCTACCCATTCACCTGGTGGAAAAAAAGTCAATAAAAAACACAACACAGGTTTTTAAAGTAATTTATTAGGCAGCTCCGGGGGTCTTCTTCCGACTTCGGGGGTCTTTCTGCCGGGCGCCCCACTATCTTCTTCCAGCTCTTTTGCTAGCGGGGTCCCGGTCTTCCTCGTCGTCTTCTTCCGACTTTGGGGGTCTTTCTGACGATGAAGACCGGGACCCCACTAGCAAAAGAGCTGGAAGAAGATAGCGGGACGCCCGGCAGAAGGCAGAAAGAACCGGAGAACAGAACAGAGCAAGAGACCCCCGAAGTCGGAAGAAGACGACGAGGAAAACCGGGACCCCGCTAGTAAAAGAGCTGGAAGAAGATAGCGGGGCGCCCAGGAGAAAGACCCCCGAAGTCGGAAGAAGACCCCCGGAGCTGCCTAATAAATTACTTTTAAAACTTGTGTTGTGTTTTTTATTGACTTTTTTGCCACCAGGTGAATGGGTAGGGGTACGATGTATCCCATACTCATTCACATAGGGTGAGGGGGCCGGCATCTGGGAGCCCCCTTATTAAAGGGGGGTCCCGGATTCCGAAAAGCCCGCCGCCCGCAGACCCCGACAACCAACGGCCAGGGTTGTCGGGAAGAGTCCCTTGTCCCCATCAACATGGGGGCAGGGTGCTTTGGGGTGGGGGGCCACAGGTCGTCCCCCTGCCCCAAAGCACCAAACCCCCTATGTTGAGGGCATGCGGCCTGGTACGGTTCAGGAGGGAGGGGGGCCGCTCTTGTCCCCCCTCTTTTCCTGCGGCCTGCCAGGTTGCGTGCTCGGATAAGGGTCTGGTTTGGATTTTGGGGGGACCCCCACGCCGTTTTTTCGGCTTAGGGGGTTCCCCTTAAAATCCATACCAGACCTAAGGGCCTGGTATGCTCCTGGAGGGGAACCCATGCTGTTTTTTTAATTAAAATTTGGCGTGGAGTTCCCCTTCATGATTCATACCAAACACGGGACAGCGAGCAACAGGCTGCCGAGAACCAGCGCGATGCCATCGTGCTGGAGACATTCTCGGCCAGGTAGTCGCCTCTAGGACACGACATGAGCGGCTGCTTCACGCTCCGCTCAGGTCGTGTTCAAGTTGCCACACAAAGTCACGCTGTCCCTGTGTCAGCCGGCACACGAGTCGCCCCGCGAGTCGGATTGGTTTCATCCGACTTCCCGGGCGACCTCTATTCAAATCAATGGGCTCCCATAGGGAACCATTCATTTTCAATAGAGCGCCGCTGACATTTTTATTTACTATAACAGTGCGCCGCTGGTTCCTGCGCCCAGTGAATGATTTATCCGGCACAGCAATTAAGGTATGAACCAGCGCAGCGCACTGTTATTAGTAAATCACCCCCTATAACTTTCATGCAAACCAATCAATATACACTGATTGGGTTTTTTCTATTTTTCTATTTTGTTTTGTTAAAATATAAAAAATGAATGGCTTCTTCCATCCACACAAGTGAGGTGAATGCGGAATCCTCCCCGTTGTGCCATTGTATTCTGACAGGGGGCATCCTCTGCTGCCACAATACACTGATCAACAGTAGACATGTTCCGAATTGGAATTGGAATTCGTAAAAAAAATCGTAAATTCGGATATATCTGAATTTACGAATTACAATGGTACCAAATTTAAACAAATCTGAAATAACGAAAGTAACATTTGGACAAAATTTGAATTCAAATTGATTCACGTTTTTAAATTTGAAAAGTTTTCAAATTCAAATAGTTTTCCAATTTCCAAAGAGAATAAAATAGAATAGAAACTAAAGGAATAGACTAGAAAAGATATAATAAAATAGAAAAGAATATAACAGAAAATAAAAGAATAGAATAGAGTAAAACAGAACAAAATAGAATTGAAAATAAAAGAACAGAATAGAATAAATAGAATAGAAATGAATAGAATAGAATAGAATAGAATAAACAAAAATAATAGAATAAAATAGAATGAATATAACCATCTTCTGGAATTCAAAATTAAAATAGAATACATTTGAATTTGAATATATAAAAAAAGAATAGAATAGAAAATAATAGAATAGAACAAATTATAGAATAGAATAGAATAGACTATAATAGAATAGAAAATAATATAATTTAAAAAAACAATAGAATAGGAAGAATATAACCATTTCCAAAAATTAGAATTGAATCAATTTCAATTTGAATAGAAAATTGAAAAGAATAGATTAGAATAGAATAGAAAATAACCAAATAGTATAGAAAAAACAACAGAATACAATAAAAGAAAAGGATTATAATTGTCTTCTGAAATTCTAATTTTGAATAGAATAAATTTGAATAGGAAAGAATAGAATAGAATAGAATAGAAAATAAAATAATAGAGTAGGATAGAATAGAATAAACAAATAGAAAACAAATAGAATAGAAAAAAAACAATAGAATAGAAAGAATATAACCATTTTCCCAAAAATCAAATAGAATCAATTTGAATTTGAATAGAATAGAATAGAAAATAATAGATTTTTGAATTCTATTATTTTATATTCTATTCTTTTATATTAGAATTCCAGAAGATGGTTACCGTATATACTCAAGTATAAGCCAAGTTTTTTGCACATCTTTTTGTGCTGAAAATGCCCCCCTCGGCTTATACTTGAGACACCTTTTTGCGTCTGATCTCCCGGACTTTGGGGACCCGGTACCAAACTTGGCACACATGTAGCCTCACTCTTTCTCTACAAGTGTGCAAAGTTTGTTGTCCATGGGACCTACGGCCGGGGAGCACCGATTTTTCAAAACTGGGCACCCCTTCCATAGACTCCCATGTTAAACGTCAGTCTAGTCATGGACACAGTGAGGCATGGGCACAGTGAGGCATGGGCACAGTGATGCATGGACACAGTGAGTCAAAGTGAGGCACAGTGAGGCATGCAGATGGACACCCTAGGCTTATACTTGAGTCAATACGTTTTCCCAGTTTTTTGTGGTAAAATTAGATGCCTCGGCTTATATTCGGGTTGGCTTATACTCGAGTATATACAGTATATTCATTCTGTTTTATTCTATTCTTTTTTATTCCATTTGTTTCTATTAAATTCTATTCTATTCTATTCTATTCTGTTGTTTTATTTTCTATTTTGTTTTGTTCTATTTTACTCTATTATAGTCTTTTATTTTCTCTGATATTATTTTCTATTCTATTCTATTTTTTTCTATTCTATCCCTTTATTTTCTATTCTATTTTAGTCTCTTTGGAAATTGAAAAAATATTCTAATTAGAAAACTATTTGAAATTGATTTGAAAACTTTTCAAATCCATTCAAATTTGAATTTGGAAAATTTTAATTGATTGGAATACAAATAAACAAAACAAATTCCAAAAATTTATTAAACGGATTAAACAAATTTAACTAAAAACATTTATGTAAATAACGCATTGAAACGAAATGAAACAAAACAATTTTTTTCATTCTACACATGTCTAATCAACATTACTGTTCAACAGAAGTAAATCATTAGATCAACTTTGTTTGAGCGGGAATAGCCATAGATTGATCAAAAAAGAAACAGAATAAAACAAGCACCATTTTTGCAATAAATATTAAAAATTACAGATCTGTCATTAAAATTACAGCATACTACTGAGGAATGCCTCTTAAAGTGTTTATTATTAGCAAAGTGTATATCTCAGACACAGTGAGGGTCATTTACCAAAGCTGGAGAGTGCAAACTCTGGTACAGCTCTGCATAGAAACCAATCAGCTTACAGGTTTTATAGTCAAAGCTTACCTGAACAAGCTGAAATTAGGAGCTGATTGGCTATTATTCACAGTTGCACCAGATTCCCCCCCCCCCCCCATTGTCCATATTTAAATGCACACTGTTGATCCTATGTCTCCCCAATGGCACTCATGATGGATAGAACAATTACAAAATGGTATCTCAGAAAGAATTGCAAAAGAAAAAATTTCTGGCATGCATCCACCCTTAGGGCTCATTTACACCGGATGAAGTCAGGTGCATTTTTAAATGCAGAATAAACACAGTACGCACTCACATTCAGGAAATATGAATGTATTCCAACGAGCCTAGTTTACACCATTGCAGTGTTTTCATGTGCATTAAAAAAGTACAGAATTCTGCAGTTTTCTGCACTGGAATGCACCACAAATGCATGCAAATGTAAAAAAAAAAAAATACACCACAGGTGTGAATGAACACACACAAATGTACAAAAGCACATGGACACTTGTAAATGCAACCTAGTAAAAAAATAAAATACATTGAAATAAATGAAAAAAATTATTCCACAAAACGCAAATGCACTGAGAATGCACACAAATCTGCATGCAGAAATGCACAGCGAATCCAAAGATTGTGGTGTAAATGAACCCTTAATTAATATTCCTAATTGCAATTTGTCTCACCATCCCAGATATTTCAATCTTGTTTGCACAGGAACAATTGCCAACAATTTAAATGAGACTTTGAAATGCATGTTTGGAGCAATATGTCTCTTGCAAGGGAATTTTCCCCCGAGCTTGGTGAATGAGAGAAACTCTGTTGATTTCCATCAACCAATCATATGCAAGCAAAAAAATATTTTTTCTATTTTCCCTTGCACGTGACTGGATATTCTTTGCAAAGTGGGACTTCACCACATCCACTAAGCTAAGGTGAAACTTTCCTTACAAAGTAAGCAAGTCTTTTTCCCTTAGTAAATCAACCCCAAAGTCTCTAACATTGCATAATCAATATACAAGCCCAACTATCTGTGTATATGCCATTCAGGGCTACTTATCTGCTACCATGCCTTGTCACATTGGGGGAGATTTACTAAAACTGGAGCATTCAGAATCAGGTGCAGCTGTGCATTGTAGCCAATCGGCTTGTTCAATTAAGCTTTAACAATAAAACCTGGGAGCTGATTGGTTTCCATTCCGGCCTGCACCATAATTTGCACTCTCCAGTTTTAGTAAATCTTACCCACTGTGTCAGCGTTCATGAGTCACAGGATCAAAAGCAACTAGGTTGGCTATATCATACTCCCATTTCCCACATGGCAGGGGGGTCTGGGTGATTGCAATGCATCGACCAGTTTCCTTCAAAAGAGCTTCCTCAGGACTCGAGAGCACCTACTCAAGTCACACTTTTTTATCCATCCACATAGGGGCAAACTCCACATTGTTTTACCTATTTTTTTTTGTTTACCTGCATAGGCAGGTCAGTTGGTATATTACATAGTTGGTTGATAAATTATTACATTTAGTGATCTTATAATGTTTAGATCCAAGTTGGAGAAGTTTTCTATAACCTCCACAAACATACAACTTGCATATCCTCTGAATTTATACATCCCATTCAAAGCTAACTTTTTATTTCCTGATGTAAACACAGACAAAATTCTGTGCTTAGTGCAAAAATTGATAATGCAGCATCCTATATTTCGGACACAAAGGAGTTACAAAAATAATTAATCTAAGGCCCCTTTCACACTGGGGAGGTTTGCAGGTGCTATTTTTCAAAAAATAGCGCCTGCAAACCGAGCCTAAACAGCGGCTGCTGTCTCTCCAATGTGAAAGCCCCGAGGGCTTTCACACTGGAGTGGTGCGCTAGCAGGACGTGAAAAAAAGTCCTGCTAGCGGCATCTTTGGAGCGGTGAGAGGAGCAGTGTGTTTACCGCTCCTACACTGCTCCTTCCCATTGAAATGCATGGGACACCAAGGTAATACCGCCCGCAAACCGTGGGTGGTATTAACCATTTTTTGGCCGCTAGCGGGGGTTAAACCGCACCGCTAGCGGCCAAATACCTCAGCAATCCCGACGGTATAGTGCCGCTAAAAATAGCGGCGCTATACCGCCACCGCACACACCACCCCAGTGTGAAACCGGCCTAAAAGATAAGCAAAACCAATATCTCTGCGGTGATTAATACAAACATTCTTTGTATTGATCACTACAGAGATATTTTTTTTGCACACCATTTAAATTATTTATTTTATTATTATTTATCATTTTTAATGCCTGAAACTCACTCCTAACTAACATATCACACACATGTTTGCCTTTTTTGCCATTAAAAGAGAATTATGGAGTTTTTATTGTCGTGATCTTGCCCGAGCCTGCTTCAGCCCGCTGTCTGCTGAAAACAGGTCACTGAAATACAGAACAAACTGCACTACTGTGATCCATAGGAGAAGTACAGCCAAACAAGCTGTAGCTGTACTTCTCCTTTAAAGCAAAGAAGTTGGACTTACAAAGCTCTCCACTTTAGGATTCAGCCTTAAAACATGCCAGTGTCTTTCCAATATTTCCTTAATGCCCTGTCACTGGAAAGTATAAGGAGCTACTATCCTGCATTAATCTTCCTGACTTCCCTTTTGTTTTACCTTTAGTGATTCACATTTTTTTTCAATAATGCAATATTTTTATCGTTACTGCATTCATCATCCTTTTCAAGGCACTATTCCTAATCCGCAAAACATGCAGAAAACACTTCAATCTGCATAAAACCTTATTTTGGCAAATTCTGCAATTTGCAGGAAAGAAAATTCACAAAATTCAAATATATTCATAATATATTCATTACAAACATAGTGTACAAAGAAATACATTTTTTAAATGCCATTTTCATTTATTTACTTTTAATACCGGTATGTGTTAAATGTAATTAAATACACAAAAAACTCAAACCGCTATTTTATTTTAGTATTATACAGGAAAACCATTTATCTAGGAGAATAAAAATATTGAATAAAAATAATTTGGTGCAGCTGTATGCAATGTAAAATAACATAAATTGTCGCTAATTTATTATTAATATGCCAAATAATTTCTTTAGTATTATATAGCCTCAAAGGAACAGTTGCAGAAATACTTTTTTTTTTTTTTTTTTAACAACAAGGTGTTTATAGATGTATGAATGGTACATGACACAATCCAAGTAGCAAGAGGCAAAATAAATGATACACAGAGCATATGAGACAAGAGGGGAGTTACAAAAACGTGCCATAGAAAAAAACAGTCATCTGTGATATAGAACACCAAAGTTACAAGCAGAGAAATTGGAGGGAGGAGGGGGGGCGGGGGGGATCCAGCAGCCAAAAACAGAGGAATACAGCTATAAGCTTGGAGTTAAGTGGGGTCAGTCCATGGTCCCCACACACGCTCATACTTCATAGGACACACTCTGTTCATATACTGTATGTCAATTTGTACATAGGCAATACAGCATTAACCAAGTCCATCCAAGCCCCTACCGTAGGGGGCACCCCGGAAGTCCATTTAAGCAAAATATTTTTTTTTGCCATAAAAAAGCAACAGTGAGAGCAGCAGTTTAGTGTACCGAGGCCTCTGGTCATCATCCTGTATCCCCAGTAAAGCTAGTTCAGAAGAAAACGGGACATCTAAGTGGAGACGGACATTAAAGGGGTTGCTCCACCGGAAAAAAAAAATTAAAAGCCAGCAGCTACAGCTACAGCAGCTGCTGGCTTTTAATATTTGGACACTTACCTGTCCTGGAGTCCAGCGACGTCCGCAGCAGAGGACGAGCGACCGCTCGTCGCTCTGCTGCTCCCTCCGCCATCCTCGCTGAGGGAACCAGGAAGTGAAGCCCTGCGGCTTCATGCCCGCTTCCCTACGGCGCATGCGCGAGTCGCGCTGCGCCGTTCTGATTGGTGCTCCTGTGTTCTGGGAGCCGAGTGTCTCCCAGAACACCAAGGGAAGTCTGCGGGAAGTGACGTAACTCCCGCAGATTCCCGGAGACAGGACTCCCGGATGTGGGTGAAAATACCTGTCTTAGACAGGTATCTTCACCCCCCTCCCCCCTGAAAGGTGTCAATTGTGACACCGGAGGGGGGGAGGGTTCCAAATAGCAAAAGTTGCTATTTAGGGTGGAGCTCCACTTTAATGAATTTGAATATGGCGGACCAATAGTCCGAGAGTCTGGGGCAAGCCCAGAACATATGAGAAATACTTTGTTTGGTCTTTAGTAAAAGAGAAAAAAAAAAAAAAACATTAAAAGGGTGCTCCAAAAAGCATGAAGTCCTGAAGCATGACATCCATGGCCGTGTAAGCACTGACATTATGAGGACATTTCTTGTGAGAAGGACCTTGGCATTTTTGTTGGCATAACTTCCCACTACAAGTACTGCAGATCAGGGGAGGAGAGACTGGTGAACAGAAGGCTTATGGCTTGTATAACAGTGCAAATTTTCTGTCCCCATAAAATAACTCAACACACAGCTAATAATGTCTAAACCACCTGCAACAAAAGTGAGCCATTTTCCTTCCCCGGTGTCATGTGACTCGTTAGTGTTACAAGGTCTCAGGTGTGAATGGGGAGCAGGTGTGTTAAATTTGGTGTTACCGCTCTCACTCGCTCATACTGGTCACTGGAAGTTCAACATGGCAGCTCATGGCACAGAACTCTCTGGGGATCTGAAAAAGAGAATTGTTGCTCTACATAAAGATGGCCTAGGCTATAAGAAGATTGCCAAGACCCTTAAACTAAGTTGCAGCAAGGTGGCCAAGACAGCAGTTTAACAGGACAGGTTCCACTCAGAACAGAGGAGACTGGGCCGCAGGGCAGTATTCCAACATGATAACGACCCCAAACACACCTCCAAGACGACCACTGCCGTGCTAAAGAAGCTGAGGGTAAAGGTAATCTACTGGCCGAACATGTCTCCAGATCTAAACCCTATTGAGCATCTGTAGGGTATCCTCAAACTGAAGTTGGAGGAGCGAAAGGTCTCTAACATCTACCAGCTCATTGATGTCATCATGGAGGAGTGGAAGAGGGCCCCAGTGGCGACCTGTGATGCTTTGGTGAACTATATGCCCAAGAGGGTTAAGACAGTGCTGGAAAATAATGGTGGCCACACAAAATATTGACACTTTGGGCCCAATTTGGACATTTTCACTTAGGGGTGTATTCACTTTTGTTGCCAGAGGTTTAGTTATTAATGGATGTGTGTTGAGTTATTTTGAGGGGACAGCTGTGCACTCACTACTTTAGATTGTAGCAAAGTGTCATTTCTTCAGTGTTGTCACATGAAAAGATATAATAAAATATTTACAAAAATGTGAGGGGTGTACTCACTTTTGTGAGATTACTGTATATTCAGCATATACAAAAACAGTGTTGCGCTAAACATAAATTTTGCTCATAAGGTGTTGATAAAAAATAGTCCAAATATAGAAAAACTTAAAAAACACAAATCCGTGAAATTGCAGATTAATCCAGAAGACCCTCAATCTTGTGCATATACCGCCACCACAAGCAATGTAGACCCTGACCAAAGAGCCTGGACCCTTTATTACAGAGGGTCAAACAGGCTTGATGTAATAATCTTTGCAGGGGTCATCGGCTGGAGATGTGTCCTCAGAACAAATTAAGAACTTTCACTGGATAATTAGACCAGGCTCCACTCACCCCACGACCAGATTTAACCAAGCAAAAGAAAGGAGACGCCAAATAGTGTAAAAACCCCAAATTTTAATTTGTTCAGATAAAAACCAGCGTTGTAAACAACAGCCATATAAACATCCAAACCATCCAGAACACGATAGCAGGAAACAGCTTCTTTACCTGACCAGTTTCGTTGCTAAGAGGACCTCTTCCCGGGCATGAGCATCATTTCCTGCTATCGCAATATATAGGGAACAGGCAATTCAAGCCTCACTTTCATTCCAGCAGCCACAGGAGAGGAGGGATGTGTCACATCCAAACCTCACTCTTATGCAAACAGGAACGAGTATATAGGAACCAGACAATTTAAGCCTTGCTTTCATTCCTGCAGCCCTTGTCATTATAATGGAGGAACCGCATAATCATAAGGTATCTTGACCTTGGCATAAGGAATGAGAAGATTGGCATGTGTTGGATGGGGTTGGTGGACCAGTAGGAGTATAATTCGTTTTTTTTGTGAGTCCCATATTAAAAGTTAAGCCTTAAAAATGTTTTAATTTCTCCATGCTAAGTTCTCTCCACTTGAAGGGACGGGTGTAACTAGAACCAGGGTGGTTTGCTATGAACTGTTGTGCATAGAGATTGCACTGGGCCACAATAGAAGATAGTAGGTTTTTAGTAAAAAAAATAAAAAAAATCTAGAAGGGCAAAATTATCAGAGTTCACCTGGACACCTGGCTGGGTGGTAAAAGGGGGGATGTTTGCTGCTCCGGAATAAGAGGGAAGCCACAGAGGGTTTTGAAGGGCATAGAGAAGGCTAGCCTGAGTCCTCATCCTTTGGGGCTGAGATGACACCACACTAGTGCTTGGCCTTTATTGCAGTGGTACTTAATTTCTCATGAATGGCACTTTGCTAGAGGTGGATGGCACTGAACTAGAGGTGGATGGCACTCCGCTACTTGTAGTAGCCTGCTGCTCCTCGCCAGAAGGCCTTTGTTTCATGGGCACAAGTTCATCTTCCTCCGATCATGTAGCAGACCCCTTGTTTAAAACAGGTTCATAATAATAATCAGAATCGGACGCAGCTCCCCGCTGCTCTTGTTGCTCAGGCTAAGAAGCTGGTATGCCTCCTCAGTGGAAAAATATTTTTTCGTCATACTGGTGATTGTGGGCTGTGATGCAATAGGGACACTAGGACAGATATGGATGCACTGATGGGTGCTAATGAGGGTGCACTGCTGGATGCTGTTAAGGGTGCACTGATGAGGTTGCACTGATGTGTACTAATGCACTGAGGCTGCACTGATTAGCTAGCACTGATGAGGTGGCACTGGCAGGCGCTGAGGAGGATCCACTGATAGGGTGGTACTGATTAGCACTCACTTATGGGCAGTGAAGTGCACTATTGGGCACTGTAGTGGCACTAATGAGCACTGTAGTTGGACTGGTGAGCACTGTAGTGGCACTGATGGGCGTTGTAGAGCACTGTAGTGGTGCAGATGAACAATGATGGCACTGTAGTGGAACTTATGAGCACTGATGGGCACTGTAGTGGCACCGATGGCACTGTAGGGCACAGGTGAGCACTGTAGTGGTACTGTAAATCACCGTAGTGGTGCAGATGAGAACTATGGCACTGTAGTAACACTGATGGGCACTGTAGTGGCACTTATGGGCACTTTAGTGGTAATGAAGGCACTGTAAGGCACAGATGAGCACTGTAGTTGCACTAATGTAGCACTAATGGGCACTCTAGTGGCACAGGTGGCACAGATGAGCACTGACATGGCACTGGCATGGCACTGGTACTGATGGACACTGTAGTAGCGCTGATGGCACAGATAAGCACTTTAGTGGCACTTATGGGCACAGGTCACTCTGGGCACAGGTGGCACTGTAGTGGCACTGGTGGAACTGATGGGCACTCCGGTGGCTCTAATGTGGCACTGATGGCAGAGATGAGCACTAGACATGTGCATTCGTTTTCGTCCGAATGCATTTTCGTCCGAATTTCAGCTATTTTCGTTATCGTTTTAACAAACGAAAACGAAAGCACAGAATCCGAAAACCGAAAGATCCGACATAAACAAATGCTTTATTTTCGTTTTCGTTGCTACAACAGTTCGATATAGATAGGAGATTCGACGTGACGCTGACAATAACAATCTGTGTCTATCGAACCTGTGGTCGAATGTGCCTAACCTTAACTCTATTAGTCCAAGATTATTCTACATAGGAGAGAAAAGATTCGACATTATAGAGAGGAAAGATTCGACATAGGAGAGGAAAGATTCGACATAGGAGAGGAAAGATTCGACATAGGAGAGGAAAGATTCAACATAGGAGAGGAAAGATTCGACAAAAGAGAGAAAAGATTCGACATAGGAGAGAAAAGATTTGACATTATAGAGAGAAAAGATTCGACACAGGAGAGGAAAGATTCTTCATAGGAGAGGAAAGATTCGACATAGGAGAGAAAAGATTTGACATTATAGAGAGAAAAGATTTGACATAGGAGAGAAAAGATTTGACATTATGGAGAGAAAAGATTCGACATTATAGAGAAAAGATTTGACATTATAGAGAGAAAAGATTCGACATTATAGAGAGAAAAGATTCGACATTATAGAGAGAAAAGATTCGACATAGCAGAGAAAAGATTCGACATAGGAGAGAAAAGATTCGACATTATAGAGAGAAAAGATTCGACATAGAGAGAAAAGATCACTGCTTGTGGGCGGAACATTCGACCGGAAATGTATGATTGCAGAGTCGTACAGTTTCGCTGCTCCGTCGAATCTTCTTTGAGCATTCGGCAGACACCATAAGCCTTCAATGACAGATTCGACCTTAATTAATTCAGATTTTCGGACGAATGCAATTTTTAACGAAAAACGAAATAAATAAAAACGAATTTCGGGAGTAACTTAATAAATTTATTTTTCGGACGAAAACGAAATTCCGAAACGAAATATTTCAGTGTGCACATGTCTAATGAGCACTGTAGTGGCACTGATGGCACTTTAGTGGCACTTTTGTAACACTGATGGCACTGTAGGGCACTGGTGTGGCACCTTAGTGGCACTGATGGCACTGTGGTGGCACAGGTGGCACATATGTGGCACAGATGTAGAACTGATGGCACAGTAGAGCACTCATGTGGCACTGCTTGGCACTGCTGAGCACAGTAAAATTGAATAAGAACTCACTTTTGGCACTGCTGGACACTCGATCTCCCTCCTCTTCACACATGCTGTATCGGTGTGACGAGAGGAGAGAGATGAACCCCTGGATAACCCTGCATTGTTTACATTGTGATCACTCCATCATTGGACGGAGTCATCACGTGGTAAAGAACCGCTTCCATTGGCCCTTTTTTCGCGATCCATGACCCGCCGGGTCCCACGAACACGGCGAGCATGGAGAGTCCCGTGTGCGCACCCCAGGGGGCGGTCGGGGGTGCAAATCGGGGAGGACGTTATAGTACGCCCTCCCAGAATTATCTGACCACGCTGCAGCCATTTTTCGGCTTTGGCCTGTTGGCAAGTGGTTACGGCGAACTCCAGGCCAAAATGTAAAAAAAAATTGCCGTCGAGTCACCCCTCAGAATCCATACCAGACTATTTTCTGAGCAAGCAGCCTTCAGGCCAGGAAAGGGGGGATGAGTGAGTGCCCCCCTCCTGAACCATACCAGACCACTTTCCCCTTAACATGGGGAGGGTGCTTTGGGGACAAGGGCCTCTTCCCGACAACCCTGGTCATTGGTTGTCAGGGTCTGCGGGTGGGGGAAAACAAACACTCCTGTGCACGAGTGGATAACCAGACGGACTATATATCGTGAAGGTGTATGTCACAGGCCTTGCTGCCCTTAAGGATAGGGGTATCCTAACAGTCAAAGAGAAAAAGAAAAAAAGGGCACACCAGCCTTGTGCATTATCCTTTGGATATACTTTATTTAAAGTAGGTAAAAGGAAAACTACTCACAAACATAGGTAGATAACTCGCAGTGTAAATAGTCTCCAATCGCAGCAATTAGTCTAAGACAGATGAACTACAGATGGTCACGGAGGAGATCACAGGGGCCACTGCCGGCTGATGCGCTTCAAAGGAATACCTTCTTCCTCAGAGCCCAGCAGTGTTGGGCGTTAATAAAGGGGAGGTGGTGCTGTGCTGTTACTAATGAATGTGCTGATTCTGTGCAGATAGCTAATACCATAAAGGCATCATCAGATATAAAGAAATAAATACAATAGGTCAGTCCAATAGTGCATAAATGCTAATAGAGGTAGATGATGCTTCCCTGTGTCTAATAAATATATGTGCTAACTGTGCATGAAATTGCTAATAGCATAAAAATAGATAGGGAATAAAATGCAGTAGTGCAAATGCTAAAACCATCAATTATAACAAAACATATATTACCAAAGTGCAGTGTGCATAAAACTGAATATACATAAACACCTATGTAAAACAATAATGTGCAAAATCAGCTAAATTGTGCAAGCAAGACATACAGGCATATATAGCCTGCAATGTGCAAACCAACAGGAAGGAGTTAATGTGCAAGTGCAAATATAAGTGAGAGGAGTATTATATTCATAAAATCAAAAACCATATTCGTCTATATAGGACCGATCAACATTATGACACAAATGTGTATATCTAACCATAGTGATCTTGCAAAAAGTATGTAGAGGAAAGACCACCAAAGGGAGTATTGGCAATGACTCCTGACTATGAACTGCTGGCACTAGATATATGACCGCCCCTTATATCCTATACCACCACTGCGCCAATGAAACAAAATGTGAATAAAGCTGCCACTTTAGTGAAAAAATACTTGAAATAACAGAAATTAAACCAATAACCATGCACATTAAGAAATAGGAAAAACTAGTGGCGCTAGTGAAATATGACTTTAAATCAATGATTATATAATGTGAATATGACATATATCACCCAGTGACATGTGATAAAAAATAGTC
Source organism: Rana muscosa (assembly GCA_029206835.1). Taxonomy (NCBI): domain Eukaryota; kingdom Metazoa; phylum Chordata; class Amphibia; order Anura; family Ranidae; genus Rana; species Rana muscosa. The sequence continues at coordinate 621,829,455 of CM055122.1, read as the reverse complement.
CATAAATAAACAAATATTGGATGAAGAAAAAGGTTCAATCTTCTTAAATCTTTAAATCTTCCACCACACCAACATGCTTGTGACACCTCTCCCTCTGAAAAACACACTCACCAGCTTGTATTGCCTCCCACTCTCGTGTTTGGGTAATTTAAACCACACCTGGGTTAAAAATGACCATCCACTGTATCACCGTGGTTCAAATCAAGATTTCTCCATATGTGAAAAATAAGAAAGTGCTCCAAATAGCGTGATAAAGTTTCAACCAGTTTATTAAAAAATCACACCAACACTTCAATGTTTACATTTACATTTCAAACGATTAAAATCAGCATCAAATGAAAAACCACAGCAAACAGATAAAGATGGCTCAGCGGTGCAATGCGGCCACGGCGGACCTGAAGTGTGCGCTTGTAGTGTATCTCTCACCCACTCCAAAGCCCCTGCTCTCGGTGTCAGTGTGTTGTTCTCAGCAAGCGGCGTCTCACGTCAGTAGGATTGATTGCTGTGTAGCCACGCCCCCGACATGTTTCGTCACTAAGACTTCTTCATGGGATTGGCTGCACGGTCCATCAATCATCCCTTTTATATGGACAGCGGGGAGGGGGAACTCAGAGAAAGAACTCTCAAGTGTGCAAACACAAGGGAGAAGAGAGAAATGCACCTCCGCATTATCAGAACAAAGTCATAACACTGTCTCAAAGAGAAGAAAGGGGTGCAGATCAGGTCGATGCAAACAACCCAACAATCCAAAAAAACGGATGAGAAACAACTAAATGAGGGAATATACAATTTAAGAAAGACGGAGCTGAACCAAAGTGAGTTGAATATACTTAATTTGGGTTTGAAATGCTCATCGAGAAAAAGTTTGAATACGTTTTTTTTTTTACAATTAGTTTTTATTGAAAACAAAATTTTCTTGCATAAACAGAGTACAGATATTGTACAGTAAGCATAGAAGAAATATAGTAGTGGTTACATAGTATGATAAGGTACTATCAGAATTACAATCCAAATAGTGTTGCTAGGATAGAGCAGTTATACATCAAAGGTGGGTGGAGAGACCCTCCTAAAGATACATGTGTTCCTATTATAACCGTAAGTGGGTAGGATAGAAAGTAGAGGGGGGAGGATAGGGGAAAAGGAGAGGATAGGAAGGGGGGGCAGGATCACGTCAGAGGTGGATCATAACCATATTGTCATACAATAACATAGTACATTTTAATACTTATCTTTTGTACCAGGAAGTCCAGATAGACCAGTGGTTGTGTAAAAATTGGCTTCTGCCTTCCTTTTTTTGCTATTATTGATTCAAAGATGTAGTTAGTATGTGTGATATCTAAAATTTCAGACACATTGGGGGACACATTCGATTTCCAATTTTTAGTTATGACCGATCTAGCAGCGAGAAATATGTGTGTTACCACAGTGCGGTAGTTAGGAGGAAATTTCTCAATATTGAGGTTGAGTAGTGCCATTCCAGGGTTAGGAGACAGGAGAATTCCAGTAATACGAGAGATACATGCAAAAACAGACCTCCAAAAGCTAACCAAATTTTTACACTTCCAAAATATATGTAATATATTCCCAACTTCTCCACATCCTCTCCAGCATAAGGGGGAGTTGTCGTGGTAGCACTTGGACATTCTATATGGTGTGAGGTACCATCTTTGAGCTATTTTCAATGAGAGTTCCCAGTGATTAACACATCTAGAAGCTTTATATATTGATTTGAATGCCATCTTCCATTGTGCGGTTGTGAAGGATTCTCCTATCTCCTGCTCCCATTTGTGAAACGGCAGTAGTTTGGTAAATGAAAATTTACTTTGGAAGTGTTTGTAAAAAAGCGTTATGCCTTTTAAAGAACTGGATTCGCTACTAAGGAATTTCCATAAGTCGTCTTGTATAGGGACCTGGATGCTCTTCAAGGAGCTCAGGAAGTGAGAGAGTTGGAGGTATTTGTAGTGGTCAGACTGTGGGATGGAATATACTGTGACTAACGTATCAAAGGATTTAAGTGAGTTGTTGTCATATAGGTCAGATAGTAAGGTAATACCCTGAGTCACCCATTTAGAGTAATTTGCGTGTAGGATCGCGCTATTCAATAATTCTAGGGGCATTGGGAGGTGAGTATTTATGGGGGGCGTTATACTATGCCTGTTAAGATCCCTCCACACTATGAGTGAGGCCCTAATGGTAAGTGGTAGGGCGTGGAGTGAGAATGGTTTCCAAATATCTATAAGTAAGAGGTGGTATAGATTTTGCGTTGGGCATAATGCTTGTTCTAGTCTGCACCAGGGGTTAGTTGCCTGTGTAGGGAACCAGCATTTCAGTTGAGTGAGTAGAGCTGCTCTATAGTAGTCTTTTAGATCCACTAATCCCATACCTCCAGCCAGTCTGTGTTTAATAAGCAGGTTTTTTGAACATCTTGGTCGTTTGGTTCCCCAAATATATTGTTTGAGTTGAAGATTAAGTGCGTTGAGATAGGTTGGTTTGAGTGGGATAGGGAGAGTGCGAAAAATGTATAGAATTTGGGGGAGAAGCAGCATCTTGAAAGATGCAAGGCGGCCTGACCACGTTAGGTCAATTTTAGTTAATCGTCGTATTTTCGATGCTAGTTTGGCTATTAAGGGGCCGTAATTGGCTTCAGCTAGTTTGTTAGGGTCTGCTGTAAGATGAAGTCCTAAATATGGTATACTGGAAGAGCTCCAGGTGTAAGGGAAGTCGTTCTGTAATCGTCGTTGGAGAGGGGTGGAAAGGTTAAGTCCTAGAATGAGGGATTTTGTAAAATTAACTTTATAGTAAGATATCTGACTGAAGTTGACTAGGATATTATGGGCTTGAGATAGGGAGGTCTGTGGGGAAGTGAAAAGTAGGATAATATCGTCCGCGAAGAGGTTTATGTTGTGGGATTCCCCTAGTAGGTTGAAACCTGGTGTCCCTGAGTGGGCTCTAATTTTTTCAGCTAATGGTTCTATAATGAGGTTGAAAATTGAGGGGGACAAGGGGCATCCCTGTCTAGTCCCATTGGAGATGGGGAATGGGCAGGATAACATGTTAGAGGTGTATACTTGTGCACAAGGGGAGGAATACAATGCTAAGATAGCCGATAGAATAGGGCCAGCGAAACCAAATTTTTTCAGAGTTTGTGTCATGTAGCCCCAGTGGACCCTGTCGAATGCCTTCTCCGCGTCCAAGGACAGCAGGAGGGAAGGCACCCGACAGGAATTTGCGTGGTGTAGGATATTGATAACCCTCCTAGTGGCATCTGCAGCCTGTCTGCCCTTTGTAAACCCGGTCTGATCAGGGCCAATCAACTTTGGTAGTATGGGTAGGAGCCTATGGGAAAGAATTTTGGCGTACAGTTTCACATCTGTATTCAGAAGGGAGATGGGTCTGAAATTAGCTGGAGAATCAGGCGATTTGCCGGGTTTCGGAATGGTAACGATATATGCATTTAACATTTCGGCCGGGAAAGAGGCAGAGGACGCCGCTGCTGAATACATTTCTTGAAGTGGAAGGAGTAGGGTTTCCGAATTTTTTTTATAATAATCATTCGGTAAACCATCCGGGCCTGGGGATTTACCGTTGGGGAGTGATTGAATAGCTGTGCGGATCTCAGATTCAGTGAAAGGGGAGTTTAGGGTTTCCAATTGTGCTTCCGTCAAGGAAGGAAGAGATAAGTCCTTCAGGAATACGTTTATTGATTCCTCTGATGGTTGGGGGGTGTTTGGGTCCTTTACTAAGTTATAAAGGGAGGAGTAATACTCAGCAAAGGAGTCAGCAATGCATTGTGGGTTGTAGATTTTATTGCCATCTGAGAGGTTTGTGAGAAAGGGGATTCTGGTTTTGGCTTTTTGTTCTTTTAGTTTTTGGGCTAGGAGCTTCCCCGCCCTATTGCCAGCCGAATAGTGATTCGTTTTAAGGTAAAGTAAATGTTTGTTGTGATGTTCTAGCATCATGAGTCTGAGATCTGCTCGCAGACCATCTAGTTGGTTTGCTACTATAGGGTCAGGGGTGGTTTTGTTCTGGGATTCTAGAAGTCTGATATGGGATAAAAGGGAATCAATCTTTTGCGTCCTCTGTCTTTTTGCCCTAGAGCTCATTTGTATTAAAATGCCTCTAATATATGCCTTATGGGCACACCATAAAGTAAAAGGGTTCGATACTGAGTTTCTGTTAAGAGCAAAATACTCGTTAAGGTGATTTTTTACCAAAGCCGCCTGATCTGGCTGCTGTAGCAAAAAAGCATTAGCACGCCAGATATAAGCTGGCGAAGGGGAATGTCCTTCCTCCACCACAACTGAGACAGGCGCATGGTCTGACTATGTTATGTCATGTATGGCGGAGGAAGAAATTTTCTGCAACAGGTTCCTGTCAACAAGAATAAAGTCTATCCGAGAATAGGTATTATGTCTGGAGAAGTGGAATGTATAATCTCGTTCCGTGGAGTGTTGACATCTCCAGACGTCAAACATTTCTTCAGTGTGTAGAATATTTTGAAGGGACGGCGGGGGACGTTTAGCCTTTGATGTAGTGTCGAGTTTGTGGTTTATCGTTGCATTGAAGTCTCCACACATCACAACCGCTCCTTTTTTAAGAGAGTTAATTTTATAGAATATTTTCCTCAAAAACCGCACTTGGTGTGTGTTGGGAGCATATACATTTATTATGGTATAGAGGCGGCTGTTAAGCGTGCCAATCACAATTAAGTATCGACCCTCAGGGTCTGCAAAGGATTCCTGGAGGGAGAAAGTCATAGAGTCTCTAATGGCTATTACCACACCTTTTTGTTTCTTGGTTGACGAGGCGTGGAAGATATGGGGAAAATTTCTATGATGGAAAGAAGGAGTAGACATGGAAGACCAGTGAGACTCCTGCAGGCATAAGACGTCAGCACGAAGTTTAAGGGCCTCCTTCCATACTGATGATCTTTTGTCTGGGTGGTTCAAGCCATGAACATTGAAGGAGGTTATTGTGATAGCCATATGAGGTGCAGTAAGAAGATATAAAAGTACCTTGAATGCTCCATGTATTGAGAGTTCGGGTCCATGCAGCGGAGTGTAGTGGTAGAGGTGATACATGAGAACAGTTGGTTCCACGGTGAGCGATCCATCAGGGTGTGGGATGGAGGGGAAGAGGAGGGGAAAGGAGTAGAATGAAAAAACAGAGTGTCAATATTCAAACAAAGCAAAATTATTTGCAGTAAGAAAGTAGATTCCTTCCGGAATCTGATGGCAGTTGCACTGCACATAGCTCGTACAGGGGGGTTTAAGTGGGTTTTCCACTCCAGCGTACGAGAAACTAGACGGTTTAGGTTGGTTGTTACATACGAGGCGCGGAGGATTTGTGTGACTTTCTCTTGTGGGATACAATTTGCCACTCTTCCAGTGTTTTCGTCTTGGGTGACGAGCGAAGCTCATCAGATGTATGTTCAGGGAGAATGTCCCATTCTCGCAGTAATGCTAAGCCTTCATTTAGGGAGGTAATCACTGATGTCTTCCCGTCATAGGTGACAGTGAGTTTTGTCGGGTACCCCCAACGGTAAGCGATATTATGATTACGCAGAGCTTTAGTCACAGTAATGAGGGATTTACGTTTCTGCATGGTGTACTGTGACAAGTCTGCAAAGACCTGAATATTAGCGTAATGGTTGGGGGGTTGAGCGCACTTCCTGAAGGCGGACATGAATAGATCTTTCACGTGGAAGAAGTGTATCCTCATTAATACGTCCCTGGGGATGTTGTCAGGGAGGTGAGTTGGTTTGGGGAGGCGGTGAATTCTATCTATCACCAGGTCCGTTTTGGTCAGTGTTGGTAGATATGCTGATAGGAGTTCTTGGGCATATTGCTGCAATTGGGCAGGTTGTACGGATTCTGGGACTCCTCTGAGTTTCACGTTATTTCTCCTTGACCTATCTTCGAGGTCAGCGACCTTTGCCTTCAACCATGTGACCTCGTCTGATTGATCATTATGAGAATCCACTAACGTGTTATAGGAGGCTGCGTATTCACCCATTTTCGTTTCCACGTGGTCTACTCTAGACCCCAGTTCCCCTATGTCAGACTTAAAATTGCGCATGCATTCCATCATGTCACAATGCATGGAGCTGCGTAGGGAGACAAGCATGTCTTTTAAGGTTGTATCTGACACTGGCTGGTTGGTGGTGGGGAAGGAGTTAATGGTGTCAGCTAGGTCTCTGGTGTCCTCTAGGGAAGTAGCTGCTTCACTAACCTTCTGACTGCTTGGGCCTTCTGACATCCGGGGCCTCGATTTTGCTGGGCTGCCCGACATGGGTGTCGATGTCTCCGGTGAACGCTGCGAAGGATTCGCCGTCGGACTCATGCTGGGCGGTGTGGGCTGGGAGTCGCGCGAGGAGGCCAGGGAGCTGCCGCCGGCGCCATCTTTGACCAGGCCGCGGGACTTAGGGGAGAAGAAATCATTCAGCCGTTTCGGCTGATTCGGGTTTTGTCGCCTCCTGGCCATCCGCGGGGGTGAAGGGGATCCTCAGGGCTTAAATGCGAGTGTCAGTAGCTTTCAGATTCGCCTCGGTTCTGCTATGTTTCCGACGCTGGAGCGGAGCTCTCTGACTATGCGTCCATCAGCTAGCGCGGTAGCCACGCCCCCCCAAGTTTGAATACGTTTGAGGTGTACATCGATACGCATAAATTCATCAGAACACTTAATATGAAAAAATATTTTTTAAGCCAACCAGGTGGACCCTTACCAAAAGTCTCCTATACAACAGAGAAAATTGATAGTGGTCTGAAAAATAAGTCCATATTCAATCCTCAGAACTATGTATGAGCTTCGAATTCGAGTCGAACTCATATTCGACTTGAACATTGCCTGTTCGCCCGTTCGCCGAACAGCGAACAATTTGGGGTGTTCGCGGCAAATTCGAAAAGCCGCGGAACAACCTGTAAAAGTCTATGGGAGAAATCTAAAGTGCTAATTTTAAAGGCTTATATGCAAGTTATTGTCATAAAAAGTGTTTGGGGACCCGGGTCCTTCCCCAGGGGACATGTATCAATGCAAAAAATTGTTTTAAAAACTGCAGTTTTCTCGGGAGCAGTGATTTTAATAATGCTTAAAGTGAAACAATAAAAGTGAAATATTCCTTTAAATTTCGTACCTAGGGGGTGTGTATAGTATGCCTGTAAAGTAGCGCTTGTTTCCCGTGCTTAGAACTGTCCCTGCACAAAATGTCATTTCTGAAGGAAAAAAAGTAATTTAAAAGTACTCGCGGCTGTAATGAATTGTCGGCTCCGGGCAATACAGAGAAAAGTCATTGAAAGTCATTGATAAAAAAAAAAAAAAATGCGTGGGGATCCCCCCAAATGCAATTTACCAGGCACTTCAGGTCTGGTATGGATATTAAAAAAATGATGTGGGGTTCCCCCCAAATATCCATACCAGACCTGAAGGGTCTGGTATGGATTTTAATGGGAACTCCGCGCCAATTTTTTTAAAAAAATGGCATGGAGTTCCCCCCAAAAATCCAAACCAGATCCTTATCCGAGCACGAAACCTGGTAGGCTGCAGGAAAAGAGGGGGGGCGAGAGAGCGCCCCCCCTCCTGAACTCTACCAGGCCACATGCCCTCAACATGGGGAGGATGCTTTGGGGTCTGGACCCCAAAGCACCATGTCCCCATGTTAATGGGGTCAAGGGCCTCATCCCCACAACCCTTGCCCGGTGGTTGTGGGGGTCTGCAGGCAGGGAGGCTTATCGGAATCTGGAAGACCCCTTTAACAAAGGGGACCCCCAGATCCCGGCCCCCCCTATGTGAATTGGTAAGGGGTACATTGTACCCCTACTATTTCACAAAGAAAGTGTAATTTTTTTTTAAAAAACACACAGACACAGTTGGGATAAGTCCTTTATTAAAAATAAAAAAATAAAAATAAAAATAAGATTCCAGCGGTGGTAATCAACTCTCGATCTCCACTCCAGTGATGTCGGTATCCAGCAACGGATGATCTGCAGGCTCCAGCGATGATGTCCAGCGAGGAACAGCACACGGTCCTGTTTCCACCGGAGACACCCCGGGAATGACGTTACAGCAGCCTGACAGGTCTTATGTAAGCCCCCCGTCCGCAGACCCCCACAACCACCATAGTTGTGGGGGTGAGGCCCTTGTCCCCATCAACATGGGCCCTTGACCCCAAAGCATCCTTCCCATGTTGAGGGCATGTGGCCTGGTATGGTTCAGGAGGGGGGGCGCAATCTCGCCCCCCCTCTTTTCCTGCGGCCTGCCAGGTTGCATGCTCGAATAAGGGTCTGGTATGGATTTTTGGGGGGAACTCCACGCTATTTTTTTTTATGTGCCGCAGGATTCCCCTTAATATCCATACCAGACCTGAAGGGCCTGGTAATTGAATTTGGGGGGACCCCCACGCATTTTTTTTTTATCAATGACTTTTCTCTGTATTGACGGGAGCCGACAATTCATTACAGCCGCGAGTACTTTTAAATTACTTTTTTTCCTTCAGAAATTACATTTTGTGCAGGGACAGTTCTAAACACGGGAAACAAGCGCTACTTTACAGGCATACTATACACCCCCCCAGGTACGAAATTTAAAGGAATATTTCACTTTTATTGTTTCACTTTAAGCATTATTAAAATCACTGCTCCCAAAAAAACTTCGGTTTTTAAAACTTTTTATTGCATTGATACATGTCCCCTGGGGCAAGACCCGGGTCCCCAAACACTTTTTATGACAATAACTTGCATATAAGACTTTAAAATTAGCACTTTAGATTTTTCATATTTGTGTCCCATAGACTTTAACAGTGTTCAGATGTTCGAACAAATTTATTGCCTGTTCGCATGTTCTGATGCAAACCGAACTGGGGGGTGTTCGGCTAATCCCTACTCAGAACCCAAGTAACCACTTTATTGAGGTTTTTAAAAGCCTAGTATTGAAAGATATTGAGGATTTGACCCCAAGAAAAAGAATTAACCCTGAATATATTTATTTCCATCCGATCTCCTGCAGACTATTAGCATTTATATATTTTTTTGCAGATCTCCTGCAGACTATTAGTATCTATTTCATTTTCTCATCAGATCTGCAGACTATAAGCATCTATAAAAAAAAATTGCAGGTCTTCTGCAAACCATTAGCAGCCATTTCCCTAGTCTGGTCTATTTCTAGTCTATTTTCTATTTCTATTCTAATCTTTTCTAATTGGAATTTGAATTCATTCTATACGAAATTCGAATGTCGGAACATGGTTTATTATAATCTTTTCTATTCGGTTGGAATAATTTTGAATCTGGTTGAAATATTATCGAATTTGGTTGAAATATTAACGAATGCGGATGAAATATTATCGAATCCGGTAGAAATATTTTCGAATTTGGTTGAAATATTTTCGAATGCGACCGATATTTCGAATTCCAATTAGAAAAGATTAGAATAGAAATAGAAAATAGACTAGAAAAACAATAGAACAACAGAATAGAATATAGATACTATCTATTTCATTTAAAAAATTTTTTGCAGATTACTATTTGTTTCGGATGAGACCTGCAAAAAAAAAAAATGAAATAGATGTTAATATACTGCAGGAGATCTGATGGAAATAAATAGTAATCTGCAAAAAATCTGATTGAAATATTATCAAATCCAGTTGAAATAGTTTCGAATGCGGTTGAAATAATTTCGAATCATGTTGAAATAATTTCGAATCCAGTAGAAATATTTTCGAATTCGGTTGAAATATTTTCGAATGCGACCGATTTTTCGAATTCGGTCGAAAACTAAACGAAATCCAAAAACGAATTTAACAAATTTAACGAATCTAACTAAGCGAAATTAATTAATTAACGAATTAAAACGAAACAAAACTATTTTTTTCCTTTTGCACATGTCTATTCATTACCTGCAACTCCTCACATGTTGTATACTTAATGTGGTGTCCAAGTGGGTTATTGTATGTGGGAAGAACAAAAAGACTTTTGACAGTCCGTATAGCTGAACACCTGGCAAATATAAGGAAAGGCTTCCGTTATCATAGTGTATCACTTTGTACCAAAGAGGGGTCCTGATTATGTTTTTCTTTAATTTTGTGGGATAGATACCATTCACCCATCTTGGAGGGGTTCCAATAGGGTAAGGGACCTTTCCCAAAGGGAAACCCGCTGGATTTTTTTGATGAAGTGCCTTGCTCCTAGAAGGTTAAACATTGAGGTAGACCTGTTTTATTAATAATTTCTGATTAAATCATTGCTCGGTTAATATTCACTCTTTAGTCATCAGGCATAAATTGCTGCATAGGAGTTACACACTCATTATCAGCCATATTTAATCTTTAATACATTGTAGTATATTCATGTTGTCATCTTTTGTTAATTTTCAATAATTGATTAATGGATTGATGCATGCGACTTTGGTGACTTATTCCTCCATTTTAGCAGCCCTATTCATTACCGGACAGGAATGAGTTGCAATTGGTCTGCATAAACCGAGTTTGGGTTTGTGTACCTGCATCTAAATCACCGTTGTAATAGATTGTGAGATGGATGGGAGATGATTTCCCTCACACGAGCGGACCTCACCAGTGGATCCTTACCGGTATTTATGTGGTGGAAATCATCCCCATTTGGAGATAAAAGTAGCTGTGTTTTCTGGAATTTGATTATATAAGCGCATTTGTGCATCAACCTACCGGATGTCTCTGTCATTATAGACAACGGATGGGCTTGTAATCTGTATGTATACATTTCAGGTCTACACTATAATCTCATTGGTGCAGACGTTTTACCTTTCGTTTTAATGGACAGATCATCCACTGTCATATTAGATTTAGCTGAATAGTATTTTTAGTAATTAGCATATGTTGTATTTCCTTATTTAAATGTTCAATTTTACATATCACACACCACCGCTTTAACGAGTGATGGTATAGAGGCTGGGGTACTATCTATATAAGATGGTTCACATTATATACCATGGCCAGATGTCATCTTTGTTTATAACATATACCTCCTAGTCAGGCACCTTTGAATCTGTGATCATCAGTGCTTTGCGGTCATGGGGACACGATGTGTGCGCATGCGCGATATCGGAACTCACGTGATCTGCAGAGGGCAGGATATAAAAGGGATGATTGATGGACCGTGCAGCCAATACCATGAAGAAGTCTTAGTGACGAAACATGTCGGGGCGTGGCTACAAGGCAATCAATCCTACTGACGTGAGACGCCGCTTGCTGAGAACAACACACTGACACAGAGAGCAGGGGCTTTGGAGTGGATGGGAGATACACTACAAGTGCACACTTCAGGTCCGCCGTGGCCGCATTGCACCGCTGAGCCATCTTTATCTGTTTGCTGTGGTTTTTCATTTGATGCTGATATTAATCGTTTGAAATGTGAGTGCAAACATTGAAGTGTTGGTGTGATTTTTTAATAAACTGGTTGAAACTTTATCACGCTATTTGGAGCACTTTCTTATTTTTCACATATGGAGAAATCTTGATGTGAACCACGATTATTAGACATGTGCACTGCCAAAAAATTCGTTAGTTTTCGTTTTCGTTTCATTCGTTTTGTTTTTTTTTTCGTTTTTCGGGTCATTCGTTATGATCGCAATTCGTAAATTCGGAAATTTGTACATTTGTAAACTTATACATTCGTAAATTTGTACATTCGTAAATTTGTACATTCGTAAATTTATACATTCGTAAATTTATACATTCGTAATTTCGGAAATTTGGAAATTCGATATTTTCGAAAACCCGAAAATTTGAAAATCTGAAAAAATAACTATTAAATTATAGGTATTGTAATTTCCTTTCAAATTTGGCTGTTAGCGAACGTAACGAATACAAATTTATCTGAAGTTACGCATAACCTGAAATAACAAATGCCGCATCTAAACAAATGGAACGGAACAAATTAATAATAATAATAATAATAAAACGTTTTTATTATTATTATTGTTATTTATTATTATTATTAATTCATTACGTTCCATTCGTTTAGATACGGCATTCATTATGTCGGAAAACAATTCGTAACGTCGTTAAGTTCACTAACAGCCAAATTTGAAAGGAAATTACAATACCTATAATTGAATAGTTAGTAATAGTTAAGTTATTAGTTAATTATTATTTCAGATTTCCGAATTTACTAATTTACGATTATACAAATGTACAAATTTACGAATGTACGAATATTCGAAAATTCGTAAATTCAAATTTACGAATTTCCGGATAGTTGTACATTCGTAAATTCGTGCATTGGTAAATTCGTATATTCGTAAATTCGTACATTCGTAAATTTGAATTTACGAATATTCGTTAAAATTCGTTAAATGAGTTTTCGTTAATTCGGATATTTCCGAATTAACGAATTTGTCGAAATTCGTTAAAAAATGAATTCGGAACGAAACGAATTGCACATGTCTAACGGTTATACAGTGGATGGTCGTTTTTAACCCAGGTGTGGTTTAAATTACTCTTGAGCCAAACACGAGAGTGGGAGGCAATACAAGATGGTGAGTGTGTTTTTCAGAGGGAGAGGTGTCACAGGCACGTTGGTGTGGTGGAAGATTTAAAGATTTAAGAAGATTGAACCTTTTTCTTCATCCAATATTTGTTTATTTATGGACTATTTTTTATCACATGTCACTGGGTGATATATGTCATATTCACATTATATAATCATTGATTTACAGTAATTGTTATATTTTACTAGTGCCACTAGTTTTTCCTATTTTTTTAATTTTTTTTAAGTTATTCATTATACATAGGATGGTCATTTCATTTGATCTGATACGTCAATTAGTTAACACAACACAAATTTATACAAGTTCCAATATCTAGCATCGTTCCAGATACCTATATATACTGCCATACAGGGCGTCCTTTATCTGAACTCATCAAGACCTAGACTTTAATTAAAAGGGTCCATACTCTGAGTTCCTTCCATCTTCCCCATCCTAGCAATACAAATAACACATTTTCCTTTAACCACCTTAATAACAAAAAACAAGAAGGGAAAGAAAAAAACAAAAAAAACCTCTGAAATCTATATATATAACCGCAGGAGGATGGAGGATCCGCTGAACCTCTAATGCAATATCAAGTCAGTCAGGATACAAATAGGGCCTTTCCTTCTTCCGATGATTTAAATATATTCCAACAAACCCACTTTTGAGAGTAAATCTCATATCTATTTTGTCCTAGTAATACCAGCTCTTCCATCTTATTTACCTCTTCAATTCTTATAAACCATGAGGATATTGTTGGAGGTCTCGTTTCTCTCCAACATCATGCTATACACGATCTAGCAGCATTAAAGAAGTGATGTAGGATTGATTTATTATATATTTTCCCCGGTATACTAGATACATGTAGCAAAAATAAAGCTGGGTCTATAGGAAGAATGTAGTCTGTAAATTTCTGAGATATTCGATGTACTTCCTTCCAGAAGTGCTCCAGCTTCGGGCATGCCCAAAAAATATGGAGTAAAGTCCCCCTGTCTAATTGACATCTCCAGCATTTATCCGAAATCAAGGGTGAGTATTTATGGAGTAATGAGGGTGTGCGGTACCATCTCTTCAGTATTTTAAAATTTGTTTCTTGGGCACGTGTACATGTTGATGATTTTAAAGAATTATATATAATCTTCCTTTGTTGTAAGGGGGAAAAGGACCTTTCCAATTCCATTTCCCATTTCCTTAGAAACGGGGGGACATATTCGTCTGGGGGGTCAACTAGTAACGCATACATTTGTGAAAGTGTATGGGAGCAAGGCCCCTCCTCCTCACATATTTTTTCTAAGGTAGTAGTTGGTCATTGAAACCTGTCTGGGGGTGGTAGGGTGTTAAGAAAGTGTCTTAGCTGTACTCCACTCCAAAAGTCCAGACCAAAACGGTAGTTTGACGATGTCAGAACAGAGATTGAAGGCCATGTCGTAGATTGTGCAAAATGTGAAGCCTGATAGCATTGTGACTCTAACAATCTCCTAAAAGGGCCCCCTTGTACTCAACAAGGATTCCCCACTATAGGGTAAAGAGGGGAGTGGGGAGATGATAATGAAGTCATCATACATATCCGAGAGCATATCCGCAGGGTAGGCCCTAGGGTTGGGTGTTTCTTGATGGCAGCATCAAGATCTATAAAACACCAAACCGCCCGATGCAGTGGGACCCTGCATTGTGATTGCTTAATTTTTGGCCATAGTTTAAACTTTGTGTGCCTACACCAATCTATTAATCTCCCCATATTAGCCGCCTGATAGTATTTCTGGATGTCCGGTACTGCTAGCCCACCATGTTGCTTAGGCATGGGCATAAGTCGTCATTGTAATCTAGGCCTCTTATTTGCCCAAATAAAGTTTGTTTTCAGTGCATTAATCTGTTTGAAAAATTCTGGGGGTATGTGAATTGGTAAGGTTTGAAAAAGGTAGGAAAATTTGGGCAAAATGTACATTTTAATTATATTACATCTCCCTATCCAGGAGAAAGGGCCATGATGCCACTTAGAGGGTACCGTATATACTCGAGTATAAGCTGAGTTTTTCAGCACATTTCAACAAAGTTTGTTGTCCGGGGGACCTACGGCCGGGGAGCACCGATTTTTCAAAGCCGGGCACCACTTCTATAGACTCCCATGTTAAACGGTCATTTCTCCAGTGAATTTGGGGACCCAGTACCGGCCGGTCGTAGGTCCCCTGGACCCGAAACTTGGTAAAAATGTAGCCCCATTTCTCCTCTACAAGTGTGCAACGTTTGTTGTCTAGGGGACCTACGGCCAGGGAGCACTGATTTTCCAAAGCTGGGCACCCCTTCCATAGACTCCCATGTTAGTCATGGACACAGTGAGGCATGGGCACAGTGAGGCATGGGCACAGTGAGGAATGGACACAGTGAGGCATGGACACAGTGAGGCATGCACATGGAAACAGTGAGGCATGCACATGGACAAAGTGAGGCACAGTGAGGCATGCAGATGGACACCCTAGGCTTATACTCGAGTCAATACGTTTTCCCATTTTTTTGTGGTAAAATTAAGTGCCTCGGCTTATATTCAGGTTGGCTTATACTCGAGTATATACAGTAATAACTTTACTCTACTAAGTAAAGGTGGAAAGTTCCTCTCATAGACTTGATTTAATTTAGGGGGAATATACGTACCCAGATACTTGAGTGCTGTAGTGGTCCATCTAAAATTAAAATTTGTTTTTAGAGTATTTACCTGGGATACCGACATGGATACCCCCATTGCCTCTGATTTCGACATATTTATTTTAAGATAAGATAGTCATTTTCCTCGGGGTGGTACAGTCTCCATACATCGGTGAGTTGGTGATTATAAAAAGTATGCAGAACTTGCTTACGAAGGCCTATAGCGACTGATGAACTTCCCATAGATGTATCCACCCTAGGATCTAGAGGAAGATTAAAATCTCCACCCAACACAAGTTTCCCCTCCACAAATGTCATCAATTTATTTACCACAGAGCAGATAAATTGGTCTTGGTTACAGTTGGGGGCATATACCGTAGCTAGCGTTACTTTGATGGCACCTACCACACCCTTCAAAAACAGAAATCTGCCCTCCGGGTCTATTCTGGTATCTATTAACTTCCAGGGGACCTGCCTAGATACCAAGATGGATACACCTCTGGATTTAGATACCCTATTAAATGCATGGTATGCAAAAGGATAGAGATTATTCTTTAAAATTGGTACCTTACCCTCTTTAAAGTGAGTTTCTTGGCTATAAGTGTAAACGTTTTAAGTCTTGGAGAAGCATCCTCCGCTTCTCTGGTATATTAAGGCCCTTTACATTAAAATAAGTTACTTTTAATACCTCCATCCCTGACTACGGGAGGAGAAAAAAAATATATTTAAAAAAAAAAGAAAAGGGGGGCTCGAAAAAAAAAAAAAGTCCCCCTTTATCTACCTCCTCTTTAGAGAAGGCAACCTCTCCAAGAGGGTTCGAAGCAATTCCGCTTTATACACTCAACTTCCCTATTACTCCTACTACTCCTATTCTTTGTGAGTGCTAACCTAATAGGGGAATATGGCTGAGCATGGCCCAGAGGAAATAGTCCGGGATATTTCTCCACCTGTTCCTCTAGTCTACGTTTCAGTGTATATTAAGGGTTGGAGTCCTTTAGTATCTGTTATCTGTCTCTCTTATCCATCTCACATATTTCTAATACCCTTCGGTCTCCATATTTCATATTTCGTATTTCATATTTCATACTTCATACATATTTCATACATATTTCATATTCATACATATTCATATACCTTCATATGTACGCCTATACTCTCATATGTCTTTTTATATACCTTTTTATACACTTTTATTGCAATTAACCGAGAAGATCTTAAGGACAAAAAAATTAATATATATATATATATATATATATATATAGGGAAACCCGCCCCTCATAGATTAAGGAGAATAAAAAAGAAAGTTGGGACTTTGAATGAAGCACCTGGGGAAAGTGCCTCCATCCCGATAAGGCGATAAAGAGGGGGAATGGTGGGACTTTAAATGAGACAGTTGACAGGCAGGGGTTGAATTAAAAACTAAGTCAAGTTTATTACATATATACAGTACTGATGTATCACAATGTAAAAAGGTAACATGGGCATGTGCGCATGACGTAACCTACAAATTAGTGTACAGTACATAACAGTCAAATGACAAACTTGGCAAATTGGATAATAATAATAATTGGCATTGTATAAACTGGACAACACATGGCAACTGGGTATAGATATAAATCGATAAAAAATTATTATAAATCATGAAAATGAGTAAAGTCCTATTAGCAAGTGGCTACATCCAAGGTGCCCGACGCGTTTCTGTGAGTATCACTTCATCAGGGGCGAATGTTACAGGACATCTGAAATAACAGAGTATAAAAATATAAAAATTGAATAATGTGCAACCAGCAGACACAAAGTGTCAATTCTGGGTACTTACATTATACCGGGTACCAGTGTGAGTGGAAACTGGGCCTAGAGAGGTTTCCATCCCAGGAGCTGAGGTGGCAAAAAACACAGCATCAGCGCCACGCACCGCCCCCTCATCTTGTCATGGATAGGCACTGTGAGGTGGTTGCGGTATCTCCATCATAGCCGACCCAGCTGGACGTGGCGGCATGGACGTTGGGCGGGTCTGTATACCGCCCTGGCCATGTCCCCGCCCTATGCAGGGTTTGGCCAGCGTGACGCTGGTGGGGATTATCAGTACGTGTGAGACGCATATAAAGCATCCTCCCGGAAGTAGTCCCTCACCTCCACACACGTGTAGAAGCCACAGCCTTGCGAGGTCCATCTACAGGGTACATCCAAGGTAACCATTTTGGGATTTAAATATATAGGACTTTGTACTCCTTCACCCACCTTTGATGTTCCTGGTTAATCTCAATGGACCTACTCATCCATTTTAGATAACCATCCATTACTCTGATCTACTCCGGCTACACTGTGGAGATGGTGGACTGCAGCTGCTTGCACTTTGGGAATGATCTTAGCTATTGCTGTGTTTTTTGCCACCTCAGCTCCTGGGATGGAAACCTCTCTAGGCCCAGTTTCCACTCACACTGGTACCCCGTATAATGTAAGTACCCAGAATTGACACTTTGTGTCTGCTGGTTGCACATTATTCAATTTTTATATTTTTATATTATTATACACTGTTATTTCAGATGTCCTGTAACATCCGCCCCCTGATGAAGTGATACTCACAGAAACGCGTCGGGCACCTTGGATGTAGCCACTTGCTAATAGGACTTTACTCATTTTCATGATTTATGATAATTTTTTATCGATTTATATCTATACCCAGTTGCCATGTGTTGTCCAGTTTATACAATGCCAATTATTATTATTATCCAATTTGCCAAGTTTGTAATTTGACTGTTATGTACACTAATTTGTAGGTTACGTCATGCGCACATGCCCATGTTACCTTTTTACATTGTGATACATCAGTACTGTATATATGTAATAAACTTGACTTAGTTTTTAATTCAACCCCTGCCTGTCAACTGTCTCATTTAAAGTCCCACCATCATAGATTAAGGAGGGGGGCTAATTATTCTAATATTCTCCAAGATATATAAAAATATATAAAAATACGGTATATATGAGAAAAAAACTCAAGGGGGTTAGCCAACCCTCCCATCCTTCCACTCCCCTTCAAACCCCTCTTTCTCCTTTCCCATTCAGTTCTCTGCCCCCCACATCTCACTCCTCCCCATCCCACCCTACCTATACCATTTGGTGTTAGTGTATGTCAATGTTCTTTAGTGTCTAAACTTTAATATGTTAGTTCTTGTGTACTGTGTTCTCTCTAATTATTATCCGTGCCCTCTCACTTTGCTTATATTATAGTATATTACAGTTGTGGGGGGAGAAAAAAATTTCCTCCCCAGTGTCCTTTTCCCCTGACGCCTATTTATTATCTATGTGTTTAGTGCATATCTATGTGTGCCTATATATATATATACCTTAAGTCTCTTACACCTCCCCTTCTAATAAGGGGAGAGAGACCACTCCTTTTCCTACACCTACCCCAACCCCCCCACTTCATATCTCATATGAGAGGGGGGTGTATAGAGGCGGGGGACCTCCAACCAAATACCTTAGTTCTCATTACCCCTACCTATCCAAACACTTCGCCAACCTATAGCCCCCCCAAAAAAAATAATATATAAAAAAAAAAAAGAGAGAATGCCACCTTGAGCATTAAACTTCAAATTGAGCCTTTCGTTTGTTATAGGAGCCCCGCCCCTGTCACATTAGGTGGCATATAGTTCATGAGGCCTTCATAGACCCCATAATCCAAACACTGACATCCCCCTCCCCTCAATCTATAAATAAAACATCTACTGAAAAAAAAAGAAAAGCAAGAAAGTAGAGTGCGGAGTTATAAAAATTATATACATTGAAGTTCAAATCATATATATCTAGAGAGAAAAAAAAAAAGCCCCACCTAGCTCAAGTCCACCCCCCCTCTCAAAAAATAAATAATTGCTCTCAGTAATGTTGGTTTCCCCTAATGTCCTCCCTCAGAGTTAACTATCGATGTTCATGTATACTCTTTATAGCTCTGCCTCTGTGGGAGTATCTGTAACCAGTCTGAGACCGGGAATGGCTCAACGTCTAGAAACAAAAAAAAGTCTGGGAGATCCCTTTTGGACCAGAGCCAAAATTAAGCACCCTCTTTCCATATCAGGACTGAGATTGGGAACCTCCAGCAGTATGTACCACCTCGTTCCAGTATACACTCTAAGACCGGTCGCAGTAACGCTCTACGTTGTAACGTGGCCCTCGATAAGTCCGGTAAGATCTTTAATTACACCCCTTGATAGTCTAACGTTCCTGCAGACCATGCTCTCTTCAGTATCGCCTCCCTATGTGTAAAATAATGTAGTCTACATATTACATCACAGGGGTGTTTCAGATCCTTAGACTTAGGACCCAAGGTCCTGTGGACCCTATCCAGTTCCATGTTCGGGGTGCGGCCTCCTCTAGTATTTTTTTTTAAATATCTTTTACCGCATCCTCGATATTCTCCTGTACCAAAGATTCTGGGATTCAATGGAGCCGAATGTTATTTCGGCGACTTCTGTCTTCAAGGTCCTCTAACTGAAGCTGCAGTGTCACTTCATTGTCCCTCTGAGCAAGTCTCTCTCTTTCCAAATTCATCACTCTCTGCTCCACCATTTGTGACATTACCTCCCCTTCTGTTACACGCACAGCCAGCGTTTGTAGTACTGTCTGCACCTGTTGAATTTCCTTATGATGTGCCTCCTCCACTTTATGAACAAGAGCTTCTATGTCTGCCCTAGTAGGCAGAGCTTCTATATCTGCCCTAGTGGGGAGGGCTTGTAAAAGCCCTCTCAAGTCCTCCATTTCCAGGTTTTCTGACACCATCCCCTCATACTGCAGGGCCCCTCCGGATCCTGCTGTACGCATCCGTGGGCTCTGTGATATAGTCTGGAGGGTTTCCAGACTCATCCTCACCTCCCTCTGAGTATGTACTTCTATTATTGGAAAGTTCCCAGTACAACACTTTACCTGGCTACTTACGGTGTCGGGTCCTTGGATCACTGAAAAAAAACGTTGTATCTCCGGCTGCAGCTCCCCTTCCTTGGCGGACTTTGCTGCTCTGGCCGCACTGGCTGCCTTGCGGGAGGTATTAGTATCCTGGTGTCTCCCCTGTTGCATGCCGCCAGGATATTCCGGTAGCTCGCTCAACTCCGATCGTGCTTACACGCTTACACCCGGCTTCTGAAATGCTGCAGGCAGTTCGATCAGTCGCCCTCTCTGTCCGCCGGTCCCGTGCTCAACTCCTGGCTCTCTTAAGATCCCTCAGTCTGCCTTATCCGGAGCTGGTGCTATAGCGGGAGCTCATACCACGTACATCCTCACGCAGCCATGCTCAGCCACGCCCCTGCTGTTTTTCCTATTTCTTAATGCGCATGGTTATAGGTTTAATTACTGTTATTTTACAATGATCCTGACTGACTGACTCCTGAAACAACCTGCATTTTCATACCAGACAAAGGAAATAGTAACAGACATCATCTCACTAATGAATTTCAGGTTCAATGCCATCTGGATTGTGGTTGAAGATACAGATTTTTACAGTCAATCTGTGAGTGCTTTTAGCGTCTGCTATTATTTAATAAATTACAACAGTGAGCACTATGGGAATTCCCCTTTTCTATTTTGAAGTTTTGTTATCTGTAAGGAGGAAGAAGTGTTTTTAACTCCTAAAATGCCATCTCACTGTACAAAACAATATTCAAAACACTCAACGTCCATAGAGTCCTTAGTGAGATTGTAGCAGCGCTTTTAGTCAAATCTTAAACTTGACATAACTTCCGTATAATATTAATATAGGGGACAATAATGCGGAGGAGATCAGTTATAGTTGATATTGTGATCAATATTAGCCAGTGCACCTTCCACCAAGAACTCTTCACCACGTGAGGGGGTCTCCCCTTATGGGGATGCACTCACCACAAATATGAGAAAGATGCGTCTTTAATCGTACTGGTCATCCACCACTCCAACTGAATATCCACCAAACTTTAGTTACTCTTTGCAAGGGTCCAGTGACAACATGTGAAAAAAACGAATCGTCCACATAGTTTAATACTGATTTAAAAAGTTTTAATGAAAGCCAGATAAAAACCCCCCTTACAAGTTATACGCACTAAAAGTATATGAATCGCAAGCAAAATAAAGTGCAATGTGCCAGCATATTCACCCGGTCACCGTGATAAGCAGGGAGAGCCGACTGTGTACATCAGCGGTCTGTTACTTCCTGGTACGTCTACGGCCCGTGGAACGCACGCGTCACTTCCGGTAAACAACAGAGATCACGAGGTTGACGCGTTTCGTCACTTCCTGACTTCGTCTGATGTACACAGACGGCTCTCCCTGCTCATCACGGTGACCGGGTGACTACGCTAGCACTTTGCACTTTATTTTGCTTGCGATTTATATACTTTCAGTACGTATAACTTGTAAGGGTTTTTTTTATTTGGCTTTCATTAAAACTTTTGAAATCAGTATTACACTATGTGGACAATTCGTTTTTTTCACATGTTGTCACTGGACCATTGCAAAGAGTAACTAAAGTTTGGTGGATATTCAGTTGGAATGGTGGATGACCAGTGTGATTAAAGGCGCATCTTTCTTATATTTGTGGTGATTGCATCCCCATAAGGGGAGTCCCCCTCACGTGGTGAAGCGTTCTTGGTGGAAGGTGCACTGGCTAATATTGATCACAATATCAACTATAACTGATCTCCTCCACATCATTGTCCCCTATATTAATATTATACGGAAGTTATGTCAAGTTTAAGATTTGACTAAAAGCGCTGCTACAATATTACTAAGGACTCTATGGACTTTGAGTGTTTTGAATATTGTTTTGTACATTTTATGCTTCTTTTTAGCAGCAGCTATCGCTAATATCATAGTTTATGATAAACATTTTAATTTATGAGGTTCTGACATTAATTTTTGCTCAAAAGACCTGAATTACATTTTCCTGAGCGGTGCTTTTATAGGTAGGGCGGCTAAAGCATCCTTGGTAGAATGCCATCTTACTGGATGCATTTATTCATTGGAGCAGATTACTTTCTTTGTAGATATACAAAGAGTTGTTAAACCTCCTGTATATAAGGGGTCATGTCTGCAAGGTAAGCAGATAACATTCACTTTGAGGTGAAGGTATACACAGTTTCATTGTATCTATGGGAAGAACACTGTGAAGAACACATTATATTAGTGTGCAATTTTTCTTGTTGAATACACTATTGGTATTTAAAGGAGCACTATTCTTTTATTGGTTTATATGGGACTGGATGACAAATTTAACCCTCCAATGTTTGCGAACTGCGGTTGAGGTGGAGTGGTGGTACCCCATTTTTGTTATTTTATCCATGAACGTGTATAGACCTTCTGTAATAAGAGGTCTATATATGGAGATAAGCAATATAAGAGCATAGGTGCATTCAGTAAATGCTGGAGTATTTATATCACTGAAAATTATTATTTTATCACTTTATGAAGTTGGGACTGGATGTTTTGTGATGGTTCACATTAAAATATATTTCATCTTTTCATGAAGTTGCGACTGGATGTTTTATGACCGAACGCATCAAAAGATATTCACTATTACAATATATTTTGCTTTGTGTAGTGTGGGTGTTTATAAGTACTCTTTGTTTATATTTATTTTCGATGCACTGTTTCAGTTTATTGCTTTTATCATCCCCACAACCATTTTCCAGTGGTTGTGGTTGTCTGCAGGGGGGGGGGCTTATCAGAAGTGAAAGCTCCCTTAAATAATGAGGAGGCCCCAGATATTTCCCCTCCTACTTGAATGAATATGGTGATTAATACTATAGTGTGACCTAAATAGACATATTGTATAAAATATACAAGCAGAAAACGGTGAAAAAAAATCTGTATATAAAATCCTTAAAAAAGTGTGAAAATGTCCAAAGCTATATTATTATTATTAACAAATGTCCATAATCCAAATGACTCCCAAAAAAGTGACTTGTGCAAAATCCAGATAGTGACAGTCTATCATAACTTCTTGTGTAAAAAAAGGGGGACTTTTCCGTACTCCCCTCTTGTATGTGCACTCACCAGAAATCCTTACCCCTGCAGGGGTAAAGAACGTGTAGTAAATTATATTCCTGCTCCTGGTGTCCCACTCGCCGGGGTATCCTACTCCTCCACAGCATTATTCAGACAATCGGGTATCCACCAAAGGGCATAGTCCATCCACAGATAAGGGACGTATAGTGAGGTGTGTTCCAACTCCTTGTGTCCCACTCGCCGGGATATCCTCCTCCTCTGCACTGTTATTTCAACGGTCGGGTATATACATAAAGTTTATTATAGGAAAAGAGTCCTCATAGCGTAAGTATGTTAAAAACTATGTGTATTTAATGTTAAAAAGATATATATAAATATATTATATCCTTTTCTTTAAAAGAAGGGAGCTCCAGTGCCCCAAATCACATAAAAAACAAACGAATGATCTCCGGGGTCTGGACGGCGTGCGTTCCACAGGCCGCACATAGAGAAACCGGAAGAACTGGAAGTGACGTATTGCGTACCAAGTCCTGCCTTACGCGTTCCGTCATACGGACGTCATCTGAGGAGTTGCCATCTTGGTACACCCTACGTCTTTATATAGCAAATGGGGATATTGTTGCAGCCACTTGTAGTAGGGACTAATTCCAAAGGCGGAAATGCTCCCTACATGCAGAGTATCCTCAGCCAATCCCCGCAAGACTAGGGATAAAGGGTAATGCCTGATCGGTAGTCACATTAGATCAAGACGCAATCGGAAGAGTTATAATACGTCCCCTAGTGGTTCATAACACTATAGCATGCAGCAACAAAACTATAGCACATAGCTTACAAAACAGATATTACCATTGTGACAGAACAAGGCTCTGTCACTATGAAATTGGAGGTAAAAGGGACACAGAGTTTGCATATCTGCGGACCGCAAGACTACAGAGTGTAGAGTTTAAATGGAGAAAACTGCTCTGTCAGTTTTCTCCAGGTTTTGCTAGTTTAGTATGGGACTCTGTAGTTTGGGGATCCCCAAGAGACTTGGGTGGGATGGGATCTCCTGCCCTTTGTCCATCTTGTGGACAGCCAGCAGGGTGTGTGCCCAGGTGCACACAGCCCATATAACGAGGGACTGGTCAGAACAGTGAGTGGAGGAAGGTGGAGTGTGTGCAGCTTGTTACTGCTGCTGTATTAAGACAGACTTGTGTCTGGAAAGCTGTCTGCCCTGTGTGAGACTAGAGAAGGGTCTGGGAGGCTGGGAGAGCCAAGGCGACTAGTAAGTCCAAGGTGGCTGAAGGAAGTCCTGGAGTCTGGGGGACAGTGAGCTAACCCAAGGGCTGGAGAATCCTGTGGAGACCAGGAGTAGGGCGGTTTATCAGGTAACTGCAAGGCAAAGTAAGCCTAGGAGCCAGGAGGCTTGGCATTTTCTGTTATGTGAATTTACTGGAGAAGAACCCCTGTGTGGGAAATTCTGTGTACAAACTTTTATTTTGTTTCCTTTTAAGAAAAATGGGCTGCCATGCCCTCAAACCTGATAAACGACTGCTGTGGACTCGCTGGAAAAATGCATCTACCACGGCACAAGCACAAGCACCCCCAATGTCACACCATGTAAAACTTTGGTATTCAAAAAAACAGGAAAAAAGACTGGAGAAATTGATGAAAACCTCTAACATGTTACATTAAAAAGGTCATTGAGATAAATTAAATTAGTTCATATCAGATAATCCGGTAAAAATATGTATGTAAAATGTGTATAAAAAATCAGTATGGACAAAAATGCCTGTATCCAATACAGAGAGCATGTATACTAAAACATCATACATGCACGTGTCTCATAGTGACACACGCTTATGGTCATGCATACTCCTAGTGAGAATGTATGGAAAATCCCCACTAAAAATAGAGAAGGGGATTGAGAAGTACTAAGAGAAATACTAAGTATCAGTGAGGTAGGAAATTAGAAAATGGTTAACAATGGTAATAGGGCATTTCTGAAAGTGCAATAGTAGGAATGTTCTAAACTGGGCAAAGGGAACCTGACTAAAAATTGGATAAAAAACAATTAAGATCAATATCAACATTTAGTCCCCCCTGGCACTAAAGACCCCAAATGGTATATCCATTTAGTCTCGTTCTGAGACACCTGTATCTTTTTATTATCACCTCTCCAATGATTATTAAATAAATCTATACCATAGAAAGTTAATCCTGAGGGGTCCCTCTGGTGAAATTTGTCAAAATGCCTAGAGAGATTATGTTTAGGAAAGCCTTTCCTTATATTATTAATATGCTCTCTAATCCTTACACAAAGAGGCCTAGTGGTTCTACCTACGTACTTTAAGCGACAAGGGCACTCAATTATATATGTTACATGTGTACTGTTGCAATATAATGAGTTCCCTAATTTGATATTTTTTATTGGTTCTAGACCTAACAAAAAAAAAAAAATCCTAGGTTGTTTCCTACTTAATCTGAAGGGTAGGCATTTCTGACACTTATAAAAGCCCTTCATCTCTGAAAATAATTTTACAGTTTTGGGAGGATCAATGAACCAAGTGGTTTCTAAGCGTATGAGCTTTTTTGTATATAAATCTTGTTTTTTTGTAAGGATCTTGGATAGAACCCTATCTGATTTCAGAAAAGGCCAATATTTCCTGATGATGTATTCTATTGATCGATATTGATTAATAACATATTTCAGCAAAATAAGCAATAACCCACTTTTCCTCCGCTCAGCACTACTACTCCACTCTGATGGTAAAATAGTGTAACATCCCCGGTTTTTCAACTCATCCAAATACCAGTGCTAAAATATACAAATTTTACACTTATGGTGAAGATAAGATTGTTTCACAGGACCCACAAATGCAATTCCTCAAATTTCTCCCTCCAGTTCAATACACAAAACAAGGGAGCTGGAATGGACTGGAGGGAGCAAGTCTGAGGAAATGTACCCTTGGGTCCTGTGGAACAATCTTAGAAGAACTCTTTAACATCAAAAGGGGCATACCATAAGGACTGTGATATGGCCACTGCTATAAGGATACCTTTGGTAGGTCTTTGTCCACTTTGGTAAGCCTTTGTCTACATTGGTGACTAATAATCTTAAGGGGACAGTGTATGTGGATTGATATTGTGTAAGTGGACTGTATATTATGCATGCATTTGGAAGTTGGGTTTAAACACACTGCACAATAATCTCTTTATTTTTTTGGCTTATATACCTGTCCTGAGGATAAAGTAGAGGAAAATTTACTGTAGATACATGTTGTTGCATGTGAACACACGATCAGTCTCCTCTCCCTGGAAAATATCTGGGATCTCGCTCTTTACAAGCAATCGCAAGCGATTGCGGGTGCCCTGCGGTCATCGCACCTGCCAGGCACTCGCATCAGCTCTGACAGCGAGCCGCGGGCACGCGTGCCCCTACTGACAAAAAGGCAGGAGACTGATCGTTTGTTCATACAATGTATGAACACTGATCTCTCTCTTCCCCTAGTTAGTCCCATTCCCCCTACAGTTAGAGCACAGTGAGGGAACACAGTTATATCCTTGATCGCCCCTAGTGTTAACCCCTTCCCATTTATACAGTAATCAGTGCATTTTTATAGCACTAATCGCTGTATAATTGTCAATGGTCCCAAAAATGTGTCAAAAGTGTCCGATGTGTCCGCTGCAATATCTCAGTCCCGAAAAAGTTACCGCCATTACTAGTAAAAAAAAAAAAATAATAATAAAAATGCCATAAATCTATCCCCTATTTTGTAGACGCTATAACTTTTGTGCAAACCAATCAATATACGCTTATTGCGATTTTTATTTTTTTTACCAAAAATATGTAGGAGAATACATATCGGCTTTAACTGAGGAAAAAATTTGCTTTTTTAAAAAAAAAATAAGGATATTTATTATAGCAAAAAGTACAAAATATTGTGTTTTTTTTTTTTAATTGTGCGCCTTTGTTTATAGCGCAAAAAAATAAAAACCGCAGAGATTAATAAATACCACCAAAAGAAAGCTCTATTTGTGGGAAAAAGGGATGTCAATTTTGTTTGGGTACAGCGTCGCAGGACCGCACAATTGTCAGTTAAAGCAACGCAGTGCCGTATCGCAAAAAATAGCCTGGTCATTGAACAACCAAATCTTTCGGGGCTGAAGTGGTTAAAATGATTATAGTTTCACTTTATTAACTAAGCAAAGTTAAAAATACTTTGTTAAGTATATATTTCCTATCCCTTTAGCAAATTAACATCAAAATCCATCACATTTACACACATTCACTACACACAAAAAATCTGTGCTTTTGATTTTGCGACATGCTAAGATGCAGATGCAACATTTTTATAGCTTTCTTACAAATAAACCTAAGTCCAAAAAGAACCAATATAATTGGATATATTGTAATTGTGATTAAACGAATATTTTTTTAGGATTTGTCTAATTCAATATATTTTAAAAGCTTTCACTATTTGAAAAACCATTCCCAGCTATATAACAAATGTTTCTATATCTTGGACACTTTTTGTGAGATATGCAAGTGATGGAATAAGATCACCATATAACCCTTTGAAGATGAACCACTAGAGATGATGAAAATCACTATGGCTAAGGGAAAATTGATCTTGTCACACAGTCAAAAGCAATTATTAAATGAAATGACATAGAAAATTGGTGATAGAATTGCTGCCAAAAGCAGAATATATTCTGTAATGTCATCAAAATATGAATAAGGCGTTTTCCTCAAGTTGAGGTGTATGGGGTTTGTGCATTTTTTCATCTTACGAGTTTGATATAGTTACAAACAACTAACCATATAAATAGAATAGCTGCTGTAACCATATGAATAAAATCCTGCACATTACGTTGTGTGTGTTATTAAAATTATTTGTGCAAAAACAAAGACAACAACAGGTATACAAATTCCTGCAGATTCAACATCTGACCCAGACTTAAAAAATGCGGCTATATATATATATATATATATATAGTGGCAACACCTATACTGTATATAGCACCTGTGATGTCAGGTCTGCGGACTATGTGAGAAAGGGGTTGTCTACAGAATGTTGTCACAAAGCAAAAATAAGAAAGATCAGCCAGCAAAGTTCAGCTGGGAGAGTGCCATCCCCATTGGCAATGGGAGAACGTGTGCTAACTGGAAGAAGGAGCTACAGGGAAGATGTGGCTCAGTAGCCCAATAAAGATGTGGGTGGAAACGTGCCATGCCTGGAATATGGTCTATTGGGACATGGTGTCTTCACTTGCCCCAGGTTTTGGAATACGTCTGGAGATAATGTTGTCAGACAAGAGACTTTACCAGAAAGCCCAGTTGCCTGTTTAAAAGTGTTTTCAATCACCCCTGGCAACAGTGAGGAAATTCTTGTTGTGCCTGCAGGGGATGCTAAAGAGTTGGAGATGCCTGCTGTAATTCACACTGTGGCCACCTGGGGGAGGTGGCCAGTGAAAGTTCAATAGAGGAGAGACAAGGTACTCAAATGAAGATGGTGACACTTGTGACAATGAAGGGTAAGACTGTTGGAGATAATGACTGTGTGACTGCACACACTGGATTTGGTAATGGGTTGGTAATGAGTTGGTAATGGGCTCTCACTAGAGAGAAAAATGTTGAAATTAATATGGTTAACGATGAGTTATCTCCATTAACAATCGGATACAAGGCTGCAGAGGTGTCCCTAGAGACCTCCAGGGAGCTCTGTGTATTGGAGCCTAAGGTTGCCTGGGACAACTATGGTGCAAATCTGGTGGATGAGAGTGCACTTGAACCTAGTAATGCAGTCTGTTAATGCTGAAACTGAAATTTATGAAAATACATTGTGATAATGGGTTAATACAGCTTGCTAAGGCTGAAAATGCAAAGGTTTATGTGGTGAATGAAGCACCACCAGTTTACGGTGGTGGGAGTGTGAAGCTGCAACCTACTGCATCTAAAACTGTAGTCTCAGAGTATGATATGGTTAAAGGCGATATGTGTACTGGGTTTAATGCAGAGCCACTCTGTCCCTCTGTGTCTCCTCTATCAGTTGGAGCAGTACTGTATAGTACCTCTGAAAGGAGCACAGAGCAAATAGACTGTGACAGATGGGCAACAGCCCTGTTAGTTTTAATGAAAAATACCTCTGTTTGTAAGTGGAGTGGACAACTGGACATGATTTCTGCTGTGACAGATGAAGGGCCTGCAGAGCAGCTTATAGACCAAGACACTTGCTGCTGAAGTTAACCCTCTCCAGTTAGAAGGGACAAGTAAGGGTGAGCACACAACAGAGGTCATGTCCACAACCAACAGAAGATCTAATTATGTGCTAATGAATAATGTGATGGTACTAGTGGAAGTGCCAAACTGCAGAAGTGTAAATGAAGCGATTGGAGTTATGGACCCAAATGTCAGTTTATCTGTTCTCCACATTATTTACAAAATCTGTAATCTGAATTAATTGTGATGATTCTGATAGAGGGAGATGTTCCGAAAGGTAATATTGTGTTTTGATTCCTTCTATTGATAGGAGGTTGTGTATATATATATATATATATGTTATATATTTTATTTTAATTATGCCACCAAGTTAAACTCTCAGGATCTTATATGGTGGGAGGGAACATAGGGTTGTTAGGAATTCCGTATAAGGCAAGATGGGAGGATATCAGATAACTAGAATATTTAAAATAGTCCCAGTAAGAGAGAGTGGCATAAAGTAGGTGCGTCTATAAAGGGACGACTAGAAGAGGTGAGCCAAATTAAATTGTAGATTGCGATTGGTGAACGCTGGAAGATAATTCCAGATAGGAAGTTCTGAAACAGTATGGAGCGATGTAACAGGTGTGACTTAAGCAGCCAAGTAATATTTTGGGATGTCAGGGATACCAAGGCCACCAGCATTTTTATTCCCATAGAGTACTTGGGCTAGAACTCAAGGTTTTGTGGAACCCCAAACTAATTTAAGTATCTTTATTTGTTGATGTTTTAGAATATGGGTTGGGATGGAAATGGGTAACACTTTGAAGAAACAAAGCAGTTTCAGAAATGATGTAATTTTTAAAGCATGGATAGGACCAAACCAAAATAAAGGGTATGCATTTCAAGCAGATAATAGTTTAGACAAATCTTTGTAGAGGGGTTGGTAATTGGCAGTGTAAATAGAATCTAGAGGAGAAGAAATATGGGTACCTAAGTAGGGCAAAGTGGAGGGCCACAATGAGTAATTTTTTCAGACAGCGGGGAGACATTGAGAGTTAAGAGAGATATTTAGGGCCTTTGACCATTTTCGTTTACAGAGAGGCCTGAGATAGGAGCAAACTTGTTAAGTAAATTAAAAAGACTTGGTAAAGTGACGTGAGGGCAGGTGATGAGAAGAAGAATGTCGTCAGCAAAGAGAAGAATTTTGTGATGAATATTGGCGATTTCATGTAATTTAATGTATACATTATTACGGATCACAATTGCTAGAGGTTATAAGGCTAATATAAAGAGAATAGGGGATAAAAGGCAACACTGTCTTGTACCTCGAAGAATCGTGAAGGGTGTAGATAGAAAACCTGCATATTTAATTGAAGCAATGGGATTAGCATATAGGGCATTTAGCCAAGTAAGAAAATTATCTCCAAAGCCCCATTTATGCAGCACAAATATGGCCAGGACAAGAAATCAAATGCCTTACGGATGTCGAGGGATAGAAACGTATAGTTAAGGGAATTTGTTTTTGTGAGATGTATCAATTGTAGAACTCTACGAATGTTGTCACTGCCTTGTCTTTTTGGTGCAAAGCCTACTTGGTAATTGTGGATAAGTTCACCCAAGAAGACATTGATCCTATTAGCTAATGTTTTAGCCAAAAATTTCA
The DNA here is from genome assembly GCA_029206835.1 of Rana muscosa. Taxonomy (NCBI): domain Eukaryota; kingdom Metazoa; phylum Chordata; class Amphibia; order Anura; family Ranidae; genus Rana; species Rana muscosa. Next base: position 621,798,496 of record CM055122.1, on the reverse strand, counting down.
TGTCATTATGTAGAAGTGAAATAGAGCGATACTTAGACCAAGATTGTAGATCTTTATGAGGTTTGTGAAGCATAACAATTGAAGCTTTTACAATTTTGGGGGAGAAAGTATGGCTTTGGCACACAAAATTGAAGAAGAATAGAAGATGGGGGGCAATGATGTAAGAGAATTTATAGCAGTTGTGATTTCTTGTAATGTAATCTCAGAGTCAAGTGTTTTTTTTATATTTTAATGGAAAAACTGGTAGGTCAACGTAGTAAAAGAACTATTCAGCAGAATCAATAGAAAAATTAGATGTATTCTTGTAGAGTTGTGAGAGGTGTGAGTGGAATTTGTAAGGGATCTCAGTAGGGTCATTAGTGAGTTCATTTTTAGGGGTGAGAATTGTATTGTAAACAATGAAGATATTTTGTAAGCATAGTGGTGGACATATTACTCTGGGCATATAAATGTTGGATTGTCCATCTAAAGCCCTGTACACACGATCGTTTTTTCAGATGACAAAAGTCAGATGGACTTTTTTCTTTGGAAAAAACGATCGTGTGTGGGCCCCATCGGACTTTTTTCCATCGGTTAAAAAAAATACAACTTGTTTTAAATTTTTCCGATGAAAAAACAAACGATAGGAAATTCTGTTTGTCTGTGTGGAACTCCATCAGAGAAAAATACACGCATGCTCAGACTAAATTACAAGACGGGAGCGCTCGTTCTGGTCAAACTAGCGTTAGTGATGGAGATAGCACATTCGTCATGCTGTAAGGGACTGAAAAGCACGGAGACTGAAAAGCGCGAATTGGCTAACTTTTACTAACACACGGTAACACGAAATCAGCAAAAGCTGCCCAAAGGGTGGTGCAATTGGATTTGAACTACTCATTTATAGTGCCGTCATACGTGTTGTACGTCACAGTGTTTTGGACGGTCGGAATTTTGTCTGATGGTGTGTAGGCAAGACTGATGAAACTCAGCGTCATCGGAATTCCGACGGAAAATTCCATCAGATTTTATTCCATCGGAAATCCGATCGTGTGTACAGGGCATAAGCTGTTTTTCATCTTCAACAGTATGGCAGAGGTTCAATTCAGTTTTAATTTTATCAAGTTGGATGTGATTGTATTTGGAGAGATTACGTTTATGTAAGATGGTTGCATGTTCTAATTGAGTTCCAAGTAAATTTTGTGTTGTTCTCTCAATTTTTTCTGGGTAAAGGAAATTTGTATAATGTGTCCCCTTAATAAAGATTTTTAGGCTTCCCAAAGAATAAGTGGTCAAGAAATAGAGTCTTTATTAAGGGAAATGTATTCAGAAGAAATTGATTTAAGTTGGTCTAGAATTGTAGGGATGGATAAAAGAGAGTCATTCAATGACCTGGAAGGTGCGTGAGGATATTTTTGAAGAGAGTGACAATAACTAATCATGGGGTAGTGGTCTTACCGTGGTAGGAATACATTTTTAGCCTTAGATACAGAAGAAAGGAAAGAGTGAAGAATCCAATTGTGATCTATGCGTGTATAAAGGTTATGAGAACTTGAAAAACATGTATAGTCTCTAAGAGTGGGGTTAAATGAACGCCAAGCATCAACATAGCGAACATTAGAATTGGATGAGAGTTCTCAAAAGTGAATGGGATTAGGGTCAGGAAAGTGATTATTAGATTGGATTAGTTACCAAATTGGAGCTTCCACCTAGAAACAGTGTGCCTTTAGAATCAATATAAATCAAATCCCAGATATGTGTAAAGAAGGGAATTTGATTTTTGTTAGGGGTGTAATAACATATTATAGTTATTTCTGAGCCTTGTACCAAATCCTGTAGTAGTAGATAGCGACCTTGTGGGTCTGAAATTTGTTTTCTCTGCAAACAAAGTTGCTGCATTTATGAATCATAATCAATATCCCCTTTGTGTTTAGTAGGAGCAGATGCTTAAAAGGTAGAGGAATATGAGGCATTAAAGTAACGTGGAGCACAGGCAATGTCTATATACTGAATCTTCAGAAAATTGAAGGCTATATGTCATTTAGATGTAGAGTTCAAACCCTGAACATCAAGAGAAAGGATTTTAAATGTCATAAGGATATGAGGGGGCAATATAGTTATTAAGGAGCCCAGCAAATAAGGTCAAGTGGAAAAAAGGTAGGGGAGAAGAGAAGGAGATGTAAAAGAGTAAAAAAGGAAAATACTATAAGAAAAACGTAAAAAGAAATAAAATAAGAGACCTAAATTGGGCTGTTGTAATGTCGCGTGTGGGATGAATCACATTTAGGGCAACTCAACCTTTTCAGAGAAAAAAACCCCTTGGGGATAGCATGTAACTCTGAATAGGTAAAATGAGTCTCCTTAAAGGAAAATTAACCTAAGAAGGGGTTAGCCACATCAATAAAGAAGGATCAAGAGACCAGTGGTATTAAGTTTCGTATAGACTATAGAATGAAATGTCATGTTCAGGCAAGTTAAAAATGTTTAGTGTAGGTATAAATACATAGAATTGTTTAAGAACATAACATGACTACATACAGTAACACAAATTAGGTAAAGATTAAACATTGATGAGCAAACATGCCAATTGATAGCCTGTATCAAACATTCTTTCAATTGCACAACAAGTATGGAAGATACATTAGTGTAACCATTAAAGCTATTTATTATTTTATTGTATTCCTTGTCTGTATATCTGGGTCCTTGGCTTATATTATCCTTTTTTCAACAAAGTTTGTGAAACATTTACAATGTGTCCTTCAATAATGCAATTTAGTCATGTACGATGCATTATTTGAAAGTAATAAATTATGTATTTATAAATGTATTCCAGCCATACTTATTTCCCCCTACTTACTGTAATTTCTCCCGCACATGCTTCACACAAAGTCCCGCTCCTCCCCCTTTTTAACAATAAAAAATGCTTGTGTTTTGCGTTGAAGATTTCTCAAGAAGTGTGAGGGTATTGGAATGGGTAAAACACGAAAAAGGTATAATATTTTTGGAAGTATAGTCATTTTTATGACATTTATTTTGCCTATCCATGATATTGGGAGAGTAGACCATGGTTTTAGATAATTAGTAATTTTCCGTAATAGTGGGGGATAGTTAGCAGAGTATATGTCGGTGAGATCAGGAGTGAGAGTAATTCCTAGATAAGTGAGGTGTGTAGATGACCAAGTAAAAGGGAGGGACGTTTTCGCTTGCTGTAATGTATCTGGAGATAAAGAAATATTTAGAGCTGTAGATTTTAGTGAATTTATTTTTAAACCTGATATTCGGGCAAATTGGTCTAATTTGTTGATAAGATTAGGGGCAGTAATATGTGGGGAAGTCATAAAAATTAAGATGTCATCAGCAAATAAGCAAAGCTTATGTTGATGACCTGCTAATTCTATACCTTTGATTGAGGGATCTGCACAAATGGATTGGGCAAGGGGTTCAATTAATAGGGCAAATAGGAGTGGGGAGAGAGGACATCCCTGGCGTGTACCTCTATTGATATCAAACATGTCAGATTTGTATCCTGCGTATTTAGCATAAGCTTTGGGTTTATTATATAATGATGAAACCCAGCTTTGAAAGTGGGGGCCAAAACCCAATTTTTGTAGAGTGAAATGTAAATATGACCATGATACCCTGTCAAAAGCTTTTTTGATGTCTAGTGATATAAGGCATGTAGATAGGGATGAGCCGAACACCCCCCCCGTTCGGTTCGCACCAGAACCTTCGAACGGGCCGAAAGTTTGCGCGAACTTTAGAACCCTATTAAATACAATGGACACGAACGTTCAAAATCTAAAGTGCTAATTATAACACCTAATATGCATGTTATTGTCCTAAAAAGGGTTTGGGGACCCGGATCCTGCCCCAGGGGACATGTTTCAATGTAAAGATAATTTTTTTAAACTGTATTTTTTTCGGGAGCAGTGATTTTAATGATGCATAAAGTGAAAAAAAGTGAAATATTCCTTTAAATATCATACCTGGGGGGTGTCTAAAGTATGCCTGTTAAGTGGCACGTGTTTCCTGTGTTTAGAACTGTCCCTGCACAAAATGAAATTTCTAAAGGAAAAAAAGCCATTTAAAACTGCTTGCGGCTTTAATGTAATGTCTGGTCCCGGCAATATGGATGAAAATCATTGAGAAAAATGGCATGGCTACCCCATCACCCCAGCCCATTACCAGCCTCTTTGGGTCTTGTATGGATATTAAGGGGAACCCCGCACCCAAAACAAAAAAAGGCCCTATATACTCTGAACAGCAGTATACAGGCGGTGCAAACAAGACACGGACTGTAGGTTTGTTCTTAAGTACAATCTGTTTGTAATTTGGAACAGGTACATTTTCTAAGTGTAGCTCTAGCCAAAAAATCTATTTTTAAGCTTTTTGGAGAACATAGGGAAGGGGTATCACTCCTGTAACATTTGTTTTGCTGTCTGTGCACCTGTTAAGAACATTTCACCTCACTTTCCATCTTAATGACAAATGTTTTTGGAAAATTTGGGTTTTTTATTGAAACAAGGATTGGAGAGGAGACACCTTTTTCACATATTAACTCTTACAGGAGAGAATTTGCCTTCCTAGGGGTAGATTTCCTCTCACTTCCTGTTGTCTCCTTCCGTTTGCAAGTAGGAGTCGTTTGTAAGTTGTGTGACAGCAGGCAGGTAAAATCACCAGGTTGCATCCAGGATGGAAGGTATATATGTCCTAGATTCAGGCTTTATGCCAATTTATACCACTAGGGAGAGTGCTGGGAGTCTTGCAGGGGAAGAGTTAATGAGCCCAGCTGAAGTAAGTGGGCTCATTAGGGCCTCTACAAGAACTCCCAGCATGCTAAGGGAGATGCTCCAACCTGGAACCAGATCTGTGTGGATAGTCTGGGGAGTGTGATCTCTGTGCGGTGAGCCAAAGCCTGTGTGGTTAGTGCTAAGAACTTCTAAAAGCAGGGAGCTAGGGACTGGGACAGCACAAGGCTGTACCCAGTTGTTAGTTAGGGACACCAACGTGTGCAGTGAGCAGGGATGAGCCGAACACCCCCCTGTTCGGTTCGCACCAGAACCTGCGAACAGACAGAATGTTTGTGTAAACTTTAGAACCCTATTAAATACAATGGACTCGAACGTTCGAAATCTAAAGTGCTAATTATAAAGGCAAATATGCAATTTATTGTCCTAAAAAGTGTTTGGGGACCCGGGTCCTGCCCCAGGGGACATGTATCAATGCAAAAAAAGGTTTAAAAAATTGACGTTTTTACGGGAGCTGTGATTTTAATAATGCTTAAAATGAAAAAATAAAAGTGAAATATTCCTTTAAATTTCGTACCTGGGGGGTGTGTATGATATGCATGTAAAGTGGCGCATGTTTCCCGTGCTTAGAACTGTCCCTGCACAAAGTGTCATTTTTGAAGGAAAAAAAGTCATTTAAAACTCACTCGCGGCTATTAATGAATTGTCGGCTTTTATCAATACATAGAAAAGTCAGTGATAAAAAAAAAAAAAAAAGCGTGGGGGTTCCCCCAAATTCAATTACCAGGCCCTTAAGGTGTGGAATGGATATTAAGGGGAACCCCGCCGCAAATTTAAAAAAAAATGGCGTGGGGTTCCCCCTAAATATCCATACCAGGCCCTTGAGATCTGGCATGGATTTTAAGGGGAACTCCACCCCAAATTTAAAAAAAAATTGCGTGGAGTCCCCCCAAAAATCCATACCAGACCCTTATCCGAGCACGCAACCTGGCCGGCCGCAGGGGAAGAGGGGGGGGGCGAGAGAGCGCCCCCCCTCCCTCCTGAACCGTACCAGGCCACATGCCCTCAACATGGGCCTCATCCCCACAACCCTTGCCCGGTGGTTGTGGGGGTCTGCGGGCGGGGGGCTTATCGGAATCTGGAAGACCCCTTTAACTGTAAGTCCTCACAGTTACTCTTGGTGGGCGCAGGAATGGGCCCAGCTGTGAAATATTAGATTAAGAATTGTAATTACATGCCCCTGTTGAACAGGGGCAGAAAAATTGGGCCTTTCATGGTGGTGGTGGTGCTGGTGCCACAACACTGTAAGTCCTCACAGTTACTCTTGGTGGGCGCAGGAATGGGCCCAGCTGTGAAATATTAGATCAAGAATTGTAATTACATGCCCCTGTTGAACAGGGGCAGAAAAATTGGGCCTTTTGTGGTGGTGGTGGTGGTGGTGTTGCCACAACACTGTAAGCCCTCACAGTTACTCTTGGTGGGTGCAGGAATGGGCCCTGCTGTGAATTATTAGATCAAGAATTGTAATTGCATGCCCCTGTTGAACAGGGGCTGAAAAATTGGGCCTTTGGTTGTGGCGGTGATGCTGGTGCCACAACACTGTAAGTCCTCACAGTTTCTCTTGGTGGGCGCAGGAATGGGCCCAGGTGAGAAATATTAGATCAAGAATTGTAATTACATGCCCCTGTTGAACAGGGGCAGAAAAATTGGGCCTTAGGCACTGGTGCTGGTGCCACAACACTGCAACCCCTCACAGATACTGTACTTAGAGCGCAGCAATGAGCCCTGTTGCAAAGTATTGCATCAAAAATTGTAATTACACGCCCCTGTTAAACAGGGGCTGAAAAATTGGGCCTTAGCCACTGGTGGCGGTGCCCAGAACCAAAAATGTTCTTTCAAGCTATCAGCATGATTATTGAGGAGGAAGAGGATAGTCACTCAGCATAACAGTATAGTCACTCTGCATCAGCATAGGCAGTCTTGAAGGGATCTGACATTTCAAAGAAAATTATTCTGTTACATCAGCATCAGGTGCCTGGTAGCTGGTGGTGATCCAAGACTGATTCATTTTTATGAAGGTCAGTCGATTAACCAAATCGGTTGACAGGCGCACCCTGTGATCGGTTACAAAGCCTCCAGCAGCACTGAATGTGCGTTCCGAAAGAACGCTGGATGCAGGACAGGCCAGTATCTCAATTGCATACTATGCAAGCTCTGGCCAGTGATCCATCCTCAAGACCCAGTAACCCAGAGGATTTTCGGTGGGAACGGTGTCCATGTCTGATCTTGCCCCTAGGTATTCCTGCACCACGTAAACCAGACGCTGGCGATGGTTGCTGGAACGATCATACCTTGGGGCTGCGGACTAAAAAATTGTCTGAACGCATCGGTCAGACGGCCACCTTTTCCACCGTTCCTTCTTTCACTGAGCGAAGCCTCAGCAACACGTTGTCCAGGACCAGGAATTTGTAACCTCCCAGTCTCTGGGAACGCGTTGCACAGACCATTCTGCAAGGCCTCCCGAAGATGCCTCATCCTCTGCTCCCTCTGCGATGGCAAGATAAGGTCCGCAACCTTACCCTTGTAACGTGGATCAAGGAGGGTTGCCAGCCAGTAATGATCCCTCTCCTTGATCGCACGAATACGAGGATCCTTACGCAGGCTTTGCAGGATCAGGGAGGCCATGCAGCGTAGGTTTGCTGAGGCATTCGGTGCCGAGTCCTCTGGGTCACTGAGGACGACATGATCCGCAGCCCCCTCCTCCCAGCCATGTACAAGTCCATGGGTGTCTTGGGACTGTAATTGATCCCTTGAAGACTGCTGCTGATGCTGAGTGCTAGTCTCCACCTCCATGCTGACACAATCCTCCTCCTCCTCCTCGTCCTCTTCCTGTGTGATAGCCGGGCCAGCAGGAACACTGTCTGGATAAAGGGGGCCTTGAGAGGTAAGGAAGTCCTCCTCTTCCTGCCTCTGTTCTGCCTCAAGTGCCCTGTCCATTATTCCACGCAGCGTGTGCTCCAACAGGTGGACAAGAGGGACAGTGTCACTGATGCATGCACTGTCACTGCTCACCATCCTAGTGGCCTCCTCAAATGGTGCCAGGACAGTGCATGCATCCCTGTCTGGATAAAGGGGACCTTGAGGGGTAAGGAAGTCCTCCTCTTCCTGCCTCTGTTCTGCCTCAAGTGCCCTGTCCATTATTCCACGCAGCGTGTGCTCCAACAGGTGGACAAGAGGGACAGTGTCACTGATGCATGCACTGTCACTGCTCACCATCCTAGTGGCCTTCTCAAATGGTGCCAGGACAGTGCATGCATCCCTGATCATGGCCCACTGGCGTGGGGAAAAAAATCCAAGCTCCCCTGACCCTGTCCTGGTGCCATATTGCAACAGATACTCATTGATGGCCCTCTGCTGCGTGTGCAGCTGCTGCAGCATGGCCAACGTAGAGTTCCACCTGGTAGGCATGTCACAGATTAGGCGTTTCTTGGGCAGGTTGTAATCCTTTTGCAGGTCAGCCAGCTGAGCACTGGCATTATATGACCGTCGGAAATGCCCACAGAGTTTCCTGGCCTGCTTCAGGACCTCCTGTAAGCCCGGGTACCTGCCCAAGAACCGATGCACCACCAAGTTAAGGACATGAGCAAAACAGGGCACATGGGTCAGTTGTCCCTGTCGGAGGGCGGAGAGGAGGTTGGTGCCATTGTCAGAAACCACCTTTCCTGGCTTAAGCTGGCGTGGCGTCAACCACCTCTGAGCCTGCCCCTGCAGAGCTGACAGAATCTCTGCCCCAGTGTGGCTCCTGTCCCTCAAGAACACCAGCTCAAGCACCGCATGGCATCTTTTTGCCTGCGTACTGGCGTAGCCCCTTGAACGCCTACGAAGCACCGCTGGTTCAGAGGACAAATCAGCACAGGAAGAGGCCACGGAGGAAGAAGAAGAGAAGGGGGTGGAGGAGAGAGGTGTGTCAGAATCACCAGTAAGAACATTTTGGAGGCGTGGTGGCGGAACAACCTCCAACACTACTGCACCTTGTCCTGCATCCTTCCCAGCTGCCAGCAGAGTCACCCAATGTGCTGTGAAAGATAGGTAACGTCCCTGTCCATGCCTGCTGGACCATGAGTCAGCGGTAATATGCACCTTACCGCTGACTTCTCTGTCCAGTGAGGCCAAGACATTGCCTTCCACATGCCGGTAGAGAGCCGGAATCGCCTTCCGTGAGAAAAAGTGGCATTTGGGAACCTGCCACTGAGGAACCGCACATTCCACAAACTCACGGAAGGGGGCAGAGTCTACCAACTGAAAAGGCAGCAATTGAAGTGCTAGCAATTTAGCCAAGCTAGCATTCAACCGCTGGGCATGTGGATGGCTGGGAGCGAACTTCTTGCGGCGGTGCAGCAGCTGGGGCAGGGAAATTTGACTGGTACAATCGGACGTCAGTGTACCGATAGCAGATTGCCCGCAAGTACTTGGCTGTGACACACCTAATTCTACACCTTCATTCCTCTCAGTGCAGGTTTCAGAGAGGACTGAAGGTATATTGGGGTTGGAGATCCCAGCTGATGAGGAGCAAGGAGAGGTCCGCCTTGTTCTTTGGTGTGGGTCTTTTAGGTGTGCTTGCCAACGGACTGCATGGCAGGTCGACATATGTCTGGTCAAGCACGTGGTGCCCAAGCGGCTGATGTTTTGGCCACGCGAGATACGCTTTAGACATATGTTGCAAATGGCAATGGCAATGGCAATCTGCTGCACACGTCTGAAAAAAGGCCCACACCAAAGAACTTTTGGAATAACGCGCAGAGACAGCAGCGCCCTGCACATGCAGAGCTCTGTAGTGTGATGCAGTCGGTGTGCTGCCCTTAAGCTGGCCCCTGGAGGGCATCCTGCCTCGTTGGAGATGTGCCTCCTCCTCCTCTTCCTCCTCCTATCTCCTATCAGGAGACCTCATCATCAGTGACCTCATCATCCCCTCCCTCCTCATCACTGGAGCCAATCTGGCAGTATGCTGCAGCTGGGGGAACATGACTGCCAGATAGCTGACCTTGTTGGGCACCCCCTCCCTCTGGGCTCACGTTACTACCCCCTCTCTCTGAGCTCACGATACTGCCTTCCTCCAGCTGGGTTCCATCATCGGAGCCTTCAAAACGCTGGGCATCCTCCTGGAGCATGTACCCAACACTGTGGTCAAACAGTTCGGGCACTCCTCAGGAGGACATGGTGGGGCTAGGGAAGGAGTGACTGATGCCATTGAGCCGTGGGAAGAGGCCGCGTTGGCAGCTGCTTTGCCAGACAAAGTACCCTGAGCCTGGGTGAGAGAGGAAGAGGAGGAGGAGGACGGCTTGGTCATCCACTCTACCAAGTCTTCGTCATGTTGCGGGTCAACATGGCCAGCTGCCGAAAAGAAGGACAAGTGTTTCCCACGGCCACGTGCTGATGAGAATGCACCGTGTCCATGACCAGCATCACTGTTGCCTCTAGACACAGAGCCTGCTTGCCCTCTTTTATTGCCTCGTGACTGTCTGCCTCTCATTGTTTGCCTTCCAGACATACTAATGGTCTGCTGTGGTGTTAGTATGGGAAAAGCAGCAATTGTTTTCAGTTAGTTTTAGGGGAAAACTGTGCAGAGGACACAGTACATTGAAAATACTTGCAGCTCTCTGCTTGTGTTTTTTTTTATGAGAACACCACTATAATAGTATTAGTCACTAACTGTATTCAGGTGAGCTTTAGGTGAATGCTATGAAAAGAGCACACAGTAGTACACTAAGTGAAACACTGACTGTCTGCAGCTAGCACAATCACCGGCCTGCCTGTCACAGTATAGAGAATAACTGTACCCAGGTGAGCTTTAGGTGAATGCTATGCAAAGCACACAGTAGTACACTAAGTGAAACACTGACTGTCTGCAGCTAGCACAATCACGGCCGGCCTGTCACAGTATAGAGAATAACTGTATCCAGGTGAGCTTTAGGTGAATTCTATGCAAAGCACACAGTAGTACACTAAGTGAAACACTGACTGTCTGCAGCTAGCACAATCACCGGCCTGCCTGTCACAGTATAGAGAATAACTGTATCCAGGTGAGCTTTAGGTGAATGCTATGCAAAGCACACAGTAGTACACTAAGTGAAACACTGACTGTCTGCATCTAGCACAGTCACCGGCCTGCCTGTCACAGTATAGAGAATAACTGTATCCAGGTGAGCTTTAGGTGAATGCTATGCAAAGCACACAGTAGTACACTAAGTGAAACACTGACTGTCTGCATCTAGCACAATCACCGGCCTGCCTGTCACAGTATAGAGAATAACTGTATCCAGGTGAGCTTTAGGTGAATTCTATGCAAAGCACACAGTAGTACACTAAGTGAAACACTGACTGTCTGCAGCTAGCACAATCACCGGCCTGCCTGTCACAGTATTGAGAATAACTTATCCAGGTGAGCTTTAGGTGAATGCTATGCAAAGCACACAGTAGTACACTAAGTGAAACACTGACTGTCTGCAGCTAGCACAATCACCTGCCTGCCTGTCACAGTATAGAGACTAACAGGAACGTATCTAGCTAAACTCAATACAGTGTATAAATATATATACAACACCTAGGATGCATATATATCCTCTACACACTGTAACAGCAGCTAACTGACTCGCCTGCCTGCTCTATCTAACTCAATATAAATGACACTGTCTCTCTCTGTGTAACTGTCTCTTTCACAAACGCCAACACACTACACAAGGCCGACTCACAGGGGGCCTTATATAGTGTGGGGCGTGTACCTACTCCTCTGAGCCATAATTGGCCAAAGCCACCCTGGCTTTGGCCAATTTTGGCTCTCTGTACAGATGGCGCTGTGATTGGCCAAGCATGCGGGTCATAGTGCATGCTTGGCCAATCATCAGCCAGCCATGCACTGCGATGCCGCAGTGAATTATGGGCCGTGACGCGCCACTCGAATTTGGCGCGAACGGACCATAACGTTCGATCTTCGTCGAACGATCGAACAGCCGATGTTTGAGTCGAACACGAAGCTCATCCCTACATGTAGGTATTTGTCTAGTTTTAACTGCTTGGATCATTAGGGCTGTTCTACGGACATTATCTGAAGCTTTGTGCAAGGGGATGAAACCTACTTGATCTTTGTTGATTAGGGAACCAATTGTATTATTCAGCTGAAATGCCATAACTTTCGCTAGTAGTTTTATGTCTAAATTTAATAAAGATATTGGCCTATAATTTGCACAGGCTGAGTCATCTGACTGAGGTTTAGGGATCATTGTTATTATTGCTGTAAGGGTTTCTGATCTAAAAGATTGATTGTTGAGAAGGGAGTTGAATGCTTCTGCCAGCATGGGAGTTAATACATGGGAGAATTTTTTGTAGTAGAAGGCTGAGAACCCGTCAGGTCCTGGACGTTTGTTTGGTTTGAGGGATTTGATTGCCAGTTCAATTTCACTAGGGGTAATGGGATTTTCAAGACTGTGGATAGAGTTGGGAGACTTAATTGTGAGAAAAATGATTCTGTGTTGGATTGGTCAAAAGATTCTTCTTTTTTATAGAGAGAGGAGAGATGTTTATGGAAGGTGTGTAAGATTTTTACAGGATTACTTGTGTATCTATCTTGAGAGATTTTTAGTCTAATTGGTTTAAAAGGGTTATTTCGTTTTTTAAGTGCTCGGGCAAGGAGGGTACCTGGTTTATTTGCTTTAAAATAACATTTTTGTTTAGATATACGTAGTGTTTTGTCTACTGATGCTGAAAAGAAGATGTCAAGTTTTAAGCTAGCTTTATCTAGTCGTGACTTTGTGGCTGGAGTAGGGTTAGATTGAAAAATACTCTGGCATTTATTAAACTCATTTTCTAGTTCTTTTTCCAGTGTAATTTTTGCTTCTCTTTTTTAATATATGATGCTTGGCGTATACAATAACCTCTAAGAACAGGCTTGTGTGCTTCCCATGATGTTATTGGAGATGTGTCTGGAGATTTATTGTTGCCAATGTATTCTTTTATAGCGATTTCTAATTCAGCGGAATTTGACGGGTGCTACAACAATGAGTCATTAATATACCAGGTGGGGTCATGTTTTTTTGGGATTAGTGAGGTAAAAGTAGATATAATATCACAATGGTCAGTCCAAGTATACGGTTTAATAGATGAGGCTATTAATTCTGGGGACATACTCATAGAAATTAATATATTGTCAATGCGTGTGAATTATCTATGTGGGTGGGAGTAAAATGAGAATTGACGTCTGGTTGGGTTAATTTCACGCCATGAGTCTATTAATGAATAGTGTAGGAGGAGTCTTTGGAAAGATTTGGATTGAGAATTAGATGTAGCTGGATTTGGGGATTTATCAAGTTAAGGGTATAGTGTTTGGTTTGAATCTCCACATATCAAGAGTGTACCTTGTTTGTGAGTGTCTATTACTTGAAGTAAATGGGAGAGAAATGATGTCGGTCTCTTATTTGGAGCATAGTAAGAGACTACTGTAATTGGGATGTCAAATAGATGACCCGTGAGTATAAGGTAACGGCCTTCTGGATCCTTGATTTCTGCTAAGGGGGAAAAAGATGTGGATCGCTGGAAAGCTATTAATATACCTCGGTGTTTGGATTTGGCTGAGGCAGTAAAAACCTGGGGGTAACTTGAACCAAAGTATTTAGGTGTTGAAGAATCAGTAAAGTGTGTCTCTTGGAGACACACTATGTGAGCTTTAGATAAAGACAACGACCTAAACACTTTTGTTCGCTTTTGGGGAATGTTTAGACCTTGTACATTCAATGTAAGTACATTTAAAGGAGCCATATATAAATCTTAAGTTGTAATTAAACATATCAGGTTTAGCTTGTACCATCAGACTTACCCCGGAGAAGGACAGAGAGAAAGAAAGAAATAAAAACAGAATATGAAAGAAGAAGGAAATAGGAGGTATATATATAGTCAACTTGTAGTAGTTTAAATATGTGATAAAAAATAAAATGTTGGCGTACCAGGTGTGCATGTCTAGCAGACCTGGAGGCACAAAGTCTATCTGGGGAGCCCCCCCTCACCACAACTGAAGTGGAGGAGAGTCCCAAGACAGAAAAATAGGAGATGCAGTGACCGCTTCCCAGGTTCTTCACGGCAAAAATCTAAAAATATAACAGTTAAACTTAGACAACCTTTTTGGTAATATAGTTAGATATAAACTTATATGTGAGCACAAAATTGATAATTCTCTATTTAATGACTAAAATAATTAAATAAAAAGTAGGTACTACTATTTTAGTTCAGTAATGTGTGTTTTATCTTATACTTTTATTCAGAATTATTAGGTTAATTGACCTAGGGTTATCAGAGGTGGGAAAGGTAGGGTATACTTTTGAAATCAAATTAGTGAGAGATAGAGTATTTGTTGAAATGATTCAATTAAGTAGATGGAGCATTTGGAGTATAGTTTAGTTTTGTAGTTTACAAATGGGGAGGGAGAAGGGGAAAAATAAAAATAAAAAGAGGAGATGGGGTAGGGGAGGGGGTTTAGGGAGCTAAGTGAGGAGGTGAGGAGGGGGAATAAGGGGTCGGGAAAGGGGAGAGGGATTACAGAGGGAGGAATTAGAAGTAAATAGGGGATATGTGAACATATACTCTTATACTTAACCTTTGTGATTAGGAAATCTTAACTGATGTGTTTTGAGTTCAATACATAGGCCAAACTAGAGTTTGGATAATTCAGTCATGAAGTTGAGGGAATTATTTGTATAATGTAGAGATTATTCAGTCCATAGAGTCTGGAAGATCTAATTCTGGGGAGTTGAAGCGACCTCTTTTGGATGTAGCTTGTCTGCTTCTGTCAGTTTCAGGTTTTGATGAATTTTGTGGAGAGCTGGATAGCATGCGCCGGCGAGGACTTGTAGATGATTTGTTGTATAGCTGGAGTTTTTGTTTTGCAGTGTGATCTGTAGTTCTTCCGTGGATCTACTTGTGTATTTGGTTCCTTGGTGGGTGAATCGAACAGCGAATGGCAATCCCCATTGATAAGGGATGTGGTTGTGTTGGAGATTTTGAAGTAGAGGTTTCATCTCACGCCATTTGGCTGTTGTTGTTGGCGATAAATCTGCGAATATTTAATAAGAATGTCTTTGACAAGTTAGGGTTTCTTTAATCCTGGCTGTGGCCATAAGCTGATCCTTAGTACGGAAGAAATGGAATTTAATAATTATGTCACGTGGAGGTCCTTCTGTTTTGCGTGGTGCTAATGCCCTGTGAATTCTTTTGAATTCCAGTCTCTAAATAGGGATGGAAGGGGACAATTCCTGAAAGGGCGCTGTCATGGACGATTGAAGATCAGTGATTGATTCAGGTATACCTTTTATGTAGAGGTTTGACCGTCGTGCCCTGTTTTCGAAGTCTTCCAAACGCGTTTGCAAAGTCAAATTTTCATTTCTGAGTAGCTCAAGTTCGTTGTCATGGGAAACTACATTGGTTTCAATGTCATCCATTCTGCATTCTAAGTCTGTAGTACGTTGGCCTAAGGCCCCTTTCACACTGGGGCGTTTTTCATGCGGTTTAGCGCTAATAATAGCGCTGTTATACCGCATGAAAAAATCCTGCCCTGTGTCTTCAATGTGAAAGCCCGAAGGCTTTCACACTGAAGCGGTGCGCTAGCAGGACCGCTCCAAAAGTCCTGCTAGCCGCTTCTTTACAGCGGTAAAGGAGCGGTGTGTTCACCGCTCCTTTACCGCGGTCTCCCATTGAAATCAATGGGACAGCGCGGTAATACCGCCCGCAAACCGCGGCAATAGCCGCGGTTTGCGGGCGGTATTAACCCTTTTTCGGCCGCTAGCGGGGGTTAAATTAACCCCCCTAGCGACCGCATACCGCGGTAAGAACGACAGTATAGCAGCGCTGAAAATCGCGCTGCTATACCGCCACCGCTCCTGCCCGCCCCAGTGTGAAAGGGGTCTTAGTCACAAATCTCTTTAGTCAATTTCTCTGTTATTTGGTCAGAGGTCTGTTGCAGAGCTTTATGAAGCATCTTCTCTATTTGTTTAAAAATATTTGGGTGTAATGTATCAGTTTGTTGTGTTAAAGAACCAACACTTTGTTCATATTCTGTGTAATTTGAGTCCTGTGAAGAACTCAGCTGTTTTCTGTCAGCACGGGCTTTAGCTGTGTGAAGTGAATTAGACAGCGCCATTACAACAGGGCAAGAGGTTTTTCCTTGTGTGTTTTTGTCTTGGTTTTCCTGCTGGTCACTCCAAAAATCATACTATTATGTTCCCAGGGTGTTAGGGAAGATTATATAGTAGTTTTTGATTATTTATCCTGTCATTCAGGTGTCCGTGGAAGCCGTGAAGACCTGAGAAGAACGGAGCCTCAGCAGGACATGTCTGACACTGTCAGCTCCGCCCTCCCTCCACTTAAGTTTTATTTCAGTTGCAGTTTATTGCAGTTTATTCTCAATCAGCAGTAACTTATGAAATATAGTAAATTTCACATGTAAACTCGTTGATAGGGAAAGAATAATTTCTGTATAGGCAGATATATCTATAGTAAAAGGTAATGCAGATGGGTTAGAATAACATACTGTATCAGCATGAAAACTAGAATGGTAAAACTGCAGGATTATAATGGTGTAAAGCTTTCAAGTCAGAAATTATAAATTCTACCTACTGTAATCAGTAGAGAAATGTGTAAAGATTTCATCAACTAAAATCATTTTATCCAGAATGAATGTAAGATAGGTATCATAAATATCAAAGTTATGGTTATTTTTGGGGTTTGTAAATATTTAATTGAATCATCGCAAGTATACCTAGATTAACATCATTGATGTACAATAGTGTAATGTGTGGTCATGGCAATATGATAGGAGGTTGCATAACCTCTTTGGTCATGATGTGTCATCATCAGTATAAATAAGTCAATTTAACCGGGGTATAGTTGAGATCAACATCTACATGTAAGTGGTCCTGTGTAGAAACACCACCTGGTCATCATTTAAAATTTTGAGATTGCCGTATGAGGAGTCATAAAAGTATAAACTATATCATAAGCACCATCTTTATGTGCATCTATGGGAGCTAGGGCAATAATAATGATAATAATAATAAAAATAGAAAAATCTGTTTATAGTGACATCTACATCAAAATGTCACATTTTAAATACATCCGGCATGTCTAATTTAATAATTAGTATTATTATTATTAGGGGTATCAGTATCAATTCATCCATTGTAACATCTGTAATAGGTTTGTAAGTTTCATCCAGAATACTCACATGTATTAAAGGAAGCATTTCATCCAACTTTTGGGTCTGTATATTGTTAGTTTGTGGTAATGAAGGAGAAATTATTGTAAAATAGTCTCTAGGAATGATATAGAGTATTTCCTAAAAAATCTGTTGTAGGTAAATTAAATCCCCCACTATAGTCATCAAGAGACATTGTCCTAGACATGTATAAACTTACCTTGTGATCAAACAACAATTGGGAACACTATCTACCACAAAATATATTTTATCCACCACAGTGGTATTATTCATAATGTGTAGCTTGGATGTTAAAAGCTATTGTTTTCTTCATGTAGTTTCGTAATATTGGGTATAGTATTAATTGTGTGTATAATGGTCACCCTCCTGGTCCCCTTTTGGCTAAATATTTAAGTAAGTGACAATGTATCTTTACAGAGATGAAAAAAGCTTCAATTAGTAAGTTACAATATTTTAGGGTATGTTGGGGTTATGCGAAAATACCAACAAAGATTCATGAATAGCATGTGTCATTAATATGACATTTCTGAAAAATGGAGCCCATCATAGTGAAGGTAGTTCTTCAAAAAAGGGTAGATTTTGAAATGTGGAAGGGGGGAAGAGGGGGAAAAAGGGGGGTGGGGTGGGAGGGGGAAAAAGGGGGAGAGGGAAAGGAGAAAGAGGGGGAGGGGAGAAGATGGGGAAAGAAAAAAAAGGCAAGGAAGGGGGAGGGGAGGAGGTAAAAAAAGGGGGAGGGGATAAAAAATAAAATTAGGACAGTTAATATTAAAAAATTAAGGCAAGCCAGTTGTCGACTGTCGGTCAAAATATTTGTGAATTTAGATGATCCACATCCTTTTTGTAATCTTGTTTGCAGGAGAGAGAGCTGTTTTCAAGTTGTGTACAAATAGGAATCTCTTAAGGTTGGAGAGTAGTAGTGTTCGTTGTAGATGTCTGGTGTGAGGATAGTGTGGAGGGCATCTCAGAAGGAAGCTGCAACTTGAGTTGTTTAAACCAGGAAAAAACCTCTTCTGGAGTGTGAATTTAAAATAGAGTGTTTCCATGAGAAAAGTACAGTTTGAAGGGAAAGCCCCAGTAATATTTAATTCCTGCAGTTTGGAGAACAGTGATAAAATGACAGTGAGCTTGTCTTTTTAGGATAGTCAAACGTGCTAAATCGGCTAATATTGATGTCCTTGAAAACGAAGGCGTGAAGATTCTCAAGCAGCACGAAGATGGAGTTCTGTGCGGAAGTAATGCAGCTTAATTATGATGTCACGCGGTTGACCATTAGATATGGATTGGCCAATGGCTCTATGCACACAATCAATTTCCAACCTATTAATTGGCAGTTGCGGGGTACATTCTTGAAATAGAGTGAGGATCGATCCCTGCAGGTCCTCAACGTTTTCCGGAGGACCACAGATATGGATTGGAGAAAATAATGATGACTCTATCCAAACATGGCTAGTGTTGAGCGAACCCGAACTGTAAAGTTCGGGTCCGTACCGAACTTTAGCTTTTTCCCGAACCCGAACCCGGACTTTGCGCAAAAGTCCGGGTTCGGGTTCGGGTTCGGCAATCTAATTACGCATTTAGAAATGCTTCAGGGGCCAGCCAATCACCTTTTGATTAGCTGGTGTGCCCTTAGAGGCCATCATAGCCATGCCTACTAATGGCATGGCTGTGATTGGTAAGTGCAACATGTGACCCAGCTTCTATATAAGCTAGAGGCACACAGCACACATGTCACTCTGCTTCAGAATAGATAGGGAGAGGATCTAGTCTGCTGCTGCTGCTGCTTTTAGGGAGAGATAGAAAAATAGATGAGGTAGTCCTGATTCTACAATCTGAGGGAAAAGATAGAGAGATAGTGTAGTGTAGGGCCAGGTTCCTGTGTTGGTGCTTTCAGGGAGAGAGAATATTATATAGGAGTCAGATTCAGAGATTAAAATCAGCGATCTGCATAGGTTTACCTATTTGTGTTGCAGTGCAGTCTTTTTACACTGCCATGAGCCCAGTGTCAGAGAAAATCTAACTTTTAGGGGGGGAAAAAAAGGCACTTTATTGTGCTCTTTTCCAAAAGACCCATAGGGCAAAAAAAAGCATTTTATTTTGCTCGTGCAAAAAAAGACCCGTTTAGGGCAAAAAAAAATAAAAAATAAAATTTGCACTTTAATGTACGCTTGCAAAAAGAGCCATTCAGGGGCACAAAAAATAGTTTGCAGTGTGTTATACATATTTGGAGGTGTGTGAAATAAACAATTTCTATATAGTTTTCTCCTACTGTGCTATACTAAAAAAACAACATTTTTTTTGAATAGCATTTTCTGCAGTTCTGTAGCTGTGCGATTCAGCGGTTACGTACTGTGGGTGTGTTCTGCTCTTCCAAAAAACGCTGTTTAGGGGCACAAAAAATAGTTTGCAGTGTGTTATACATATTTGGAGGTGTGTGAAATAAACAATTTCTATATAGTTTTCTCCTACTGTGCTATACTAAAAAAACAACATTTTTTTTGAATAGCATTTTCTGCAGTTCTGTAGCTGTGCGATTCAGCGGTTACGTACTGTGGGTGTGTTCTGCTCTTCCAAAAAACGCCGTTTAGGGGCACAAAAAATTGTTTGCAGTGTGTTATACATATTTGGAGGTGTGTGAAATGAACAATTTCTATATAGTTTTCTCCTACTGTGCTATACTAAAAAAACAACATTTTTTTTTAATAGCATTTTCTGCAGTTCTGTAGCTGTGCGATTCAGCGGTTACGTACTGTGGGTGTGTTATGCTCTTCCAAAAAATGCCGTTTAGGGGCACAAAAAATAGTTTGCAGTGTGTTATACATATTTGGAGGTGTGTGAAATAAACAATTTCTATATAGTTTTCTCCTACTGTGCTATACTAAAAAAAACAACATTTTTTTTGAATAGCATTTTCTGCAGTTCTGTAGCTGTGCAATTCAGCGGTTACGTACTGTGGGTGTGTTCTGCTCTTCCAAAAAACGCCGTTTAGGGGCACAAAAAATAGTTTGCAGTGTGTTATACATATTTGGAGGTGTGTGAAATAAACAATTTCTTTATAGTTTTCTCCTACTGTGCTATACTAAAAAAACAAAATTTTTTTTGAATAGCATTTTCTGCAGTTCTGTAGCTGTGCGATTCAGCGGTTACGTACTGTGGGTGTGTTCTGCTCTTCCAAAAACACCCATTTAGGGCAAGATCCTAAATTTGGAAAATATGAGGAGAAGGTCAAAGGGACGTGGTGGCCTCGGTCGTGGTGCTGCTGGTGGAGCTCCTGTTGCAGGGAGAGGACGTGGTGGATCTGTGCCAGATACACGCACAAGTGAAACACCTTCCTCAGGTGCGAGTAGGCGACCGAGCCTGCGGCGGTATTTTGTCGCGCCTAATGAGGCTGTACGAATGTTTAGGCCAGGACAAGTACAGGCGATAGTAGATTGGGTTGCTGACAGTGCCTCGGGTTCCTTCACATTGTCTCCCACCCACTCTTCTGATGAAAGAACAGAGTTGGCACCTGAAACCCATGTCCATCAGTCTTTCACCTCACCCCCTTGCAAATCAGCCAAGCAGTCTGAGCCCCAAATCATGCAGCAGTCTCTTCTGCTTTTCGATGACTCTGTTAGCAGGGTTTCCCAGGGCCATCCACCTAGCCCTGCCCCAGAAGTGGAAGAGATTGAGTGCACCGATGCCCAACCACTTATGTTTCATGATGAGTACATGGGAGGACCATCGCAGTACGTCTCGGATGATGACGAAACACAGGTGCCAACTGCTGCTGCTTTCACAATTGTGCAGACAGACAAGGAGGGCAGGGGTGAAGACTGGGTGGAAGATGATGTGGAGGACGATGAGGTCCTCGACCCCACATGGAATGAACGTTATGCAGGTGACCAGTGTAGTTTGGAGGAAGAGGCGGTGGTCGCACAGAGCCACCAGCACAGCAGAAGAGGGAGCAGGGTGCAAAAGCGCAGCGTCTGTCAGCTAGACAGTATGTCTGCTACTGCCCAACGCAGCAAGGGACCGAGCACACCAAAGCCAGGTCCAAGGAGTTCCCTAGCATGGCAGTTCTTCACACAATGTGCTGATGACAAGACACGAGTGGTTTGCAGGCTGTGCAATCAGAGGCTGAAGCGAGGCATAAACGTTCTCAACCTGAGCACAACCTGCATGACCAGGCATCTAAGTGCAAAGCACGAGCTGCAGTGGAGTAGACACCTCAAAAACCAAGAAAGGTCTCTGGCTCCTCCTGCTTCCTCTTCTGCTGCAGTCTCGGCCTCTTCATCCACCTCTGTAGTGACAGTGGCACCTGCCACCCCGCAAACAGAGGATCTGCCAGCAACACTACCACCTGGGTCACCAACCATCTCCACAATGTCCCATGGAAGCGTTCAGCTCTCTATCTCCCAAACATTGGAGCGGAAGAGGAAGTACCCCCCTAGCCACCCGCGATCCCTGGCCCTGAATGCCAGCATTTCAAAACTCCTGGCCTTTGAAATGCTGTCATTCCGTCTGGTGGAGATGCAGAGTTTTAAAAGCCTGATGGCATTGGCTGTCCCACAGTACGTCGTGCCCAGCCGCCACTATTTTTCCAGGCGAGCCATCCCTTCCCTGCACAACCAAGTGGGGGACAAAATCAGGTGTGCACTGCGCAACGCCATCTGTGGCAAGGTCCACCTAACTACGGATGCGTGGACCAGTAAGCACGGTCAGGGACGTTATATCTCCCTAACAGCACACTGGGTAAATGCAGTGGCGGCTGGGCCTGAGGCAGATAGCAGTTTGGCGCATGTCCTTCCACCACCGAGGATTGCAGGGCGCTTCAGTTTGCCTCCTGTTGCTAACTCCTCCTACTCCGCTTCCTCATCCTCTACCGCCTCCTCATCCGGTCAGCGTAACACCTTCACCACCAACTTCAGCACAGCCAGGGGTAAACGACAGCAGGCAGTTTTAAAACTTTCCTGTTTGGGGGAAAAACCCCACACCGCGCAGGAGTTGTGGAGGGACATGGAACAACAGACCAATGAGTGGTTGCTGTCAGTGAGCCTCAAGCCTGGCCTGGTGGTGTGCGATAATGGGTGAAATCTCGTAGCAGTTTTGGGCCTAGCCGGTTTGACGCACATCCCTTGCCTGGCGCATGTGCTGAACTTGGTGGTCCAGAGGTTCCTTAAAAATTACCCCAATATGCCAGAGCTGCTGCAGAAAGTGCGGGCTGTGTGTGCGCACTTTCGGCGTTCTCACCCTGCTGCTGCTCACCTGTCAGCGCTGCAGCGTAACTTCGGCCTTCCCTCTCACCGCCTCATATGTGACGTGCCCACAAGGTGGAACTCCACCTTGCACATGCTGGCCAGACTGTGCGAGCAGCAGCAGGCGATAGTGGAGTTTCAGCTGCAGCAATCACGCGTGAGTCGCTCTGCGGAACAGCACCACTTCACCACCAATAACTGGGCCTCCATGCGAGACCTGTGTGCCTTGTTGCGCTGTTTCGAATACTCCACCAACATGTCCAGTGCCAATGACGCCGTTCTTAGAGTTACTATCCCAGTTCTATGCCTCCTTGAAAAAACGCTTCGGGCGATGATGGAAGAGGATGTGGCACAGGAGGATGAGGAGGAGGAGGAGGAAGCGGGATCATTTCAAAGGCTTTCAGGGCAGTCTTTCACAAGTGGCTACGAGGGTGGGTTCCTGCACCAACAAACGCAAGGTACACAATTATCCGGCAGAAAGGGCACAGTTCTGGAGGATGACGAGGTGGAGGAGGAGATGGAGGAGGAGGAGGAGCCATTTTCACAGCAGGGTGGCACCCAGACCAGCTCGTGGCCATCACTGGTGCGTGGCTGGGGGGATACAGAGGACACAGACGATACACCTCCCACAGAGGACAGCTTTTCTTTGCCTCTGGGCAGCCTGGCACACATGAGCGATTACATGCTGCAGTGTTTCCGCAATGACCGCCGAGTTGCCCACATTTTAACTGGTGCTGATTACTGGGTGGCCACCCTGCTGGATCCCCGTTACAAGGACAACGTACCATTCTTAATTCCCTCACTGGAGCGGGATCGTAAGATGCGCGAGTACAAGCGCACACTGGTAGACGCGCTGCTGGTGGCATTCCCACCTGACAGCGGGCGTACGGTGGAAGCACAAGGCGAAGGCAGAGAAGGAGGAAGAGGTCGCCAACGCAGCCGGGGCACCGGCAGCACCTCAGAAGGCAGGGTTAGCATGGCTTAAATGTGGAAAAGCTTTGTCAGCACGCCACAACAACCAGCACCACCAGCTGAGATGGAACGTCTTAGCAGGAGGCAGCATTTCACCAACATGGTTGAGCAGTATGTGTCCACAGGCCTACACGTACTGGATGACGGGTCTGCCCCCTTTAACTTCTGGGTCTCCAAATTGGGCACATGGCCTGAGCTTGCCCTTTATGCCTTGGAGGTGCTGGCCTGCCCTGCAGCCAGTGTATTATCTGAACGTGTATTTAGCACGGCAGGGGGCGTTATCACAGACAAGCGCAGCCTCCTGTCCAGAGCCAATGTGGACAAGCTCACGTTCATTAAAATTAACCAGGCATGGATCCCACAGGACTTGTCCGTACCTTGTGCAGAATAGACATGTATACCGGTGTTGTGACAAAAACTGTCCGGCCATCGGATTGTGTCCGGCCCATACTGCGAAGGCGCAGCGCTTGCGCAGTACAGAGGACAAGGAGATTCACAAAATCTCCGAAGATGAACGGCGCCTGCGCTGTGAGTGCAGGTTCAAGCCCCACCATCCAAGTGGACATACGGTAGCACATAGTAACAGGGCCCCTCACGGGCTCGGTTCGATCGCCACGCTTCGGGCACGGCCTCACTTGGCTCGGCTTGAACCACGGATGGTGTGGCCTTCACCTGAACTCACCACGCAGGCGCCGTTCGTCTTGGGAGATTTTCGAAATCCCCTTGTCCTACATACTGAGCAAGCGCAATACAGGGTGGACACTATTTGACGGGGGACAGAATTCGACACATCACCGGCCTTACCCAGCCATTGTTGTATTTTTGAATCAGTGTTGGCTACCTCGTCCTCCTCCACCGCCGCTTCCACCTACACAGCCACATCCACCGCCACCTCAACCTCCTACTCCATATGGACCTCGTCCTCCTAGGTCAAGATTATTTTGTTTTATTTTTATTTATTTTTATGTTATTTTAGGTTATTTCCCTATCCACATTTGTTTGCAGAGCACTTGCCATGCTCTTAACAACATTTTGCTGCCATTTGCAGCCCTCTAGCCCTTTCCATTACTTTTTTAGAGCCTTTTTAGTCCTTAGAAGTCCGGGTCCCCATTGACTTCAATGGGGTTCGGGTTCGGGTCCGGGTTCAGGTTAAAGTTCGGTCCCGAACCCGAACTTTTTTCCGAAGTTCGGCCGAACCCGTCGAACCCGAACACCCAGGTGTCCGCTCAACTTTAATCATGGCTCATTGCTCTTAGTCCTGCCCCACACTATAAAAATATTCTCCCTAAAGCAGCCATTTGCAATGTGATATTGGTGTGGAGAGAAAACAGGGCTCTGTTCAGTGCTACTAGTAAGTTAGTGTGCTATAGTATACTATAGTGATGCTATTGTCAGTGTAGAATATCAGTTTAGTGTGAATGTAGTGATAGAGCAGGGTGCATGTAGTGCAACCATTATTTTTTACTTTACTTTAGTGTCTTAGTCCTGCCCCACACTATAAAAATATTCTCCCCAAAGCGGCCATTTGCAGTGTGATATTGGTGTGGAGAGAATACAGGGCTCTGTTCAGTGCTACTAGTAAGTTAGTGTGCTATAGCGTACTATAGTGATGCTATTGTCAGTGTAGAATATCAGTTTAGTGTGAATGTAGTGATAGAGCAGGGTGCATGTAGTGCAACCATACATTTTTACTTTACTTTAGTGTCACTTTAGTGTGAAACTAATGATAGTGCAGCGTAAGTATAGTTTGACCATTAATTTTTACTTTAGCGACAGTTTTTTTTTGTCAGGGCAGGTATCCTGCAGTATATTTCAGTGTTACTGCACGTTTAACGCAGAATATTTTAGTGCGTTAACTGCGCGTTTACCGCAGTATATTTCAGTGCATTACTGCACGTTTAATGTAGTACATTTCACTGCATTACTGCACGTTTAACGCTGTATATTTCAATGAGTTACTGCACGTTTAACTCTGTGTATTTCAGTGTGTTACTGCACATTTAATGCTGTATATTTCTGTGCATTACTTCACGTCTAATGTAGTATATTTCAGTGCATTGGGGTACATTTAACAAAGTATATTTTAGTGCATTACTGCACGTTTAACCTAGTACATTTCAGTGTGTTAACTACATGTTTAACACAGTATATTTCAGTGCCTTACTGCAAATTTAACACAGTATATTTCAGTGCATTAACTGCATGTTTAACACAGTATATTTCAGTGCGTTACTGCACGTTTAAAGCAGTATATTTCAGTGTTATAGTGCACGCTTAACACAGTATATTTCAGTGTCTTACTGCACGTTTAACACTGAATATTTCAGTGTAATAACTGCACATTTAGCGCAGTATATTTCAGTGCAATATTGCACGGTTGCCACAGTATATTTCAGTGCGTTACTGCACATTTAATGTAGTACATTCCACTGCTTTACTGCACATTTAACGCTGTATATTTCAGTGCCTTACTGCATGTTTAACGCAGTATATTTTAGTGCGTTAACTGCACGTTTAACACAGTATATTTCAGTGCCTTACTGCATGTTTAACACAGTATATTTTAGTGCCTTACTGCACGATTAGCGCAGAATGTTTCAGTGTGTTACTGCATGTTTAATGCAGTATAATATAGTGTGATTCTGCACGTTTTAATGCAGTATAGTTGAATTCATTAGTGCACATTTTCACATTCAAAGTTTTCAAATTCAAATAGATTTCCACTTTCCAAAGAGAATAAAATAGAACAAAAAATAAAGGAGTAGAATAGAAAAAAATATATATATAAAAAAATATAACAGGAAATTTAATAGAATATAATAGAGTAAACCAAACAAAATAGACTAGAAAATAAAATAACATAATAGACTAGAATATAATAGAAACAAATAGAATAGAATATAAAAAAATAACATAGAAAGAATATAACCATCTTCTAAAATTCAAATTTCAAATAGAATAAATTTGAATTCGATTACATAAGAAAATAATAGGATAGAAAAAAAGAATAGAATAGACTATAATAGAAAATAATAGAATAAAAAAACTAGAATTGCATAGAAAGAATATAACCATTTACCAAAATTCAAATAGAATCAATTTGAATTTGAATAGAATAGAAAAGAATAGATTAGAATAGAATATAAAATAACAGAATAAAATAGAATAGCAAAGAAAGAATATTACCAGCTTCTGAAATTCAAATTTTGAATAGAATAAATTGGAATTTGAATATAAAGGAATAGAATAGAATAGAAAATAATAGAATAGAATAAACTAATTCTCTTACACAAGCAGTGGTTTCAGCGGGGAGCATCGATAATTTCAAAACATACACAACGCATACAATGTACTATTAACATAAAAACACACACACACAGGTTGGACTTGATGGACTTGTGTTTTTTTTCAACCCAACTATGTAAACAATTAGAAAAATCATATAATTAAAAAAACAATAGAATAGAATAAAATAGAATAGAAAGAATATAACCATTTCCCAAAATTCAAATAGAATCAACTCGATTTTGAATAGAATAGAAAATAATAGATTAGAATAGGAAGATGGTTATATTTATTCTATTCTGTTGTGTTTTTTCTATGCTATTGTGATATTTTCTATTCTATTCTATTCTACTCTATTCTTTTCTATTTTATTCAAATTTGAATTGATTCTATTTGAATTTTGGAAAATGGTTATATTATTTCTATTCCATTCTATTCTATTGTTTTTTTTTATTCTATTAATTTCTATTCTATTCGAATTTCAGAGGATGGTTTTGAAAACTATTTGATTGATGCGAAAACTTTTCAAATCGATCCGAATTCAAATTTTAATAGATTTATATACGAAAAAGCAAAATAAATTCTGAAAACGAATTAAATGGATTAACTAAACAAATTAATGTTAATAACGAATCAAAACAAAATGAAACAAATTTTTTCGTTCTGCACATAGAACGCAGTATTCAAAAAATGGGAACTGGGAGAGAAGGGATTTTAACGGTGCAAACAGTGAAGTAATGATGAGAAGGAGATTGATATTCATAAAAAAGTTTTTACAATTTATTTAATATATTCATAAAAATGATCCTGGATAGTCAATATAGAGACACAATGGATAAACCAATGTGGCTAAAATACAGTTGTAAGGTGGTCACAGTGTACAGGTCATTTTCAAGCAGGGAACAGAGAGCTGTCGCATCAACCCGACATGTTTAGCTTATGTAGCTTCTTTAAAGTTAGTGCGAAAACGCTCGATGCTAACATTGACAACTGTGTAGACAGAAAAAAGATATATTAGATTTTAATTTTATCAATGTTTCTATGTATTATATAAAAACAACACTAGTAGCAGAACACTTAAAGAATAGGTCAAAACACCATGCCTTGATCTAAGGACTAAACTCACCCTGCTGTGAATCTCAGGCAGATAAAGCCACCGACATAGTCCCAGGATCAGACAAGGGTCCCCCAAAGGGGTTAAGGACTGTCCCTAATGGTCGCAGAGGACAAAAAATGTGACTGCTGAGTGGTAAATAAGAAAGGAAATAAAAATAAATGGGTAGGACAATAAAGAACGGAGAAAAATATGAAAAATAAATAAATAGTGAAATAAAACTAAATATGAAAGAGAAAATGAATAGGGAAATGTGAAAAAATTAAAATAATAATGAAAATAAATAAAAATAAATAAATAAAAATAAATAAATAAATAATAAAATAAATAAATAAACTAAAATAAAAATAAAATAAAATAGAAAAATAATAAAATAAATAAATAGAATAATAAAAAAAAAATTAAATGAAGACAAATGAAATAAAATAAAAAAGAAAGATGAATAGAAAAAGAAAATTGAAAAATGAAAAATGTGTATAAAGAAAAAAAGAAATAAAGATATAACAAGAAAAAAGAGGGAATCTCCTGAATGGAGGACACCAAAATACCATGAGACACAAAAAGTATATATGTATATATAAGAGTATCACTTACTTAAAAGCAGCAAAAAAATGATTTAGAGAGGGAAGAAGAATAGGTTTTGAAGCTTGCTGGAATATTTACAGACTGACAACAGTCTGAAAGCTACAAAGAATAAAAGATAAAAAAAAAAATCATAAATAAAGGAATTGAAAAAATAAGTAGTCAACACTAAAACAAATAGTTCCCAATGTTGTCAGAAAAAGAAGCAAAGCCGAAGCATATCTAGTAACAGTAGTAGCCAATTTAAGGAAAAGAGGAAGCAGACTAAACATGTAACGATTTTCATATGAAAGGTCTCCAAGAGATGCAGAGCAGTAAATCAGACTTGTGTCTCAAAAAAATATATATACTGATTATAAATGACAATGTCTGTATGTAATATAAACCCCAGAGAAAATAAATTTTTAGAATATTATATAAATATATATATATATACTGTATATATTGTGACAGCAGGAAGGTAAAGTCACCTGGTTGCATCCAGGGGGGTAGATATATTTCGCCCAGATTCAGGCTTTACTCCGACTTATACAACTAGGTGGAGAGTTGTATAAGCCCAGCTAAGGCTAGTGGGCTCATGGATGACTCATACCTCTAGGGAGAGGGCTGGGCGTCGTGCAGGCAGGGAGTTGATGAGGCCAGCTGAAGCCTGTCAGTTCGTTTAAGGCCTCTATAAAAACTCCCAGATTCATTAGGTGTTAGCTCATGCCTGGACCCAGACCTGTGTGGACTGTCTAGGGAGAGTGAACCCCTGTGCGGTGAGACAAAGCCTGTGTGGCTATTTGCTTGGACATTTAAAACCAGGGACTTAGGGACTAGGACAGCACTAGGCTGATCCCAGTTGTTAGTTAGGAAACCTGTATGTTTAGTCAGAGGTCAAGTTGACCAGGATTTATTTTGTTTATGTTTCTTTTGGCTTTGCTGTGTTTTGTCACTGTAAATAGAAAATAAACCGCACCTTTTTTTTGATTTTGAAAACCACAACCTCCGTTTGCTGGGCCTGTTTTTGTGTGGGGAGCCCATCCCGGGGGTCACACACACCCGCTGCCGAGCTAACCCCCTCACAGTTGGTGGAGAACCAGTGGCAGTTTTTTTTTAAGCCAGCATGGAGGAGATACTGAAGCAGCTGGCTCTAGCAAATGCCAATCAACAGCAGACAAATGCAGGTTTGCAAAAGAGCCTTGCAGCTCAACAACAGAACTTCGCAGCCCAGCAGCAAGCTCATCAACAGAGCCTTGCAGCCCAGCAGCAAGCTCACCAACAGAGTCTGGAAGCTCAGCAACAAGCCCAGCAGCAATCTGAGGCCCGCTTCATAGACCTGTTACAGAAGCAAGAGCAGAGACTACAACAAATGGAAGCAGTAATGCAGCAACGTCCGCAGACCAGTGAGGAAAGCCGTCCCACTAATACCGCGTCCTTTGGGGTGAGTCGTTTATTGACAAAAATGACTGGAGAGGATGATCCAGAGGTATTTTTGACCACATTTGAAAGGACTGCTGAAAGAGAAAAGTGGCCTGAGGAGCAGTGGGCTGGACTGGTGGCTCCTCTGTTAACTGGTGAATCGCAGAAGGCTTACTATGACCTAGAGTCTGACCAAGCAAAAGACTATGTGATGCTAAAAGCTGAGATATTGGCAAGGCTGGGTGTCACCCAGGCTGTCCGGGCTCAGCGTGTGCATAACTGGACTTTCCAGCTTGGAAAACCCCCCAGGTCTCAAATGTATGATCTCATTCACCTGAGCAGAAAGTGGCTACAGCCAGAGACTTTGTCCGCACCAAAGATTGTGGAACGTGTTGTAATGGATCGGTTTTTGAGAGCTCTTCCTACTGCCATCCAAAAGTGGGTAAGCCATGGAGACCCAGAGACGGCCGATGGTCTTGTGGATCGTGTGGAGAAATACTTGGCTACAGAGAACCTGACGGCCTCTTCCAGAGACACTCAGACTTTCCACCCTAAGACCAGACCATCCCCAGGGGCGGATAAGAGGATTCCAAGGGGTAAGGGTGGAGAGAGTGAGAGGGTGGGAGCTCTACCCCAAGTTTGGCGAGAACAGCCTGGGAAATCAGCGGCTCAAGAGGCGGCAAGAAGGATCGTTTGCTACCGCTGCCGGCAAGCGGGACATATTGCAGCCAATTGCCCGGTTGTGGAGGAACCCATGCAGTGTGACTTTCTGACGGGCAGACGTCAGTCGCTGTGTGCGACAGTCGCATGCACTGCCATTCGAGGAACTGAGAAACATTTATGCAAAATGTGTGTTAATGGTAGAAATGTTGTGGTTTTGCTGGATTCAGGTAGCCTTGTGACCCTGATAAAGGCTGAGTTAGTTAAAACAGAGGTCTCTGGGAATAGCAAGGTAGCTGTTATTTGTGCGCATGGGGACACCCGAGAGTATCCAGTGACTACAGTGTGTTTCGAGACCCCCAAAGGTACCCTCTCTCATCCAGTGGGCTTAGTATCTCAGTTACCGTATGACGCCATTGTGGGAAGGGATTTTCCGAAGTTCTGGGAACTGTGGGATGATCCTGAGCCTCCCACTGGTGCCCCTATGTACCAGGAATGTGATAGCCAGAACTCCCCTGAGAGTGGTGAGGACTCTCCGGAATTTCCCTTATCAGTATTGGCAGGGGAGACTCAAGAAACTGGAGAGGAGCCCACCTCCTCAGACGAAAACCTACCGTCTGTGGAGTTTTCTGATCTTGAGGTTCACAGGGAAAACTTTGCCACAGAACAGTTGAAAGACCCCGCCCTAATAAAGGCACGCGAAAACGTAGTGAAAATAGATGGCGAGTTAGTGAACCCAGATAATACCTGCACTTACCCATACTTCAGCGTAGAGAAGGACCTACTGTATCGGGTGGCAAAAAGGGCAGAAGAAACCGTTGAGCAGCTTGTGGTGCCCAAACCTTACAGGAAGTTGGTGTTGGAGTTGGCCCATGGGCACATTCTTGGAGGTCATCTGGGGACAGAGAAAACCCGAGAGAGGGTATTACAGAGATTCTATTGGCCGGGGGTGATGAAGGACATAGAAAATTATTGTTCCTCCTGCCCTGTGTGTCAGAGGTCGGCCCCGATGCCACATTTCCGTAGCCCGCTGGTCCCTCTACCCATCATTGAGGTCCCGTTTGAGAGGATCGCCATGGATTTGGTAGGTCCTATAATCAAGTCCGCTAGGGGGCACCAGTACATATTAGTTATAATGGACTATGCCACCCGTTATCCAGAAGCGATCCCTCTCCGAAATACCTCGGCCAAAACCATAGCCAAAGAGCTATCTCTTGTGTTTAGCCGGGTGGGTATTTGTAAAGAACTGCTTACGGACCAAGGTACACCCTTTATGTCCCGGGTTATGAAGGAGCTGTGTAAATTGTTCAAAGTGACGCAATTACGTACATCTGTGTATCACCCCCAAACCGATGGGCTGGTTGAAAGATTCAACAAAACCCTAAAACAAATGTTGAAGAAAGTGGTGGATAGAGATGGAAAGGATTGGGACTGTCTACTTCCTTATCTGATGTTTGCTATTAGGGAGGTGCCCCAATCCTCTACGGGATTCTCCCCCTTTGAGTTACTGTATGGGAGACACCCAAGAGGGCTGTTGGATATTGCCAAGGAAACTTGGGAAAGTGAGAGTTCTCCCCACAGGAGTGTGATTGAGCATGTCGCCCTGATGCAAGACCGAATTGCACAGGTAATGCCCATCGTGAAGGAACATTTGGCCCAAGCGCAGTTAGCACAGCAGAGAGTGTACAACCGTGGAGCCAAGACCCGTACCTTTTCCCCGGGGGATAGGATACTGGTACTTGTCCCTACGGTTGAAAGTAAATTCCTTGCCAAATGGCAAGGCCCCTACGAGATAATGGAAAAAGTGAGCGAAGTGAATTACAAGGTCAGACAACCAGGAAGGCGAAAGCCCGAACAGATCTATCACGTTAATCTGTTGAAAGCCTGGAGGGATAGAGAGTCCCTAGTCGCAGACACTTGGTCACCAGCTCAAACTGGTTGCGTGATTCCTGAGGTTGGAATAGCAGCCACCTTGTCACAACCCCAACAACAGGAGGTTAAGGAGTTTGTGCTTCGCAACAAGGAGGTATTCTCTGAGCTGCCGGGACAAACATTTGGGGTAGAGCATGACATCATTACCCCGCCCGGTGAAAGGGTGAAGTTAAAACCCTATCGGATCCCAGAGGCCCGACGGGAGGCAATACGGGAGGAAGTACAGAAAATGCTGAACTTAGGGGTGATAGAGGAGTCCCAAAGTGATTGGTCTAGTCCCATTGTGTTGGTGCCTAAACCGGATGGGAGCTGGCGATTTTGTAACGATTTTCGTCAGTTGAACAAAGTTACAAAATTTGACACCTACCCCATGCCACGTATAGATGAGTTGATCGACCGGCTGGGAACAGCCCGATACATGACGACTCTTGACCTCACAAAAGGGTATTGGCAAATCCCCCTGGCCAAATTGGCCAAAGAGAAAACCGCATTTGTAACCCCAGACGGGGCGTTCCAATATAAAAGAATGCCGTTCGGGTTACAGAATGCGCCGGCCACATTCCAGCGGAAAATGGACCAGATGCTGAGGCCCCATCGGAAGTATGCTGCGGCTTACCTGGATGACGTAATTGTCCATAGCACAGATTGGGCCTCACATCTGCCAAAAGTGCAAGCAGTCCTGGACTCTGTTCGGGAAGCGGGGTTTACGGCTAACCCCAAGAAGTGTACCATTGGGCAGGAGGAGGCCAAATATCTTGGGTACACCATTGGGAGGGGAGTAATAAAACCCCAACTCAACAAAGTCGAGGCCATCCAGAGTTGGCCACGTCCCAACAGCAAGAAGCAGGTACGAGCCTTTCTGGGAATCGCTGGGTATTATCGGCGATTCATTCCCCACTTTGCTTCTAAGGCTGTGCCCCTAACCAACCTAACGAAGGGGAAAGGGTCGGTCATGATTAAATGGACCCCCGAGGCTGAGGCAGCATTCCAATTCTTGAAACAAGCCTTATGTAGCCAGCCAGTGTTGTACTCACCCGACTTCTCTAAAGACTTTGTCGTACAAAGTGATGCGTCAGATGTGGGGTTAGGAGCAGTATTGTCCCAGGTCTGGAACGGGGAAGAGCACCCAGTCATTTACCTCAGCAGGAAGTTGAAGTCCCATGAGGTAAATTACGCCACCGTTGAAAAGGAGTGTTTAGCGGTGAAGTGGGCTCTAGATTCCCTTCGGTACTACCTGCTAGGTAGGCACTTTGACATGGTTACGGATCACGCTCCGTTAAAGTGGATGGCTCAAAACAAGGAAACAAATAGAAGAGTGAATAGGTGGTTCCTGGCCCTTCAGGAATTCAACTTCACAGTAAAGCATCGCCCTGGCGTTCAAATGGGGAATGTGGATGCTTTGTCTCGAGTACATGAATGCCTGATTGCTGGTGTTCCAACCCCGAGGTTAAAACAAGAGGGGGGGGTATGTGACAGCAGGAAGGTAAAGTCACCTGGTTGCATCCAGGGGGGTAGATATATTTCGCCCAGATTCAGGCTTTACGCCGACTTATACAACTAGGTGGAGAGTTGTATAAGCCCAGCTAAGGCTAGTGGGCTCATGGATGACTCATACCTCTAGGCAGAGGGCTGGGCGTCGTGCAGGCAGGGAGTTGATGAGGCCAGCTGAAGCCTGTCAGTTCGTTTAAGGCCTCTATAAAAACTCCCAGATTCATTAGGTGTTAGCTCATGCCTGGACCCAGACCTGTGTGGACTGTCTAGGGAGAGTGAACCCCTGTGCGGTGAGACAAAGCCTGTGTGGCTATTTGCTTGGACATTTAAAACCAGGGACTTAGGGACTAGGACAGCACTAGGCTGATCCCAGTTGTTAGTTAGGAAACCTGTATGTTTAGTCAGAGGTCAAGTTGACCAGGATTTATTTTGTTTATGTTTCTTTTGGCTTTGCTGTGTTTTGTCACTGTAAATAGAAAATAAACCGCACCTTTTTTTTGATTTTGAAAACCACAACCTCCGTTTGCTGGGCCTGTTTTTGTGTGGGGAGCCCATCCCGGGGGTCACACACACCCGCTGCCGAGCTAACCCCCTCACAATATATATATATATATATATATATATATATATATATATATATATATATGTATGTATATACAGTCATGCTCGAAATTGTTGGCACCCCAGAAATTTTTCCAGAAAATCAAGTATTTCTCACAGAAAAGTATTGCAGTAACACATGTTTTGCTATACACATGTTTATTCCCTTTGTGTGTATTGGAACAAGTCAAAAAAAGGGAGGAAAAAAAGCAAATTGGACATAATGTCACACAAAACTTCAAAAATGGGCTGCTCAAAATTCTTGGCACCCTTTAAAAATTGGGGATAAATAAGATTGTTTCAAGCATGTGATGCTCCTTTAAAGTCACCTGGGGCAAGTAACAGGTGTGGGCAATATAAAAAAAAACACCTGAAAGCAGATAAAAAGGAGAGAAGTTCACTTAGTCTTTGCATTGTGTGTCTGTGTGTGCCACACTAAGCATGGGCAACAGAAAGAGAAAAGATAACTGTCTGAGGACTTTAAAACCAAAATTGTGAAAAAAAAAAGTCCAACTCCAGAGATATAGATTTGCCTTTGTCCACAGTGTGCAACATTATCAAGAAGTTTGCAACCCATGGCACTGTAGCTAATCTCTCTGGGCGTGGACGGAAGAGAAAAGATTGATGAAAGGTTGCAACGCAGGATAGTCCGGATGGTGGATAAGAAGCCCCAAACAAGTTCCAAAGAAGTTCAAGCTGTCCTGCAGGCTCAGGGAACATCAGTGTCAGTGCAAACTATCCGTCGACATTTAAATGAAATGAAAGGCTATGGCAGGATACCCAGGAGGACCCCACTACTGACACAGAGACATAAAAAAGCAAGACTACAGTTTGCCAAAATGTACTTGAGTAAGCCAAAATTCTTCTGGGAAAATGTCTTGTAGACAGATGAGACCAAGATAGAGCTTTTTGGTAAAGCACATCATTCTACTGTTTACCAAAAATGGAATGAGGCCTACAAAGAAAAGAACACAGTACCTACTGAGAAATATGGTGGAGGTTCATTGAAGTTTTGGGGTTGTTTTGCTGACTCTGGCACTGGGTGCCTTGAATGTGTGCAAGGCATCATTAAATCTGAGGATTAATAAAGGATTTTTGGTCGCACTGTAGAGCCCAGTGTCAGAAAGCTGGGTTTGAGTCCGAGATCTTGGGTCTTCCAACAGGAAAATGACCCCAAACATATGTCAAAAAGCACCCAGAAATGGATGGCAACAAAGCGATGGAGAGCTCTAAAGTGGCCAGCAATGAGTCCAGATCTAAATCCCATTGAACACCTGTGGAGAGATCTTAAAATTGCTGTTGGGAAAAGGCACCCTTCCAATAAGAGAGACCTGGAGCAGTTTGCAAAGGAAGAGTGGTCCAAAATTCCGGGTGAGAGGTGTAAGAAGCTTATTGATGGTTATAGGAAGCGACTGATTTCAGTTATTTTTTCCAAAGGGTGTGCAACCAAATATTAAGTTAAGGGTGCCAAGAATTTTGAGCAGCCCATTTTTGAAGTTTTGTATGACATTATGTCCAATTTGCTTTTTTTCCTCCCTTTTTTTGATTTGTTCCAATACACACAAAGGGAATAAACATGTGTATAGCAAAACATGTGTTACTGCAATACTTTTCTGTGAGAAATACTTGATTTTCTGGAAAAATTTCTGGGGTGCCAACAATTTCGAGCATGACTGTATATAAGACGTCCTCGGATTTTATGGAAACAAAAATGAGAAAAAGAAAAGGGTCCTAACAAAGGAACACAAAAGAAGTATAAGCGTTTACCTTTTACATGAAATCATTAGCTCAGGTCCCCCTGCTCCAGGCGAATGAAGCGCTAAGGAGCTGGTTAAATAGTGTCCTCCATCGTACCCGGCGTCTGACGTCACCGGGTGCGAAGCGGGCGGCTGGATGTCACTGCACAAGCTCCAAAGGCCTCTGATGTCAAAATACTACAATCCCCAGACTGCCAAGCGGCGGAAGGGGGGAGAAACTGCGTACACGGCGCTGATGGTAAGGCAAACCCACAGACACCGCCTCAGATCCCAGCCATGACAATAGGGGATAATAGGGGGGAGTATATGGTGGATACAGCGGCTAGATAGAAAAAACGTCCGTAAACCAACCAAAGTGGAGCACGCAGCATCAACATCAAAAGGGTGAAGGGTAACAATATACCCTCAACCCTGGGCGCCCATACGATCAAAAGGAAAACAGTCACCCAAGGGACCAATGAACAGGAACAAGCGGAAAGAAGCCGCGAAACACACAGCGGGGAGATAATCCTGCAGGGACCGGCAATATGAACCACCTAAAGTCGGGACCTAGTAGATACTTAACAAAGGTGTAGACCCATTCTTGAAAATAAAAAAGTAATATTATATATAATGAATTAACAAAGTACGCAAAAAAATACAATAAGATACAAATAACACAATGTTACATACATATCTTATAATTTTGTAAATAAATCCAATAACCATTTAGAAACAAAAAACAATCCTTAATATGAAAGTGGTGACCAGAATAAGTACTAAAAGTAAAAGGACGGGAAGGGAAACGGGGGGAAGAAAAGAGGAAGGGGGGGGGGGAACAATGTGGAAAGGGACCTGCATATGGATGAAAAAATCCAAAAGAGGAAAAGAATCTCAGTGTCTATAAAGGACACAGAGCACATATAGTTTTTAAAGGAATGATCTGAAGCTCAAATCTTCATTAAATCCCGGAAAACAAGTTGCCCTGAGATCATAGATCCAGCGGGCCTCAAGTTGGAGCAGAGTCTTATCGACACTGCCACCTCTCGAGTCCAAAGGAACATGTTCCAGGGCACAGAATTTGATGAAGCTGGAATCAAAATTATGGCATATGCCAACATGTCTGCTGACAGCCGTTACAATTTTTTTCTTTAGAATAGGTTTGATATGATCCCTTCTTTTAACCACTTAAGCCCCGGACCAATACACAGCTTAAAGCGCTGCTTTAACTGGTAATTGCGCGGACATGCAATGTTGTACCCAAACAAAATTTGCGTCCTTTTCTTCCCACAAATAGAACTTTCTTTTAATGGTATTTGATTGCCTCTGCGATTTTTATTTTTTGCGATATAAATTGAAAAAGACCGAAAATTTTGAAAAAAAAAGATATTTTCTACTTTTTGTTATAAGAAAAATCTAATAAACTCAATTTTAATCATACATTTAGGCCAAAATATATTCAGCCACATGTCTTTAGTAAAAAAAGTCAATAAGCGTATATTTATTGGTTTGCGCAAAAGTTATTTACAAACTAGGGTCCATTTTCTGGAATTTACACAGCTTTTAATTTATTACTGCCTATCTAATTTCTTGAGGTGCTAAAATGGCAGGGCAGTACAAAACCCCCCCAAATGACCCTATTTTGGAAAGTAGACACCCCAAGGAAATTGCTGAGAGGCATGTTGAGCCCATTGAAAAAAAACAATCACCACCTACAGGATTTCTAAGGGCGCAAAATTTTTGATTTCACTCCTCAGTACCTATCACTACCTATCATAGTTTTGAAGGCCATAAAATGCCAAGATGGCACAAACCCCCCCAAATGACCCCATTTTGGAAATTAAACACCCCAAGCTATTTGCTGAGAGGCATGTTGAGCCAATTGAACATTTTTTTTGTCCCAAGTGATTGAATAATGACAAAAAGAAAAAAAAATGTACAAAAAGTTGTCACTAAATGATATATTGCTCAAACATGCCATAGTTATATATGGAATTGCACCCCAAAATACATTTTGCTGATTCTCCTAAGTACGGGGATACCACATGTGTGGGACTTTTTGAGTGCCTAGCCGCGTACGGGGCCCCAAAAACCAAGCACCGCCTTCAAGATTTCTAAGGGCGCAAATTTTTGATTTCACTCCTCACTACCTATCACAGTTTCGAAGGCCATAAAATGCCATAATAGCACAAACCCCCCCAAATGACCCCATTTTGGAAAGTAGACACCCCAATCTATTTACTGAGAGGCATGTTGAGTCCATGGAATATTTTATATTTTGCCACAAGTTGCGGGAATATGACAAACTTTTTTTTTTTGCACAAAGTTGTCACTAAATTATATATTGCTCACACATGCCATGGGCTTATGTGAAAAATTACACCCCAAAATACATTTTGCTGCTTCTCCTGAGTACAGGGATACCACATGTGTGGGACTTTTTGGGAGCCTAGCCGCGTACGGGACCCCAAAAACCAAGCACCGCCTTCAAGATTTCTAAGGGCATACATTTTTGATTTCACTCCTCACTACCTATCACTACCTATCACAGTTTTGAAGGCCATAAAATGCCAAGATGGCACAAAACCCCCCCAAATGACCCCATTTTGGAAAGTAGATACCCCAAGCTATTTGCTGAGAGGCATGTTGAGCCAATTGAACTTATTTTTTTGTCCCAAGTGATAGAATAATAACAAAAAGAAAAAGAAAATGTACAAAAAGTTGTCACTAAATGATATATTGCTCAAACATGCCATAGTTATATATGGAATTGCACCCCAAAATACATTTTGCTGATTCTCCTAAGTACGGGGATACCACATGTGTGGGACTTTTTGAGAGCCTAGCCGTGTACGGGGCCCCAAAAACCAAGCACTGCCTTCAAGATTTCTAAGGGCGCAAATTTTTGATTTCACTCCTCACTACCTATCACAGTTTTGAAGGCCATAAAATGCCATAATAGCACAAACCCCCCCAAATGACCCCATTTTGGAAAGTAGACACCCCAATCTATTTACTGAGAGGCATGTTGAGTCCATGGAATATTTAATATTTTGCCACAAGTTGTGGGAATATGACAAACTTTTTTTTTTTTGCACAAAGTTGTCACTAAATTATATATTGCTCACACATGCCATGGGCATATGTGAAATTACACCCCAAAATACATTTTGCTGCTTCTCCTGAGTACGGGGATACCACATGTGTGGGACTTTTTGGGAGCCTAGCCGCGTACGGGACCCCAAAAACCAAGCACCACCTTCAAGATTTCTAAGGGCATAAATTTTTGATTTCACTCCTCACTACCTATCACTACCTATCACAGTTTTGAAGGCCATAAAATGCCAAGATGGCACAAAACTCCCCAAATGACCCCATTTTGGAAAGTAGACACCCCAAGCTATTTGCTGAGAGGCATGTTGAGCCCATTGAATATTTTTTTTGTCCCAAGTGATTGAATAATGACAAAAAGAAAAAAAAAATACAAAAAGTTGTCACTAAATGATATATTGCTCAAACGTGCCATGGTTATATGTGGAATTGCACCCCAAAATACATTTTGCTGCTTCTCCTGATTACGGGGATACCACATGTGTGGGACTTTTTGAGAGCCTAGCCGCGTACGGGGCCTAAAAATCCAAGCACCGTCTTCAGGATTTCTAAGGGCGTAAATTTTTGATTTCACTCCTCACGACCCATCACAGTTTTGAAGACCACAAAATGCCAAGATA
Source organism: Rana muscosa (assembly GCA_029206835.1). NCBI lineage: Eukaryota > Metazoa > Chordata > Amphibia > Anura > Ranidae > Rana > Rana muscosa. Next base: position 621,758,781 of record CM055122.1, on the reverse strand, counting down.
GCACAAAACCCCCCCAAATTACCCAATTTTGGAAAGTAGACACCCCAAGCTATTTGCTGAGAGGCATGGTGAGTATTTTACAGCTCTCATTTGTTTTTGAAAATGAAGAAAGAAAATATATATTTTTTTTTCTTTTTTCAATTTTCAAAACTTTGTGACAAAAAGCGAGATCTGCAAAATACTCATCATACCTCTCAGCAAATAGGGGGTGTCTACTTTCCAAAATGGGATCATTTGGGGGGGTTTGTGCCATCTGGGCATTCCATGGCCTCCGAAACTGTGATAGGCAGTGAGGAGTGAAATCAAAAATTTACACCCTTAGAAAGCCTGAAGGCGGTGCTTGGTTTTTGGGGTCCTGTACGCGGCTAGGCTCCCAAAATGTCTCACACATGTGGTATCCCCATACTCAGGAGAAGCAACAGAATGTATTTTAGGGTGCAATTCCACATATAACCATGGCATGTTTGAGCAATATATCATTTAGTGACAACTTTTTGTACATTTTTTTTCTTTTTCTTTTTGTCATTATTCAATCACTTGGGACAAAAAAAATATTCAATGGGCTCAACATGCCTCTCACCAAATAGCTTGGGGTGTCTACTTTCCAAAATGGGGTCATTTGGGGGGTTTTGAACTGTCCTGGCATTTTATGCACAACATTAGGAAGCTTATGTCACACATCATCCACTCTTCTAACCACTTGAAGACAAAGCCCTTTCTGACACTTTATTTATTTATAAAAATATTTTTTGCAAGAAAATTACGTTTAACCCCCAAACATTATATATTTTTTTAAAGCAAAGGCCCTACAGATTAAAATAGTGGGTGTTGCATTTTTTTTTCCACACAGTATTTGCGCAGCGATTTTTAAAACGCATTTTTTTGTGAAAAAACACACTTTTTTATTTTTAATGCACTAAAACACACTATATTGCCAAATTGTTTAATGAAATAAAAAATATGATCTTAGGCCGAGTACATGGATACCAAACACGACATGCTTTAAAATTTTGCACAAACGCGCATCGGCGACAAACTACATACATTTTTAAAAGCCTTTAAAAGCCTTTACAGGTTACCACATTAGATTTAGAGCGGAGGTCTACTGCTAAAATGACTGCCCTCGATCTGACCTTCGCAGTGATACCTCACATGCATGGTGCAATTGCTGTTTACATATGACGCTAGACCGACGCTTGCGTTCGCCTTTGCACAAGAGCAGGGGGGGACAGTGCTTTTTTTATTTATTTTTTATTTTTTTATTATTTATTTTGCTTTTTTATTTTATTTTTACTTTCAATACTTTTTATTAGTTTTGACAAAAGAAAACATGTTACAGTATATATAAAACACTGTTGAGAAACGCATAAGTATACAGACGGGAAGTACATATGACAGCAGGATAATTGAAGCCTGGTTGTGTAAATCACAGCAGGTTATTAGGCACTTAACAGAGCATTCTCAAGAATCAAAACATCCTGGTGTACCAACAGAAACTAAAGCTTAAACCAATGGAACCAAAGGGAGGCCAACAAAAAATAAGAAAGACAAAAAAAGAGAAAAAGAAAAATCCCCCCAGGAGGGATAAAAAAATAGTCCAGGTTGCAGACAACAGTCTCTTGGACGACGGCCTAGGGTAACCGAAACTTTATAACGAGTGGGTCAAAGGTACTACCAGGAGCATCACCCACCCACTCCCTATTATATGTGAAGGAGAGGGTGAACAGGGGCACCCCCCGCCGCCCCGTGAGGGATCTGGCTGCGGCAAGGGATACCCCCCACCCCCCCCCCCCCCAGACATCAGCCCTGTATTTTTATAAGACAGTTACCATTTGAGTACACCAGGTTCAGCGGTCGAAAAACTTGCAAAACCATAAAGCAAAAATGACGTATAACCTTCAGTGTAGATTTATCGGTGGAAGAGACACAGACCTCTGGGGGCTGGAAAGTATGGGGGTCCTTGGCTCCATCAGCGCATAAAAGCGGTGACAATGAAAACGCTCATATTGTGCAGAAGCTTGCTCCATATTGTAGCCCTAAAGGCCAACATACAAAAGGAACGAAACAAGGAGAGATCCAGGATCAGTCAATTTTTGCATAAGAATGCAGCGTCCAGGAGGAAATAGAGGTGAGAAAGAAGATAGGAGCGAGGAGGAAAGAAGGAAAGAGAAGGGAGAGGAACAGAGAAGAGGAAAGGGGAGAAGAGTGAGGTCATCCGGCGGGGATCCTGTAACGTGGGCTTATAGTCCCGGGAAAAGGGGTATGTTCTGGAATGTGGCCCAGGGTTCCCAAATATTTTCAAATGTGCGCGATTTATCCTGGATGATACCAACAATTTTCTCTTGTGCCATTATCCAAGAGATTTTGCATTTTACCGCAGCGAAGGGGACCGAGGCCTTTTTCCAATGAGCCGCTATGGTGATTTTGGTGCCCAGTAAGATAAAAAAAATTAGGGCCTGGGAAAATGTATCCACCTTGTCCACTTTAAGATTAAGTAGAGCTACCTCTGGAGATTGGGGTACCTGAACAGATAGTAACTTGCGAATCAGAGCAAAAACCTTGTTCCAGAGGCCCCTTATGCGTGGGCAAGACCACCATATGTGGAGTAAAGAGCCTACGTGACCACAGCCACGAAAACACAGCGGAGACGCGTCAGGATAAATCTTGGCCAGGACAGCTGGAACCCTGTACCAGCGGATTATTATTTTAAGGCTCGCTTCAATCAGAGAAACATTAAGAATGCCTTTAAAGGAGCGTTGAAAGCAGGAGAACCATTTATCCCGGTCCCAAGATATGCCCAGGTCGTTTTCCCAGGAGAGGGCATAGGGAGGTTTACATTGTGTCGTGGCCAGGGAGGAGTATATGGCCGATATCCCGCCCCTCTGATCCGTGTTTATTTTATTTTTAAACTGTTCCTTCCATTTATTTATTTTTTTACCATTTTAATTGTCATCTCAGGGAATGTAAATATCCCCTATGATAGCAATAGATAGTGACAGGTACTCTTTTTTTGAAAAAAATTGGGGGGTTAGATCCTAGATCTTTCCTCTGCCCTCAAAGCATCTGATCACACCAAGATCGGTGTGATAAAAGGCTTTCCCAATTTCCCAATGGCGCTGTTTATATCCGGGGGGACATTCCCTCCCACTGCTTGTAAAAGCAGTCTAGAGGCTAATTATCTGCTAGGATTGCTTTACATGAAAGCCAACCGCTGGCTAAAAAGAATGATACCAAGATGATACCTAAACCCGCAGGCATCATTCTGGTATAACCATTCAAATTCCAGCAACATACCAGTATGTTGCTTGTCCTTGTTGGACATGTATTGTAATCTTTTTTTTCATGCAGCCTGTTGGCTGAACGAAAAAAAGAGATTGATCGGTGGGTATGTCCACCATTAGAATACCTACCTTCATCCAGCCACTTCTAATGATGGGCATACATGCACCATTTATATATGCCGAAGCATGGGGGCATCCTCCCGCAAAAAAGTTATGCCGCGTACACACGGTCTGACTTTTCCACGGGCAAGCCTCCGTCGGAATTTTAACCGTATGTACGCGGCATAAAAGGTTATGCCGCGTACACGCGGTTGGACTTTTCCACGGGCAAGCCTACGTCAAAATTTCGACCGTATGTACGCGGCATTAGGAGCAAAATTGCACCTCCGCCCCTGCTGCCCCTATGCTTCGGCATATATGCTCTTTTTTTTTTAACTGTGGTGGTGAAATCACCTCCTACAGCATTGGAGTCACGGCTTTATGTATCGTGGGAGCAAACGCTTTTGCTGTCAAGATAAATAAATCCGCGCTGCAACTGAATGGCGTACCTGCTAAGCAAATGATGGTTAACATTAAAACAAAGTAACATTACAGTATAACAGTAAGACCTCACCATACCATACCTGCAAAGCAAATACTCAAAAAAAACTAGTAAAAAATAAAACATTTTTTTAACCACTTAAGCCCCGGACCATTTGGTAGCTAAAGGACCAGAGGTGAATTCAGAATTTTGCACTGCGCTGCTTTAACTGTAAATTGTGCGGACATGCAATGTTGTACCCAAACGAAATTTGCCTCCTTTTCTTCCCACAAACAGAGCTTTCTTTTAATGGTATTTGATTGCCTCTGCGATTTTTATTTTTTGCGATATAAACGGAAAAAGACCGAAAATTTTGAAAAAAAATGATATTTTCTACTTTTTGTTATAAGAAAAATCGAATAAACTCAATTTTAGTCATACATTTAGGCCAAAATGTATTCAGCCACATGTCTTTAGTAAAAAAATGTCAATAAGTGTATATTTATTGGTTTGCGCAAAAGTTATAGTGTTTACAAACTAGGGTACATTTTCTGGAATTTACACAGCTTTAAATTTATGACTGCCTATCTCATTTCTTGAGGTGCTAAAATGGCAGGGCAGTACAAACCCCCCCCAAATGACCCCATTTTGGAAAATAGACACCCCAAGGAAATTGCTGAGAGGCATGTTGAGCCCATTGAATATTTTTTTTTTGTCCCAAGTGATTGAATAATGACAAAAAAAAATAAAAAATTGCAAAAAGTTTTCACTAAATGATATATTGCTCACACATGCCATGGTTATATGTGGAATTGCACCCCAAAATACATTCTGCTGCTTCTCTTGAGTACGGGGATACCACATGTGTGGGACTTTTTAGGAGCCTAGCCGCGTACGGGACCCCGAAAACCAATCACCGCCTTCACGATTTCTAGGCACAAATTTCTGATTTGACTCCTCACTACCTATCACAGTTTTGAAGGCCATAAAATGCCAAAATAGCACAAAACCCCCCCAAATGACCCCATTTTGGAAAGTAGACACCCCAAGCTGTTTGCTGAGAGGCATGGTGAGTATTTTACAGCTCTCATTTGTTTTTGAAAATGAAGAAAGACATTTTTTTTTTTCTTTTTTTTTAAATTTTCAAAACTTTGTGACAAAAAGCGAGATCTGCAAAATACTCACAATACCTCTCAGCAAATAGCTTGGGGTGTCTACTTTCCAAAATGGGGTCATTTGGGGGGGTTTGTGCCATCTGGGCATTCCATGGCCTCCGAAACTGTGATAGGCAGTGAGAAGTGAAATCAAAAATTTACACCCTTAGAAAGCCTGAAGGCGGTGATTGGTTTTTGGGGTCCCGTACGCGGCTAGGCTCCCAAAAAGTCTCACACATGTGGTATCCCCGTACTCAGGAGAAGCAACAGAATGTATTTTGGGGTGTAATTCCACATATGCCCATGACATGTTTGAGCAATATATCATTTAGTGACAACTTTGTGCAAAAAAAAAAAATATGTATTTTTTCCGCAACTTGTGTCAACATATAAAATATTCCATGGACTCGAAATGCCTCTTAGTGTATAGCTTGGGGTGTCTACTTTCCAAAATGGGGTCATTTGGGGGGGTTTTGAACTGTTCTGGCATTTTATACACAACATTAGGAAGCTTACATCCACTCTTCTAACCACTTGAAGACAAAGCCCTTTTTGACACTTTTTGTTTACATGAAAACATATTTTTTTTTGCAAGAAAATTATGTTGAACCCCCAAACATTATATATATTTTTAAAGCAAAGGCCCTACAGAATAAAATGGTGGGTGTTGCATTTTTTTTTTCTACACAGTATTTGCGCAGCGATTTTTCAAACGCATTTTTTGGGGAAAAAATAAACTTTTTTTAATTTTAATGCACTAAAACACACTATATTGCCCAAATGTTTGATGAAATAAAAAAGATGATCTTAGGCCGAGTACATAGATACCAAACACGACATGCTTTAAAATTTTGCACAAACGTGCATTGGCGACAAACTACATGCATTTTTGAAAGACTTTAAAAGCCTTTACAGGTTACCCCGTTAGATTTACAGAGGAGGTCTACTGCTAAAATTACTGCCCTCGATCTGACCTTCGCGGTGATACCTCACATGCATGGTGCAATTGCTGTTTACATATGACGCCAGACCGACGCTTGCGTTCGCCATTGGGCAAGAGCAGGGCAGGACAGGGGTGCTTTTTTTTATTATTATTAATTTTGCTTTTTTATTTTATTTTTAAATTGTTCCTTCCATATTTTATTTTTTTATCATTTTTATTGTTATCTCAGGGAATGTAAATATCCCCTATGATAGCAATAGGTAGTGACAGGTACTCTTTTTTAAAAAAAACTGGGGTCTAGACCCTAGATCTTTCCTCTGCCCTCAAAGCATCTGACTACACCAAGATCGGTGTGATAAAATGCTTTCCCAATTTCCCAATGGCGCTCTTTATATCCGGGGGGGGGACATTCCCTCCCACTGCTTGTAAAAGCAGTCCAGAGGCTAATTAGCCACTAGGATTGCTTTTACATGAAAGCCGGCCGTTGGCTGAAAAGAATGATACCAAGATGATACCTAAACCCGCAGGCATCAATCTGGTATAACCATTCAAAGTCCAGCAACATACCAGTACGTTGCTGGTCCTTGTTGGACATGTATTGTAATCTTTTTTTCTCATGCAGCCAGGTGGCTGAACGAAAAAAGAGATTGATCGGTGGGTATGCCCACCATTAGAATACCGCCCTTCATCCACCCACTTCTAATGATGGGCATACATGCACCATTTATATATGCCGAAGCATGGGGGCATCCTCCCGCAAAAAAGTTATGCCGCACACACATGGTCGGACTTTTCCACGGGCAAGCCTCCGTCGGAATTTCGACCGTATGTACACGGCATTAGGAGCAAAATCACTCCTCCGCCCCTGCTGCCCCAATGCTTCGGCATATTTGTTTATTTTTTTTTAACTGTGGTGGTGAAATCACCTCCTACAGCACTGGAGTCGCAGGGATCAGGCCTGTCTCTGCGAACGCTGCAGTTATGTGTGTTTTGTAAGTGACAGTGATCGATCGATACTGCACTTGGGTGGCCTGGGCTGGACGGAGGGGCAAAACGCAGGTGCTAGCAGGTATCTGGGCTGATCCTGCTAACACTGCGTTTTTGGGAACCCTAAACTGCTGGGGACGCTAGTATAGATCTGATCAGATCAGATATTGATCTGTTCAGATACTATACCACTAAGGAAGGTGTATGCTTCAGGCGTGGGTGTTAGCGTTACTGGCACTAACCTGACGCTGCCGGGGTTGTGACGCAGACCCTCTCTGACGCTAAAACCTAATTGATATCACCCGCCGGGCGATCAGGGGGTTAAACCTTTATTGGGTTGTATACGACGGGTGCCCTGACACTATAAAAAGCAAACTAACTAACCAGCGTCACCCGTAACACTTATATGGTGATCACTGGTGAAAGGGTTAACTAGGGGCAATTAGGGGGTTAAAACCTTTATTAGATAATATATGGGGGTACCTGACGCTATAAAAACCTGCGGCGAACCTAAAAAAAATTAATGGCTACCGATCTGCATCACCGACGCTAAGACAGCGATCAGAAAAATGATCGCTTAGCGACAGTGGTGATAGGAGGTGAAAGGGTTACCTGGGGGGCGATCAAGGGGGTTAAACCTTTATTAGATTATTTATGGGGGTACCTGACGCTATAAAAACCTGCGGCGAACCTAAAAAAAATTACTGGCTACCGATCTGCATCACCGACGCTAAGACAGCGATCAGAAAAATGATCGCTTAGCGACAGTGGTGATAGGGGGTGAAAGGGTTACCTGGGGGGCGATCAAGGGGGTTAAACCTTTATTAGATAATTTATGGGGGTACCTGACGCTATAAAAACCTGCGGCGAACCTAAAAAAAAAATACTGGCTACTGATCTGCATCACCGACGCTAAGACAGCGATCAGAAAAATGATCGCTTAGCGACAGTGGTGATAGGGGGTGAAAGGGTTACCTGGGGGGCGATCAAGGGGGTAAACCTTTATTAGATAATTTATGGGGGTACCTGACGCTATAAAAACCTGCGGCAAACCTAAAAAAAATTACTGGCTACCGATCTGCATCACCGACGCTAAGACATCGATCAGAAAAATGATCGCTTAGCGACAGTGGTGATAGGGGGTGAAAGGGTTATCTGGGGGGTGATCAAGGGGTTAAACCTTTATTGGGGGGGTTAGGGGCTACACTGGACCTAAAACTAAATGTAGTGACACTTTTACAGTCACAAATGTCACTGATTGCAGTGATCAGTAAATAAATGGTCTCTGCAATCAGTGACACTGTGACTGGGGGCTGGGGGGTGATCTGGGGGGGCCTGGGGGGGCGATTTATGTGCCCAAGTGTGCTGGTGTTAGTGTAGTGTTTGTGCACTAACCTTGATGTCTTCTCTTGTACGGCGCTCGGTATATGTGAGCGCCGCACAAGAGATGACATCACTTCCTCCTGCTTCCTCTGCCTGTGTGTACATTCCACAGACAGAGGGGGCATTTCCATTCGCCGGGAGCGATCGCGGGGGGGTGGCCGGAATCGAATGGCCGTCCCCTCATGTCGGATCGCTCCCCAACGAATTCCGACCGCTCACTGTACAGAAGGGGGGTCCGTTTGGACCCCCCAACTGTACAAAGGCAATCACGTACACTGTACGTGATTGTGCCTGTCGGTGCCATTGTGCCGACGTATATATACAGTGAGCGGTCGTTAAGTGGTTAACGAAACCTGTGCCTAAAATATATATATGCCGAAGCATGGGGGCATCCTCCCACAAAAAAGTTATGCCGCGTACACACGGTCAGACTTTTCCATGGGCAAGCCTCCGTCGGAATTTTGACCGTGTGTACGCGGCATAAAAGGTTATGCCGCGTACACACGGTCTGACTTTTCCACGGGCAAGCCTCCGTCGGAATTTCGACCGTATGTACGCGGCATTAGGAGCAAAATCGCTCCTCCGCCCCTGCTGCCCCCATGCTTCGGCATATATGCTCTTTTTTTTAACTGTGGTGGTGAAATCACCTCCTACAGCGTTGGAGTCACGGCTTTATGTATTGTGGGAGCAAACGCTGTTGCTGTCAAGATAAACTATTCCGTGCTACAGCTGAATGGCGCACCTGAAAACAAAAAATTACATACCTGAAAAGCAAGCATGATAAAACATTGCAGAATATAATACAGTAAAAAAGAGCAGAACAATAGAGAGGAAATAGAGAGAGAGAGAGAACAATAAAACTACAACTATTTTTTTTTTTATATATTTATTTGTGTTCTTTTTTTTTTTTTTTTTTTTTACACTTTTTTTATAACTTTAACAACTGTAATGGTTCGGGTCTCTCAAAATGCGATGGCATCTTGGGAGACCCTGTGTAAGTGTGTCCTAGTCTGTCAAATGCTGTACCCTACGCTAAAACTTCACTTTTGTGTGGAAGCGTTCAAAACATTTACCAATGCAAAGACCAGAATTTGTCAGGACAGAGTGGACAAAAATAACGGGTGTCACGCCTAAATCCGAACTTGCTACAGACACGGCATCTTTTTTGGGGGGCTCGTTGGGTAGGGGTACTCTCGAGGACATACGGAAAATGCCTCTCATGCGGCCGGCTTACTGCATTTGGTTGGGGATGGTGAGGTGCAGAACCGCCTGGATACAGGAGGTCTGTGACTATCTCATCCTGAAATTTTAGGAAGGATGAAGTCCCGCCTGAAGCTCTGTATAGCACATGAGCGTTCAGCAAAGCCAATTGAAATAAGGATAGAGACACTTTTTTGTACCAGCGTCTCGCCTTACGGGCAATATGATACGGCGCCAACAACTGGTCGTTGAGGTCCACCCCTCCCATATTTTGGTTATATTCGTGGACAGAGAGGGGTTTCTCCACAACACCAGTCGCCGTACGAATTTGGACTGTCGTGTCTGCGTGAAGGGACGTAAGAAGGAAAACATTCTTATTATCCCTCCACTTCACAGCGAGCAAATTATTACACCTTAAGCAGGCTCTCTCCCCCAGCCTAAGACGGGAATCTAAAAGCCCCTGGGGAAAGCCCCGGCGATTAGGTCACACGGTGCCACATGCTCCAATCTGATGATCAAACAAGTGACTAAACAGTGGCACGCTCGTGTAATAATTGTCCACATACAAGTGGTACCCCTTTCCGAATAAGGGTGACACCAAGTTACACACTATCTTGTCAGCGCTCCCTATGTAATCTGGGCAGTTCTCCGGCTCTACCTGACTATATTTTCCCTCATAAACCGTAAAGCTCCATACATAGCCTGTTGCCCTGTCACAGAACTTATAGAGCTTGACCCCGTATCTGGCACGCTTGCTGGGAAGGTACTGCTTGAAAGACAAGCGGCCAGAAAATTTAATCAGGGACTCATCAACGCAGACAACTTGATCGGGAATAAACAAGGCTGCAAAACATTCGTTGAAGTGGTTTACGAGGGGCCGAATTTTGTAGAGCCAATCGTATTCAGGGTCTCCACGTGGACGACAAAGTTCATTGTCGTTGAAATGCATGAACCGCAAGATCTGCTCGTATCGTTTCCTGGGAATGGAGGCAGAGAACACGGGCATATGGTCAATTGGGCGCGTGGACCAATAGGCGCACATTGACAAGAATTTATGTGCCCATGTTGAGGGAAAGGCCCAGAAAGGTCTTATATTCGGAAACCATAATTGGTTTCCAATCTCTGGCAATGGAAGGCAACTGGGGACTAGCAGCGATGAATTGACCTGCATATAAATTACTCTGGTTCCACAATAGATCTATAGAGATCTTCCGTGAAAAACAGCAAATAAAAATCAAGTGGCATAAAATCAGCTGTTTCCACCTGAATACCGGGCTGGGCAGTGAATGGGGGAAGTACGGGTTCTGCAGAAGTGTTGGGCACCCAATCAGGATAGGCAAATTCTGCAGGAAGGGCACTATGGGCACAACGGGCCTGCCTTTGTCTTCTTCTTGGTGGCAGTGGGACACTACTTGTGCTTGCCACCTCGCCAGCTTGAACTGCACTTATGGGACTCGCCACATCACCACGTGATACTGCAGTGCTGGATGTACATCCAGGCTGTACTAGGCCGCTGGTGCTTGCCAGTTCACAAGAAGGAATAGAGGCGCTAGTACTACTCTGCTCCATAATAAGAGAGCCCTGCGGTTCTTGCTCCCCAACATCATCAGAAGATCGGGATCGGGTACGCCTGACCTTAGCAGGGACCTCATCTTCGTCATCAGTGCTATCTGACATGGAGCCACTGTCTTCGCTGTCTTCTACGGGAATGTATTCTGAGTCTGAATCTGACAGATACATGACCTCCTCTTCACTATCTGTCATGCTCAGAATCTCGTAGGCCTCTTTACTAGTGTACCTTCGATTTGCCATTTTGGGCTCTAAATTTAGTGGTACACTAGTAAGATTCACAGGTAAAAAAGCACCTGACTGTCAGCAAATGTATCAAACGCTTAAAAAAACTGTTAGGGATCGCAGGGATCAGGCCTGTCTCTGCGAACGCTGCAGTTATGGGTGTTGTGTTTGGTAAGTGACAGTGATCGATCGATACTGCACTTGGGTGGGCTGGGCTGGGCGGAGGGGCTAAACGCAGGTGCTAGCAGGTATCTGGGCTGATCCCGCTAACACTGCATTTTTGGGAACCCTAAACCGCTGGGGACGCTAGTATAGATCTGATCAGATACTATACCACTAAGGGAGGTGTATGCTTTGCGCGTGGGTGTTAGCGTTACTGGCACTAACCTGACGCTGCCTGGGGTGACGCAGACCCTCTCTAAGTCTAAAACCTAATTGATATCACCCGCCGGGCGATCAGGGGATTAAACCTTTATTGGGTTATATACGGCGGGTGCCCTGTCGCTATAAAAAGCAAACTAACCAACCAGCGTCACCCGTAACACTTATATGGTGATCACTGGTGAAAGGGTTAACTAGGGGAAATCAGGGGGTTAAAACCATTATTTAGGTAATATATGGGGGTACCTGACGCTATATAAAAACCTGACGGGTAACCTAAATAACTAAATAACTAACTGGCTAACCAGTGTCCCCAGTGACACTTATACGGTGATCCCAGGTGAAAGGGTTAACTCTAGGGGCAATCAGGGGGTTCAAATTATATATGGGGGTACCTGACGCTATAAAAACCTGCGGCAAACCTAAGAATAAATAACTGGCTACCTAGGGCACCACCAACACTAATACAGCGATCGGAAAAACGATCGCTTAGTGACGCTGGTGTTAGGGGGTGAAAGGGTTCCTGGGGGGCAATAAAGAGGTTAAACATTTATTAGGGGGGGTTAGGGGGCTACCCTGGACCTAAAGGGGCCTAAACCTAACTGCCCTGCAACTGTTTACTGTCACAAATGACACTGATTGCAGTGATCAGTAAAAAAATGACCACTGCAAATGGTGACACTGTGACACTGTGACTGGGGGTGATCTGGGGGTGACTGGGGGGTGTAAGTGTGCCTACGTGTACTGGTGTTAGTGTAGTGTTGGTGCACTTACTGTGAGATGTCTTCTCTCCTCGCGCCGGATCGAAAAGACCGCCGCATGGAGAGATGACATCACTTCCTCTGCCTGTGTTTACATTACACAGGCAGTGGAACATTGTCATTCGCCGGGAGCGATCGCGAGGGTGTGCCCGGAAACCAATGGCCGCCCCCTCATCAAGGATCGCTCCCACACAGAAAACCACCGCTCACTGTACCGGAGGGGGGTCCGATCGGACAGACCCACCCATACGAAGGCAGTCGCGTACAGGTACGTGATTGTGCCTGTCCGTGCCATTTTGCCGACGTATATGTACAGTGAGCGGTCGTTAAGTAGTTAAAGAATGGGCGCTTAGTTTTTCCCACGTAAAAGCCACCACACCAACACTGTGCTATATAGATGACCCCCAGTGTCTGGCAGGTGACTCTTACTTTGGTGGTATGCCAATTGCCATTAGGGAGTTGAAATTTAGATTTGTCATCTACATAACGGCAGACATCACAGTGACCGCAGGGAGAAGTGGCGGTCAGTGTGAGATCCTTAGGTAATGATATAGCAGAAAAACTACTATGTACCAAGCAATCTTTTAATGAAAGTGCACGTCTGAAAGTGATTTCAGGAAAATTCTGAATATACTTCTTAACAATTGGATCTGCCTCTAGCAAAGGCCAGTATTTTTTCAAAATATTTCTTATTTCAAAATGTTGGTTCGAGTATCGTGTGATAACTCTCAGGCCTCGTACACACGACCGTTTTTCTCGTCCAAAACAGTCAAGAAAAGTGCCGCAAGAGTTTTTTTGTCTAGAAAAATGTTCGTGTGTATGGTTTTATGACGAGAAAATTGCCGAGAATCTCGACGAGAAAATAGAGAACCTGCTCTCTATTTTCTCGTCAGGATTCCAGATTTCCTCGTGGTGTTTCTCGTCGGCCTGTTTTGTGACGAGAAAATGGTTCGTGTGTATGCTTTTACGACTCTTCCAAAAGCGCGCATGCTCACAAGCAACTATGAGACGGGAGCGCATCTTCTGGTAAAACAAGCCTTCGTAATGGAGAGAGCATATTCGTCACGCTCAAAAATATTTCATCGTTTAAATGTTCTGCATTGAAATCTTCGTTAGAATGTTACATTAATCAAAACGAGTGACCTTCTTTTGCTGCTGATATTCACACAGAGTTATGCCTTATTTTTAACCTTTTTCATGCTGCTCTTTATAAGATTTATGTGTATTATATCGTGCACGTTTTTAGGAATAATTTAAATGGTTAGATTTTTCAAAATGATGTTAATTATAATTTCACAATGTTTTGATAGTGATCTCCCATTTAATTTTGGAATCTATATTATTTAAATTTCCCACTATGTTTTTGTGCTAATCAGATTTAGTTATTCTTTTGGGGGGGTGATATCTGTGCCTTTTATTGTCAGTCAAATGTATCTGCTTACTCCAAAGCTTGATTTTGTTTATTTAAAAATACACATAGTCAAGTATGAACTTAAACAAAAATCACATTTATTCATGTTTATAAATTAAATAAAGAGAAGGCAGCGCTGGAGAAGCTGCTGCCATTTGTGCATCCCAGGGACCCCAGAGCACACAGCAACCCTGTGTGGACACTAAAATTGGGAGCTTGAGAAGGCCAACATTTCTGAACACAATCTGATGCTGGCCTCCCAGAGGTCAGGAACAGCAGCAGGTGATATATATGTCCCAAGTGTGTGGTACTACAACAGGCTGCCTTCTGTCCGACCACAATGAAGCAAGGCCATCACTTCCTCTTCTTCCTGGCAACCTTCCCTGCAGCCTTTCCTGAAGCCTTGCCTGCAGCCTTCCTTCTTCGTTTGGCTGGAGGCTGGCCCACTGGAGGGGTACTCCTGTCAGGAGGAGGAGGTGGAGGTGTAGCAGAAGGGGGTGGGGCAGAAGAAGAAGGTGGAGGTGTAGCAGAAGGGGGTGGGGCAGAAAAAGAAGGTGGAGGTGTAGCAGAAGGGGGTGGGGCAGAAGGTGGAGGTGTAGCAGAAGGGGGTGGGGCAGAAGAAGAAGGTGGAGGTGTAGCAGAAGGGGGTGGGGCAGAAGGTGGAGGTGTAGCAGAAGGGGGTGGGGCAGAAGGTGGAGGTTTAGCAGAAGGGGGTGGGGCAGAAGGTGGAGGTGTAGCAGAAGGGGTGGGGCAGAAGGTGGGGGTGTAGCAGAAGGGGGTGGGGCAGAAGGTGGAGGTGTAGCAGAAGGGGGTGGGGCAGAAGAAGAAGGTGGAGGTGGAGGTTGAGGTTGGGTCAGTTGGGCCACCTCACATATGGTGGTATTGGGTGTAATTTTCTCCATCACCCCCTTGTTGAGCAAGGTGATGAGCAGGGGCTCGAATAGGAGGCGTTGCTCCATGCTCATCACCTTGAACTTAGCCTCCACTAGGCCGGCAATGGCCTCTTCAGGGGATGTGGGCTCCTTGAGGGTGGCATGGGCCTCTTTAATAAGGGCCATTGCTGCCTCACTGGTGGTCCTGTCCCTCCTGCCTCTTTTGTGAAGCCGGATGGGAGGCACCTGGGATCTGGTGCTTCTCCTTTGCCCTGCCACCTCCTGTCTGCCACTGGGCCCTGCCACCTCCTGTCTGCCACTGGGCCCTGCCACCTCCTGGCTGGCACTGGGCCCTGCCACCTCCTGGCTGCCACTGGGCCCTTCCTCCTCCTGCCTGACAGTTTCCAGACCCTCCTCCTGGCTGATTTCATCCTGTGTATGAAAAAGGAACATAGTTTAATATGTTGGTTTAATCTTTGCATCAAACTTTGTAATCCTGATTGAAGCAATTAGAATGTAAATGCATAAATCCTTGCTTTAAATTTACCACTACATCAGATTGACTATTTAGCACCCAATTAAGTGCAGAATAATGTCTACAGATCTTGATTTCACTTGTGGAATCCAAAATAATGTATGTTTCTCATCCTGACATATTTGTCAAACATTAATTTTATCCAAATACATTTTCAGTTAATACTATACCTGGCTCCAGATGGCCAAATCAGGATCATCCAGGATGGCTGCCTCCTCTTGCTCCAGAGAAGGCTCAGGTTGGCTGCAGGGAAGTCTGGGGGGAAGAGTGGAGAGTGATGGCCTTGTGTCAATGTGGTCATCCAGGAAGGACATCCTGTTGTAGTACCACAAAATCGGGACATAAACATCATCTGCTGCTCCTGACCTCTGAGAAGCCAGCACCTTAGAGCGTTCAGTCCTGTAGGTACCTCTCAAGCTCCCAATTTTAGTGTCCACTTGTTTTGCTGTGGCTGTGGGCACCTTGGTATGCACAAATGGGAGCAGCTTCTCCAGCGCTGCTTTTCTCACCCCTTTTTTTATGGATGGGGTTTTTCGTCTCCCACAGAGCCGGCAGCTCCCTTACCCGGTCAATATATTCCGCCAGGAACTCTTTGTCACTAATAAAGACATTCACATTGTATCTGCAAGTTAAATAAATTATATTTAACTAATGTGAGGCAAACAGTCTAACCTCCTTAACATCCTAGTCACCATATATATCCTCCAACAATCTCAAGACAGTATAGGCCAACAATTTTTACAAGTCACAAAATCACATACCTTCGTTCGCACGTCCGTCACTTGAACTCCTCTCTCCGCACACCGAACGTACTATAGTCACATGTGTGTTTGCTATATACACACCACGCATGCGTCAAAATTCGAACACGTCGCTCCGCACACGTCGCCCGCCCATGACGTTCTAACTAACATCTTTTCCCCGCCCCTTCTCTTTCGGCGCGCAGACAGATATGGCGGAGTTACAGCAGGTGTCTAATAATTCCGCAACTAACGAGGAGACAAGCCCGGAGACCGAGGACACGTCACGATCAAGGAGGAGATTCAAGGCATCGAATATGTCTTTGGCGGAGATGGCGGAGATGGTGGACATCTTGCTCAAGGCTGATTATGATGCCAAGCATGGGCCGTATAGCAAACCAAATAGAAGGAAGGCCAAAATCCTCACTAAAGTTGTGAAGAGCCTGAGAGCGAAGTTCGGGGTGAAACGCTCAAATGAGCAGCTCAGAAAGAGGTGGTCAGACCTCAAACTGAGGGAACCAGACCAGTTGAGGAGCATAAAGAGGATGCTCGCTAAAAGTAAGTAAAATGTAGACTTTTCTGCTATTAATCTTTTTATAAACTGACATGTTTTTTTTTTTTTTTCTCATATTGGACTCCCTTCCAAAATGTAATATTTTGAACTTGGTTGGGCACAGTAATCGTTCGTTACGTTACCGACACTTCGTTCGGCCACTATCCGCGGTTTTGGCTTATTTTAGAGCCACAAAAGTAATTAGACATCTGCCATTTTTGATCAAATATTGTTGATAATTTTTTAGTCTAGATGATGTGTTTGTAAAGAGAATGAAATGCAAACTTTTATCAGTGTAAAGGAGAGGACACTCAGCAGCTGCTTCCACATCTGTACTTTGGAGCACTATAGTGTGGGCCACCAGACCCACCTTTTTTGGGTGTCCCACACAGGTGCATCAGAGAATTTTTGTGGTGCCTCCATGTCAAAAAAATTACATCCAAATGTGAATACTAAACATATTTGGGGTCATAAATAATGCATTCTTCTTTAAATTCCGCACAAACACACACTTGTACCCCACTTCCAAGCAATTTAGCCTGTTTTTATTTTAACAATGAGATTTACAGTGTGATAAATAGACCTTTGGTTTTATTCTCATAGGGGAGAGAAGACTGGGAGGAGGACACTCCAGGGAGCACATGCACCCCACAACTTCCAAGCAACCCCAAACTCCCAAAGACCCACAACCGAAAGATGTGCAGGAAGTTGAGGTGGAGGAAGGAGAAGTGCAGGAAGGAGAGGTGGATGACGTTGTGGATCTGGTCACCACAACAGGTCAGTATCTGTCACCACAGCTTCAGGTAAGAGAGGTAGGCCTGCAGAGTTATAATACATTTTTTTTTTTGGTTTTTAGGGGATGTAAATGTTGTGAAGGATAGTACACGGTTCTCTGCTGACAGTGCCCTCCGCCTCATCCAGCAAGTGATGGAATGTAGCACGGAACTGGACCTAATTAAACAAAGAATCCATGTGATGGAACAAACATTTAAAGACATTCTCGATGTTTTGGGGAGAATTCAATAAGCCATCCAAACACATTTGTTTTTACATGTTTGTTTTTGTAATTTTTTGAATTTTTTTGACTATCAAACCAGCCAAAAATTGAATATGCACACAGTGTGTCAACATGTGCTATCTGCCATCAGGGGATATCCATGTACGTCTTTTGTGGGTGCAACCCCTTCCTCGTATCAAAAGTCGTGAACTGAGGAAGGGGATGCACCCCCAAAACACGTCCATTGATCACCCCTGATGGCAGATAGCACATGTTGACAATAGGGATCAGGATTGTAAACTTCCTAGATGAAAAAAAAAACAAATGTGTGCATATTCAATTTTTGGCTGGCCAAGGGGTGGCAGGACCCCATATTAGGACGGGCACATAGAGACATAGTTTGTGTAAGTGAATGTCTACGATTGCTCAGAGGTATCCAATGTTGTAATTTTTGAAATGCAACTGTTATTTTTGTATTTTCATAAGCAAAAAATTGCCGGGTTGGGGCCAGGCCAACCCAAAAGTAAAAAAAAAAAAAGGAAGAGAAAGTGCACAGAGTAAAATATTTGACCACAAACAACGTGTAGCTTCTTTTTATAATACCCTCTAAGCTTATTTGGTTCTTTTGTAAGGTTACATAGTGAAATGGTTGTTATTTACTAAAGTAAAATACACTTGCCACTACAAATGCACAAAGACAAACTAGGAGACAGGAAAGAACAAATAATAAAGGTTTAAACAAGCTTTTTATTGGGATACTTAGACATAGGCTGGCATAGGAATTGCCCCCCTACCCGTGAAATACTCCATGTATTTGTCCCGAACCTCACGGGCATTTTGGGGGGGCAAGCCAAGACGGGCAGATTCCAGGCCCGGAAGGGGATTTGCAGGGGAAAGTCCAGCCTCTGGCAAAACTGAGGCCATATATGAATTTGATTTGCGGCAAAGAAAATTGTGTAGCACACAGCAGCATAACACTACATAGTTTATTTTGTAGTCCGCCAAGTGGATGGAAGTCATAAAAAGGCGGAACCGGCTGGCCATTATGCCAAAGGCATTTTCAACGACTCTTCGGCCCCTGGCCAGCCGGTAATTGAACACCCTCTTCTCTGGGGTCAGGGTCCTCTGTGGAAATGGCCTCATAAGATGCCGTCCGAGTCCGAAGGCTTCATCAGCCAAAAAAACAAAGGGGAGTCCTTCAATATTCCCTGCATCCGGTGGCAATGCAAGGTCGTCACTCTGGAGACGGAGGGCAAACTCCGTCTGGATGAAGGATCCCCCATCGGACATCCGGCCATTCTTCCCTACATCAGCATAGAGGAATTCATACCGTGCTGACACCACCGCCATCAGCACAATGCTATGAAACCCCTTGTAGTTGTAGTAGTAGGACCCAGAACGGGGTGGCGGCACGATGCGGACGTGCTTCCCGTCTATGGCACCACCGCAGTTGGGGAAGTCCCACCGCGTGGCAAACTCCGATGCCACAGTCTGCCATTCCTGTGGCGTGGAAGGAAGCTGTGGAGTGAAACAAGATGAAATAATATTAGAAAAACAAAGTCATACATTACAAGGAAATTCTATCCCAAAAAATTAGAGGCCAACATCAATCAAATTATACGTTTATTAAGGTGTGTAAAAAAAGGATAATGGAAGGCTCATTTATCATATTCATCACCCCCTCTGATGGGCCATTACTAAATTATTTTGGGGGGGGGGAGATGTGTTTGGCCACAGGATAGCATTGCAGTGGCGGTGCATCCAGAGTGGGCGCTGGAGCACTGCCCCCTCTCTCCTGTGCCCATCACTCAGAACAATACATAGGTTCATGCGTTGCATGAACCTATGTATTGTCTATGCCGCACACTATTCAGGTGGATGGCCTCTTGTAAAGCGACCGACATATGAATCATTGCGGCATTTAGGGGGTTAAAATTGCATAGCAGAAACAGGTAGTAAAATAGTCTTGCAAATTACAACCTGAGGGATGTAATTGGCTTCCTAAAAGAAAAAACGGGGACGCAGGGGGGGGGCATTCCTTGGGTAAACACTGACAGGCTGCTCTGCCAATCATGTTCACCAAGTCTGTTTAATGGTAACATGATTGGCTGATGCAACATGAAGGGAAGGAGAAGACATCAGGGACAGAAGAAGGATGGCGCTGACCACAAGAAGGTAAGTGCAGGGCTGGGGGTAAACTGGCTGCATTAGAGGGGACTACTAAATGGCTCCATTTGAGGGAACAAAATGGCTGCATTGGAGGGGACAACTGGGGGCGTTTAATAGGCACCAGAGCAAAAAAGGAGGAAGTTTATTTCCTAAATTGGGGTTTGAACCCCCAAACATTTGGAGCAACAGGCGCCCCTGCTGGAAAAGTTAGTGAAGGGAAATATTTAGGCAGGAGAAAAAAGGGGCAATCTAAAGCTTCCAACATGCATGGGGACAAAGGGGACATTCTCAGCATATTACGATCATGGTAATTAGGGAAGGATGAAAGAAATACAATACATTAGCATACATGTAATACATAAAATGTGATGTTAAGGGAGCAAACTTACCCTAATATAGTCCTCCTGCAGCACTTGGATGATGGCAGAACAGGTGTCTGGGATTATGAGGCCCAGAGCCTGGGGGGAGATGCCTGTGGTGAACTTCAAGTCCTGAAGACTTCTCCCTGTCGCCAGGTAACGCAACGTGGCGATGAGCCTCTGCTCAGCACTGATGGCTTCCCGCATAACGGTGTCCTTCCTGGTAATATAGGGGGACACCAAAGCCAACAGTTCCTGAAAAACGGGGTCAGACATCCTCAGAAAATTCCTGTAGTCCTCAGGATTATTCTCGACGATCTCCCGCAGCAGAGGCATGTGGCAGAATTGGTCCCGCTGGAGCAACCAATTCTTGGTCCATGAACTCCTCCTCACACCATTCATGGACTGGTCTTGGTCCAAAACAAGCAGACCAACACCAAGCGCACGCACAGCACAAACTCGACGACGAGAACGTCCAGGCGACATGGCTAGGAAACGGTCGTCTAATCAGAACGTACAGAACAGAACGCACTTTAGAACAGCAAGGCCTATGAATAACGAACTGAAAATCAGAAACGAACAGGCAAGAACGCACTGTAAAACAGATACAACCTGCCTAGACGCCCTGAAAGTCAAGATACGAACCCACAAGCACAAACTGAACGGCAGAAAACGATCTGAAAAGTACGAAGACTGAAAAGCGCGAATCGTCTCTTCCCAAACTTTTACTTCACACGCGGTAACACGAGATCAGCAAAAGCAGCCCAAGGGGTGGCGCCAAGAAAAAAGATCTTCCCCTTTATAGTGCCGTCGTACGTGCTGGACGTGAGCACGGAGAACAACGAGGAAATTGGGAAATGACAGTGTGTACGCATAGAAAGCTTGACGAGAAAATCGACAAGCTTAACAAGAATCTCGTCGAAAAAAACGATGTGTTTTTTACGACGAGAAACTCGGTCGTGTGTACGAGGGCTGACTGTATCTATTTTTGCAGAATCTTTGGAAGAAAAAATAAGAAAATTTCTATCCTGTCCTTTCACACGATTGAAAGCACGTTTCAGACATTTATGACTATAGCCCCTTGTCTTTAGCCTGTCATACAAATCCTTGGATGCATTTAAGAAATCTTCATTTTGACTACAGTTACGTTTAAGCTG
Source organism: Rana muscosa (assembly GCA_029206835.1). NCBI lineage: Eukaryota > Metazoa > Chordata > Amphibia > Anura > Ranidae > Rana > Rana muscosa. The sequence goes on along the minus strand of CM055122.1, from coordinate 621,737,584 downwards.
CAGATATTGGCTATAAGGAATGCTTCTTAAAAGAGGGTCAGGATGGGAGCTACTGGCATGGAGGATGGTGTTACCTGCCGCGGGCTTCCTATACAAAGATGAATTAACCTTACCATTCTCATCAATAGACATATTCAAATCCAAAAAGCTTATATTGGTTAAACTTTAGTTCATAGTAAACCTTAAATTAAATTCATTGATGGAAATCAATTCTAAAAATTGCTGAAGTTGTAGTTCACTACCAGACCAAAAAATGAGCATGTCGTCAATGTAACGATACCAGGAGACGACGTTGTCCAAGAGAGGTACAAGGTCATCCCTGGAAAAAATATTTCTCTCCCACCCCCCCAGGTACAGGTTGGCATACGATGGGGCACACTTGGTGCTTATCACAACCCCCTGCACATGGAGGTAGTGGGAGGAACCAAAAACAAACACATTATGCCTGAGAATATAGCCCAATAAGTCAAAAACAAAGCGAATATATTTAAGCGCCAAAGGGCCTCTTTCTTTAACCACTTCCCTACCCAGCCAAAGTCAAATGACGTCCACAGATGGGATCTCCCATCCGTCCTGGCTTTGTAGGGGGATATCTGAATGATGCCTACAGCTAGAGGCATCATTCAGATATCCTTTTGAAGTGCCAGCGATTCTGTGCATCATAAGAACAATCATAGCGGCAGTTCTGCCGCTTGATCGTTCTTATAGGCGGCGGGAGGGGACATCCCCCCTCCCGCCGCCATCCGGTGCTTCTCCGGGCTCTCCCGTGCGATCAGGGACCCGGAGAGAAAAGTTAAATAATTGTAAAAAAAAAAAGTAAAAAAAATAAAATAAATTAAGACGCCCCTGTCCCCGGTAGCTCGCCATCAGAAGCGAATTCACACGTAAGTCGCCCACATATGTAAACGCCGTTCAAACCACATATGTGAGGTATCGCCGCGTGCGTTAGAGCATGTGCAACAATTCTAGCACTAGACCTCCTCTGTAATTCTAACCTGGTAACCTGTAAAAAAAACTTAAAGTGTCGCCTATGGAGATTTTTAAGTACAGAAGTTTGGCGCCATTCCATGAGTGTGCGCAATTTTAAAGCGTGACATGTTAGGTATCTATTTACTCTGCGTAACATCATCTTTCTTTCTTTCCCAAAAAATTGGGCTAACTTTACTGTTTTGTTATTTTTTAATTCATGAAACCATTATTTTTAAAAAAAAAAGGCGTTTGAAAAATTATTGCGCAAATATCGTGCAAGAAAAAAAGTTGCAATGACCGTCATTTTATTCCCTAGGGTGTCTGCTAAAAAAACATATATAATGTTTTGGGGTTCTGAGTAATTTTCTAGCAAAAGAATGATGATTTGTACATGTAGGAGAGAAGTGCTAGAATAGGCCCTGTATGGAAGTGGTAGAAAAAGCCCTGTATTGAAGTGGTTAAGATGATTTTCAATAATTTCTAATCCCTTGTCATGAGGTATTGCATTGTATAGACTTTCGATGTCAAGTGCCACAAGTAGAGTATTGGGCTGAAGGTAGATACCCTCAATTGTCCTCAATAAATCAATAGTGTCTTTGATGTAGGAGGAAAGGGACGTATCATGGGGGTAAAGATAGCCGTCTATCAATGAACTAGCATTTTCTGTTAGACTGGAGCAGCCCGAGATAATCGGCCATCCAGGCGGGTCTGATAAAGACTTATGAGTCTTGGGGAGAGCATAAAAGGTCGGGGTTTTAGGATCCTTGGTGTCCAAAAAACACCACGTGCCCTGATCAATAATACCTTGGTGATATGCTTTCAAAATAATTTTTCGATACTTGTTATAGAAATTCTCAAGTACAGTTTGAGAGATGGATCTGTACCAGTCAAGGTTTGACAAAAAAAATTTACACATATTTTCATAGTGTGAGACATCCATAATGACCAAATTGCCCCCCTTATCAGCAGACTTTATAATTATCTGAGTATTCATTTGCAAGGATTTGATTGCATCTTTTTGTAAGGTTCAAAGATCTCGGAGTATTGAAATTAGATTCTTCAATAGCCTTGGTGGCTTGTTGGACAAAGGCCCAAATATTGGGATTAGCATTTAAGAGGGGAAAATTTCTCGATTTGGGCTTGAAGGATTGAGGGGGGGGGGGACATGCCAGCAATCGACATGACTAGTGGAAAATCCAACCAAGAGTTGTCCTCGGTGACATGGCCCTCTTCCCATAGATCCATCAAATCTTGTAGAGACTGATGTTCTTCAAAATCTGCATTAACATTGGAGAACATTTCTGATTGCTGAATTTCTGTAACGGGTTTGTCGTAGATAACTCTATACATGAGTCTTCGAGCAAAGATGTAGATCTTTGATAAGGTGGAATTTGTCAACCTGTGAATCAGGGCAAAAAGTCAAACCCAATTTTAAAACCGCGGTTTCATTTTCAGTCAAAGTGTAAGAAGATAAGTTAATAATAGATAATTCCAAATTAGTATCAGCATATTCCTCCGTAAGGAGGAGAGGATCCAAATCAGAGTCTGGATCTACTCTTTCACTAAAAAAATGGGTGCTACCCTAACCTCAGCAGGTAAAGGGGCTCCTGAAGGAGAAACGATTATATTGGCATTACTCACCTTATTAGAAGTGTCTAAGTGCATAGGTGAAGCTAGAATTTAAGTAGATAGAGCCGTAGGAGCCACGGCGTGTGAAACGTTGGACTGAGGACCTTGAAGTGCGGGTAAAGAAGAGTGAGATAGAGTGGAAAGACGAGAGGGAGTCTGTTTAGGATTAGGTGCCTGTGGTCGACGTGGGAGAGTGGAACCGAGTTGATGTCTCAATGATTCTGTGGAGGCGGCATCAGAGTTGCCCTTGCGTTTTTTTTGCGAGTCTGTCACCAGACAAGTCTCGATAGACTGTCGTTTGGCTAGAAAAGAGAGATGAAGCAGATGAAAGATTTGGTGCATTATCATCATTTCTAGTGTTTCTCTGGTTAGCGGGTCTAAAGGGTCTATTATTTGTATGAGAAGCCCATTTGTAAGCATACCCATTTGTATGTGCATTTTGATCACATATGAATTTATTTTCTTTTAGTCTTAGAATCTCCAAGGTGTAGGATTCAATATGTTTTTTAAGGGTCAATTGTCTTTCCTTGAATCTAGTACTGGAAATAATAAGACAAAAATCATCATACCATTTTAAGACAGAACCATCTAGCACAAGTAACTCTTGTTCATATTGGGAGCATAGAAGCGCCATCATTGCAAAAGAGCAAGATTGCAGGTTATCTTCCCATTTGGATTTCAAAAAATCCCCCACCTTCTGTAGGTGGGGGAATAATTTAATTCTCAATCCCCATGGTACAGTGTCATTTTCAGTATATTTTTCGAAATAGCGCTTGTGCCAGAAGATTCTTAATTTTCTCTCCAATAGACGCTGCAGTCTAAGGAAAGCCGAATCTAGATCCTTATCACTAATTTCACTTGAACTTTGGATCTTCTGAACCTTATTCATAAGACCCTCCCAGGCTTCACCACTAAAGGCAGCCATCTTAATATGCAGAAAAGGGGAAGGGGGAAAGGGAGCAAAGGGGACTGGAAAAGTCGAAACAATTACAAGGGGAAGGGATACCAAAAACAAAAAGAAAATTTCTGCCACCAAATACAGAAAATAAATTGTCTTTCAATTCTCACTAAGTGTAATATAATAGAAAACAAATGATAATAAGCAAAACCTTCTCATCAGTACACCTACTGAATGGTTAAAAAAAATGTTGTGTTTCCCTGAGTTGGACAATGATGGGGGTTGTGTATTGAAACACGAAATAAGAATTTTATAGGTTTTGTCCAATCAGAGGTGAAACACCCAGAAAAGTTGGCACCACATCCCAGAAAGATATTGTATTCAAAAAATGGGAAGGGGAAGAAAAGGGATTTTAACGGTGCAAACAGTGAAGTAATGATGAGAAGGAGATTGATATTCATAAAAAAGTTTTTACAATTTATTTAATATATTCATAAAAATGATCCTGGATAGTCAATATAGAGACACAATGGATAAACCAAGGTGGCTAAAATACAGTTGGAAGGTGGTCACAGTGTACAGGTCATTTTCAAGCAGGGAACAGAGAGCTGTCGCATCAACCCGACATGTTTCGCTTATGTAGCTTCAAGGCTAGTGCGAAAACGCTTGATGCTAACATTAACAACTGTATAAACAGAAAAAACAGATATATTCGATTTTAATTTTATCAACGGTTCTATGTATTATATAAAAACAACACTAGTATCAGAACACTTAAAGAATAGGTCAAAACACCATGCCTTGATCTAAGGACTAAACTCACCCCGCTGTGAATCTCAGGCAGATAGAGCCACCGACATAGTCCCAGGATCAGACAAGGGTCCCCCAAAGGGGTTAAGGACTGTCCCTAATGGTCGTAGAGGACAAAAAATGGGACTGCTGAGTGGTAAATAAGAAAGGAAATAAAAATAAATGGGTAGGACAATAAAGAACAGAGAAAAATATGAAAAATAAATAATTAGTGAAATAAAACTAAATATGAAAGAGAAAATAAATAGGGAAATGTGAAACAATGAAAATTATAATGAAAAGAAAAAAATATATAAAAATTAAAATAAATAATAATAATAAAAATAAAAAATAAACTAGAATAAAAATAAAATAAAACAGAAAAATAATAAAATAAATAAATAGAATAAAAAATAAAGAAACAAAATAAATTAAATGAAGACAAATGAAATAAAATGAAAAAGCAGGATGAATAGAAAAAGAATATTGAAAAATGAAAAATGTGTATAAAGAAAAAATGAAATAAAGATATACCGTATATACTCGAGTATAAGCCGAGTTTTTAAGCACAATTTTTTGTGCTGAAAATGCCCCCCTCGGCTTATACTCGAGTCACCTTTTTGCGCCTGATCTCCTGAACTTTGGGGAGCCGATACCGGCCGATCGTAGGTCCTCTGGACCCCAAACTTGGCAAACATGTAGCCCCACTCTTCTTCTACAGGTTTGCAAAGTTTCTTGTCCGGGGGACCTATGGCCGGGGAGCACCGATTTTTCAAAGCCGGGCTCCCCTTCCATAGACTCCCATGTTAAATGTCAGTCTAGTCATGGACACAGTGAGGCATGGACACAGTGAGGCAAAGTGAGGCACACCCTAGGCTTATACTCGAGTCAATATGTTTTCCCAGTTTTTGTGGTAAAATTAGGTGCCTTGGCTTATTTTCGGGTCGGCTTATACTCGAGTATATACAGTAACAAGAAAAAAAGGGGAATCTCCTGAATGGAGTACACCAAAATACCATTAGACACAAAAAGTATATATGTATATATAAGAGTATCACTTACTTAAAAGCAGCAAAAAAATGATTTAGAGAGGGAAGAAGAAAAGGTTTTGAAGCTTGCTGGAATATTTACAGACCGACAACAGTCTGAAAGCTACAAGGAATTAAAGATAAAAAATAAATCATAAATAAAGGAATTGAAAAAATAAGTAGTCTACCCTAAAACAAATAGTTCCCAATGTTGTCAGAAAAAGAAGCAAAGCCGAAGCATATCTAGCAACAGTAGTAGCCAATTTAAGGAAAAGAGGAAACAGACTAAATATGTAACGATTTTCATATGAAAGGTCTCCAAGAGATGCAGTGCAGTAAACCAGACTTGTGTCTCAAAAAAATATATATACTGATTATAAATGACAATGTCTGTATGCAATATAAACACCAGAGAAAATAAAATTTTAGAATATTATATATATATATATTGTGAGGGGGTTAGCTCGGCAGCGGGTGTGTGTGACCCCCGGGATGGGCTCCCCACACAAAAACAGGCCCAGCAAACGGAGGTTGTGGTTTTCAAAATCAAAAAAAAGGTGCGGTTTATTTTCTATTTACAGTGACAAAACACAGCAAAGCCAAAAGAAACATATAAACAAAATAAATCCTGGTCAACTTGACCTCTGACTAAACATACAGGTTTCCTAACTAACAACTGGGATCAGCCTAGTGCTGTCCTAGTCCCTAAGTCCCTGGTTTTAAATGTCCAAGCAAATAGCCACACAGGCTTTTTCTCACCGCACAGGGGTTCACTCTCCCTAGACAGTCCACACAGGTCTGGTTCCAGGCATGAGCTAACACCTAATGAATCTGGGAGTTCTTATAGAGGCCTAAATGAGCTGACAAGCTTCAGCTGGCCTCATCAACTCCCTGTCTGTACGACGCCCCACACTCTCCCTAGAGGTATGAGTCATCCATGAGCCTACTAGCCTCAGCTGGGCTTATACAACTCTCCACCCTAGTTGTATAAGTCAGCATAAAGCCTGAATCTGGGAGAAATATATCTACCCCCCTGGATGCAACCAGGTGACTTTACCTTCCTGCTGTCACATACCCCCCCCTCTTGTTTTAACCTTGGGGTTGGAACACCAGCAATCAGGCATTCATGTACTCGAGACAAAGCATCCACATTCCCCATTTGAACGCCAGGGCGATGCTTTACTGTGAAGTTGAATTCCTGGAGGGCCAGGAACCACCTATTCACTCTTCTATTTGTTTCCTTGTTTTGAGCCATCCACTTTAACGGAGCGTGATCCGTAACCATGTCAAAGTGCCTACCTAGCAGGTAGTACCGAAGGGAATCTAGAGCCCACTTCACCGCTAAACACTCCTTTTCAACGGTGGCGTAATTTACCTCATGGGACTTCAACTTCCTGCTGAGGTAAATGACTGGGTGCTCTTCCCCGTTCCAGACCTGGGACAATACTGCTCCTAACCCCACATCTGACGCATCACTTTGTACGACAAAGTCTTTAGAGAAGTCGGGTGAGTACAACACTGGCTGGCTACATAAGGCTTGTTTCAAGAATTGGAAGGCTGCCTCAGCCTCGGGGGTCCATTTAATCATGACCGACCCTTTCCCCTTCGTTAGGTTGGTTAGGGGCACAGCCTTAGAAGCAAAGTGGGGAATGAATCGCCGATAATACCCAGCGATTCCCAGAAAGGCTCGTACCTGCTTCTTGCTGTTGGGACGTGGCCAACTCTGGATGGCCTCGACTTTGTTGAGTTGGGGTTTTATTACTCCCCTCCCAATGGTGTACCCAAGATATTTGGCCTCCTCCTGCCCAATGGTACACTTCTTGGGGTTAGCCGTAAACCCCGCTTCCCGGATAGAGTCTAGGACTGCTTGCACTTTTGGCAGATGTGAGGCCCAATCTGTGCTATGGACAATTACGTCATCCAGGTAAGCCGCAGCATACTTCCGATGGGGCCTCAGTATCTGGTCCATTTTCCGCTGGAATGTGGCCGGCGCATTCTGTAACCCGAACGGCATTCTCTTATATTGGAACGCCCCGTCTGGGGTTACAAATGCGGTTTTCTCTTTGGCCGACTTGGCCAGGGGAATTTGCCAATACCCTTTTGTGAGGTCAAGAGTCGTCATGTATCGGGCTGTTCCCAGCCGGTCGATCAACTCATCTATACGTGGCATGGGGTAGGTGTCAAATTTTGTAACTTTGTTCAACTGACGAAAATCGTTACAAAATCGCCAGCTCCCATCCGGTTTAGGCACCAACACAATGGGACTAGACCAATCACTTTGGGACTCCTCTATCACCCCTAAGTTCAGCATTTTCTGTACTTCCTCCCGTATTGCCTCCCGTCGGGCCTCTGGGATCCGATAGGGTTTTAACTTCACCCTTTCACCGGGCGGGGTAATGATGTCATGCTCTACCCCAAATGTTTGTCCTGGCAGCTCAGAGAATACCTCCTTGTTGCGAAGCACAAACTCCTTAACCTCCTGTTGTTGGGGTTGTGACAAGGTGGCTGCTATTCCAACCTCAGGAATCACGCAACCAGTTTGAGCTGGTGACCAAGTGTCTGCGACTAGGGACTCTCTATCCCTCCAGGCTTTCAACAGATTAACGTGATAGATCTGTTCGGGCTTTCGCCTTCCTGGTTGTCTGACCTTGTAATTCACTTCACTCACTTTTTCCATTATCTCGTAGGGGCCTTGCCATTTGGCAAGGAATTTACTTTCAACCGTAGGGACAAGTACCAGTATCCTATCCCCCGGGGAAAAGGTACGGGTCTTGGCTCCACGGTTGTACACTCTCTGCTGTGCTAACTGCGCTTGGGCCAAATGTTCCTTCACGATGGGCATTACCTGTGCAATTCGGTCTTGCATCAGGGCGACATGCTCAATCACACTCCTGTGGGGAGAACTCTCACTTTCCCAAGTTTCCTTGGCAATATCCAACAGCCCTCTTGGGTGTCTCCCATACAGTAACTCAAAGGGGGAGAATCCCGTAGAGGATTGGGGCACCTCCCTAATAGCAAACATCAGATAAGGAAGTAGACAGTCCCAATCCTTTCCATCTCTATCCACCACTTTCTTCAACATTTGTTTTAGGGTTTTGTTGAATCTTTCAACCAGCCCATCGGTTTGGGGGTGATACACAGATGTACGTAATTGCGTCACTTTGAACAATTTACACAGCTCCTTCATAACCCGGGACATAAAGGGTGTACCTTGGTCCGTAAGCAGTTCTTTACAAATACCCACCCGGCTAAACACAAGAGATAGCTCTTTGGCTATGGTTTTGGCCGAGGTATTTCGGAGAGGGATCGCTTCTGGATAACGGGTGGCATAGTCCATTATAACTAATATGTACTGGTGCCCCCTAGCGGACTTGATTATAGGACCTACCAAATCCATGGCGATCCTCTCAAACGGGACCTCAATGATGGGTAGAGGGACCAGCGGGCTACGGAAATGTGGCATCGGGGCCGACCTCTGACACACAGGGCAGGAGGAACAATAATTTTCTATGTCCTTCATCACCCCCGGCCAATAGAATCTCTGTAATACCCTCTCTCGGGTTTTCTCTGTCCCCAGATGACCTCCAAGAATGTGCCCATGGGCCAACTCCAACACCAACTTCCTGTAAGGTTTGGGCACCACAAGCTGCTCAACGGTTTCTTCTGCCCTTTTTGCCACCCGATACAGTAGGTCCTTCTCTACGCTGAAGTATGGGTAAGTGCAGGTATTATCTGGGTTCACTAACTCGCCATCTATTTTCACTACGTTTTCGCGTGCCTTTATTAGGGCGGGGTCTTTCAACTGTTCTGTGGCAAAGTTTTCCCTGTGAACCTCAAGATCAGAAAACTCCACAGACGGTAGGTTTTCGTCTGAGGAGGTGGGCTCCTCTCCAGTTTCTTGAGTCTCCCCTGCCAATACTGATAAGGGAAATTCCGGAGAGTCCTCACCACTCTCAGGGGAGTTCTGGCTATCACATTCCTGGTACATAGGGGCACCAGTGGGGGGCTCAGGATCATCCCACAGTTCCCAGAACTTCGGAAAATCCCTTCCCACAATGGCGTCATACGGTAACTGAGATACTAAGCCCACTGGATGAGAGAGGGTACCTTTGGGGGTCTCGAAACACACTGTAGTCACTGGATACTCTCGGGTGTCCCCATGCACACAAATAACAGCTACCTTGCTATTCCCAGAGACCTCTGTTTTAACTAACTCAGCCTTTATCAGGGTCACAAGGCTACCTGAATCCAGCAATACCACAACATTTCTACCATTAACACACATTTTGCATAAATGTTTCTCAATTCCTCGAATGGCAGTGCATGCGACTGTCGCACACAGCGACTGACGTCTGCCCGTCAGAAAGTCACACTGCATGGGTTCCTCCACAACCGGGCAATTGGCTGCAATATGTCCCGCTTGCCGGCAGCGGTAGCAAACGATCCTTCTTGCCGCCTCTTGAGCCGCTGATTTCCCAGGCTGTTCTCGCCAAACTTGGGGTAGAGCTCCCACCCTCTCACTCTCTCCACCCTTACCCCTTGGAATCCTCTTATCCGCCCCTGGGGATGGTCTGGTCTTAGGGTGGAAAGTCCGAGTGTCTCTGGAAGAGGCCGTCAGGTTCTCTGTAGCCAAGTATTTCTCCACACGATCCACAAGACCATCGGCCGTCTCTGGGTCTCCATGGCTTACCCAGTTTTGGATGGCAGTAGGAAGAGCTCTCAAAAACCGATCCATTACAACACGTTCCACAATCTTTGGTGCGGACAAAGTCTCTGGCTGTAGCCACTTTCCTTAGGTGAATGAGATCATACATTTGAGACCTGGGGGGTTTTCCAAGCTGGAAAGTCCAGTTATGCACACGCTGAGCCCGGACAGCCTGGGTGACACCCAGCCTTGCCAATATCTCAGCTTTTAGCATCACATAGTCTTTTGCTTGGTCAGGCTCTAGGTCATAGTAAGCCTTCTGCGATTCACCAGTTAACAGAGGAGCCACCAGTCCAGCCCACTGCTCCTCAGGCCACTTTTCTCTTTCAGCAGTCCTTTCAAATGTGGTCAAAAATACCTCTGGATCATCCTCTCCAGTCATTTTTGTCAATAAACGACTCACCCCAAAGGACGCGGTATTAGTGGGACGGCTTTCCTCACTGGTCTGCGGACGTTGCTGCATTACTGCTTCCATTTGTTGTAGTCTCTGCTCTTGCTTCTGTAACAGGTCTATGAAGCGGGCCTCAGATTGCTGCTGGGCTTGTTGCTGAGCTTCCAGACTCTGTTGGTGAGCTTGCTGCTGGGCTGCAAGGCTCTGTTGATGAGCTTGCTGCTGGGCTGCGAAGTTCTGTTGTTGAGCTGCAAGGCTCTTTTGCAAACCTGCATTTGTCTGCTGTTGATTGGCATTTGCTAGAGCCAGCTGCTTCAGTATCTCCTCCATGCTGGCTTAAAAAAAAACTGCACGCATTCTCCACCAACTGTGAGGGGGTTAGCTTGGCAGCGGGTGTGTGTGACCCCCGGGATGGGCTCCCCACACAAAAACAGGCCCAGCAAACGGAGGTTGTGGTTTTCAAAATCAAAAAAAAGGTGCGGTTTATTTTCTATTTACAGTGACAAAACACAGCAAAGCCAAAAGAAACATATAAACAAAATAAATCCTGGTCAACTTGACCTCTGACTAAACATACAGGTTTCCTAACTAACAACTGGGATCAGCCTAGTGCTGTCCTAGTCCCTAAGTCCCTGGTTTTAAATGTCCAAGCAAATAGCCACACAGGCTTTTTCTCACCGCACAGGGGTTCACTCTCCCTAGACAGTCCACACAGGTCTGGTTCCAGGCATGAGCTAACACCTAATGAATCTGGGAGTTCTTATAGAGGCCTAAATGAGCTGACAAGCTTCAGCTGGCCTCATCAACTCCCTGTCTGTACGACGCCCCACACTCTCCCTAGAGGTATGAGTCATCCATGAGCCTACTAGCCTCAGCTGGGCTTATACAACTCTCCACCCTAGTTGTATAAGTCAGCATAAAGCCTGAATCTGGGAGAAATATATCTACCCCCCTGGATGCAACCAGGTGACTTTACCTTCCTGCTGTCACAATATATATATATATATATATAAGACGTCCTCGGATTTTATGTAAACAAAAATGAGAAAAAGAAAAGGGTCCTAACTAGAGTTGAGTGGACACCTGGATGTTCGGGTTCGACGGGTTCGGCCGAACTTCGGAAAAAAGTTTGAGTTCGGGACCGAACTTGACCGGAACTTAACCCCGAACCTGAACCCCATTGAAGTCAATGGGGACCCGAACTTCTGAGGACTAAAATGGCTCTAAAAAAAGTAATGGAAAGGGCTAGAGGGCTGCAAATGGCACCCAAATATTGTCAAGAGCATGGCAAGTGCTCTGCAAACAAATGTGGATAGGTAAATAACTTAAAATAACATAAAAAATATATATAATAATATGCTGGAGGCCCCCTTCTCAGCAGAAGAGGTACAGGAAGTCATTAAGAACCTCAGAAACTCAACGGCACGATGCCACACATATGGTGGGAATGCCCCAGAATACGCCCTTTCTGGAAAATATATTTTTAAATTTAATGGATAAGCTAGTGGGAAAATAAAATACTTTGAAATGAAAAAAAATAAAAATTATAATCTTGACCTAGGAGGACGAGGTCCATATGGAGTAGAAGACAAACGGCGCCTGCGCGGTGAGTCCAGGTTCAAGCCACACCATCCGAGGTTCAAGCCGAGCCAAGCGAGGCCGTGCCCGAAGCGTGGCGAGCCAAGCGAGCCCGTGAGGGGCCCTGTTACTATGTTCTACCGTATGTCCACTTGGATGGTGGGGCTTGAACCTGCTCTCACTGCGCAGGCGTCGTTCTTCTTCAGAGATTTTGTGAATCTCCTTGTCCTCTGTACTGCGCAAGCGCTGCGCCTGCGCAGTATGGGCCGGACACTATCCGATGGCCGGACAGTTTTTGTCAGAACACCGGTATACGTGTCTATTCTGCACAAGGTACGGACAAGTCCTGTGGGATCCATGCCTGGTTCATTTTAATGAACATGAGCTTGTCCACATTGGCTCTTGACAGGCGGCTGCGCTTGTCTGTGATAAAGCCCCCTGCCGTGCTAAGGTTCAGATAATACACTGGCTGCAGGGCAGGCCAGCACCCCCAAGGCGTAAAGGGCAAGCTCAGGCCATGTGCCCAATTTGGAGACCCAGAAGTTGAAGGGGGCAGACCCATCATTCAGTACGTGTAGGCGTTAGAGCTGCACGATTAATCGTATGATAATTGCGATCTCAATTCACCCCCCGGCGATCTCCAGCCCGGATTACCACGATTCTCCCGGGATGTAGCCTGGACCGGAGGAGAAGCTGTCGGAACCATCGTGCAAATGGCGCCGATACCGGAACTGACGTCAGCAGAGCAGAGAGCGTGATGCGCCGCTGTTCTGTCAGAGAACGTCAATGTGATTCACGTCGTCTTCCTATCAGTCTCCAACTTCACAGTGCGCCTGCGCGGTCGTTCATTAACACGCTAATCCCCTGAATAAATTAAATACATTTACACCACTCGCCGCTGCACTGCTCCTGTCACGTCCAAAATTCAAAATACATAGAAAGCACTTTAACACGCTAATCCCCTGAATACATTAAATACAGTAACACCACTAATCCCCTGACTATATTAAATACTTTAACACCACTCGCCGCTGCACTGCTCCTGCACGCCTGTCACCTATGAAATTCAAAAGCACTGATCAAAAGCACTGCACGCTACACTAAAATAAATTAAATACATTAACAAATTCAAAAGCAGAAAAAAAAAAATCGTTGGTGACAGGCGCTGTATTTAATTTATTTTAGTGTAGCGTGCAGTGCTTTTGATCAGTACTTTTGAATTTCATAGGTGACAGGCGTGCACAGGAGCAGCGCAGCGGCGAGTGGTGTTAAAGTATTTAATATAGTCAGGGGATTAGTGGTGGTACTGTATTTAATGTATTCAGGGGATTAGTGTGTTAAAGTGCTTTCTATGTATTGTTTTGAATTTCGTAAGCGACAGGAGCAGTGCAGCGGTGAGTTGTAGATCTGTGGGTGGTGCATGGTTACATAGGGAGGACCGAGAGAATTGTGATCTTTAATTTAAGAAAAAAAATCGTGATACTCATGTTTCCTAGAATCGTGCAGCTCTATTAGGCGTGTGCACACATACTGCTCCACCGTGTTGGTGAAATGCTGCCTCCTGCTAAGACGTTCCATCTCAGCTTGTGGTGCTGGTTGTTGTGGCATGCTGATAAAGCTTTTCCACATTTCAGCCATGCTAACCCTGCCTTCTGAGGTGCTGGTGGTGCCCCGGCTGTGTTGGCGATCTCTTCCTCCTTCTCTGCCTTCGCCTTGTGCTTCCACCGTACCCCCGCTGTCAGGTGGGAATGCCACCAGTAGCGCGTCTACCAGCGTGCGCTTGTACTCGCGCATCTTACGATCCCGCTCCAGTGAGGGAATTAAGGACGGTACGTTGTCCTTGTAACGGGGATCCAGCAGGGTGGCCACCCAGTAATCAGCACCAGTTAGAATGCAGGCAACTCGGTGGTCGTTGCGGAGACACTGCAGCATGTAATCGCTCATGTGTGCCAGGCCGCACAGAGGCAACGAAAAGCTGTCCTCTGTGGGAGGTGTATCGTCTGTGTCCTCTGTATCCCCCCAGCCACGCACCAGTGATGGCTATGAGCTGGTCTAGGTGCCACCCTACTGTGAACATGGTTTCTCTTCCTCCATCTCCTCCTCATCCTCCACCTCATCATCCTCCAGAACTGTGCCCTTGCTGTCGGAAAATTGTGTACCTGGCGTTTGTTGGTGCAGGAACCCACCCTCGTAGCCACTTGTGAAAGACTGCCCTGAAAGCCTTTGAAATGATCCTGGTTCCTCCTCCTCCTCCTCCTCCTCCTCCTCCTCCCCCTCCTGTGCCACATCCTCTTCCATCATCGCACAAAGCGTTTTTTCAAGGAGGCATAGAACTGGGATAGTAACGCTGAGAACGGCATCATCGGCACTGGCCATGTTGGTGGAGTACTCGAAACAGCGCAACAAGGCACACAGGTCTCGCATGGAGGCCCAGTTATTGGTGGTGAAGTGGTGCTGTTCCACAGAGCGACTCATGCGTGATTGCTGCAGCTGAAACTCCAGCCTGCTGCTGCTCACACAGTCTGGCCAGCATGTGCAAGGTGGAGTTCCACCTTGTGGGCACGTCACATATGAGGCGGTGAGCGGGAAGGCCGAAGTTACGCTGCAGCGCTGACAGGCGAGCAGCAGCAGGGTGAGAACGCCGAAAGTGCGCACAGACGGCCCGCACTTTCTGCAGCAGCTCTGGCATATTGGGGTAATTTTTCAGGGAACTCTGGACCACCAAGTTCAGCACATGCGCCAGGCAAGGGGTGTGCGTCAAACCGGCTAGGCCCAGAGCTGCTACGAGATTTCGCCCATTATCGCACACCACCAGGCTGGGCTTGAGGCTCACTGCCACCAACCACTCATCGGTCTGTTGTTCCATGTCCCTCCACAACTCCTGCGCGGTGTGGGGTTTTTCCCCCAAACAGGAAAGTTTTAAAACTGCCTGCTGTCGTTTACCCCTGGCTGTGCTGAAGTTGGTGGTGAAGGTGTTACGCTGACCGGATGAGGAGGCGGTAGAGGATGAGGAAGCGGAGTAGGAGGAGTAAGCAACAGGAGGCAAACTGAAGCGCCCTGCAATCCTCGGTGGTGGAAGGACATGCGCCAAACTGCTATCTGCCTCAAGCCCAGCCGCCACTGCATTTACCCAGTGTGCTGTTAGGGAGATATAACGTCCCTGACCGTGCTTACTGGTCCACGCATTCGTAGTTAGGAGGACCTTGCCACAGTGCACACCTGATTTTGTCCCCCACTTGGTTGTGCAGGGAAGGGATGGCTCGCCTGGAAAAGTAGTGGCGGCTGAGGATGACGTACTGTGGGACAGCCAATGCCATCAGGCTTTTAAAACTCTGCGTCTCCACCAGACGCAATGACAGCATTTCAAAGGCCAGGAATTTTTAAATGCTGGCATTCAGGGCCAGGGATCGTGGGTGGCTAGGGGGGTACTTCCTCTTCCGCTCCAGTGTTAGGGAGATAGAGAGCTGAACGCTTCCATGGGACATTGTGGAGATGGTTGGTGACCCAGGTGGTAGTGTTGCTGGCAGAAGCTCTGTTTGCGGGTTGGCAGGTGCTACTGTCACTACAGAGGTGGATGAAGAGGCCGAGACTGCAGCAGAAGAGGAAGCAGGAGGAGCCAGAGATCTTTCTTTGTTTTTGAGGTGTCTACTCCACTGCAGCTCGTGCTTTGCACTTAGATGCCTGGTCATGCAGGTTGTGCTCAGGTTGAGAACGTTTATGCCTCGCTTCAGGCTCTGATTGCACAGCGTGCAAACCACTCGCGTCTTGTCATCAGCAGATTTTCTGAAGAACTGTCACGCTAGGGAACTCCTTGGACCTGGCTTTGGTGAGCTCGGCTTGCTGCGTTGGGCAGTAGCAGACGTACTGTCTAGGGGACGAACGCTCCGCTTTTGCACCCTGCTCCCTCTTCTGCTGTGCTGGTGGCTCTGTGCGACCACCACCTCTTCCTCCGAACTACACTGGTCACCTGCATAACATTGATTTCATGTGGGGTCGAGGACCTCATCGTCCTCCCCATCATCTTCCACCCAGTCTTCACCCCTGTCCTCCTTGTCGGTCTGCACAATTGCGAAAGTAGCAGCAGTTGGCAACTGTGTTTCGTCATCATCCGAGACATGCTGTGATGGTCCTCCCATGTACTCATCATGAAACATAAGTGGTTGGGCATCGGGGTACTCAATCTCTTCCACTTCTGGGGCAGGGCTAGGTGGATGGCCATGGGAAACCCTGCTAACAGAGTCATCGAAAAGCAGAAGAGACTGCTGCATGATTTGGGGTTTAGACTGATTGGCTGATTTGCAAGGGGGTGAGGTGAAAGACTGATGGACATCGGCTGCAGGTGCCAACTCTGATCTTTCATCAGAAGACTGGGTGGGAGACAATGTGAAGGAACCGGAGGCACTGTCAGCAACCCAATCTACTATCGCCTGTACTTGTCCTGGCCTCAACATTCGTACAGCCTCATTAGGCACGACAAAATACCGCTGCAGGCTCTGTCGCCTACTCGCACCTGAGGAAAGTGTTTCACTTGTGCATGTAGCTGGCACAGATCGACCACGTCCTCTCCCTGCAGCAGGAGCTCCACCAGCAGCACCACGACCGGGGCCACGTCCCTTTGACGTTCTCCTCATATTTTCCAAATTTAGGATCTTGCCCTAAATGGGTGTTTTTGGAAGAGCATAATACACCCACAGTATGTAAACGGTGTATCTCACACCTACAGAACTGCAGAAAATGCTATTCAAAAAAAAATTTTTGGTCCTAAAATTATTTTTTTTAGAATAGCACAATAGAAGAAAAATATATAAATTGTTTATCTCACACACCTCCAGATATGCAGAAAACACTGCAAAATATTTTTTGTGGCCCTAAATACACCCACAGTATGTAAACGGTGTATCTCACACCTACAGAACTGCATAAAATGCTATTCAAAAAAAATGTTTTTGTCCTAAAATTATTTTTTAGAACAATAGAAGAAAAATATATAAATTGTTTATCTCACACCTGCATATATGCAGAAAACACTGCAAATTTTTTCCTTTTTTTTTGCCCTAAATGGGTGTTTTTGGAAGAGCAGAATACACTCACAGTATGTACAGGGTGTATCTCAACGTAACATATGCAGTGCTGGTGCACTGAGCTTGCAGATAAAAGTTAGATTTTCTCTGGCACTGGGCTCATGGCAGTGTAAAAAGACTGTACACTGCAACCCAACCAGGTAAATCTATGCAGATTGCTGAGTTATTAGATCTCTGAATCTGGACTCCTAGATAAATCTCTCTCCCTGAAAGCAGCACCAGGAACCTTGCCCTACACTGTCTCTATCTTTTCTCTCAGTAGATTGCAGAATCAGGACTAACTCCTATCATTTCATTCTCTCCCTCACAGTAACAGCAGCCAGGATCCTTTCCCTATACTCTCTAAAGCAGAGTGGCGTGCTGTGCTGTGTGCCTCTAGCTTATATAGAGGCTTGGTCACATGCTGCGCTGGCCAATCACAGCCATGCCATTAGTAGGCATGGCTGTGATGGCTTCCAAGGGCACACCAGTTAAACAAAAGTTTATTGGCAGCCCTGTAGCTTTTAGAAATGTGCCATTACATCGCCGAACACCGGACCCAAACCCAAACATACAGTCAATTGTTCGGGTTCGGGTCCGGGACCCAAAAATCCAAAAGTCCGGTACGAACCTGAACTTTACAGTTCGGGTTCGCTCAACCCTAGTCCTAACAAAGGAACACAAAAGAAGTATAAGCGTTTACCTTTTACATGAAACCATTAGCTCAGGTCCCCCTGCTCCAGGCGAATGAAGCGCTAAGGAGCTGGTTAAATATTATTATGGATTAGAAATTATTGAAAATTATTGAAAATAATTTTAAAGAAAGAGGCCCTCCGGCGCTTAAATATAATCACTTTGTTCTTGACTTATTGGGCTATATTCTCAGGCATAATGTGTTTGTTTTTGGTTCCTCCCACTACCTCCCACTACCTCCAGGTGCAGGGGATTGCGATGGGCACCAAGTGTGCCCCATCGTATGCCAACCTGTACCTGGGGGGGTGGGAGAGAAATATTTTTTCCAGGGACGACCTTGTACCTGTCTTGGACAATGTCTTCTCCTGGTATCGTTACATTGACGACGTGCTAATTTTTTGGTCTGGTATGAACTACAACTTCAGCAATTTTTTGAATTGATTTCCATCAATGAATTTAATTTAAGGTTTACTATGAACTATAGTTTAACCAATATAAGCTTTTTGGATTTGAATATTTTTATTGATGAGAATGGTAAGGTTAATTCATCTCGGCAGGTAACACCATTCTCCATGCCAGTAGCTCCCATCCTGACCCTCTTTTAAGAAGCATTCCTTATAGCCAATATCTGCTGCTTAAACGTAACTGTAGTCAAAATGAAGATTTCTTAAATGCATCCAAGGATTTGTATGACAGGCTAAAGACAAGGGGCTATAGTCATAAATGTCTGAAACGTGCTTTCAATCGTGTGAAAGGACAGGATAGAAATTCTCTTATTTTTTCTTCCAAAGATTCTGCAAAAATAGATACAGCTAGAGTTATCACACGATACTCGAACCAACATTTTGAAATAAGAAATATTTTGAAAAAATACTGGCCTTTGCTAGAGGCAGATCCAATTGTTAAGAAGTATATTCAGAATTTTCCTGAAATCACTTTCAGACGTGCACTTTCATTAAAAGATTGCTTGGTACATAGTAATTTTTCTGCTATATCATTACCTAAGGATCTCACACTGACCGGCACTTCTCCCTGCGGTCACTGTGATGTCTGCCGTTATGTATATGACAAATCTAAATTTCAACTGCCTATTTATTTACAAAATTATAAGATGATATGTATGTAACATTGTGTTATTTGTATCTTATTGTATTTTTTTTGTGTACTTTGTTAATTCAATATATATAATATTAATTTTTTATTTTCAAGAATGGGTCTACACCTTTGTTAAGTATCTACTAGGTCCCGGCTTTAGGTGGTTCATATTGCCGGTCCCTGCAGGATTATCTCCCCGCTGTGTTTCGCGGCTTCTTTCCGCTTGTTCCTGTTCATTGGTCCCTTGGGTGACTGTTTTCCTTTTGATCGTATGGGCGCCCAGGGTGGAGGGTATATTGTTACCCTTCACCCTTTCGATGTTGATGCTGCGTGCTCCACTTTGGTTGGTTTACGGCCGTTTTTTCTATCTAGCCGCTGTATCCACCATATACTCCCCCTACTATCCCTTATTGTCATGGCTGGGATCTGAGGCGGTGTCTGTGGGTTTGCCTTACCATCGACGCCATGTACGCAGTTTCTCCCCCCTTCCACCGCTTGGCAGTCTGGAGATTGTAGTATTTTGACATCAGAGGCCTTTGGAGCTTGCGCAGTGACATCCTGCCGCCCGCTTCGCGCCCGGTGACGTCAGACGCCGGGTACGATGGAGGACACTATTTAACCAGCTCCTTAGCTCTTCATTCACCTGGAGCAGGGGGACCTGAGCTAATGGTTTCATGTAAAAGGTAAACGCTTATACTTCTTTTGTGTTCCTTTGTTAGGACCCTTTTCTTTTTCTCATTTTTGTTTCCATAAAATCCAAGGACGTCTTATATATATATATATATATATATATATATATATATATATATATATATATATATATATATATATATTTATATAATATTCTAAACATTTATTTTCTCTGGTGTTTAAATATATATACTGTTTATAAATGACAATGTCTGAATGTAATATAATCTGTTTCCTCTTTTCCTTAAATTGGCTACTACTGTTGCTAGATATGCTTCGGCTTTGCTTCTTTTTCTGACAACAATGGGAACTATTTGTTTTAGGGTTGACTACTTATTTTTTCAATTCCTTTATTTATGATTATTTTATTTTTTTTATCTTTTATTCTTTGTAGCTTTCAGACTGTTGTTGGTCTGTAAATATTCCAGCAAGCTTCAAAACCTATTCTTCTTCCCTCTCTAAATCATTTTTTTGCTGCTTTTAAGTAAGTGATACTCTTATATATACATATATACTTTTTGTGTCTCATGGTATTTTGGTGTCCTCCATTCAGGAGATTCCCCCTTTTTTCTTGTTATATCTTTATTTAATTTTTTCTTTATACACATTTTTAATTTTTCAATATTCTTTTTCTATTCATCTTGCTTTTTTATTTTATTTCATTTGTCTTCATTTAATTTATTTTGTTTCTTTATTTTTTATTCTATTTATTTATTTTATAATTTTTCTGTTATTTAATTTTTATTAATTTTTTTTTTTTATTATTATTTTTTTTTATTATTATCTTAATTTTTTTTTTCATTATTATTTTCATTTTTGCACATTTCCCTATTCATTTTCTCTTTCATATTTAGTTTTATTTCACTATTTATTTATTTTTAATATTTATCTCTGTTCTTTATTGTCCTACCCATTTATTTTTATTTCCTTTCTTATTTACTACTCAGCAGTCCCATTTCTTGTCTTTGGCAACCATTATTGACAGTCCTTAACCCCTTTGGGGGACCCTTGTCTGATCCTGGGACGGTGGCTCTATCTGCCTGAGATTCACAGCGGGGTGAGTTTAGTCCTTAGATCAAGGCATGGTGTTTTGACCTATTCTTTAAGTGTTCTGATACTAGTGTTGTTTTTATATAATACATAGAAACGTTGATAAAATTAAAATCTAATATATCAGTTTTTTTCTGTTTATACAGTTGTTAATGTTAGCATCAAGCGTTTTAGCCTTGAAGAAGCTACATAAGCGAAACATGTCGGGTTGATGCGACAGCTCTCTGTTCCCTGCTTGAAAATGACCTGTACACTGTGACCACCTTCCAACTGTATTTTAGCCACCTTGGTTTATCCATTGTGTCTCTATATTGACTATCCAGGATCATTTTTATGAATATATTAAATAAATTGTAAAAACTTTTTTATGAATATCAATCTCCTTCTCATCATTACTTTACTGTTTGCACCGTTAAAATCCCTTCTCTTCCCCTTCCCATTTTTTGAATACAATATCTTTCTGGGATGTGGTGCCAACTTTTCTGGGTTATTCGCCTCTGATTGGACAAAACCTATAAAATGGAACACAGTATATTTCAGTGTGTTACTGCACGTTTAACGCTGTATATTTCAGCGCATTACTGCATGTTTAATGCAGTATAGTTCAGTGCATTAGTGCACGTTTAACTAAGTATATTTCAGTGCGTTAACTGCACGTTTAACTCAGTATATTTCAGTGCGTCCTGCGTGTTTAACACTGTATTTTTCAGTGCGTTACTGCATGTTTAATGCTGTATATTTCAGTTTGTTACTACACATTTAACACAGTATATTTCAGTGCGTTACTGCACGTTTAATGCAGTATAGTTTAGTGCGTTAGTGCATGTTTAACTAAGTATATTTCAGTGTGTTACTCTACGTTTACAGCAGTATATTTCAGTGCATTAGTGCACTGAAACAATATTTTAGTGCATTACTGCAGTTTTAACGCAGTATAATTCAGTGCATGTTACTGTGCGTTTAATGCAGTACATTTCAGTGCGTTACTGTACATTTAACACTGTATATTTCAGTGCATTAGTTCACGTTTAACTAAGTATATTTCAGTGCATTAGTGCATGGCATGTTTAACGCTTTATGTTTCAGTGTGTTACTGCACATTTAACACTGGTAAACAACAAATTGACAGTCATATTCCCCCAACCGCAGCGTATTGCCAAGTTGTCTCTAGTGAGGATGGAGGGAATGATGGTGATGATGAGGTCACTGACGCGACTTGGGTGCCGGATAAAGCAGAGGAAAGAGAGGGTGAGGCACAACCCCGAAGAAGCAGCTATCGTGGATGAGTAGAGAGCAGCCACCCTATTCCACCAGATTGTGGAGCTGTTATCTCTGACTTCCCACAGCTCAGCTGTTTGGGCTTTTTTTTAGCACATGTGCAGCCGATCGCACTGTTGCGATTTGCAAACTATGAATCAAGCACATCAAGCGTGGCAAAAACACCATCCATTTGGGTACCACATGCTTGACAAGGCATTTAACCACTTCCTGTCTTTGAAGACGAATACAGTTGTTATGGTAGCAGCTAGCTACCATAACCCTGGTATCCTCTTCAAGAGCCAGCGGTTCTCTTTCAGATAAAAGTGGTCTCTGCACCGGATTCGCAGCAAGATCACTTTTATCGGCGGCGGGAGAGGCCCACCCCTCCCGCCGCACTCCAGTGCCCTCCACCACTTACCGTGGCCGTCGGTAGCCTGACATGGAGACAAGTGAGGGGAAGATGCCCCCCGACCGTCTCCAAGTCATTGCAGGGCGGAAGCGATGTCAAAACGTCACTTCCGCCCATAGTTCTTAAAGGGACATTTTATTATAATTTTTTTCAAATGAATTTTTTTTTATTGCATTTTAGTGTAAATATGAGATCTGAGGTCTTTTGGACCCCAGATCTCATATTTAAGGAGGACCCGTCATGCTTTTTTCTATTACAAGGGATGTTTACATTCCTTGTAATAGGAATAAAAGTGACACACTTTTTTTTTTAAAGAACAGTGAAAAAAATATAAATAAAAGGTAAAATAAATAAGAAAAAAATTATAATTTAAACGCGCCCTGTCCCGCCGAGCTCGCGTGCAGAAGCAAACGCACATGTGAGTAGCGCCCGCATATGAAAACGGTGTTCAAACCACACATGTGAGGTATCGGTAGAACGAGAGCAATAATTCTAGCCCTAGACATCCCCTGTAATGCCGCGTACACACGATCGTGATTCACGGCGGTGAAAACACCGCCGTGAATCACAGCATGAAAAAAAATGAAAAACGAGGGAACGGCATGTTCCCCCACACACGACCGTTTTTCCCGTCATTTTGTTCTTTGACGAGAAAAACGACCGTCTGTGGGCTCCGCGGCAGTGTCTCCCTATGGGAAAACTGCCGCGGAAAAAAATGATGGAAAAAACGATGAGAAAATTTAGAACATGTTCTAATTTTTCTCGTCGTTTTTCCTGCCGTTTTTCTCAACGAGAAAAATGGCATAAAGCCCACAGACGATCGTTTTTCTCGGCGAAAAAATAAATGTCATTTTTCCCGACAGGAAAAATGATCGTGTGTACGCGGCATAACTCAAAACATGCAACCTGTAGAATTTTTTAAACGTCGCCTATGGAGATTTTAAAGGGTAAAAGTTTGTCGCCATTCCACGAGCGGGCGCAATTTTGAAGCGTGACATGTTGGGTAACAATTTACTTGGTATAACATTATAAACAGAATATAAAAAAAATTGGGCTAACTTTACTGTTGTCTTATTTTTTTATTCAAAATTTTTTATTTTTTCCCAAAAAAGTGCGCTTTTAAGACCGCTGCGCAAATACGGTGTGACAAAAAGTTTTGCAACAACCGCCATTTTATTCTCTAGGGTGTTAGAAAAAAATATATATAATGTTTGGGGGTTCTAAGTAATTTTCTAGC
The DNA here is from genome assembly GCA_029206835.1 of Rana muscosa. NCBI lineage: Eukaryota > Metazoa > Chordata > Amphibia > Anura > Ranidae > Rana > Rana muscosa. The sequence continues at coordinate 621,714,103 of CM055122.1, read as the reverse complement.
AAAAAAAAAACAGTTTTTAAAGTGTAACCACCTCATTACCGAGCCTATTTCTGAGATTTGGTGTTTAAACTCCCACCACTCAGCCTGTTCGCAAGAGCACCTGAAAGCCACACAAAATTGAATCAATTCTTCTCCTCCTCACTCCTCACCTTTCCAGGTCTATCCCCACTATACCTCATGACCTCTTAGCAGCCTCCACTGACAGGGATGAGGGTATAGCACCCGGTATCCCAGGTCCTTGCAGCACATCTGCCAGTAGCACACGCCCGGCTGTAGCCTATAGCAGGAAAATTCTCTGCTCCATCTGCTGCAGCAGAAAAAAAATACAGTCATACAGTCACTGCCACCCACATGCCCAGCTTGTCAAAGCTTGTCAAAGGTGCTGGCTTTACAACTCCTGCTTTTTCATCTGCTGGATTCTGCCCCCTTATGTGATTTTGCAGAATGTGCTGTACCGCAATGGCAGTTTCCCAGTGGCTATTTCTTTTCACGTAAGGCCATTTCAGCTCTCTACCATGATGTGGAAGGCAATGTTGTGTCATCATTGGGCAGTCAGCCGCAGGGTCCACGATACTGCTGTTACGTGGTCCAGCAAGCATGGTCAGGGATGATAAACTTTGCTCACAGCACACTAGGTAACTCTGCTTGCAACTTGGAAGGATGCAGGACAGGGCTCAGTGCTGAAGCTTTTTGTGCCGCCACGTCTCCATACAGCTAGTGGTGATGATGTAAAATTTATCAGCTCTACTCCCTTTTCCTCCTCCTCCATGCCCTCCTCTGCTGAATTGTCCTATGCACCACAAGTACCCCCTGAGTGTTCAAGGGGCTATTTAAAAAGTCGGGCTAAAAGGTGCCATGCAGTGCTTCAGCTGGTCTGTCTAGGGGACAGGAGCCACACCGGAGCACACCACGCCAGCTTGAGCCAGAAATGGTGGTGTGTGATTATTAGGCTTGTGCAATTTAATTCGTAACAAATCGAAATTCGTCCGAATTTAGCAACTTTCGGACATTCGGAAGCATTAGAATTTCTGAACAAAGCAATTACGAATAAAACCGAATCCAAAATAAATTATATCACAAATAGCGAATGCCCGAATGTCTTCGGCATAATTCGTTATGATAAAAGTTACGAATGTACGAATCCATTCGAAGCACAATAACACTCTGCTCTGCTCTCTGCTTCTCCCTCACCGTGCTGAACTCCCTCTCAAAATGGTGTACAGGGGTGGAGGCTATAGCCGCATGTAAAAAACGAAAGTAAAATGCGAGATTTTGAATCGTTACAAATAACCGCTTTGTATTTAGAAAAGTACAAATCCATTCGAAGCACATTAGGCATAATAGGCAGCGTCGTTGTGAGAGAGACACGGAAAATTACGAATCAACAAACCCAAAAAAAGTTACGAGAGTTGTGTCCAGAATCAACGAAAAACATTGTACTCTACCGAAAGTACGAATTATAAATCAACTAAAAATAAGGCTTACATTAATACGAATCATTCCGATTCAACGAAAAATGTCGCTTGCGAAAATATGAATTAGTCCGAACACGAAAAATCACGTCTAGCAAAATTACAAACGATTACGAATCAACAGGACCGAAAAGAAATGAACCGAAACTAAAAAAAATTTCCGTTGTGCACAAGTCTAGTGATTATGGCACAAACCTCGTGGCTGCCCTTAGACAGGGAAAGTTGACACATGTGCCATGCCTGGCACCAGTGGCGGCTGGTGCTCAAAATTTTGGAGGGGGGCGCAAACAAACTGACAAATTCAGAAAAATACTGAAAAAACATCATTTGCAGCCTCACTGTGCCCATCATATGCAGCCACTGGGCCCATCAAATGCAGCTACTGTACCCCATCAAATGCAGATACTGTGCCTCATCAAATGCAGCCACTGTGCCCATCATATGCAGCCACTCTGCCCATCATATGCAGCCACTGCGCCCCATCAAATGTAGCCACTGTGCCCCATCAAATGCAGCCACTGTGCCCATCAATTGCAGTTACTGTGCCTGTCATATGCAGCCACTGTGCCATCAAATGCAGCCAGTGTGCCCATCAATTGCAGCCACTGTGCGCATTAAATGCAGCCACTGTGCCCCATCATATGCAGCCACTGTGCCCCATTATATGCAGCCACTGTGCCCATCAAATGCAGCTACTCTGCCCCATCAAATGCAGCCACTATGCCCCATTAAATGCAGCCACTGTGTCCCATCAAATTCAGCCATTGTGCCCATCATATGCAGCCACTGTGCCATCAAATGCAGCCACTGTGCCCATCAAATGCAGCCAGTGTGCCCATAATTTGCAGCCACTGTGCGCATCAAATGCAGCCACTGTGCACATCATATGCAGCCACTGTGGCCATCAAATGCAGCCACTGTGCCCATCAAATGCAGCCACTGTGCCCATCAAATGAAGCCACTGTGTGCATCAAATGCAGCCACTGTGCCCCATCATATTCAGCCACTGTGCACATCATATGCAGCCACTGTGCCCATCAAATGCAGCCACTGTGCCCCATCAAATGCAGCCACTGTGACCATCATATGCAGCCACTGTGCCCATCAAATGCAGCCACTGTGCCCATCATATGCAGCCATTGTGCCCATCAATTGCAGCCACTGTGCCCATCATTTGCAGCCACCTTGCCCTATTAAATGCAGCCACTGTGCCCATCATTTGCACCCACTGTGCCCCATCATATGCAGCCATTGTGCCCCATCATATGCAGCCACTGTGCCCATCAAATGCAGCTACTGTGCCCCATCAAATGCAGCCACTGTGCCCAATAAATGCAGCCATTGTACCTGAAGGGTTCCACATGTACTGTCACTTTAAGGCTGGCTCCACCCAGGAGTGATGACAAGGGTCAAGGGGTATAGTAGCCATCTTAGAGCACATGTAAGGAAGCATAATAAGATGTACTGTCCTGAGATGCATGTTGCAGTGTACAGTGAGTACTGAAATAAACATCAGTTGTTCCAGACCAGAGTCTTGTGTCTCTTACAACTCAGAGGAAACAACAGTGGCGACGAGGATAGGATTTACAAAGTGTCTATAAGTCTGAGAGAGAGACAAAGGCAGTGTGGATTGTCACCTGGATAAAAGCACTCACAGAGCCCAGCAGGAAAATGTCATTGATCGAGACATTAAAGCGGAGTTCCACCCTTTTTTATGTGTATTAAAAGTCAGCAGCTACAAAAAGTGTAGCTGCTGGCTTTTAATAAACATACACTTACCTGCTCCACTGTCCAGCGACGCGCCGTCTGGAGCTCCGCTCCTCTCCCCCTTCCTCCGCCGGCGCGTCCATTCACAGTATGGGCACCCGGCCGTGACAGCTTTCGGCTTCACGGCCGGGCACTCACTGCGCATGCGCGAACGGCGCAGCGCTCTGTGAGTGGACAGGCGATCGCCTGGGACCTGTCACGTCCCAGGTGATCGCCTACAGGGAGGAGCCGCCACAAGGCGATATAACGTATCGCCTAGGCGGCTCCAGGGCGGAAGGAGGAAGTGGGACAGGAAGTCCCACTCCTACTGAAGCCCCCACTCCCCCCCAAAAAAATTACATGCCAAATGTGGCATGTAAGGGGGTGAGGAGTGGAATAAAAAAAAGGAAAAAAATTGGGTGGAACTCCACTTTAACCACTTAAGCCCCAGACCATTTGGTAGCTAGAGGACCAGAGGTGAATTCAGAATTTTGCACTGCGCTGCTTTAACTGTAAATTGTGCGGACATGCAATGTTGTACCCAAACAAAATTTGCGGAAAAACGGAAAAAGACCGACAATTTTGAAAAAAAAAGATATTTTCTACTTTTTGTTATAAGAAAAATCGAATAAACTCAATTTTAGTCATACATTTAGGCCAAAATGTATTTAGCCACATGTCTTTAGTAAAAAAAACGTCAATAAGTGTATATTTATCGGTTTGCGCAAAAGTTATAGCGTTTACAAACTAGGGTACATTTTCTGGAATTTACACAGCTTTAAATTTATGACTGCCTATCTCATTTCTTGAGGTGCTAAAATGGCAGGGCAGTACAAAACCCCCCCAAATGACCCCATTTTGGAAAGTAGACACCCCAAGGAAATTGCTGAGAGGCATGTTGAGCCCATTGAATATTTTTTTTTTGTCCCAAGTGATTGAATAATGACAAAAAAAAAAAAAAAAAAATTACAAAAAGTTGTCACTAAATGATATATTGCTCACACATGCCATGGTTATATGTGGAATTGCACCCCAAAATACATTCTGCTGCTTCTCCTGAGTACGGGAATACCACATGTGTGGGACTTTTTAGGAGCCTAGCCACGTACGGGACCCCGGAAACCAAGCACCGCCTTCAGGATTTCTAAGGGCGCAAATTTTTGATTTCACTCCTCACTACCTATCACAGTTTTGAAGGCCATAAAATGCCAAAATAGCATAAAACCCCCCCAAATGACCCCATTTTAGAAAGTAGACACCCCAAGGAAATTGCTGAGAGGCCTGTTGAGCCCATTGAATATTTTTTTTTTTTTGTCCCAAGTGATTGAATAATGACAAAAAAAAATAAATTACAAAAAGTTGTCACTAAATGATATATTGCTCACACATGCCATGGTTATATGTGAAATTGCACCCCAAAATACATTTTGCTGCTTCTCCTGAGTATGGGGATACCACATGTGTGGGACTTTTTAGGAGCCTAGCCGCGTACGGGACCCCGAAAACCAATCACCGCCTTCAGGATTTCTAGGCACAAATTTTTGATTTCACTCCTCACTACCTATCACAGTTTCGAAGGCCATAAAATGCCAAAATAGCACAAACCCCCCCAAATGACCCCATTTTGGAAAGTAGACACCCCAAGCTGTTTGCTGAGAGGCATGGTGAGTATTTTACAGCTCTCATTTGTTTTTGAAAATGAAGAAAGAATTTTTTTTTTCTTTTTTTTTTTCAATTTTCAAAACTTTGTGACAAAAAGCGAGATCTGCAAAATACTCACAATACCTCTCAGCAAATAGCTTGGGGTGTCTACTTTCCAAAATGGGGTCATTTGGGGGGGTTTTGTGCCATCTGGGCATTCCATGGCCTCCGAAACTGTGATAGGCAGTGAGAAGTGAAATCAAAAATTTACACCCTTAGAAAGCCTGAAGGCGGTGATTGGTTTTTGGGGTCCCGTACGCGGCTAGGCTCCCAAAAAGTCTCACACATGTGGTAGCCCCGTACTCAGGAGAAGCAACAGAATGTATTTTGGGGTGTAATTCCACATATGCCCATGGCATGTTTGAGCAATATATCATTTAGTGACAACTTTGTGCAAAAAAAAAAAAAATTGTCTTTTTTCCGCAACTTGTGTCAACATATAAAATATTCCATGGACTCGACATGCCTCTCAGTATATAGCTTGGGGTGTCTACTTTCCAAAATGGGGTCATTTGGGGGGTTTTGAAGTGTTCTGGCATTTTATACACAACATTAGGAAGCTTACATCCACTCTTCTAACCACTTGAAGACAAAGCCCTTTCTGACACTTTTTGTTTACATGAAAACATATTTTTTTTTGCAGGAAAATTATGTTGAACCCCCAAACATTATATATATTTTTAAAGCAAAGGCCCTACAGAATAAAATGGTGGGTGTTGCATTTTTTTTTCTACACAGTATTTGCGCAGCGATTTTTCAAACGCATTTTTTGGGGAAAAAATACACTTTTTTTTATTTTAATGCACTAAAACACACTATATTGCCCAAATGTTTGATGAAATAAAAAAGATGATCTTAGGCCGAGTACATAGATACCAAACACGACATGCTTTAAAATTTCGCACAAACGCGCATTGGCGACAAACTACATACATTTTTAAAAGCCTTTAATAGCCTTTACAGGTTACCCCGTTAGATTTACAGAGGAGGTCTACTGCTAAAATTACTGCCCTCAATCTGACCTTCGCGGTGATACCTCACATGCATGGTGCAATTGCTGTTTACATATGACGCCAGACCGACGCTTGCGTTCGCCATTGGGCAAGAGCAGGGCAGGACAGGGGTGCTTTTTTTTTTTTTTCATTTTTTTTATTATTAATTTTGCTTTTTTATTTTATTTTTAAATTGTTCCTTCCATGTTTTTTTTTTATCATTTTTATTGTTATCTCAGGGAATGTAAATATCCCCTATGATAGTAATAGGTAGTGACAGGTACTCTTTTTTTGAAAAAACTGGGGTCTAGACCCTAGATCTTTCCTCTGCCCTCAAAGCATCTGACCACACCAAGATCGGTGTGATAAAATGCTTTCCCAATTTCCCAATGGCGCTTTTTATATCCGGGGGGGGGACATTCCCTCCCACTGCTTGTAAAAGCAGTCCAGAGGCTAATTAGCCACTAGGGTTGCTTTTACATTAAAGCCGGCCGCTGGCTGAAAAGAATGTTTCCAAGATGATACCTAAACCCGCAGGCATCAATCTGGTATAACCATTCAAAGTCCAGCAACATACCAGTACGTTGCTGGTCCTTGTTGGACATGTATTGTAATCTTTTTTTTTCATGCAGCCAGGTGGCTGAACGAAAAAAGAGATTGATCGGTGGGTATGCCCACCATTAGAATACCGCCCTTCATCCACCCACTTCTAATGATGGGCATACATGCACCATTTATATATGCCGAAGCATGGGGGCATCCTCCCGCAAAAAAGTTATGCCGCACACACATGGTCGGACTTTTCCACGGGCATGCCTCCGTTGGAATTTCGACCGTATGTACGCGGCATTAGGAGCAAAATCGCTCCTCCGCCCCTGCTGCCCCAATGCTTCGGCATATTTGCTTCTTTTTTTTTTTAACTGTGGTGGTGAAATCACCTCCTACAGCACTGGAGTCGCAGGGATCAGGCCTGTCTCTGCGAACGCTGCAGTTATGTGTGTTGTGTTTTGTAAGTGACAGTGATCGATCGATACTGCACTTCGGTGGCCTGGGCTGGACGGAGGGGCAAAACGCAGGTGCTAGCAGGTATCTGGGCTGATCCCGCTAACACTGCGTTTTTGGGAACCCTAAACTGCTGGGGACGCTAGTATAGATCTGATCAGATCAGATATTGATCTGTTCAGATACTATACCACTAAGGGGGGTGTATACTTCACGCGTGGGTGTTAGCGTTACTGGCACTAACCTGACGCTGCCTGGGGTGTGACGCAGACCCTCTCTGATGCTAAAACCTAATTGATATCACCCGCCGGGCGATCAGGGGGTTAAACCTTTATTGGGTTATATACGGCGGGTGCCCTGACACTATAAAAAGCAAACTAACTAACCAGCGTCACCCGTAATACTTATATGGTGATCACTGGTGAAAGGGTTAACTAGGGGCAATTAGGGGGTTAAAACCTTTATTAGATAATATATGGGGGTACCTGACGCTATAAAAACCTGCGGCGAACCTAAAAAAAATTACTGGCTACCGATCTGCATCACCGACGCTAAGACATCGATCAGAAAAATGATCGCTTAGCGACAGTGGTGATAGGGGGTGAAAGGGTTACCTGGGGGGCGATCAAGGGGGTTAAACCTTTATTAGATAATTTATGGGGGGTACCCGACGCTATAAAAACCTGCGGCGAACCTAAAAAAATTACTGGGTACCGATCTGCATCACCGACGCCAAGACAGCGATCAGAAAAACAATTGCTTAGTGACAGTGGTGATAGGGGGTGAAAGGGTTACCTGGGGGGCGATCAAGGGGGTTAAACCTTTATTAGATAATTTATGGGGGTACCCGACGCTATAAAAACCTGCGGCGAACCTAAAAAAAAAATACTGGCTACCGATCAGCATCACCGACGCTAAGACATCGATCAGAAAAACGATCGCTTAGTGACAGTGGTGATAGGGGTTGAAAGGGTTACCTGGGGGGCGATCAAGGGGGTTAAACCTTTATTAGATAATTTATGGGGGTACCCGACGCTATAAAAACCTGCGGCGAACCTAAAAAAATTACTGGGTACCGATCTGCATCACCGACGCCAAGACAGCGATCAGAAAAACAATTGCTTAGTGACAGTGGTGATAGGGGGTGAAAGGGTTACCTGGGGGGCGATCAAGGGGGTTAAACCTTTATTAGATAATTTATGGGGGTACCCGACGCTATAAAAACCTGCGGCGAACCTAAAAAAAAATACTGGGTACCGATCTGCATCACCGACGCCAAGACAGCGATCAGAAAAATGATCGCCAAGCGACGGCGGTGCTAGGGGGTGAAAGGGTTATCTGGGGGGTGATCAAGGGGTTAAACCTTTATTAGGGGGGGTTAGGGGGCTACACTGGACCTAAAACTAAATGTAGTGACACTTTTACAGTCGCAAATGTCACTGATTGCAGTGATCAGTAAATAAATGGTCACTGCAATCAGTGACACTGTGACTGGGGGCTGGGGGGTGATCTGGGGGGGCTGGGGGGTGATCTGGGGGGCCTGGGGGGGCGATTTATGTGCCTATGTGTGCTGGTGTTAGTGTAGTGTTAGTGCACTGACCTGTGTGCCTTCTCTTGTACGACGCTCGGTATATGTGAGCGCCGCACAGGAGATGACATCACTTCCTCCTGCTTTCTCTATCTGTGTAAACAGTACACAGACAGAGGGGGCATTTCTATTCGCCGGGAGCGATCGCGGGGGGGTGGTCGGAATCGAACGGCCGCCCCCCCATCTCGGAACGCTCCCAGACGAATTCCGACCGCTCACTGTACAGAAGGGGGGTCCGATCGGACCCCCCAACTGTACAAAGGCAATCACGTATGCTCTACGTGATTGTGCCTGTCGGTGCCATTGTGCCGACGTATATATACAGTGAGCGGTCGTTAAGTGGTTAAGTGAATTTGATGGAGGACAGACATCCTGTAGTTCCTGGGTTGAAAGACTGGAACAGTTTTTCAGTGCAAATGCCATCACAGACAACAGGCAAGTAGCAGTATTTCTGACAGTGGTTGGTGCTAAGACATATGACACTCTTAGGGATCTGCTTTCCCCTGTAAAACCAGCAACTAAGACATTGGCAGAGCTCCTGACACTGTTAGAGGATCACTTCCAGCCTAAACCACCAGAGATTGCAGAAAGATTTTGGTTCTATCAGAGGCAGCAGCAGCCAGATGAAGAAATTAAGGCCTATGTTCTCGCCCTTCGCAGACTAGCCTCTACCTGTTCTTTTGGGGAGTACCTACCTATTACACTGAGAGATAAGTTTGTCATGGGACTGAATTGTGAGTCTAGCGAAAAGAGACTGTTAACAGAGAAAGACCTTACCCTTACAAAGGCAATTGAGATAGCTTCAGTGATGGAAATGGCTGTGAAAGATACAGAGGAATTTAACCCCCAGTGCAGAAGGGAAGAGGTGAAGCAGGAAGTTTTCAGAACAGCAGTCAAGCCAACTGCCGCAAACTGGAAATACAGACCCCCACCAAGCCATGAGTCAGCTTGATACCGTTGTGGGAATACAGACCATGACCACAAAGTCTGCCGGTTTAAGGATCAGACCTGTCATAATTGCAGTAAGGCAGGCCATCTGAAACGAGTTTGCCGTAGCAAGAAGGTGCGAGATAAATAACCTCTGAACCCCAAGACAAAGACATATATGGTGGGAAGATATACATCATCATCTGAGTCAGAGGATGAGGAAGTGCTCCACAGATTAGACATACATCATATGCATTCAGCACCCTCTGCAATGACTGTAGAGGTAACTGTTGAGGGAAAGAAACTCAAGATGGATGTAGACACAGGAACAGCAGTTTCAGTTATCACCCAGAAACAATGGAGACAACTTCACCAACACCAAACTGCAGATACTCCACCCACTGGGTTACGCGAAAGTACAGGTATTGTACAAGGGTCAGACAAACAGACTGCCATTATATATCGTAGAAAATGGGGGACCCCCTCTCTTTGGGAGAGACTGGATTGCTCACTTTGGTATGCCAGACATCGCCATAAATCCCTGTAACACCGTTACAATTCCATCAGGAGATAATGAGGGATGGGTGGTGTCCCTGAAGCAGCGGTCTCGAAAGATCTTTTGATGACCAGTTGGGGAAAATAAAGCATGACTGTGTGAGACTCAAGCTGTAACCCAATGCTCAGCCTAAGTTCTTCAATGCTCGGACAGTACCTTTCACACTCCGAGCAGGAGTGGAAGCAGAACTAAGTCGGCTGGAGGAACAAGGTGTAATCTCAAAAGGTAGAGCACAGCGAGTGGGCATCACCAGTTGTACCAGTAAAGAAAGCAAATGAGGACTTACGGATTTGTGGTGATTTCCGCATGGCCCTGAACTCCCAACTGGAAATAGACCAGTATCCCCTACCCAGAGTAGATTACATTTTTGCCTCTTTTTCAGGGGGTCAAAAGTTCACCAAGCTTGATCTCAAACAAGCATATTTAGAGTTTGATGTCCATCCTTCTTCCCGCAAGTTTCTGACCATCAACACCCACAAAGGACTGTATGAGTACAATCGGATGGTGTTTGGGGTAGCCTCCGCCCCAACCATTTGGCAACGAAAAATGGACGAGATTTTGGCAGACATTTCTTTCACGCAGTGCCTGCTAGATGACATGTTCATCACGGGACGGACCGACCAGGAACACAAGCGGAATGTAGAGCTTGTGTTGGCGAGACTCCAAGAACAAGGTCTAAAAGTGAACTTAGCAAAATGTCAATTCATGGTGCCTAAATTGGAGTTTTGTGGCCACCTTGTGGATGCAGAGGGTATACACACCACGGAAGCAAAGGTTGATGCTTTAGTCAAAGCTCCAGCCCCAACCAACGTCCAGCAGCTGCGATCATACCTTGGCTTGCTGAACTATTACCACAAATTCCTGCCAGATCTGGCACACACCTTGTTTCCGTTGAACAAGCTTTAGGAAAAACACTCCAGATGGGACTGGTCGGCTGCATGCCAACATGCTTTTGAAGTTTCTAAGCGGAAGCTGCTGGCGTCACGCATGCTCGTCCACTATGACCTTCAGAAGCCTCTCACCTTGGCTTGTGATGCCTCACCCTATGGTCTGGGGGCTGTACTATCTCATATCTTACCAGATGGGTTAGAAAAACCAGGGGCATTTGTCTCCAGGTCTTTGACAAAAGCAGAAAGCAATTACTCACACATTGACAAAGAGGCTCTTGCGCTGATATGGGCAATTAAGAAGTTTCATCTTTACCTGTATGGTAGGGAATTCACCATACTGACGGACCATAAACCACTCCTTCAGATCTATAGCCCTGACACAGGCATCTCTCAGACTACTGCAGCCCACCTCCAATGCTATGCCCTATTCTTGGAAGCATACAGCTACAAAATACAGTAACACGGTCATGATGCCAATGCTAATGCGGACGCAATGTCCCGACTGACAGGAAGGCCAATGGACTCTTCTTCATCGGTCAAGAGTTGTTGTTACACCAACCTGTCCTTCTTGTCTTCTGGGGAGATAGCAGCCCATACAGCCAAGGGTACTTTCCTGAAAACAATACTCTCCTGGGTACAGTACGGTTGGCCTGCAACCGTCACACAGGATTATGAACCTTATTTCCGTAGGCGTATGGAATTAACTGTGGCTGGCAACTGTGTTTTATGGGGAGACCGAGTGATAATTCCACAGACCCTCCGGAGACACATTCTGGACTTGCTACATACTGGTCATCCTGGGGGCACACGTATGAAACAAAAGGCCCGAGGCTATGTGTGGTGGCCAAACCTAGACTCAGATATCATGACTAGGGATGGGCCCGGTGCTCGATTCGAAACCATGTTCGAATCGAGCATCGGGCGTTCGCTCGCTCGTCGAGCCCAGAACTATTTGGGCCGTTCGCATCACATTCGTGTGATGCGAGCGGCCCCGCAATGCATTGCGGCCGGCGCGGCCGGCGCAGTGCATTGCTGGCTGATGATTGGCCAAGCATGCACTGTGACCCCGCATGCTTGGCCAATCACAGCGCCCGAAACTCGGAGAGCAATAATTGGCTACAGGCAGGACGCCTGTAGCCAATTACAGCTCAGGGGCTTTAGTACACGCCCCACCATTTAAAAGGCCGCCACGCCATCGGCCCCGGTCACATGAGTTCCGGCTTTAGGAGAGATTAGTCTGCTGATTCTGTCTTTGCTTGATACTGAAAGATTTGCTCTTCTTTGCTAAACCATTGGCTATTTCTTTGCTAAACCATTGCTACCTAAGTCATTGATCGTTCATTGCTGCTGATTGCACAGTTAGTGTGTTATTAGCTGCTGCTGGGGATTAGTCTGGTGCGTGCTTACTGTTAGTACAGTATTGCAGTAGTACCAACCGCAGTGCTGTTAGCACAGCATTGCACCCCAACAGCACCCATAGGACTTCTAGTGTGTTAGTGGCAGCAAACAGAGCTCCTATATTTTCTTCTCAGCAGCACCCATAGGACTTCTAGTGTGTTAGTGGCAGCAAACAGAGCTCCTATATTTTCTTCTCAGCAGCACCCATAGGACTTCTAGTGTGTTAGTGGCAGCAAACAGAGCTCCTATATTTTCTTCTCAGCAGCACCCATAGGACTTCTAGTGTGTTAGTGGCAGCAAACAGAGCTCCTATATTTTCTTCTCAGCACCACCCATAGGACTTCTAGTGTGTTAGTGGCATCACACAGAGCTCCTATATTTTCTTCTCAGCAGCACCCATAGGACTTCTAGTGTGTTAGTGGCAGCAAACAGAGCTCCTATATTTTCTTCTCAGCAGCACCCATAGGACTTCTAGTGTGTTAGTGGCAGCAAACAGAGCTCCTATATTTTCTTCTCAGCAGCACCCATAGGACTTCTAGTGTGTTAGTGGCAGCAAACAGAGCTCCTATATTTTCTTCTCAGCAGCACCCATAGGACTTCTAGTGTGTTAGTGGCATCACACAGAGCTCCTATATTTTCTTCTCAGCAGCACCCATAGGACTTCTAGTGTGTTAGTGGCAGCAAACAGAGCTCCTATATTTTCTTCTCAGCAGCACCCATAGGACTTCTAGTGTGTTAGTGGCAGCAAACAGAGCTCCTATATTTTCTTCTCAGCAGCACCCATAGGACTTCTAGTGTGTTAGTGGCAGCAAACAGAGCTCCTATATTTTCTTCTCAGCAGCACCCATAGGACTTCTAGTGTGTTAGTGGCAGCAAACAGAGCTCCTATATTTTCTTCTCAGCAGCACCCATAGGACTTCTAGTGTGTTAGTGGCAGCAAACAGAGCTCCTATATTTTCTTCTCAGCAGCACCCATAGGACTTCTAGTGTGTTAGTGGCATCACACAGAGCTCCTATATTTTCTTCTCAGCAGCACCCATAGGACTTCTAGTGTGTTAGTGGCAGCAAACAGAGCTCCTATATTTTCTTCTCAGCAGCACCCATAGGACTTCTAGTGTGTTAGTGGCAGCAAACAGAGCTCCTATATTTTCTTCTCAGCAGCACCCATAGGACTTCTAGTGTGTTAGTGGCATCACACAGAGCTCCTATATTTTCTTCTCAGCAGCACCCATAGGACTTCTAGTGTGTTAGTGGCAGCAAACAGAGCTCCTATATTTTCTTCTCAGCAGCACCCATAGGACTTCTAGTGTGTTAGTGGCATCACACAGAGCTCCTATATTTTCTTCTCAGCAGCACCCATAGGACTTCTAGTGTGTTAGTGGCAGCAAACAGAGCTCCTATATTTTCTTCTCAGCACCACCCATAGGACTTCTAGTGTGTTAGTGGCAGCAAACAGAGCTCCTATATTTTCTTCTCAGCAGCACCCATAGGACTTCTAGTGTGTTAGTGGCAGCAAACAGAGCTCCTATATTTTCTTCTCAGCAGCACCCATAGGACTTCTAGTGTGTTAGTGGCAGCAAACAGAGCTCCTATATTTTCTTCTCAGCAGCACCCATAGGACTTCTAGTGTGTTAGTGGCAGCAAACAGAGCTCCTATATTTTCTTCTCAGCAGCACCCATAGGACTTCTAGTGTGTTAGTGGCATCACACAGAGCTCCTATATTTTCTTCTCAGCAGCACCCATAGGACTTCTAGTGTGTTAGTGGCAGCAAACAGAGCTCCTATATTTTCTTCTCAGCAGCACCCATAGGACTTCTAGTGTGTTAGTGGCAGCAAACAGAGCTCCTATATTTTCTTCTCAGCAGCACCCATAGGACTTCTAGTGTGTTAGTGGCATCACACAGAGCTCCTATATTTTCTTCTCAGCAGCACCCATAGGACTTCTAGTGTGTTAGTGGCAGCAAACAGAGCTCCTATATTTTCTTCTCAGCAGCACCCATAGGACTTCTAGTGTGTTAGTGGCAGCAAACAGAGCTCCTATATTTTCTTCTCAGCAGCACCCATAGGACTTCTAGTGTGTTAGTGGCATCACACAGAGCTCCTATATTTTCTTCTCAGCAGCACCCATAGGACTTCTAGTGTGTTAGTGGCAGCAAACAGAGCTCCTATATTTTCTTCTCAGCAGCACCCATAGGACTTCTAGTGTGTTAGTGGCATCACACAGAGCTCCTATATTTTCTTCTCAGCAGCACCCATAGGACTTCTAGTGTGTTAGTGGCAGCAAACAGAGCTCCTATATTTTCTTCTCAGCAGCACCCATAGGACTTCTAGTGTGTTAGTGGCATCACACAGAGCTCCTATATTTTCTTCTCAGCAGCACCCATAGGACTTCTAGTGTGTTAGTGGCAGCAAACAGAGCTCCTATATTTTCTTCTCAGCAGCACCCATAGGACTTCTAGTGTGTTAGTGGCAGCAAACAGAGTTCCTATATTTTCATCTCAGCAGCACCCATAGGACTTCTAGTGTGTTAGTGGCATCACACAGAGCTCCTATATTTTCTTCTCAGCAGCACCCATAGGACTTCTAGTGTGTTAGTGGCAGCAAACAGAGCTCCTATATTTTCTTCTCAGCAGGACCATAGGACTTCTAGTGTGTTAGTGGCATCACACAGAGCTCCTATATTTTCTTCTCAGCAGCACCCATAGGACTTCTAGTGTGTTAGTGGCAGCAAACAGAGCTCCTATATTTTCTTCTCAGCAGCACCCATAGGACTTCTAGTGTGTTAGTGGCAGCAAACAGAGTTCCTATATTTTCATCTCAGCAGCACCCATAGGACTTCTAGTGTGTTAGTGGCATCACACAGAGCTCCTATATTTTCTTCTCAGCAGCACCCATAGGACTTCTAGTGTGTTAGTGGCAGCAAACAGAGCTCCTATATTTTCTTCTCAGCAGCACCCATAGGACTTCTAGTGTGTTAGTGGCAGCAAACAGAGCTCCTATATTTTCTTCTCAGCAGCACCCATAGGACTTCTAGTGTGTTAGTGGCATCACACAGAGCTCCTATATTTTCTTCTCAGCAGCACCCATAGGACTTCTAGTGTGTTAGTGGCAGCAAACAGAGCTCCTATATTTTCTTCTCAGCAGCACCCATAGGACTTCTAGTGTGTTAGTGGCAGCAAACAGAGCTCCTATATTTTCTTCTCAGCAGCACCCATAGGACTTCTAGTGTGTTAGTGGCAGCAAACAGAGCTCCTATATTTTCTTCTCAGCAGCACCCATAGGACTTCTAGTGTGTTAGTGGCATCACACAGAGCTCCTATATTTTCTGCTCAGCAGCACCCATAGGACTTCTAGTGTGTTAGTGGCAGCAAACAGAGCTCCTATATTTTCTTCTCAGCAGCACCCATAGGACTTCTAGTGTGTTAGTGGCAGCAAACAGAGCTCCTATATTTTCTTCTCAGCAGCACCCATAGGACTTCTAGTGTGTTAGTGGCAGCAAACAGAGCTCCTATATTTTCTTCTCAGCAGCACCCATAGGACTTCTAGTGTGTTAGTGGCAGCAAACAGAGCTCCTATATTTTCTTCTCAGCAGCACCCATAGGACTTCTAGTGTGTTAGTGGCAGCAAACAGAGCTCCTATATTTTCTTCTCAGCAGCACCCATAGGACTTCTAGTGTGTTAGTGGCATCACACAGAGCTCCTATATTTTCTTCTCAGCAGCACCCATAGGACTTCTAGTGTGTTAGTGGCAGCAAACAGAGCTCCTATATTTTCTTCTCAGCAGCACCCATAGGACTTCTAGTGTGTTAGTGGCAGCAAACAGAGCTCCTATATTTTCTTCTCAGCAGGACCCATAGGACTTCTAGTGTGTTAGTGGCATCACACAGAGCTCCTATATTTTCTTCTCAGCAGCACCCATAGGACTTCTAGTGTGTTAGTGGCAGCAAACAGAGCTCCTATATTTTCTTCTCAGCAGCACCCATAGGACTTCTAGTGTGTTAGTGGCATCACACAGAGCTCCTATATTTTCTTCTCAGCAGCACCCATAGGACTTCTAGTGTGTTAGTGGCAGCAAACAGAGCTCCTATATTTTCTTCTCAGCAGCACCCATAGGACTTCTAGTGTGTTAGTGGCAGCAAACAGAGCTCCTATATTTTCTTCTCAGCAGCACCCATAGGACTTCTAGTGTGTTAGTGGCAGCAAACAGAGCTCCTATATTTTCTTCTCAGCAGCACCCATAGGACTTCTAGTGTGTTAGTGGCAGCAAACAGAGCTCCTATATTTTCTTCTCAGCAGCACCCATAGGACTTCTAGTGTGTTAGTGGCAGCAAACAGAGCTCCTATATTTTCTTCTCAGCAGCACCCATAGGACTTCTAGTGTGTTAGTGGTATCACACAGAGCTCCTATATTTTCTTCTCAGCAGCACCCATAGGACTTCTAGTGTGTTAGTGGCAGCAAACAGAGCTCCTATATTTTCTTCTCAGCAGCACCCATAGGACTTCTAGTGTGTTAGTGGCAGCAAACAGAGCTCCTATATTTTCTTCTCAGCAGCACCCATAGGACTTCTAGTGTGTTAGTGGCATCACACAGAGCTCCTATATTTTCTTCTCAGCAGCACCCATAGGACTTCTAGTGTGTTAGTGGCAGCAAACAGAGCTCCTATATTTTCTTCTCAGCAGCACCCATAGGACTTCTAGTGTGTTAGTGGCAGCAAACAGAGCTCCTATATTTTCTTCTCAGCAGCACCCATAGGACTTCTAGTGTGTTAGTGGCAGCAAACAGAGCTCCTATATTTTCTTCTCAGCAGCACCCATAGGACTTCTAGTGTGTTAGTGGCAGCAAACAGAGCTCCTATATTTTCTTCTCAGCGGCACCCATAGGACTTCTAGTGTGTTAGTGGCATCACACAGAGCTCCTATATTTTCTTCTCAGCAGCACCCATAGGACTTCTAGTGTGTTAGTGGCAGCAAACAGAGCTCCTATATTTTCTTCTCAGCAGCACCCATAGGACTTCTAGTGTGTTAGTGGCATCACACAGAGCTCCTATATTTT
The DNA here is from genome assembly GCA_029206835.1 of Rana muscosa. Classification (NCBI taxonomy): domain Eukaryota; kingdom Metazoa; phylum Chordata; class Amphibia; order Anura; family Ranidae; genus Rana; species Rana muscosa. The sequence goes on along the minus strand of CM055122.1, from coordinate 621,696,778 downwards.
CTTCTCAGCAGCACCCATAGGACTTCTAGTGTGTTAGTGGCAGCAAACAGAGCTCCTATATTTTCTTCTCAGCAGCACCCATAGGACTTCTAGTGTGTTAGTGGCAGCAAACAGAGTTCCTATATTTTCATCTCAGCAGCACCCATAGGACTTCTAGTGTGTTAGTGGCATCACACAGAGCTCCTATATTTTCTTCTCAGCAGCACCCATAGGACTTCTAGTGTGTTAGTGGCAGCAAACAGAGCTCCTATATTTTCTTCTCAGCAGCACCCATAGGACTTCTAGTGTGTTAGTGGCATCACACAGAGCTCCTATATTTTCTTCTCAGCAGCACCCATAGGACTTCTAGTGTGTTAGTGGCAGCAAACAGAGCTCCTATATTTTCTTCTCAGCAGCACCCATAGGACTTCTAGTGTGTTAGTGGCAGCAAACAGAGTTCCTATATTTTCATCTCAGCAGCACCCATAGGACTTCTAGTGTGTTAGTGGCATCACACAGAGCTCCTATATTTTCTTCTCAGCAGCACCCATAGGACTTCTAGTGTGTTAGTGGCAGCAAACAGAGCTCCTATATTTTCTTCTCAGCAGCACCCATAGGACTTCTAGTGTGTTAGTGGCAGCAAACAGAGCTCCTATATTTTCTTCTCAGCAGCACCCATAGGACTTCTAGTGTGTTAGTGGCATCACACAGAGCTCCTATATTTTCTTCTCAGCAGCACCCATAGGATTTCTAGTGTGTTAGTGGCAGCAAACAGAGCTCCTATATTTTCTTCTCAGCAGCACCCATAGGACTTCTAGTGTGTTAGTGGCAGCAAACAGAGCTCCTATATTTTCTTCTCAGCAGCACCCATAGGACTTCTAGTGTGTTAGTGGCAGCAAACAGAGCTCCTATATTTTCTTCTCAGCAGCACCCATAGGACTTCTAGTGTGTTAGTGGCAGCAAACAGAGCTCCTATATTTTCTTCTCAGCAGCACCCATAGGACTTCTAGTGTGTTAGTGGCAGCAAACAGAGCTCCTATATTTTCTTCTCAGCAGCACCCATAGGACTTCTAGTGTGTTAGTGGCATCACACAGAGCTCCTATATTTTCTTCTCAGCAGCACCCATAGGACTTCTAGTGTGTTAGTGGCAGCAAACAGAGCTCCTATATTTTCTTCTCAGCAGCACCCATAGGACTTCTAGTGTGTTAGTGGCAGCAAACAGAGTTCCTATATTTTCATCTCAGCAGCACCCATAGGACTTCTAGTGTGTTAGTGGCATCACACAGAGCTCCTATATTTTCTTCTCAGCAGCACCCATAGGACTTCTAGTGTGTTAGTGGCAGCAAACAGAGCTCCTATATTTTCTTCTCAGCAGCACCCATAGGACTTCTAGTGTGTTAGTGGCAGCAAACAGAGCTCCTATATTTTCTTCTCAGCAGCACCCATAGGACTTCTAGTGTGTTAGTGGCATCACACAGAGCTCCTATATTTTCTTCTCAGCAGCACCCATAGGATTTCTAGTGTGTTAGTGGCAGCAAACAGAGCTCCTATATTTTCTTCTCAGCAGCACCCATAGGACTTCTAGTGTGTTAGTGGCAGCAAACAGAGCTCCTATATTTTCTTCTCAGCAGCACCCATAGGACTTCTAGTGTGTTAGTGGCAGCAAACAGAGCTCCTATATTTTCTTCTCAGCAGCACCCATAGGACTTCTAGTGTGTTAGTGGCAGCAAACAGAGCTCCTATATTTTCTTCTCAGCAGCACCCATAGGACTTCTAGTGTGTTAGTGGCAGCAAACAGAGCTCCTATATTTTCTTCTCAGCAGCACCCATAGGACTTCTAGTGTGTTAGTGGCATCACACAGAGCTCCTATATTTTCTTCTCAGCAGCACCCATAGGACTTCTAGTGTGTTAGTGGCAGCAAACAGAGCTCCTATATTTTCTTCTCAGCAGCACCCATAGGACTTCTAGTGTGTTAGTGGCAGCAAACAGAGTTCCTATATTTTCATCTCAGCAGCACCCATAGGACTTCTAGTGTGTTAGTGGCATCACACAGAGCTCCTATATTTTCTTCTCAGCAGCACCCATAGGACTTCTAGTGTGTTAGTGGCAGCAAACAGAGCTCCTATATTTTCTTCTCAGCAGCACCCATAGGACTTCTAGTGTGTTAGTGGCATCACACAGAGCTCCTATATTTTCTTCTCAGCAGCACCCATAGGACTTCTAGTGTGTTAGTGGCAGCAAACAGAGCTCCTATATTTTCTTCTCAGCAGCACCCATAGGACTTCTAGTGTGTTAGTGGCAGCAAACAGAGTTCCTATATTTTCATCTCAGCAGCACCCATAGGACTTCTAGTGTGTTAGTGGCATCACACAGAGCTCCTATATTTTCTTCTCAGCAGCACCCATAGGACTTCTAGTGTGTTAGTGGCAGCAAACAGAGCTCCTATATTTTCTTCTCAGCAGCACCCATAGGACTTCTAGTGTGTTAGTGGCAGCAAACAGAGCTCCTATATTTTCTTCTCAGCAGCACCCATAGGACTTCTAGTGTGTTAGTGGCATCACACAGAGCTCCTATATTTTCTTCTCAGCAGCACCCATAGGACTTCTAGTGTGTTAGTGGCAGCAAACAGAGCTCCTATATTTTCTTCTCAGCAGCACCCATAGGACTTCTAGTGTGTTAGTGGCAGCAAACAGAGCTCCTATATTTTCTTCTCAGCAGCACCCATAGGACTTCTAGTGTGTTAGTGGCAGCAAACAGAGCTCCTATATTTTCTTCTCAGCAGCACCCATAGGACTTCTAGTGTGTTAGTGGCAGCAAACAGAGCTCCTATATTTTCTTCTCAGCAGCACCCATAGGACTTCTAGTGTGTTAGTGGCATCACACAGAGCTCCTATATTTTCTTCTCAGCAGCACCCATAGGACTTCTAGTGTGTTAGTGGCAGCAAACAGAGCTCCTATATTTTCTTCTCAGCAGCACCCATAGGACTTCTAGTGTGTTAGTGGCATCACACAGAGCTCCTATATTTTCTTCTCAGCAGCACCCATAGGACTTCTAGTGTGTTAGTGGCAGCAAACAGAGCTCCTATATTTTCTTCTCAGCAGCACCCATAGGACTTCTAGTGTGTTAGTGGCATCACACAGAGCTCCTATATTTTCTTCTCAGCAGCACCCATAGGACTTCTAGTGTGTTAGTGGCAGCAAACAGAGCTCCTATATTTTCTTCTCAGCAGCACCCATAGGACTTCTAGTGTGTTAGTGGCAGCAAACAGAGTTCCTATATTTTCATCTCAGCAGCACCCATAGGACTTCTAGTGTGTTAGTGGCATCACACAGAGCTCCTATATTTTCTTCTCAGCAGCACCCATAGGACTTCTAGTGTGTTAGTGGCAGCAAACAGAGCTCCTATATTTTCTTCTCAGCAGCACCCATAGGACTTCTAGTGTGTTAGTGGCATCACACAGAGCTCCTATATTTTCTTCTCAGCAGCACCCATAGGACTTCTAGTGTGTTAGTGGCAGCAAACAGAGCTCCTATATTTTCTTCTCAGCAGCACCCATAGGACTTCTAGTGTGTTAGTGGCAGCAAACAGAGTTCCTATATTTTCATCTCAGCAGCACCCATAGGACTTCTAGTGTGTTAGTGGCATCACACAGAGCTCCTATATTTTCTTCTCAGCAGCACCCATAGGACTTCTAGTGTGTTAGTGGCAGCAAACAGAGCTCCTATATTTTCTTCTCAGCAGCACCCATAGGACTTCTAGTGTGTTAGTGGCAGCAAACAGAGCTCCTATATTTTCTTCTCAGCAGCACCCATAGGACTTCTAGTGTGTTAGTGGCATCACACAGAGCTCCTATATTTTCTTCTCAGCAGCACCCATAGGACTTCTAGTGTGTTAGTGGCAGCAAACAGAGCTCCTATATTTTCTTCTCAGCAGCACCCATAGGACTTCTAGTGTGTTAGTGGCAGCAAACAGAGCTCCTATATTTTCTTCTCAGCAGCACCCATAGGACTTCTAGTGTGTTAGTGGCAGCAAACAGAGCTCCTATATTTTCTTCTCAGCAGCACCCATAGGACTTCTAGTGTGTTAGTGGCAGCAAACAGAGCTCCTATATTTTCTTCTCAGCAGCACCCATAGGACTTCTAGTGTGTTAGTGGCAGCAAACAGAGCTCCTATATTTTCTTCTCAGAAGCACCCATAGGACTTCTAGTGTGTTAGTGGCATCACACAGAGCTCCTATATTTTCTTCTCAGCAGCACCCATAGGACTTCTAGTGTGTTAGTGGCAGAAAACAGAGCTCCTATATTTTCTTCTCAGCAGCACCCATAGGACTTCTAGTGTGTTAGTGGCAGCAAACAGAGTTCCTATATTTTCATCTCAGCAGCACCCATAGGACTTCTAGTGTGTTAGTGGCATCACACAGAGCTCCTATATTTTCTTCTCAGCAGCACCCATAGGACTTCTAGTGTGTTAGTGGCAGCAAACAGAGCTCCTATATTTTCTTCTCAGCAGCACCCATAGGACTTCTAGTGTGTTAGTGGCATCACACAGAGCTCCTATATTTTCTTCTCAGCAGCACCCATAGGACTTCTAGTGTGTTAGTGGCAGCAAACAGAGCTCCTATATTTTCTTCTCAGCAGCACCCATAGGACTTGTAGTGTGTTAGTGGCAGCAAACAGAGCTCCTATATTTTCTTGTCAGCAGCACACATAGTACCTATAGTGTGTTAGTGTCAGCACCCATAGGACCTACAGTGTGTTGTGAGCACACATAGGAGTTCTATTTTTTATACTATATACACTACCGACTACAATGGCTGGAAGACCGCCAAGGAGAGGCAGAGCGTGCCGAGGCAAGAACACAGGGCAGGCAGGCTCTGTTTCTAGAGACAACAGTGCTGGCCGTGGACGTGGTCGTGCATCGTCATCAGCACGTGGCCATGGGACACGCTTGTCTTTGTTTTCGGCAGCTGGACATGTGGAGCCGCATCATGCCGAAGGCTTGGTAGAATGGATGACCAAGCCCTCCTCATCCTCCTCATCCTCTCTCACCCAGGCTCAGGGTACTGGCAGAGCAGCTGCCAACGCGTACTCAATGGCATCATCAGCCACCCCTTCCCTAGACCCACCATGTCCTCCTGAGGAGTCCCCCGAACTGTTTGAGCACAGTGTTGGGTACATGCTCCAGGAGGATGCCCAACGATTCGAAGGCTCGGATGATGATACCCAGCTTGAGGAAGTCAGTAGTGTGCGCGCAGAGAGAGGGGATGCTGAAGGACAGCAATCTGGCAGTAGTGTTCCACCAGCTGCAGCTTACTGCCAGGTTTGCTCTAGTGGTGAAGAGGGAGGGGATGATGAGGTCACTGACTCCACGTGGGTGCCTGAAGGGAGAGAGGAGGAGGAGGAGGAGGATGCAGCGTCACATGTCCAACGAGGCAGGATGCCCCCTGGAGGCCAGCTAGAGGCCAGCACAGCAACTGTACCACACCGCAGAGCTCCGCCTGTGCAGGGCGCTGCCTCTGCACGTTATCACAAAAGTTCTTTGGTGTGGGCCTTTTTTGAGACGAGTGCATCAGATCGCACCACTGCTATTTGCAATATTTGTCTCAAGCGTATCTCGCGTGGCCAAAACATCAGCCGCTTGGGCACCACAAGCATGAGCAGACATATGTCGACCTGCCATGCAGCTCGTTGGCAAGCACACATAAAAGACCCACACCAAAGAACAAAGCGGACCTCTCCTTGCTCCTCATCAGCTGGGATCTCCATCCCCACTATATCTTCAGTCCTCTCTGAAAGCTGCTCTGAGAGGACTGAAGGTGTAGAATTAGGTGTGTCACAACCAAGTACTTGCAGTACACCGACGTCCGATTGTAGCAGGCAAATTTCCCTGCCCCAGCTGCTGGACCGTCGAAAGAAGTATACTCCCAGCCATCCACATGCCCAGCGGTTGAATGCTAGCTTGGCTAAATTGCTAGCACTTCAACTGCTGCCTTTTCAGTTGATAGACTCGGCCCCCTTCCGTGAGTTTGTTCAATGTGCGGTTCCTCACTGGCAGGTTCCCAAACGCCACTTTTTCTCACGGAAGGCGATTCCGTCTCTCTACTGGCATGTGGAAGGCAATGTCCATGCCTCGCTGGACAGGGCGGTCAGCGGTAAGGTGCATATTACCGCTGACTCATGGTCCAGCAGGCATGGACAGGGACGTTATCTTTCTTTCACGGCCCATTGGGTCACTCTATTGGCAGCTGGGAGGGATGCAGGACAAGGTGCAGTAGTGTTGGAGGTTGTTCCGCCACCACGCCTCCAAAATGCTACTACTGGTTGTGACACACCTCTCTCCTCCACCCCCTCCTCTTCTTCTTCCTCCATGTCCTCTTCGAGTGCTCTGTCCTCGGAACCAGCGGTGCTCCGTAGGCGTACAAGGGGCTACGCGAGTACGCAGGCAAAAAGATGCCATGCCGTGCTTGCGCTGGTGTGTTTGGGGGACAGGAGCCACACTGGGCCAGAGGTTCTGGCAGCTCTGCAGGGGCAGGCCGAGAGGTGGTTGACGCCACGCCAGCTTAAGCCAGGAATGGTCGTTTCTGATAATGGCACCAACCTCCTCTCCGCCCTGCGACAGGGGCAGCTCACCCATGTGCCCTGTATGGCTCACGTCCTCAACCTGGTGGTGCAGCGGTTCTTGGGCAGGTTCCCAGGCTTACAGGATGTTCTGAGGCAGGCCAGGAAAGTCTGTGTGCATTTCCGCCGATCTTATAATGCCAGTGCTCGGCTGACTGAGCTGCAAAAGGAGCTGAACCTGCCCAAGAACCGCCTAATATGTGACATGCCCACCAGGTGGAACTCAACGTTGGCCATGCTGCAGCGACTGCACACGCAGCAGAGGGCCATCAATGAGTACCTTTGCGACTACGGCACCAGGACAGGGTCAGGGGAGCTTGGCTTTTTTTCCCCACGCCACTGGAGCATGATCAGGGATGCATGCACTGTCCTCTCACCATTTGAGGAGGCCACGAGGATGGTGAGCAGTGACAGTGCATGCATCAGTGACACTGTACCTCTTGTCCACCTGTTGGAGCATACGCTACGTGGGATAATGGACAGGGCACTTGAGGCAGAACAGAGGCAGGAAGAGGAGGACTTCCTTGTCTCTCAAGGCCCCCTTTATCCAGACAATGTTCCTTCTGTCCCACCCATCACACAGGAAGAGGAGGAGGAGGAGGAGGAGGAGGAGGATTGTGTGAGCATGGAGGTGGAGCCTGGCACTCAGCATCAGCAGCAGCAGTCTTTTAGGGATGATGTACAGTCCCAACAAACCAGTGGACTTGTACGTGGCTGGGAGGAGGTGGCTGGCGATCATGTCATCCTCAGTGACCCAGAAGACTCCGGACCGAATGCCTCAGCTAACCTACGCTGCATGGCCTCCCTGATCCTGCAAAGCCTGCGGAAGGATCCTTGTGTTCTTCGGATCAAGGAGAGTGACCATTACTGGCTGGCCACTCTCCTTGATCCACGGTACAAGGGTAAGGTTGCGGACCTTATCTTGCCGTCGCAGAGGGAGCAGAGGATGAGACATCTCAGGGAGGCCTTGCAGAAAGGTCTGTGCAACGCGTTCCCAGAAACTGGGAGGTTACAAACTCCTGGTCCTGGACGACGAGTTGCTGAGGCTTCGGTCAGTAGCAGAAGGAGCGGTGGGGAAGGTGGACGTCTGACCGATGCGTTCAGACAATTTTTTAGTCCGCAGCCCCAAGGTATGATCGGTTCCAGCAACCATCGCCAGCGTCTGATATACATGGTGCAGGAATACCTAGGGGCAAGGTCAGACTTGGACACCTTTCCCACCGAAAATCCTCTGGCTTACTGGGTCCCGAGGATGGATCACTGGCCAGAGCTTGCACAGTATGCAATTGAGCTACTGGCCTGTCCTGCATCCAGCGTTCTTTCCGAACGCACATTCAGTGCTGCTGGAGGATTTGTCACCGATCATAGGGTGCGCCTGTCCACCGACTCGGTTGATCGACTGACCTTCATAAAAATGAATCAGTCTTGGATCACCACCAGCTACCAGACACCTGAAGCGGATATAACGGAATAATTTATAATGTCACATCCCTTCAAGACTGCCTATGCTGATGCTGAGTGACTGTCCTGTTATGTTCACTGACTATCCTCTTCCTCCTCCTCAATGATCCATGCCACCACACCAGTGCCTAAGGCACAATTTTTCAGCCCCTGTATAACAGGGGCGTGTAATTACAATTTTTTAAAAAGATGCTTCGCAACAGGTGTGACTGCTGTGCTCAGAGTACAGTATCTGTGAGGGGTTGCAGTGTTGTGGCACCAGCACCAGTGCCTAAGGCACAATTTTTCAGCCCCTGTTGGGGCGTGTAATTACAATTTTTAGGCAATGCTTTGCAACAGGTCTCATTGCTGTGCTCAGAGTACAGTATCTGTGAGGGGTTGCAGTGTTGTGGCACCAGCACCAGTGCCTAAGGCACAATTTTTCAGCCCCTGTATAACAGGGGCGTGTAATTACAATTTTTTAAAAAGATGCTTCGCAACAGGTGTGACTGCTGTGCTCCAAGTACAGTATCTGTGAGGGGTTGCAGTGTTGTGGCACCAGCACCAATGCCTAAGGCACAATTTTTCAGCCCCTGTTTAACAGGGGCGTGTAATTACAAATCTTGATCTAATAGTTCACAGCAGGGCCCATTCCTGCGCCCACCAAGAGTAACTATGAGGGCCTACAGTCTTGTGGCAACACCGTCCACCACCACCACCACCACCAAAGGCCCAATTTTTCTGCCCTGTTCAACAGGTGCATGCAATTACAAATCTTGATCTAATAACTCACAGCAGGGCCCATTCCTGCACCCACCAAGAGTAACTGTGAGGGCTTACAGTCTTGTGGCTAGGGATGAGCTTCGTGTTCGAGTCGAACATACGTTCGACTCGAACATTGGCTGTTCGATCGTTCGACGAAGATCGAACGATTTGGGCCGTTCGCGCCAAATTCGAGTGACGCGAACGGCCCACAATGCACTACGCCATCGCAGTGTCATCCAGGCGCTGTGATTTGCCAAGCATGCACTGTGACCCCGCATGCTTGGCCAATCACAGCGCCGGCAGCGAGGAGAGCAATGATTGGCCACAGGCAGGATGCCTGTGGCCAATTATTGCTGAGGGTGTTTAGTACACGCCCCACACTATAAAAGGCCGCCAGCACGGCGGCCTAGTGTAGTGTGTTCCGGAGCAGGGATAGAGTAGCATAGGCAGGGACAGTGACTGTTATTTCTTTCTTGCTTAACCTGGATTCCTTTAGTTTAGGGAAAGAGAAGGATAGGTAGGGAGAGTGTCAGTGTGTTTTGTGCTTCTGCTATAGTGTGCTTAAAAAAAACATTTATTCTAGGGACAGAAAACTCTAGGTAGGGACAGTGTCAGTTTCTTTCACTCTGCAAGTCCTTGTTTCCAGGGACCTGTAAGGACAGTGAGTTAATTGTCCTTGTGCTATATTGTGCTTAAAAAAAACATTTATTCTAGGGACAGAAAACTCTAGGTAGGGACAGTGTCAGTTTCTTTCACTCTGCAAGTCCTTGTTTCCAGGGACCTGTAAGGACAGTGAGTTAATTGTCCTTGTGCTATATTGTGATTAAAAAAAACATTTATTCTAGGGACAGAAAACTCTAGGTAGGGACAGTGTCAGTTTCTTTCACTCTGCAAGTCCTTGTTTCCAGGGACCTGTAAGGACAGTGAGTTAATTTTCCTTGTGCTATATTGTGATTAAAAAAAACATTTTTTCTAGGGACAGAAAACTGTAGGTAGGGAGAGTGTTTTTTTTCTTTCACTCTGCAAGTCCTTGTTTCCAGGGACCTGTAAGGACAGTGAGTTAATTGTCCTTGTGCTATATTGTGCTTAAAAAAAACATTTATTCTAGGGACAGAAAACTCTAGGTAGGGACAGTGTCAGTTTCTTTCACTCTGCAAGTCCTTGTTTCCAGGGACCTGTAAGGACAGTGAGTTAATTTTCCTTGTGCTATATTGTGATTAAAAAAAACATTTATTCTAGGGACAGAAAACTCTAGGTAGGGACAGTGTCAGTTTCTTTCACTCTGCAAGTCCTTGTTTCCAGGGACCTGTAAGGACAGTGAGTTAATTTTCCTTGTGCTATATTGTGATTAAAAAAAACATTTATTCTAGGGACAGAAAACTCTAGGTAGGGACAGTGTCAGTTTCTTTCACTCTGCAAGTCCTTGTTTCCAGGGACCTGTAAGGACAGTGAGTTAATTTTCCTTGTGCTATATTGTGATTAAAAAAAACATTTATTCTAGGGACAGAAAACTCTAGGTAGGGACAGTGTCAGTTTCTTTCACTCTGCAAGTCCTTGTTTCCAGGGACCTGTAAGGACAGTGAGTTAATTTTCCTTGTGCTATATTGTGATTAAAAAAAACATTTTTTCTAGGGACAGAAAACTGTAGGTAGGGAGAGTGTTTTTTTTCTTTCACTCTGCAAGTCCTTGTTTCCAGGGACCTGTAAGGACAGTGAGTTAATTTTCCTTGTGCTATATTGTGATTAAAAAAAACATTTTTTCTAGGGACAGAAAACTGTAGGTAGGGAGAGTGTTTTTTTTCTTTCACTCTGCAAGTCCTTGTTTCCAGGGACCTGTAAGGACAGTGAGTTAATTGTCCTTGTGCTATATTGTGCTTAAAAAAAACATTTTTTCTAGGGACAGAAAACTCTAGGTAGGGAGAGTGTTTTTTTTTTTTCACTCTGCAAGTCCTTGTTTCCAGGGACCTGTAAGGACAGTGAGTTAATTGTCCTTGTGCTATATTGTGCTTAAAAAAAACATTTATTCTAGGGACAGAAAACTCTAGGTAGGGACAGTGTCAGTTTCTTTCACTCTGCAAGTCCTTGTTTCCAGGGACCTGTAAGGACAGTGAGTTAATTTTCCTTGTGCTATATTGTGATTAAAAAAAACATTTTTTCTAGGGACAGAAAACTGTAGGTAGGGAGAGTGTTTTTTTTCTTTCACTCTGCAAGTCCTTGTTTCCAGGGACCTGTAAGGACAGTGAGTTAATTGTCCTTGTGCTATATTGTGCTTAAAAAAAACATTTTTTCTAGGGACAGAAAACTCTAGGTAGGGAGAGTGTTTTTTTTTTTTCACTCTGCAAGTCCTTGTTTCCAGGGACCTGTAAGGACAGTGAGTTAATTGTCCTTGTGCTATATTGTGCTTAAAAAAAACATTTATTCTAGGGACAGAAAACTCTAGGTAGGGACAGTGTCAGTTTCTTTCACTCTGCAAGTCCTTGTTTCCAGGGACCTGTAAGGACAGTGAGTTAATTTTCCTTGTGCTATATTGTGATTAAAAAAAACATTTTTTCTAGGGACAGAAAACTGTAGGTAGGGAGAGTGTTTTTTTTCTTTCACTCTGCAAGTCCTTGTTTCCAGGGACCTGTAAGGACAGTGAGTTAATTTTACTTGTGCTATATTGTGCTTAAAAAAAACATTTTTTCTAGGGACAGAAAACTGTAGGTAGGGAGAGTGTTTTTTTTCTTTCACTCTGCAAGTCCTTGTTTCCAGGGACCTGTAAGGACAGTGAGTTAATTGTCCTTGTGCTATATTGTGCTTAAAAAAAACATTTATTCTAGGGACAGAAAACTCTAGGTAGGGACAGTGTCAGTTTCTTTCACTCTGCAAGTCCTTGTTTCCAGGGACCTGTAAGGACAGTGAGTTAATTTTCCTTGTGCTATATTGTGATTAAAAAAAACATTTTTTCTAGGGACAGAAAACTGTAGGTAGGGAGAGTGTTTTTTTTCTTTCACTCTGCAAGTCCTTGTTTCCAGGGACCTGTAAGGACAGTGAGTTAATTTTACTTGTGCTATATTGTGCTTAAAAAAAACATTTTTTCTAGGGACAGAAAACTGTAGGTAGGGAGAGTGTTTTTTTTCTTTCACTCTGCAAGTCCTTGTTTCCAGGGACCTGTAAGGACAGTGAGTTAATTGTCCTTGTGCTATATTGTGCTTAAAAAAAACATTTATTCTAGGGACAGAAAACTCTAGGTAGGGACAGTGTCAGTTTCTTTCACTCTGCAAGTCCTTGTTTCCAGGGACCTGTAAGGACAGTGAGTTAATTTTCCTTGTGCTATATTGTGATTAAAAAAAACATTTTTTCTAGGGACAGAAAACTGTAGGTAGGGAGAGTGTTTTTTTTCTTTCACTCTGCAAGTCCTTGTTTCCAGGGACCTGTAAGGACAGTGAGTTAATTTTACTTGTGCTATATTGTGCTTAAAAAAAACATTTTTTCTAGGGACAGAAAACTGTAGGTAGGGAGAGTGTTTTTTTTCTTTCACTCTGCAAGTCCTTGTTTCCAGGGACCTGTAAGGACAGTGAGTTAATTGTCCTTGTGCTATATTGTGCTTAAAAAAAACATTTATTCTAGGGACAGAAAACTCTAGGTAGGGACAGTGTCAGTTTCTTTCACTCTGCAAGTCCTTGTTTCCAGGGACCTGTAAGGACAGTGAGTTAATTTTCCTTGTGCTATATTGTGATTAAAAAAAACATTTTTTCTAGGGACAGAAAACTGTAGGTAGGGAGAGTGTTTTTTTTCTTTCACTCTGCAAGTCCTTGTTTCCAGGGACCTGTAAGGACAGTGAGTTAATTTTACTTGTGCTATATTGTGCTTAAAAAAAACATTTTTTCTAGGGACAGAAAACTGTAGGTAGGGAGAGTGTTTTTTTTCTTTCACTCTGCAAGTCCTTGTTTCCAGGGACCTGTAAGGACAGTGAGTTAATTGTCCTTGTGCTATATTGTGCTTAAAAAAAACATTTATTCTAGGGACAGAAAACTCTAGGTAGGGACAGTGTCAGTTTCTTTCACTCTGCAAGTCCTTGTTTCCAGGGACCTGTAAGGACAGTGAGTTAATTTTCCTTGTGCTATATTGTGATTAAAAAAAACATTTTTTCTAGGGACAGAAAACTGTAGGTAGGGAGAGTGTTTTTTTTCTTTCACTCTGCAAGTCCTTGTTTCCAGGGACCTGTAAGGACAGTGAGTTAATTGTCCTTGTGCTATATTGTGCTTAAAAAAAACATTTATTCTAGGGACAGAAAACTCTAGGTAGGGACAGTGTCAGTTTCTTTCACTCTGCAAGTCCTTGTTTCCAGGGACCTGTAAGGACAGTGAGTTAATTTTCCTTGTGCTATATTGTGATTAAAAAAAACATTTTTTCTAGGGACAGAAAACTGTAGGTAGGGAGAGTGTTTTTTTTCTTTCACTCTGCAAGTCCTTGTTTCCAGGGACCTGTAAGGACAGTGAGTTAATTTTCCTTGTGCTATATTGTGATTAAAAAAAACATTTATTCTAGGGACAGAAAACTCTAGGTAGGGACAGTGTCAGTTTCTTTCACTCTGCAAGTCCTTGTTTCCAGGGACCTGTAAGGACAGTGAGTTAATTTTCCTTGTGCTATATTGTGATTAAAAAAAACATTTTTTCTAGGGACAGAAAACTGTAGGTAGGGAGAGTGTTTTTTTTCTTTCACTCTGCAAGTCCTTGTTTCCAGGGACCTGTAAGGACAGTGAGTTAATTGTCCTTGTGCTATATTGTGCTTAAAAAAAACATTTATTCTAGGGACAGAAAACTCTAGGTAGGGACAGTGTCAGTTTCTTTCACTCTGCAAGTCCTTGTTTCCAGGGACCTGTAAGGACAGTGAGTTAATTTTCCTTGTGCTATATTGTGATTAAAAAAAACATTTTTTCTAGGGACAGAAAACTGTAGGTAGGGAGAGTGTTTTTTTTCTTTCACTCTGCAAGTCCTTGTTTCCAGGGACCTGTAAGGACAGTGAGTTAATTTTCCTTGTGCTATATTGTGATTAAAAAAAACATTTATTCTAGGGACAGAAAACTCTAGGTAGGGAGAGTGTTTTTTTTCTTTCACTCTGCAAGTCCTTGTTTCCAGGGACCTGTAAGGACAGTGAGTTAATTGTCCTTGTGCTATATTGTGCTTAAAAAAAACATTTTTTCTAGGGACAGAAAACTGTAGGTAGGGAGAGTGTTTTTTTTCTTTCACTCTGCAAGTCCTTGTTTCCAGGGACCTGTAAGGACAGTGAGTTAATTGTCCTTGTGCTATATTGTGCTTAAAAAAAACATTTTTTCTAGGGACAGAAAACTGTAGGTAGGGAGAGTGTTTTTTTTTTTCACTCTGCAAGTCCTTGTTTCCAGGGACCTGTAAGGACAGTGAGTTAATTGTCCTTGTGCTATATTGTGCTTAAAAAAAACATTTATTCTAGGGACAGAAAACTCTAGGTAGGGACAGTGTCAGTTTCTTTCACTCTGCAAGTCCTTGTTTCCAGGGACCTGGAGAGACATTGAGTGAATTGTCCTTGTGCTATATTGTGATTAAAAAAAACATTTATTCTAGGGACAGAAAACTCTAGGTAGGGACAGTGTCAGTTTCTTTCACTGTGAAAGTCCTTGTTTCAAGGGACAGAGAAGGACACCTGAAGGTAGCCCTTATTGCTTTTTTCCCATCTCCCTGCAGGCCATCTATTAGAATGTCTGGAAGGCAAACAAGGAGAGGCAGACAGTCAGGAGGCAATAAAAGAGGGCAAGCAGGCTCTGTGTCTGGGGGCAACAGTGCTGGTCGTGGACGCGGTGCATTGTCATCAGCACATGGCCATGGGACACGCTTGTCCTTCTTTTCGGCAGCTGGACATGTTGAGCCACATCATGCCGAAGACTTGGTAGAGTGGATGACCAAGCCCTCCTCCTCCTCCTCATCCTCTCTCACCCAGGCTCAGGGTACTGGAAAAGCAGCTGCCAAAGCGTCGTCTTCCCTGGTATCAATGTCAGACAAATCATCAGTCACTCCTTCCCTAGACCCACCATGTCCTCCTCCTGAGGAGTCCCCCGAACTGTTTCAGCACAGTGTTGGGTACATGCTCCAGGAGGATGCCCAGCGTTTCGAAGGGTCTGATGATGAAACCCAGCTAGAGGAAGGCAGTAGCGTGAGAGCAGACAGAGGGGATGCTCAAGAAGGACACCAATCTGGCAGTCATGTTCCAGCAGCTGCAGCATACTGCCAGATTGGCTCCAGTGATGAGGAGGGAGGGGATGATGAGGTCAATGACTCCACGTGGGTGCCTAATAGGAGAGAGGAGGAGGAGGAGGATGAGGAGGAGGCACATCTCCAACGAGGCAGGATGCCCTTTGGTGGCCAGCGTAAGGGCAGTACACCGACGGAATCACACCGCAGAGCTCCGCCTGTGCAGGGCGCTGCCTCTGCCCGTCATTCAAAAAGTTCTTTGGTGTGGGCCTTTTTTGAGGCTAGTGCATCAGATCGCACAGCTGCTGTTTGCAACATATGTCTCAAGCGTATATCGCGTGGCCAAAACATCAGCCGCTTGGGTACCACATGCCTGACCAGACATATGTTGACCTGCCATGCAGCTCGTTGGCAAGCCTACCTCAAAGACCCACACCAAAGAACCAAGCGGACCTCTCCTTGCACCGCATCAGCTGGGATCTCCAACCCCACTATAACTTCAGTCCTCTCTGAAACATGCACTGAGAGGAATGAAGGTGTAGAATTAGGTGTGTCACAGCCAAGTACTTGCTCCCACTCTGCTAGCAGTACACCGACGTCCGATTCTAGCAGGCAAATTTCCCTGCCCCAGCTGCTGGACCGTCGAAAGAAGTTCACTCCCAGCCATCCACATGCCCAGCGGTTGAATGCTAGCTTGGCTAAATTGCTAGCGCTTCAACTGCTGCCTTTTCAGTTGGTAGACTCGGCCCCCTTCCGTGAGTTTGTGCAATGTGCGGTTCCTCAGTGGCAGGTTCCCAAACGCCACTTTTTCTCACGGAAGGCTATTCCGGCTCTCTACCGGCATGTGGAAGGCAATGTCTTGGCCTCGCTGGACAGGGCGGTCAGCGGTAAGGTGCATATTACCGCTGACTCATGGTCCAGCAGGCATGGACAGGGACGTTACCTTTCTTTCACGGCCCATTGGGTCACTCTTTTGGCAGCTGGGAAGGATTCAGGACAAGGTGCAGTAGTGTTGGAGGTTGTCCCACCGCCACGCCTCCAAAATGCTACTACTGGTTGTGACACACCTCTCTCCTCCACCCCCTCCTCTTCTTCTTCCTCCATGGCCTCTTCCTGTGGTTTGTCCTATGAACCAGCGGTGCTCCGTAGCCGTTCACGGGGCTACGCAAGTACGCAGGCAAAAAGATGCCATGCCGTGCTTGCGCTGGTGTGTTTGGGGGACAGAAGCCACACTGGGGCAGAGGTCCTGTCTGCTCTGCAGGGCCAGGCCGAGAGGTGGTTGACGCCACGCCAGCTTAAGCCAGGAATGGTGGTTTGCGACAATGGCACCAACCTCCTCTCCGCCCTCCGACAGGGACAACTGACCCATGTGCCCTGTGTGGCTCACGTCCTTAACCTGGTGGTGCAGCGCTTCTTGGGCAGGTACCCGGGCTTACAGGATGTCCTGAGGCAGGCCAGGAAAGTCTGTGTGCATTTCCGCAGATCTTATAATGCCAGTGCTCGCCTGGCTGAGCTGCAAAAGGAGTTGAACCTGCCCAAGAACCGCCTTATATGTGACATGCCCACCAGGTGGAACTCAACGTTGGCCATGCTGCAGCGGCTGCACACGCAGCAGAGGGCCATCAATGAGTACCTGTGCGACTACGGCACCAGGACAGGGTCAGGGGAGCTTGGTTTTTTTTCTCCACGCCAGTGGGGCATGATCAGGGATGCATGCACTGTCCTGGCACCATTTGAGGAGGCCACGAGGATGGTGAGCAGTGACAGTGCATGCATCAGTGACACTGTACCTCTTGTCCACCTGTTGGAGCACACGCTGCGTGGAATAATGGACAGGGCACTTGAGGCAGAACAGAGGCAGGAAGAGGAGGACTTCCTTGCCTCTCAAGGCCCCCTTTACCCAGACAGTGTTCCTTCTGTCCCACCCATCGCACAGGAAGAGGAGGAGGAGGAGGAGGAGGAGGAGGAGGAGGATTGTGTCAGCATGGAGGTGGAGGCTGGCACTCAGCATCATCAGCAGCAGTCTTTTAGGGATGATTTACAGTCCCAAGAAACCAGTGGACTTGTACGTGGCTGGGAGGAGGTGGCTGCGGATCATGTCGTCCTTAGTGACCCAGAGGACTCCGGAGCGAATGCCTCAGCAAACCTACGCTGCATGGCCTCCCTGATCCTGCAAAGTCTGCGGAAGGATCCTCGTATTCTTCGGATCAAGGAGAGGGACCATTACTGGCTGGCCACTCTCCTTGATCCACGGTACAAGGGTAAGGTTGCGGACCTTATGTTACCGTCGCAGAGGGAGCAGAGGATGAGACAACTCCGGGAGGCCTTGCAGAAAGGTCTGTGCAACGCGTTCCCAGAGACTGGGAGGTTGCAAACTCCTGGTCCTGGACAACGAGTTGCTGAGGCTTCGGCCAGTCAAAGAAGGAGCGGTGGGGAAGGTGGCCGTCTGACCGATGCGTTCAGACAATTCTTTAGTCCGCAGCCCCAAAGTATGATCGGTTCCAGCAACCATCGCCAGCGTCTGATAAACATGGTGCAGGAATATCTAGGGGCAAGGTCAGACTTGGACACCTTCCCCACCGAAAATCCTCTGGCTTACTGGGTCTTGAGGATGGATCACTGGCCAGAGCTTGCACAGTATGCAATTGAGCTACTGGCCTGTCCTGCATCCAGCGTTCTTTCGGAACGCACATTCAGTGCTGCTGGAGGATTTGTCACGGATCACAGGGTGCGCCTGTCCACCGACTCGGTTGATCGACTGACTTTCATCAAGATGAACCAGTCTTGGATCACCACCAGCTACCACACACCTGATGCTGATATAACAGACTAATTGATTTTAAAATGTCACATCCCTTCAAGACTGATGCTGATGCTGAGTGCCTGTGCTGTTATGTTGACTGGCTATCCTCCTCCTCCGAGTCCTCAATGATACGATTGATGATGATAGCTTGGAAGATCATTTTTGTTTATGGGTGCCGCCACCAGTGCCTAACGCCCAATTTTTCAGCCCCTGTTTAACAGGGGCGTGTAATTACAATTTTTGAAGCAATACTTTGCAACAGGGCTCATTGCTGTGCTCCAAGTACAGTATCTGTGAGGAGTTGCAGTGTTGTGCCACCAGTGCCTAAGGCCCAATTTTTCAGCCCCTGTTTAACAGGGGCGTGTCATTACAATTTTTGAAGCAATACTTTGCAACAGGGCTCATTGCTGTGCTCCAAGTACAGTATCTGTGAAGGGTTGCAGTGTTGTGCCACCAGTGCCTAAGGCCCAATTTTTCAGCCCCTGTTCAACAGGGGCATGTAATTACAATTCTTGATCTAATAATTCACAGCAGGGCCCATTGCTGCACCCACCAAGAGTAACTGTCAGGGCTTACAGTGTTGTGGCACCAGCACCACCATCAAAGGCCCAATTTTTACTACCACTGTTCAACAATTATATGTAATTAAAATTCCTGATATAATAGTTGACAGCAGGGCGTTCCAGCACCAACCAAGAGTAACTGTGAGTGCTTACAGTGTTGTGCCAACACCAACAACTAAGGGGCCTATTTCTGCAGAGTATATACGGCAGGTCCCTACTTTCAAACATCCAACTTACAAACGACTCCTACTTGCAAACGCAAGAAGACAACAGGAAGTGAGAGGAAATCTACCACTAGGAAGGAAAATTCTCTCCTGTAAGAATAAATATGGGAGAAAGGTGTCTCCTCTGTACTGATGCTTTATCAGCAATCCTTGTTTCAAGAAAAACACCACATTTCAAAAACAGTTGTCATTAGGACGGAAAGTGAGGTGAAATGTTCTGAACAGGGGCACAGACAGCAAAACAAATGTTACAGGGGTGATAACCCTTACCTATGTTTTCCAAAAAGTTTAAAAATAGATTTTTGGTCTGGAGCTACACTTCAACAATGTACCTGTTCAAAATTACAAACAGATTCTACATAACAACAAACCTACAGTCCCTGTCTTGTATGCACCGCCTGTATACGGCTGTTCAGAGTATATAGGGCCTTTTTTATTTTATGTGCGGGGTTCCCCTTAATATCCATACAAGACCCAAAGGGGCTGGTAATGGGCTGGGGTAGGGGGGGGGTCATGGGGTAGCTATGCCATTTTTCTTAAAGATTTTCATCCATATTACCGGGACCAGACATTACATTAAAGCCGCAAGCAGTTTTAAATGGCTTTTTTTTCCTTTAGAAGTGTCATTTTGTGCAGGGACAGTTCTAAACACGGGAAACACGTGGCACTTCACAGGCATACTTTAGACACCCCCCAGGTACGATATTTAAAGGAATATTTGACTTTTTTTTTTTCACTTTATGCATCATTAAAATGACTGCTCCCGGAAAACGACCGTTTTTAAAACTTATTTTTGCATTGATACATGTCCCCTGGTGCAGAACCCGGGTTCCCAAACCCTTTTTAGGACAATAACATGCATAATAGTTTTTATAATTAGCACTTTAGAATTCGAACGTTCGCATCCATTGTATTTAATAGGGTTCTAATGTTCGTTCGAACTTTCGGTCCGTTCGCGGGTTCTGGTGCGAACCGAACCCGGGGGTGTTCGGCTCATCACTACTTGTGGCAACACCGTCCACCACCACCACCACCACCACCAAAGGCCCAATTTTTCTGCCCGGTTCAACAGGTGCATGCAAGTACAAATCTTGATCTATTAACTCACAGCAGGGCCCATTCCTGTGCCCACCAGTCTTGTGGCTACACCAACATCTAATAGGGCAAATTTCTGCAGAGTATATACGGCAGGCCCCTACTTTCAAACATCCAACTTACAAACGACTCCTACTTGCAAACGGCAAGAGAAAACAGGAAGTGAGAGGAAATCTACCCCTAGGAAGGAAAATTCTATCCTGTTAGATTTAATTTGGGAAAAAGGTATCTCCTCTCTACTGATGCTTTATCACCAATCCTTGTTTCAATTAAAACCCCACTTTTCCAAAAACATTTGTCATTGGGACGGAAAGTGAGGTGACATGTTCTGAACAGATGTGCAAAGACAGCAAATGTTACAGGGGTGATAACCCCTTCCTATGTTCTCCAAAAAGCTTAAAAATTGATTTTTTTGGGATGTAGCTACACTTCATAATGTACCTGTTCAGATTCTACTTAAGAACAAACCTACAGTCCATGTCTTGTTTGCACCACCTATATACTGCTGTTCAGAGTATATAGGGTTGTAGGTATAGGGTTTTATTTTGGGTGCGGGGTCCCCCTTAGTATCCATACAAGACCCAAAGGGGCTGGGGGGGGGGTGATGGGGTAGCCATGCCATTTTTCTCAAGGATTTTCAGCCATATGGCGGCCAGGACAAGACATGACATTAAAGCCGCAAGTGGTTTTAAATGGCTTCTTTTTTTCCTTTACAAATGTCATTTTGTGCAAGGACAGTTCTAAACACGGGAAACACATGCCACTTCACAGGCATACTTTAGACACCCCCCAGGTACCATATTTAAAGGAAAATTTCACTTTTTTTTTTTTCACTTTATGCATCATTAAAATGACTGCTCCCGAAAAAACTTTAGTTTTTAAAATTTCTTTTTGCATTGATATATGTCCCCTGGGGCAGGACCCGGGTCCCCAAACCTGTTTTATGACATTAACATGCATATTGGCCGTTGTAATTAGCAATTTTGATTTCGAACGTTCGCGTCCATTATAACGAATAGGGTTCGAAAATTCGCGCGAACTTTCGGTCCGTTCGAAGGTTCTGGTGCGAACCGAACCCGGGGGTGTTCGGCTCATCCCTAATCATGACATATGTGAATGCTTGTGCTGGATGTTCACAAACTGCAAGAGACCCTCCTTGAATGTGCGTCCAGCCCTGGACTTGGCCCACGGTTCCCTGGTTTCGCCTACACTTGGACTATGCAGGCCCGATCAGAGGACACACTTTATTGATCATAGTGGATGCCCACTCAAAGTGGCCTGAGGTCATTCCTGTTACTCAGCCAACGACTAGGGCAACGGTTTCCATACTGTTACATCTCACTGCTATGTTTGGATACCCCAGAGAAATCGTCACGGACAACGGTGCACAATTCACCAGTCAGGAGTTCAGCATTTTCTGACTGCCCACAATATCAAGCACAAGTTGACCGGACCTTACCACCCGGCTACAAATGGTCAAGCAGAACGGTTTGTGCAGACTTTTAAGAGCTATTTCAAAGCTACAGTGGCTGCAAGTAAACAACAGTCCCTGTCACCCCAGCAGCTGGACTCCTTCCTTTCTGCTTACAGAAACACACCACATGCAACCACTGGGAAAAGTCCAGCTGTACTCCTTCTGGGTCGGCAGCCATGGACTGTTTTGGATATGCTCCGCCCTCAAACAGTCCAGGAACATGTACTGCAGTCCCAAGACAAGATGGTCAAATTGAGCTCCCCCGATTCACAGCCCAACAAAAGGTATGGGCCCAATCTTATGGGGCTTCCAACACCCGTTGGCTTCCTGCTGTCTTTGCAGAGACTTTGGAACCCAAGATGTATAGGGTCTGCCTGGAAGATGGTTCCATTTGCAGACAACATGTGGACCAACTGTGTCCTCATTCTCAACTGCCCGAATCCCTGATGTCGGCTGAACCACCAGTGTCTCAAGGATCTGCTCCCAGCGGATCAGGATGCATGGGGACTGATGATTGGGGGGACTCTGAACTTTTGAACTCAACTCCAACAGAGCCCTCCAGCCCTGGTCCGGAGGTCTGTTCACCCTCTGAGCTAGTGGATCCCTTCTTGGCCCCGCCGGTGCCCATTCCAGCCAGCCCTGTTTCCTCCGATCCCGAGTCGCTGGGTGCCCGCTCTCAACGACACTGTCGCCCTCCTGACCGGTTTCAGTTGCAAGAACGGTTACGAGACTTTCAAACGTGGCCGATGGAAGTGATCCAATGCCATTTTATCCCCGCAGCTGTCCATGGATGCTTGGTCTTCCACCTGGATGTGGGAGAAGTCCTATGAATCTCCTGTGTTTGGAGGACTGTTATTGGACAGTTATTAGTTAATGTTTTGTGCCTTTTCTCGTTTTGTTGTGATGTTTTTTTAGTTTTTTTAGGGATGGATGGAAGGTGTTATACCTGAAGGGTTCCACATGTACTCTCACTTTAAGGCTGGCTCCACCCAGGAGTGATGATAAGGGTCAAGGGGTATAGTAGCCATCTTAGAGCACATGTAAGGAAGCATAATAAGATGTACTGTCCTGAGATGCATGTTGCAGTGTACAGTGAGTACTGAAATAAACATCAGTTGTTCCAGACCAGAGTCTTGTGTCTCTCACAACTCAGAGGATACAACACATCATATTCAGCCACTGTGCCCCATCAAATGCAGCCACTGTGCTCCATCAAATGCAGCCACTGTGCCCATCAATTGCAGTCACTGTGCCCAATCAAATGCAGCCACTGTGCCCCATCAAATGCAGCCACTGTGTCCATCAAATGCAGCCACTGTGTCCATCAAATGCAGCCACTGTGCCCTATCAAATGCAGCCTCACTGTGAACCCCCAAACCCACCCACTCGCTGTCTGACCGGCACTTATCACATCTTGGTAGCGGGTCAGGCAGCGGGTGACAGCGACGAGCTGTGGGATGGGCAGCGGGTCAGGCGATGGCTCCTGTGTCTTCCATGCTTCCCGTGCATCTCTTCTTCCCTTCTGCTAGGTGTCCAATAGTATTGCCTGTGCCTTCAGCCAATTATGTGACGTGTATTAGAACCACGCTTCCTGATTGGAGGAGAGGCGGTTTAGTTTTAGAAAAGCAAATATTCATTTTCTTTTCTAACACACCTGGGTGGGCTTGTAGCGTAATGCTCTGCGCCACGAGTCCACCTTTTTTTAAGCCTATTACAGGTGCTTCAAAAAACACCCCCGCAGCTGTAATTCAGGCGTCTGGCATTCTAAAAGGGTCCGGATGCCTGAATAACTGTGGCCACGGATGGATTCATGCAATGCATGAATCTATCCATTCTACATATAGGGGGTGGCATGATAGAGGGGACATCGCCCATGCGCCCTTAATGGATGGACCGCCTCTGCCTGGCACACGTCCTCAATTTGGTAGTGCAGAATTTCCTAAATAGGTACCCAGGGTTGGAAGATCTGCTAAAGCAGGCCAGAATGGTCTGTAGCCATTCCAGGCAGGCATACACAGCCAGTGCTTGGTTGGCTAAAAATCAGCAGAAATTTCACCTGCCCGTAAACCGCCTGATTTGTGACAAGCCCACCAGGTGGAACTCGACTTTGTCAATGCTGCAGCGACCGCCATTGTTGTGCCATAACTGTGTGAGTATGGCACAATGACAGGCTCAGGCGGGCTCAGCTTTTTTTCCCCCACACCAATGGCTGCTGATAAAGGATGCATGCACTTTACTGTCACCCTTTGAGGAGGCCACAAGGATGGTGAGTCATGACAATGCATACATTGATGAAACAATTCCTGTTGTGATCCTGCTGGAGAAGACTCTGCATGGCATTATGGACAGGGCACTTGGGGAAGAGCAGCAGGAGGAAGAGGAGGACTTCCCTTCCTCTCAAGGCCCACTTTATGCAGACACCATTCTTGCCACACCACAGAACACACAAGAGGAGAGGGAGGAGGAGGATTCTGGCAGCATTGAAGCAGAGCAGAGGAGGCAGTTCCAGATACTGTAATCCTCAGTGACCCAGAGGAGTCTGCTTCTCATGCCTCTGTAAACTTGTGGTGCATGGGCTTCCTCATTCTTTAAAGGCTGTGAAAGGACCCAAGAATACGTAGCATTAAGGACAAGGAGGTTGGCAACACTCCTTGACCACCATTACAAGGGGAAAGTCTCGGAACTCAACCCGTCCCCATGGGTCTGAGGGAGCAGAAGATGAAATCTCTTAAGGACACCTTAAAGAGGAGTTTATGTAATGCCTTTTCTGACTCTTGTAGGTTACAGTCTGGTGGAAAACTTAGTTTTGAGGCTTCTGTTGGTCAAGAGAAGAGTGGTGGAGAAGGTTGCCTTCTCAGTGATGCCATTCAAAATTGTTTTAGTTCTCGGCACCAAGGGCTGTCAACTTCCACATCCCATCAGCAGTGTCTGCATCATATGTTGGGAGAGTATCTAGGGGCGAAAACAGACATGGAGGGTTTTCCAGCTGAGTTACCGCTGGGTTACTGGGTCATGAGAATAGAGCACTGGGCAGAACTTTCCCAGTATGCAATTAAGGTGCTGGGCTTCCCTGCATCCAGTGTGTTTTCAGAATGGGCATTCAGTGCTGCCGGAGGTTTTGTGACAGATAAGAGAGCACGTCTGTCCACAGACTCCGTGGACCGACTGACATTCATCAAAATGAATCAGTCCTGGATTAGAAGCAGCTATAATGCCAATGTCGCTGATTAAGTGCTTTCTGGATCTGGAATCTCTCAAAGACTGTTTAAGCTGCCTCACTTTGCGTGTGTTGATTTCATCTGGAAGAATTTTTTTGGTGTAGGTTTTCATGGGCACAATTAATACCCTAGGACCAATTTTTGCATACCTGTTTGACAGGTACATATCATTTCAATTTTTGACAGCAAGGCCAATTCTTGCTTTCATCAAGAGTACCTCTATAGGGTTACAGTGTGAAGGCACCACCAGCACCCAAAGATCATTTTTTCCACACCTGTTACTTCTTTTTAAAGTCTGCAAAAGAGAAACCAGATTTTTTCCAAAAAATCTCTAATCTTGTTCCGAGTGCACTAAATTGTGGCCCTCATCATACAAACTGGCTCTCCAAGCCGTTGTTTACAAAATAAAGAGAAAGCTTGCAGGGGAAATGCCTTTTTGTTAGCTTTATAAATGTCATTATTGCTGCAGCAGGTTCTATACACAGTACAGATATGCCACTTTTCAGACAGACTAAGGGGACCCCCCAGGCACTATATTTAAAGATTTTTTAAATTTTTTATTGTTATTTCTCATTTATATGGTTTTCCTTAAAGCATCAGTAAATCGCTGCTCATTTAAAAATTATGTTATTTACAAACGTTTTTTCATTGATACATGTCCCCCAGGGCAGTAACCAGCCAGAACCCATAACTATTGTATGCCCAATTACTTGCATAAAAGCCTTCAAAATGGGCACTTTTCATTTTTGCGGTTCGGGTCCCATAGACTTCAATGGGGTTCATTATTCGGTTCCAAACTTTGCGATGTTCGAATGTTCTGCCGCAAACCAAACGGGGGGTCGTTCGGCCCATCTCTATTAGCTAGGATAGTTATCTGCTTAAAATGAGCAATTACTTGCCTGGGCTTGACAGTTTTATGATGGCTATTAGACAAGACTAGGACAGTATTGTCCTGTTAATGGGATGTAGATGGGCTAAATCAAAACATTGTCTGGTTTTCCTGCTTTGTTTTGATGTTAGGTAATAGGGCTGAAGGGTTGAGAAGGTCTGTAGTGTCCTCTCAGTGAACTGATAAGAATGTTTGTTAATTGTTAATTGTATCAGATTACTGGTAAGTCCTAATGTAGCCATGTCCTGAAAAGGGTGGACACTGCTGCTAAAATCTAAAAGCCCTGTCTCACATTCTCATCACATGGTTTCCTCCCAAGTTTGCCCTAGTGTGTATTAAAATATTACCAAAAGTATTGGGACGCCTGCCTTTACACACATATGAGCTGACATACAGTATTACACAGCACTTTACAGAGTACATAAAACTATTCACATCTGTCCATGTTGCCTGTAGAGGATCACACATATACTATTTTATGACCTCACAAATGCGCTTCTGGAAGAATAATCAAACATTCCCAAAGAAACACTACTAAACCTTGTGGACAGCCTTCCCAGAAGAGTTAAAGCTGTTATAGGTGCAAAGGGTGGGCCAACTCAATATTGAACTCTGCTTACTAAGACTGGGATGCTATTGAAGTTCGTGTGTGTGTAAAGGCAGGTGTCCCAATACTTTGGATAATATAGTGTATTGTATGTGTGATTCTCTACAGGCAACATGGACAGATGTGAATAGTTTTATGTACTCTGTAAAGTGCTGTGTAATATGTCAGCCCTAAATAAATACAGAAAACAAGTAGCACTAAATAAATAAATGTGCAACAGAACAAAACTAGGCAGTTTAAAGTATGACATGTATTTCTGTTAAAAAAACATCATTAGGAAAATGGTATAAATATTGTTTGCCCTCATTTAAAACAATGTAACAAGAACCAATGTATTTTCTCTGCCTTTTTAGTGTGCTTGCTCACTTAAGTGACCCAGATTTGTCTACTTTAGAGTATTCAGATGCAGTTGGTAACTAAATATTTCACTAACTTTTATGCTAGGATTTCAAAAGGAATATGCATTAAACCATTTTACAGAAGTGTATATCATTGCAAATTGAAGGAACTTCTTAATGATAATTGTAGGATTCTAAAACGCTGAAGAAATTGCCAGAGGTTTTCAAAATGATAAGAGCTATTCAAAAACACATAAGAAAAACACTTACAGACCATGTATCACTCTTCTTTTATAGGAACTAGATGGCTGCAAATTCTAGTGTTCCCATTCACATAAATTCAACTAAGCAACATTTCAAAAAATACATTTTCCAAAAAGTTTTCAGAAATGCTTTAATAACCACTTAACGACCGCTCACTGTATATATACGTCGGCAGAATGGCACGGACAGGCACAATCACGTACCTGTACGTGCCTGCCTTCGTATAGTTGGGGGGTCCCATCGGACCCCCCTTCTATACAGTGAGCAGTCGGCATCGTTCCGGGAGCGATCCGTGATGAGGGGACAGCCATTCGTTTCCGGCCACCCCCTCGCGATCGCTCCCGGCGAATGAAAAGCTTCCTCTGCCTGTGTAATGTTTACACAGGCAGGAGGAAGTGATGTCATCTCTCCTGCGGCGCTCACATATACCAAGCGCCGTTGAGAGAAGACATCAGGTTAGTGCACTAAACAGCACACTGACACCAGGACACATAGGCACACGATCGCCCCCCCAGGCCCCCCCAGACACCCCCAGATCACCCCCCAGATCAGCCCCCAGTCACAGTGTCACTGATTGCAGTGACCATTTATTTACTAATCACTGCAATCAGTGACATTTGTGACTGTAAAAGTGTCAGGGCAGAGTGTTTTAGGTCCAGTGTAGCCCCCTAACCCCCCCTAATAAAGGTTTAACCCCTTGATCGCCCCCAGGTAACCCTTTCACCCCCTAGCACCACTGTCACTAAGCGATCGTTTTTCTGATCGCTGTATTAGATGCCGATAGGTAGCCAGTTATTTTTTTTAGGTTCGCCGCAGGTTTTTATAGCGTCAGGTACCCCCATATATTACCTAATAAAGGTTTAACCCCTTGATCGCCCCCCAGGTAACCCTTTCACCCCCTTTTACCAGTGTCACTAAGCAATCGTTTTTCTGATCGCTGTATTAGTTATGCTGGTGCCGATAGGTAGCCAGTTATTTTTTTTTAGGTTTGCCACAGGTTTTTATAGCGTCAGGTACACCCATATATTATCTAATAAAGGTTTTAACCCCCTAATTGCCCCTAGTTAACCCTTTCACCAGTGATCACCGTATAAGTGTTACTGGTGACACCGGTTAGCCAGTTAGTTATTTTGTTATTTAGGTTCCCCATCAGGTTTTTATATAGCGTCAGGTACCCCCATATATTGCCTAATAAAGGTTTAACCCCCTGATTGCCCCTAGTTAACCCTTTCACCAGTGATCACCATATAAGTGTTACGGGTGACGCTGGTTAGTTAGTTTGCTTTTTATAGTGTCAGGGCACCCGCCGTATATAACCCAATAAAGGTTTAACCCCCTGATCGCCCGGCGGGTGATATCAATTAGGTTTTAGCGTCAGAGAGGGTCTGCGTCGCCCCAGGCACTGTCAGGTTAGTGCCAGTAATGCTAACACCCACGCGTGAAGCATACACCTCCCTTAGTGGTATAGTATCTGAACAGATCAATATCTGATCTGATCAGATCTATACTAACGCGTTTAGGGTTACCAAAAATGCAGTGTTAGCGGGATCAGCCCAGATACCTGCTAGCACCTGCGTTTTGCCCCTCCGTCCAGCCCAGGCCACCCAAGTGCAGTATCGATCGATCACTGTCACTTACAAAACACAACACACATAACTGCAGCGTTCGCAGAGACAGGCCTGATCCCTGCGACTCCAGTGCTGTAGGAGGTGATTTCACCACCACAGTTAAAAAAAGAGCATATATGCCGAAGCATGGGGGCAGCAGGGGCGGAGGAGCAATTTTGCTCCTAATGCCGCGTACATACGGTCAAAATTCCAACGGAGGCATGCCCGTGGAAAAGTTCGACAATGTGTGTGCGGCATAACTTTTGCGGGAGGATGCCCCCATGCTTTGGCATATATAAATGGTGTATGTATGCCCATCATTAGAAGTGGGTGGATGAAGGGAGGTATTCTAATGGTGGGCATACCCACCGATCAATCTCTTTTTTTCGTTCAGCCAACAGGCTGCATGAAAAAAAAGATTACAATACATGTCCAACAAGGACCAGCAATGTACTGGTATGTTGCTGGACTTTGAATGGTTATACCAGATTGATGCCTGCGGGTTTAGGTATCATCTTGGTATCATTCTTTTCAGCCAGCGGCCGACTTTCATGTAAAAGCAATCCTAGCGGCTAATTAGCCTCTGGACTGCTTTTACAAGCAGTAGGAGGGAATGTCCCCCCCGGATATAAAAAGCGCCATTGGGAAATTGGGAAAGCATTTTATCACACCGATCTTGGTGTGGTCAGATGCTTTGAGGGCAGAGGAAAGATCTAGGGTCCAATAGACCCCAGTTTAAAAAAAAAAAAAAGAGTACCTGTCACTACCTATTGCTATCATAGGGGATATTTACATTCCCTGAGATAACAATAAAAATTATTAAAAAAAATATGGAAGGAACAGTTTAAAAATAAAATAAAAAAGCAAAATTTATAATAAGAAAAAAAAAGCACCCCTGTCCCGCCCTGCTCTTGCGCAATGGTGAACGCAAGCGTCGGTCTGGCGTCATATGTAAACAGCAATTGCATCATGCATGTGAGGTATCACCGTGAAGGTCAGATCGAGGGCAGTCATTTTAGCAGTAGACCTCCTCTGTAAATCTAACGTGGTAACCTGTAAAGGCTTTTAAAAATGTATGTAGTTTGTCGCCACTGCGCGTTTGTGCGAAATTTTAAAGCATGTCGTGTTTGGTATCTATGTACTCAGCCTAAGATCATCTTTTTTATTTCATCAAACATTTGGGCAATATAGTGTGTTTTAGTGCATTCAAATGAAAAAAAGTGTATTTTTTCCCAAAAAAAACGCGTTTGAAAAATCGCTGCGCAAATACTGTGTGAAAAAAAAAATGCAACACCCACCATTTTAATCTGTAGTGCCTTTGCTTTAAAAAAATATATAATGTTTGGGGGTTCAACATAATTTTCTTGCAAAAAAAAAATGTTTTCATGTAAACAAAAAGTGTCAGAAAGGGCTTTGTCTTCAAGTGGTTAGAAGAGTGGATGTACCTAATGGTGTGTATAAAATGCCAGGACAGTTCAACCTCCCCCCCCCCAAATGACCCCATTTTGGAAAGTAGACACCCCAAGCTATTTGCTGAGAGGTATGGTGAGTATTTTGCAGATCTCGCTTTTTGTCACAAAGTTTTGAAAATTTAAAAAAAAAAAAAAATATTTTCTTTCTTCATTTTCAAAAACAAATGAGAGCTGTAAAATACTCACCATGCCTCTCGGCAAATAGCTTGGGGTGTCTACTTTCCAAAATGGGGTCATTTAGAGGGGTTTTGTGCTATTTTGGCATTTTGTGGCCTTCGAAACTGTGATAGGTAGTGAGGAGTGAAATCAAAAATTTGCGGTGTTTGGTTTTCGGGGGCCCGCACGCGGCTAGGCTCCTAAAAAGTCCCACATATGTGGTATCCCCGTACTCAGGAGAAGCAGCAAAGTGTATTTTGGGGTGCAATTCTACGTATAACCATGGCATGTGTGCGCAATATATCATTTAGTGACAACTTTTTGTAATTTCTTCTTTTTTTTTTTTGTCATTATTCAATCACTTGAGAAAAAATATTCAATGGGCTCAACATGCCTCTCAGCAATTTCTTTGGGGTGTCTTTTTTCAAAAATTGGGTCATTTGGGTGGGTTTGTACTGCCCTGCCATTTTAGCACCTCAAGAAATGAGATAGGTAGTCATAAATTAAAAGCTGTGTAAATTTCAGAAAATGTACCCTAGTTTGTAGACGCTATAACTTTTGCGCAAACCAATAAATATACGCTTATTGACATTTTTTTTACTAAAGACATGTGGCTGAATACATTTTGGCCTAAATGTATGACTAAAATTGAGTTTATTCGATTTTTCTTATAACAAAAAGTAGAAATATAATTTTTTTTTCAAAATTTTCAGTCTTTTTCCGTTTATATCGCAAAAGAAAAAAAAAATCGCAGAGGCAATCAAATACCATTAAAATAAAGCTCTATTTGTGGGAAGAAAAGGACGCAAATTTCGTTTGGGTACAACATTGCATGTCCACACAATTTCCAGTTAAAGCAGCGCAGTGCCAAATTCTGAAAACACCTCTGGCCCATAGGCCTCGTACACACGACCGAGTTTCTCGGCAAGAACCAGCAAGAAACTTGCTGGCAGAAATGTCTTGCCGAGAAACTCGTTCGTGTGTATGGTTTCTCGTCGAGAACACCGACAAGTTACCTCGACGAGAAAATAGAGAACCTGCTCTCTATTTTCTCGTTGAGATTCTCGTCGGCATGTTTCTCGACGAGAAAAGTGAGTGTGTGTACACTTACCTGTCCTCCCGGAAGCCTGCGCATGTTCGAAATGAATTCGACGCATGCGCGGTAGCTTCCTAGGCATACGTAGGGTATACCAAGATGGCGGCGACGGCATCGAATGTGACGAGCGCATGCTCGTCGTAGTCGATGACGTCACCGCGTACGCTCCATTCAAAGAACCGCGGGTTCTTTGAATCGAGCGTGTGTACACTCGGCCGGGACAATTTTCTTGTCCAAGAATCTCGTCGAAAAAAACAACATGTTTTTTTCGACGAGAATCTCGGCCGTGTGTACGAGGCCTCAAGCTGCATAATGGTCCGGGGCTTAAGTGGTTAATAATGTTTTTAATAAACATACAGTATATGTCACAAAGATCTTTAAAGCTCAATATGCCCTATACATCCTTTAAAGGGATGATGTAAACTAATGTAATTACTTTAGGGTATTTTACTTCATAGTAGTGATTTGAAAATACAAACAAAGCACAGCTTTGCATCGTTTTTCAAGGTTTTGGACAGCAGTGGAACTAAAGGCTTTTTAAAACAACCATTCAATAACAACCCTTCTTTTAAAAGTAAAATCAATAGACCCAAATCCTATAGATTTCACTAATGCCAGTACTCAGCATTAGAATACCAGATAATAGATTGCCTAAAAAACTCAGTCTGTTCCATCCAAACTCAACTATTGTCTTCCCAGAAAAGCAGGGAAAATTCTTACATGGTCATTGACATCTGTCTTTTTCCTTTCTCTGTGCTGTCCTGGGTTGTAAGGTACTGTATATGCAGGGTTGCGCCGGCTGCTACTACTGTAACTTTCCCTAATGCCTTGTACAAACGATCGGATTTCCGATGGAATATAATCCGATGGAATTTTCTGTCGGAATTCCGATGAAGCTGACTTCCATCAGTCTTGCATACACACTGTCAGACTAAATTCCGACTGTCCAAAACGCGGTGACGTAAAACACTACAATGAGCCGAGAAAAATTAAGTTCAATGCTTCCGAGCATGCGTGGACTTGATTCTGAGCATGCGTGTATTTTTCTCCGATGGAATTCCACACAGACGATCGGAATTTCTCATCGGAAAAATATAAAACATGTTCTATTTTTTACTCCGATGGAAAAAAGTCTGATGGGGCCCACACACGATCGGAATTTCCGATGAAACAAGTCCATCGGATTTTGATCCATCGGAAATCCGATCGTGTGTACAAGGCATAAGATGTTGCTGTATCTCGCATCAGTGACACCGTAATCTTGGGGGTTAATGGAAAGTCCATGAAAAACAGCTCCCAGCATCCTGCATGTGAGACACCTCATCACACACTGACTAATTTCTCAATCATAAACTTCCTCAGGGCATGGGTGAATTTTACCCCTCCCTTTTTTGAAGCTGAACAGATATAAAAAAATAAAACTTGATGTGTATAAACTGAATGCACAATTTAAATAAAAAATATTTTTATTTATTCACTATAAAATCACCCTTTTACTTGAAAAGAAAATGAATTTTAATATTTAATTTTAATCTTTAAGGAACTGATTTAACTTCCTATTCATACCAGACAGAGACACTGAGTTTGATTTACTAAAAGCAAAGGACTGTTCATTTTGCAAGGGAAGATTCCCTTAGCTTAGTGAATATCGTGACAATTCATCCTACAACAAAAACCCAATTACTTTAAGGTGCTGCTTTCTATATACAGGCAAGTTTTTTTTCCCACTAAGCACTCAAAGCAAAATACTATGATAATATTCACATTTGGCTCATCTATATTTCTATATTCAGTACATGCAATATCAGATTTCCTTTGCTTATCGGG
Source organism: Rana muscosa (assembly GCA_029206835.1). Lineage (NCBI taxonomy): Eukaryota > Metazoa > Chordata > Amphibia > Anura > Ranidae > Rana > Rana muscosa. Next base: position 621,664,136 of record CM055122.1, on the reverse strand, counting down.
TCACATGATGAGATATTGCTGGAGTCAGCTATACACATTTTTACACATTTCTGGGACAGAGGTCCTTTTTTTCAGGGGTACCAAAATGGAGGAAACCATTGAGTAATTTAAGTGGTCTCAAAAGCCACACTATTCTTTTGATAATGATATGCACGGACAAAAAAAAAAAAGTTGCCCCCTGTGAATGGTCAGGGAGCATGAACCATACAAATATAATAACTGTAATAATGATCATGACTGTAATAATGATGATGATGATAATAATGATAGTCCTGGAAACAACCGCAACAATACAACCACATTAATCACAATAGGGATGGGTTAAGTGGGTAACCCAAAACAAATTAAAAATAACTAATATGACTAGGTGAGTGGTGCCATTGGGTGAGCAGGAGTGCATGTTCTGTCTAAAATGCAAAGGGGGGGGGGGGCGTCACACAGCACAAACACTCTATAGTGTAGTAGTTAGTAAAACTGATACATTTATTAACCACTTCAGCCCCGGACCATTTTGCTGGTCAAAGAAGAGGCCACTTTTTGCGATTCGGCACTGCATTTCTTTAACTGACAATTGCGCGGTTGTGCGACGTGGCTCCCAAACGAAATTGATATCCTTTTTTTCCCACAAATAGAGCTTTCTTTTGGTGGTATTTGATCACCTCTGCGGTTTTTATTTTTTGCGCTATAAACAAAAATAGAGCGACAATTTTGAAAAAAATTCAATACTTTTTGCTATAATAAATATCCCCAAAAAATATATAAAAAATGTTTTCCCCGGTTTAGGCCGATACATATTCTTCTACATATTTTTGGTAAAAAAAAAAATCACAATAAGCGTTTATTGATTGGTTTGCGCAAAAGTTATAGCGTCTACAAAATAGGGGAAAGATTTATGGCATTTTTATTTATTTAATTTTTTTTACTAGTAATGGCGGCGATCAGCGATTTTTATCATGACTGCAACATTATGGCGGACAGATCGGACACTTTTGACACATTTTTGGGACCATTGTCATTTTTACAGCGATCAGTGCTATAAAAATGCACTGATTACTGTGAAAATTACACTGGCAGTGAATGGGTTGGAACTAGGTGGCGCTGTAGGGGTTAAGTATGCCCTGATGAGTGGTTCTAACGGTAGGGGGGTGGGCTGTGTCTGACAAGACAGTGATCACCGCTTTCGATTACAGGAAGCAGTGATCACTGTCATTGTCACTAGGCAAAGCGGGGAGATGCTTGTTTACATAAGCATCTTCCCGCTCTAGCTCTCCATAAGACGATCGCGGGTATCCCCCCGGCGATTGAGTCCGCGGGACCCGCGGTCAGTCTCACGGAGAAGGCGGCACGCGACCACACGGCGGCATCTTAAAGGGGACGTACTTGTACACCCTTATGCCTGTCTGTGCCATTCTGCCGACGTAAATATACAGGTGGCGGTCCTTAAGTGGTTAAACAATATAAAAAAAGAAAAAAATGGACTCACAAAAGTTACTGTAGTCAAGTACATACATATTGCTGTAAGAAGATCAAGGAGCCGGCTACATGAGAGGGGCGTGGCGACCGGACTCCAAGATGGACGCTTAGCTCAGGAGCTCCGCTTGTCAGCCTGAGATAACATCAGCCTCCACAGCCCACCGGCGATCCTGCGAGCCCTGCGATCGGTCATCCGATCACTGACCTGCCGAGGAACAACCCGGTTATGCCCAGGAATCGTAAAAAACCGCTGCAGCCCCAGAAACTAGACAGCTTCTTCGGAGCAGCAGCGAGGGGAATGCAGCAAAATGGCGGCGGCGATGGAGCGCGAGTCCCACAGCACGCCTCGCAGCCAGGAGCACTTAACACAAGCAACGGCCCGCAGTCCGTCGCCATCCGCTCAGCTACAGCTCACAGCGCTTCCTCCTCCGGGGCATCCAGCCCCACAACGCGGAGCCCAGCCAAATCGAGGCCGCGGAGGGACTCCCCAGCTAGGCCGCAGCCGGATCTCAGCATGGAGGTAAGCGGGCCGCAACCCACCAGCACTAGCCAGCGGCAGCAGAGGGGGGACCCCATATCAGAATTCCCCACGGCAGACAGACCAGTATCCGACACCGTGCTGAAGGACATGCTCCTTTCACTGAGAACATCCCTGCAGTCGGATATATACAGTGGGATCACTGCATGCCAAAAAGAAGTGCAGGCCATAGGACAGAGGGTCCATGTTGTGGAAGACAAAGTGGAAGAGCACACTTCTGCATTTAACATGATGGTGGACGCCATCAAGGCACAGGGGGAGGAAATAGTTTGGCTCAAGGATAAGATGGCGGACCTCGAGGACAGATCAAGAAGGAATAACCTCAAACTGAGGGAAATTCCCTGAAAATGTTCCCCCCACACAGCTCCTTCAATACACCCAGACTCTGTTCTCCACATTGCTGCCAGATGCAACAGCGCAGGATCTTATCATTGATAGAATCCATAGGGTCCCTAAACCGTCGTTCCTCCCTGACGAGACTCCCAGGGATGTACTGATGAGGGTACACTTTTTTCACATCAAAGATCGCATACTACAAGCGTCACGTACTCCAGGGAAAGTCCCGCCACAATACGCCAACATCAGGATGCTACCTGACCTGTCCAGACACACTCTTCAGTGCAGACGCAATCTGCTCACTGTAACCAAAGCATTGAGGAATCACAACATACCGCATAAGTGGAAATATCCAGCCACTCTTATTATCACCTACAATGGGGCCAGTGTCTCAGTGTCCAAAATAGAGGAAGGGCTGGCTGCTCTACGCCAATGGGGAATTCTCCCGGAACAAGTTCCTCAATCCCAATCCTCTGCAAGCCCACGGCCAATACAGAATGACTGGCAGGTAGTGTCACACAAGAAGGCTGGTAAGAAAAAAGCCGGTGAAGCAAAATAATTACTTATACTCACCAATCTCGTTTATCTCAGATGTACAGGTACCGCAGTGAGGTATCAACTGTACACCCTCCGTTCTGCCCTAGCAGCTACGTCTGCCCGAGGATCAATTTATGGATCCATTTCTTATGAAAATCCAGTTATATCTATCTTTTTCTCTTATGTTTCCGCTGCTGTTTTCCTTTTTTCTCCCCAGTGTCCCTCTTGATATACACAGGAACGCTCAATGTATAATGACAGCGGTAAATGAAGAACATGTTAGACTACTTTCAGCATACCACAAGGATGGACAAAGCCAACCAACATTCTCCAAGACGAGTAAGTGCCTAACCAGTTTCCTCACCCACGATAGCACTCCAATAACACTATGACGATTAAGCTCCTATCTATTAATGCCCGGGGTCTGAACCACCCGGTAAAACACTTCTCCATGTGGAAAGAAGCCTGCATACAGAGAGCTGACATACTCTGTGTGCAGGAAACACATTTCCAAAAAGATGCAGCCCCGAAGTGTTCACATAAGGACTACCCTTTTATATATACTGCTTGTATGCCTGACAACAAGAAGGGAGGAGTCCTATTGGCCATCAAAAACTCTCTCTCATTCCAACCGAAAACTACTGTTCTGGACGATAGAGGCAGGTATATAATCCTTACGGGAGACATCAATTCCAAACCATACACGATTGTTTCAGTATATGCCCCTAACACTCACCAACTCCGCTTCTTGAGGAAAATCCTTACCAAAGCCCAAAATTTGAAATATGGCAACCTCCTGATATGCGGTGATTTTAACATGACATCGGACCCGCTACTGGATACTACCTCTGGCAAACCCAGGACCCACCTGTCTCTGCAACCTTTGTTACACAAAGTGGAACTCTTTGATGTTTGGAGATGTCTCCACGCCAACGAACGTGACTATACTTTTTTCTCGAACAGACACAGTTCATATTCTCGTATAGACATGTTCCTAACTGATAAATGGTTGCTGCAGAACGTTGAAAAAACTAGTATACACAATATTACATGGTCAGATCATGCTGCTATATCTTTGTCTATTATAGAAAAGGGTGTCTCCCCTTCTATCCCCATCTGGCGTAGTAACAATAGGGTTCTTCAAGAACCAATTCTCCAAAAGTCTATAGCCCAACACCTAACGAACTACTTCGCAGAAAATGCTGATTCTGTAACTGACCCAAACATTCTGTGGAATGCACATAAAGCCTATATTCGAGGGATATTAATCCAAATTGGCGCTAGGGAAAAAAGAAAACTAACGCACTCACTTAACTCTACTATTGCTGACATACAAATTCTAGAAACCATGCATAAGCAGTCACCGTCAGAACCCTTAACTAGTAAACTGTGCGCCAGCAGAGAAAAGCTTAGAGAACTTCTATCGCACCAATTTGATAGGCATCTAAGACGCCTGAAACTCCTACACTATGCCAACGCGGACAGAGCAGGTAAATATTTAGCAAATAGACTCAAAGCCACTCGTTCCAAAACTAGAATACAATACCTGAAACACCCATCCACTTCACTAAAAATTATTCACCCCCAGGATATAGCCGATCAATTTGCTGACTACTATAGTTCGCTTTACAACCTCCAGAGAGACTCCAATACCCCCCAACCGACAAGAGAAAAAATACAAACGTTCTTGCACACGTTGAAACTCCCATCCCTTTCCCAAACACAACTGGAGGACCTAAACAGCCCAATCACGGCACTAGAAATAGAACACATAATTGACTCTTTACCAATCTGGAAATCCCCCGGCCCAGATGGCTTTTCCAATGAATATTTCAAAACATTTAAACAGATCCTTTTGCCCCACATGTCTAAAGTCTTCATTAAAGCCACAGAAACAGCGACACTTCCACGAGAATTGCTAAAAGCACACATAGTCACACTCCCTAAACCAGGAAAAGAACCCCACACACCAGCTAACTTCAGACCCATTTCACTCTTAAACACTGACACAAAAATATTTGCAAAATTACTGGCTAAAAGACTTACGCATATAATACCACTAATCATCAAAAAAGACCAGATGGGCTTTATAAAGGGGAGACAGACCTCTGACGCTACCAGAAGAATCATCAATGTAATACATCGGGCTGAAAGAACTCGAACGCCTTCTCTGCTGCTCTCTATCGATGCAGAGAAGGCGTTCGACAGGGTCCATTGGACCTACATGGAAATGGTTCTGGAAAAATTTGGGTTTAAAAGATCAATTTTAAAGGCTATTCTATCTCTCTATTCCTGTCCATCCGCCCAGGTGTACTCTGCAGGCCTACTGTCTAAAACATTTGACATATCTAATGGGACAAGACAGGGCTGTCCCCTGTCCCCAACTATTTTTAATCTTATGATAGAACCACTAGCTGAAGCAATCAGATCAACGCCCTCGATCACGGGCTTCCAGATTGGTTCCAATATGCATACCATTAATCTATTTGCGGATGATGTAATTCTAATTCTGACTAATCCTTTACAGTCCCTAAAAGAGGCGCACAAAATCCTAACAACATTTGGGGACATATCCTACTATAAGGTCAACTTTACAAAATCTCTCATCCTAGACCTAGGAGTACAGTCCCAAATGAAACAGTCCCTTCAAAAACAATTACATATACTTGGAGCGCGGGTAGTATCACGTACCTGGGTATCTCACTCACTAGTAAAATAGCTGCCCTCGCTAAAACCAACATGACTCCGCTGGTAACCAAACTGGAAGCCCAACTCAAGGCCATTTCGAGAACTGAAATCTCATGGATGGGTAGAATATCCGCATATAAAATGTTCATTTTACCACAAATCTTGTATGTATTTCGCACTCTGCCTATTCATATCCCTACTCATTTCGTCAATAGTCTCGCTAGAATAGGTTGGAAATACATATGGAAGGGAAAAAGAGCTAGGTGTTCCAGGAACAACTTGACTTCACACAAACAAGCAGGAGGGGCGGGTTTCGCGGACATTTATGACTACTTATGGGCGGTGCGCCTAGACCAAATTAAATTCTGGTTTCAACAATCCGACGCACCTCTTTGGGTTGACATAGAAACGTATTTATCCCCAACGAAAGATCTTACCCAATTACTCATAGGAGACCGATGGACTCCATGGAACATCTCTCTTCTCCCGCCTACCATGCAGACATCACTGAGAGCATGGAGAATCATTTTAGATAAGCATCACACGGACGCACAAACCATAGACCTCGACCTTCCCCTGAATATATTGGAATCCAAGATCCCAATGTTGGACGTCACTGACATGATAGATAAAGGCATATATCACATATCGGACCTTTATGAAGGCCCACAACTCAAACCCATAGAACAAATCATGACACAATATAAGATCTCCCCACAAGGCACTTACAAATGCCTCAGAATTACACACTTCTTGAGATGTCAGGCACCCTCATTAGCGACAATGCCGATTAAAATTTGGCAGTTCTATTCCAACGCAACACCAGACAAGAAGGGTATTTCCTTTTTCTATAACCTACTGCAAGACAGACTGACATTCAAGAAGACAACAGCAATGCAGAAATGGGAGGTAGACATAGGCGACACATTCTCGGACAAACAATGGCACAGGGCCTTCATGGAAGTACACAAGTCTTCCCACTGTGTGAAGCACTGGGAACTGATGATCAAGATAACAAATAGATGGCACTATACTCCTTTCCGACTTGCCACATACTTTCCGGGAACATCCTCGCACTGCTGGAGGGACTGTGGGCACGTTGGTAACTTACTGCATATGTTCTGGCACTGCCCCAGCATAAGAAGTCTATGGAACCAGGTTTTCCAACAGATTTCCTCCATGACTGGAATACTGACACGACCCGATCCAGCTTTAGCATTACTGCACCTAAACATTGACAAATTCCCACAGACTTTTAGGCCAGTCGTGACACACATACTTCTGGAAACACGCCTGTTGATATTGCGCAATTGGAAATCTAATAAAACTACAAACATCTCTGAAGTCATAGCAGCAGTTCATAGAAATTATACATTCAAACGCCTATTAGCAATCAACTCTCTAACATGTAAAAAATTTGATGATGACTGGGCTATCTGGCCCAAGTCCCTTGGTTAAATTGTACACTTACCACCACTATGTATCACCTATTGTGTATATCTCTTTATGTACCCCTTGTTTATATTTTATCCTCTATTTCTTTCTATTATCTGTAAAAGAAAACTCTTCAATAAAAAATTATTGCTTTAAAAAAAAAAGGAGCCGGCTACATATGGTAATGGCCTCCAGCTTTCACCACATAGATTGGGAAAGAGGGTCCTCAAACATCTGTGGGAACCATAGGATGACATTCAAAACCAGGAAGCATGGCCGCAAGTGCTGGGACTTCCGCTGCCTGATGTCACTCCTTGAGCATGCGCAGTCAGGAATGCATTTTGAGGCATGCATGCCTCTTTGTCAGCCTGACTGCAATGGGCAACCCATTGATCATATATAGTTTCATCGAGGAAGATCATCCGGAAGCAAGCTAAATATGGGTATTCCCGCGGCCAAGCCCAGCACTAGAAAAGCACCACAAGAAGCATGGTTGGGCCATAGGATTAGATCCATATACAATTAAATTGACCAAAAAATAATATTAAATAATATAACAAATAATGAGACATAGTGAAATAAAAAATAATTTGTTAAAATAGTTATTTAATGGTAAAACGGCATAGAACTGTGCAGGAAGAAATCCTGCATAATTTAAATGGCAATAACAGCAAAGGTAAATTAATAATGAATGAAATTTAAAAATGTCATAAAAAGTTAGATTTAATTTTTTAATCTAATTTCTGAAATTAAAAAATATGTTAGTCAATAATATTATTACACGTGACAGTGGCAACATTTGTGGGAATATATGCTAAAACCGTAAATTAAAATATAGGAGAAAGCACATACACATATGATCACATGCACACACGCATGCCAGTGCATGTAACCACTATAAAAACAGATCCCATGGGACATTTGGGATATCATAAGAATGATAACTATTGAAAGGTACGTGAAAACGGCAAGAGGCAATCACAAGATGGTTTGTACCTCAAGCTCCTCGTTCAGGCCGCCAGAAGACGGGGTGTCCAGCTTAAAAATTCAGAAAGTCTCTTTGGAACAAACTGCTCACCTTCAGGCAAGGACACAAAGGTGAATTCAATACGCAATCTCCAGTGTCAATTTGGGTCTTTACTATGATGGGCCAGACATTGTCTGCCCACAGTATACATGGAAGAACCATTTTCTACACTTTAGCCTCGTACACACGGCCGAGAATCTCGTCGTTAAAAACATGTCGTTTTTTACGACAAGATCCTTGGACAAGAAACTTGTCCCGGCCGAGTGTACACACGCTCATTTCAAAGAACCCGCGGTTCTTTGAATGGAGCGTACGCGGTGACGTCATCGAATACGACGAGCATGCGCTCGTCACATTCGATGCCGTCGCCGCCATCTTGGTTCACCCTACCTATGCCTAGGAAGCTACCGCGCATGCGTCGAAGTCATTTCGAGCATGCACGGGCTTCCCGGAGAACAGGTAAGTGTACACACACACAATTTTCTCGTCGAGAAAGAGGCTGACGAGAATCTCGACGAGAAAATAGAGAGCAGGTTCTCTATTTTCTCGTCGAGATTCTTGTCGCTTTTCTTGACGAGAAACCATACACACGAACAAGTTTCTCGGCAAGAAATCTCTGCCAGCAAGTTTCTTGCTGGTTTTTGCCAAGAAACTCGGTCGTGTGTACGAGGCTTAAGTCCTAAACCGGGGCCAAATCTCTGCCATCAGTGATTTTTTGACCTGCTCCTCCTTACAATGTGGGCAGGGCCATCAGGTCCATTCATACCCACTTTGGGGAACATAGGAGGAGTGTACAAAAGTATTTTTACACACAATATGATGTCCTTGTTAATAGTGCAGCATAAGAAAAAATATTAAATACATTTATGAGGATACCCAGGGCCTGAAGCAGCAGAATACATCTCTGATATCCCATAAGAGGTATTGAAAATTATTTAGAACTCAAGGATTATCTTGAAAACTTCAATAAGGATCTGATAGTCAAGAAGGACAGGATTGGGTTGCATTCTGCAACTGAAAGGGCATACAAGTGGGCTAATCAAAACACTTCCATGTTCTGTTCCTAAAGAATGATGATGATGATGAAAATCTATCCGATGCCTCCACTTACTTCTCATCTTCTTTCTTTTCAAAGACATGACATATACATCACTATAATTCAACATGTGAAGAGACCTAAAGGTGGTGAGTTGATGCAAGAATAGGTAATTAAAAAAAAACACTTAACCATGAATAGGACACAATCTTTACCCAATCCCTTACCTTCTTTATCCTCAAAAAACACAATGAATGTCTCTGGTGAATCACTCTCATCCCTTCTTGAGGTAAGGGCAATAATCAGTGGTGCCTCAAATCTACTGGGGGTAATAACCAAACAATAAGCACATAATTGTTTTAGTCACAATACAAAAATAATTAATAAGCTTGAATATATTTGCTTGCAAGTTGATGCAAAAAATGATGTATGACAAATATCAGACTGTGAACCCTTGGCTGAGACAGGCTAGAATGGCAAAATTATACTAAACAGAGCATTAGAGCCCCACTGGAGCTTGTTGAATTTTTGGTAGACTATAAGATAAAAGGCAATGATAACCTATGTGAATCGTCTCATTCGCAAACATATATGAAGATTCTTCTGCAGAATGAGCACCGAGATCTAAGGCTACTTTCACACTGGCAGCGTGGGCCATTTTCTTTTTTGCAGTGCTTTAGCACTGTTTTAGTAGCACTTTAGCAGCACTTTTTGGCCACTAGTGGGGCAGTTTTTACCCCAATTTTTTTTCAAAACTTCAGTTTTGTGCTTTTAAGGCACTTTGGAAGTGCTCCCCGTTCAGTGCAATGGGCAGGGGCATTTTGGGAGCGCTAAATATAGTGCTCCCAACTCGCCCCAAACATGCTGCTTGCAGGACTTTTCCTAATGTTTCAAGTGAAAGCGCACACTACACAGAATGGGAGGCAGTTTTCAAGCGCTTTTTAGAAGCTATTTCAAGCGCTAAAATGCCTGAAAACTGCCTCAGTGTGGAAGGGGTCTAAGACCTTTCCATCACTACAAATTTGTTCAAGCATTTGTGTCTTCAAGAAAGGTCCAGTGCATTTCAATATGAGAACCAATGAGACCATTGCATTTGCTTCTATGCATGTCTCTACTGGATGTGCATTAGTGTGCCTAAATAAGCTATAGTGTGACATGGACAGATTGCTGGGTTGCTAGCAGCTAGTTCCTGATTAACCTGTGACCTGACCTGAAACGACTTGCTTGTACGTCTACTGTTGACCTGTCTTTGGACTATGCATTGTGACCTTGGCTTATATTTTGGACTCTGCTTCCTGCCTTCTGATTCAGTACTTTTCTGCCCTGCTAACAGACCTCCGCCTATATCCTGATGCTACCTCTGCTTTCGGTGTACCTCAGTGGCTGGCTGTTTCTGACCTTGGCCCCTATACGGGCGCTTTATCTGACTTCTCATTTGGCACCTCACTGCCTGGCTGTTGATGACCTTTGGCTTGTGTCCAGGCTACCTTCCTGTCTGCTGATCAGGTGCTACCGTGTTCCTACCTGGTTCATACCTGTTCACAGTCATCTTTCTCTCACATGTGACAGCTGGCGCTGCCTGCAATATTGGTCCTCATCCCACTTTTTTCTTTACATTCCCTGTCTCCAATAGCAAGGGTATTGGACAAGAAGTGCAAGAGAAGCCCCATCTTTAGCTTGATCTCCACAAGGTACATGATGCCATTTTTGTTCAGCAGGTTAAAAGAAATATAATAATTCACTATACCTCCCAAACATATGTACACCTTAACACAATCCCAATAAGAGATCCTAAAAAGTCTTGCAGACCACCCTATCATAATGATAAAACCCTTATCATTACTACATCTAGTAGTAATGAGAAATGAAAAATACAAATCTATGTGTTTATCAAGACTTAAAAACAAATAATGGTACAAAAATACTTTATATTGTAGTGAAAACATATGGTTTGGATTTTTAGAAATTGTTCATTTTTTTAAATCTTTTCTCAGTTTTAAGCACTACTACACTTTGAATGAAAATTACTCAGTCAACGCTTTACCCAAAGTGTTTTTATATAAACTTTTTGAGACTATCGGAGCAGCATGATCACTACCACAGCAGTAGAATGTCACCATAGTGACACTGTGCTTTCTCTTCTGACAATATATATATATTTACATCCTGTCACCTGAACAGTGCAGTGTCTCATTATGGTGACAATGTACTTCTGTGGCTACTGATCATGACCATGGCTTACAGTTTCTTCAGAGCAGCAGTCAAAGTCTCTGATCAAAAGAGAGCAGTAAAATATGCAGTCACCAAAATCATGCCCTCCGACATCAATGCTATTCCCATTCAGCCGGTTATCTACATGGGCCAGATAAGAAGTGGTTACAGATTGATCACCTATAATTGGCAATATTCTGTCTTACCCAATACACATAAAAACATACAACATCCTCAGAAAGACCTTATATTTTGTCACACGTAATATAGATGGTAAATGCCTAAAAACTTGAATTGTGTAATTTCCTAATTAAAAAAACAATTCATGTAAATACCATATAATAACATGTTGTTTGTAGATTAAAATTGACTATCTCTGAAGCAGAAATTTCAGATTTTTGTCTTCATCTATTGGCCAGAATAAGCTATACGCATATTGAAATACAGTATGTATTCAAGTAAATTACTTGTTTTTTTTTGTTGCATATCTATGTGGGCAGAGTATGAGCTATAGTCCAGTGTCTCACAGAGAGCCTGAAAAAGTAATGTTCAGGATTCACGCATCTCCCAGGCTTCTCTTATACATGTTTCAATACCTCTGATCCTCTGTGCACATTGAGTTTTGCATCTCACCATTTTTGGCAATTTAGGCTCACCTGGGACACATAGGGGTTGATTTACTAAAGACAAATCCACTTTGCACTACAAGTGCACTTGAAAGTGTACTTGTAAGTGCAGTCGCTGTAGATCTAAGGTGAAGATCTGAAATGAGGGGAAGCTCTGCTGATTTTATCATCCAATCATGTGCAAGCTAAAATGCTGTTTTTTGTCCTTGCATGTCCCCTAAGATCTACAGCGACTGCACTTCCAAGTGCACTTTCAGTGCACTTCCAAGTGCACTTGCAGTACACTTGTAGTGCAAAGTGGATTTGCCTTTTGTAAATTACCCCCAGAGTCAGGACTCTGCAGTCTGGGGAGCAAACAGGTCATACTTGTGTAGGGCCCCCCCAATATTTGGGGGCGCTATGTGGAAATTTAGGGGTAGTCTGAGCCGGTAGTTGGGCTCAGACCAATCACTGATTCATTATTGCTTTTGCTCTGGGTGTGATACTGCCTGGCTGTAGTGTTCTCTGTTGCCTGTAGGTGGCACTGTCACTGCTGGCATAGGTTGAACTACAGGGGGTATCACAGCACCTTGGGTGTCCTCTCTCGGCAGCCATGCAGTGGGCGTGGTCAACACATTGTGCATGCTGGGAGAGGGTACATAAGGGGCAGACGCCATTAGGTGTGAGGCGTTCCAGGGGACCTTCGGTCCTGTAAGTGTGCCTCGTGGCCAGCATGGCACGAGGTGCGCGAGTGTGTTTGGGCCTCGGGCACCTTCAGCCCGAGGTTTCGATGCTGCAATGTAGGCCCAGCTCTGCTGGCAAGGGCCTACACCTCAGAGAAGAATCCCAGGCTGCCCACTTTTAGGGAGCCCACCTTTAGGAAATAAGTCCAGGGGAGGATCAGTCCCAGAGGAGATTAGCGAAGGTACTGCTATCTCGGGAAGAGGCCTGGAAACTCGCCTAAAGAGGGATTCATCGTCTCTATTATCCGTGCTCCATCTTGGCTGCTAGGACCGCTCTCAAAGGGACTGTCCGTGTGCACAATACCCACTCAGGCTTGAGTGGCGACGAAAGACTGACACTGAGCTCTAATTGTTGCGTGCCTGAACCTTCCCCTTCTTTCTCAACTTCCTACTCTCTCTCTTCAAGTTTACCTCAAGTATAAAGAATAAAACCTTGCTGATTGGGTTTTACTCCTGTGTGGACATTGGCCTTATTCTGAAAGATTTCTGCCTAGACAACGGAGAGAAGGGATCCACTCTAGAGAGGTAATTGCTGCAAGACCCAACAATAACACCGCTCGCTCCTCTCTATACACAGGAAGGGGATACCGGGCAAATAGCAGGTGTGCCCCGCTATTGGCGGAGAAAAAGTGGGGTCTGTGTGCTACACTTGTTAAAGATAAAAGTTGTTAAAAACTGAAAATCTGTGTAAGGCTGACAAGCAACAGGCTTCAACAACCTGGTAGTTAGGACTGCTAGTGTAGTAGTGTAGTTAGTGCCGGGACACAGCTAGGGATTCACTTTTGAACTTTTTTTTTTTGGAGCACTGTACAGCATCTACTGTGTGTGTGTATATATATATATATATATATATATATATATATATATATATATATACATACATACAGTTGCAATAAAAAGTATGTGAACCCCTTGGAATGATATGGATTTCTGCACAAATTGGTCATAAAATGTGATTTGATCTTCATCTAAGTCACAACAATAGACAATCACAGTCTGCTTAAACGAATAACACACAAAGAACACACAAAGAATTAAATGTTACCATGTTTTTATTGAACACACCATGTAAACATTCACAGTACAGGTGGAAAAAGTATGTGAACCCCTAGACTAATGAGATCTCCAAGAGCTAATTGGAGTGAGGTGTCAGCCAACTGGAGTCCAATCAATGAGATGAGATTGGAGGTCTTGGTTCCAGCTGCCCTGCCCTCTAAAAAACACACACCAGTTCAGGGTTTGCTTTTCACAAGAAGCATTGCCTGATGTGAATGATGCCTTGCACAAAATAGCTCTCAGAAGACCTACAATTAAGAATTCTTGACTTGCAAAAGCCTTGCTGTTCATCCGTCCACGGTAATGGGAGGAAGGTCAGCAGAAGTTTAGTGTGGGGAGGAAGTGACGATTTCAGCATTCTTCTAGGACACACGAGGAAGAAGCTTGCTGGGAAGCCTCCTCTGCTGTGATGGCCGGGTTAATGGAGCAACTGAGGGCAGTGCTATTAGAACAGGGCGCCGAGTGGTTACAGGAACAGGTCAACGGTCATGGAGGAGCAGGCAGCGGTAGCTGCCGGGGGGGGTAATACAGCGGCATGCGCTAGGCGGTCCAGGCCGCCTGAGCGGTACAGCCCTGACGCATCCCCAGGTCCAGAGAGTTCAGTTCGGAGACCCAATAGGGGCCCTCCGGCTGCATCCCCGCGCCGCACTCAGCCTGTGTCGGCGCGGGGGGGGCCGGGAGGAATCCGCGCCGAGGACGGAGCTCGGCGGTGGGGGAGGCTAGCGGCTCTCTGGCCCCCTCCCCCCCGCGCGTCGGAGATGCGGTGACATCGCGGCCGAGACTGCGAGGGACGGTCGGAGCAGTCGTGCAGCCCAGCGAGGAGGACCCAGTTCACGGGCCGGTGGCCTTTAGGCGGTGGCGGCCAGGGGTCCGGTTGTGGCGGCAGGACGATCGGTGAGGGGTGCAGTGTCGACAAGGGTGAATGGAGGGCGAGCGGATGACACCCGTGCCAGGGGGCGGACCCGGAGTCCATCGGTGGAGGTCGCGAGTGGGTCGGGCGTGCCAGGATCGAGGGGATGGGACGCGACGCACAGCCACGCCGGCCCTTGCCCACCGGGTCGCGTCCGCACGGGGGGGCAGCCAGCGCATGTGTCAGCAGAAGCGGATGACGACAGGTCGGAGGGTGAGCTGTCCGGGTCGGATGGTGGCGAGGACTCGGGACAACAGGCGGCGATGGAGTCCAGTTCGGCGGCTCGTGGACCCAGTCCAAGGCAGCCCGGTAAGTCTAATTCTACAGCTAATATTTGTACACTTTTACAGGATTTATTGGGTCAAAGTAGTGTTGGGGGGGTTCAGTTACAAGTGGGTCCCCGGGGGTGCTTTCTTCCCCGGTAAGGCAGGGGGCTGCGGAGGAGGCGCAGGATTTGTGGTCAGGGTTAAGAGAGTTGGTCAGGTGGTTTGAGCCAGGCAGTGGCGACTCGGTGTCTCGCACGGGGGCGTGGGTTCGGCAAGGGGGTTCATCTCAGGCAGTTGTGGCGGGCGGGGGGCCGGCGACGGCTCCATTAGCCACTAGTGTACCTGTGGGTGGGGTGACAGGAACGGTGCAGGCCCTCTTACCGGGGGAGGTTACCGCGGCGGGCGGGCAGGATGCTTCGGGGAGAAGAAAAAGGAGGCGGTCAGGCTTGCGGATGCCGCGAAAAATGAGATGTATATTTGTTTTGAGGCGCCGTTGGGAGCTCACCTCAAGGCGGACGTCAGAGAAAAGATCTGGAAGGGTGAGTATGTGGAGATATTTACGTTGCTCCCCTTAGAGAAATTCAACCTGGATAGGGTGAAGCCGGAGGAGAGCAAGAAGGAGGACGAGGAAAAGCGTTGTTATCGTCTTATTCCCCGCACATTTACCAATTGGCTGCAAGCATTTGCGATCATGGCCTGTGTGATAGGGGAGAAGGCCCCGGAACATTGTTCTGGGCTGTTCATTTACTTGGAGGCCGTTTGCGAAGCATACAGGACGTATGGGGGGGGTAGCTTGGTTACGGTACGATGAGCAGTTCCGGCAAAGGATGGCCATCAGACCAGGGCTGCGATGGGATCACAAGGACATCAACTTGTGGATGAGACTGATGACGTCATCTCGTGCCTCCAATCAGTTTTTTCAGGGGGGGGGGTCGGAGGTGCCGCGGCCTCAGGACAACCGACCGAGAAAAAATGGGGCTACTGCTGGCAATTTAACGAAGGCACGTGTAAGTACGGTGCAAGCTGTCGCTTCAAGCACGTGTGTTCAGGTTTCGGGGGCAGCCATGCCTTTTTCCAAATGCTTCAAGCACGGCAAGGGCCATGCCGGAGATTCTGCGGGTAAAGGGAATGACGCCAATTCGGGTGGAAAGGATGCTTCCCTTTCTCAATAGATATCCCGATAGGGGTGCCACTAGGTTGTTAGAGGAGGGCTTCGCCAGCGGGTTCAAGATTCCTTGTCGCCCTTTGCCGTTCCCCCGGCGGCCAGGAACCTCCGGTCCGCCCTGCTGCAGCCCTTGGTCGTTTCAGAGAAATTGGCTAAAGACGTGCAGTTGGGGCGTATGGCTGGGCCGTTCACGGAGGTTCCAATGATGGATTTGGTGGTCCTTTGTCCCCAAGAAGGAACCGAATAAATTTTGCTTGATTGATTTCCCAAGG
Organism: Rana muscosa; assembly: GCA_029206835.1. Lineage (NCBI taxonomy): Eukaryota > Metazoa > Chordata > Amphibia > Anura > Ranidae > Rana > Rana muscosa. The sequence continues at coordinate 621,647,839 of CM055122.1, read as the reverse complement.
GTGGGTCGGTCAGTGATGCTATTGCGCCGGAGGACTGCACGGTATCGTACACTTCCTTCGACGCTGCGGTGGCATGGGTTCGTAGGTGTGGTCGTGGGGCACTCTGGGCTAAGGCTGATATTGAATCGGCATTTAGGTTGCTCCCGGCACACCCGGACAGTTTCCGTTTTTTTTTTTTTTTTGGGCTGTAAATGGGAGGGAGCTTACTATGTGGACCGTTGTTTGCCCATGGGATGCTCTATCTCTTGCGCGCTATTCGAGACTTTCAGCTTGTTCCTGGAATGGGTGGTCAGAGATGCGTCGGGCATCAGTTCGATCATCCACTATTTCTTGTGCGTGGGTCCGGCGGAGTCTAACGTTTGCTCCGTCCTGTTGGGGACGTTGCAATACGTGGCTGACCGTTTCGGGGTCCCTTTGGCCCATGAGAAGACGGAGGGTCCCACGTCGTCCATTGTATTCTTGGGTAGGGATGAGCTTCGTGTTCGAGTCGAACATACGTTCGACTCGAACATCGGCTGTTCGATCGTTCGACGAAGATCGAACGATTTGGGCCGTTCGCGCCAAATTCGAGTGACGCGAACGGCCCACAATGCACTACGCCATCGCAGTGTCATCCAGGCGCTGTGATTGGCCAAGCATGCACTGTGACCCCGCATGCTTGGCCAATCACAGCGCCGGCAGCGAGGAGAGCAATGATTGGCCACAGGCAGGATGCCTGTGGCCAATTATTGCTGAGGGTGTTTAGTACACGCCCCACACTATAAAAGGCCGCCAGCACGGCGGCCTAGTGTAGTGTGTTCCGGAGCAGGGATAGAGCAGCATAGGCAGGGACAGTGACTGTTATTTCTTTCTTGCTTAACCTGGATTCCTTTAGTTTAGGGAAAGAGAAGGATAGGTAGGGAGAGTGTCAGTGTGTTTTGTGCTTGTGCTATAGTGTGCTTAAAAAAAACATTTATTCTAGGGACAGAAAACTGTAGGTAGGGACAGTGTCAGTTTCTTTCACTCTGCAAGTCCTTGTTTCCAGGGACCTGGAAGGACAGTGAGTGAATTGTCCTTGTGCTATATTGTGCTTAAAAAAACATTTATTCTAGGGACAGAAAACTGTAGGTAGGGAGAGTGTCAGTTTCTTTCACTCTGCAAGTCCTTGTTTCCAGGGACCTGTAAGGACAGTGAGTGAATTGTCCTTGTGCTATATTGTGATTAAAAAAAACATTTTTTCTAGGGACAGAAAACTGTAGGTAGGGAGAGTGTTTTTTTTCTTTCACTCTGCAAGTCCTTGTTTCCAGGGACCTGGAAGGACAGTGAGTGAATTGTCCTTGTGCTATATTGTGCTTAAAAAAAAACATTTTTTCTAGGGACAGAAAACTGTAGGTAGGGAGAGTGTTTTTTTTCTTTCACTCTGCAAGTCCTTGTTTCCAGGGACCTGGAAGGACAGTGAGTGAATTGTCCTTGTGCTATATTGTGCTTAAAAAAAAACATTTTTTCTAGGGACAGAAAACTGTAGGTAGGGAGAGTGTTTTTTTTCTTTCACTCTGCAAGTCCTTGTTTCCAGGGACCTCTAAGGACAGTGAGTGAATTGTCCTTGTGCTATATTGTGCTTAAAAAAAACATTTATTCTAGGGACAGAAAACTGTAGGTAGGGAGAGTGTCAGTTTATTTCACTCTGCAAGTCCTTGTTTCCAGGGACCTGGAAGGACAGTGAGTGAATTGTCCTTGTGCTATATTGTGATTAAAAAAAACATTTTTTCTAGGGACAGAAAACTGTAGGTAGGGAGAGTGTTTTTTTTCTTTCACTCTGCAAGTCCTTGTTTCCAGGGACCTGTAAGGACAGTGAGTGAATTGTCCTTGTGCTATATTGTGATTAAAAAAAACATTTTTTCTAGGGACAGAAAACTGTAGGTAGGGAGAGTGTTTTTTTTCTTTCACTCTGCAAGTCCTTGTTTCCAGGGACCTGGAAGGACAGTGAGTGAATTCTCCTTGTGCTATATTGTGCTTAAAAAAAACATTTATTCTAGGGACAGAAAACTGTAGGTAGGGAGAGTGTCAGTTTATTTCACTCTGCAAGTCCTTGTTTCCAGGGACCTGTAAGGACAGTGAGTGAATTGTCCTTGTGCTATATTGTGATTAAAAAAAACATTTTTTCTAGGGACAGAAAACTGTAGGTAGGGAGAGTGTTTTTTTTCTTTCACTCTGCAAGTCCTTGTTTCCAGGGACCTGTAAGGACAGTGAGTGAATTGTCCTTGTGCTATATTGTGCTTAAAAAAAACATTTATTCTAGGGACAGAAAACTGTAGGTAGGGAGAGTGTCAGTTTATTTCACTCTGCAAGTCCTTGTTTCCAGGGACCTGTAAGGACAGTGAGTGAATTGTCCTTGTGCTATATTGTGATTAAAAAAAACATTTTTTCTAGGGACAGAAAACTGTAGGTAGGGAGAGTGTTTTTTTTCTTTCACTCTGCAAGTCCTTGTTTCCAGGGACCTGTAAGGACAGTGAGTGAATTGTTCTTGTGCTATATTGTGATTAAAAAAAACATTTTTTCTAGGGTCAGAAAACTGTAGGTAGGGAGAGTGTTTTTTTTCTTTCACTCTGCAAGTCCTTGTTTCCAGGGACCTGTAAGGACAGTGAGTGAATTGTCCTTGTGCTATATTGTGCTTAAAAAAAACATTTATTCTAGGGACAGAAAACTGTAGGTAGGGAGAGTGTCAGTTTATTTCACTCTGCAAGTCCTTGTTTCCAGGGACCTGTAAGGACAGTGAGTGAATTGTCCTTGTGCTATATTGTGATTAAAAAAAAACATTTTTTCTAGGGACAGAAAACTGTAGGTAGGGAGAGTGTTTTTTTTCTTTCACTCTGCAAGTCCTTGTTTCCAGGGACCTGTAAGGACAGTGAGTGAATTGTCCTTGTGCTATATTGTGATTAAAAAAAACATTTTTTCTAGGGACAGAAAACTGTAGGTAGGGAGAGTGTTTTTTTTCTTTCACTCTGCAAGTCCTTGTTTCCAGGGACCTGTAAGGACAGTGAGTGAATTGTCCTTGTGCTATATTGTGCTTAAAAAAAAACATTTATTCTAGGGACAGAAAACTGTAGGTAGGGAGAGTGTTTTTTTTCTTTCACTCTGCAAGTCCTTGTTTACAGGGACCTGTAAGGACAGTGAGTGAATTGTCCTTGTGCTATATTGTGATTAAAAAAAACATTTTTTCTAGGGACAGAAAACTGTAGGTAGGGAGAGTGTTTTTTTTCTTTCACTCTGCAAGTCCTTGTTTCCAGGGACCTGGAAGGACAGTGAGTGAATTGTCCTTGTGCTATATTGTGCTTAAAAAAAAACATTTTTTCTAGGGACAGAAAACTGTAGGTAGGGAGAGTGTTTTTTTTCTTTCACTCTGCAAGTCCTTGTTTCCAGGGACCTGGAAGGACAGTGAGTGAATTGTCCTTGTGCTATATTGTGCTTAAAAAAAAACATTTTTTCTAGGGACAGAAAACTGTAGGTAGGGAGAGTGTTTTTTTTCTTTCACTCTGCAAGTCCTTGTTTCCAGGGACCTGGAAGGACAGTGAGTGAATTCTCCTTGTGCTATATTGTGCTTAAAAAAAACATTTATTCTAGGGACAGAAAACTGTAGGTAGGGAGAGTGTCAGTTTATTTCACTCTGCAAGTCCTTGTTTCCAGGGACCTGTAAGGACAGTGAGTGAATTGTCCTTGTGCTATATTGTGATTAAAAAAAACATTTTTTCTAGGGACAGAAAACTGTAGGTAGGGAGAGTGTTTTTTTTCTTTCACTCTGCAAGTCCTTGTTTCCAGGGACCTGTAAGGACAGTGAGTGAATTGTCCTTGTGCTATATTGTGCTTAAAAAAAACATTTATTCTAGGGACAGAAAACTGTAGGTAGGGAGAGTGTCAGTTTATTTCACTCTGCAAGTCCTTGTTTCCAGGGACCTGTAAGGACAGTGAGTGAATTGTCCTTGTGCTATATTGTGATTAAAAAAAACATTTTTTCTAGGGACAGAAAACTGTAGGTAGGGAGAGTGTTTTTTTTCTTTCACTCTGCAAGTCCTTGTTTCCAGGGACCTGTAAGGACAGTGAGTGAATTGTTCTTGTGCTATATTGTGATTAAAAAAAACATTTTTTCTAGGGACAGAAAACTGTAGGTAGGGTGAGTGTTTTTTTTTCTTTCACTCTGCAAGTCCTTGTTTCCAGGGACCTGTAAGGACAGTGAGTGAATTGTCCTTGTGCTATATTGTGCTTAAAAAAAACATTTATTCTAGGGACAGAAAACTGTAGGTAGGGAGAGTGTCAGTTTATTTCACTCTGCAAGTCCTTGTTTCCAGGGACCTGTAAGGACAGTGAGTGAATTGTCCTTGTGCTATATTGTGATTAAAAAAAAACATTTTTTCTAGGGACAGAAAACTGTAGGTAGGGAGAGTGTTTTTTTTCTTTCACTCTGCAAGTCCTTGTTTCCAGGGACCTGTAAGGACAGTGAGTGAATTGTCCTTGTGCTATATTGTGATTAAAAAAAACATTTTTTCTAGGGACAGAAAACTGTAGGTAGGGAGAGTGTTTTTTTTCTTTCACTCTGCAAGTCCTTGTTTCCAGGGACCTGTAAGGACAGTGAGTGAATTGTCCTTGTGCTATATTGTGCTTAAAAAAAAATTTATTCTAGGGACAGAAAACTGTAGGTAGGGAGAGTGTTTTTTTTCTTTCACTCTGCAAGTCCTTGTTTCCAGGGACCTGTAAGGACAGTGAGTGAATTGTTCTTGTGCTATATTGTGATTAAAAAAAACATTTTTTCTAGGGACAGAAAACTGTAGGTAGGGAGAGTGTTTTTTTTCTTTCACTCTGCAAGTCCTTGTTTCCAGGGACCTGTAAGGACAGTGAGTGAATTGTCCTTGTGCTATATTGTGCTTAAAAAAAATATTTTTTCTAGGGACAGAAAACTGTAGGTAGGGAGAGTGTCAGTTTCTTTCACTGTGAAAGTCCTTGTTTCAAGGGACAGAGAAGGACACCTGAAGGTAGCCCTTATTGCTTTTTTCCCATCTCCCTGCAGGCCATCTATTAGAATGTCTGGAAGGCAAACAAGGAGAGGCAGACAGTCAGGAGGCAATAAAAGAGGGCAAGCAGGCTCTGTGTCTGGGGGCAACAGTGCTGGTCGTGGACGTGGTGCATTGTCATCAGCACATGGCCATGGGACACGCTTGTCCTTCTTTTCGGCAGCTGGACATGTTGAGCCACATCATGCCGAAGACTTGGTAGAGTGGATGACCAAGCCCTCCTCCTCCTCCTCATCCTCTCTCACCCAGGCTCAGGGTACTGGAAAAGCAGCTGCCAAAGCGTCGTCTTCCCTGGTATCAATGTCAGACAAATCATCAGTCACTCCTTCCCTAGACCCACCATGTCCTCCTCCTGAGGAGTCCCCCGAACTGTTTCAGCACAGTGTTGGGTACATGCTCCAGGAGGATGCCCAGCGTTTCGAAGGGTCTGATGATGAAACCCAGCTAGAGGAAGGCAGTAGCGTGAGAGCAGACAGAGGGGATGCTCAAGAAGGACACCAATCTGGCAGTCATGTTCCAGCAGCTGCAGCATACTGCCAGATTGGCTCCAGTGATGAGGAGGGAGGGGATGATGAGGTCACTGACTCCACGTGGGTGCCTAATAGGAGAGAGGAGGAGGAGGAGGATGAGGAGGAGGCACATCTCCAACGAGGCAGGATGCCCTTTGGTGGCCAGCGTAAGGGCAGTACACCGACGGAATCACACCGCAGAGCTCCGCCTGTGCAGGGCGCTGCCTCTGCCCGTCATTCAAAAAGTTCTTTGGTGTGGGCCTTTTTTGAGGCTAGTGAATCAGATCGCACAGCTGCTGTTTGCAACATATGTCTCAAGCGTATATCGCGTGGCCAAAACATCAGCCACTTGGGTACCACATGCCTGACCAGACATATGTTGACCTGCCATGCAGCTCGTTGGCAAGCCTACCTCAAAGACCCACACCAAAGAACAAAGCGGACCTCTCCTTGCACCGCATCAGCTGGGATCTCCAACCCCACTATAACTTCAGTCCTCTCTGAAACATGCACTGAGAGGAATGAAGGTGTAGAATTAGGTGTGTCACAGCCAAGTACTTGCGCCCACTCTGCTAGCAGTACACCGACGTCCGATTCTAGCAGGCAAATTTCCCTGCCCCAGCTGCTGGACCGTCGAAAGAAGTTCACTCCCAGCCATCCACATGCCCAGCGGTTGAATGCTAGCTTGGCTAAATTGCTAGCGCTTCAACTGCTGCCTTTTCAGTTGATAGACTCGGCCCCCTTCCGTGAGTTTGTGCAATGTGCGGTTCCTCAGTGGCAGGTTCCCAAACGCCACTTTTTCTCACGGAAGGCTATTCCGGCTCTCTACCGGCATGTGGAAGGCAATGTCTTGGCCTCGCTGGACAGGGCGGTCAGCGGTAAGGTGCATATTACCGCTGACTCATGGTCCAGCAGGCATGGACAGGGACGTTACCTTTCTTTCACGGCCCATTGGGTCACTCTTTTGGCAGCTGGGAAGGATTCAGGACAAGGTGCAGTAGTGTTGGAGGTTGTCCCACCGCCACGCCTCCAAAATGCTACTACTGGTTGTGACACACCTCTCTCCTCCACCCCCTCCTCTTCTTCTTCCTCCATGGCCTCTTCCTGTGGTTTGTCCTATGAACCAGCGGTGCTCCGTAGCCGTTCACGGGGCTACGCAAGTACGCAGGCAAAAAGATGCCATGCCGTGCTTGCGCTGGTGTGTTTGGGGGACAGAAGCCACACTGGGGCAGAGGTCCTGTCTGCTCTGCAGGGCCAGGCCGAGAGGTGGTTGACGCCACGCCAGCTTAAGCCAGGAATGGTGGTTTGCGACAATGGCACCAACCTCCTCTCCGCCCTCCGACAGGGACAACTGACCCATGTGCCCTGTGTGGCTCACGTCCTTAACCTGGTGGTGCAGCGCTTCTTGGGCAGGTACCCGGGCTTACAGGATGTCCTGAGGCAGGCCAGGAAAGTCTGTGTGCATTTCCGCAGATCTTATAATGCCAGTGCTCGCCTGGCTGAGCTGCAAAAGGAGTTGAACCTGCCCAAGAACCGCCTTATATGTGACATGCCCACCAGGTGGAACTCAACGTTGGCCATGCTGCAGCGGCTGCACACGCAGCAGAGGGCCATCAATGAGTACCTGTGCGACTACGGCACCAGGACAGGGTCAGGGGAGCTTGGTTTTTTTTCTCCACGCCAGTGGGGCATGATCAGGGATGCATGCACTGTCCTGGCACCATTTGAGGAGGCCACGAGGATGGTGAGCAGTGACAGTGCATGCATCAGTGACACTGTACCTCTTGTCCACCTGTTGGAGCACACGCTGCGTGGAATAATGGACAGGGCACTTGAGGCAGAACAGAGGCAGGAAGAGGAGGACTTCCTTGCCTCTCAAGGCCCCCTTTACCCAGACAGTGTTCCTTCTGTCCCACCCATCGCACAGGAAGAGGAGGAGGAGGAGGAGGAGGAGGAGGAGGATTGTGTCAGCATGGAGGTGGAGGCTGGCACTCAGCATCATCAGCAGCAGTCTTTTAGGGATGATTTACAGTCCCAAGAAACCAGTGGACTTGTACGTGGCTGGGAGGAGGTGGCTGCGGATCATGTCGTCCTTAGTGACCCAGAGGACTCCGGAGCGAATGCCTCAGCAAACCTACGCTGCATGGCCTCCCTGATCCTGCAAAGTCTGCGGAAGGATCCTCGTATTCTTCGGATCAAGGAGAGGGACCATTACTGGCTGGCCACTCTCCTTGATCCACGGTACAAGGGTAAGGTTGCGGACCTTATGTTACCGTCGCAGAGGGAGCAGAGGATGAGACAACTCCGGGAGGCCTTGCAGAAAGGTCTGTGCAACGCGTTCCCAGAGACTGGGAGGTTGCAAACTCCTGGTCCTGGACAACGAGTTGCTGAGGCTTCGGCCAGTCAAAGAAGGAGCGGTGGGGAAGGTGGCCGTCTGACCGATGCGTTCAGACAATTCTTTAGTCCGCAGCCCCAAAGTATGATCGGTTCCAGCAACCATCGCCAGCGTCTGATAAACATGGTGCAGGAATATCTAGGGGCAAGGTCAGACTTGGACACCTTCCCCACCGAAAATCCTCTGGCTTACTGGGTCTTGAGGATGGATCACTGGCCAGAGCTTGCACAGTATGCAATTGAGCTACTGGCCTGTCCTGCATCCAGCGTTCTTTCGGAACGCACATTCAGTGCTGCTGGAGGATTTGTCACGGATCACAGGGTGCGCCTGTCCACCGACTCGGTTGATCGACTGACTTTCATCAAGATGAACCAGTCTTGGATCACCACCAGCTACCACACACCTGATGCTGATATAACAGACTAATTGATTTTAACATGTCACATCCCTTCAAGACTGATGCTGATGCTGAGTGCCTGTGCTGTTATGTTGACTGGCTATCCTCCTCCTCCGAGTCCTCAATGATACGATTGATGATGATAGCTTGTAAGATCATTTTTGTTTATGGGTGCCGCCACCAGTGCCTAACGCCCAATTTTTCAGCCCCTGTTTAACAGGGGCGTGTCATTACAATTTTTGAAGCAATACTTTGCAACAGGGCTCATTGCTGTGCTCCAAGTACAGTATCTGTGAGGAGTTGCAGTGTTGTGCCACCAGTGCCTAAGGCCCAATTTTTCAGCCCCTGTTTAACAGGGGCGTGTCATTACAATTTTTGAAGCAATACTTTGCAACAGGGCTCATTGCTGTGCTCCAAGTACAGTATCTGTGAGGGGTTGCAGTGTTGTGCCACCAGTGCCTAAGGCCCAATTTTTCAGCCCCTGTTCAACAGGGGCATGTAATTACAATTCTTGATCTAATAATTCACAGCAGGGCCCATTGCTGCACCCACCAAGAGTAACTGTCAGGGCTTACAGTGTTGTGGCACCAGCACCACCATCAAAGGCCCAATTTTTACTACCACTGTTCAACAATTATATGTAATTAAAATTCCTGATATAATAGTTGACAGCAGGGCGTTCCAGCACCAACCAAGAGTAACTGTGAGTGCTTACAGTGTTGTGCCAACACCAACAACTAAGGGGCCTATTTCTGCAGAGTATATACGGCAGGTCCCTACTTTCAAACATCCAACTTACAAACGACTCCTACTTGCAAACGCAAGAAGACAACAGGAAGTGAGAGGAAATCTACCACTAGGAAGGATAATTCTCTCCTGTAAGAATAAATATGGGAGAAAGGTGTCTCCTCTGTACTGATGCTTTATCAGCAATCCTTGTTTCAAGAAAAACACCACATTTCAAAAACAGTTGTCATTGGGACGGAAAGTGAGGTGAAATGTTCTGAACAGGGGCACAGACAGCAAAACAAATGTTACAGGGGTGATAACCCTTACCTATGTTTTCCAAAAAGTTTAAAAATAGGTTTTTGGTCTGGAGCTACACTTCAACAATGTACCTGTTCAAAATTACAAACAGATTCTACATAAGAACAAACCTACAGTCCCTGTCTTGTATGCACCGCCTGTATAGGGCTGTTCAGAGTATATAGGGCCTTTTTTATTTTATGTGCGGGGTTCCCCTTAATATCCATACAAGACCCAAAGGGGCTGGTAATGGGCTGGGGTAGGGGGGGGGGGTCATGGGGTAGCTATGCCATTTTTCTTAAAGAATTTCATCCATATTACCGGGACCAGACATTACATTAAAGCCGCAAGCAGTTTTAAATGGCTTTTTTTTCCTTTAGAAGTGTCATTTTGTGCAGGGACAGTTCTAAACACGGGAAACACGTGGCACTTCACAGGCATACTTTAGACACCCCCCAGGTACGATATTTAAAGGAATATTTGACTTTTTTTTTTTCACTTTATGCATCATTAAAATGACTGCTCCCGAAAAACGACCGTTTTTAAAACTTCTTTTTGCATTGATACATGTCCCCTGGTGCAGAACCCGGGTTCCCAAACCCTTTTTAGGACAATAACATGCATAATAGTTGTTATAATTAGCACTTTAGAATTCGAACGTTCGCATCCATTGTATTTAATAGGGTTCTAATGTTCGTTCGAACTTTCGGTCCGTTCGCGGGTTCTGGTGCGAACCGAACCCGGGGGTGTTCGGCTCATCACTATTCTTGGGCATAGTGCTGGATTCCTTGAAGATGTAAGGTAGACTACCGGAGGATAAGCTGAAGGCTTTGAAGGCGGAAGTGCGGGGCGTAATTAGGCGGCGTAAGATTCAGCTGCGACAGATGAAGTCACTACTAGGTAAGTTGTGTTTCGCTTGCCGGATAATGCCGATGGGTAGAGTTTTTTTTAGCCGCAGGCTGTCGGCTGTGACGGCTGGGGTGCGGATTCCTTCTCATTTTGTGAGTCTGAATGGTGAGCTGCGGGAAGACTTGGAAGTGTGGCATGAATTCTTTCTTTCAACGGGCGGGCGTTGTGGATGGCCGGGCCCGTCAGTAATTTCGATTTGGAATTGTTTACGGATGCGGCAGGCTCTACGGGGTATGGGGCGTTCTGTCAGGGCAAATGGAGCGCGGCTCCTTGGCCCAAAGAGTGGAAGGAGGCGGGTTTCTTGAAGAACCTAGTACTGCTGGAGCTTTTCCCAATCGTAGTGGCGTTAGAACTTTGGGGGGATTCCTTCCGGAATCTCAAGGTGCGTTTGAACTGCGACAACATGGGGGTAGTCCAAGTGGTGAATCGTGTGTCGGCTGCATCACAGCCGGTGGTGCGTTTGCTACGACATTTGGTCCTGCGCTGCTTGCATTTGAATGTATTTGTTTATGCAGTACATCTTCCTGGTGTGGATAACACTCTGGCTGACGCTTTGTCTCGTTTTCAGTGGGACAGGTGCCGGGAGTTGGCACCAGCAGCGGAGCAACGCGGGGTTACCTGTCCCAGCTGGATGTGGAACATAGCTTTGGCAGCGCGGTCCAGTGGATTAAACGGTCAGTGAGTGGGGGCACATGGAATGCTCACGCTAAGGTTTGGCAGGAATGGCGGTCATTTGTGCAAGGGCTTGGAGTTTCCCTGGTGGGGCGGAACGCGGGTGTGGCCCTGCTTTATTTTCTTACCTTGAAGATGGAGCGAGGCGTTTCCGTGTCCGCGGTGGATCGGGCACTAGCGGGTTTGGCTTTCCTTTTCAAATGGTATGGTTGCAGGGACTACACAAAACAATTTTGGGTGAGACAGACGGTGAAGGGGTACAGGAAAGGCCGGAAGGCGGTGGACAGCCGCCGGCCGGTTTCGTTTGTGATGTTGCAGAACTTGTTCCTGCATTTGCACGCTGTGGGCAGTTCGGAATATGAGTGTCACTTGTTCCAGGCAGCATTCGTGCTTGCTTTTTTTTGGGGCCCTGAAGGTGGGAGAGCTGGTCAGTTCTTCCAGACAGGCGCAAGGGGGTTTGTTGGTTCAGGATGTGGAGTGTTCAGAAGACTCGGTGGGGATTTGGGTGAGTAAGTCCAAAACGGACCAAGGTGGAAAGGGGATGCAAAGCCTGTTGTTTCGCATTCCTGATGCGTCAATCTGTTCTATACGGGCGGTGGAATCCTTTTGTTCTATGCGTCCTGGACTTGGGGGTTCTTTTCTGATGCATGAGGATGGGTAGGCACTGTCTAGGTTTCAATTTATAGCGGTGTTCAAAAAATGTTTGTTGGCGGCGGGGTATGATCCGAAGAGTTATGCCTCGCATTCCTTTCGTATTGGGGCAGCCACAGGGGCGGCAAGGGCGGGCCTGACGGCAGACGCAGTAAAGCGGATTGGGCGGTGGCTTCATATTCGCCCACATCTGATACATGAGTAAGGGATACTGGTTGGGGCTATGTTCGGGCTGTGTGGTAAAATGGCGGATGTATCAAAAAAAAAATGGTTTAGGTTATTTTCAATGTTTTTCAGGTGGTGAGCCCATATTGGTTTGGATTCTGGGTCACTCGTACGTGTTCTGGGGGGCAAGACGAGCCGATATTCAGCCCAATGGAAGGCAGTTGGGGATTCCTCTACGAGAAGCTCAGGTCCGATGGATTGGGGTGCCGGGCATGGTCTGGAGTGGGGTTATGCCAGAAATACAGATGTTTGCATGCCGTGATAGGGCGCCGGATATCCTGGTGCTGCATGAGGGGGGGAATGACATGGGGGCCAGGTCCATGCACCAGCTCACCCGGGATGTTAAATATGATGTTTTAAGGTTGCGCACTGCTTACCTGGGAATGATTGTCATTTGGTTGGATATGGTGGGCAGAACGGCATGGCGTTGGGCCTGGTCGTTGGAAAAAGTCAATAAGGCCCGGGTAAAAGTTAATAAGGAAGTGGGGAGATTCTTTGTACGGAATGGCGGCCTTGTGGTGCGCCACCGAGAATTGGAGGTGGACACTTGGCGGTACCTAAGGGGTGACGGTGTCCACTTGACTTCCGTTGGCCTTGATCTTTGGGCCCTGGGGTTGCAGGAGGGAATTCAGCGGGCCCTGAGGGTGTGGAGGTGCGCACAAGGGTAAGGCTTTACCCCTTGCGAGCTGTGGCGGTGTTTGGTTGCTGGAAAAGGAGGTAAAAGTGGAAGTTCTGGAAAAAAGGTGGTACCCATAGGTGGTATGGGGTTTATTGGGTACCTTCCGGTCAACAAGGGTTAACCAGGAAGGGGGAAAATGTTAGGGCACTGCGGACATGTGTACCGCCTCCGAGTCGGTGTCTTGCGACTGGAGGCCTAGGGGATATAGTTTGGTCCCAGTGTCCAAGTTGGAGTTGTGGTCTCTAAGACCACCAGGGTATTGGAAAATGTTAAATGTTATTTAAATGGTTATTTATTTTTATATATAAGAATTTGTTAAATAAATAGGCCGCAAGGCCAATTTTACTCCACAACCTTGTCAGTCGTTATTGGTAAGATGGGTATGTGGGGTTGGGGGCAGAGATGTAGAGGGTAAGGCAGTGCGGAAGATCGGTCCTTAACATGTCAAGAGAGTCCCGGAGCAGAGACAGCAAAAGAATGAGCGCAGGGACGGCATGACAAGTGGGACAGGCAGCAGCTTAGTTAGGCTGTGTTGCTTTAAGGAAAGGGGAGTGGTTTAGGGGCCGGGAGGAAGGTCAGTAGAAGTTTAGTGTGGGGAGGAAGTGACGATTTCAGCATTCTCCTAGGACACACGAGGAAGAAGCTTCCCACCCACCCTCCCCAGGTGGTAAAAAGGGGGGTGTGTAGTGGGGAAAGTCAGTATGGTGGTGGCGGTGTTTGGTTGCTGGAAAAGGAGGTAAAAGTGGAAGTTCTGGAAAAAAGGTGGTACCCATAGGTGGTATGGGGTTTATTGGGTACCTTCCGGTCAACAAGGGTTAACCAGGAAGGGGGAAAATGTTAGGGCACTGCGGACATGTGTACCGCCTCCGAGTCGGTGTCTTGCAACTGGAGGCCTAGGGGATATAGTTTGGTCCCAGTGTCCAAGTTGGAGTTGTGGTCTCTAAGACCACCAGGGTATTGGAAAATGTTAAATGTTATTTAAATGGTTATTTATTTTTATATATAAGAATTTGTTAAATAAATAGGCCGCAAGGCCAATTTTACTCCACAACCTTGTCAGTCGTTATTGGTAAGATGGGTATGTGGGGTTGGGGGCAGAGATGTAGAGGGTAAGGCAGTGCGGAAGATCGGTCCTTAACATGTCAAGCGATTCACACCAGACATCCCAAGAATATTGCTGAACTGAAACAGTTCTGTAAAGAGGAATGGTCAAGAATTACTCCTGACCATTGTGCACGTCTGATCTGCAACTACAGGAACCGTTTGGTTGAAGTTATTGCTGCCAAAGGAGGTTCAACCAGTTATTAAATCCAAGGGTTCACATACTTTTTCAGCCTGCACTGTGAATGTTTACATGGTGTGTTCAATAAAAACATGGTAACATTTAATTCTTTGTTTATTATTAGTTTAAGCTGACTGTGATTGTCTATTGTTGTGACTTAGATGAAGATCAGATCAAATTTTATGACCAATTTGTGAAGAAATCCATATCATTCCAAAAGGGTTCACATACTTTTTATTGCAACTGTATATATACACACTCACAATTTTGTGAAAATGATTCCTGAAATGATGTTCTCTACCTATCTAAAAACACATTCCTTCATTATTTTACTATTGAAGAAGGGGACATCTGGTCCCAGAAACCCATTGAGCTAACTTTGGCAACACCTCTGCATATGACCATATGGATATAAGAAAAAATAAAGTATCTATTATCTAGAATCTCTTATTGCATGTACTGAATATAAAAATATGGATGGGTCACATGTACATATTATCATAGTGTGTTGAATTGAGAGACTTAGAGGAATATACTTACCTGTGAATAGAAAGAAGAACTTTTTTTTTTATAATTTTGGCATTGAATATCGCTATTAAGTGTGTAAATGTGTAAAACAAAAATGTCTTAAAAACATTCAGAGATATATGTGGTACTTTAAAGGTTTTGAAAATCTTTTATTATGTTCTGCAATACATCCATGACAAATAATAATTTTAGTTGTTTCTGTTTAGATTATTGTGTGAATAAGCCCTTTAACAGCTCCTGAAGAAGTGGATCAAGTCCATGAAATATGTCGGGCCTTTAAGGAATCTATTTCTGATACAATATTTTCCTCCATCACACTGGTGCTTTTTTTGTCTTGAGATACTTTGATGCTGCGTACACGCGGTCGGAATTTCCGACAAGAAAAGTTCGATGTGAGCTTTTGGTCAGAAATTCCGACCGTGTGTAGGCTCCATCTGACTTTTTCTTTCGGAATTTCCGACAACAAAAATTTGAGAGCTGGTTCTTGTCGGAAATTTCGATCGTCTGTATGCAATTTCCAACGCACAAAAAAACACGCATGCTTAGAATCAAGCAGAAGAGCCGAACTGCCTATTGAACTTCAATGGTTTCGGCTCGTCGTATGTCTTGTACGTCACCGCGTTCTTGACGGTCGTAATTTTGTGTGACCGTGTGTATGCAACACAAGTTTGAGCCAACATTCCGTCGGAAAAAAATACACGGTTTTCTTGTCGGATTTTCCGATCGTGTGTACGCGGAATAAGATTTTTGTATGGATTACTATTAGTGTTGGTGGCGTGGACGGAGAGATAGCTTGAGTTGAATTAAGCAGACAGGTTTTTTAGTTAGTGGCAGTGTATTTTATATATATATATATATATATATATATATATATATATACAGTCAGTCTAGTATATATATATATATATATATATATATATATATTATACATTCAGTATAGCGTATATATACAGTGCATTCAGCAGTGTACAGTATCTAATAAACTTCAGGTGGTGTATCAATATATATATACAGTCTGACAATGATGTAAGCACGCCATGATCTATGGACCTTTTATGATATTCCTTGTCTATTATCCATCCATGGAAATGTAAGTGTACTGTGTATAATTTTTTAAATAAAAATTTAGTTTTTTAAGCAATATCACACTATTGTGGTGTTCTTAAATTTTTTGAGGATAAACGGCTACTGTATATTTATATATACATCCACTTACCTGGAAAAAGTGCTTCCTGGGCTGGGATCGTGTCTCCTATAGATAACAGGAGCTGGAGTGATGCAGTTACGGATGTTCATCTTTATATCACATGCGTTCCCTGACTCTTTATAATTTGAGAGTCAACTTCCTCTGATTGCCGCTACACACTGGTGGTGACGAGTGTATTTAACCCATTTTCACACTGCTGGTGCTGGGACTTTTTCACCAACCTATCATCCATCATTGTTGGCGATTTTTGGATAGGACTGTTTTTCAACAGATTTTATATTGTAATCTTTCCTTATTGGCACTGCACCCTCATATATATATATATATATATATATATATATATATATTTGCTTTTAGTGGTTCTACGATCATAACCTTTAGTGCTGGCTGCTGTGGTCATCCTTATTTTTATTTGTTTTATCTTTAAGCCAAAGCGCAGATATTGTTTTATATACATATATATATATATATATATATATATATATATAACATTACTGTATATACTCTGCATTCAGTGTAGCCTATATATACAGTGCATTCAGTGGTGTATAGTTTCTAATACACTTCAGGTGGTGTACATGGTATATAATACAGGGTGTACAGTTTCTAATACACTTCTGGTGGTGTACACAGTATATAATACAGTGCAGCCGTTGTACAGTTTCTAATACAGTGCAGGCGGTGTACACAGTATCTAATACAGTGTGTACAGTTTCTAATACAATTCAGGTGGTGTACACAGTATATAATACAGTGCAGCCGTTGCACAGTTTCTAATACAGTGCAGATGGTGTACACAATATCTAATACAATGTGTACAGTTGTAGTGCGGTGTTACAAAAAAAAACATCATGTCTGGAAAGCCACCAAGAGAGGCAGACGCTCACAGGCCACTAAAAGAGGGCAAGCAGCCTTTGTGTCTACAGTCAACAGTGGTGGTCGTGGACATGGTGCATCCTCTGCAGGTGACCGTGGGGCACGCTTGTCCTTTTTTTTATGCTGCTGGCCGTGTTATTGAGCCGCAACATGCAGAAGAGTTGGTGGAGTGGATAATGAAGCCATCCTCATCCTCCTCATCATCTGTCACCCAGGCTCAGAGTAGTTTGCCTTTCAACGCAGCTGCCAAAGCGGCCTATTCCACTGGCTCCTTGTCCACAGTCACTCCTTCCATAGCCCCACCATCATGCATGGAGGATTCCCCAGAATTATTCAACCACAGTGTCGGTTACATGCTGCTGGAGGATGTGCAGCTATTTGAAGGCTCCGATGTTGGTTCCCAGGTTGAGGAAGGGAGTAACGTGAGCCTAGAGAGAGGGGGTGCCACAGAAGGACAAGAAACTGGCAGTCATGTTCCCCCAGCTACAGCATACTGCCAAGTTTGCTTCAGTGACAAGGAGGGAGGGGATGATGAGGTCACTGATAGTACTTGGGTGCCTGAGAGAAGAGAGGAGGAAAGTGAGGAGGAGGAGGAGGAGGCACAACTCCAACGAGGCAGGATGTCCTCCAGAGGGCAGCTCAAGTGCAGCCACCCTATTGCATCACATTTTGCAGACCTCCACAGCTGGAGGGCGCTGCTGACTCCTCGCTGACTTTTAAAAGTTCCTTGGTGTGGGCCTTTTTCGACATGTGTGCAGCAGATCGCACCGTTGCTGGTTGCTGTTTGCAACCTATGTCTGAAGCTGATCAAGCATGGCCAGAACAGCAGCCACTTGGGCACCACATGCTTAATCAGACATATGATGACCTGCCATGCACTCCGTTGGCAACACCATTTTAAAGACCCACATCATAGAAAAAGGCGGACTTCTCCTTGCTCATCATCTGGGATCTCCAACCCTACTATACCTCCAGTCCACTCAAAAACCTGCGCTGAGAGAAATTAAGGTATAGCAATAGGTGTCACAAGTACTTGCAGCCAATCTGCTAGCAGTACACCACATATTGATTTCAGCAGGCAAATTTCCCTACCCCAGTTGCTGAACTATAAAAAGAAATTTGGCAGCTGGGAAGGATGCAGGACAGGGTTCAGTGTTGGAGCTTGCTCCAGTACCATGCCTTCAAAAATCTGGTGGTGATTCTGCCACAAAATCTGTATGCTCCCCTCCCTCCTCTTCTTCTTCCTTTATGGCCTCTTCTGCAGAATTTTCCTCTGAACCAGCAGTGCTCCCTAAGCGCTCAAGGGGCTACAAAAGCAGGTAGGCTAAAAGATGCCATGCAGTGCTTGAGTTGATCTGCCTAGGGGACATGAGCCACACTGGGGCAGAGATTCTGTCAGCTCTGCAGGGGCAGGCTCAGAAGTGGTTGATGCCATGCCAGATTCAGCCAGAAATGGTTGTATGCAACAATGGCACCAACCTTCTCCCTGCCCTCCGACAGGAACACTTGACCCATGTTCCATGTTTGGCACACGTCCGGAATTTGGTGGTGCAGCGTTTCTTGACCAGGTACCCAGGCTTACAAGATCTCCTGAGGCAGGCCAGAAAAGTCTGTGGTCATTTCCGCCTATCATACAATGCCAGTGCTCAGCTAGCTGACATTCAAAGGGAATGCAACCTGCCCACCAACCGCCTCATTTGTGACCTGCCCTCCAGGTGGAACTCAATGTTGGCAAATGGCAATGCAGCAGTGGCTGCACACACAGCAGAGGGCCATTAATGAGTACCTGTGCGAGTATGGCACCAGGACAGGCTCAGGGGAGCTTGGCTTCTTTTCGCCACGCCAGTGGCTACTGATCAAGGATGCATGCACTGTCCTGTCACCATTTGAGTAGACCACAAGGATGGTGAGTAGTGACAATGCATGCATCAGTGACACTGTCCCTCTAGTTTTTCTGCTGGAGCACACGTTTTGTGGAATCATGGACAAAGCACTTGAGGCAGAACAGGACCTTTCCTCTCAAGGCCCCCTTTATCCAGATAGCATTCCTTCAGGGCCGCCAAACACAAAGTAAGAAGAGGAGGAGGAGGATTGTGTCAGCATGGATGTAGAGGATAACACGCAGCAGTCTTCAAGGGATGGTTTTCAGTCCCCAGAAACCCAAGGAGTTGTACGTAGCTGGGAGGAGGTAGTTATGGATAATGTGATTTTTAGTGACCCAGAGGACTCCGAATCAAATGCCTCTGCAAACTTATGCTGCATGGCCTCCCTGATTCTGCAAAGCCTGCAAAAGGACCCTAGGATTTGTGGTATCAAGGAGAGGGATCATTACTGGCTGGCAAACCTTCTTGATCCACTTTACAAGGGTAAAGTTGCAGAACTCATCCTGCCTTCACAGAGGGAGAAGAGGATGAAACATCTTCAGGAGGCCTTGAATAAAAGTTTGTGTAATGCATTTCCAGGCCCTGGAGCTGGACAATGTGTTTCTGAGGCTTCGTTCAGTCAGAGGAAGAGCGGAGGAGAAGTTAGCCGGCTGACCGATGCCTTTAAACAATTTTTCAGTCCTCAGCGCCAAGGTTTGATAGGTTCAAGCAACCATCACCAGCATCTGCATTATATGGTGCAGAAATATCTTGGGGCAAGAGCAGACTTGGAGCCCTTTCCAACAGAGCATCCACTGGGTTACTGGTTCTTGAGGATGGACCACTGGCCAGAACTTTCTTAATATGCAATCAAGCTACTGGCCTGTCCTGCATCCAGCATGCTTTCTGAACGCACATTTAGTGCTGCTGGAGGGTTTGTAACGGATCAAAGAGTCCACAGACTCTGTTGTTAGGCTCTCATTTATAAAAAGGAATCAGTCCTGGATCAGCAGCTATCAAGCACCTGATGCTGATGTAACGGATTGAATTTGCTATGGATCCGGGATCCCTCAAAGACTGCCTATGCTGCCTATCCTATTACTCCTCAATCATGATGATGCTAGCTTCCAACAATATTTTTGGTTTAGTGCACCACCACCATCCAAGGCCCAAATTTTCTGCCCCTGTTTAACAGGGGCATGTCATTACAATTTTTGAAATAATATTTAACAACAGGGCCCGTTCCTGCACCCAACAAGAGTAACTGTGAGGGGTTACAGTGTTGTGCCACCATTCAAACCAAAGGCCCAATTTTTCTGCCCCTGTTTAACCACTTAAGCCCCGGACCATTTGGTAGCTAAAGGACCAGAGGTGAATTCAGAATTTTGCACTGCGCTGCTTTAACTGTAAATTGTGCGGACATGCAATGTTGTACCCACACAAAATTTGCGTCCTTTTCTTCCCACAAATAGAGCTTTCTTTTAATGGTATTTGATTGCCTCTGCGATTTTTATTTTTTGCGATATAAACGGAAAAAGACCGAAAATTTTGAAAAAAAATGATATTTTCTACCTTTTGTTATAAGAAAAATCGAATAAACTCAATTGTAGTCATACATTTAGGCCAAAATGTATTCAGCCACATGTTTTTAGTAAAAAAATGTCAATAAGCGTATATTTATTGGTTTGCGCAAAAGTTATAGAGTTTACAAACTAGGGTACATTTTCTGAAATTTACACAGCTTTAAATTTATGACTGCCTATCTCATTTCTTGAGGTGCTAAAATGACAGGGCAGTACAAAACCCCCCCAAATGACCCCATTTTGGAAAGTAGACACCCCAAGGAAATTGCTGAGAGGCATGTTGAGCCCATTGAATTTTTTTTTTTGTCCCAAGTGATTGAATAATGACTAAAAAAAAAAAAAAAAAAATTACAAAAAGTTGTCACTAAATGATATATTGCTCACACATGCCATAGTTATATGTGGAATTTCACCCCAAAATACATTTTGCTGCTTCTCCTGAGTACGGGGATACCACATGTGTGGGACTTTTTGGGAGCCTAGCCGCGTACGGGACCCCGGAAACCAAGCACCGCCTTCAGGATTTCTAAGGGCGCAAATTTTTGATTTCACTCCTCACTACCTATCACAGTTTCGAAGGCCATAAAATGCCAAAATAGCACAAAACCCCCCCAAATGACCCCATTTTAGAAAGTAGACACCCCAAGGAAATTGCTGAGAGGCCTGTTGAGCCCATTGAATATATTTTTTTTTGTCCCAAGTGATTGAATATTGACAAAAAAAAAAAAATTACAAAAAGTTGTCACTAAATGATATATTGCTCACACATGCCATGGTTATATGTGGAATTACACCCCAAAATACATTTTTCTGCTTCTCCTGAGTACGGGGATACCACATGTGCGGGACTTTTTAGGAGCCTAGCCGCGTACGGGACCCCGAAAACCAAGCACCGCCTTCAGGATTTCTAGGCACAAATTTTTGATTTCACTCCTCACTACCTATCACGGTTTCGAAGGCCATAAAATGCCAAAATCGCACAAAACCCCCCCAAATGACCCCATTTTGGAATATAGACACCCCAAGCTATTTGCTGAGAGGAATGGCGAGTATTTTACAGCTCTCATTTGTTTTTGAAATTGAAGAAAGAAAATATATATATATATTTTTTTTTAATTTTCAAAACTTTGTGACAAAAAGCGAGATCTGCAAAATACTCACAATACCTCTCAGCAAATATCTTGGGGTGTCTACTTTCCAAAATGGGGTCATTTGGGGGGGTTTTGTGCTATCTGGGCATTCCATGGCCTCCGAAACTGTGATAGGCAGTGAGAAGTGAAATCAAAAATTTACACCCTTAGAAAGCCTGAAGGCGGTGCTTGGTTTTTGGGGTCCCGTACGTGACTAGGCTCCCAAAAAGTCTCACACATGTGATATCCCCGTACTCAGGAGAAGCAACAGAATGTATTTTGGGGTGTAATTCCACATATGCCCATGGCATGTTTGAGCAATATATCATTTAGTGACAACTTTGTGCAAAAAAAAAAAATTGTCGTTTTTCCGCAACTTGTGTCAACATATAAAATGTTCCATGGACTTGACATGCCTCTCAGTATATAGCTTGGGGTGTCTACTTTCCAAAATGGGGTCATTTGGGGGGTTTTGAACTGTTCTGGCATTTTATACACAACATTAGGAAGCTTACATCCACTCTTCTAACCACTTGAAGACAAAGCCCTTTTTGACACTTTTTGTTTACATGAAAACATTTTTTTTTTTGCAAGAAAATTATGTTGAACCCCCAAACATTATATATATTTTTAAAGCAAAGGCCCTACAGATTAAAATGGTGGGTGTTGCATTTTTTATTTCTACACAGTATTTGCGCAGCGATTTTTCAAACGCATTTTTTGGGTTAAAAAATACACTTTTTTTAATTTTAATGCACTAAAACACACTATATTGCCCAAATGTTTGATGAAATAAAAAAGATGATCTTGGGCCGAGTACATAGATACCAAACACGACATGCTTTAAAATTTCGCACAAACGCGACAAACATTGGCGACAAACTACATACATTTTTAAAAGCCTTTAAAAGCCTTTACAGGTTACTCCAGTAGATTTACAGAGGAGGTCTACTGCTAAAATGATTACCCTCGATCTGACCTTCACGGTGATACCTCACATGCATGGTGCAATTGCTGTTTACATATGACGCCAGACCGACGCTTGCGTTCACCATTGGGCAAGAGCAGGGCAGGACAGGGGTGCTTTTTTTTTTTCTTTTTTTTCTTATTAATTTTGCTTTTTTATTTTATTTTTAAATTGTTCCTTCCAAGTATTTTTTTTTTTAATCATTTTTATTGTTATCTCAGGGAATGTAAATATCCCCTATGATAGCAATAGGTAGTGACAGGTACTCTTTTTTTGAAAAAACTGGGGTCTATTGGACCCTAGATTTTTCCTCTGCCCTCAAAGCATCTGACCACACCAAGATCGGTGTGATAAAATGCTTTCCCAATTTCCCAATGGCGCTTTTTATATCCGGGGGGGCATTCCCTCCCACTGCTTGTAAAAGCAGTCCAGAGGCTAATTAGCCACTAGGATTGCTTTTACATGAAAGCCGGCCGCAGGCTGAAAAGAATGATACCAAGATGATACCTAAACCCGCAGGCATCATTCTGGTATAAACATTCAGTCCAGCAACATATCAGTACGTTGCTGGTCCTTGTTGGACATGTATTGTAATCTTTTTTTTTCATGCAGCCAGTTGGCTGAACGAAAAAAGAGATTGATCGGTGGGTATGCCCACCATTAGAATATCGCCCTTCATCCACCCACTTCCAATGATGGGCATACACGCACCATTTATATATGCCGAAGCATGGGGGCATCCTCCCGCAAAAAAGTTATGCCGCACACACATGCTCGGACTTTTCCACGGGCAAGCCTCCGTCGGAATTTCGACCGTATGTACGCGGCATTAGGAGCAAAATCGCTCCTCCGCCCCTGCTGCCCCAATCCTTCGGCATATTTGCTTTTTTTTTTAACTGTGGTGGTGAAATCACCTCCTACAGCACTGGAGTCGCAGGGATCAGGCCTGTCTCTGCGAACGCTGCAGTTATGTGTGTTTTTGTTTTGTAAGTGACAGTGATCGATCGATACTGCACTTGGGTGGCCTGGGCTGGACGGAGGGGCAAAACGCAGGTGCCAGCAGGTATCTGGGCTGATCCCGCTAACACTGCGTTTTTGGGAACCCTAAACTGCTGGGGACGCTAGTATAGATCTGATCAGATCAGATATTGATCTGTTCAGATACTATACCACTAAGGGGGGTGTATGCTTCACGCGTGGGTGTTAGCGTTACTGGCACTAACCTGACGCTGCCTGGGGTGTGACTCAGACCCTCTCTGACGCTAAAACCTAATTGATATCACCCGCCGGGCGATCAGGGGGTTAAACCTTTATTGGGTTATATACACGGCGGGTGCCCTGACACTATAAAAAGCAAACTAACTAACCAGCGTCACCCGTAACACTTATATGGTGATCACTGGTGAAAGGGTTAACTAGGAGCAATCAGGGGGTTAAAACCTTTATTAGATAATATATGGGGGTACCTGACGCTATAAAAACCTGCGGCGAACCTAAAAAAAATTACCAGCTACCGATCTGCATCACCGACACTAAGACAGCGTTTAGAAAAACGATCGCTTAGCGACAGTGGTGATGGGGGTGAAAGGGTTACCTGGGGGGCGATCAAGGGGGTTAAACCTTTATTAGATAATATATTGGGGTACCTGACGCTATAAAAACATGCAGCGAACCTAAAAAAAATTACTGGCTACCGATCTGCATCACCGACACTAAGACAGCGTTTAGAAAAACGATCGCTTAGCGACAGTGGTGATAGGGGGTGAAAGGGTTACCTGGGGGGCGATCAAGGGGGTTAAACCTTTATTAGATAATATATTGGGGTACCTGACGCTATAAAAACCTGCGGCGAACCTAAAAAAAAATTACCGGCTACCGATCTGCATCACAGACACTAAGACAGCGTTTAGAAAAACGATCGCTTAGTGACAGTGGTGATAGGGGGTGAAAGGGTTACCTGGGGGCGATCAAGGGGGTTAAACCTTTATTAGATAATATATTGGGGTACCTGACGCTATAAAAACATGCGGCGAACCTAAAAAAAATTACTGGCTACCGATCTGCATCACCGACACTAAGACAGCGTTTAGAAAAACGATCGCTTAGCGACAGTGGTGATAGGGGGTGAAAGGGTTACCTGGGGGGCGATCAAGGGGGTTAAACCTTTATTAGATAATATATTGGGGTACCTGACGCTATAAAAACCTGCGGCGAACCTAAAAAAAATTACCAGCTACCGATCTGCATCACCGACACTAAGACAGCGTTTAGAAAAACGATCGCTTAGCGACAGTGGTGATGGGGGTGAAAGGGTTACCTGGGGGGCGATCAAGGGGGTTAAACCTTTATTAGATAATATATTGGGGTACCTGACGCTATAAAAACATGCGGCGAACCTAAAAAAATTACTGGCTACCGATCTGCATCACCGACACTAAGACAGCGTTTAGAAAAACAATTGCTTAGCGACAGTGGTGATAGGGGGTGAAAGGGTTACCTGGGGGGCAATCAAGGGGGTTAAACCTTTATTAGATAATATATTGGGGTACCTGACGCTATAAAAACCTGCGGCGAACCTAAAAAAAATTACCGGCTACCGATCTGCATCACAGACACTAAGACAGCGTTTAGAAAAACGATCGCTTAGTGACAGTGGTGATAGGGGGTGAAAGGGTTACCTGGGGGGCGATCAAGGGGGTTAAACCTTTATTAGATAATATATTGGGGTACCTGACGCTATAAAAACATGCGGCGAACCTAAAAAAAATTACTGGCTGCCGATCGGCATCACTGACGCTAAGACAGCGATCAGAAAAATGATCGCTTAGCGACAGTGGTGATAGGGGGTGAAAGGGTTATCTGGGGGGTGATCAGGGGGTTAAACCTTTATTAGGGGGGGTTAGGGGGCTACACTGGACCTAAGACTAAACTTTGGTGACACTTTTACAGTCACAAATGTCACTGATTGCAGTGATCACTAAATAAATGGTCACTGCAATCAGTGACACTGTGACTGGGGGCTGGGGGGGTGATCTGGGGGGTGATCTGGGGTGTCTGGGGGGGCCTGGGGGGCGATTTATGTCCCTATGTGTCCTGGTGTCAGTGTAGTGTTGTGTGCACTGACCTGATGTCTTCTCTTGTACGGCGCTCGGTATATGTGAGCGCCGCACCAGAGATGACATCACTTCCTCCTGCTCCCTCTGTCTGACACAGACAGAGGGGGCATTTCCATTCGCCGGGAGCGATCGCGAGGGGGTGGCCAGAAACGAATGGCTGCCCCCTCATCCCGGAACGCTCCCGGACACTTAGCCACCGCTCACTGTATAGGAGGGGGGTCCGATTGGACCCCCCAACTATACAAAGGCAATCACGTATGCTCTACGTGATTGTGCCTGTCGGTGCCATTCTGCCGACGTATATATACAGTGAGCGGTCGTTAAGTGGTTAACAGGGACATGTAATTACATTTTTGAAATAATATTTAACAGCAGGGCCCGTTCCTGCTCTCCAACAAGAGTAACTGTGAGTGGTTACAGTGTTCTGGCACCACCAACACCTAAGGCCCAATTTTTCTGCAGAGTATATAGTGCAGTCCATATAGTATATAAACTGCAGTTCAGAGTATATAGTGCCTGGGGGCCTGAGGGGCCCCATGCCATTTTTTTTTCATTTTGGCGCAGGGTTCCCCATAATATCCATACCAGACCTGAAGGGCTGGGATCCGGCAATACATTACAGCCACAAGCAATTTTAAATGGCATTTTTTTCCTTGGGACCGTTTTTAACATGGAAAAGGTGCACTACTTTACAGGCAGACTAAGGGGACCCCCCCCAGGCAAGTATATATAAAGGAATATTTAATTTCTATTGTTTCACTTTAAGCATTATTACAATGCTCCTGAAAAAACGTCAGTTTTTTAACTTTTTTTGCATGAATACATGTCCCCTGGGGCAGTACCCAGTCCCCATACACTTTTTATGGCAATAACTTGCGTATAAGCCTTAAAAATTAGCACTTTTGATTTTTCATGGCCGTGTCCCATAGACTTTAATGGTGTTCACATGTTCGCACAAATGTTTTGCCTGTTCACATGTTCTGCTGCGAAAGCTACAATGAAACATTGTTTCATTTTGCATCCTTCTGTTTATTCATCTACAGATCAAAGGTATGAACTTCGATTTGCAGATGAAGTCAGTTGAAGCAAACGTTCCTCTGTTGCACCCTTATTAAAGTAGTTGTAAACCCACTTATGCAACTTGCACCTACAGGTAAGCCTAGATTAAGGCTTACCTGTAGGTGCAAGAAATATCTCCTAAACCTACACGGTTTAGGAGATATTTGCAAAAAAGACATGCACGGATGTCTATGGCGCATGTGTGTCGTAGACAACGGTGCATTCAGTCAGAATCCCCATTCACAAATCCGGCTTTGCCAGATTTGACGGCTCCTGTGCGCATGTGCGGAGTGACGTCTTCGCCGCTCCGGCCAATCACAGGCCAACCTTCCGGGTATCCGTGGAGTGATGGCTGTGGCTGGAGGGGGAGACGAGGATGGCTTCGGGGGCCCTGATCTAAGGTAAGTGATGCATAATGAGCTAGTATGCTAGTCATACTAGCTCATTATGGCTTTGTCTTGCAGGTGTTTTTTTTTTTCTTTTAAACAGGTTTACAACCACTTTAACCCTTATTTTACTCTAATCTGCCCTAATTAACTCCTTATTTTCCCTCTCCATTCAATTTATTATTTTTCCTGGTGTTTTTTTTCTATTTCATTAAGTAATATTTAAATTTTCTTCTTTTTTTTTTGTATCACACTGAAACTTTAGAAAAATTAAAAAAAGTTACTTTAATTCATTTGTAAATAACTTTACAATGCTTTGTACCTAAATCATAATTTTAGTGTTGTTTTAAACAGGACAAATTACAGAGTAAAATGCACACTTTTTATTTGCAGTAATACTATTTATTTTTAAACCAACACTGCTCAAAAAAAGAAAAATTGCCTCTTGTTTAATTTTATTATGTTTAATTGTCTAAGGATTGCCAAAAAAACAATCATTGTTGCAGGACAATATTCACAAATTAAAGCCTTGTTTGTCCTAAAAAAAAAACAATATTTATATTACATTGTATTACATTGTTATCTTAAGTAATGACAAAATTTAGCTGAATAAACAGGCTCAGCAGAAATTTAAAAATTGCTCTGGTGCATAATGGGTGAACAGGTGTCAGAGCCGAAGTGGTTAAAATAAAGCTGATGCTGTGTAAAATTACACTTGCAGATAGTCTGCAGGTGTTATTAAATAAATACAATGTATAAATTAATTGCTTTATTGTATTTACTATTTACCTAATATTTAGATCAGTTGTGTGACTTTTGATCTTAAAGTGGAGTTCCACCCTGAATTTTTTTTTTTTACCAAAAATCTACAAAAAAATAAATAAAAAATGTTTATCTTACCAGAAATAGCGGTTGCTATGCGGAAGTCCCTAATCTGCCTCTTCATCGTCCGCGGCTGGCCTTCTTCCTCGTTCTACTCGCGGTGTCTTCTAGTGAATGGGGTGAAACGCTGCCTTCTGGGAACTGTGTGTATCCCAGAGAGCATCCGGCCCATTCAGAAAACACTACGAGACTCGCGCATGTGCAGTAGGAAACGGGCAGTGAAGCCGCATGGCTTCACTGCCTGTTTCCCTTAGTGAGGCGCCGGGAGCTGTTAGGATCGAGGGATCGGCCTCGGGGGGGGGGGGGGGGGGCGACATCGTGGGCGAGTAGGACAGGTAAGTGTCCTTATTAAAAGTCAGCAGCTACAGTGTTTGTAGCTGCTGACTTTAAGAAAAAAAAATCGCGGGTGGAACCCCGCTTTAAGTCAAATTTATTTTTATTTAAACAAAATGTATTACTATTGAACCCATTATTATCCCTTAGTTTACAATAATCAGCCCTAATTAAGTCATTCCTCTCCTTCTTCCCTTAGCTAATATTTTCTTGCAGATTTTTTCTTTTATTCCTATATTTTATACCATTTATATGTAATTTGTTTAATTTCTTATTTGTTTTGTTTGTCATTGTTTACAGAGTTGCGTAAAAAGAAAATGCGTAAATTAAAAAAAGTATTTTCTTTCATTTGCAAAAAACATTGCCATACTTTGTACCAAAAACATAATTGTTAGGTCATTTTAATTGAGATACATAATAGAATAACATACTGTATATATGTTTTATTTACCGTAAAACTGCTTTTCTTTTAACTAAAAACTTTTTTTTATTTTCTCATACATTCCATAGAAATTAAAATATATTTTGAAAGGCAAGCCTAGTTTATGTTACAGCTTACTAAATCTTAGATGTGATGGCTGCATTCATTTTCTTTTTTAGGCTTTCTTTCTTCAATTTTCATCTGGTGATCTGGCCAGTAAGTCAGTTGTTTTTGAAATAACAAGCTCTCTTGCAGATGTATTAGTTACAGGGATGAGACAAACCATTCAGCACTGGCAGGGGTGAGTACAATGATCAGTTTTATTTATTTATGTAAAACCTTTATCCCAAAAGGAAAACAAAACAGTTTGTTGCAACTACTTATAAAGTGTTAGCTAGAGTTTGGCTTCAATATTTAAATCTCCTAACGGGTATGTCGTTTCTTTAGAGCCCATGCACCGGTGACGTCACCGGCTGCTGCTCACTAGAATATCTCCATAATGGAGCACGTCTAGGAGATATTAATTTTACCTACAGGCAGTGGCGGCCCATCCATTATGGGCGCAGGGGCGCCATCCCCCCTAATCCAAGTGCCTGGCTCCTAATCTCCATGCAGGGCACCGGACGCATGGATTTCAATGTGTTTTTTTTTTCTTGAAGCCGGAAGCTCTAATTGGTTTAAAAAAGGGAGGGCTCGGGGCGCCTCAAACCCACCCACTTGTGTGACATTAGGGAATTAATATTCGCTAATGTCTTCCTGCTTCTCCTCCCGGCCAATCAGGAAGCGGCTCCTGAGACCCAATTGGCCGGGAGTCTTAGGACGGGTTTCGGCCAGGAGGAGAAGCATCGACCCCGGCAGCCATAGTTTCTCTTAGAGCCCTACCCCGGATTGATTCAGCAGTGCACCGCCACCTCGTCCTTCTCCCCGCACCTCTTGCTGTATAAGGTAAGGAAACCATGGATCATGCAGTGTGTGGGGGGTACTAGTGCAAGTGAGGGGGCCAGGTCTGTTTGCCACCCCTGCCAAAATTTGCACCACCAGCTGCCACTGCCTACAGGTAAGCTTTATTTTAAGCTTACCTGCAGGTAAAAATAATGAAAAAAAACGTGTTTACTGCCATTTTAATGCAGCTTTAAATAATGACAAAGTTATTACAAAATAAACAAAGTGGAAATGTAAAAATATGTTATCTCTAGAGGAGGATGCAGGGACAATATGTGAAGTGGTTAAACAATGCAGAGCAAATTCCTAGTTCACAAATGCAACACTTAAATAAATGCACTCCACTTTCTGTGAACTGATTTGTATGAGGTTCCACTGCAGCTCACAGTACATGTAACTTGATAGGATATATTGCTGTTCTGAAACTGTATTTTTCTTGTCATGTGACCGACACAGTACCAATCAGACTCATACTGCAGACATGTAGAGTGCAGTAGCAGCTAGTGAAGTTTTAGGATGGGGGGCACCAGACCCGCCCCTACTTTTTGATCCCTCCCACTTATAAACCCCACCCCTTATAGCATCCACCCACTCCGTTCCCTGTATTCCACTTGCTTCCACCCATAGCGTCAGGAGTATACAACTCTGCATCACAGGACAGAGTATACAGCCCCAGAATCACAGGACAGAGTATACAGCCCAGACTCACAGCAGAGTATACAGCCCAGACTCACAGCAGAGTATACAGTCCAGAATCGCAGCAGAGTATACAGCCCAGAATCACAGCAGAGTATACAGTCCAGAATCACAGCAGAGTATACAGCCCAGAATCACAGCAGAGTATACAGCCCAGAATTACAGCAGAGTATACAGCCCAAACTCACATCATAGTATACAGCCCAGAATCACAGCAGAGTATACAGTCCAGAATCACAGCAGAGTATACAGCCCAAACTCACATCATAGTATACAGCCCAGAATCACAGCAGAGTATACAGTCCAGAATCACAGCAGAGTATACAGCCCAAACTCACATCATAGTATACAGCCCAGAATCACAGCAGAGTATACAGCCCAAACTCACAGAAGAGTATACAGCCCAGAATCACAGCAGAGTATACAGCCCAAACTCACATCATAGTATACAGCCCAGAATCACAGCAGAGTATACAGTCCAGAATCACAGCAGAGTATAGCATATAGCACATAGCATTTCTCACAAATCCTGGTATATAGCATTTCTCACAAATCCTGGTATATAGCATTTCTCACAAATCCTGATATATAGCATTTCTCACAATCCTGGTTTATAGCATTTCTCACAATCCTGGTTTATAGCATTTCTCACAAATCCTGGTATATAGCATTTCTCACAAATCCTGGTATATAGCATTTCTCACAAAGCCTGGTATATAGCATGTCTCACAAATCCTAGTATATAGCATGTCTCACAAATCCTGGTATATAGCATTTCTCACAATCCTGTGCTGTCTCATCTGTGCCTACTAGTGCTATCTCATCTGTGCCCACCAGTGCAGTCTCATCTGTGGACTGGCTGATGGGTTTCTCCTTCCTCCAACCACCCAAATGGCAGCAAGACTTCAGATCTTCTCCATCAATAATGCTATGCATGCAGCTATTAGATTAGGATTAATTTTATAATAGGATGCAAATCATCCAGTTATTTATATATGCTACAGTATTTATACACTTAGCTACATAGGAAACATGAGCTCCCACAGCAGGTTATTATAATCACCACCTGTCAAAAAAGTCTATCAGCAGAGCTTTCATGCCTAAGCCTATTTCTGACATTTGGTGTTTACAAGTTAAAATGCGTATTTTTTGCTAGAAAATTACTTAGAAACCCCAAACATTATATATATTTTTTTAGCAGAGATTCTAGAGAATAAAATGTCGATTGTTGCAATATTTTATGTCACACAGTATTTGTGCAGCTGTGTTTTAAACGCAACTTTTTTGGAAAAATTTATTTTCATGAATTAAAAAAAAATTTAAAAGTAAAGTTAGTCCAATTTTTTTATAATGTGAAAGATGATGTTACGCCGAGTAAATAGATACCAAACATGTCATGCTTTATAATTGCCCGGACTCGTGGAATGGCGACAAACTACGGTACCTTAAAATCTCCATAGGCAACATTTTCATTTTTTTTTACGGCTACTAGGTTAGAGTTACAGAGGAGGTCTATAGCTATAATTATTGCTCTCGCTCTGACGATCGTGGCGATACCTCACATGTGTGATTTGAACACCGTTTTCATATGCGGGCGCGACTTCCGTATGCGTTTTCTTTGCTGCCCGAGCTCACGGTGACAGGGACGCTTTAAATTTTTTTATTATTTTTCTTATTTATTTTTATCATTTTTATAATAAAAAATTGTGGTTTTTTTTTAAAAAAAAATTTGATCACTTTTATTGCTGTCACAAGGAATGTAAACATCCCTTGTGACAGTAATAAGTGGTGACAGGTACTCTTTATGGAGAGATCGGAGGTCTAAAAGACCCCCAATCCCTCCTTTGCACTTCAAAGTATTCAGATCGCCAAAAACGGTGATTCTGAATACTGTGTACTTTTTTAAATCTGGCGCCATTGGCAGCCGAGTAACCCGGACATGACGTCATGACGTTGCTTCCGTGGTTACAGTGAAGAGACTGAATCAAAGCCGTTCGCAGCTTCGATTCAGTCTCTCTCTAGGCGCCCAAGGTGGCGGATCGTGGATCGGGTCTCCCGGTGGGACGGGAGGCCCGGTAAGAGCGGCGGAGGCAGCGGGAGGGGGGGATGTCCCCTCCCGCTCCTCCGGTATAACAACCCGAGCGGCTTTTAGCCGCATCGATTGTTATACCTGGAAAGCCAATCGCCGGCTCTAAACAACGGTACTGGGATGATGCCTGCAGCTGCAGGCATCATCCCGGTATAACCCCCGAAAGCCGAGGACGCATATATGCGTCCGCTCGGCGAGAAAGGGTTTTAATCAGTCTGTTAACCTTTAAAAGTATTTTATGACTTATTTTCTATCCTTCAGTTTATGTTATGCACACCTCTTGAGGACTCAGAGGAGAGACGTCACTTACCAATGCAGATGGCCGATTCTGGGGAAAAAAAGCTCCGCTCGGGCTGTGCGTTCCACTGACGTCACTTCCGGTTCATCACCCACACAGATAAACCGTAAAGTGACGCCGTAAGGCAGAGGGAAAGTACCGCCCATGTCCTAGGGCCCTTTTTTAAATAATTTTTTTTGTGACTGCCTTGGGGGCGGCGGTGCCCGTGCGCCACCTATGGACGGGCCACCACTGGTAGAGAGCATACATCAGCAGAGTAATAGAAGTCCCTGCCAAGGACCTTTCCTTGCAGATGCCAAAGAACAGGGAAAGATCATGTGACCACACAAGATTACCGCAGGAATAAGGTACTTAGAGAATTCTAAAAATGACATTGTCACACTATAAATGATTTATGAGAAATAAAACTTCTCTGTTTAATATCACTTTAAGTGAGTGACATACCTAAAGCCTAGGACGTTAAAAATAAGTCAGAAATGTCAGCTCCAACATTTTCATTCAGATGGGTTCCTTTTAATTCCAGGATTCCTATCAATAAGATGTGTAGACGTTTTATTTAAAGATTACATTTTTTGAATACTTACAGTAAGTTAAAAATTCCTCATGAACTTGATAAACTTTAAAATATTCTAAAAAGAATATTGACAGACATAATGACACACTAATTAACAGAATAATAGGATTTTTATAACAGCTTACCTGTAAAATCCTTTTCTTGGAGTACATCACGGGACACAGAGCGACATAGTCATTACTAATGGGTTATATAGATACCGTCAGGTGCTGGCACTGGCAACTTCCAAAACCGGAAGTACCCTCCCCTATATAAGACCCTCCCATCCGGGAGCACCTCAGTTTTGTAGCAAAGCGATAAGTGTCCCCAAAGAGGGGCGGGAGCTCTGTGTCCCGTGATGTACTCCAAGAAAAGGATTTTACAGGTAAGCTGTTATAAAAATCCTATTTTCTTTCTCGTACATCACGGGACACAGAGCGACATAGTCATTACTAATGGGATGTCCTAAAGCAATGCCAAATGAGGGGGGGGATACACCATATATAAGCTGAGCGCTATCAGACATGAGGATCTTTTGCGGCCTGCAACACACTGCGCCCAAAGGCGACATCCTCCTGACTTCTAACGTCCACCTGGTAGAACCTAGTAAACGTGTGAACTGAAGACCATGTTGCGGCCTTACAGATTTGAGCCCGGGAGGCCTGGTGATGCACTGCCCATGAAGTTCCAACTGCTCTCGTGGAGTGCGCTCTAACTTTGAACGGAGGCGGTCTCCTTCTCAAGCCATAAGCTTGCATAATGACCTGTCGAATCCACTTGGCTAAAGTAGATTTTGACGCTGTCTGACCCTTTCTGGGGCCTTCCGGCAGAATAAACAAAGTATCCGTTCTGCGAATCTGAGCAGTGGCTTTTAGATAAGCTTTAACTGCTCTTACTACATCCAAAGAATGCAATAACTTTTCCTCTACCGAAGTAGGTTTGGGGAAAAAAGAAGGAAGAACCACATCTTGGTTCAAATGAAACCTCGATACCACCTTAGGAAGAAAGGCTGGATGAGGACGTAACACTACTCTGTCCTTATGGATAACCAGATATGGCTCCTTACAGGACATAGCTGCTAATTCCGATACTCTTTTAGCCGAACAAATGGCTACTAGAAAAATCAATTTCCTGGTGAGAAGCACCAAGGAAATATGCTGTAATGGTTCAAATGGTTGTTTCTGTAGAACCGACAGAACCAAGTTTAGATCCCATGGACATATGGGAATATTAACCGGAGGACTAATACGCATCACTCCTTGTATAAAGGCTTTGACTAGTGAATGCGAAGCCAAGGGCCTTTGAAAAAATATTGACAAGGCCGAAATCTGACCCTTGATAGTACTCAAGGCAAGCTTCCTATCTACAGCCCATTGTAGGAAGTCCAGAATCCTACCTATTACGTATTTACGTGGATGCCATTTCTTGGCCTCACACCAGGCGATGTACGCCTTCCAGATTCTATAGTAGATCTGCCTGGATACCGGCTTCCTGGCATTGATCATGGTAGATACCACAGCATTAGAGAGCCCTCTCTTTTTTAGAATGTGGGCTTCAATAGCCAGGCCGTCAAACCTAGGGCTGGTAAGGAAGGGTGGTATATCGGTCCTTGCGAAAGCAGGTCCGGACGATGTGGGAGGGTCCAAGGACTCCCCACAGACATTTTTACAATCTCCGCGTACCATGCTCTTCGGGGCCACGCTGGAGCCACCAGAATCACTGGTTTCTTTTCTACCCTGATTCTGCGGAGTAATCGAGGTAACAATTGTGGCGGTGGGAATGCATATATCAGCTTGAACTGATCCCAAGGGAACACTAGGGCATCCGAGCCGCACGCTAGGGGATCCCTTGTCCAAGAGACAAACCTGTCCACTTTTGTGTTGAATCTGGATGCTAGCAGATCTACATCCGGTGTTCCCCACCGCTGACATATTGTCCGGAAAACCTCGGGATGAAGGGACCATTCCCCTGGGCATAATTGTTGGCGACTTAGAAAGTCCGCCTTCCAATTCTCCACTCCTGGAATGAATACCGCAGATATGGCTGGGACATATCTTTCTGCCCATCTCAGGATGTAATTTACTTCCCTTTGGGCTGCACGACTCCTGGTGCCCCCCTGACGATTGATATATGCCACTGCTGTGGCATTGTCTGATTGAACTCTGACAGGGGACCCTTGGAGTTTGGATGTCCATGCTACTAGGGCATACCGGGCTGCTCGTATCTCTAAGAGATTGATGGGCAGGGCCTTTTCTGCTTCTGACCACTTGCCCTGGAGAGACCATTGCTCCAGTACTGCTCCCCAGCCTATAAGGCTGGCATCTGTAGTGACCACCTTCCAGGAAATCGGACTGAAGGATTTCCCTCTTTCCAGATTCTGGGGAACCAACCACCAGCGGAGGCTCTTGCGAACGGAAGGGGACAAGGACATTGGTAAGTCCAGAGCCTGAACTTTTTTGTTCCAGGCTGACAGTATGGCCCTTTGCAACTTCCTTGAATGGAATTGACCGTAGGGTACTGCTTCGAATGATGCCACCATTTTTCCCAGCAGCCTCATACACAGGCGTATGGATGGCTGTCTTTTTGAACCCACTAAGTGGATCAAATCTCTCAAAGACGACCCCTTTTCTTGAGGCAAGAAAATTTTTCTCTGGTCTGAATCCAGCCTTAGCCCTAAGTATTCCAGACTTTTGACTGGTTTTAGGGCTGACTTGTCTCGGTTGATAATCCAACCGTGATATTCCAGAAACTTGATTGTCTCGTGAACAACCACTTCTAGTTTTTCCACTGAGTGGTCTATCAGCAACAAGTCGTCTAGATATGCCATTATCGTTACACCTCGTGTTCTTAGATTGGCCAATAATGGGGCCAGAATTTTTGTGAACACTCTTGGTGCTGTGGCCAGACCGAAGGGTAAGGCTCTGAACTGAAAATGGTGCCCTTCTACCGCAAAGCGTAGAAATTTTTGGTGGGCTGGAAAGATGGGAATGTGCAAATAAGCATCTTTGATGTCGATCGAGGCTAACCATTCCTCCCCTTGTAGGGCAGTGGCTACCGATCGGATCGACTCCATCCGGAAAGTCCTGATATGTAGGAATTTGTTTAGCCCTTTTAGATTTAATATGGGCCTCACGTCCCCGTTTGGCTTCGGAACTGTAAAGAGGTTTGAGTAAAACCCGAACCCCCATTCTTCCAGGGGAACCTCTATAATTACTGCTTGGAGCAATAATTGTTCCAGTGCCAACAGGAGGGATCCTCTCTTCTGGGGATCCCTTGGCACGTTTGACCTTATAAAGCGGGAAGGAGGGGAGTTTTTTAACTCCAATTTGTATCCCAGATTTACTGCGGAGAGCACCCATCTGTCTCGGATCGTGTCCCGCCAGGTTTCTGTGAACAACTGAAGTCTTCCCCCCACCCGATTGGGTGGGGGCAACCCTTCATGCATTAGACTTTGGGGGAGGTTTTGTACCTCTCCTGCTTCAGGGCTTCTTGTTACCCTGCAACTGTCCCTGATTTTTACCTCCGGGATTTGACCGAGGAGGCCGTCGGAACTGTTTCACAGCCGATGTCCTAGGGACTGGAGAAGCCGGCCTCTTAAAAGAGGGACCTCTAACTCTATTTTTAACCGGCAAAAGTGTACTTTTACCGCTGGAAATTCTCTGGATATACTTGTCCAGGTCTTCCCCGAATAAGCACTCACCATGAAATGGGAAGCTGACCAGCAATTTTTTACAGGGAGCTTCAGCAGACCAGTTTTTGAGCCATAGAAGCCTGCGCATATGTACTACAGACAGCGTAAGGCGGGAGGCCTGATGGATTGAATCCTTTATGGCGTCCACCGCAAAGCATAAGGCTCTAGGTAGATCAGCTAGGGCAAGAGCCTGCTGATCTGGCAAGTCCCTTAAGACCTGTTTCAACTGATCCTTCACTGCTTGGCAGACCCCAATAGCTGCCACTGCTGGTTGTGTCACCAATCCTGCTGTAGAAAAAGCAGATTTTAATAAGGACTCCAATTTTTTATCTATTGGGTCCTTAAACATTTGGACATTATCCACCGGACATGTCAGTGATTTATTCACACAAGAGATGGCTGCGTCCACTGTAGGGACCCTCCATTTTCTGATGAACTTATCCTCCATGGGATAGACCACCGGAAATCTCTTAGGGGGAGTAAATATTTTGTCAGGATGCTCCCAATCCTGGTAAATGAGCCCTTCCAGTAAAGGATGGATCGGAAAGGAACAAACAGTCTGGGGAGCTTTTAGCGACCCCAACGAGGAGACAGAAGTGGATAATGGCTCCGCAAGTGGCATTTTAAATGCTGATCGGACCATATTAGTCAGGGACTGAACCCATAACCTTTCAGCATGTGATGCTGAGAACGGCTCTTCCACTGTTGATTCCTCTACAACCGAATCGACCTCATCCTGATCCCCTTCAGGTAGGTCGATCCCTGTATGGGACTGTTGCTCTGTTAACAGGCACTCTGAGGGAGGAGACGGAGATCGGGCGCTTTTCTCCTGTGACAGGGAAGCCGCGATCAATGCTGACAATCTCTCTTCCAGCCCTCCCAGAGCTGAGGAAAAAACCTCCTCTGTTACATACACAGGAGCAGGTGAACTGAGGACAGCCACAGTACCAGGTACTCCTGAGGGTGCTCTACGGTCACTAACCTCTGATTCTTCAGGGGAGACTGGTGCAGCCAAAGCATGCCCAAGATCCTCGGAGCCCGATGGAGACCCCCTATTCCTCCTGGAATTTCTAGTCCCGGAGTTTTTAGACGGCATATTCCTAAGCCACAAAGCTGAGGTATTCCAGCCGAAATACACCAGTTACTGACAATAGTCTAGCATAAATGCTGCTATAAGAAACAGTTGGTGTCTACTAATGTGCCTTTCTAGGGGATGCCTGTATCAACCGCTTGCTGTATGCCCTTTTTTAAATGTTGCCAGCTCTGTCTCTGTACTTCATAGCCAGCTCACCACACAAAACTGTGGTTTTTAACATGCTGGGACGCCCGCACATGCGCAGAAGCGCTGCGGCGCACACAGAGCGTCATCCCCCAGGCTCCGCCCCCTTTCCTGGCTCACCTCTATATATAGAGGCGCGTGCACGCGCACGCGCGCCTTCGGCGCTAATTTTGAAAACTGGAGACTAGGGACAAGAGCCAGGGCCCCTCTTTGCCGCAGGTCGGGGGATGGACGAGCATTGCAACATGGCAGAGGAAGCAGTTTCCCATAAGAGAACTCACCATCTGCCTGGACTTGCTCTGCTGAGTAGAAACTAGTCCACATGACAAGAAAACATTCCACAGCGGCCTCTAGTGGACAAACACAGGTACCGCAGTCTAATATCTTAAATATATATAAAAAAATATATATATATTTTTTTCTTGACCACCATTAAAAATTATTACATTTTTTTAGTAGTTACAGGCATGCACAGAATTTTGCGGGAATACCATTAGGTAACAGACAGAAAGACAAATTAGGCTTGGGGGTCCCCCAATAGAACCAAGTTCCTGGGGGCCCCCACTTACCTGTTCCCCGCCGCAGGACTTTGTTTGGTCCACAAAAGCCCAAACTTCACCTATCACGGCAGGCATTGTAATCAAACCTTCAGGGACCGGGTTCCCAAGGATTCCACTCCCCTGGACCTGTATAGCACCCTGCACAGAAAACATCTTGGTCGTGGGTATGACCAGAGCTCTGGATCCCAGGGTCCAGCTCTCCTAAGAGAAGCATTACAGGCAAAACCTTGCTCTTCTCTGCAAGGCCCGGGTACCGACCGTTTAGCTATGAAGCTTTTTTGGTCGGATCCGGAATAGCTTACTGAGGCCCAAAAGAACCTGTACGCAAGCTCAGTGAAAAACACATGTTTCTTCTTGGCCAACACCTTAGACACTGGCAAAAAACTGAGGTGCTCCCGGATGGGAGGGGCTTATATAGGGGAGGGTACTTCCGGTTTTGGAAGTTGCCAGTGCCAGCACCTGACGGTATCTATATAACCCATTAGTAATGACTATGTCGCTCTGTGTCCCGTGATGTACGAGAAAGAAAAGTCTTTCTAACAAGTATGTTAGAAACGATTTTTTCTCTTTCTCTTGTGTATATATATATATATATATATATATATATATATATAATTTATGATATTATAATGAATAAAGTATGAAATTGACCACATTTACCTTTTAAATAGCAAATAAACCTCTGGGGCTTCATTATATTTCCAAGATTTGAAAAGTAGAAACCTTTTGATTTTCCCTGGACATTGATTATCTAGAAAATACAAATCTAATGGGAGACACCTTTTCCAGATGGTACATTAATTCAATATCCGTAAAAAATGAAACAAAAAAAAACACAATATAAAATAATGCATGAAGAATGACACCCTAGGAGTAAAAGACAATGAACATAAGTCATTAAATGTAAAAGAAAAATAATAATAATTATAGCATACATTCTTAAAATATCCAGACTTACTCACTAACACCTCTGCAGACTAAATAAGGACACAATTTCCTTTCTATAAGAATGCTTGATGTCCTCTTAAAAAGGTGACTGTTACTAAACATTACTACCAAAAAGCATCAGAAAGATTTTACTTTCAAGATCCCACAACCTTTACCATCTATTAAGCTACTATTAAAGGTGAACCATAGTAGGACCCACACCTCATGCTAAAGGGAAAACAAATAGCACTGCCATTTTAAATAATGCAAGAAAAGTTGTTTCTTAATTGTAAATCCCATCCTTTTTATTTATTTAAAGGTTTCCAATTTATACATATCTAATGAATGTATATGGTCATCAGGCAGTTGTAATTTATACTGTGGTGGCCTTAGTGAAAACAAGAATATAGATTTTTATCTTTCTTTTTAATTGAGATGTTACCAAGAAAATACATTTATCTTACAATTATTCATTAATATTCTTTACCGTTTCGTTGCATAATCAGCATGGTATCTGATGATGCACCATTTTCTATTTGAATGCACTCTGATTCTTTCAGTTTTTAACATTAACATAGTTTAAAGTAAGGCATTTGTTATTCTGGTCACCCTTGTCCTTGTATGTTCTTGCCTTAGTTCTTTTTATGCTGTCA
Source organism: Rana muscosa (assembly GCA_029206835.1). Taxonomy (NCBI): domain Eukaryota; kingdom Metazoa; phylum Chordata; class Amphibia; order Anura; family Ranidae; genus Rana; species Rana muscosa. The sequence goes on along the minus strand of CM055122.1, from coordinate 621,608,014 downwards.
AGTCCGGTTTGTTAAAAAGTAAGTTGAATACCTCTATGGCACGTATGAGTGCTTGTTAATATATGATAAATATAATAGCCTGCTTGTTCTGTGACCTTGAATTAAAACTGTTTTTCTTAAGAGAACAAATAAATAAAAGAAAGCAGAAAATAAAAAGTAGAAAGACACAGCATATAAGGAAAACTTGGTAAATTTTTAACACTTTCAAATATGTAGAAAAGGGTTTTGGCCTATACCTGACCGACACTTATACATTAAGGACTTGGATGAAGGCTTATATATGCAGGACCTGCATGAAGGTTTGTACATACAGAACCTGGATGAAGGCTCATACACACAAGACCTGGATGAGGCCAAATACGCACATGAACTGGATGAAGGCTTGTACATACTAGACTTGGATGACAGCTCATACACATAGGTAATGGATGCGTTTTTTTTTTAGGCTCATTTTATATTCATTTTCAGATCTCATTTGATGCAAACATATACCTACAGTATGTTTGTAAGAGCCAACATTTGTCTTTTGAATATACAAATCATTTTATAGTTATAGGTCATAAGCTGCATGAGTGGAAAAAATAATGGAAACAATACAGTATATTAAGCACCAGGGCTTACATTTGCCTTTGGAATAATCCCAGCCCTTCTTTGAATGCTACAATACAATTCTTAAACTTTGTGTATTATAATTTTAAAGCATTGTTCAAGAAACAAAGCCTTTCATGCCTTTAAAGGTTCAGTGAAATGTTTAATCTGGTGACAAGGTATGCCAATGAAAATGTGTGACCTCATCTTAATGTTAATGAAACTAATCTTGAAATATTTTTGGATGGGAACTTTGCACATACATTTTTAAAAGTCCTTTCTTAGCGTAAGTTTGAGTTAGTTATTTATATTGCTGGCATTACAGACAGATGAAGACATACCCTGTACATTATTTATATATGAGTGACTTGATAATTTATGAATACCACGAACATCACAGAATTTTGTATGTATATACTGTATAAGGTCATAGGATATAGCTTTTGTGTTGGGTATAATGACACACACTATTATTTTGATTATATTTGTTAATTTAACATTTATTAGCAGTGCAGCACCATTTAAATTTCATTTACAGGGTTTTTTTTAGTGGGTAACCACCGGGTGATTATGCGTGAACCCAAAAATTTTAAAATGTGTCATGTCCTAATTATTTTGCAATGGTAGGGTTACCAGGAATCAAGGAATTTATAGGCACAAAAACACAAGTAAATAAAAAATTGCAAACCAACTTTATTGATATATCATTAAAACACTGAACTCAGTGAAAAGGTCTAAAAAGAACCCTTGGTACAGCAAGATATGTATTAGTTCCTGTTTCTAAGCCTTCCACCTTTAAATAGAATATCCTTCAGTTAAAGCGGAGTTCCACCCTAAAGTGGAACTTCCACTCATCCTTTCCACAGGTATCCTTTCCCACTTCTGGGAGCCTCAGCCGTGGGTGGTGACGTCACGGCTGGGGCTTCCTCCTCCTCCCTCCACCGGCAGCCAGGCCAGTAGGAGAGAGGAGCAGACCTTGCGCATGCGCAGTAGGGTTTCCGGCGTGAAGCCGAAAGGCTACACTGCCGGGTACCCTTACCCGCAATGGAGGCGACAGCACCCGACAGCTGATGGAAACATCAGCTGCGGATGCCGACATCGCTGGATTCCAGGACAGGTAAGTGTCCTATTATTAAAAGCCAGCAGCTGCAGTATGTGTAGCTGCTGGCTTTTAATTATTTTTTTGGGGCGGAACACCGCTTTAATAGCTCAGCTCAACATGTTTCGCAGGAAACTGCTTCTTCAGCTTCTTTGGGTGCTGTGTCACTTAAAAGCACTACATATACAGTAGATACAGAAAATATTTTACATTAGTATACAAGAAATATATAATCTCTAGGTATATCCAGTCATATTTCATTACACTTACCTTATAGGACCTACACGTATAAAAAAGGAAACAAAGCAAGACTTATAATCAGGGTTCTTTCTCAAAATGGTCTTGTGGCTACTGTGTTTGCTTTTCCTGGCCAGGCATGTCTTTTCCCACTCCTTCTGCCCATGCACAGTACCTTTTATAATTCCTTCACAAATTAGCATCCACCTGTGGGCTCCCTGTTTAACGCTCTATTGTTTGCACTGCCCAAAACATATACAGTACTTCCTTTTTTTGCCAATGAACTTGCTTCTTCCTAAAAAATATCATGCAGTTTTGACAGTTTTTTTAGGTAATTTTTTGAATTGTAATACGGCACTACTTTGCAAGCTACATAATGTGCTAAAATGCATTTTCATGCTTACATATTTGTGTCACTGGGTTGAACATACTAAGTACCTGTAATAAATATATAAATAAATACACACATAAAGAGCAGAAGGTGCTAAATTAATTTTCACTTAGTAAATGAGGTGAAGCTAAGTAAAAATCCACTTTGCAAAGAATAAGCAATCATGTGCAAAAAAAAAAATATTGTTTGCTTACACATGATTGGATGATTGAAGTCAGTAGAACTTCACCTCATTGACTTAGCTAAGTAATTTCTAACTTTGCAAAGTGAATAGCTTTACTTCTTTTGTACTGTAAATCAACCCCATTGTGTGAGTTGATTTTGTCTATATTAGATGTTAGTGATAACACAGCAGTGGCATATCCTGCATGTGTGCAAATGTGTAAATATTATACCTATTCTTTGTAAAACATAAAATATGTTTTTGTAAAATATAAAAGATGGGGTTGTGTCGAGAAAATAGATACCAAATAATAAAATTGCACATGCCTGTGGCATCATAAAAAACGACGGTACTTTAAATTCTCAAAAGGCAACCATTTTAACCCTTTAGAGGTCAACAGTTTAGAGTTAATTATGAACTATGGCCCTAAAACTATTGCCCTCACTCACTGATGTTCACGATTTCACATGTGTGTCAAAGCTGATGTTTACATATAGGCGCTTGCCCTACACTGCACTTATTGTATGGGCTGAGTGCAGGAATGACAGGGGTACTTTAAATTGTTTAAAAAATATTTGTATTTATGTTATACAATTCTTTTATTACACTTTTTTCTTTTTTTTTCTTTATGGGCAGGTGAAAGGTCCTCTTTATGGAGACATAGGGGGTCCATTAGACCCCAAATGCCTTCCCTGCCTTCCAATGCAGCTATTCCAGCACAGATTGTTCTAGAATAGCTGAATCCTCAGCTATACCAGCTAAGGAATGACTTTGTGACCCTGGAAGTGATGTAATGCACAAAGATTCTGGGGTCATTAGTCACAGAAGGAATTGGGGAATGGAAGCTTCGCAAGTTCCACCTTCTTATTCCAGGGAAGCTGTTTGCTGCAGTCCCTGGCTCCCCAGTAGAATAGGAGAGCCTGGGAAATAACCATAGAAAAGATCAAGCACTTGCTACGGAGACCTATGCCAGGGGATTGGCGACAGTTCTAGGAGTCTTAGCTGCTGGGAATAACTCCTGGGAAGGAGAGTATTGAAAGATGCAACAAGAATTTTCATAAAGCACTTGAACTCTAGGGATGAGCTTCGTGTTCGAGTCGAACATACGTTCGACTCGAACATCGGCTGTTCGATCGTTCGACGAAGATCGAACGATTTGGGCCGTTCGCGCCAAATTCGAGTGACGCGAACGGCCCACAATGCACTACGCCATCGCAGTGTCATCCAGGCGCTGTGATTGGCCAAGCATGCACTGTGACCCCGCATGCTTGGCCAATCACAGCGCCGGCAGCGAGGAGAGCAATGATTGGCCACAGGCAGGATGCCTGTGGCCAATTATTGCTGAGGGTGTTTAGTACACGCCCCACACTATAAAAGGCCACCAGCACGGCGGCCTAGTGTAGTGTGTTCTGGAGCAGGGAAAGAGCAGCATAGGCAGGGACAGTGACATTTATTTCTTTCTTGCTTAACCTGGATTCCTTTAGTTTAGGGAAAGAGAAGGATAGGTAGGGAGAGTGTCAGTGTGTTTTACTGTTCGAGTCCTTGTTTCTAGGGACAGGGAAGGACAGTGAGTGAATTCTCCTTGCGCTATAGTGTGCTTTAAAAAAACATTTTTTCTAGGGACAGAAAACTCTAGGTAGGGAGAGTGTCAGTTTCTTTCACTGTGCAAGTCCTTGTTTCTAGGGACAGGGAAGGACAGTGAGTGAATTCTCCTTGTGCTATAGTGTGCTTTAAAAAAACATTTTTTCTAGGGACAGAAAACTCTAGGTAGGGAGAGTGTCAGTTTCTTTCACTGTGCAAGTCCTTGTTTCTAGGGACAGGGAAGGACAGTGAGTGAATTCTCCTTGTGCTATAGTGTGCTTTAAAAAAACATTTTTTCTAGGGACAGAAAACTCTAGGTAGGGAGAGTGTCAGTTTCTTTCACTGTGCAAGTCCTTGTTTCTAGGGACAGGGAAGGACAGTGAGTGAATTCTCCTTGTGCTATAGTGTGCTTTAAAAAAACATTTTTTCTAGGGACAGAAAACTCTAGGTAGGGAGAGTGTCAGTTTCTTTCACTGTGCAAGTCCTTGTTTCTAGGGACAGGGAAGGACAGTGAGTGAATTCTCCTTGTGCTATAGTGTGCTTTAAAAAAACATTTTTTCTAGGGACAGAAAACTCTAGGTAGGGAGAGTGTCAGTTTCTTTCACTGTGCAAGTCCTTGTTTCTAGGGACAGGGAAGGGCAGTGAGTGAATTCTCCTTGTGCTATAGTGTGCTTTAAAAAAACATTTTTTCTAGGGACAGAAAACTCTAGGTAGGGAGAGTGTCAGTTTCTTTCACTGTGCAAGTCCTTGTTTCTAGGGACAGGGAAGGACAGTGAGTGAATTCTCCTTGTGCTATAGTGTGCTTTAAAAAAACATTTTTTCTAGGGACAGAAAACTCTAGGTAGGGAGAGTGTCAGTTTCTTTCACTGTGCAAGTCCTTGTTTCTAGGGACAGGGAAGGACAGTGAGTGAATTCTCCTTGTGCTATAGTGTGCTTTAAAAAAACATTTTTTCTAGGGACAGAAAACTCTAGGTAGGGAGAGTGTCAGTTTCTTTCACTGTGCAAGTCCTTGTTTCTAGGGACAGGGAAGGACAGTGAGTGAATTCTCCTTGTGCTATAGTGTGCTTTAAAAAAACATTTTTTCTAGGGACAGAAAACTCTAGGTAGGGAGAGTGTCAGTTTCTTTCACTGTGCAAGTCCTTGTTTCTAGGGACAGGGAAGGACAGTGAGTGAATTCTCCTTGTGCTATAGTGTGCTTTAAAAAAACATTTTTTCTAGGGACAGAAAACTCTAGGTAGGGAGAGTGTCAGTTTCTTTCACTGTGCAAGTCCTTGTTTCTAGGGACAGGGAAGGACAGTGAGTGAATTCTCCTTGTGCTATAGTGTGCTTTAAAAAAACATTTTTTCTAGGGACAGAAAACTCTAGGTAGGGAGAGTGTCAGTTTCTTTCACTGTGCAAGTCCTTGTTTCTAGGGACAGGGAAGGACAGTGAGTGAATTCTCCTTGTGCTATAGTGTGCTTTAAAAAAACATTTTTTCTAGGGACAGAAAACTCTAGGTAGGGAGAGTGTCAGTTTCTTTCACTGTGCAAGTCCTTGTTTCTAGGGACAGGGAAGGACAGTGAGTGAATTCTCCTTGTGCTATAGTGTGCTTTAAAAAAACATTTTTTCTAGGGACAGAAAACTCTAGGTAGGGAGAGTGTCAGTTTCTTTCACTGTGCAAGTCCTTGTTTCTAGGGACAGGGAAGGACAGTGAGTGAATTCTCCTTGTGCTATAGTGTGCTTTAAAAAAACATTTTTTCTAGGGACAGAAAACTCTAGGTAGGGAGAGTGTCAGTTTCTTTCACTGTGCAAGTCCTTGTTTCTAGGGACAGGGAAGGACAGTGAGTGAATTCTCCTTGTGCTATAGTGTGCTTTAAAAAAACATTTTTTCTAGGGACAGAAAACTCTAGGTAGGGAGAGTGTCAGTTTCTTTCACTGTGCAAGTCCTTGTTTCTAGGGACAGGGAAGGACAGTGAGTGAATTCTCCTTGTGCTATAGTGTGCTTTAAAAAAACATTTTTTCTAGGGACAGAAAACTCTAGGTAGGGAGAGTGTCAGTTTCTTTCACTGTGCGAGTCCTTGTTTCTAGGGACAAAGAAGGAAAGTGAGGGGAATTCTCCTTGTGCTATAGTGTGCTAAAGCATTCCTCATCAACCATCTTTGAAATCCTTGTTTTTTGGACAGTCAGGGAAATTGTCGTTGTGCTATTCTGTGCAAAAGCAATCATCCTCAACCATATTTAGAAATCCTTAAGTAAAGGGACAGAGAAGGACACCTGAAGGTAGCCCTTATTGCTTTTTTCCCATCTCCCTGCAGGCCATCTATTAGAATGTCTGGAAGGCAAACAAGGAGAGGCAGACAGTCAGGAGGCAATAAAAGAGGGCAAGCAGGCTCTGTGTCTGGGGGCAACAGTGCTGGTCGTGGACGCGGTGCATTGTCATCAGCACATGGCCATGGGACACGCTTGTCCTTCTTTTCGGCAGCTGGACATGTTGAGCCACATCATGCCGAAGACTTGGTAGAGTGGATGACCAAGCCCTCCTCCTCTTCCTCATCCTCTCTCACCCAGGCTCAGGGTACTGGCAAAGCAGCTGCCAAAGCGTCCTCTTCCCTGGTATCAATGTCAGACTCATCATCAGTCACTCCTTCCCTAGACCCACCATGTCCTCCTCCTGAGGAGTCCCCCGAACTGTTTGAGCACAGTGTTGGGTACATGCTCCAGGAGGATGCCCAGCGTTTCGAAGGGTCTGATGATGAAACCCAGCTACAGGAAGGCAGTAGGGTGAGAGCAGACAGAGGGGATGCTCAAGAAGGACACCAATCTGGCAGTCATGTTCCAGCAGCTGCAGCATACTGCCAGATTGGCTCCAGTGATGAGGAGGGAGGGGATGATGAGGTCACTGACTCCACGTGGGTGCCTAATAGGAGAGAGGAGGAGGAGGAGGATGAGGAGGAGGCACATCTCCAACGAGGCAGGATGCCCTTTGGTGGCCAGCGTAAGGGCAGTACACCGACGGAATCACACCGCAGAGCTCCGCCTGTGCAGGGCGCTGCCTCTGCCCGTCATTCAAAAAGTTCCTTGGTGTGGGCCTTTTTTGAGGCTAGTGCATCAGATCGCACAGCTGCTGTTTGCAACATATGTCTCAAGCGTATATCGCGTGGCCAAAACATCAGCCGCTTGGGTACCACATGCCTGACCAGACATATGTTGACCTGCCATGCAGCTCGTTGGCAAGCCTACCTCAAAGACCCACACCAAAGAACAAAGCGGACCTCTCCTTGCACCGCATCAGCTGGGATCTCCAACCCCACTATAACTTCAGTCCTCTCTGAAACATGCACTGAGAGGAATGAAGGTGTAGAATTAGGTGTGTCACAGCCAAGTACTTGCGGCCACTCTGCTAGCAGTACACCGACGTCCGATTCTAGCAGGCAAATTTCCCTGCCCCAGCTGCTGGACCGTCAAAAGAAGTTCACTCCCAGCCATCCACATGCCCAGCGGTTGAATGCTAGCTTGGCTAAATTGCTAGCGCTTCAACTGCTGCCTTTTCAGTTGGTAGACTCGGCCCCCTTCCGTGAGTTTGTGCAATGTGCGGTTCCTCAGTGGCAGGTTCCCAAACGCCACTTTTTCTCACGGAAGGCTATTCCGGCTCTCTACCGGCATGTGGAAGGCAATGTCTTGGCCTCGCTGGACAGGGCGGTCAGCGGTAAGGTGCATATTACCGCTGACTCTTGGTCCAGCAGGCATGGACAGGGACGTTACCTTTCTTTCACGGCCCATTGGGTCACTCTTTTGGCAGCTGGGAAGGATGCAGGACAAGGTGCAGTAGTGTTGGAGGTTGTCCCACCGCCACGCCTCCAAAATGCTACTACTGGTTGTGACACACCTCTCTCCTCCACCCCCTCCTCTTCTTCTTCCTCCATGGCCTCTTCCTGTGGTTTGTCCTATGAACCAGCGGTGCTCCGTAGCCGTTCACGGGGCTACGCAAGTACGCAGGCAAAAAGATGCCATGCCGTGCTTGCGCTGGTGTGTTTGGGGGACAGAAGCCACACTGGGGCAGAGGTCCTGTCTGCTCTGCAGGGCCAGGCCGAGAGGTGGTTGACGCCACGCCAGCTTAAGCCAGGAATGGTGGTTTGCGGCAATGGCACCAACCTCCTCTCCGCCCTTCGACAGGGACAACTGACCCATGTGCCCTGTGTGGCTCACGTCCTTAACCTGGTGGTGCAGCGGTTCTTGGGCAGGTACCCGGGCTTACAGGATGTCCTGAGGCAGGCCAGGAAAATCTGTGTGCATTTCCGCAGATCTTATAATGCCAGTGCTCGCCTGGCTGAGCTGCAAAAGGAGTTGAACCTGCCCAAGAACCGCCTTATATGTGACATGCCCACCAGGTGGAACTCAACGTTGGCCATGCTGCAGCGGCTGCACACGCAGCAGAGGGCCATCAATGAGTACCTGTGCGACTACGGCACCAGGACAGGGTCAGGGGAGCTTGGTTTTTTTTCTCCACGCCAGTGGGGCATGATCAGGGATGCATGCACTGTCCTGGCACCATTTGAGGAGGCCACGAGGATGGTGAGCAGTGACAGTGCATGCATCAGTGACACTGTACCTCTTGTCCACCTGTTGGAGCACACGCTGCGTGGAATAATGGACAGGGCACTTGAGGCAGAACAGAGGCAGGAAGAGGAGGACTTCCTTGCCTCTCAAGGCCCCCTTTACCCAGACAGTGTTCCTTCTGTCCCACCCATCGCACAGGAAGAGGAGGAGGAGGAGGAGGAGGAGGAGGAGGAGGATTGTGTCAGCATGGAGGTGGAGGCTGGCACTCAGCATCATCAGCAGCAGTCTTTTAGGGATGATTTACAGTCCTAAGAAACCAGTGGACTTGTACGTGGCTGGGAGGAGGTGACTGCGGATCATGTCGTCCTTAGTGACCCAGAGGACTCCGGAGCGAATGCCTCAGCAAACCTATGCTGCATGGCCTCCCTGATCCTGCAAAGTCTGCGGAAGGATCCTCGTATTCTTCGGATCAAGGAGAGGGACCATTACTGGCTGGCCACTCTCCTTGATCCACGGTACAAGGGTAAGGTTGCGGACCTTATGTTACCGTCGCAGAGGGAGCAGAGGATGAGACAACTCCGGGAGGCCTTGCAGAAAGGTCTGTGCAACGCGTTCCCAGAGACTGGGAGGTTACAAACTCCTGGTCCTGGACAACGAGTTGCTGAGGCTTCGGCCAGTCAAAGAAGGAGCGGTGGGGAAGGTGGCCGTCTGACCGATGCGTTCAGACAATTCTTTAGTCCGCAGCCCCAAAGTATGATCGGTTCCAGCAACCATCGCCAGCGTCTGATAAACATGGTGCAGGAATATCTAGGGGCAAGGTCAGACTTGGACACCTTCCCCACCGAAAATCCTCTGGCTTACTGGGTCTTGAGGATGGATCACTGGCCAGAGCTTGCACAGTATGCAATTGAGCTACTGGCCTGTCCTGCATCCAGCGTTCTTTCGGAACGCACATTCAGTGCTGCTGGAGGATTTGTCACGGATCACAGGGTGCGCCTGTCCACCGACTCGGTTGATCGACTGACTTTCATCAAGATGAACCAGTCTTGGATCACCACCAGCTACCACACACCTGATGCTGATATAACAGACTAATTGATTTTAACATGTCACATCCCTTCAAGACTGATGCTGATGCTGAGTGCCTGTGCTGTTATGTTGACTGGCTATCCTCCTCCTCCGAGTCCTCAATGATACGATTGATGATGATAGCTTGGAAGATCATTTTTGTTTATGGGTGCCGCCACCAGTGGCTAAGGCCCAATTTTTCAGCCCCTGTTTTACAGGGGCGTGTAATTACAATTTTTTTAGCAATAATTTGCCATAGGGCTCATTGCTGTGCTCCAAGTACAGTATCTGTGAGGGGTTGGAGTGTTGTGGCACCAGTGCCTAAGGCCCAATTTTTCAGCCCCTGTTTAACAGGGGCGTGTCATTACAATTTTTGAAGCAATACTTTGCAACAGGGCTCATTGCTGTGCTCCAAGTACAGTATCTGTGAGGGGTTGTAGTGTTGTGCCACCAGTGCCTAAGGCCCAATTTATCAGCCCCTGTTTAACAGGGGCGTGTCATTACAATTTTTGAAGCAATACTTTGCAACAGGGCTCATTGCTGTGCTCCAAGTACAGTATCTGTGAGGGGTTGTAGTGTTGTGCCACCAGTGCCTAAGGCCCAATTTTTCAGCCCCTGTTCAACAGGGGCATGCAATTACAATTCTTGATGTAATAATTCACAGCAGGGCCCATTGCTGCACCCACCAAGAGTAACTCTGAGGGCTTACAGTGTTGTGGCAACGCCACCACCACCACCACCACGAAAGGCCCAATTTTTCAGCCCCTATTCAAAAGGGGCATGTAATTACAATTCTTGATCTAATAATTCACAGCAGGGCCCATTGCTGCACCCACCAAGAGTAACTCTGAGGGCTTACAGTGTTGTGGCAACGCCACCACCACCACCACCACGAAAGGCCCAATTTTTCAGCCCCTGTTCAAAAGGGGCATGTAATTACAATTCTTGATCTAATAATTCACAGCAGGGCCCATTGCTGCACCCACCAAGAGTAACTCTGAGGGCTTACAGTGTTGTGGCAACGCCACCACCACCACCACCACGAAAGGCCCAATTTTTCAGCCCCTGTTCAAAAGGGGCATGTAATTACAATTCTTGATCTAATAATTCACAGCAGGGCCCATTGCTGCACCCACCAAGAGTAACTCTGAGGGCTTACAGTGTTGTGGCAACGCCACCACCACCACCACCACCACGAAAGGCCCAATTTTTCAGCCCCTGTTCAAAAGGGGCATGTAATTACAATTCTTGATCTAATAATTCACAGCAGGGCCCATTCCTGCACCCACCAAGAGTAACTCTGAGGGCTTACAGTGTTGTGGCAACACCACCACCACCACCACCACCACGAAAGGCCCAATTTTTCAGCCCCTGTTCAACAGGGGCATGCAATTACAATTCTTGATCTAATAATTCACAGCAGGGCCCATTGCTGCACCCACCAAGAGTAACTGTCAGGGCTTACAGTGTTGTGGCACCAGCACCACCATCAAAGCCCCAATTTTTACTACCACTGTTCAACAATTATATGTAATTAAAATTCCTGATATAATAGTTGACAGCAGGGCGTTCCAGCACCAACCAAGAGTAACTGTGAGTGCTTACAGTGTTGTGCCAACACCAACAACTAAGGGGCCTATTTCTGCAGAGTATATACGGCAGGTCCCTACTTTCAAACATCCAACTTACAAACGACTCCTACTTGCAAACGCAAGAAGACAACAGGAAGTGAGAGGAAATCTACCCCTAGGAAGGAAAATTCTCTCCTGTAAGAATAAATATGGGAGAAAGGTGTCTCCTCTGTACTGATGCTTTATCAGCAATCCTTGTTTCAAGAAAAACACCACATTTCAAAAACAGTTGACATTGGGACGGAAAGTGAGGTGAAATGTTCTGAACAGGGGCACAGACAGCAAAACAAATGTTACAGGGGTGATAACCCTTACCTATGTTTTCCAAAAAGTTTAAAAATAGATTTTTGGGCTGGAGCTACACTTCAACAATGTACCTGTTCAAAATTACAAACAGATTCTACATAAGAACAAACCTACAGTCCCTGTCTTGTATGCACCGCCTGTATACGGCTGTTCAGAGTATATAGGGCCTTTTTTATTTTATGTGCGGGGTTCCCCTTAATATCCATACAAGACCCAAAGGGGCTGGTAATGGGCTGGGGTAGGGGGGGGGGGTCATGGGGTAGCTATGCCATTTTTCTTAAAGATTTTCATCCATATTATCGGGACCAGACATTACATTAAAGCCGCAAGCAGTTTTAAATGGCTTTTTTTTCCTTTAGAAGTGTCATTTTGTGCAGGGACAGTTCTAAACACGGGAAACACGTGGCACTTCACAGGCATACTTTAGACACCCCCCAGGTACGATATTTAAAGGAATATTTGACTTTTTTTTTTCACTTTATGCATCATTAAAATGACTGCTCCCGAAAAACGACCGTTTTTAAAACTTCTTTTTGCATTGATACATGTCCCCTGGTGCAGAACCCGGGTTCCCAAACCCTTTTTAGGACAATAACATGCATAATAGTTGTTATAATTAGCACTTTAGAATTCGAACGTTTGCATCCATTGTATTTAATAGGGTTCTAATGTTCGTACGAACTTTCGGTCCGTTCGCGGGTTCTGGTGCGAACCGAACCCGGGGGTGTTAGGCTCATCACTATTGAACTCTAGGATATTGCTCAATGTAGATGTCTCTCAATATTGCATATGGGAATTAAATTCTATTAAGTCCTCATCTGACTCGACAAGGTGCAAGAGTGCAAAACATGTTGCCACTGTGACGGGACCACGCACATGACCTGCCTCCCGTGCCTTTCTTCCATCTCCTCTATCGGCTATTGCCTCGTCCTTCAGAGCAGCGAGTGACATCATCGCGAGGCGTCGTCCCTGCACGGTGTTCACTGCAGGGAGATCCGACAGCCCCCGGCTGGTCACACACCATTCCCAGAATGGCACAGAGGCTGCCCATCCATTCATCCACTTCACCTCTGGATCCAACAAGCCTTAACATACACGGCATTTGGCTAGTACAGTGACACACCTAAGACCCTTCCATCTGAGGACAGGCATGGTCTCATGGCCACTGAGATCAGCGGTAGAACAATTGGCTTTCTGGGTTGGCAGTCATCTTGTAAGTTTTTAATATAATTTTTCAATAAACTATTTTCTAACTGTGGAACTTATCGAAGTTAATTCCCATATGCAATATTGAGAGACTGATCCTTCTCTGACATCTACATTGAGCAGCAGCTGTGAGCTTGATTTAACCACTTGTCTACCATGCCATTTATAAACATATTTAACCAGTGGCCGATCGCCGCACAACGATATACGTCGACAGAATGGCACAGGCAGGCAGATTGGCGTACAGGTACGTCCCTGCCTTCCCGCGGATGGGAAGCTCTATCGAGCTCTATCGAGCCCCCCTGGTGCCCGGAGCGATCAGGAGCGATCCGTGATGAGGGGGCGGCCATTGATTTCTGGCCACCCCCTCACGATTGCTCCTGGAGAATGAGAAGCTTCCCCTGTCTGTGAATTGTAAACACAGGCAGGAGGAAGTGATGTCATCTCTCCTCGCGGCGGTCTTTTCATCCGGAGCGCCGAGGAGAGAAGACATCATATAAGTGCACTAACAGTACACTGACACCAGGACACATAGGCACACTTTCCACCCCCCGATCACCCCCTGCACCCCCAGTCACAGTGTCACTGATTGCAGTGGTCATTTATTTACTGATTACTGCATTTAGTGTCATTTGTGTGTCAGGGAATTCCTGTGAGACGTTTTGCACATAGACGTGCACAAGCACATAGTCTTTGCCATAGAATGGCAAACAGGCGCGCGCATGCGCGCCAGAGCCCGCAATCGCGGGTGCGCATGCGCACATGCGCGAGCCCGAGTGCGCACGCACGAGCCTAATTCTCCTTTGGCGCCAGACAGCCTATTTAAAGGGAGTCTGGGCTCTTGTGCTTTGCTGACTGATCTCAGATGTGTTCCTGAATCCTGTGTCTTCCCAGTATTTTGACCCGGCTTGCTCTTGACCTTGTTCCTGTACTGATGTCCATCTCTGACCCAGCTCCGTTCCCGACTCTGGCTCTGTCTATGATTTTGTACCTCGCTGCCTGCCTGGTGACGAACCTGGCTATTCCTGAGACCTTGCTCCTGTCCTTGTTCCTGGTTGCTGTTAACCCCCGGCTACCTGCCTGGCTGTTACCTGTTTCTGCTCAGCACATCACAGGCTACTCCAGTCGGCTGAACCCTGCCAAACTGTTCACCCGGGACCTCGTGCTCCAGGCACTCGTGTCCCTCTTGTCCTTCGGCTTCCTCTGTTTCACCTTCAGCGGAGCCAGGACAGGAGATATAAGAGAGGCCGACCTCCTCAATTCAGTCTCCCATCCGATCCCTGACATTGTGACTGTAAAAAGTTTCAGGGCAGTTAGCTTGAGGCCCCTTTAGCTCCTGGGTACCCCCCTAACCCTCTTTAATAAACGTTTAACCCCTTGATCGCCCCCCAGGTAACCCTTTCACCCCTGTCGCCAGTGTCACTAAGCAAACTTTTTTTCTGATCACCGTATTAGTGTCACTGGTGGCGCTAGGTAGCTAGTTAGTTATTTAGGTTCACCGCCAGGTTTTTATAGCATCAGGTACCCCCATATACAACCTAATAAAGGTTTTAACCCCTTGATTGCCCCCTAGTTAACTCTTTCACCAGTGATCACCGTATAAGTGTCACTGGTGACGCTAGTTAGCCAGTTGGCTATTTAGGTTCACCGCCAGGTTTTTATATAGTGTCAGGTACCCCAATATATTACCTAATAAAGGTTTTAACCCCCTGATTGCCTCCTAGTTAACCCTTTCAGCAGTGATCACCGTATAAGTGTTACAGGTGACACTGGTTAGTTAGTTTGCTTTTTATAGTGTCTGGGCACCCGCCATTTATTACCCAATAAAGGTTTAACCCCCTGATCACCCGCCGGGTGATATCAATTAGGTTTTAGCATCAGATAGGGTCTGCGTTGCCCCAGGCAGTGTCAGGTTAATGCCAGTAGCGCTAACACCCATGCACGCAGCATACACCTCCCTTAGTGGTATAGTATCTGAACAGATCAATATCTGATCTGATCAGATCTATACTAGCGTCCCCAGCAGTTTATGGTTCCCAAAAACGCAGTGTTAGTAGGATCAGCCCAGATACCTGCTAGCACCTGCGTTTTTCCCCTCCGCCCAGCCCAGCCCAGCCCACCCAAGTGCAGTATCGATCGATCACTGTCACTTACAAAACACAACACACATAACTGCAGCGTTCGTAGAGTCAGGCCTGATCACTGCGATCGCTAACAGTTTTTTTTGGTAGCGTTTGACTCAGTCGCTGACAGTCAGGTGCTTTTTTACCTGTGAATCTTACTAGTTGTAACAGTAAATTTAGAGCCCAAAATGGCAAATCGAAGGTACACTAGTGAAGAGGCCTATACGTTTCTGAGCATGACAGATAGTGAAGAGGAGGTCACTCATCTGTCAGATTCAGGCTCAGAATACATTCCTGTAGACGACAGCGGCTCCATGACAGATAGCTCTGGCGATGAAGTTGAGGTCCCTGCCAAGGTCAGGTGTACCCGACCCATTCTTCTGCTGTTGTTGAACTGCAGGGCTCTCGTATGGAGCAGAGAAGTACTAGCGCCGCTCATCTTTCTGGTGAACTGGCAAGCACCAGCGGCCTAGTACACCCTGGTCGTACATCCAGCACTGCAGTAACACTTGGTGACGTGGCGAGTCCCATAAGTGCAGTTCAAGCTGGTAAGGTGGCAAGCACAAGTAGTGTCCCGCTGCCACCAAGAAGACAGACAGGCCCGTCGTGCCCATAGTGTCCTTCCTGCAGAATTCGCCAATCCTGATTGGATGCCCACCACTTCTGCAGCACCCGTACTTCCCCCATTCACTGGCCAACCCGAAATTCAGGTGGCACTTGATTTTTATTCACAGTTTTTCACGGAAGATCTCTATAGATCTATTGTGGACCAAACAAATGTTTATGCTGGTCAATACATCGCCGCTAATCCCCAGTCCGCCCTTGCCAAAGAATGGAAACCAATTACGGTTTCCAATTTTAAGACCTTTCTGGGCCTTTCCCTCGACATGGGCATAGTTAAATTGAGTGATCTGCGGTTATATTGGTCCATTGACCCAGTTTACCATGTGCCCGTGTTCTCTGCCTCCATGACCAGGGCACGATACGAGGCGATCTTGTGGTTCATGCACTTCAACAACAATGAACTTTGTCGTCCTCGTGGAAATCCTGAATTTGATCGGCTCTACAAAATTCGGCCCCTCATAAACTACTTCAACGAATGTTTTGCAGCCTTGTATACTCCCCAGCAAGTTGTCTGCGTTAATGAGTCCCTGATAAAATTTTCAGGCCGATTGTCTTTCAAACAGTACCTTCCCAGCAAGCGGGCCAGATAAGGGGTCAAGATGTATAAGCTCTGTGACAGGGCCACAGGCTGTACATGTAGTTTTATGGTTTATGAGGGAAAAGATAGTCACGTAGAACCGGAGAACTGCCCAGATTACATAGGGAGCGCTGGAAAGATAGTGTGGAACTTGGTGTCACCCTTATTCGGAAAGAGGTACCACTTATATGTGGACAATTAATACATGAGCGTGCCACTTTTTAGTCACTTGTTTGATCAGAAAATTGGCACATGTGGCACTGTGCGACCCAATCGCCAGGGCTTACCCCAGTTGCTTGTAGATTCCTGCGCTAATATAAAAGTGAAGGTGAGAAAACAATGAATTAGCATAAAACTCAATGTAGGAGATCATTAAGACCTAAGGTGCAAAAAACAGAGAAGCAAAACTTGCAGTCCATATGTGATGTATGAAAACCAAGTATATATTTGCATATAGTCCATAAAACTTTAAATGGGTCTCCACTGTGCAAATTAACCCACAGCATACAGAAAGAGTGGTGATAGAAAAGTGCTTCCACCTTAATGACACACTGCCGCTTACCAGAAGTGCATGATCTCTTCTTACAGGAGATCAGTCAGCGCATAAACAGATAATCCCAATAAAAGTCGTCCTCAGCAGGCAGCGCTACTTGCTTGGATGACTCATGAACAGTAGTCAATCAGGATATGCCACATAAATAAAAAGAAGGCTCACATAGCATAAAATCCTTTAGACTTTTAATAAGAAGTAATAAAAAGCACACTTACAGACGTAAGATGAAACAAAGCATGTAAAACGATCGAGCCGGCCGGCTCCTCGATCTGGCTGCCCGTATCTTCCGGGTCTAGCGTATGATGCGGTGACATCAGAACGTTGCTTACCCTTAAGCGACGTTCTGACGTCACCGCATCATACGCTAGATGTGTGACATAAGCTTCTAAATGTTGTGCATAAAATGCCAGGACAGTTCAAAACCCCCTAAATCACCCCATTTTGGAAAGTAAACACCCCAAGCCATTTGCTGAGAGGCATGTTGAGTCCATGGAATATTTTATAGTTTGACACAAGTTGCGGGAAAAAGAATTTTTTTTTGCACAAAGTTATCACTAAATGATATATTGCTCAAAAATGCCATGGGCATATGTGGAATTACACCTCAAAATACATTCTGTTGAGTACGGGGATACCACATGTGTGAGACTTTTTGGGAGCCTAGCCGCATACGGGACCCCAAAAACCAAGCACCACCTTCAGGCTTTCTAAGGGTGTAAATTTTTGATTTCATTTCTCACTGCCAATCACAGTTTTGGAGGCCATGGAATGCCCAGATGGCACAAACCCCCCCCCAAATGACCCAATTTTGGAAAGTAGACACCCCAAGCTATTTGCTGAGAGGTATGGTGAGTATTTTGCAGATCTCACTTTTTGTCACTAAGGCCTCGTACACACTGCCGAGATTCTCGTCAAAAAAAACATGTAGTTTTTTTCAACGAGATTCTTGGACAAGAAAATTGTCCCGGCCGAGTGTACACACGCTCGATTCAAAGAACCCGCGGTTCTTTGAATGGAGCGTACGCGGTGACGTCATCGACTACGACGAGCATGCACTCGTCACATTCGATGCCGTCGCCGCCATCTTGGTATACCCTATCTATGCCTAGGAAGCTACCGCGCATGCGTCAAATTCATTTCGAACATGCGCGGGCTTCCCGGCGGACAGGTAAGTGTACACACACTCACTTTTCTCGTCGAGAAACAGGCTGATGAGAATCTCGATGAGAAAATTGAGAGCAGGTTCTCTATTTTCTCGTCGAGGTTACTTGTCGGTTTTCTCGACGAGAAACCCGATAGCCGCGTACACACCGATTTACTCGGCAAGACATCTCTGCCAGCAAGTTTCTTGCTGGTTCTTGCCGAGAAAATCGGTCGTGTGTACGAGGCCAAAGTTTTGAAAATTGAAAAAAGAAAAAAATAATTTCTTTATTCATTTTCAAAAACAAATGAGAGCTGTAAAATACTCACCATGCCTCTCAGCAAATATATTTGGGTGTCTACTTTCCAAAATGGGGTCATTTGGGGGGGGTTTGTGCTATCTTGGCATTTTATGGCCTTCGAAACTGTGATAGGTAGTGAGGAGTGAAATCAAAAATTACGCCCTTAGAAATCCTGAAGGCGGTGCTTGGTTTTCAGGGCCCCGTACGCGGCTAGGCTCCCAAAAAGTTCCATACATGTGGTATCCCCGTACTCAGGAGAAGCAGCCGAATGTATTTTGGGGTGTAATTCCACATATAACCATGACATGTGTGAGAAATATATATATATTTTTTTACAAAAAGTTGTCACTAAATTATATATTTTTTTGTCATTATTCAATCTCTTGGGACAAAAAATAAAAATACTCAATGGGCTCAACATGCCTCTCAGAAAATAGCTTGGAGTGTCTACTTTCCAAAATGGGGTCATTTGGGGGGGGGGGGTTTGTACTGCCCTGCCATTTTAGCACCTCAAGAAATGAGATAGGCAGTCATAAATTAAAAGCTGTGTAAATTCCAGAAAATGTACCCTAGTTTGTAAACGCTATAACTTTTGCGCAAACTAATAAATATATGCTTATTGACATTTTTTTTACTAAAGACATGTGGCTGAATACATTTTGACCTAAATGTATAACTAAAATTTAGTTTATTACATTTTTCTTATAACAAAATGTAGAAAATATTTTTTTTTTACAAAATTTTCAGTCTTTTTCCGTTTATATCGCAAAAAATAAAAATCGCAGAGGCAATCAAATACCATCAAAATAAAGCTCTATTTGCGGAAAAATGATTTGGGTACAACATTGCATGACCGCGCAATTACCAGTTAAAGCAGCGCAGTGCCAAATTGTAAAAAGACCTCTGGTCTTTAAGCTGACAAATGGTCTGGTGCTGAAGTGGTTAAAAGACAAGTGATTAATCCCCTCCCGTTTTTACATAAAATCTTGTCATACCCACCTTTTGTGGAACTTGTTTTTCATTATCCCAGTTATGCTCCTGTTTTGTTTTTATTTATTTTTTTTAGCTGTAAAGCTAAGCAGATTACCCTGGCCACAGGAAGGAAAAGAGGACAACACTAGATCTTGCACACTGGCCCACTGAAAACACCACTTATTCACATGCAGAGGGGATCAGAGGCAGTTGAGCTACAACATTGTTCTGTGTTTTTTCTTGAAATTGGAAAATCTGTTAAATTTGAAAGTAGGGCTGTAAAAAAAACACCAGCCATACAACCATCTATGGAATTAAATGTTTTTTGTTTGTTTAGGTTCATCCAATCATATCTAAAAATTTGGCTTGCATAGAATGAAAATCACACTGGTACATTTGGCAATGACTCTGTGTTTCAATTATAGGTTAACAAACTTATAACTTACAACTGTTAGCTAATTTACATTTAATTCCAATCTTCAAAAACAGGCTGTTTGGCATTCAAATTTATTCTACTTTTTTACATGTGTGTTTGTTACTTTAAATGCCTGATTAAACTGTTTTCCTTTTTTAGCTTGAATCATACTGAAAAGTTTTGTAATCACTTGTCAAGCTCTGCTAATTGTAAAATGTTTATTTTACATGGACCCCCTTTCCTTGCATTGCTCTTCTAAATGGAAAATACACACAACATGAAACAACCATAATAAGCATGTTTTCCGCAGACTATTATATAAATCTAACTATTTAAAGGGAACCTTTACAAACAGAAAGATAAAAGCTGATATTGATGACCTCCTTATGAAAATGCTATTTGTCTGTATGGTAAGTGGGTTGTGTGTTTGTAAGTGGTTGTAAAGGCAATTTTTAAAATTAAAATAATAAACATGTCATATTTATCTGCTCTCTGAAATGATATTGCACAGAACAGCCTCTTGCCTCCTCTTCTGGGGTCCCCACCAGCGATCTCCACCCTTTCTCTTTTTTGCATGCATTTTTTTTGGGGGGGGCACATGAGTGGGTGTGCTCCCGAGTCAGGCTGTGTACATCCATAGACACATACTGTGCGTCTCAGCCCCACACCCCATCCACTCCTTTGACTGACAGCAGCGAGAGCCAATGGCTTCTGCTGTTTTCAGTGAAGTCTGTAAGAGCAAGAAGAGGGGAAAAAAGGGGGACACAGCACATAGTAAAAGGTATGGGTCTTTCGAGCTCAACTGGGAAGAAAAACTGTGCCAATAGGGCTAAGGACAATATGCAGGCAAATAGAAAGTGGTCCAAAAAGATCCAAATAGGCTATGGGAAATGTCTCTGTATTAGAAAAATTAGAAAAAGGTGCTTGTACCAAAGGTGCTTAGTACCAAATGTCCCAAAGGTGCTTAGAAGCAGCCAGTTCTAGAAGAGCTAGAAGTGACTCTGTGGAGGACAAGAAGAAAGAGAACAGCGCCTTCTAAGGCTTGATTTACACTAATGCATTTTTTGATGCATTTTGCAGAAATGCAGGGAAATTTTTTAACATGGGTTCCTATGGAACATGTTCACATCAATGCATTTTGTGCCTCTGCATTTTTGGAAAGGGTCAGGGACTTTTTTTCCCGCAAAATTTAGCGTTTTGCATGTAAAAGAATTCAATGGACCCACATCCAAAACGCAAGTGCCGGGTTTTTGCCACGATTTGCATCAATTTGCTTTTTTCTTTTTTACACTGTATATAGCTGGTTGCTAAGGAGGGGGCCGGGAAGCCGGCCGCCGCCTCCTTAACAACCGATGAGTCATCAACTGTCAGCTGGCTTCCCGCTCAATGTAAAAAAAAAATGCCGGCTAAAAAAAAAAAAAAATATTGAGAAAAAAAACAGCGTGGGGTCCCCCCCAGGTCCATACCAGGCCCTTGGGTCTAGTATGCATTCGGAGGGGACCCCCACACCAAAATTAAAAAAAAATGGTGTGGGGGTCCCCTCAAAATACCAGACCCTTATCCGAGCATGCAGCCCGGCAGGTCAGGAAAGGGAGGGGATGAGCGAGCGCCCCCCCCTGAACCATACCAGGCCGCATGCCCTCAACATGGGTGGATGGGTGCTTTGGGGCAGGGGGGGCTCTGCCCCCCCACCCCAAAGCACCTTGCCCCCATGTTGATGGGGACAAAGCCTCTTCCCGACAACCCTTGCCCGGTGGTTGTCGGGGTCTGCGGGCGGGGGGCTTATCGGAATCTGGAAGCTCCCTTTAACAAGGGGGCCCCAGATCCCGCCCCCCCATGTGAATGAGTATGGGGTACTTTGTACCCCTACCCATTCACTAAAAAAAAGTAGTGTAGTGTTAGTAAATACAGTAAACAGTTTTTGACAAGTCTTTTATTAAAAATCTATCAGCTTCTTCCTCTATCTTCTCCCGCATCTTCATCCTCCGGTCTTCTCCTCCCCCTGCTTCTTCTCCTGCTGTTCTTCTGTCTTCTTAGTCCGGTGTTCTTCTTCCTCTGCCACCACTCCCGCCGACGCTCCTCCTCCGATGCTGTGTCAGATCAGTGGGACGCAGCATAGGAGGAGGAGCGGCAGCGGGAGTGGCGGCAGAGGAACAAGAACACTGGACAAAGAAGACAGAAGAACAGCGGAAGAAGAAGCAGGGGGAGGAGAAGACTGGATGGTGAAGATGCGGGAGAAGATAGAGGAAGAAGCGGAAAAGATTTTTAATAAAAGACTTGTCAAAGACTGTTTACTGTATTTACTAACACTACACAACTTTTTTTTTGTGAATGGGTAGGGGTACAATGTACCACATACTCATTCACATAGGGGGGGCAGGATCTGGGGGCCCCCTTGTCAAAGGGGGCTTCCAGATTCCGATAAGCCCCCTGCCCGCAGACCCCGACAACCACCAGGCAAGGGTTGTCGGGAAGAGGCCCTTGTCCCCATCAACATGGGGGCAAGGTGCTTTGGGATGGGGGGGCAGCCCCTGCCCCAAAGCACCCATCCCACCATGTTGAGGGCATGTGGCCTGGTATGGTTCAGGAGGGGGAGGGTCGTTCGCTCGTCCCCTCCCTTTCCTGACCTGCCGGGCTGCATACTTGGATAAGGGTCTGGTATGGATTTTGGGGGGACCCCATGCCATTTTTTTTTATTTTGGTGTGGGGGGTCCCCTCTGAATTCATACTAGACCCAAGGGCCTGGTATGGACCTGGGGGGGACCCCACGCTGTTTTTTTCTCATTTTTTTTAGCCGGCAATTCTTTATTTTTTACATTCAGCGGGAAGCCCGCTGACAACTGATGACTCATCGGTTGTTAAGAATGCGGCGGCCGGCTTCCCAGCCCCCTCCTTAGCAACCAGCTATATACAGTGTAAAAAAAATGAAAAACGCAAATCACGGCAAAATCGATGTAAAACGCGTGTCGAAACGCGTGTTGAAAACTCAGCAAGCACTGCAAAAAGCACTGCAGAAACGCTCAAAAGCAACATGCATAGGTGTGAATCGAGCCTAAGTGTAGCAAGCCAAGTAAAATTAGAAAAATATATACATAAAACTATTTTTCAGAAAAAAAAATTATAATTGGCATGTGCGTATGTATTCAGCCCCTTTGTTATGAAGCCCATAAAAAACTCTGGTGCAACCAATTACCTTCAGAAGTCACATAATTAGTAAAATGATGTCCACCTATGTGCAATCTAAGTGTCACATGATCTGTCATTACATACACACACCTTTTTGAAAGGCCCCAGAGGCTGCAACACCTAAGCAAGAGGCACCACTAACCTAACACTGCCATGAAGACCAAGGAACTCTCCAAACAAGTAAGGGACAATGTTGTTGAGAAGTAAAAGTCAGGGTTGGGTTATAAAAAAATATCCAACTCTTTGATGATCCCTAGGAGCACCATCAAATCTAAAATAACCAAATGGAAAGAACATGGCACAACAGCAACCTGCCAAGAGACAGCCGCACACCAAAACTCATGGACCGGGTAAGGAGGGCATTAATCAGAAAGGCAGCACAGAGACCTAAGGTAACCCTGGAGGAGCTGCAGAGTTCCACAGCAGAGACTGGAGTATCTGTACATAGGACGACAATAAGCCTTTACGCTCCATACAGTTGGGCTTTATGGCAGAGTGGACAGAAGAAAGCCATTACTTTCAGCAAAAAACAAAATGGCACCTTTTGAGTTTGCGAAAAGGCATGTGGGAGACTCCCAAAATGTATGGAGGAAGGTACTCTTTTAGTCTGATGAGACTAAAATTGAACTTTTTGTCCATCAAATAAAAAGCTATGTCTGACGCAAACCCAACACATCACATCACCCAAAGAATACCATCCCCACAGTGAAACATGGTGGTGGCAGCATCATGCTGTGGGGATGTCTTTCAGCAGTCAGGACTGGGAAACTGGTCAGAGTTAAGGGAAAGATGGTGTGTGCTAAATACAGGAATATTCTTGAGCAAAACCTGTACCACTCAGTGTGTGATTTGAGGCTAGGACAGAGGTTCATCTTCCAGCAGAACAATGACCCCAAACACACTGCTAAAGCAACACTTGAGTGGTTTAAGGGGAAACATGTAAATGTGTTGGAATGGCCTAGTCAAAGCCCAGACCTCAATCCAATAGAAAATGTGAACAGCAATATTTAAGTCTGAGCACATAAGTGCAAACCATTCAACTAGAAGGAGCTGGAGCAGTTTTGCAGGGAGGAATGGGCAAAAATCCCAGTGGTAAGATGTGGCAAGTTTATAGAGACTTATCAAAAGCGACTTGGAGCTGTGATAGCTGCAAAAGGTGGCTCTACAAAGTATTGACTTTAGGGGGGTGAATAGTTATGCGCATTGACTTTTTCTGTTATTTTGTCCTGTTTGTTGTTTGTTTCACAATAAAAAAAAAAAAACATCTTCAAAGTTTTGATAATGTTCTGTAAATTAAATGATGCAAATCCTCAAACAATCCATGTTAATTCCAGGTTGTGAGGCAACAAAACATGAAAAAATGCCAGGGGGGGGGGTGAATACTTTTGCAAGGCACTGTATGTGCACAGAGCAAATATGATCCTATGAAAGTAATCATACAATGTTCAATGGGTATTATGATGTCTTGGTTTGCATGCACATTGAACATCAAAACAATACTGTTTTGTGCCTTCTAGTCTCTACACTAAGGGATGTGTGTTTCAATATTTTACCTGAAAATAATAAAAAAAAAAAACACAACATAACCTGCTCACTAAAACAGTAAAATGAGCATGCATCATGCAAAACGTATATCCTTTGCTAACAAAGTAGGGTATTTATCAATAGAATCTCCATTTCAAACACCAGCTTATGAAAGAGCTAGCTGGTATGTGAATGTCTGTGCATTTTCACACTTGTGCAGTACATTGTAAACCAAAACCTTAATTTGTTAGGATGCAATCTCCTTTTTTCTCAATCTATTTTTATTAAATTTTCATTGACAGAGAAGAGTACAAAAAGAAGAACAAATAAATTAATGGGAGAATAGAAAAACCATATAATTCAATATCAATTTTTCAAATTCCTTAAATGTAAACTTACATAAAATGTAATCATATATATTTATATACATATATATATATATATATATATATATATATATATATATATAAATACTAATATCATTTTTATACAAACACGTTTTACAATCTAGTATCCTGTGCTAATTTAGAACAAAGAAAAGGAAGTCTTTAACCACTTCAGCCCCGGACCATTTTGCTGGTCAAAGACCAGGCCACTTTTTGCGATTCGGCACTGCGTCGCTTTAACTGATAATTGCACGGTCGTGCAACGTGGCTCCCAAACAAAATTGACGTCCCTTTTTTCCCACAAATAGAGCTTTCTTTTGGTGGTATTTGATCACCTCTGCGGTTTTTATTTTTTTGTGCTATAAACAAAAATTGAGCCACAATTTTGAAAAAAATGCAATATTTTGAACTTTTTGCTACAATGAATATTCCCCCAAAATATATATAAAAAAAATGTCCACAGTTTAGGCCGATACGTATTCTTCTACATATTTTTGGGGAAAAAAATTGCAATAACCGTTTATTGATTGGTTTGCGCAAAAGTTATAGCTTCTACAAAATAGGGGACAGTTTTATGGCATTTTTATTTACATATATTTTTTACTAGTTATGGCGGCGATCAGCAATTTTTATCATGATTGCAACATTATGGCGGACACATCGGACACTTTTGACACATTTTTGGGACCATTGTAATTTTCACAGCGATCAGTGCTATAAAAATGCACTGATTACTGTGAAAATGACACTGGCAGTGAAGGGGTTAACCACTAGGTGGCGCTGTAGGGGTTAAGTGTTTCCTAGGGAGTGCTTCTTACAGTAGGGGGGATGGGCTGTGTGTGACATGACACTGATCTCCGCTCCGACTACACGGAACGGAGACCAGTGTCATTGTCACTAGGCAGAGTGGGGAGATGCTTGTTTACACAAGCATCTCCCCGATCTATCTCTCCGTGAGACGATCGCGGGTGTCCCAGCGGCGATCAAGTCCGTGGGACCCACGGTCAGGCTCTTGGAGAAGGTGGCAGGGTCTCGAGCGCGCTGCGGGTGGGGTTGCGCGACCACGCGGCGGCATCTTATAGGGGACGTACAGGTACGTGCTTATGCCTGTCCATGCCACTCTGCCGACGTATATGTACAGGCGGCGGTCCTTAAGTGGTTAATAGACATAGTAGTGAGGAGGTGCACTGGACACCTTCACTGCCATTGTGCTATTTGCTGGGTTCCAGCGTGCCCCTGTGCCTTCAAGGAGGGGTGGGCTCCCTCCAGGCATACTTGCCCTAAATCTATCCACTATTATATATGTACTCCTACTTTGGAGGCTCTCAAAATTTATAGAGCTAGGACTGCAGATAATACTGGAATGCCTTGTCATGGCCTCTGCAGCTTACGCATGTGTTTGCAAATGTATGCAAACCAAACCCCTGTTTTTAACGTGAACTGTTAGAACAATTCCGTTTGTTGCAGGCTGGCTGATAAGCTCAGCTAGGAATTTTTCTTTGTTTTTGTTTGATAGTAGTAATTTTCACCCTTTTTTCAAAATATTTCTATGTATACTGTTGTCTGTCTGTATATGTCAAAGCAGTAGACATGTGCAGAATGGAAAAAATTGTTTTGTTTAGTTTCATATAGATTTGTCATCGTTAAATTTTGTTTTCGTTAAAATTTGTTTTATTTTTTAATTTTCTAACAAATTCCAACTTTTCAGAATGATTAGAATTCGGATCGGTCGAAAAATTATCGACTGATTCTCATTTTGTGTGAAGAATAGCTGGTTGTTTTTTTTCAACATTTTTCTATTGCCAAGCAATGCTGACATTCTTTTCTTTATGTAAATTCATCTGTCAGTGGGAAAGCCAGCTAACAGATGATGACTTATGGTTGTTAAGGGCTTCCCGGCCCGCTGCTTAACAACCAGCTATTTTTTACACAGAATTCAAATAATTCTCATTTTGGATAAAGTAAGGATGGGTTATTAAAACCCATCAGTATTTTCATCTGTGTCCAATTGGAAAGATGTCCATTTCATTTCAGTTCCATAGCCATCAGAAAGTTAGGGGAAATCCCTGGCAGCCACGAGGATTACCAGAATTAATGTCCCAATTCTAAAGGTCCCCTTCTATTCCTGCTCTGGATTTTCTTTTACTTTTGGTGAAAATGGTAAGCAGGCCAAATAGAGGGTGAATCTTC
This sequence comes from Rana muscosa, assembly GCA_029206835.1. Classification (NCBI taxonomy): domain Eukaryota; kingdom Metazoa; phylum Chordata; class Amphibia; order Anura; family Ranidae; genus Rana; species Rana muscosa. The sequence goes on along the minus strand of CM055122.1, from coordinate 621,581,216 downwards.
CTAACTGGGACACAGACAGCAATAACAACCTGATATTTCAGTTATATCAGCTGCCAAAGAGACAGTACTGAATTTTTACAAATAGTGAGAAAGTACCGTGCAGTAGTGTTCAGTGAAATATGTACCAACAGCCCATTTTATTATTTTTTAACCACTTACGGACCGCCCGCCACAGGAATACGTTGCTACTTTGAAGAGGAGTACCGTTGTTATGGTAGCAGCTAGCTACCATAACCCCAGTACCCTCTTCTTCAGCGGACGGTCCTCTTTCAGATAAAAGTGACCTCTGCAGCAGATACGTCGCAAGATCACTTTTATCGGTGGTGGGAGAGGGGCCCCCCTTCCACCGCTCTTCGGTACCTTCCGCCACTTACCGGATCCGTCGACAGCGGCGATCCGGTCCTGTCACTGCCTGGGTATGGAGACATGTGAGGGGAAGATGGCCCCATCCGTCTCCATATCACTGCAGGGCGGAAGCAACGTCAAAACGTCACTTCCGCCCAATGGTCTTAAAGGGACATTTTTCTTTTTTTCTTTTTTTAGAATGACATAAAAAAAAACTTTTATTGCATTTTAGTCTAAATTTGAGATCTGAGATCTTTCTGACCCCAGAACTCATATTTAGGAGGACCTGTCATGCTATGTTCTATTACATGGGATGTTTACATTACTCATAATAGGAATACAAGTGACCCAATTTTATTTATCTTTTAAAACTGAGTCAAAAAAAATAAAATAAGTAAAAATATATATATATTTTTTTTAATCGCCCCATCCCGACGAGCTTGTGCGCAGAAGCAAATGCATATGTGAGCAGCGCCCGCATATGAAATTGGTGTTCAAACCACATATGTGAGATATCGCCGCAATCGTTAGAGCAAGATAAATAATTCTAGCCCTAGACCTCCTCTTTAAATCAAAACATGCAACCTGTAGAATTTTTTAAACGTCGCCTATGGAGATTTTTAAGGGTAAAGGTTTGTTGCCATTCCATGAGCGGGCGCAACTTTGAAGTGTGACATGTTGGGTATCAATTTACTCGGCATAACATTATCTTTCACAATATAAAAAAAATTGGGTTAAATTTACTGTTGTCTTATTTTTTTATTTAAAAAAGTATTTTTTTCCCCAAAAAGTGCTCTTGTAAGACTTCTGCGCAAATATGGTGTAACAAAAAGTTTTGCAACAACCGCCATTTTATTCTCTAGGGTGTTAGAAAAAAATATATACAATGTTTGGGGGTTCTAAGTAATTTTCTAGCAAAAAAAATGTTTTTAACTTGTAAACACCAAATCTCAGAAAGAGGCTCGGTCCTTAAGTGGTTAATAAAGGATTTGTCAAAAACTTTCTCTTGTGTTTATTATTTTTTTAACTTTTCTGGTGAATGGGTAGGGGTAGCTGATACCCATTCACACGGGGGGCTGGGATTGGGGACTTGCAAATTCAAATAATCCCCCTGCCTACAGACCCCCACAACCCCAGCCCATGGTTGTGGGGCAGAGCCCCCCTCCTCCAAAGCACCCACCCTCTGATGTTGATGGCATGTGACCTGGTATGGTTCAGGAGGGGGGGTTGTGCTCACTCATCCCCCCCCCTTTCCTAACCTGCCAGGCTGCATGCCCAGATAAGGGTCTGGCATGGATATTGGGGCACACAGTTTTTTCTTTTTCTTTTTTTACCGGCACTTTTTTTTATTGTTCAGCTGTCAGTGGTGAAAGCCACTGACAGCTGATGACTCATCGGTTGTTAAGGATGCTGCGGCCGGCTTCCCGACCCCACTCCTTAACAACCAGCTTACACTGCATCCTGATTGAGCAAAGATTTACCCAATCAGGGTTCAGAATGCACTGTGCAGCACACAGTGCATTGCAGGGTGTTCATCGGGGAGCACACCAGGCGGCACCCTACAAATTCAGGTGTCCGGCGAATGGCCGAACAGGCAAATGTAAAGTTAGCCAAATTTTTTGCATATTGTGAAAGATGATGGTATGCCGAGTAAATAGATACCTAACATGTTATGCTTTAAATATGCACACACTCGTGGAATGGTAACAAACTACGGTACTTAAAAATCTCCATAGGCGACGTTTAACATTTTTAACGGTTACCAGTTTAGAGTTTCAGAGTTCTTTTGCTAGAATTATTGCTCCCACTCTGACGATCATGGTGATACCTCAGATGTGAGATTTGAACATTGTTTACATTTGCGGGCGTAACTTAAGTAGGTGTTTTCTTTTGTGTGCAAGCACACAGGGACGGGGGCACTTTAAAAAAAAAATTGTATTTATTTTATGTTATTTTTTTTTTTACTCTGCCTCTTAAAAAAAAAAAATTTGGTCACTTTTATTGCTGTCTCAAGGAATGTAAGCATGCCTTGTGACGGTAATAGGCAGTGACAGGTACTTTTTATGGAGGGATCTGGGGTCTAAAAGACCCCAAATCCCTCCTTTTGCACTTAAAACTAACGCCTGTCAGGAAAGGTTTCACCTGCTGGTGGCACGGTCTCTCCCAGATCTATGGGCCGCAGTTCCGGTGTCCACAAGCGGGTGTCACCCGGCAGTCTGGAGCCGACATCATCTCCTGCAATCAGGCATCACCTGAGACTGATTGTAGGAGGTTTATATATACCCGGCATATGCTTGCACACATCGCCTTGGTATTGTTTCCTTGTGGCCTGACCTGTGTTTGCTATCTTGTAACCTGTATGCCTGTATACTGTAACCTGTACCTTTTATTCTGTGTTCCTGAACCCTGCATCCCTCCCTGGACTCCTGTCTTGCAGATTATTACTTTCCTTCCGTTGTCCTCTCCCTGTCCCATTCTGCTCCCTGATCTCTCGTGTATGACCTTGACATGTTTACGATTATGATTGTATCTTACACCTGTATATACGTTTGGTTTGGATAGTTATTGTTGTGTGTCACTGTGGTTGGTTGCTGGTTTATTTTATTGTTTATTACTTATTCTTTTAATAAATCATTTATACCGTATATACGCGAGTATAAACCACGTTTTTCAGCCCTGAAAACCCCGGAAAATTCCCCCCTCGGCTTATACTCGAGTCAGTGTACCTGAAATTCTTGACAGGCTGCGGGCATCCATTGTTTAAAAGTCACGGTCTCCTCTTGGTCCCTTCCGTGATAGGCGTTTCCCAGCAGACACTGTGTTCAGTGTTCCGCCTATCACGGATGTTCTCTCCTCCCCGGACTCAGTTTCCCAGCAGACACTGTGTTCAGTGTTCCGCCAATCACGGACGTCTGCTTTTCCGAGGATGAAAGGACCTCCGTGATTGGCGGACCACTGAACACAGTGTCTGCTGGGAAACTGAGTCAGAGGATGAGAGAACGTCTGTGATAGGCGGAACACTAAACACAGTGTCTGCTGGGAAACGCCTATCACAGAATGGGACCAGGAGGAGACCGGGACTTTTAAACAATGAGTGGACACCCGAAGCCTGTCAAGAATTTCAGGTACATTGACTCGGGCACAGTGAGGTTGGGCACAGTGAGGTTTCAATGGGCACAGTGAGGTTGCAATGGGCACAGTGAGGTTGGGCACAGTGAGGTTGCAATGGGCACAGTGAGGTTGCAATGGGCACAGTGAGGTTGGGCACAGTGAGGTTGCAATGGGAACAGTGAGGTTGCAATGGGCACAGTGAGGTTGCAAGGGGCACAGTGAGGTTGCAATGGGCACAGTGAGGCATGCAAATGGGCACAGTGAGGCGTGCAAATGGGCACAGTGAAGCTGCAAATGGGCATTGTTGACCCATTTTTTCCGCTTACAGTAGCTGCTGCATTCTCACCCTAGGCTTATACTCGAGTCAATAAGTTTTCCCAGTTTTTTGTGGTAAAGTTAGGTACCTCGGCTTATACTCGGGCTGGCTTATACTCGAGTATATACGGTACTTTACTTGCGTTTTGGTTCACTCTATCGCAGTTCACACATTTCTGGTCACACTGGTCCCTGACATAATACCAAGGCCATCCCTGTCTATCTTTCTTTACTGGTGACAGAGGATAATAATTATTTCTGTCAGATATTGAAGGAGTGGGCCAGAGATCAACTTTTAGAATGTATCCATCCTGCTCATTTTCTAGTTGATCAGGGCAGTATGCTGTTTGAAAATGTTCAAAAAATTGAATTAGGGCTGCCCCTAGGATAGTGTGGACCGATGCAAAAAAATGGACTGACCATGAATATGTATAAAAGTAAAAAAAGGTTTTATTACATATAGTAAATCACAAAGGATCAACAATAAAGGGGATTGTACATGAAAAAATAAAATAAAGACATAATTGGTGAGTTTAACATTAGATGCCAATATACGTTACATTCACATCCATGATATGAGACGAGATGTGTCAATACAGAGGGATGCAAATGGACACGACATGTTTTGGATATACAGGGCAGTTCAATGCCGATATGTATATATTCCTTCTTCAAGGTAGGTATATAGGCAGAACAATATATTTGGTTTGATCTGCAGTTCAAAGAGAACAACAAGACAACAATGTATAAGAATAAATTTAAATGTTGTAATTTGTTTCCATAGGATATTGCATAGAGAACATATTGCATAGCATACAACATTAAATGAACATCTAGTTGGTATCTGGAGTGAAAAAACTGAGAAATTGTTACTTACATCTCACAGGGGTTCATAAAAGCACATGGATGTGGGATGAGACGTCACATGGGTGAGCTCCTTGGAGTTTACAGGGATCCTATCCAACAAATGATGGCAGACAAGCACAATGTTAAAATGAATGGAAGCTTATATAAGCTTCAGAATGGACTCAGGACGTAGTCCTCATTAACAGACCATCAAGTTGTTCAAAAGTTGGAAAAAATAAAATAATAATTTTTTGTTCAAGAAATGTATATATACTCTTGAGATAAAAAGTAAAATGTAAAGACATTTGCTAGAAAATCGGATTAATTGTGTGAAGGTGTCCTTATCCCAGTATGTTCAACACGGCATGTCAAGAGTCGCAGGGATGAACTAGCTGAAACATGGGAGTTTGCCCTTAAAGACAAATTGGGGGGGGGGGGGGGGTCAAATTCTACTAGGGAGAAAGTATTATAAAGAAATAAATGAGAGGCGGTTAAAAACGCTGCTTCCAAACAAGTATCTAGGAGGTATTACAAAATATACTGATGTAATTTCCCAATAGCTCTTTGAGACAGAGTGTGTCCCTTACCTTCAGTAATATCCAAGCGCCATATAGATCTCATCTGTGCAGCGAGATCCTATGTGCTTGTTACTGGCATTTAAAAAGGTCAGATGTTGGTCGGTTGACCAATGAGATAGAGAGGTGTTGGCGCCAGAAAGGAAGGGGAGGGAGGGGTGGTTCAGTGCGAATGGGTGATGTATAATCACCCAATTAGCATCCCTTCGCCGAGTCAGAGCCGCTCACCGAGAACAAGCTTCATCCCTCGGTCTGCGCGGCGTCCGGTGTCACCACGCTAGGATTGCGCGGTGACGTCAGACGTTGACATGACCTCCGGCAAGTTGGACAGCGGAGGTTCTGAGCCGACCAGGCTCAGTGCGCATGCGCAGTCGGGTCGAACACTCGGAGGAATCCCTGCCAATCGAAAGCCACCGATAGATGGAAGGAGGGGCATGGACGAGAGTCAGGGATCACTCCGGTAGTCGAGCCGAATCGCAGGGAGACAGGCAGTGATGGTACCTGTGGATATACTGCCGCTGGATGCACCCTAGGAGAGGTGCAGCCCCAGGGACAGGCAAAAGTCAGTCCAGGGGGCTCCTACGTGCCAGGGAATCTTGGCTAGCCATGTATGGAAACCGGGAAAGTTTAACCTTAGAGATATATATATATGTGGACTTTGGTTGTTCAAATTCTTTGAAAAAAATCTCTCTTGTTAGGATTCCATTTGAATTTTCCATAAGGGCTCACCCATTACATGTGTGACAGATCCTCTGTAACGTTGTATCTAAAATTATAAACAGCTTAGTCGTTATAAGCATCAAAATTCCAACAGTTTTTCGATACAGTTATATACAGCAAAAGTGACCTTGACCTTAATACTTATTAATATGCTGTACATACATGTAAGTATACAGTGTTTTGTAGGATATGATGTTCAATAAAATAAAATATTGAAGGCTATGCAAATAGGTAGAGAGGAAAATGAACAATAAGAAAAATAATTAAATGAATATGGGAAAGGGAATGGTAAGCTGATTACTGTACTAGTGTAACAAATCTATGTCAAAGGTTCCAGACGTAAAACCAGGCAAGAACGGTTTAAAATTGAAAGCTTGATTTAGTCCTGGGGGAGAGCATTTAAGTTCGAAATCCACCTCAGCTCTCGTTGGAGGAGGAGCTTGTCAAAGTCCCCTCCTCGAGAGCTGTGATGTATTCGATCCAGGACTAGTACTTGAATTTTGGGGCATATGCCGGCATGGGTTTGAAGGACATGTCTACCCAGGGTGCTATCTGGGTCACTGTCTTTCAAGGCCTTCAAGTGTCGGTAGAGTCTCTGCCATAATTTTTGAATAGTTTTCCCTACATAGAAGCAGTTGCAGCTGCAGTTTATCAAATAGACTACTCCTGTGGTTTGGCAGTTAGCAAAATGCTTAGGGACAAATTTGGTGCCATTAGGTAAGTAAACATCTTTATCAGTATTCATATCTTTGCAATATGCACAGGCGCCACAAGAAAATGTTCCTTTATTTTTGCAGGGGTCTCCCCTGTTGGAACCTCTAAATTCACTTTGAACGAGTATGTCCCCAATAGAGGTGGCTCGTCTGTATGTTATAGCTGGTTTAGGTGGCACCAAGGGTCCCACCACTGGATCTGAGGTTAGAAGGTGCCAGAACTTTTTGCAAATATTGGTGACATTTCCATAGTCATTTGAGTATGTGGAAATAATGCGATTACCAATCTCATTGGTTTTTGTTTGTTTGGGTGCCAGAAGTTCATGTTGACTTTTGGTTTGGGTGCGTTTAAATGCTTTTTTAAGGCACTTGTGGCTGTAGCCACGTTCTAAAAGGCGTTTTCTCAATTTGTTAGCTTCTCTTTTGTAGTCCATGGGGTCAGAACAGTTCCTTTTAATTCTCAGATATTGTCCATAAGGGATAGATTCTATTAATGGTTTGGGGTGGGAGCTAGATGAATGCAGTATGGTGTTACCAGCTGTGGGCTTACGAAAAAGTTTTGAGGATAACATATTTTCATTGTCTTTGAAAATTTCCACATGTAGAAATGTGATATTGTGTGGATCAGAGGTCATCGTAAATTTTAAATAAAATTTTGATGTTCAAAGCTTGTAAGCTCTCATCAAGTAGTTGTTGGGAGCCGTTCCATACGACGAGTATGTCATCAATGTACCTGTGCCACATAACAACATGGCACAGGTACATTGAGAGGTCCTCGTCGGAGAAAATGGAGCGATCCCATTCCCCCAGGTACAGATTGGCGTAGCCAGGGGCACAACAGGTGCCCATGGCTATGCCCTGTACCTGCAGGAAAGCCCCACCATCAAACGTGAAGACATTATGTTTGAGTATGAAATCAAGCGCCGATATGATGAACTTGTTGAACAAGTATTCATGATGGCTGGTCTGTAAAAGTATATGATTGACGGAAGCTATGCCTAGAGAGTGCGGTATAGAGCTGTATAGAGCTTCGACGTCAATACTGACCAAAATTGATTCCTGGGGTATCTGGAACCCTTCAATGATACGTAGTAGATGAAGAGTGTCACATACATAAGAAGGTAGGCTAGAAACAAAGGGTTTGAGATGTTCCTCTACCAAATAAGATAGATTTTCTGTAATTGCGCCGTTCCCAGATATTATGGGGCGACCAGGTGGGTTTTGTGCATTTTTATAAATTTTGGGAAGGGAGTAAAAAGTCTGGATTTTTGGAAAAGGAGTGCGTATGAAGTCTAATGTCTGCTTCGAGATAATTTTGTTTCGGAATGCTGTGTCAACCAGGTCATAAAACTTCAGATTGTAAGCTTTGATAACGTCAGTGCTTACTGGGCGGTACAATCCAAATTACTTAGAATATCTAAGCACATTTGTTTGTAATGGCCATTGTTCATTAGTACTATGTTGCCTCCTTTATCTGAAGCTTTAATAGTTATATTGTGATTGTCAGATAACTTTTTCAAGGCAGTTTTTTCATTCCGAGTGAGATTTGTATGACCTGGTGATAGAGGTTCCAGGACTTGAATTGGTTCCAGGTTGGAACTGGGAGCTGGATACAGTGACAAGGTTTTTTTGAGGGATGATTTAGTATTAATGACTCTCACCCTAGGCTTATACTCGAGTCAAGACGTTTTCCCAGTTTTTTGTGGTAAAGTTAGGTACCTCGGCTTATACTCGGACTGGCTTATACTCGAGTATATACGGTACTTTACTTGCGTTTTGGTTCACTCTATCGCAGTCCACACATTTCTGGTCACACTGGTCCCTGACATAATACCAAGGCCATCCCTGGCCAGAAGTGGCTGCACAGAGGATACATTTTGGTTCTGCTGCTTGTGCTAAAATAGAAGAATAGAATAGAAGAAGTTGTCTATCTTTCTTTACTGGTGACAGAGGATAATAATTATTGCTGTCAGATATTGAAGGTGTGGGCCAGAGATCAACTTTTAGAATGTATCCATCCTGCTCATTTTCTAGTTGATCAGGGCAGTATGCTGTTTGAAAATGTTCAGCCTTTAATTCAGGTGTGTGCAGAGCTAGCTCTGTCCAGTATTCCTAAAGGCAGTTATGACTTTTCTCCCTCCTTCAGTATGGCTCAGGTAGAATCTTTAGTGTGGCTTTTGGAGGATGACTCTGCATATTTATTTAAGCACTATTCAGCATGTTCCCAACAGGTGCTAGTGGAGTGTGTCAATGCAGTACAGTCTCTTGTCAGACAGACAGCATGCAAATTTAATTTTGTTCAGCCATTACTACAAGCATGGTCAGTAATATTGCACTCAGCCTCAGACAGCTTGCAACAACCCATTCCTGCTGCCAGACACTTGACTGCTTAAATGTCTCTCTCTCCATCACCCACGGCAACCACAGTCACAGCCCAATATACTCTGCTACCAACTAAGTATTAGTACCCTGTTTCCACTTGCTGCACCTATCCTGCCTTTAACCCATCTGCCTTTTTTCTGCTGCCTGCAAAAATCCCACAAAAAAACACATTAGCCACTGCTCCCTCTTTTTTACCATACTCCAGCTCTTCTCTTCAATCATCTGCATTCCCTACTTACAGCCCTGCAGTCACTTACAGAACTTCAGTGGCTAAACCAAAAAAACCTTTTGGGTGCAGCTCCCTCCTCAGCACCCCCTTATACTTACTTGAGCCCCATCTTGATCCAGTGATGTGCATGAGAGCAGCGGCTCTCCCTCGTCTCTGTCTCTTCATTGGCTCACACAGCAGCGGGAGCCATTGGCTTCTTCTGCTGTCAATCACAGTCAGTAAGCCGATGAGGAGAGAGTGGGGGTGGGGCCGAACCATTTACAGGAGTGTGGCTCAGGAGCGAGCCTGTTTGAGTGCCTCCACATTAAGAGGCTTGCTATTGGGGGCACTCAGCAGGGGGGAAGAGCCAGGACTGCTAGTGGGGGACCCAAAAAGAAAAGGACCAGGGCCGCTCTGTGCAAAACTATTGTACAAAGCAGGTAGAGAAATATTGGGGTATACTCCACCAGGATCCCTGCCTGACCAATGTTATCCCAGAATGCCCTAATGTCATCTTTCATTGGCCTGAGAACTTGAGAGGAAATATTGCCCCAAGTGGAGTTTGTAAACTTAAAACTGCAGCCAATCAGTGTTGGAGCAGTTTGTTTGACCAAAATGGCAGTTTCAGGTGTGGGGTCCCCAATTGTGGAGCATGCCAGTACATGTGGCATAGAAAGGATGTTACAGGTAGTGATGGTCAAATCCACGCCATTCAGCAATTCATCAACTGTGGATCACAATTTGTAGTGTTTTGCCTGCTGTGCCGTGTGGCCTTCTTTATGTGGGCCGTACAATACGGACCCTACGTATACGGTTTGGGGAGCGCAAAATGAATATTCTCAAAGGTTTTGTAAAAAAATTAATTACCTTCACATTTTTTGGATAAGCACGACCAAAACCCTTCTGGTCTGATGTTGCTTGGTTTAGAAGTTATGGGTGAAGATGCTGACACTGGGCGGTGGTTTCGGAGACTTCGGATACATTGGTTGGGAGCTTTGTCACCTAGGGGTTTAAATGTAGGGCTAATTGTCCAGACCCTTATGTGACCCCAGTATTCTTGGCCTTCTCTTTCTTTTTTCTTTCTTATTTTAGTGGACCTCCAAGTAGGAGTTTATCCCTTATTTTCTATGGTACAAAAAATCTATTTATGATACAAATTTTCTATATTCCTATTAATTATGTTTTGTTATCATCCATTTTTTCTGTATACATTTCGATTTTTATCTATATTTATTATCAACAGTTGCTTTTTTCATTCAAGTATTTTGATTTTTTTATTAATTCTAAATATTCATTTCCATTTTGTATTTTTAATATCATCATTGTTGTATGTAATATTGGTTAATTAGTATACCTTTAGGTTTTAGGTATATGTTGAAGGTCGGAACTCAGGTACCCTTAGCCCAGTGCTTTATATTATCAATAATATTTTTTTATTATTTTTTTTTATATATTTACATTAACTTTTTTATATATTTTTCCTATATATTATATTTACTTATCCATTTTTTTTAAATGTATTTACATATATTTACTTTTGAGTGTTTTATATTTATTATCCATCTTTTCAATATTTGTAAAGTAAACTTTAGCTCAGGAAACACATGTAGGTGGATAGATATTTTTTTCTGCACAGCAGTATCATTATTTCCAGTGAAGCTCATCTAAATACTTAATAACTTTTAGATTTAATTATTTTTTTCTATGAATATGGAAATGAAAGGAAAAACTCACACGATAATAACTTTTTCCAGTGTGTAATCTTTTTGCTCTGCATTCAAGTGTGTGTGTGTTCTTTACATTCAACCTGTAACATTTTAGGCAATGTTAATTAGTGTTCCCTTTTGTCTTATGAGCTGTAAGGTAATAAATGCTCTGTGGTTAGCAACGTGGAGCAATCTAGTTTCTGTTTTGTATAATAACCCTTGCCTGAGAGTTCCTGTCTCTAGGAGTAGAAAATTGAACACATTGATCTAACCTTAATTCCTATGCTCAGTGATTCCAGTGAACGTAACAATTAATCAAGAGTTGAAGAAACATTGTAGTGTATTCTAAAATGAGGTTGGCCTACATACAAATGATTGCAGAGACCTTTCTTATATAAACTTTCAGTAATCAGACTTTTGCAATTTGAGCAGTGTTTATCAACATGTATACCTCCATTGCATGTGAGATGTCAATGCATGCATATTTATTTATAAAAGGATATTGTGCTTGCCTGCTTTCTGGGGAGGGCAATACCACATATATGTCAGAGAATACTTCAGATAGAACAAGAATCCTTAATAAACTCTGATATGTGTAAGGTATTTGACATGATTTACTTTTTAGGCCTCATGCACACTGGACATAAAAAAAATGCTGAATACACAGGCTTTTGGCATTTTTTTCCTTTCAGCCTGTAGAAGCAACTCTGTTAACCTATAGTGTTCATGCACACATAGGCATTTACAGGCATATTTGAAGTGGAGCATTTACAGGCTGAAAAAAAAATCACAAGGAGGGGCTTTCAGGCAGAAAAAAAAACACTTGAAGCGATTAAATGCATGTAAACACACCTAAATGTAGCATTTAGGCACGTTAAGCATTTTTTGTTGCATTGTTTTTTTTCTGAATTTCAATGAAAAAATTAGCCGGCTTTGATCCTGTTTGCTGATTGGAGAGTTCCAACCAAAAATTAGGGTGTTGTATTACAAAAATTAGGGTGTTGTAAAATTAGGGCAGTGAGTGGGAGCAGGTTGATGCCCCTGTAGAAGTATTATTATACGAAACGCGTAGGGATGGTATAAACCACTCCATTTATTGCCTTATTTTATCTGTTTTTTTTATGTGATCACTTTTATATTGATGGTTTTATTCAATAAACCCTTAAAACTGATTTACACGATTGGAGTCCCTCCCTCCTTTTTTGTTTACTTTTCCTATGACATGGTGAATCCATTACTGGGAGGTTTGGCCTGCATTGGCTCTTTATGGTCGAACGAGCCTTTCTCCACGAGCCATTCCTCCAATATCGGTAGGACCACCGGGACGATTGGTCCTTTGAGAATCTTACTACAATTCAAGATACGGTGACCGTGACTAATATCGTTTGGCTTTGGATTTCGATCCGGGATCTTCGAGGGGAAAATCTCCAGACAAGCTGCAGAGTCTGCCCCGTGGAATTCTTATGCCTTTACGATTCACTGTCGCTGACAAGTGGGTCAAGAAAGGCAACCTGACAGAGCTTCCCTAGAAACTTGGTCAGTGGACCAGTAACTCAGCCTCTACAGGTGGCGCAGACCCACCCCGGACACAGAGACCCTAGAGGCTAAAGCAGTTGCAGTGCACCTGCTGGTCAACTGATAGATGAAGCAGAGGCTTTTGCCCAGTCATTGAGCTTCAGGAACACCAGAGACACAGCCACTACTGGGCGTAACGCTAACCTCAGCATGGCGAACACAGTCCAAGCCAGTGCTTCTGATCACCACCGAAGGGCAGGTGGAAGGTGGTACCCCTGATACCAGGGATCCCTATGACAATGCTCCATCCAGCAGCAACTCCATTGATAAGTGCTGATTGTACAAACACATAGTTTATTCTGTGTATTGCGTCAAAACGCGCAATTAGAGCGTGGGAGGAAACAGCATAGTACAACCACATACGGCGTATGTAGTTTAGTAAGTGTGGATAAACATTTAAACACGTTTATACTGTAATTAAAAAAGAGAAGCAAGGGGCGGGACTTTGCATGAATCATACGGAAGCTTGTAGGACTGATGTCGCAGAGCAAAGTAGGATGAAAGTTGTATGACTGTCGTGTCGTACCAGTGTGAACCCAGCCTCATACAACTTTCATCCTACTTTGCTCTGCGACATCAGTCCTACATTGATCCTACATTGGTCCGACATCCATCCGACTTTCATGAACAGGATACTACTTTGATCCAACTTTGTGCTAGTCTGACTTGTCCTTTGACCAATCAAAACAATCCCAGGGTGAGATAAATTCCTTGTACTGCTGCTGTAATCACCATGTCGGATGTCAAAAGTCGGATGGTTAGGACAAGGATCATACTTTGATCCGACTTCAATGATATTCAATGGGCTGAAGTAGGATCAAAGTCAGACCAAAGTAGTACAGGGAGCATTTTTAAAGTCGGACCGACTTGTGTCGGACCAGTTAAGACGGCTCTCATAGGGAAACATTGATTTTCACACGTCATGCGACATGAGCTCCCAATGTCGGAGCGTTTGTCGGACCAGTGTGAACCCAGCCTCAGATATATTCCTTTTACTGCTGCTGTAATCACCATGTTGGATGTCAAAAGTCAGATGGTTAGGACAAGGATCCTTCTTTAATCCGACTTCAATGATATTCAATGGCTGAAGTAGGATCAAAGTCGGACCAAAGTAGTATAGGGAGCATTTTCAAAGTCGGACCGACATGTGTCGGACCAGTTAAGACGGCTCTCATAGGGAAACATTGATTTTCACACGTCATGCGACATGAGCTCCCAATGCCGGCGCGTTTGTCGGACCAGTGTGAACCGAGCCTGAGGCTGGGTTCACACTGATACTACACGACAGTCATACGACTTTCATCCTACTTTGCTCTGCAACATCAGTCCTACATTGGTCCTACATCGGTCCTACATCCATCCGACTTGAATGAACAGGATACTACTCTGATCTAACTTTGTGATAGTCTGACTTGTCCTTTGACCAATCAAAACAATCCCAGGGTGAGATAAATTCCTTTTACTGCTGCTGTAATCACCATGTCGCATGTCAAAAGTCAGATGGTTAGGACAAGGATCCTACTTTGATCCGACTTCAATGATATTCAATGGGCTGAAGTAGGATCAAAGTCGAACCAAAGTAGTACAGGGAGCATTTTCAAAGTCGGACCGACTTGTGTCGGACCAGTTAAGACAGCTCTCATAGGGAAACATTGATTTTCACACGTCATGCGACATGAGCTCCCAATGTCGGAGCGTTTGTCGGACCAGTGTGAACCCAGCCTGACTGCTGCTGTAATCACCATGTCGGATGTCAAAAGTTGGATGGTAAGGACAAGGATCCTACTTTGATTCGACTTTAATCATATTCAATGGGCTGAAGTAGGATCAAAGTCGGACCAAAGTAGTACAGGGAGCATTTTCAAAGTCGGACCGACTTGTGTCGGACCAGTTAAGACGGCTTTCATAGGGAAACATTGATTTTCACACATCATGCGACATGAGCTCCCAATGTCGGAGCGTTTGTCGGACCAGTGTGAACCCAGCCTTAAAGCTATTGTGCAAATCATTGAAAATTGATCGCACCTGATGCACTGACGGCCTATCTCAACTCTTGAGGCCCTGAAATGCCAGGGTAGTAACAAATACCCCCCAAATGACCTTGTTTTGGAAAGTAGAAATTCCAGGGTATTTAGTAAGAGGTGTGGTGAGTTTTTTGAAGTTGTAATTTTTTCCCACAATTCTTTGGAAAATTAAGATATTATTTTATTTCATTTTTTTTTACACAGAATTGTCATAATAACAAGTTATTTATCACACACAGCATATGCATACTTCAAATTACACCCCAAAATACATTCTTCCACTCCTCCTAAGTATGGTGATACCACATTTGTGAGACTTTTTCACAGCCTGGCCACATAGAGAGGTCCAACATGTAGGGAGCACCGGCAGGCGTTCTAGGAGCATAAATTGTACATAAAATTTTCTAACGACCTATCACACTTTTGAAGGCCCTGGAGCACAAAGACAATTGAATTACCCACAAAATGATCCAATTTTTTAAAGAAAACACCCCAACATATATTCTATGAGGCATTTTGAGTCTTTTCAACAGTTATTTTTTTTCTAAAAGTATTAAAATAAGAAGCTTTCATTTTCTTTCCGCGGTTTTCTATTTAATTTTTTTACACAAAGTGGTCAATTTATAAGATATTTCTAACACACAGCATGTAGATAGCAAAAATTACACCCCAAAATAGATTCTGCTACTCGTTCTGAGTATGGCGATACCACATGTGTGGGACTTTTACACAGCCTGGCCATTTATAGAGGTCCAACATGCAGGGAGCACCGTCAGGCGTCTGGAACATAAATTACACATAACATTTCCTAACGACCTATTACACTTTCGAAGGCCCTGGAGCACCAGGACAATGGAATTACCCACAAAATGACCTAATTTTGGAAACCAAAAACACCCCAACATATATTCTATGAGGCATAATGAGTCTTTTAAAGGGTTAATTTTTTTCCACAAGTCTTCGGAAAACACGGAGAGAAAATTAAAACGTATTTTATATTTTTTTACACAAAGTTGTAAATTTATATGATATTTCTAACACAAGCATGTACAAAGCAAAAATTACACCCCAAAAAACATTATGCTACTCCTCCTGAGTATGGTGATACCCCATGTGTGAGACTTTTACACAGCCTGGCCACATAGAGAGGTCCAACATTGAAGTAGTATCATCAGGCGTTCTAGGAGCATAAATTACACATATAATTTCAATCCTTCCTATCAGACTTTTGAAGGTCCTGGAGCACCAGAACAGTGGAATTACCCACAAAATGACTCAATTTTGGAAAGCAAACACCCCAAGGTATATTCTATGAGGCATGGGCTGCAGATAGGTATTCGGATAATCTGATGGGCAGCAGATAGGTACTCAGGTACTCTGATGGGCTGGTGACAGGTACTCTGATGGGCTGGTGACAGGTACTCGGGTACTATGCTGGGCTGGTGACTGGTACTCGGGTACTCAGATGGGCTGGTGACAGGTACTCGGGTGCTCAGATGGGCTGGTAACTGGTACTTGGGTACTCTGATGGGCTGGTGACAGATACTCAAATACTCTGAAGGGCTGGTGACAGGTACTCAGGTACTCTGAAGGGATGGTGACAGGTACTCTGATGGGCTGGTGACAGGTACTCAGGTACTATGCTGGGCTGGTGAGTGGTACGTGGGTACTCAGATGGGCTGGTGACAGGTTCTCGGGTGCTCCGATGGGCTGGTAACTGGTACTCGGGTGCTCTGATGGGCTGGTAACAGGTACTCGGGTACTCTGATGGGCAGGTGGCAGGTACTCGGTTACTCAGATGGGCTGGTGACAGGTACTTGGGTACTCTGATGGGCTGTCGACAGGTACTCGGGTGCTCCGATGGGCTGGTGACAGGTGCTCGGGTGCCCTGATGGGCTGAAAATAGGTACTCAGGTGGGCTGGTGACAGGTACTTGGGTACTCAGATGGGCTGGCAATAGGTACTCGGGTACTCAGATGGGCCGGTGACAGGAATTTGGGTACTCAGATGGGCTGGTGACAGGTACTTGATGGGTGGTGGCTGGTCCTTTTTTAGGAGGGGGACAATCAGTGTGATTGGTGAACACTGTAAGCGGTAACAAACTGTCACTGCAATCTCTTCCTCACACACGATCAGTGTGTGAGGAGGAGAACCCAGTAACAGCTCATTACCGCGGTTTGTTGACATTCTGTGACCGGCTGTGATTAGACACAGCCGGTCACGTGGTAAAGAGCCAATTTCATTGACTCTTTACTGCTATCGGGGAAGTGCTGTGTCAGGGTGACAAGCCTCAACCCTAATCGCCGCTCTGCGCGCCCCTATGGGTGTGCATGAGCGCCGTGCACGAGGACAGTGCATATGACCGGCTGTGATTGGACACAGCCGGTCACGTGGTAAGGAGTCGATTTATATTGGCTCTTTACACTGATCTGGGATGGGCTGTGTCCGAGGGATACGCCTCATCCCCGATTGCTGCGTTGCGGGCCCCTGGGGGCCAGAAGGAGCGGCGTATAGCAGAGGACATCATATGACGCCCGCCCAGGATGGCATAGTGCTCCTGCGGATGTCATATGACTATAGGCCGGTAGGGAAGTGGTTAAAGGGAACAGTGATTTTAATGATGCTTAAAGTGAAACAATACAAATGAAAAATTCCTTTAACCACTTAAAGGCCAGGCCTTATTCTGACATGTGTTGCTTACATGTCTTCTATGTCACATTGTATTTGCGCAGCGGTCCTTCAAATGCAATTTTTTGGGGAAAAAATACACTTTAATGAATAAAAAAATAAAAAATAAACAGTACAGTTAGACCAATTTTTTGTATAATGTGAAAGATGATGTTACGCAGAGTAAATAGATACCTAACGTGTCATGCTTTAAAATTGTGCACACTTGTGAAATACCAACAAACTACGGTACTTAAAAACCTTCATAGGCGACACTTTAAAAATTTGTAATGGTTACCTGTTTAGAGTTACAGAGGAGGTTTTGTGGTAGAATTTTTGCTCTCACTAACTATCGAAGCGATACCTCAAATGTGTAGTTTGAACACTGTTTACATTTGCAGGTGTGACTTACGTATGCGTTTATTTATTTAATATATATATTTTTTTTTTATTACTTTTATTGCCGTCACAAGGTACTCTTTATGGAAGGATCTGGGGCCTATAGGAAAGTATTCAAAACGCTAAGATCTGCGTTTTTGAATACTTTACATTTTTGAAAACTGGGGTCGTTGGTTCCAGAGTAAACCGGAAGTAATGTCATGATATCGCTTCAGGGCTACCATAGCCGAGACCAGATCAAAGCCAATTCCAGCTTTTTCTGGGTCTCCGGCCAGTTGGTGGAAGTGCCGGCTGGTCGCTCGGGTCTCCCAGTGGGACAGGAGAGAGAGTGGCGGAAGGGGGAGGACATCCGCGCCCACTGCTTGTAATAACAATCGAATCCCTACTATAGGGTGTGAGGTGGCTTTTCCTCTGAATCCTCCGTGGAGGTGACCGTGGCTCCCTGGCAGGGACGCACCACTGATCCTCTATTTTGGCACTGTTTTTTTTAAATTGATGTATGGCTACATGCTTTTTCAACCACCTCATTTGAAATCTAGATCAAATATCTCCCCCAATATAGCTCTGAAGAAAGGATTGACCTGAAACTCGTCTGTTTGGAGTGGAGACTATGATTTCATATGTATAATTTTTTTTTTTTTTATAATTGACAATTTTTATTGAAGTTTTATATTTTACAATACAAAAATAGAAAAGGGTAACGATCACTTGAAATCATGCAAACTTCCAATAGCGAACCAACATAGAATGCACACATAGCAATACTTGTGTGTCTTAAGTAAAACCAATAAAATTGTTACACAGTTCTGTAACCGGATTTTGCTTACAGTACTGAGGAGTCAGGCGAGCCAGTAGCGTGTAATCAATACAATGAGTTCTCAAAGTAGCTTAGCCAGTGATTCCGAACCTAAGGAGGTAAGGAAAGTGCCTATGGCTCATGGGCGCTAAAAAAGAGAAGAAAGACTAAACAAAAAGAGGAGGAGTAGAAGGAGTAGACAGACAAGGCTATGTCTGGGTCTAGAGAGCCTCATGGAGGCTCTTCCCTGAGACGCCAGGGTTCCCAGATAGCATGGTGGTGATCAACCCTGTAAGCCAGTCAGGCTGTCAGGGACTCCATGATTTCCACATCCTTAATCCTAGGCTAAACATATGTATTAACTTAAATATAAAAAATATCAAAGCTTCTCCTATAAGCAAATAATTCCATGCACTAATAAGCACAATCATAGCTCTCTTGTATAATGCCGGGAAGCGCACTTGTTTATCTCCAAGTAACACAGACAGACGCTGGTATCATGTTGAGCTTAGCAAAATCATCCCTAGGATAAGCAGCTGCTTTTAATTATACTGTAAACATGAATAACAAAGGAAGGTGGTGGCTTCAGAATCAGCCAATCAGACACTTGTATTATTTTAAAAGAACCAATCACACACATGTATATATTCAAATAGAATTTAAGTAGTGACGTGTGCAGATGGCCGTGTGCAGGGCCATGCGGCAAGCATCTTGTGAGACACAAAGGGGGTGATTTATTAACAACAGTGCGCTGCGCCGGTTCATACCTTAATTGGTGCGCCGGATAAATCATTAATTGGGCACGTGAACCGGCGGCGCACTGTGATAGTAAATAAAAATCTCAGCGGCGCTTCTGTCTCTATTCAAAATTAATGGTTCCCTATGGGAGCCCATTGATTTGAATAGAGGTCGCACCAGAAGTCAGATCAAGACCATCCGATTTGCGGGACGACTTGTGTGCTGGTTCCCACAGGGGCAGCGCAGCTTTGCGAGGCAACTTGGACACGACTTGAGCGTGAAGCTATGTTTTTTTAGCAGACACCCTAGGGCAGGGATATCCAATTAGCGGACCTCCAGCTGTTGCAAAACTACAAGTCCTATCATGCTGCTGCCTCTGGGTGTCATGCTTGTGGCTGTCAGTGTCCTGCTATGCCTCATGGGACTTGAAGTTCTGCAACAGCTGGAGGTCCACTAATTGCATATCCCTGCCCTAGGGAATAAAATGGCGGTCATTGCAAATTTTTATCTCGCACGGTATTTGCGCAATAAATTTTCAAACGCCTTTTTTTGGGAAAAAAAACGGTTTCATGAATTAAAAAATAGCAAAAGAGTAAAGTTAGCCCAATTTTTTTGTAGAATGTGAAAGATGTTGTTATGCTGAGTAAATAAATACCTAACATGTCACGCTTTAAAATTGTAAACACTAAACTTCAGTACTTAAAAATCTCCATAGGTGATGCTTTAAATTTTTTTACACGTTACCATTTTCGCATTACAGAGGAGGTCCAGTGCTAGAATTGTTGCACTCGTTCTAACGCACGCAGTGATACCTCACATGTGTGGTTTGAATGGCGTTTACATATTTGGGCGGGACTTACGTGTGTGTTCGCTTCTGAGCGTGAGCTACCGGGGACAGGGGCGTTTAAAAAAAAAATTTTACACTTTTTTTACTTTTTTTTTTTGGATCACTTTTATTCCTATTACAAGGAATGTAAACATCCCTTGTAATGGGAATCTATTGTGATAGGTCCTCTTTATGGAGAGATGTGGGGTCAATAAGACCCCACATCTCTCCTCCAGGCTGGAAAGCATGAGATCGGTAAAAAAAATTCACCGATCTCATGCTGACAGCCGAGATCACAGCTTTGTTTACATAAGGGTAACCCGGCGTGACATCATAACATCACGCCCGGGCCTCCGACGGTCATAGAGATGACTGGTGACAATCTGGTCACCAGTCATATCTATGCTTCCCATCCGGCGCCGGCCAATTTCGCTCTCCGGGACCCCGATGGCATGGGAGAGGCCGGAGAAGCACCGGATGGTGGTGGGAGGGGGTGGCGTCCCCTCCCGCCGCCTATAAGAATGATCAAGCGGCGTAACTGCCGCTATGATCATTTTTATCGTGCACAGAATCGCTGGCTGAAAAGAATTATATCAGAATAAAGCCTGCAGCTGCAGGCATCATTCAGATTTCACCGCACAAAGTCAAGGACGTCATTTGACGGTGGGCGGTAGGGAAGTGGTTAATATTTAGTTTGAAAATTTAGAAAAAAGGTAATTTTTCTCCTTCATTGATGTACACTGATGAGACTGCACAGATGGGCTGCACTTATGGGCACCGATAAGGTGGCAAGGGTGGGCACTGAGAGGTGGCATTGCTAGTTGGCACTGGTGGGCATTGAGAAGTGGCACTGCTAGGTGGCACTGATAGTTGGCAGTGATGGGCACTAATAGGCAGCACTCCTAGGTGGCACTGATTGGCACCAGTGGTGGGCATTGATAGGTGGCACTGGCAGGGGCTACTGATTGTCACAGATGATGCAGAATTGCCTCTTCCTCTTCGGGCCCGATGTCCCTTGCACATAAGCCGGTGATTGCCTTTTTTTATGCCAGCACAAGGAGAAAACAAAAACCATTACGAGCTTTTGTTTACATCACGTGATCAGCTGTTATTGACAGCTGATCACGTGGTAAGGGGCAGGGATCGGCCCCTTACTCGGATCTGTGATCACCCGAGTCTCAGTGACTCGGAGACCACAGCGCGCGTGAAGGGGAGGACGTCTATTGACGGACTCCCGGCAATTGAGGACCGTGCTGTGGCCGTCGATCAGCTATAGCGCTGATCTCAAGTGGTTAAAGAGGGTCTAAATGGGCCATTGACATGCATCACAATTGAACTTAGGAATGTGTCTGGCAAAGTTAAACTAAATGAAATCCTCTCTTATTTTTGCTTGGGGATAGAGTGCAGAGGGATTAGAAGTCTGGACAGTTTTTGGGGATGTCTGCACCCCTGATAGGGTGAAGACAACTCCCAAATTTTACCACTTTATCCTTCCAAATAATTCACTTCCTGTCACATAGCCACACAGGAAGTGAGGGTAAATCCCTACCAATGTCTTTCCTTGGGGACACACAGGTCAATGTAAATAGTTTCCCCATTATGTACATTGCACTACAGCATTTTGCTGGGTACACCCCAAATTATTAGGTATTTTGGACTTTGGGGCTTATTTACTAAAGGCAAATCCACTTTGCACTACAAGTGCACTTGCTGGATATCCGAGGGAGACATGCAAGGAAACAAAAAAAAAAAACATCTTTGCTTCTACATGATTGGATGTTAAAATCACCAGTGCTTCCCCTAAGATTTTCAGCAACTACACTTGTACTGCAGAGTGGATTTGCCTTTACTACCTAATGATTTGGGGTGTACACAAAAAAGTGCTAGAGTGCAATTTGCTTAATGGGGACTCTAGTTAGATTGATCTGTGTGTCCCCAAGAAAAGACATTGGTAGGGTTTTACCTTCACTTCCTGTTTAGCTGTGTGACAGGAAGTGAAGCCAATTTTACTAAAAGGGACACAAAGCCCAACCTAAAAAAAACAAGCAGGGGTTCTAACACTTACTTGGTTTCCCTCAAAATGCCCACAATTAGAATAGCATTGCCTTGAGCTATTTTTAAGTGCAGTGCTCTAAATCAGTGCTTCGCAAGTACCCCCAACAGGCCATGTTTGCAGGTTTTCCTTCATCTTGCATATGTGCTTTAAATCACAGTCAGTCAATGGTTTGGTATTTTGGACAGAAATTATTGATAAGATAAATTCACAAAACATGTCTTGTTGGGGGTACTTGAGAACTGAGGCTGAGAACCACTGCAGTAAAAAGGAAAATTGAATACTTACCGCTCTGTATTTTTCATTTCCTGGTGACTATCCATGGCAGCACACAATACACGCATATGCTACCAGGAAGGCACCAGGTTAGACAAATCACACCTGTTTTGTTTTGACATGCCAATAAGCATAGTTAAGCTGCAGCTGTCACATTTGTTGCATAGAAAACAAAAAACAAACATCAAACTTTGCATCAAATTTTATTGGTCAACAAAACAGGACTTGGAAAAAACAAAGGGGAGCAAAAAAAACAAAACACATAAAGGTAAATTTGAAACATTAGTCACATCTTGAGAAAGATTTAGCAAAATAATGCAGCACAGACAATTAAATCAAAGTGAACAAACGACACACATTAACAACATCAAAAATATTTCAGGGGAACATATCCCCCACACAAAAAAATACAATCATCAAAAGTAAAACTAACATCTGTTTTGCAAAGACATAACAAATAAAATGCATGTGTTACAAACTCGATAAGGACACCAAAATGTACTTTTTGCTGGCCGGCCGGCCGGCCGGACACACACACACACAATCTTGCCTCTTTTTAAGGCAAGGGAGAGAATGCCATCTGCAAGCTTTATATATCATAGGTTTGTGTGCTAATGAGGCAATTGAAAACACATGCACAGTCCATGAAACACCCAAAATGCAAGTTTACCCAATGTAGAGACTGAACTTCAAAGTGGGTAAAACTAACATCTGTTTTGCAAAGACATAACAAATAAAATGCATGTGTTACAAACTCGATAAGGACACCAAAATGTACTTTATGCTGGCCGGCCGGCCGGCCGGACACACACACACAATCTTGCCTCTTTTCAAGGCAAGGGAGAGAATGCCATCTGCAAGCTTTATATACAGTAGGTGCCGCCGACATTGTATATTCATTGCGATCCTATCGCAGAGATTCTCAGCGACAGGGGTGCCGACATCTCGGCGACAGGGTGGCGACACATGTCGCGCTCGCTACAATGGCGAGGAGACGTGGCACTGTATTGAGCGGGGATCCGACGTGGATTCCCGCCATCACCAGGCACTGCGTTTGGTATTAATCCTGAGCGGGAACTCCACGCCAATTTTTAAAGAAATACCGGCGTGGGTTCCCCCTCCAGGAGCATACCAGGCCCTTGGGTCTGGTCTGTAGTTGAAGGGGAAACCCTATGCCGAAAAAACGGCGTGGGGGTCCCCCCCAAAATCCAAACCAGACCCTTATCCGAGCACGCAACCTGGCAGGCCGCAGGGGAAGAGGGGGGGGGTGAGAGAGCGACCCCCCTCCCTCCTGAACCGTACCAGGTCACATGCCCTCAACATGGGGGTTTTGGTGCTCTGGGGCAGGGGGGCGACCTGCGGCCCCCCCCTGCCCCAGAGCACCCTGTCCCCATGTTGATGAGGACAGGGCCTCTTCCCGACAACCCTGGCCGTTGGTTGTTGGGGTCTGCGGGCGGGGGGCTTATTGAAACCTGGGAGCCCCCTTTAATAAGGGGGCCCCCAGATCCCGGCCCCCCACCCTATGTGAATGAGTATGGGGTACATCGTACCCCTACCCATTCACCTAGTGGAAAAAAATGGCAATAAAAACAGTACATGGCTTTTTAAAGTATTTTATTGCACAGCTCCGGGGGTCTCTTCCATCTTCGGGGGTCTCCGGTGTCGTCGCCGCGCTCTCCGGTTCTTTCTTCCTTCTGCCGGGCCACCGCTATCTTCTTGCAGCTCTTTTGCTAGCGGGGCCCGGTCTTCTCCGTCGCCTTCTTCTTCTCCCGCTCTCCGGTTCTTCTCCTGCTCTCCGGTTCTTTCTTCCGCCGGGCCTCTGCTATCTTCTTGCAGCTCTTTTGCTAGCGGAGGCCCGGTCTTCCCTGTCGTCTCGTCCGGCTCTCCGTTGTCCTTCTGCCGGCCCCTCCACTATCTTCTTGCAGCTCTTTCGCTAGTGGAGGGGCCGGTCTTCCCGTCGTCGCCGTCGGCGTCTTCTTCCCTCTTCTCCTCCTCGATGTTGACTCATCGCTTCCTCTCACAGTAATGCTAAATATTCGGTCCGCAGAGATTTATATAGGCTTCTCATGACGTCACAGTCACATGCTCCGGGTGGCCCCGGAGCATGTGACTGTGACGTCATGGGAACATGTGACTGTGATGTCATGAGAAGCCTATATAAATCTCTGCGAACCGAAGATTTAGCATTACTGCGAGAGGAAGCGACGAGTCAACATCGAGGAGGAGAAGAGGGAAGAAGACGCCGACGGCGACGACGGGAAGACCGGCCCCTCCATTAGCGAAAGAGCTGCAAGAAGATAGTGGAGGGGCTGGAAAAAGGACAACGGAGAGCCAGACGAGACGACGGGGAAGACCGGGCCTCCGCCAGCAAAAGAGCTGCAAGAAGATAGCGGAGGCCCGGCGGAAGAAAGAACCGGAGAGCGGGAGAAGAACCGGAGAGCAGGAGAAGAAGAAGGCGACGGAAAAGACCGGGCCCACTAGCAAAAGAGCTGCAAGAAGATAGCGGTGGCCCGGCAGAAGGAAGAAAGAACCGGAGAGTGCGGCGACGACACCGGAGATCCCCGAAGACGGAAGAGACCCCCAGAGCTGTGCAATAAAATACTTTAAAAAGCCGTGTAGTGTTTTTATTGCCATTTTTTTCCACCAGGTGAATGGGTAGGGGTACGATGTACCCCATACTCATTCACATAGGGTGGGGGGCCGGGATCTGGGGGCCCCCTTATTAACCACTTCCCTACCCAGCCATAGTCAAATGACGTCCACAGATGGGATCTCCCATCCTGGGTGGACATCATATGACGTCCTCGGCTTTGTAGGGGGATATCTGAATGATGCCTGCAGCTAGAGGCATCATTCAGATATCCTTTTGAAGTGCCGGCGATTCTGCGCACCATAAGAATGATCATAGCGGCGGTTCCGCCGCTTGATCGTTCTTACAGGCGGCGGGAGGGGACATCCCCCCTCCCGCCGCCATCTGGTGCTTCTCCGGGCTCCCCGTGCGATCGGGGACCCGGAGCGAATCTTCCGGTGTCGTTGGTGGGGTCACGTGATGAGCATAGAGATGACTGGTGACCAGATGGTCACCAGTCATCTCTATGATCGTCGGAGGCCCGGGCGCGATGTGATGACGTCACGCCATTGTGGCTGTAAGTATGAGATCAGTGAAAAATGTTTCACTGATCTCATGCTTTCCAGCCTGGAGGAGAGATGTGGGGTCTTATTGACCCCGCATCTCTCAATAAAGAGAACCTGTCACACATATCCTATTACAAAGGATGTTTACATTCCTTGTAATAGGAATAAAAGTGATCAAAAAAAAAAAAAAGTAAAATCATTGTAAAAAAATAAATAAATAAGTAAAAAAATCAAATAAATAATAATAAAAAAAAATTAAAACGCCCCTGTCCCTGGTAGCTCGCGATCAGAAGCGAATGCACACGTAAGTCGCCCACATATGTAAACGCCGTTCAAACCACGCATGTGAGGTATCGCCGTGTGCGTTAGAGCGCGTGCAACAATTCTAGCACTAGACCTCCTCTGTAATTCTAACCTGGTAACCTGTAAAAAAAATTAAAGCGTCGCCTATGGAGATTTTTTCGTTCAAATATTTTTATTGAGATTTTAGGTGATACAGAAGAATCTCCAACAATAAGTCTGAACATTACAATAATACAGTGAGTGATCATAGCAACATTTGGTCCAATATGTTAAACACAGAAAACTCTTGTGCTATGCTGTGATTAATATTATCCTAGCAGTATCCTCCCTTATCCTGTAATGGACCTTCAAATCCCGAAAAGTAAAAAGCCCATACCAACCTATCCCCGACTCCCGAGATGCCCCCAAGGGCTCATACTGAATCCCGGAGATCGGAGAATCCGGTGCCTAGGAAGTGTCCATAAGTTTGTCATGTATGTGTATGTGAAGAACTAAGGTATTTCAACTACGTTATCTCAAAGTAGAAAGTATTGAACAGGAGGACTATGCTCCGAACAAGGATTAAGAAGTTCATAACGAAACAAATACAATTGCGTGACCTATATTTAGTGTATAAGATAGTAGTACGTTCACATTTGTTGTAATAACCCAAAGATGCCAAGGGAGGCAAGAAATAGGAGAGGATATAGAAACGTGTGAGAGAAAGAGGAGTAGACAGTCCCATGTTAAGAAGGTTGGATGTGTGTACTCAGAAAACCAGGCTGTACACCGGGTATCAGAGAGACGTTACATGCGGTGGCCCACGGTTCCCAGGTGGCCATAAATTTTTCATTCTTATCAGTAAGTTTAGCGACTATTTGTTCTTGGGCCATGATCCAGGAGACCTTTCTTCTGAATCCTGTAAACGATACTGTGGGGTTCTTCCAGGCCTTAGCTATGGTTAATTTGGCTCCCAATAGTATATAAAATGAAAGCTTCTGGGAGGTTTGGGGTAAATTGGGGATTGGGTGATTCAGAAGTGCTATATTGTGACGTGGGGTGATCAGTTTACCCGTCAGGGAACTAAGTGTGCGAAAAACCTTGCGCCAGAAAGATCTGATGCGCGGACAGGACCACCATGTGTGGAGCATAGTGCCCTCCAGTTCACAACCCCTAAAGCAAACTGGTGGTGTGCCTGCATACATTATGGCTAGCCTGGAAGGAACGTAGTACCACCGCATTAAGACTTTCAGACTAGCTTCTATCAAAGATACGTTGAGTATACCTTTAAAAGCTTGTTGCGAAGCTCGAAACTAAATCTCAGTGTCCCACGATCCGTCCACATCCTCCTCCCATCTCCGAGCATAGGAGGGTTTGGTCAACCTAGTCGACAGGGCTGTGTAAATTAGGGAGATACCACCCCTCTAATCCATAGTGTCCGAGCACCAGTGTTCATAGGGTGTAATCATATGTGTTACTGACTTGTTAGACCAGATGGAGTGCATGAAATGTGCAATTTGTGAGAAATGGAAATGTTCAGAGTCAGGCATATCCAGATTCTTTTTGCAGTGTGATAAAGTTATAGGGCCCGCGGGAGAAAGAAAGTGTCCAATCCGGTACAAGCCTTTATCTGTCCACCATTTAAAAGCTCTAATATTCAATCCCGGCGGAAAGGCAGAGTTGTGGAACAGATGGGCTAGTGGTTTCAATGAGGAGGTCAGGGATGAATAACTATATATTCGTGAACATAAAGTGACCGAGTGAGAAAGCGTAGGAGAGAGAATTGCAGGTCTGATTTTCGGGTTACAACACAGCAAATAGTCGATGGTGTTCGAGGGGACAGCTTGTCTTTCTATAGAGAGCCAATCTGGTTTCTGTCCCCTTGTGAATACCATTGAGATTTGTGCTATCTGAGCAGCCAGGTAATAATTCCATAAATTCGGGAGGCCTAAACCTCCCTGTGATTTTAGGCGGAATAAGGTTCCCGAGGGACATCTGTATCCTTTGTTGCCCCATACAAAGCGGACAATGTCCGATTGCAGTTTGACCAGTACCTGTTTGTTGATCGGGATAGGGAGGGATCGGAATAAGTGCAATAAACGCGGTAGGAGAGTCATTTTAATGGCGTGGATTCTACCAATCCAAGATAAGCCGCTTCTCGACCATTTTTCAAGCTCTGTCCTGCATTTCTGCATAATGGGGGGGTAATTTGCCGTAAAGAGGTGGCTTATGTCAGAAGTCAATTTGATGCCTAAGTATGGTATTGCCCCGGAGGCCCACACAAATTCAAAGTTTTTAGATAATAGGGAAAGCATGTCCTGTGGAACAGTGACATTCAGGGCCGTTGACTTACTCATATTGACTTTCAGACCCGATACCTCACTAAAGGCCTTCAGTGTTTTAAGAATAACCGGGGTAGACGTAAGTAGGGATGTCACAAAGAGGAGTAGGTCATCTGCATACAATGCGCATTTATGTTCTTGTGGTCCGCATTTGACTCCCTGAAAGTCAGGGTTCGATCTGAGCGCGATGGCTAACGTCTCAATTGCTATCGCAAATAGGAGGGGAGATAGGGGGCATCCCTGCCTGGTACCCCTGCTAACAGGGAAGGAGTCTGAGTATCTCCCCATCAAACATATTTGAGCAGTGGGTGTAGAATAGAGGGATCTTATAAGGTTGAGGAAAAATGGGCCAAATCCCCATCTCGCAAGTGTACCAGACAGATAATCCCAATCTATGGAATCAAAGGCTTTGTGTAGATCAATTGAGAGCAAGTAACCTTTTTGTTGGCCACCCCCATCCCATCGTGATTGTAAAAGTGAAATAATGTCTATCGATCTTCTGATCTGGTCCGGGCCCTGCCTCCCGGGAATGAAGCCCACCTGGTCCTTGTGGATGTAGGAGGAGATGAAACCAGACATTCTATTAGCTATAATCTTTGTCATAATTTTGACATCGTTATTAATAAGTGAAATTGGTCTGTAATTGCTCACCTCACATGGGTCTTTATCAGGTTTGGGTATGACCGAGATATAAGCTACGTTCAGGTCTGTTCCTAGCTGAGCTCCATCCCTGAGAGAGTTAAAGAACCGTGCTAAGTGCGGTGTCAGTATTGGACCAAATTTTTTATAATACCCGTTGGAAAAGCCGTTTGGGCCAGGGGAGGATCCCACTTTGAGTGAATTAATGGTGGCCAAGACTTTCGTTTGAGTAAACGGGGCTTCTAGTATGTCTCTATGATCATCCGTCAAGAGGGGTAACTGTAGGTCCGCTAAAAGGTTTTCGTCTGTCCTGTAGGGGGCCCTTCGGTTCTGTTTGTATAGGTTCGAGGAAAATTGTAAAAAGGTGTCCATGACTTTATCCGGATTCTGTGTCAAGTCTCCCCCGGTTGTCCGGATTTTGGGGAAGGCCAGTGAGCGGTGTTTAGGAGTGAGTTTCACCGCCAGTTTAGAGCCTATCCTGTCTTTATGTGAATAAAATTTAGCACCCGTCCATCTAAGATGTTGTTCTGCTGCTGTAGTTAAGTGTAGGTTAAGTAGTATCCTAGCCCTGTCCAAGTTAGCTAATGAATCTGGTGTTGGGTTACGTTTGTGCGCTTTGGCTAGAGAGTGAAATTCCTCCGTGAGCCTGTGTGTCTCTGCCCTTCGTTCCGCTTTGAGCTTTGAGGATAACTGAATGAATTTCCCCCTAATAACCGATTTGTGTGCTGCCCATATTGTTTGCGGGGAGACTTCCTCCGTATCGTTTATCAGGAAATATTCTTTAATGGCTGCCTCCACCAAAGAACATTGTATTGGGTCGCTCAAGAGGGATTCTTGTAATCACCATCTGGGCGTGCTTCTCTCTCCTGAGGACCTAAGCGTGGTCACAGTGACCATTGAATGATCAGACAGGGGGGATTCTACAATTTTGGAACTCCGGAGTAGTGGTATGGTGTAGGAATTAGTGAATACATGGTCTATCCTTGCATAAGAATTATGTGGGGCTGAGAAGTGTGTGTAGTCTTTTGTACATGGATTGACCTCCCTCCAAATATCCACAAGACCCGCCTCATGGAGTATTTTAGCTATGTGTGTGCTCTGTTTGGCAGGGCGTTTGGGTTTAGCAGTGCCATCTACTCGTTTATCTAGCGAAAGATCGAGATGTTGGAGTCACCGCCGATGAAGACAGACCCCCTGAGATGTGGTTTCAGCGTCCGTAAAAGAGAGTCAAAAAAATTATTTTGACCCTTATTCGGGGCATAATAGGACAAAAAGGTATATAGTTCTCCGTCTATGTGACCGGAGACTAAAACGTAGCGTCCCATGGGGTCTGCAATAGTTTCCTGCTGGGTGAGGCTGATGTGCTTGGAGAAGCACACTGCCACTCCTTTCGTCTTATTTTCCGCTGATGCCAGGAAAAATTGGGGGTAGCTTCGGTGAAGAAAAGAAGGTTTGAATGTGGCCGGGAAATGGGTCTCTTGTAATAAGAGAACGTCTGCATGCATGGAATGGTATTGCTGAAAGGCCTTCCTTCGTTTGACAGGGGAATTGAGGCCCTGGGTGTTATGTGTAACTATTTTGAGGGTAGATATGTGCTTGTGGGCGTTAGGCATGGATCAGAGGGGATGGTTCCGCGGAAAGATGCAGGTGCTTACCTTTTCCCTGGTCCAATGGTACCCAAGAATGCTGCGTGCGGAGGCTGCGTGAGAGGCCTTCATCTGAGATGGGAGGAGGAATGTAATCCCGGATCGAGCGAGACGCCCCTCGAGCATGTGAAAGGAGAAGATAAAGGGTGAAAAAAAGGGGAAAGAAGAAGAAAGGGGTTATAAGCTTGCAATATACACTTAAACAATCGTCCTTCAAAGACCATTGAACCGAAAACTGAGGTGGGGGGTCCCCCGACCCCCTCCCCCCCATGGAGGTGGTTGGTCTAACCATTCCACACCCCTATACCCAGAGAGGTCTGGAATTCCCCAAATATGAGGGTTCCAGAACGGAACCTAGGAGTACTGATAGTGTCTCCGGTTCCCGGTGAAGGTGCACTGAGTCCACCACAGCCCAAGCACCTGTGAAAACATTAAGCTGAAGGCTAGAGGTAGCCCATAATCATAACTAAAACAGAGCGCCCCAATTAGTAGAGCGAACAAGGCGAGAGACACCCTCCAACCCAAAAAACAACAAGTCCCGACTTCCCCCACCCAAAATCCCAGCAAAATAAGAGTAAAGGGGTTGTAATCAACCCTGGTGTCTAGTAGGCCGTACTCCCCCGGCCAGCGGGAGGAAAACCATCCGTCCGCTGGAGGAAGGAGCACATTCCCCCACACCCTAAAAACATCATTCTAACCATACTATCCATAAACTGCTGGCCATAACAGAAAAAAAAAATGTAGGTATAAGGGACCAACTAATGAGGCTGAACATATAACCGTTTAGTTCTGGTATGCGCTAGAGAAATTAATCCCCCCTCCCCACCCTACGTTCAGGTAACCCATAGATACAGTACTCCAGTGTCTTTCTGTCTTGGTGAGTAAATTAAACATGACTGTTCACTTAATGTGATGAGTTTCGTCACGCTTAGGATCCCGGTAGTGAGGAGGAGGTATGAGTCTCAGGCACTCAGGAAGGGAAAAGTTTTCTCAGATCAGGGCCCTGATCAATGACGAGGGAGTCCTCCTTCAGGGTGGCAGATTTTCTTTGGATCTTTTGGAGCTTTGGGTCAGCCAGTTGTGTTGCAGTGGGCTAGCAGGCGGTGGTCTTTTAGATGAAGACGGTGTGTTTCTGGAAATCTGCATGGGGGGAGGTTCCTGCGTGAGGATCCCCAGGTGCAGAAGGAGGCGTTCTCCCTCCACCAAAGAGGAGAATCCATAGCTTTTATTCCGGTATGAAAAGTTCAGGCGGAGGGGGAAAGACCACCTGTATGTGATCTCCTTGCCCGTAAGGACCTGTAGTAAAGGCTTTAAGGAACGTCTTTTCTGAATAGTGAAAGGTGACAAGTCAGCAAAAATCTGTATCTTGTGTCCCTGAAAAGTGAGGCTATCCGAGCTCCTGGATTTCTTCATCACCTCTTCCTTGACTGCATAATAGTGAGGTTTTACTATGATGTCCCTGGGGAGACCATTAGTGCGGGGGGGTTGGAGGGCTCTGTGAGCTCTATCCAGCTCCAGATGACTCTCTGTAATCTCGGGGATGAGGCTTCTAATGAGAGCTTTTACAGAATTTTGTACCTCTTTTTCAGTTTCGGGGATCCCCCGCACCCTAAAGTTATATCGTCTGGTTCTATTCTCGAGGTCATCTATTTTTGCGAACGCTGTTTCTAATTGATCCTGTACCTCTTGTAGTCTATCGGTATTCTGGTTAATGCGGGAAACTGCCTGGTCAGCTTTCTGTTCAAAAGTGTCCATTCTCACTCCAATTTGCTGCAGGTCAGCATGAATGGAAGCTGTGATCTGTGCAGCGTTCTGAGCAAGCCCTGTGGAGAGCATTTGTGCAAATGCAGCCATCATTGATGATAAATCCGGGTGGTTAGGAAACAGGCCTGTGTTATCAGTGGTAGTCAATAGGAGGCCTGTATTCAGATCCCTCATAGGGGTTGTGGGGTAGCCTGTCATCATACTGTCTAGCAGCGATTCAGTGGAGGCTGGGGATGCGGCCAGATTCAGGGGGGGGGAGTCAGTACCTGCAGGGGGTCGCGGTGCTATCTCCAGGTCAGCAATAATGTCCTCCGTGAGCTCCGTGCTCTGAGGGCCTCGTGCTGCCGCCGCCATCTTGGCATAGCTGAGGGGACCCGGACTCGCTGTCATCTGGCCTGTCAGGTCCCTCCGCGCCTGAACCGCGGACATCTGGGTGATCCAGGGGGCTTCCCCTGCTGGAATATCCTGTTGTGGGGGCTGTGGGGGCGCTCTGTATGCTCCGGTGTCGATTACAGGGCCGTGGTGGAGCGGAGCTCTAGAAGCCGGCGGCCATCTTAGGAGCTGCCGCGCATGCGCCTCCTCCTATGGAGATTTTTAAGTACCGAAGTTTGGCGCCATTCCATGAGTGTGCACAATTTTAAAGCGTGACATGTTAGGTATCTATTTACTCGGCGTAACATTATCTTTCATATTTTCCCAAAAAATTGGGCTAACTTTACTGTTTTGTTATTTTTTAATTCATGAAACCATTTTTTTAAAAAAAAAAGGCGTTTGAAAAATTATTGCGCAAATATCGTGCAAGAAAAAATGTTGCAATGACCGTCATTTTATTCCCTAGGGTGTCTGCTAAAAAAACATATATAATGTTTGGGGGTTCTGAGTAATTTTCTAGCAAAAGAATGATGATTTGTACATGGAGAGAAGTGCTAGAATAGGCCCGGTATTGAATAGGTACAAAAAGCCCTGTATTGAAGTGGTTAATGGGGGCTCCCGGATTCCGATAAGCCCCCCGCCCGCAGACCCCGACAACCAACGGCCAGGGTTGTCGGAAAGAGGCCCTGTCCTTATCAACATGGGGACAGGGTGCTCTGGGGTGGGGGGGCCGCAGGTCGCCCCCCTGCCCCAGAGCACCAAACCCCCCATGTTGAGGGCATGCGGCCTGGTACGGTTCAGGAGGGAGGGGGGCGCTCTCTCGTCCCCTCCTCTTCCCCTGCGGCCTGCCAGGTTGCCTGCTCGGATAAGGGTCTGGTTTGGATTTTGGGGGGGCCCCCACGCCGTTTTTTCGGCGTAGGGTTTCCTCTTCAAATCCAGACCAGACCCAAGGGCCTGGTATGCTCCTGGAGGGGGAACCCACGCCAGTTTTTCTTTAAAAATTGGCGTGGAGTTCCTGCTCAGGATTCATACCAAATGCAGTGCCTGGTATTGGCGGGAATCCACGTCGGATCTCCGTCTATCGGCAATGTGTGTCGCTCATCATGAATGCAAGTTTACCCAATGTAGAGACTGAACTTCAAAGTGGGTACACCTGTTAAGGATGTCCTTCAATTACTAACACAAAAAACATGCTCTCTGAGCATGCCCAGAAACATCCAGGAGCTGTTCACACACAAAAAGCACAAAAAGAAAAAACTAAGTCCCTGAGCATGCTCAGACCAACACAAATGCAGCTAGCAGAAAATAAGCCCCCCCCCCCCGTCCAAAATTAAGCACATCATCCAGCATACTACAAAATTAGAGATGGGACCAACACCCCCCGGTCCGGGGGGCAAACAAAGAGCCTTACATGGGCAAAAGTTATACAAAAAATACCATTGCAGTCTATGGAAACTGACTTGTTAATTTTGCTAGTTCCGACTTGGCTGGCTTATCTTCTAGTTATTGGCCTTAAAATGGGTATGGGGGCCCAGGTCCCACCCTAAGGGACATATATCAATGTCACCAATTTGGACAACACCAAAAACAAAACAAGGAGAAGTGCCTTTAAATAGGCCAAATTGTTTAAGGGCCATTTCACACCACATGCAGTCCATTGCGTTTTTTATGCATCAAAAATGCATGTAAAGTTGGTTACAGTATATGGTTCTAAATGGCAGTGTTTGTTCCAGTGTGTTCCTGTTCCACAAAAAAAGTAGAACATGCTGCATTTTACCTGCACTGGACTATACTGGAACGCTGCAAAAACGCATCAAAAATGCACTGGAACGCACCTAAATGCACCAAAAATGCACTGGAACACACTTGTCCTTATCTATGGTTAATAAAAAAGAGGGGTGAAAAAAAAAGCACTGGACTGCATCAAAAACTTACCAAAAATGCACTGGAACGCATCAAAAACGCGCATGCAAAAAAGCACCTGGAACGCATCCGGATTGCGTTTCTATGGTGTGAACTGGCTCTAAGGGCTAGTTCACACCATAGAAACGCAGTCTGGATGCGTTCCAGGTGCTTTTCTGCATGCGCGTTTTTGATGCGTTCCAGTGCATTTTTGATGCGTTTTTGATGCAGTCCAGTCCAGTTCACTTAACCTTAAGGGCCAGTTCACACCAGACGCAGTTCCGTGCGCATTTTTTCTGCACTAAAAATGCATGCACAGTGTTTTCTATGTATTCCAATGGCTCTTGTTGGCTCTAGTTCACACCATACAGTCAGTTTACGGTCAGTTTTCGGTGCAGAAACTGACCGTAAACTGACTGCATGGTGTAAACTAGAGCCAACTAGAGCCATTGGAATACATGGAAAATACTGTGCATGCATTTTGTGCAGAAAAAAAGCACACGGAACTGAACGAAACTGCGTCTGGTGTGAACTGGCCCTAATAAGGACAAGTGTGTCTTTGGTGCATTTAGGTGTGTTCCGGTGCATTCCAGTGCATTTTTGGTAGGTTCCGGTGTGTTTTACTGCGGTCCAGTACAGTTATGTACATAAAAAATGCAGCATGACCATTTTTTTTTCCTTTCTGAAACGCACTGGAACGGACTGCAGTCGTGTGAACTATGCCATTGGCATTAATGTAATCAACTTTCTTTGCATTTTTCATGCATCAAAAAAATGCACTGCACTGCATCCGGTGTGAACTGGCCCTAAAAATAATACCTGGGGGGTGTCTATAGTATGCCTGTACAGTAGCGCATGTTTATAACAGTCCAAGAGCAAAATGACATTTGTAAAGTAAAATAATAGTCATTTAAAAGTACTCGTGGCTGTAATGAATTGCTGGTTCCCATCAATACAGATAAAAGTAATTGAAAGCCTTTGAAAAAAAAAATGCGTGCGGGTCCCCCCAAATTCCATTACCAGGCCCTTCAGGTCTGGTATGGATATTAAGGGGAACTCCGCGCAAAATAAAAAAAAAATGGTGTGGGGTTTTCCCTCAAAATCTGTACCAGGCCCTTCAGGTCTGGTATGGATTTTAAGGGGACCCCCGCACCAAATTTAAAAAAACAATGGCGTGGGGGTTCCCCTCAAAATCCATACCAGGCCCTTCAGGTCTGGTATGGATTCTAAGGGGACCCCCGCGCCAAACTTAAAAAAAATGGTGTGGGTGTCCCCCTAAAAATCCACACCAGACCCTTATCCAAGCACGCAACCTGGCAGGCCGCAGGAAAAGAGGGGGGACGAGAGAGCGCCCCCCTCCTGAACCGTACCAGGCCACATGCCCTCAACATGGGGAGGATGCTTTGGGGGTCTGTGACCCCTCAAAGCACCATGTCCCCATGTTGATGGGGACAATGGCCTCATCCCCATAACCCTTGCCCCGTGGTTGTGGGGGTCTGTGGGTGGGGGGCTTATCAGAATCTGGAAGCCCCCTTTAACAAAGGGGACCCCCAGATCCCGCCCCCCATGTGAAATGGTGATGGGGTACAAATGTACCCCTACCATTTCACAAAAAAAGTGTAAAAAATGTTAAAAATGACAATAGCCGGTTTTTGACAATTCCTTTATTGATGTCTTCTCCTTTCTTCCATCTTCTTCCATATTCTTTCTTCTTCCATCTTGTTCTTCATCTTCATCTTCCTTCTTCCTTCGGTGTTCTCGTCCGTATCTTGCTCCGGCTTCTTGTTCCCCTCTTCTTTCTCCGGACAATCCGCTTGCATTCGAGGTTCCCGCTATGTGATGCTTCAGTTCCTCTGAGTCCGCGGCCTCCCTCTGACACCACAGGGAAAGTCCCCGTGAATTCCATTTGCGTCAGAGGGGGGCGGGGTCACCAGGTGGCCGCGTCCGGAGAAAGAAGAGAGGAACAAGAAGCCGGAGCAAGATGCAGACGAGAACATCGAAGGAAGAAGGAAGATGAAGATGAAGAAACCCGAATGGAGAAAAGAAGAAAATGGAAGAAGAAGATGGAAGAAGAAGAAGGAAGAAGATGGAAGAAAGGAGAAGACATTAATAAAGGAATTGTCAAAAACCGGCTATTGTCATCTTTAACATTTTGACACTTTTTTTGTGAAATGGTAGGGGTACATTACCATTTCACACAGGGGGGGCGGGATCTGGGGGTCCCCTTTGTTAAAGGGGGCTTCCAGATTCCACACCCGCAGACCCCCACAACCACCGGGCAAGGGTTGTGGGGATGAGGCCCTTGTCCCCATCAACATGGGGACATGGTGCTTTGGGGTCCAGACCCCCAAAGCATCCTCCCCATGTTGAGGGCATGTGGCCTGGTACGGTTCAGGAGGGGGTGCGCTCTCCCGTCCCCCCTCTTTTCCTGCGGCCTGCCAGGTTGCAAGCTCAGATAAGGGTCTGGTGTGGATTTTTAGGGAGGCCCCCATGCCATTTTTTTTAAGTTTGGCGCGGGGGTCCCCTTAAAATGCATACAAGACCTGAAGGGCCTGGTAATGGAATTTGGGGGTACCCCCACACATTTTTTTTTAAAAAGACTTTCAATTACTTTTCTCTGTATTGACAAGAGCCGACAATTCATTTTAAATGACTTTTTTTTCCTTTAGAAATGTCATTTTGTGCAGGGACAGTTATATAATGGCAAGTTTAGAAGAGCGCCTGTTCAACTTATTCAAATGCATTTACATGACTTGACATTTACTAAGATTTTGCCAGCGCAGTGAACCGATGCATTTCAACGAGCGCAATTGCCACGCTGTGCACAAATACACCTGTCAGGACCTGGGCTTGAATCTGGGACCTCATCTGTGTCTGCCATTGACTCTTCCCACTGAGCTATCTGGGATGCCGGACAGATCCCTGCCTGATCTGCTGGACAAACCTATCCGATCCATTAGACTACTCTGCTTGGTGTCTTGATTGCTGTTGAACCCTGAACCCCTTGCTCCTCCCCTGAACTTCCTATATAAGCCTTGTCTCAGCACTTCCTCTTTGCCAGGTTATTGTGCCTTCCCTGCCGGTGCCTTGCTGTTGTCTTTCCTGCTGCCATCTGTACCTACAACCACTCGTGATTGACCCTTGGCTTGTTCCTGGATTTCTCTACTGCCTGATCCCAATCTGCAACCACCCGTGTTTGACCCTCGGCCTGTTCTTTGACTGCTCTACTGCTTGATCCCAACCTGCAGCCACTCGTGATTGATCCCTTGGCTTGTTTTCTGACCACGCTGCTGTTTCATCCTTGTCTGTTATTCGCTATTGGACCCCGGCTTGCTCACACCCTGGTGGGGCAAACCTGAGGACCGCGACCTGGTACTAGCTTGCAGCTAAATCTATCTCCACCATCCGGTGCTCTGGGGAAAACCAGCTAGTACTTAGACTCCGCACCTCAGGTGAGCCTGTGTCATCTGCCAGAAGTGACTGCCTGTATGCCTGTCCTGCCACTGCTATTGCAATTGGTCTTCAAGCCCGATGCCTGATCGTGACAACACCTCTCGCAGTTATAAACGTAATTGCAGGTGCAGCAGGCTGGTTCAGAAAAAGTTACTTTCTCATTCTATTTTGGGCAAGTTTGTTATTTGGGCAGTTGTCACTATACTTCTTCACATCACCCCATTATATTGGCACTTCCAGCTTCTTTATATTTTGATTTGAAGATGCT
This sequence comes from Rana muscosa, assembly GCA_029206835.1. Lineage (NCBI taxonomy): Eukaryota > Metazoa > Chordata > Amphibia > Anura > Ranidae > Rana > Rana muscosa. The sequence continues at coordinate 621,543,138 of CM055122.1, read as the reverse complement.
GTGCACCAGGTCCATAGTGGCGCACTGAGCGCCTCCTCCCGTGTGCCGAGAACACTATAGTAAATGGGGAATAGCGCTGCGTTACCGGCGCAAATGTTTCGTAAATACAAAAACTGCCGTTGCGCGCGCCGATGCGCCGATACTCATGGCGCAAACGGTTTGCAAATCAGCCCCAAAGTGTCTCACAATTTGAACACTACTTACATTGCTCTGAACACGATCGGGTGCACATTCCCACTGCTACCAATGACACGAGCAGTACTCTATCATGGCTCAGTGGGCCATGATTTTTGTATGGTTATGCTATGGTTCCCATGTACGCAGATCTGTTTGCTAGGAGCCTTAATGCAGTCGCCATGAGGTGGCCAGTCTCTTGGTGAGGCATAAATGAACATCCGTAAAAGAGCAAACAGATCTGCCATGTCCACGGGAAGGTTTTCGCAGCCAATGGTCTTCCACCAATGTCTGTATGTGCGAATACGCTTGCATGAGCGTATTACAGTAAAACTGACACCGGGGGACATCTGACAACGTACATTAATAAAAATTTCCACAACACATGTTATACCCATAGAATTATGGGTTTATTATGTACAAATAAATACATGTTTTTATAATCAACTGAATTTGTGGTCAATTTGCCTTTGAAGTCCCACCCTTTTTTGGGGGTGTTTGTTTACTCTATTTAAATTTGGGATGTTGGTAACAAATGTATGATTTTGAACAGTGGAAATATTGCATAAATAGACTCAATAAAGCACCAGATGCCTTAATAATAATATTAATCAAAAATATAAAACAACATTAATAATATCAAATGTATTAATAATAATAAAAAATATTAGAAGTGAAGCCGCGTACACACGATCGGTTTTACCGATGAAAACAGTCCGATGGATTTTTTTCATCAGACAAACCGATCGTGTATGGGTGTCAAAAAATAGAACATGTTTTCAATTTTTCCGATGGATAAAAAAACGATAGCAAATTCCGATCGTCTATGGGCAAGTCCATCGGTTAAAAAACATACGCATGCTCAGAATCAAGTCGACGCATGCTCAGAAGCATTGAACTTCATTTTTCTCGGCTCATTGGAGGGTTTTACGTCACCGCGTTTGGAACGGTAGTTTTTTTGACTGATGGTGTGTAGGCAAGACTGATGGAAGTCAGCTTCATCGGTTTTCCAATGGAAAAATCCATCGGTTTAAAAACCATAGGAAATCCGATCGTGTGTACAGGGCTTAAGAAGGTTTAGAGGAGATTCTCATTGGTCAGTGTGGTAAAATGACTGTGCTGACTAGGGATGAGCCGAACACCCCCCTGGTTCGGTTTGTATCCAGAACATGCGAACGGACCGAAAGTTTGCATAAACTTTCGAACACCGTTAAAGTCTATGGGACTCGAACGTGAGAAATAAAAAGTGTGAATTTTAAAGGCTAATATGCAAGTCCTAAAAAGGGTTTGAGGACTCGGGTTCTGCCCCAGGGGACATGTATCAATGCAAAAAAAAGTGTTAAAAACGCGTCCACGACCAGCACTGTTGTCTCTAGACACAGAGCCTGCTTGCCCTCTTTTATTGGCTCCTGACTGTCTGCCTCTCCTTGTTTGCCTTCCAGACATTCTAATGGCCTGCAGGGAAATGGGAAAACCAGCAATAAGGCCTAGCTTCAGGAGTATATTTTGCAGGAATCACACTACGCCTGCTGTAGGTGCTGCAAATGCCTGTTGGTGTAACACACCAGGAAAAAGCAGCAATACAGGCTAACTTCAGGTGTAATATGATCAGGAGGCACACTCCGCCCGCTGTAAGTGCCGCAAATGCCTGTTGGTGTAACACACCATGAAAAAGCAGCAATACAGGCTAACTTCAGGTGTAATATGATCAGGAGGCACACTCCGCCCGCTGTAAGTGCCGCAAATGCCTGTTGGTGTAACACACCAGGAAAAAGCAGCAATACGGGCTAACTTCAGGTGTATAATGTGCAGGAGGCTTAGCAACAATGACACTGACACTGTCCCCTGCCTATCCTTCTCTCTCCCTGCACACAAGGATTATCAAAGTATATGACACTGACACTCTCCCTGTCTATCCTTCTCTCTCCCTGCACACAAGGTTTAGCAAAGAATATGACACTGACACTGTCCCCTGCCTATCCTTCTCTCTCCCTGCACACAAGGTTTATCAAAGTATGACACTGACACTCTCCCTGCCTATCCTTCTCTCTCCCTGCACACAAGGTTTAGCAAAGAATGTGACACTGACACTGTCCCCTGCCTATCCTTCTCTCTCCCTGCACACAAGGTTTAGCAAAGAATATGACACTGACACTGTCCCCTGCCTTTCCTTCTCTCTCCCTGCACACAAGGTTTATCAAAGTATATGACACTGACACTCTCCCTGCCTATCCTTCTCTCTCCCTGGACACAAGGTTTAGCAAAGAATGTGACACTGACACTGTCCCCTGCCTATCCTTCTCTCTCCCTGCACACAAGGTTTAGCAAAGAATATGACACTGACACTCTCCCTGCCTATCCTTCTCTCTCCCTACACACAAGTTTGAGGTACAAATAGCACTGACACTGTCCCTGCCTATGTAACTCTTTCCCTGCGCCGGAACACACTACACAAGGTCGCCACGCTGGCGGCCTTTTATAGTGTGGGGCATGTGCTAAACCCCCTGAGCTATAATTGGCCAGAGGCAACCTGCCTGTGGCCAATTATGTATCTCCTAGCTGCCGGCGCTGTGATTGGCCAAGCATGCGGGGTCACAGTGCATGCTTGGCCAATCACAGCGCCGGGATTGCACTGCGATGGCGCAGTGTATTGTGGGCCGTTCGCGTGACTCGAATTTGGCGCGAACGGCCCAAATCGTTCGATGTTCGCCGAACGGTCGAACAGCCAATGTTCGAGTCGAACTTATGTTCGACTCGAACACTGAGCTCATCCCTATTCCCGTGTTTAGAACTGTCCCTGCACAAAATGACATTTCTAAAGGAATAAAAGTAATTTAAAACTGCTTCTAAGGGCTATATTTCCTCTCACTTCCTGTTGTCTCCCTCCGTTTGTAAGTAGGAGTCGTTTGTAAGTTGGATGAAAAAATTTGCTAAATACTGCGCTGTCCAAAGAAGGGGGGGAAGCTGCCAGCACCGCAAATGACAATTGCAAAAAGTAAAAGTGGGAAAGTGATGGTGCAGCGCTAGTGACAAATTTAAATTTAAATGGGTGATCTAAAGTGAATAGATAACCTGATACACATCTAAATATATCAAAGTTAGAATAATTGTGAAGTTATCAAACTAACAGTATACAGTACATGTGCAGTATTGAAATAATGATATCAGGTGATTAAACCAATGTATACCATACATATAAAATGCAGTAATATCAGGTGATTAAACCAATGTATGCCATACATATACACAGGGCCGGACTGGGAATAAAAACCAGCCCTGGAAAAAATTTCATACCAGCCCCATAGCATTTTTATACCAGCCCAACAGCAAACGTCATTATTTTCTTGTTCGTGAAAGGGAAAACCATACATTTTAAAGCACATTTGAAGAGTGTATTATATATAGAGAAGACAGATATGGGCCTTATATATATATATATATATATATTAAAGCAAATTCCAGTTAAAAGTGGTCAATCATCAAGAGGGACCCCAGGAACTCTGGGAACGTGGGGGGAAGGGGGAGACGACTCTGTTGACCAGAGACCACCTTCTGCAGAAAGAATACACTAAGGTGGGGGGTTACTAATAAAGGGGGGAACCTTTATATCATTACCCCCTTATATGGTTGTATTCATTCCCCCCTTACATCAGTGAACCCCCTCAGACTTGCCTTGCGGCACTGTCACTGACCTTCTCTCAGGTGCACTGTGCAGGGCTCAGTTATATGGCTCCAGATTGGTGGCTCTGGTTTTTTCCTATAGTCTCCTCTCCACAGTCCACACACGTCTGACTTCTCCCATGACCCCCATCCCGGCAGCACCAACCTCTCTTGACTCCTCTCCAGACTCCCTCAGAGACTGCAGACAGGATATAAGACAAGAGATGGTTAGAGGTTGCGGACATGATACAAGAGATGGTCAGAGACTGCAGATATGGTACAAGAGATGGCCAGAGACTGCAGACATGATATAAGACAAGAGATGGTTAGAGGTTGTGGACATGATACAAGAGATGGTCAGAGACTGCGGACATGATACAAGAGATTATCAGAGACTGCGACATGGTACAAGAGATGGTCAGAGACTGAAGACATGGTACAAGAGATGATCAGAGACTGCAGACATGATACAGGAGATAGTCAGAGACTGGAGACATGGTATAGGAGATGGTCAGAGACTGGAGACATGGTACAAGAGATGGTCAGAGACTGCAGACATGGTACAAGAGATGGTCAGAGACTGCACAAGAGATGGTCAGAGACTGCAGACATGGTACAAGAGATCAATGCAGCCTCTTCAGTGCCCATCAATGCAGCCTCACTGTGCCCATCAATGCAGCCTCACTGTGCCCATCAATGCAGCTTTACAGTGCCCATGAATGCAGCTTCACTGTGCCCATGAATGCAGCCTCACTGTGCCCATGACTAACAGCCTCACTGTGCCCATGAATACAACCTCACTGTGCCCATGAATGCCCATGAATGCAGCCTCACTGTCCATAAAATGCAGCCTCATTGTGCATATAAATGCAGCCTCACTGTGCATATGAATGCAGCCTCACTGTCCATACGAATGCAGCCTCACCGTCCATATGAATGCAGCCCTACTGAGCATGAATGCAGCCTTCCTGAGCATGAATGCAGCCTCCCTGAGCATGAATGCGGCCTCCCTGAGCATGGATGCAGCCTCCCTGAGCATGGATGCAGCCTCACTGAGCATGGATGGACGCAGCCTTACTGAGCCCATCAATACATACTCACATGGCATTGCCTAGATCACAAATAGCGGGCATTTCCCATGGTGTGTGTGATAGCTGGCTGTGTCTGTGTTCAGCTGTGCTGTAGGAAGGCCCCCCCCCCCCCTAGACTGGCTTCAATCAGTGTTCCATCTACTATCACACGAGCAGGTCTAGAGGGGCGGGACCTTCCTACAGGCAGCACAGCCGAACACAGACACAGCCAGCTCTCACACACACCGCGGGAGATGCCCGGTGTATATGTGACACGTAGGAGAGAGAGAGAGAGAGCAAGGGAGGGCAGCGCTGCAGTCAGCCGCAGCCCCAGGACAGACGGCCTACTGGGAAATATCCTGGTATCCTGGTGGGCCACTCCGGCCCTGCATATAAAATGCAGTGATGTCAGGTGATTAAACCAGTGTATAACATACACATAAACTACAGTGAACAACTTATTATAAACTCAAAAGCAATAATAGAAAAAATGAATAAAGAAAAAGTCCACTGAGTGAGAAAGAGTGTTTGATGAAATGAAAATGTCCACAATATATATATATGTATCTTGACACCCCAAATGGTAATTTTCAAGCCACAGCTGAACATGCATGAAAAGGGGAGATAATGCACCGCCACCAATAACACTTAAGCCCTGTACACACGATCGAATTACCTATGGATTTTCGTCCAATGGATTTGTCCATCGGAAATCCGATGAAACTGTTTTTCATCAGTCTTGGCCACACACCATCAGTTCCAAAACCGATGGCAACAAAACGAGGGCACGTACAACACATACGACGGCGCTATAAAAGGGAAGAACAAATCTTATGGTGCCACCCCTTGGGCTGCTTTTGCTGATTTCGTGTTACCGCGTGTTAGTAAAAGTTTGGTGAGAGACGATTCCCGCTTTTCAGTCTCCATGCTTTGCAGATCGTTTCCTGGTGTTCAGTTTGTGCTTGTGGGTTCGTATTTGTTATTCAGTGCGTGCAGTCAGGTCGTTACTGCCTTTTAGTGCCTTCTTGGCCGTTCGTTTACTGTTTTTCAGGTCGTTCTTCTCAGGCCTTGCTGTTCCACGGTGCGTTCTGTTTGAGTTCGTTCTGACCAGGCGACCGGTTTAAGACCATGTTTGAAGTGCGTTCTCGTTCTCGAGCTCGTGCTGGCTTTGGACTTGGTGTTGCAGTTAACACTGTAACCCGAGTTCAGTCTGTGAACAGGGTGAGGAGGAGTCATACTAAGAATTGGTTGCTCCAGTGGGACCAATTCTCTCATATGCCTCTGCTGCGGGAAATCCATGAGAATAATCCTGATGATTTCAGGAATTATCTTAGGATGACGGACCCCGTTTTTCACCGTCTGTTGGATTTGCTGTCCCCCTATATAACGAGGCAGGACACTGTGATGCGCCAGGCCATCACTGCCGAGCAGAGGCTTATTGCCACGTTGAGATACCTGGCGACTGGGAGAAGCTTGCAGGACCTCAAGTTCATAACAGGCATCTCCCCCCCGGCTCTCGGGATCATTATCCCTAAGACGTGTTCGGCCATTATTCAGGTCCTGCAGAAGGACTATATGAAGGTAAGTTTGCTCCTTTAACATCACATTATATGTTTGGATTGTTTGATAATGTTATTAATTTTTATCCTCCTTCACAAATTTGCCTGTTTGTAATATCCTGGTAATGTCCCCATTTTCCCCATGCATCTTTTAACCTGTAATGGCCTTTTTTCCGGCCTGCATGCCTATTTCCCTTCACTAACCTCTCCAGCATGCTATCCTGGGCCCAAACACAGCTAGCCTTCTTTTTTCCTTTTTTAATTTTTTGGGTCAGTGCCCTCGTAGTTTGACAACCCTCCCTCCCCCCCTAAAAATCTTAAAATAGTTTTAGTTCTCAATCAAGATCAGCAGAGTGGTAGAGCCTTTTTTTTGATCCCCCACAATCACCTCAAACCCCCCCCCCCTTAGATTATTTGAGAATGTCCACTCAGCGGGGGTGAGGCATCTGCTAAGTGGGCCTTTGGTAGGAAATACTCCCTTAACCACTTAACGACCGCCCACCGCCGATTTACGTCGGCAGAATGGCACGGACAGGCAGAATCACGTAGATCTACGTGATCGCCTTTGTGCAGTTGGGGGGTCCATCCGGACCCCCCTTCACTGCAGTGAGCGGCCGTTAAGTGTTCGGGAGCGATCAGGCATGAGGGGGGGCGCTCGATTCCGCCCCCCCCCTCGCGATCGCTCCCGGCCAATGAAAATGCTTCCTCCGCCATGTGATGTAAACAAGGCTGGAGGAAGTGATGTCATCTCCCTCGCCGCGGTCTTTCCGTTCCCGGCGCCGAGCAGAGAGGAAGCAGGTTAGTGCACTAACAGTCCACTGACACGTAGGTACACATAGGCACACAAATCACCCCCCAGTCACCCCCAGATCACCCCCCAGGTCACCCCAAAGCCCCCAATCACAGTGTCACTGATTGCAGTGATCATTTATTTTACTGATCACTGCATTTAGTGTCATCTGTGATTGTAAAAAGTTGCAGGGCAGTTAGGATTAGGCCCCTTTAGGTCCAGTGTAGCCCCCTAACCCCCCCTAATAAAGGTTTAACCCCTTGATCACCCCCCAGGTAACCCTTTCACCCCCTAACTTCAGCGTCACTAAGCGATTGTTTTTCCGATCGCTGTATTCGTGTCGCTGGTGTTTTAGATAGGCAGTTATTTTTTTTTAGGTTCGCCGCAGGTTTTTATTAGTGTCAGGTACCCCCATATATTATTTTAACCCCCTGATTGCCCCTAGAGTTAACCCTTTCACCAGTGATCGCCGTATAAGCGTCACTGGTGTCACTGGTTAGCCAGTAAGTTATTTAGTTATTTAGGTTACCCGTCAGGTTTTTATATAGTGTCAGGTACCCCCATATTTAACCTAATAAAGATTTTAACCCCCTGATTGCCCCTAGTTAACCCTTTCACCAGTGATCACCATATAAAGGTTACGGGTGACGCTGGTTGATTAGTTTGCTTTTTATAGCATCAGGGCACCCGCCGTATATAACCCAATAAAGGTTTAACCCCCCTGATCGCCCGGCGGGTGAGATCAATTAGGTTTTAGCGCCAGAGAGGGTCTGCGTCGCCCCAGGCAGTGTTAGGTTAGTGACAGTAACGCTAACACCCACGCGCAAAGCATACACCCCCCTTAGTGGTATAGTATCTGATCAGATCTGATCAGATCTATACTAGCATCCCCAGCGGTTTAGGGTTCCCAAAAACGCAGTGTTAGCGGGATCAGCCCAGATACCTGCTAGCGCCTGCGTTTAGCCCCTCCGCCCAGCCCAGCCCAGCCCAGCCCACCCAAGTGCAGTATCGATCGATCACTGTCACTTACCAAACACAACACACATAACTGCAGCGTTCGCAGTGCTTGGTTTTTGGGGCCCTGTACGCGGCTAGGCTCCCAAAAAGTCCCACACATGTGGTATCCCCGTACTCAGGAAAAGCAGCAGAATGTATTTTGGGGTGCAATTCCACATATAACCATGGCATGTGTGAGCAATATATCATTTAGTGACAACTTTTTGTACATTTTTTTTTTCTTTTTGTCATTATTCAATCATTTGGGACAAAAAAAAAAATATTCAATGGGGTCAACATGCCTCTCAGCAAATAGCTTGGGGTGTCTACTTTCCAAAATGGGGTCATTTGGGGGGGTTTTGTGCCATCTTGGCATTTTATGGCCTTCAAAACTGTGATAGGTAGTGAGGAGTGAAATCAAAAATTTATGCCCTTAGAAACCTTGAAGGCGGTGCTTGGTTTTTGGGGTCCCGTACGCGGCTAGGCTCCCAATAAGTCCCACACATGTGGTATCCCCGTACTCAGGAGAGGCAGCAGAATGTATTTTGGGGTGCAATTTCACATATGCCCATGGCATGTGTGAGCAATATATCATTTAGTGACAACTTTGTGCAAAAAAAAAAAAGTTTGTCATATTCCCGCAACTTGTGGCAAAATATAAAATATTCCATGGACTGAACATGCCTCTCAGTAAATAGCTTGGGGTGTCTACTTTCCAAAATGGGGTCATTTGGGGGGGTTTTGTGCTATTTTGGCATTTTATGGCCTTCGAAACTGTGATAGGTAGTGAGGAGTGAAATCAAAAATTTGCGCCCTTAGAAATCCTGAAGGCGGTGCTTGGTTTCCGGGGTCCCGTACGTGGCTAGGCTCCTAAAAAGTCCCACACATGTGGTATCCCCGTACTCAGAAGAAGCAGCAGAATGTATTTTGGGGTGCAATTCCACATATAACCATGGCATGTGTGAGCAATATATCATTTAGTGACAACTTTTTGTAATTTTTTTTTTTTTGTCATTATTCAATCACTTGGGACAAAAAAAAAAAATATTCAATGGGCTCAACATGCCTCTCAGCAATTTCCCTGGGGTGTCTACTTTCCAAAATGGGGTCATTTGGGGGGGGTTTTGTACTGCCCTGCCATTTTAGCACCTCAAGAAATGAGATAGGCAGTCATAAATTTAAAGCTGTGTAAATTTCAGAAAATGTACCCTAGTTTGTAAACGCTATAACTTTTGCGCAAACCAATAAATATACGCTTATTGACATTTTTTTTACTAAAGACATGTGGCTGAATACATTTTGGCCTAAATGTATGACTAAAATTGAGTTTATTCGATTTTTCTTATAACAAAAAGTAGAAAATATCTTTTTTTTTCAAAATTTTCGTTCTTTTTCCATTTATATCGCAAAAAATAAAAATCGCAGAGGCAATCAAATACCATTAAAAGAAAGCTCTATTTGTGGGAAGAAAAGGACGCAAATTTCATTTGGGTACAACATTGCATGTCCGCACAATTTACAGTTAAAGCAGCGCAGTGCCGAATCCCAAAAACAGGCTTGGTCCTAATGGCCCGAAATGGTCCGGGGCTTAAGTGGTTAAATAATAATGTTAGAATGATGTTGGTCAACAATGTCTTTGTGTGTAATCTGCTTGCACTGTAAACAGAAAACATACTAATGTCTTCTTTTTGTTTGACTCCACAGTTCCCTAGCACACCACAGGAATGGCTGACTGTGGCTGATCAATTTGCCCAGTGGTGGGACTTCCCCAACTGCGGAGGGGCAATTGATGGGAAGCACGTCCACATAGTGCCGCCACCCCGTTCGGGGTCATACTATTTCAACTATAAAGGTTTTAATAGCATAGTGTTAATGGCGGTGGTGTCGGCACGGTACGAGTTCCTGTATGTGGACATGGGGAAGAACGGCCGGATGTCCGATGGCGGAGTATTCGCAGAGACGGAGTTTGCTCACCGTCTGCAGGCTGGGGGCCTTGCACTGCCTCCAGATGCAGACAACGTTGAAGGACTACCGTTCGTTTTCATCGCGGATGAGGCTTTTGGACTTGGACCACGCCTCATGCGGCCATTTCCCCAACGCACCCTCACCCCGGAGAGGAGGTAATTAAAAATTACCGGCTGGCCAGAGCCCGGAGAGTTGTGGAGAATGCCTTCGGGATAATGGCCAGCCGGTTCCGCCTGTTTCAGACAGCTATACATTTGGCGGAATACAAGCTGAACCACATTGTGTACTGCTGCTGCATATTGCACAACTTTCTAAGACAATTATCATCTACATATGTGTCATCAGTTGGGCCTGAGGCCGGTCCATCCCAAATGACCATTCTGACCGGCCTCAACACTGCCCGTACTGGCTTGGCCCCCCCAAAGTGCCCGTGAAGTACGTGAGAAATACGTTGAGTACTTCACGGGTAGGGGGGCCATCGCAATGCCAGACCACATCTGACCTTTAGCTTTTTGCTAATAAAAATTTGTTTTATATTTACTACAAACTTGTTTTGTCATTCTTGTATTTTCGGTTTATGTGTCTCCCAGTTTCTAGTAGTGCCAAGTGTATTTGTCCTTAGTATATAGCCTCAATTCTCACTGGTAAAAACCTTGATTTTGCATCTTCAGAACTGCTATTGAGCATAGAAAGAACAAGCCACACCTTTTTTAGACTTCCAGAATCTTTTTACTTGTGCACCAAATTTTTGGGTGTTTTTCTAGATTAAACAATGTTATTTATTTTTATTTTTTTTTGGAGTTTTTTTTTGCAGAAACATGCATGGGTCAAAATCCCAAACTTTTTTTTAAAACATTCAAAAAATAACACAGTGAAAAAGACAAACATGATATGGGGTGATGTCACCCCTGATCCATCCCAAATGTGAAGAACCACACTTTCTTTTTGGGGCTCAAATGGGTATCTTCAACATGATCCCATGGCTAAGGTAAACATGTGCTATCTGCCATCATGGGGGATCAATGGACGTGCTTTGGGGGTGAAAACCCTTCTTCTCACCTACTTGAGTAGGGAGGAAGAGGTTTCACACCCAAAACAGGGACATAGATATCCTGTGACGGCAGATAGCCCATGTTGAGTCACTGTGTGCATTTTCACATTTGGGCAGGTTGAAATCCCGTTGCACATTTTGGATGCCAAATAGCACACTTAAAAAGGGGGGTCAGACTTTTCGCCCCAAAATATCGATAATATTTTTATATTTCTGCTCAATCACATTCATTCGAGTTCGCATAATGTCCATTTCGCTACTACATTCCATTATTTCCTGAATGATTATTTTTGCGCTAGCACTCGAGAATGGAGGATTTGGAGTTCCTAACACACCACCACGTTCAGCCCCTAAAAAAAAAAAAAAAATTAGAAATATGCAGGCCTACATCTGTATTTACCTTGAAGTTGTGGTGACAGACACTGACCTGTTGTGCTGATAAGCTCCACCTCTCCTTCCTCCACCTCCCCTTCCTCCACCTCCGCTTCCTCCACCTCCGCTTCCTGAACATGCTGATCTTGGTCTGCTTTGTGATCTTCGGGGAGTTTCTGTGGTCTTTGGTTCCTCGTCTCCTCAGCTTGGTGTCCTCCCAGTCTCCTCTCCCCTATGGGAATGGCAAAAATAATGTATCCTTTAACACACATAGATTTTAGGCATGAAAATGGATTCATTGTTTTGAAGTGGGGTACAATTGATATTTGGGCCTGAGTTCCAAGATGAACATATGAGATCTTGCAAACTCTACAAAGCAGCATGTTATTTTTTAGGACACTCACAAATACACTTGGATAACCACCAAGGTATCCACTGGACCACCTGTGTGTGACCCCGTTTATAAATTTGGTCATGTGGCTCAGACTATAGTATCTTGCTCCAGACAAAAAAGCTGAGTACACAACTGCTGGAGTGTCATCTCCTTTACCCAGAATCCAGTTTAGCCTTTCATTCACATTCTAGTTTTACTTACAACACATCATCTAGGCAACAATGTGTAGATAAACATTGTTTAATTAAAATGAGGCATGCCCACATGTAGTTTACGTGGATATGTGCCAAACATGTTTTGGGGAAGACGATCAAGTGTTTTTTACGACACATTTACCAAATAAGTGGACTCTCAACTTAACATAAAAGTTGTCATTTTAAAATGTGAAACCAGTCAAGCCAAGCACATGGTGCAAAACATGGAAGAACACATATTACAATGTGAAAGAACACAGTAAAAATAAAAGCTTACTTTTTTCTATGCTTTTTTGAAGCCTCCTATACTGCTCCGGCTCCCTCAGCTTTAGGTCAGACCACCTTTTACGGAGTTGTTCCTTGGATCTCCTGACCCCATATTTTTTATAGAGAGTCCTCGCCACTTTGTCCATAATTTGAGACTTCTAGAGATTAGGGGTGTCGTATGGGCCATGCTTGCCGTCGTAATCCTTCCTCCGCAAAATGTCCGCCATCTCAGCAAATGACATATTAGTCGCCTTGTATCTTTTTTTACTGGATCGGGACGTTTCCGCCTCCGGGCTTTCCTCGTCGGTAATTTCTAATAAAGAAGCCACCTGTGTCTGCGACATGTCGCCGTCTCACACTGTGCGCCGATCGTTAAGGGGCGGGGAAATGCAGAAAAAGACCGTCATGGGCGGGCGACGAGGGCGGAGTTACACGCATGCGCAAGGTATAAAAAGGGGAAATAAGTTATTAGGGATGCGGGGAGTAAGGACGACCGGAAGTGCACAAACAAACACAACTAACGTAAGAAGGGAACTGGGGCCTGCAGTGGCCTATAATGGTTCATGATTGTAAAGGGCAATATTGTGATAAGTTGAGGAGAATCAAATCTGATCTGTCTTTTTTTCCTTGTTTTTTTACTTGCATACAATAAAATATGCATAAACTACGTGAGCCGGATGTTATGTTGATTTTTATTGAGAAATATAAAGAACTGCGCAACCTGTGGGAACTGAAACATCCAGCGTACCACAAGAGTGATGTACGTCGGGCAACTATTACCAAATTAGCAGATGATATGAAGCCATGGATCCCAGATGCAGACTACATTATGATAAATAATAAAATCAACAACCTGCGTAATTCCTATAAAAAAAAAATACAAAGAAGTGCGCGAGTCGAAGAGATCAGGAGCAGCAGCCGACGATGTAGTACAGCCCAAGCTGTGGTACTACAAACATCTTCAATTTCTGGATGACCAGATCAAGGCCAGGGAATCTATTTCCAGCCTTCCCTCAACCCTTCCTTCCACCCTTCCCTCCAGCGTTCCTTCCACACTTACCTCCACCCCTGCAGAGGGGGAGGAGGAGCCACCTGAACTTGAAGAGCCAGATCTTCGCATCTTCAGCCAGGTATAGTATTTTTGCACATAATTATAGTAAGTAATATTGTGATGAAATTCTTGGATTAGCCCAAAATGATAACATCCCTCCCCCCCCAAAAAAATGCACCAGTCATGATATCCAAATTGTGTGTGATAGATTCCCCAAAAAATCTAACTATGTTTTTTTATTTAAAAACAGGATGAGGCCAGCCAGGAGGAAGAGGCTCAGGAATGTGGCAGGCAGGAGGAGGCAGGGCCAAGTGGGACTAAGCAGGTCCCGAGGCCTAGTGGCAGCACAGTTTCACGAGTGGCTCCCCTCCACGTCAGACCGCCAAAACATCAGCGGATGACACAAGTGGAGGAGGAGTCACTAAAGATGATCCGTGAGGCTGCTGCCATCTTGAGGGCCCTCCTCAACCCTACGGAGGGTTTTAGTAGTTACCTGGCAGATAAGTTGCTCCAAATGGAGGCGGGACAACGGGCCCTCTGTGAGCACATTATCTATATGGCAGTTAACATGGGGGTGAGGGGACAGCTGACTGAGGCCACCCATATCACTCATCAGGCCAATCCTTCTCCTCCTTCTCCTCCTCCTCCTGCCACATTACCACCCACAGTGGCCCGGCCTGCAAGGGTGCGTGGACGGGGCCGTGGAGAGAACGCTGCAGGGAAGCTTGGAAGGAAGGCTACAGCGAAGAGCAGGAGGTGATTCTCTGGCCTCGAGCTGCTCTTCCAGAAGTTGCAGTTTGATGGAGTACCACAGCTTGGGATGATGTATGTCTTTGGCTGCTGCTCCTGATTTCATGCTGTTGTTTATATCTTATTGTTCATCATAATCATGTCTGCATTTGGGGTCCAATGACTTCATATTTTCTGCTAATTTCTGAATTGTTGCCCTTCGTTTTTTGTTTGCTTTTTTGCCAAAATAAATGGAGATTTGATTTCAGCCAACATACATGCCTGATGTGTTTTTTTTTTAAGAGTAGCAATAACATTTCATAAATACAATGTGTAATTAATAACAAGGGACACCAACCTCCATGAGGAAACGTGAAAATATAAAATGTTGTTGTGAGAAATTGACACACCAAATAAAAAAAATAAAAAAAGTTTAGTGTAATTTGTGAGGTCGGCCTTTAAGAATCAAACTAATTATTCATAAGATCACAAGAAAGAAGAAAGACATAAGTTTGTCAGAACTCGTGATAAAGATCTGCAGCAAAAACAACATTTTAAACACCATTCTAAAGCAAAAAACGATGCGCTGCATTAAACGAGGCAATAACTTGCAGAATGCCGAATGTGCTCTCTCCATTAGGAACGCTAGTTTTACCAGAACGAGCGCTCCCGTCTCCTAATTCAGTCTGAGCATGCGTGGGTTTTTTAACCGATGGACTTGCCCATAGATGATCGGAATTTACCATCGGTTTTTGATCCATTGGAAAATTTTAAAACAAGTTATATTTTTTAAAACCGATGGAAAAAAGACCGATGGATCCCATACACGATCGGTTTGTCTGATGAAAACAATCCATCGGACGGTTTTCATCGGTAAAACCGATCAAGTGTACAGGGCTTGAGGCTTACCGGAAAGTGTGCATTCAGTAGGACATATGCCCTATGAATCAAACAGACTTGTCGGTGATTCTTCACCAAAGATAGTAGGGCCCGGATGGATATAGGCGTTGAATCTTCCTCTGCCTGTGTAATGTAAACACAGGCAGAGGAAGTGATGTCATCTCTCCATGCGGCGGTCTTTTCGATCCGGCGCAAGGAGAGAAGACATCTCACAGTAAGTGCACCAACAGCCAACTGACACCAGTACACGTAGGCACACTTACACCCCCCAGTCACCCCCAGATCACCCCCCAGATGACCCCCAGTCACAGTGCACCGTTTGCAGTGGTCATTTTTTTACTGATCACTGCAATCAGTGTCATTTGTGACAGTAAAAAGTTGCAGGGCAGTTAGGTTTAGGCCCCTTTAGGTCCAGGGTAGCCCCCTAGCCCCCCTAATAAAGGTTTAACCCCTTTATCGCCCCCCAGGTAACCCTTTCACCCCCTAACGCCAGCGTCACTAAGCAATCGCATATCCGATCGCTGTATTTAGTGCCGGTGGTGCCCTAGATAGCCAGTTATTTATTTTTAGGTTCGCCGCAGGTTTTTATAGCGTCAGGTACCCCCATATATTATTTTAACCCCCTGATTGCCCCTAGAGTTAACCCTTTCACCAGTGATCACTGTATAAGTGTCACTGGTGACACTGGTTAGCCAGTTAGTTATTTCGTTATTTAGGTTACCCGTCAGGTTTTTATATAGCGTCAGGTACCCCCATATATAACCTAATAAAGGTTTTAACCCCCTGATTGCCCCTAGTTAACCCTTTCACCAGTGATCACCATATAAGTTTTACGGGTGACGCTGGTTTGGAGTTTGCTTTTTATAGCATCAGGGCACCCGCCGTATATAACCCAATAAAGGTTTAACCCCCGATCGTCCGGCGGCTGATATCAATTAGGTTTTAGCGCCAGAGAGGGTCTGCGTCGTCCCAGGCAGCGTTAGGTTAGTGCCAGTAACGCTAACACCCACGCTCAAAGCATACACCTCCCTTAGTGGTATAGTATCCGAACAGATCAATATCTGATCTGATCAGATCTATACTAGCATCCCCAGCGGTTTAGGGTTCCCAAAAACACAGTGTTAGCGGGATCAGCCCAGATACCTGCTAGCACCTGTGTTTAGCCCCTCCGCCCAGCCCAGCCCAGCCCAGCCCACCCATGTGCAGTATCAATCGATCACTGTAACTTACCAAACACAACACACATAGCTCCAGCGTTCGCAGAGACAGTCCTGATCCCTGATCGCTAACAGTTTTTTTTAAGCGTTTGATACATTTGCCGACAGTCAGGTGCTTTTTTAAAATACTTATTATTCAATCATTTGGGACAAAAAAAAATATTCAATGGGCTCAACATGCCTCTCGCAAATAGCTTGGGGTGTCTACTTTCCTAAATGGGATCATTTGGGGGGGGTTTGTGCCATCTTGGCATTTTATGGCCTTCAAAACTGTGATAGGTAGTGATAGGTAGTGAGGAGTGAAATCAAAAATTTATGCCCTTAGAAATCTTGAAGGCGGTGCTTGGTTTTTGGGGTCCCGTACGCGGCTAGGCTCCCAAAAAGTCCCATTCATATTCCCGCAACTTGTGTCAAAATATAAAATATTCCCTGGACTCAACATGCCTCTCAGCAAATAGCTTGGGGTGTCTACTTTCCAAAATGGGGTCATTTGGGGGGGTTTTGTGCTATTTTGGCATTTTATGGCCTTCGAAACTGTGATAGGTAGTGAGGAGTGAAATCAAAAATTTGCGCCCTTAGAAATCCTAAAGGCGGTGCTTGGTTTTTGGGGGCCCGTACGTGGCTAGGCTCCTAAAAAGTCCCACACATGTGGTATCTCCGTACTCAGGAGAAGCAGCAAAATGTATTTTGGGGTGCAATTCCACATATAACCATGGCATGTGTGAGCAATATATCATTTAGTGACAATCACTTGGGACAAAAAAAAAATATTCAATGGGCTCAACATGCCTCTCAGCAATTTCCTTGGGGTGTCTACTTTCCAAAATGGGGTCATTTGGGGGGGGGGGATTTGTACTGCCCTGCCATTTTAGCACCTCAAGAAATGAGATAGGCAGTCATAAATTAAAAGCTGTGTAAATTCCAGAAAATTTACCCTAGTTTGTAGACGCTATAACTTTTGCGCAAACCAATAAATATACGCTTATTGAATTTTTTTTTACTAAAGACATGTGGCTGAATACATTTTGGCCTAAATTTATGACTAAAATTGAGTTTATTCGATTTTTCTTATAACAAAAAGTAGAAAATATCATTTTTTTTCAAAATTTTCAGTCGTTTTCCGTTTATATCGCAAAAAAATAAATCGCGGAGGCAATCAAATACCATTAATAGAAAGCTCTATTTGTGGGAAGAAAAGGACGCAAATTTCATTTGGGTACAACATTGCATGTCCGCACAATTTCCACTTAAAGCAGTGCAGTGCCAAATTCTAAAAACACCTCTGGTCTTTAAGCTGCATAATGGTCCGGGGCTTAAGTGGTTAAACAGGGGAAGAAAAATTGGGCCTTAGGCACTGGTGCTGGTGCCACAACACTGCAAATCCTCACATATACTCTAGTTGGAGCGCAGGAATAAGTCCTGCTGCAAAGTATTGCAGCAAAAATTGTAATTACATGCCCCTGTTAACCACTTAATCCCCGGACCAATACGCAGCATAAAGACCAGAGGTGTTTTTACAATTTGGCACTGCGCTGCTTTAACTGATAATTGCGCTGTCATGCAATGTTGTACCCAAACGAAATTTGCGTCCTTTTCTTCACACAAATAGAGCTTTCTTTTAATGGTATTTGATTGCCTCTGCAAATTTTTTTTTTTTGCGATATAAACGGAAAAAGACCGAAAATTTTGAAAAATAATTATATTTTCTACTTTTTGTTATAAGAAAAATCGAATAAACTCAATTTTAGCCATACATTTAGGCCAAAATGTATTCAGCCACATGTCTTTAGTAAAAAAAATGTCAATAAGCGTATATTTATTGGTTTGCGCAAAAGTTATAGCGTCTACAAACTAGGGTACATTTTCTGGAATTTACACAGCTTTTAATTTATGACTACCTATCTCATTTCTTGAGGTGCTAAAATGGCAGGGCAGTACAAACCCCCTCCCCCCAAATGAGCCCATTTTGGAAAGTAGACACCCCAAGGAAATTGCTGAGAGGCATGTTGAGCCCATTGAATATTTTTTTTGTCCCAAGTGATTGAATAATGACAAAAAAATAAAGAAATGCAAAAAGTTGTCACTAAATGATATATTGCTCACACATGCCATGGTTATATGTGGAATTGCACCCCAAAATACATTTTGCTGCTTCTCCTGAGTACGGGGATACCACATGTGTGGGACTTTTTGGGAGCTAAGCCACGTACGGGACCCCGAAAACCAAGCACCACCTTCAGGATTTTTAAGGGTGCAAATGTTTGATTTCACTCCTCACTACCTATTACAGTTTCGAAGGCCACAAAATGCCAAAATAGCACAAAACCCCCACAAATGACCCCATTTTGGAAAGTAGACACCCCAAGCTATTTTCTGAGAGGCATGGTGAGTATTTTACAGCTCTCATTTGTTTTTTAAAATGAAGAAAATAATTTTTATTTTACTTTTTATTTTTTCAAATTTCAAAACTTTGTGACAAAAAGCGAGATCTGCAAAATACTTCCTATACCTCTCAGCAAAAAGCTTGGGGTGTCTACTTTCCAAAATGGGGTCATTTGGGGGTGTTTTGTGCCATCTTGGCATTCCATGGCCTCCGAAACTGTGATAGGCAGTGAGAAGTGAAATCAAAAATGTACACCCTTAGAAAGCCTGAAGGCGGTGCTTGGATTTTGGGGTCCCGTACGCGGCTAGGCTCCCGAAAAGTCTCACACATGTAATATCCCCGTACTCAGGAGAAGCAACAGAATGTATTTTGGCGTGTAATTCCACATATTCCCATGGCATGTTTGAGCAATATATCATTTAGTGACAACTTTGTGCAAAAAAAATAAAAAATTGTCTTTTTTCCGCAACTTCTATCAACATATAAAATATTCCATGGACTCGACATGCCTCTCAGCAAATAGCTTGGGGTGTCTACTTTCCAAAATGGGGTCATTTGGGGGGGGGGGTTTGAACTGTCCTGGCATTTTATGCACAACATTAGGAAGCTTATGTCACACATCATCCACTCTTCTAACCACTTAAAGACAAAGCCCTTTCTGACACTTTTTGTTTACATGAAAACATTTTTTTTTTGCAAGAAAATTACGTTGAACCCCCAAACATTATATATTTTTTTAAAGCAAAGGCCCTACAGATTAAAATGGTGGGTGTTGCATTTTTTTTTCCACACAGTATTTGCGCAGCGATTTTTCAAATGCATTTTTTTGGGGAAAAAATACACTTTTAGTAATTTTAATGCACTAAAACACACTATATTGCCCAAATGTTTGATGAAATAAAAAAGATGATCTTAGGCCGAGTACATGGATACCAAACACGACATGCTTTAAAATTTCGCACAAACGCGCAGTGGCAACAAACTACATACATTTTTAAAAGCCTTTAAAAGCCTTTACAGGTTACCACATTAGATTTACAGAGGAGGTCTACTGCTAAAATTACTGCCCTCAATCTGACCTTTGCGGTGATACCTCACATGCATGGTGCAATTGCTGTTTACATATGATGCCAGACCGACGCTTGTGTTCGCCTTTGCGCAAGAGCAGGGCGGGACAGTGGTGCTTTATTTTAAATTATTTATTTTGCTTTTTTATTTTATTTTTAAACTGTTCCTTCCATTTATTTATTTTTATCATTTTTATTGTTATCTCAGGGAATGTAAATATCCCCTCTTTTTTTGAAAAAAATGGGGTCTATTAGACCCTAGATCTTTCCTCTGCCCTCAAAGCATCTGACCACACCAAGATCGGTGTGATAAAATGCTTTCCCAATTTCCCAATGGCGCTTTTTTTTATCCGGGGGGGGGGCATTCCCTCCCACTGCTTGTAAAAGCAGTCCAGGGGCTAATTAGCCGCTAGGACTGCTTTTACATGAAAGCCGGCGGCTGACTGAAAAGAATGATACCAAGATGATACGTAAACCCACAGGCATCATTCTGGTATAACCATTCAAAGTCCAGCAACATACCAGTACGTTGCTGGTCCTTGTTGGACATGTATTGTAATCTTTTTTTTTCATGCAGCCTGTTGGCTGAACAAAAAAAAGAGATTGATCGGTGGGTATGCCCACCATTAGAATACCTCCCTGGGGGGGCAGGATCTGGGGGTCTCCTTTGTTAAAGGGGTCTTCCAGATTCCGATAAGCCCCCTGCCCACAGACCCGCACAACCACCGGGCAAGGGTTGTGGGGAGAGGCCCTTGTCCCCATCAACATTGGGACATGGTGCTTTGAGGGGTCACAGACCCCCAATACATCCTCCCCATGTTGATGGCATGTGGCCTGGTATGGTTCAGGAGGGGGGGGGCGCTCTCTCGTACCCCCCTCTTTTCCTGCGGCCTGCCAGGTTGCGTGCTCGGATAAAGGGTCTGGTATGGATTTTGGGTGGAACTCCACGCCATTTTTTTTTTATTTGGAGTAGAGTTCCCCTTACAATCCATACCAGACCTTAAGGGTCTAGTATGGATATTTGGGGGGAACCCCACGTCATTTTTGTTTTATTTGACGCAGGGTTCCCCTTAATATCCATACCAGACCTGAAGGGCATGGTAATTGAGTTTGGGGGGACCCCCACGCATTTTTTTATTTATTTTTTTATCAATGACTTTTCTCTATATTGCCGGGAGCCGACAATTCATTATAGCCGCGAGTGCTTTTAAATGACTTTTTTTCCTTCAGAAATTACATTTTGTGCAGGGACAGTTCTAAGCACGGGAAACAAGCGCTGCTTTACAGGCATACTATACCCCCCCCCCCCCCCCAGGTACGAAATTTAAAGGAATATTTCACTTTTATTGTTTTACTTTAAGCATTATTAAAATCACTACTCCCGAAAAAACGTCAGTTTTTAAAACTTTTTTTTGCATTGATACATGTCCCCTGGGGCAGGACCCGGGTCCCCAAACACTTTTTAGGACAATAACTTGCATATAAGCCTTTAAAATTAGCACTTTAGATTTCTCCCATAGACTATTACAGGGTGTTCTGCAGCTTTTCGAATTTGCCGCAAACACCCCAAATTGTTCGCTGTTCAGCGAACGTGCGAACAGGCAATGTTCGAGTCGAACAGTTGCTCCAGAGCTTAGTAAATGAGTTAAGGCTTCACTTTGCAAAGAATACCCAGTCATGTGCAAGGAAAATAAATAAAAAAATGCATTTTTGGATTGGATGATGGAAGTGCAGCTGTACTTTGCAAAATGCACCGTCTATTTGCCTTTAATAAATCAACTACATAGTGTGAGAAACTTGTTTTCAAGTATGAATGAATTGCATCGATTGCTAGTGACAATGGGCATATGCGTGTGCACTGGGT
Source organism: Rana muscosa (assembly GCA_029206835.1). Taxonomy (NCBI): domain Eukaryota; kingdom Metazoa; phylum Chordata; class Amphibia; order Anura; family Ranidae; genus Rana; species Rana muscosa. The sequence goes on along the minus strand of CM055122.1, from coordinate 621,521,435 downwards.
GTGCCAGGTGTGCCTGGGCACACCCTAATCACCCTGCGCTGCACAGATTTCACCTGTTGCTTGGCTGCAGAGAAAGGGGCTGGGGAATTTATGTCCTCAGTTCCTTCCTCTGTTTTAAAAGTGAGACATCAGGGGTCTGTTTAGATAACTGATATTTCATTAAACCCCCCCCCCAATGGGGCTCCAAAAAAAATAATAAATAATTATTGAAAAAAATAATAAAAAAATAAACTTGTGAAAATGTAATAATAAAAAATAATAAAAATATACTACTGACACCAATCTCTGCCCTACTGACATTGTTCACTGCTCTACTGTTCGTTGCCCTACTGCCATATACAGTGCCTTGAATAAGCATTCATACCCCTTGAGGTTTTTCACATATTGTTATGTTACAACCAAAAATGTAAATGTGTTTTATTGTAATTTTTGGTGATAGACCAACATAAAGTGGCACATAATTGTGAAGTGGAAGAAAAATTTTAAATGGTTTTCCAATTTTTTTAACAAATAAATATCTGAAAAGTGTGGCGTGCATTTGTATTCAGCCCTCCTGAGTCAATACTTTGTAGAACTAACTTTCGCTGCAATTACAGCTGCAAGTCTTTTGGGGATGTCTCTACCAGCTTTGCACATCTAGAGAGTGACATTTTTGCCCATTCTTCTTTGCAAAATAGCTGAAGCTCTGTCAGATTGGATGGAGAGCATCTGTGAACAGCAATTTTCAAGTCTTGTCACAGATTCTCAATTGGATTTAGGTCTGGACTTTTACTGGGCCCTTCTAACACATGAATATGCTTTGATCTAAACCATTCCATTGTAACTCTGGCTGTATGTTTAGGGTCATTGTCCTGCTGGAAGTTGAACCTCCGCCCCAGTCTCAAGTCTTTGGCAGACTCTAACAGGTTTTCTTCTACGATTGCACTGTATTTGGTTCCGCCCATCTTCCAGTCAACTCTGCCCAGCTTCCCTGTCCCTGCTAAATAAAAGCATCCCCACAACATGATGCTGTCACCACCATGTTTCACGGTGGGGATAGTGTTTTCCGCCACACAAAGCGTTTTTCTTTTAGGCCAAAAAGTAAAATTTTGGTCTCACCTGACCAGAGCACATTCTTTCACATGTTTGCTGTGTCCCCCACATGGCTTCTTGCAAACTGCAAACTGGACTTCTTATGACTTTCTTTCAACAATGACTTTCTTCTTGCCACTCTTACATAAAGGCCAGATTTGTAAAGTGCACGACTAATAGTTGTCCTGCGGACAGATTCTCCCATCTGAGCTGTGGATCTCTGAAGCTCCTCCAGAGTTACCATAGGCCTCTTGGCTGCTTCTCTGATTAATGCTCTCCTTGCCCAGCCTGTCAGTTTAGCTAGATGGCCATGACTTGGTAGGTTTGAAGTTGTGCCATACTCTTTCCATTTTCGGTTGATGGATTGAACAGTGCTCAATGATATGTTCAAAGCTTGGGATATTTTTTAAAACCTAACCCTGCTTTAAACTTCTCCACAACTTTATCCTTGACCTGTCTGGAATGTTCCCTGGCCTTCATGATGCTGTTTGTTCACTAAGGTTCTTTAACAAACCTCTGAGGGCTTCACAGAACAGCTGTATTTATACTGAGATTAAAATAAACACAGGTGGACTCTATTTACTAATTAGGTGACTTCTGTAGGCAATTGGTTCCACTAGATTTTAGTTAGGGGTATCAGAGTAAAGGGGGATGAATACAAATGCACGCCACACTTTTCTGATTTTTTTGTAATAAAATTGGAAAACCATTTATCATTTTCCTTCCACTTCATAAAATCCCAATAAAATACATTAATGTTTTTGGTTGTGACATGACAAAAAAGGGAAAATGTCAAGGGGATATGAATACTTTTTCAAGGCACTATATATATATATATATATATATATATATATATATATATATATATATATGTATATTGTGACAGCAGGAAGGTAAAGTCACCTGGTTGCATCCAGGGGGGTAGATATATTTCGCCCAGATTCAGGCTTTACGCCGACTTATACAACTAGGTGGAGAGTTGTATAAGCCCAGCTAAGGCTAGTGGGCTCATGGATGACTCATACCTCTAGGGAGAGTGCTGGGCGTCGTGCAGACAGGGAGTTGATGAGACCAGCTGAAGCTTGTCAGCTCATTTAGGCCTCTATAAGAACTCCCAGCTTCATTAGATGTTAGCTCATGCCTGGAACCAGACCTGTGTGGACTGTCTAGGGAGAGTGAACCCCTGTGCGGTGAGACAAAGCCTGTGTGGCTATTTGCTTGGACATTTAAAACCAGGGACTTAGGGACTAGGACAGCACTAGGCTGATCCCAGTTGTTAGTTAGGAAACCTGTATGTTTAGTCAGAGGTCAACTTGACCAGGATTTATTTTGTTTATGTTTCTTTTGCTTTGCTGTGTTTTGTCACTGTAAATAGAAAATAAACCGCACCTTTTTGATTTTGAAAACCACAACCTCCGTTTGCTGGGCCTGTTTTGTGTGGGGAGCCCATCCCGGGGGTCACACACACCCGCTGCCGAGCTAACCCCCTCACAGTTGGTGGAGAACCAGTGGCAGTTTTTTTTTAAGCCAGCATGGAGGAGATACTGAAGCAGCTGGCTCTAGCAAATGCCAATCAACAGCAGACAAATGCAGGTTTGCAAAAGAGCCTTGCAGCTCATCAACAGAGCCTTGCAGCTCAACAACAGAACTTCGCAGCCCAGCAGCAAGCTCATCAACAGAGCCTTGCAGCCCAGCAGCAGACAAACGCAACTTTGCAACAGAGTCTGGAGGCTCAGCAACAAGCCCAGCAGCAATCTGAGGCCCGCTTCATAGACCTGTTGCAGAAGCAAGAGCAGAGACTACAACAACAGATGGAAGCAGTAATGCAGCAACGTCCGCAGACCAGTGAGGAAAGCCGTCCCACTAATACCGCGTCCTTTGGGGTGAGTCGTTTATTGACAAAAATGACTGGAGAGGATGATCCAGAGGTATTTTTGACCACATTTGAAAGGACCGCTGAAAGAGAAAAGTGGCCTGAGGAGCAGTGGGCTGGACTGGTGGCTCCTCTGTTAACTGGTGAATCGCAGAAAGCTTACTATGACCTAGAGCCTAACCAAGCAAAAGACTATGTGATGCTAAAAGCTGAAATATTGGCAAGGCTGGGTGTCACCCAGGCTGTCCGGGCTCAGCGTGTGCATAACTGGACTTTCCAGCTTGGAAAACCCCCCAGGTCTCAAATGTATGATCTCATTCACCTGAGCAGAAAGTGGCTACAGCCAGAGACTTTGTCCGCACCAAAGATTGTGGAACGTGTTGTAATGGATCGGTTTTTGAGAGCTCTTCCTACTGCCATCCAAAAGTGGGTAAGCCATGGAGACCCAGAGACGGCCAATGGTCTTGTGGATCGTGTGGAGAAATACTTGGTTACAGAGAACCTGACGGCCTCTTCCAGAGACACTCGGACTTTCCACCCTAAGACCAGACCATCCCCAGGGGCGGATAAGAGGATTCCAAGGGGTAAGGGTGGAGAGAGTGAGAGGGTGGGAGCTCTACCCCAAGTTTGGCGAGAACAGCCTGGGAAATCAGCGGCTCAAGAGGCGGCAAGAAGGATCGTTTGCTACCGCTGCCGGCAAGCGGGACATATTGCAGCCAATTGCCCGGTTGTGGAGGAACCCATGCAGTGTGACTTTCTGACGGGCAGACGTCAGTCGCTGTGTGCGACAGTCGCATGCACTGCCATTCGAGGAACTGAGAAACATTTATGCAAAATGTGTGTTAATGGTAGAAATGTTGTGGTATTGCTGGATTCAGGTAGCCTTGTGACCCTGATAAAGGCTGAGTTAGTTAAAACAGAGGTCTCTGGGAATAGCAAGGTAGCTGTTATTTGTGTGCATGGGGACACCCGAGAGTATCCAGTGACTACAGTGTGTTTCGAGACCCCCAAAGGTACCCTCTCTCATCCAGTGGGCTTAGTATCTCAGTTACCGCATGACGCCATTGTGGGAAGGGATTTTCCGAAGTTCTGGGAACTGTGGGATGATCCTGAGCCCCTCACTGGTGCCCCTATGTACCAGGAATGTGATAGCCAAAACTCCCCTGAGAGTGGTGAGGACTCTCCGGAATTTCCCTTATCAGTATTGGCAGGGGAGACTCAAGAAACTGGAGAGGAGCCCACCTCCTCAGACGAAAACCTACCGTCTGTGGAGTTTTCTGATCTTGAGGTTCACAGGGAAAACTTTGCCACAGAACAGTTGAAAGACCCCGCCCTAATAAAGGCACGGGAAAACGTAGTGAAAATAGATGGCGAGTTAGTGAACCCAGATAATACCTGCACTTACCCATACTTCAGCGTAGAGAAGGACCTACTGTATCGGGTGGCAAAAAGGGCAGAAGAAACCGTTGAGCAGCTTGTGGTGCCCAAACCTTACAGGAAGTTGGTGTTGGAGTTGGCCCATGGGCACATTCTTGGAGGTCATCTGGGGACAGAGAAAACCCGAGAGAGGGTATTACAGAGATTCTATTGGCCGGGGGTGATGAAGGACGTAGAAAATTATTGTTCCTCCTGCCCTGTGTGTCAGAGGTCGGCCCCGATGCCACATTTCCGTAGCCCGCTGGTCCCTCTACCCATCATTGAGGTCCCGTTTGAGAGGATCGCCATGGATTTGGTAGGTCCTATAATCAAGTCCGCTAGGGGGCACCAGTACATATTAGTTATAATGGACTATGCCACCCGTTATCCAGAAGCGATCCCTCTCCGAAATACCTCGGCCAAAACCGTAGCCAAAGAGCTATCTCTTGTGTTTAGCCGGGTGGGTATTTGTAAAGAACTGCTTACGGACCAAGGTACACCCTTTATGTCCCGGGTTATGAAGGAGCTGTGTAAATTATTCAAAGTGACGCAATTACGTACATCTGTGTATCACCCCCAAACCGATGGGCTGGTTGAAAGATTCAACAAAACCCTAAAACAAATGTTGAAGAAAGTGGTGGATAGAGATGGAAAGGATTGGGACTGTCTACTTCCTTATCTGATGTTTGCTATTAGGGAGGTGCCCCAATCCTCTACGGGATTCTCCCCCTTTGAGTTACTGTATGGGAGACACCCAAGAGGGCTGTTGGATATTGCCAAGGAAACTTGGGAAAGTGAGAGTTCTCCCCACAGGAGTGTGATTGAGCATGTCGCCCTGATGCAAGACCGAATTGCACAGGTAATGCCCATCGTGAAGGAACATTTGGCCCAAGCGCAGTTAGCACAGCAGAGAGTGTACAACCGTGGAGCCAAGATCCGTACCTTTTCCCCGGGGGATAGGATACTGGTACTTGTCCCTACGGTTGAAAGTAAATTCCTTGCCAAATGGCAAGGCCCCTACGAGATAATGGAAAAAGTGAGCGAAGTGAATTACAAGGTCAGACAACCAGGAAGGCGAAAGCCCGAACAGATCTATCACGTTAATCTGTTGAAAGCCTGGAGGGATAGAGAGTCCCTAGTCGCAGACACTTGGTCACCAGCTCAAACTGGTTGCGTGATTCCTGAGGTTGGAATAGCAGCCACCTTGTCACAACCCCAACAACAGGAGGTTAAGGAGTTTGTGCTTCGCAACAAGGAGGTATTCTCTGAGCTGCCGGGACAAATATCTGGGGTAGAGCATGACATCATTACCCCGCCCGGTGAAAGGGTGAAGTTAAAACCCTATCGGATCCCAGAGGCCCGACGGGAGGCAATACGGGAGGAAGTACAGAAAATGCTGAACTTAGGGGTGATAGAGGAGTCCCAAAGTGATTGGTCTAGTCCCATCGTGTTGGTGCCTAAACCGGATGGGAGCTGGCGATTTTGTAACGATTTTCGTCAGTTGAACAAAGTTACAAAATTTGACACCTACCCCATGCCACGTATAGATGAGTTGATCGACCGGCTGGGAACAGCCCGATACATGACGACTCTTGACCTCACAAAAGGGTATTGGCAAATCCCCCTGGCCAAGTCGGCCAAAGAGAAAACCGCATTTGTAACCCCAGACGGGGCGTTCCAATATAAGAGAATGCCGTTCGGGTTACAGAATGCGCCGGCCACATTCCAGCGGAAAATGGACCAGATGCTGAGGCCCCATCGGAAGTATGCTGTGGCTTACCTGGATGACGTAATTGTCCATAGCACAGATTGGGCCTCACATCTGCCAAAAGTGCAAGCAGTCCTGGACTCTGTTCGGGAAGCGGGGTTTACGGCTAACCCCAAGAAGTGTACCATTGGGCAGGAGGAGGCCAAATATCTTGGGTACACCATTGGGAGGGGAGTAATAAAACCCCAACTCAACAAAGTCGAGGCCATCCAGAGTTGGCCACGTCCCAACAGCAAGAAGCAGGTACGAGCCTTTCTGGGAATCGCTGGGTATTATCGGCGATTCATTCCCCACTTTGCTTCTAAGGCTGTGCCCCTAACCAACCTGACGAAGGGGAAAGGGTCGGTCATGATTAAATGGACCCCCGAGGCTGAGGCAGCATTCCAATTCTTGAAACAAGCCTTATGTAGCCAGCCAGTGTTGTACTCACCCGACTTCTCTAAAGACTTTGTCGTACAAAGTGATGCATCAGATGTGGGGTTAGGAGCAGTATTGTCCCAGGTCTGGAACGGGGAAGAGCACCCAGTCATTTACCTCAGCAGGAAGTTGAAGTCCCATGAGGTAAATTACGCCACCGTTGAAAAGGAGTGTTTAGCGGTGAAGTGGGCTCTAGATTCCCTTCGGTACTACCTGCTAGGTAGGCACTTTGACATGGTTACGGATCACGCTCCGTTAAAGTGGATGGCTCAAAACAAGGAAACAAATAGAAGAGTGAATAGGTGGTTCCTGGCCCTCCAGGAATTCAACTTCACAGTAAAGCATCGCCCTGGCGTTCAAATGGGGAATGTGGATGCTTTGTCTCGAGTACATGAATGCCTGATTGCTGGTGTTCCAACCCCGAGGTTAAAACAAGAGGGGGGGTATGTGACAGCAGGAAGGTAAAGTCACCTGGTTGCATCCAGGGGGGTAGATATATTTCGCCCAGATTCAGGCTTTACGCCGACTTATACAACTAGGTGGAGAGTTGTATAAGCCCAGCTAAGGCTAGTGGGCTCATGGATGACTCATACCTCTAGGGAGAGTGCTGGGCGTCGTGCAGACAGGGAGTTGATGAGACCAGCTGAAGCTTGTCAGCTCATTTAGGCCTCTATAAGAACTCCCAGCTTCATTAGATGTTAGCTCATGCCTGGAACCAGACCTGTGTGGACTGTCTAGGGAGAGTGAACCCCTGTGCGGTGAGACAAAGCCTGTGTGGCTATTTGCTTGGACATTTAAAACCAGGGACTTAGGGACTAGGACAGCACTAGGCTGATCCCAGTTGTTAGTTAGGAAACCTGTATGTTTAGTCAGAGGTCAACTTGACCAGGATTTATTTTGTTTATGTTTCTTTTGCTTTGCTGTGTTTTGTCACTGTAAATAGAAAATAAACCGCACCTTTTTGATTTTGAAAACCACAACCTCCGTTTGCTGGGCCTGTTTTGTGTGGGGAGCCCATCCCGGGGGTCACACACACCCGCTGCCGAGCTAACCCCCTCACAATATATATATATATATATATATACAAACACACACACACAGATGTGTGTTTGAGCTTTGGGGTGCACACCCTAATGCAATAGTCTGCACATTCCTGTGCATGGCAGCCAATCAGCTTCTGAATTCAGCTTTGACAAAAAATATTGGAAGCTGATTGGTTTCTATACAGAGCTGCACCAGATTTCACACTCTTCAGTTTTTGTAAGTCACCCCCAATGTCTATTATCTCTCAGTGAAACTGCAAAGCTGAAAATCTATGTCCAAAGAAGATTATGCTAAAAAGTAGAAAAACGTTCCTGTATCAGTGCAGACTTCTTTGCAAGCATAGTTATAATGCAACAGGTCTGTTGCTGGTGACAACTTATTTCCTGGCATAAGCATACAGTTCTCACTAAGTTTACAAGATTTCAAATGTAAGACAGATATCCATAAAGAGATCTGCTGATTAAAAGGATCTCTTTTTTTACTACAGATGGAAACACTATTATATCAATACCTGACCATGTTTACTGGACCACGTTTGATATGATATGACATGATACCTAAAATATACTGCTCAACACAGACTTCTATCATCTGTACATCTTTCTAACCTCCCAGCATTCACAGGCTATGCTGGCTGGATAACACTTAAAACCCCAGGTCTTTAACTACAGGGAGGCGTAGACAGATTCATCCAGTTTCTACCTTCCCGATGTTTATTGGTATTGATATTTATCTAGGATGACTTTTTGTATCCTCACTAGGTGAGTCTTTTTCAATGCTCTCTACAACCCCGTCCTGTTCAGTTTTCTAATGTCAAATTTTATCTTCTGTATTTTGTCCTCCTTGACCTATGCAACTCGCTATATTTTTGTCTATGGAACTTATGTTTTGAAACTGACTGACATTCTCTTTGTACGATTGTCTTTATCTCCCAATAAAAAATTGTTAAAAAAAAAAAAACCCCGGATCCTTAGAGAGCAAGGTTATGCCAAGACTCAAGCCTCGTACACACGAACGAGTTTCTCGGCAAAAAACAGCAAGAAACTTGCTGGCAGAGATTTTTTGCCGAGAAATTCGTTTGTGTGTATGGTTTCTCGTCAAGAAAAGCGACAAGAATCTCGACGAGAAAATAGAGAACCTGCTCTCTATTTTCTCGTCGAGATTCTCGTCAGCCTGTTTCTCGACGAGAAAATTGTGTGTGTGTACACTTACCTTTTCGCCGGGAAGCCCGCGCATGCTCGAAATGACTTTGACGCATGCGCGGTAGCTTCCTAGGCATAGATAGGGTATACCAAGATGGCGGGGACGGCATCGAATGTGACGAGCGCATGCTCGTCGTAGTCGATGACGTCACCGCGTACGCTCCATTCAAAGAACCGCGGGTTCTTTGAATCGAGCGTGTGTACACTCGGCCGGGACAATTTTCTTGTCCAAGAATCTCGTCGAAAAAAACGACATGTTTTTTTCGACGAGAATCTCGGCCGTGTGTACGAGGCCTCACAGTGATTAGCTGTCATATCACTGTAGTTTGTATTTATATACAGCAAAAATTAAGATCATTTACTAATATAGTATTCTGATTTAAAAGTAAAACATGACCCAAATTTTAATTTCATGCAGCAATCTGTTTTTTTAATTCATATAATTTACTTAAACATAATACTTGTAAAGTCATTATAACACAAAGAATAAACCTTTGGACAAAATATATTTTTTTAAATTTTCTCCTACAATTTCATGCTTTTGATATTTAATGCAAATGTAGAGAAATAATTAGTTATAATGCATGCAAATATTCAATTTTTAAATCAATTTTGTGCTTGAAATGAATAGTAAGTGTTAGGTATTATCTCCACTAATCACAGTGCTGATTCTGTTTTGTTACAGCAACAGCATTCTAATGGCTTACAAAAAAAAATTTTTTTTCTAATAAATAAATGTAATAAGAAATGCAATCTAATTGTAGCAATGCCTCCAAATGAGTTGCTAGAAATATTAGGTTCCCCTAATGCTTCCAATAGAAATATGTAATGGTACAATCAGTGGCGTCACTAGGGTTGGTGTCACCCGGTGCGAAAAAAAATGGTGTCACCCCCCAACAACTATAGTCCCCCCTCAGTACAGACCCCCCCTCCACTAACTACAGACCCCACTCCCACAGTATAGATCCCTTCCCTCAGTACAAACCCGCTCCACTAAGTACAGACTCTCCGCCATCAATATAGACCCGCCTCCCTCAGTATGAACCCCCACCTCAGTGCAGACCGCTCCATCAGTACAGACACCCCCACCTCAGTGCAGACCCCCTCAGTTACAGACACCCCCCCTCAGTTACAGACACCCCTCGTACAGACACCCCCCTCAGTACAGACACCCCCCTCAGTACAGACACCCCCCTCAGTAACAGACACCCCCTCGTACAGACTCCCCCTCGTACAGACTCCCCCTCGTACAGACTCCCCCTCAGTTACAGACACCCCCTCAGTTACAGACACCCCCCTCAGTACAGACACCCCCCTCAGTACAGACACCCCCTCGTACAGACTCCCCCTCGTACAGACTCCCCCTCAGTTACAGACACCCCCTCAGTTACAGACACACCCTCAGTTAAAGACCCCCCCTCAGTTAAAGACCCCCCCTCAGTTACAGACACCCCCCTCAGTACATACACCCCCCTCAGTACAGACACCCCCTCAGTACAGACACCCCCACCTCAGTACAGACCGCTCCATCAGTACAGACACCCCCACCTCAGTGCAGACCTCCTCAGTTACAGACACCCTGCTCAGTTACAGACACCCCCCACAGTACCAGACACCCCTCGTACAGACACCCCCTCAGTTACAGACACCCCCCTCAGTACAGACACCCCCTTGGTACCAGACCCCCCTCAGTACAGACACCCCCTCAGTTACAGCCCCCCTGGTGCAAACTCCCCCTAGTGCAGACCCCAGCAGTACAGACACCCCCTCCCCCCATCAGTAAAGATGCCCCCCTTACCTTACAGACCTCAGAACAGAGCGGCAGATACACACAGCGGTGTGTCTCTCGAGCGCGGGCTCCTCCTCCTCCTCTGTGGATGTAAACAGAGAGGAGGCAGAGGGGGCGGCGGCTTCCTTCCGCTCCGCTGAGGGACACAGCCGCAGCGTGAGCCTAAGGCACAGGGCAGCGGGCAATGTCAGTGTGGTGCCGCTGCGCTACCCACGGGTGTCACCCCTCTGGTGGGTGTCACCCGGGTGCGGCCCGCCCCCCCGCACCTGGCTAGCAACGCTAGTGCGTGTCGTCACATCATCACAGTGCAGTGTGATGATGTGACAGGCTGAGTCGCTCGCTGGCTCTGTAGGGTAGGGAGGAGGATTGGAATTTAGGAATAGGAAGAATAAGGAGCCGGAGGACACACACCAGGCGCGGCCGCGGCGCTGGAGGTGTTGTTCCAGGCTTCCAGCCCAGCGGGGTGAAATTAATCAATGAATGGGTCAGCTGTAAAAAAAATAAATAAATAAAAAATAAAAAAAAAAAAAAAAAAAAAAAAAAAATTAAAAAAAAAAAAAAAAAAAAAAAAAGGGAGGGTGTCACCCCTCTAGCGGGTGTCACCCGGGGGCGGACCGCACCCCCCGCACCCCCCTAGCAACGCCTCTGGGTACAATGAGGTGAGTATGACTGGCATTAATTTGTTTTACTGCCACTGCACTAGGGAGTGGGGAACAACACTGCAGGCAATAAAGCAAGTGATGCAGCAAAAACCCCCAATATGTAGCAAGAGGCCTGCAGCTAACTGCTGGGGGCCTAACCACACTCTCTAGACCCTACTTAAAGGAGAAGTATGTGTTTCGTGCTTTTCCCATATTTATACTTACCTCGGTGGATGGAGCATCAGACCGATGCTCCATCTGTCCCCCGCCATCTGTGCACTGAGACGCTGGCTCGGTTCTCACAGATCCCCGAGAGGAAAGAGGCTGACTGTCAGACAGCCTCTTTGCTCTCTGTTTCTCCACGCTCATTGGAGCGCTGAGCAGTGGAGGGGTGGGGAGAGGCTGTCTCAGCGGCTCGCCGAGACTGCAATCAATCAGCGCAGCTGGCGGATCCCGACTTGGGAAGTCGTGATGACGCGCTGCCCCGACTGATGGCAGTGACGTCAGCGGAGAGCGGACTTCTGACCGCTCTCCACTGAAAGCGGGTTACAGGAGTGCAAAACGAATTGCACTCCTGTGACCCTTAGGAGAAGCCCAGCCTAAAAAGCTCAGGCTGGACTTCTCCTTTAAAGTGGTATTAAAGGTTTGGCTTTACAAAAAAAACAAAAAAAAACATGTTATACTTACCTACTCTGTGCAGTGGTTTTGCACAGAGCACCCCTAATCCTCCTTTTCTCGGCTCCCACGCTGGTGTTCTTGGCTCCTCCTCCTTGACCAGTGTCGCCAATAGCAAGCCGCTTGCTATAGGGGCTCTGGTGCATGCTTGCTCCTGAGTCCTGCTCTATGCACCCATTAGACACATAGAGCCACTGCTCAGCACCACCCCCCACTCTCTCCTCATTGGCTCACTGGCTGTGATTTACAGCAGTTGGATCCAATGGTATAGTCTCCTTCAGAAAGCTCCACAATAGGCATTAGTGTCTGCAAAGAGCCTTAAGCAAAGTTAAGCACAACAATGGATGATCAAATGCCACTAACCTATCTGAAATCTGATGAATGTCCACCTGATACCGTCTGTCCTCCAGGGACCACTCCTGGGAACTGGCTAAAGGTGGATGAGATGTAGGGATGAGCCGAACACCCCACCGGTTCGGTTTCTCAGCAGAACATGCGAATAGGCCAAAAATTGGTGCGAACAATTAACGTTAAAGTATATGGGACACGAACGTGAAAAATCAAAAGTGCTAATTTTAAAGAATTGTATGCAAGTTATTGCCAAAAAAAGGGTTTGGGGACCTGGGTCCTGCCCCAGGGGACATGTATCAATGCAAAAAAAGTTTTAAAAACTGCAGTTTTTTCAGGAGCAGTGATTTTAATAATGCTTAACGTGAAACAATAAAAAAAAAAATTCCCTTAAATATCTTAATATCTTGCCTGGCGGGGGGGGGGGTCTCCTTAGTCTGCCTGTAAAGTAGTGCATCTTTCCAATGTTTATAACAGTACCATAGCAAAATGACATTTCTAAAGGAAAAAATGTATTTTAAAACTGCCTGCGGCTGTAATGTATTGTCAGATCCTGGCAATATAAATACAAATCATTGAAAAAAAAATGGCGTGGGTTCCCCCCCCCGTGCCTAAATTAAACAGAAAATGGCAAAGGGGTCCCCCCAAAATCCATAAAAAGGCCCTTATCTGAGCACGCAACCTGATAGGCCACAGAAAAAGGGAGGGTGTGCCCCCTCCTGAACTGTACCAAGCCACATGCCCTCAACATGTGGAGGGTGCTTTAGGGTCCCCCAAAACACCTTGTCCCCCTGTTGATGGGGACAAGGGCCTCTTCCTTCACAACGTTTGCCCGGTGGTTGTGGGCAGGGCCGTTTGAAGGAATTTGGGGGTCCCAAGCAAAATGGACATGGAGGCCCCCCAACCCCCCCCCCCGCACGCATGCACGCAAAGCACCCCTGTGTTCTTACTCCTCTCCCTCCCTGTGTTCTTCTTACTCCTTCCCCCCTCCCTATGTTCTTCTTACTGCCCCCATGTTCTTCTTACCCCCTCCCTATGTTCTTCTTACTACTCTCCCCCCTCCCCCTCCCTATGTTCTTCCTACTACTCCCCCCCTCCCTATGTTCTTCTTACTACTCTCCCCCCTCCCTATGTACTTCTTACTACTCTCCCCCTCTCCCTCCCTATGTTCTTCTTACTCCCCTCCCTGTGTCCTTCTTACTCCCCTCCCCCCTCCCTGTGTCCTTCTTACTCCCCTCCCCCCTCCCTGTGTTCTTCTTACTCCTTCCCCCTCCCTATGTTCTTTTTACTGCCCCCATGTTCTTCTTACTCCTCCTCCCCCCTCCCTATGTTCTTCTTACTACTCCCCCCTCCCTATGTTCTTCTTACTCCCCTCCCCCCCTCCCTGTGTCCTTCTTACTTGGCCTCCCCGGCTCCCCGGCTCCCCCTCTCCCTATGTTTTTTTTACTCCCCGGGCCCCCCCCCCATTGGATGATAATCGAAAAAAAAACAAACACGCTTTTTATTAGATCAGGCAGGTGCTTGTGCTACATATCTTATAGCAGATATAAAGGAGATTATACAGTCAGATTGTATAGTGTATGATCAAATTTATACATATTTCTAACTCTAATCTTTAAATAGGTTTCAAATCCATTCAGGAACGTTTAGGACTATAATATTGTAATTTACTGTCTCCTGCACTCTGTACTGACATGACAGAAAAATAATAGGCACATACATGTTTTAATAAACATTCTATGCAATGGAGGGAGAGACTTACCGAATGGGCAGAAACTAACAGAGTTTTCCAGGTCCCGAGAGTGTTTACAGTTGCCTAGCAACAGCTGCTTGTCTCCGTACACTGGGACAGGGGTGGGCAGAGCTCAGCCTGCCCAGTTACCAGGGTGAAACCCTGCAAATGACAGCTATGGAGCGCTGGCTGGGAAACTCTGATCCCCGTACAGCTCCACCATGAAATAGGGCGATCTGTCACACAGACTGCCCTCCGCCCCCCTCCCTATGTTTTTCTATCTCACCTCCCCTTCTTCCCTGTAGGCTGTAGCGTGGCCGAGCTCCTCTTCCTTCTGTCAGTCCGGCCGGGTACCGCGCGGTACAGGAGATTCAGTTTCCTGTCCCTGGCCGGACTGAAAGGAAGTGAGCACTTAGTGTGCACTTCCTGTCAGTCCGGCCGGGAACAAGAAACTGAATCTCTTGTGCCACGCAATACCCGGCCAGACTGACAGGAGGAAGGAGAAGGAGTTTAGCCACGCTACAGTCTGGGAAGGGTAAGTTGGGGGCCCCAGGCCAGCTCGGGTCCCCAAGCAATTGCTTGTTTTGCCTGTCCTGTAGTGACGGGCCTGGTTGTGGGGGTCTGTGGGCGGGGGGGCTTATCAGAATCTTGAAATCCCTTTAACAAGGGGGCCCCCAGATCCTGGCGCCCCCCCCCATGTGAATGGGTATCGGTTACATTTTACCCCTACACATTCTCCCAAAAAAGTGTCCAAAAAATAACAGGAGACAGTTTTGGACAATTCCTTTAAAAAAAAAGTGTCCCGTGATGTCAATCAATCTTCAATCACAGCTCCGACGACTGAGAAAAAAAAAACTCAGACTGCAGCCTTTTCACTATAACAGCTGTTATTAGGGATGAGCCCGATGTTTGAGTCGAACGTAAGTTTGACTCGAACATCGGGTGTTCGTCTGTTCACCGAATAGCGAATAATTTGTGGTGTTCAAGGCAAATTTGAAAGCCGCGGAACACCGCTTAAAAGTCTATGGGAGATTAACATGAAAAATCAAAAGTGCTAATTTTAAAGGCTTATATGCATGGTATTGTCATAAAAAGTGTGTGGGGACCTGGGTCCTGCCCCAGGGGACATGTATCAATGCAAAAAAAGTTTTAAAAATGGCAATTTTTTCAGTAGCAGTGATTTTAATAATGCTTAAAGTGAAACAATAAACCCTGTTGCGTCAGAGGGGGCGGGGTTACCCGTACATGTCACTGGGTAACCCCACGGCGTTTCCCCATTGCTTTAGAGGGGGCGGGGTCAGGCCATTTTTTACGGGAGCAGTGATTTTAATAATGCTTACAGTGAAACAATAAAAGTGAAATATTCCTTTAAATTTCGTACCTGGGGGGTGTCTATAGTATGCCTAAATGTCATTGAAAAAAACTAACCAAAATGTAAAAAATAATTACCTGGGGGGTGTCTATAGTATGCCTGTAAAGTGGCGCATTTTTCCCGTGTTTAGAACAGTTTCGCAGTAAAATTACATTTCTAAAGAAAAAAGTCATTTAAAACTGATTGTGGCTGTAATAAATTGTCGGGTCTCGGCAATGCAGATAAAAGTCATTGAAAAAATGGCATGGGTTTCCCCCCAGTCCATTACCAGGCCCTTTGGGTCTGGTATGGATATTAAGGGGAACCCTGCGCCATTTTTTTTTAAAAAATGGCGTAGGGGTCCCCCTCAAAATCCATACCAGACCCTTCAGGTCTGGTATGGAGTTTAAGGGAAACCCCGCGCCAAAATTAAAAAAAAAGGTGTAGGGGTCCCCCGCAAAAATCCACACCAGACCCTTATCTGAGCACGGAACCTGAGGACAAGGTGTGTTTGGGGAGACCCCAAAGCACCCTACCCATGTTGACGGCATGTGGGCTCACCCCCCCTTTTTCCTGCTGCCTGCCAGGTTGCGTGCTCCGATAAGAGGCTGGTATTAATTTTGAGGGGAACCCATGCCATTTTTTTTGGCACGGGGTTCCCCTTAAAATCCATACCAGACCTGAAGGGCCTGGTATGGATTTTTTGGGGGGACCCCACGCCATTTTTTTTATTTTGGTGCATGGTTACCCTTAATATCCATACCAGACCCAAAGGGCCTAGTAATGTACTGGGGGGGACTCATGCCATTTTTTTCAATGATTTGTATGTATATTGCTGGGATCTGGCAAAACATTACAGCCGCGAGCAGTTTTAAATGAAATTTTTTCCTTTAAAAATTTTATTTTGCTGCTTTCATTCATTACACTACGTATGGCCGCTATGTAAGCAGCCTTACATATTGTGGGGCATGGACTTAGCCCCTGAATCGTGATTGGCCAAAGGCACCCTGCCTTTGGCCAATCATGGCTCTCACAGCAGAGTGCACTGTGATTGGCCAAAGCACGCAGGTCAGGTACATGCTTTGGCCAATCAGCAGCCGTTAATGCACTGTGATCTCACAGTGCATTTTGGGGCATTCACGGGCGCTCTAATTTCCTGCGAATGGCCCATAATGTTCTAAATTCGGCGATCGGGCGAACTTACATTAGACTCGAATATCAGGCTCATCCCTAATGAGATGTAAGCTACACTGACCCTGGCAGGCTGAGGGTAAGAGAGAAGTAGGTTACACTTTTTCTGGCAGCTTTCCCACTTACACTTCTTGGTACCTCTCACTGATGGTTACTGTAGATCTGCAGAATGGGATATGGTCTGCAATATCAGGGCCTCAACAAGTGTGCATACCAGCCTTTTTTTTTGAAGGGAAGAAAAAAGGAAGAAAACCCACCAGGGTTTACTTCCTCTTTAAGTGGTATTACTACATGCTGTCTTGATACATTAAAGTCAGTATATTTATGCTTTAAGAAAGATATATTATGAGTTCAACAAGGGTTTTAGTTAAAAGGGGGAAAAATAGCATGGAATTGGGTTAAACTTTACCCACTTGCCGCCCACCCACAGTCAAATTATGGAGGGACGGTGTGACTCTCGTTCGGCCGCGCTGTGTTGCTAGGATACAGCGTGACCACGATCTCTGTAAAGAGCCTCTCTTTAACCATGTGATCAGCTGTGTCCAATCACAGCCGGTCACATGTAAACACGGGAGTGCAGGTAATCGGCTCTCCTAGCCTCACACTGACAGAGTGTGTGGTGAGGAGAGCCAATCAGCGGCATCTCCTCGCAGGGGACAGCAAGACAGGTAATCAGGGCACTGATCATCAGTGCCCTGATTACAATAAAGTGCCACCAGTGCCAGCAATCAATGCCCACCAGTGCCAGCAATAAGTGCCCATTAGTGATGCCAGCCAGTGCTGGCTTTCAGTGTCCATCAGTGTCACCTATCAGTGCTGCCCAGTGCCCATCAATGCCCATCAGTGCTGCCCATTAATGCCCATCAGTGCTGCCTATCAGTTCCAACAATCAATGCCCATCAGTGCCACCCATCAATGCTGCATCTCCATGCTGCATATCAGTGACCACCAGGGTGCCTATCAGTGCTCGTCAATGCCACCTATCAGTGCCCACCAGTGCCACCTATCAGTGCCCACCAGTGCCACCCATCAGTGCCGCCTATCAGTGCTCATAAGTGCCACATATCAGTGTCACCAAACAGTGCCCATAAGTCCCACCTCATCAGTGCCCATCAGTGCAGCCTATCAGTGCCACCTCATCAGCGCACATCAGTGAAGGAGACAAGTTACTTATTTATCAAATTTACTGACAGAAACAAAGAAAAAATAATATTTCTAAATTTTTGGACTTTTTTTTTGTAAAAAATTAAAAACCCAGCAGTGATTAAATATCATCAAAAGAAAGCTCTATTTATGTGAAGAAAATGCTAACAATTTCACATGGTTACAGTGTAGCACGACCGTACAATTGTCATTCAAAGTGCGACAATGCTGAAAGCTGAAAAATGGCCTGGGCAGGAAAGGGGTGAAAGTGCCCATTATTGAGGTGGTTAAAGAGAGTATTTTTTTTTTTATTTTTTTTTTAATAATTTGAACTGTTATTTCTGTAGCAGCTAAACATGTGAAAATATTGTTACAACCATTTTCTTCAAAGGCAGTCATAATATTATCAACTGTAAAGTATTTCACAAAACATATATACAGTATTTCTACCACAACAAGAGTGCTTGTAAGTTTCCTTCTGTACAATTGCTTTGAGTTGTTAGTGAGATGTCAAATCCCTCCTGGTATTTGAATGCACTGAATCGCAGCTGTGGTACAATACCAATTACTCTGAATAAATGTCCAGTTATGCTCTAATAAGCCAAATGCTTTGCTGAACACACTGGGAGACCATGTAGCTTTGCAATCTACACATACAGATAAAGTGAAATAATAGATGAAGAGAGACAAAAAGGAAATTAAATTCAATATAAAACAGATTAAAAAGCCTAAAAGATTTTTCTTCAAGTTTCCACTGTTTATGAAGATACAGTGTGAATTTTGTCATGCCTTGTGTATGTGTTAAAGTGGAGTTTCCACCAAAAATACAAAATAGCATTATTGTGCATATAATAGCCTAAAAAAAAACATTTGAAAAAATGTTTTTTTTTACTCACCTGGAAGTACCTTTTGCTATGCGGCCCCACAAAATCTGCTTCTGAATCACCTCGGATTCTGACATCATCTCCCTCAGCTCCCTACTGCTCCTGGGAAATGTGTGTCATAATTTCCCAGGATGCAGTGCGCTTCCCCTATGGCTAGAATCACTCGCCAATACAATCCAGGAAGTAAATGCTTGTGGGCTTCATATGCCCACAAGCAAAATGAAAACTTCAGCAAAGATTTTTTTAAAGTCTCTTTATGCAGTAACTCAGCAGATCGGCGGCGGTTTTTAAAATAGTAAGTCATCTTATATGTACCACTGTATTGAATGCTGAAATAACATGCTTTTAAAAAATGAAAAATGTGATTGGAACCCCACTTTAAGTAAACAAATCCACACACAGTATATAAATACAATACATACTGTACATTAGCAGGATAACTTATCTAGGGTAGGGATGAGCTTTATGTTCGGGTGAACCATGAGTTAGACTTCAACATTGGCTGTTCGATCGTTCGCCGAAACTCGAACATTCGTGCCAAATTGGAGTGGCGCGTCACGCCCCATAATGCACTGCGACATTGCAGTGCTGTCTGATAATTGGCCAAGCATGCACTATGACCCGCATGCTTTAGCCAATCACAGCGCGGTCGGCAAAAAGAGCCATAATTGGCCGAAGGCAGGGTGCCTTTGGCCAATTATGGCTCAGGGGGTTAAGTCCACGCCCCACACTATATAAGGCCGCCTGCACGTCGGCCCTGTGTAGTGTGTTGCTGGCGTTGACCGAGAGAGAGTGTCATTTAGATTGAGCAGGCAGGCAGATTATCCAGTGAGCTGCAGTGTATTTAGCAGGGATGAGCCGAACACCCCCCTGTTCGGTTCACACCAGAACCTGCGAACAGACAAAATGTTCGTGTGAACTTTAGAACCCTATTAAATACAATGGACTCGAACGTTCGAAATCTAAAGTGTTAATTATAAAGGCTAATATGCAAGTTATTGTCCTAAAAAGTGTTTGGGGACCTGGGTCCTGCCCCAGGGGACATGTATCAATGCAAAAAAAAGTTTTAAAAACGGCCGTTTTTTCGGGAGCAGTGATTTTAATAATGCTTAAAATGAAAAAATAAAAGTGAAATATTCCTTTAAATTTCGTACCTGGGGGGTGTGTATGATATGCATGTGAAGTGGCGCATGTTTCCCGTGCTTACAACTGTCCCTGCAAAAAATGTCATTTTTGAAAGAAAAAAAGTAATTTAAAACTTACTCGCGGCTATTAACCACTTAACGACCGCCCACCGCCGATTTACGTCGGCAGAATGGCACCGACAGGCAGAATCACGTAGATCTACGTGATCGCCTTTGTGCAGTTGGGGGGTCCATCCGGACCCCCCTTCACTGCAGTGAGCAGCCGTTAAGTGTTCGGGAGCGATCAGGCATGAGGGGGCGGCCGCTCGATTCCGCCCCCCCCCTCGCGATCGCTCCCGGCCAATGAAAATGCTTCCTCCGCCATGTGATGTAAACACAGGCTGGAGGAAGTGATGTCATCTCCCTCGCCGCGGTCTTTTCGTTCCCGGCGCCAAGCAGAGAAGAAGCAGGTTAGTGCACCAACAGTCCACTGACACGTAGGTACACATAGGCACACAAATCACCCCCCAGTCACCCCCAGATCACCCCCCAGGTCACCCCAAAGCCCCCAATCACAGTGTCACTGATTGCAGTGATCATTTATTTTACTGATCACTGCATTTAGTGTCATCTGTGATTGTAAAAAGTTGCAGGGCAGTTAGGATTAGGCCCCTTTAGGTCCAGGGTAGCCCCCTAACCCCCCCTAATAAAGGTTTAACCCCTTGATCACCCCCCAGGTAACCCTTTCACCCCCTAACTTCAGCGTCACTAAGCGATTGTTTTTCCGATCGCTGTATTCGTGTAGCTGGTGTTTTAGATAGGCAGTTATTTTTTTTTAGGTTCGCCGCAGGTTTTTATTAGTGTCAGGTACCCCCATATATTATTTTAACCCCCTGATTGCCCCTAGAGTTAACCCTTTCACCAGTGATCGCCGTATAAGCGTCACTGGTGTCACTGGTTAGCCAGTAAGTTATCTAGTTATTTAGGTAACCCGTCAGGTTTTTATATAGCGTCGGGTACCCCCATATTTAACCTAATAAAGGTTTTAACCCCCTGATTGCCCCTAGTTAACCCTTTCACCAGTGATCACCATATAAAGGTTACGGGTGACGCTGGTTGATTAGTTTGCTTTTTATAGCATCAGGGCACCCGCCGTATATAACCCAATAAAGGTTTAACCCCCCTGATCGCCCGGCGGGTGAGATCAATTAGGTTTTAGCGCCAGAGAGGGTCTGCGTCGCCCCAGGCAGTGTTAGGTTAGTGACAGTAACGCTAACACCCACGCGCAAAGCATACACCCCCCTTAGTGGTATAGTATCTGATCAGATCTGATCAGATCTATACTAGCATCCCCAGCGGTTTAGGGTTCCCAAAAACGCAGTGTTAGCGGGATCAGCCCAGATACCTGCTAGCGCCTGCGTTTAGCCCCTCCGCCCAGCCCAGCCCAGCCCACCCAAGTGCAGTATCGATCGATCACTGTCACTTACCAAACACAACACACATAACTGCAGCATTCGCAGTGCTTGGTTTTTGGGGCCCTGTACGCGGCTAGGCTCCCAAAAAGTCCCACACATGTGGTATCCCCGTACTCAGGAAAAGCAGCAGAATGTATTTTGGGGTGCAATTCCACATATAACCATGGCATGTGTGAGCAATATATCATTTAGTGACAACTTTTTGTACATTTTTTTTTCTTTTTGTCATTATTTAATCATTTGGGACAAAAAAAAAAAATATTCAATGGGGTCAACATGCCTCTCAGCAAATAGCTTGGGGTGTCTACTTTCCAAAATGGGGTCATTTGGGGGGGTTTTGTGCCATCTTGGCATTTTATGGCCTTCAAAACTGTGATAGGTAGTGAGGAGTGAAATCAAAAATTTATGCCCTTAGAAACCTTGAAGGCGGTGCTTGGTTTTTGGGGTCCCGTACGCGGCTAGGCTCCCAAAAAGTCCCACACATGTGGTATCCCCGTACTCAGGAGAAGCAGCAGAATGTATTTTGGGGTGTAATTTCACATATTCCCATGGCATGTGTGAGCAATATATCATTTAGTGACAACTTTGTGCAAAAAAAAAAAAGTTTGTCATATTCCCGCAACTTGTGGCAAAATATAAAATATTCCATGGACTGAACATGCCTCTCAGTAAATAGCTTGGGGTGTCTACTTTCCAAAATGGGGTCATTTGGGGGGGTTTTGTGCTATTTTGGCATTTTATGGCCTTCGAAACTGTGATAGGTAGTGAGGAGTGAAATCAAAAATTTGCGCCCTTAGAAATCCTGAAGGCGGTGCTTGGTTTCCGGGGTCCCGTACGTGGCTAGGCTCCTAAAAAGTCCCACACATGTGGTATCCCCGTACTCAGGAGAAGCAGCAGAATGTATTTTGGGGTGCAATTCCACATATAACCATGGCATGTGTGAGCAATATATCATTTAGTGACAACTTTTTGTATTTTTTTTTTTTTTTGTCATTATTCAATCACTTGGGACAAAAAAAAAAAATATTCAATGGGCTCAACATGCCTCTCAGCAATTTCCTTGGGGTGTCTACTTTCCAAAATGGGGTCATTTGGGGGGGTTTTGTACTGCCCTGCCATTTTAGCACCTCAAGAAATGAGATAGTTAGTCATAAATTTAAAGCTGTGTAAATTTCAGAAAATGTACCCTAGTTTGTAAACGCTATAACTTTTGCGCAAACCAATAAATATACGCTTATTGACATTTTTTTTACTAAAGACATGTGGCTGAATACATTTTGGCCTAAATGTATGACTAAAATTGAGTTTATTCGATTTTTCTTATAACAAAAAGTAGAAAATATCATTTTTTTTCAAAATTTTCGGTCTTTTTCTGTTTATATCGCAAAAAATAAAAATTGCAGAGGCAATCAAATACCATTAAAAGAAAGCTCTATTTGTTCGAAGAAAAGGACGCAAATTTCATTTGGGTACAACATTGCATGTCCGCACAATTTACAGTTAAAGCAGCGCAGTGCCGAATCCCAAAAACAGGCCTGGTCCTAATGGCCCGAAATGGTCCGGGGCTTAAGTGGTTAATGAATTGTCGGCTCCCGACAATACATTCAAAAGTCATTGATAAAAAAAAAAGCGTGGGGGTTCCCCAGAATTCAATTACCAGGCCCTTCACGTCTGGAATGGATATTAAGGGGAACCCCGCCGCAAATTAAAAAAAAAATTGACGTGGGGTTCCCCCAAATATCCATTCCAGGCCCTTCAGATCTGGAATGGATTTTAAGGGGAACTCCACCCCAAATTAAAAAAAAAATGGCGTGGAGTCCCCCTAAAAATCCATACCAGACCCCTTTACCCGAGCACGCAACCTGGCCGGCCGCAGGGGAAAAGTCATTGATAAAAAAAAAGCGTGGGGGTTCCCCAGAATTCAATTACCAGGCCCTTCAGGTCTGGGATGGATATTAAGGGGAACCCCGCCGCAAATTTAAAAAAAAATTGACGTGGGGTTCCCCCAAATATCCATTCCAGGCCCTTCAGATCTGGCATGGATTTTAAGGGGAACTCCACCCCAAATGTAAAAAAAATGGCGTGGAGTCCCCCTAAAAATCCATACCAGACCCCTTATCCGAGCACGCAACCTGGCCGGCCGCAGGGGAAAAGGGGGGACGAGAGAGCGGCCCCCCCTCCCTCCTGAACCGTACCAGGTCACATGCCCTCAACATGGGGAGGATGTCCCCATGTTGATGGGGACAAGGGCCTCATCCCCACAACCCTTGCCCGGTGGTTGTGGGGGTCTGCGGGCGGGGGGCTTATCGGAATCTGGAAGACCCCTTTAACAAAGGGGACCCCCAGATCCCGGCCCCCCCTTATGTGAATTGGTAAGGGGTACATTGTACCCCTACCATTTCACGAAGAAAGCGTAAAAAAATGTTTAAAAAAAACACACAAACACCTTGAAAAAGTCCTTTATTTAAAAAAAAAAAAAAACATTCCAGCGGTTAAATCCAGTGTCCCGCGGCGATCCCGATGTCCAGCGCTGTCCTTCATTGGTTGTGCCTGAGCGGACCTGATAGGGAACTCCCTCTCAGTGTTTTAAATGTATAGACCCGCCCCTTCTAAAGTTCCCCATCAGGTCCGCTCAGCGGACCAGATGCGGAACATGAGAAGGGGCGGGTCTATACAGGTATTACCAAAGTGAGAGCAGTTCCCCATCAGGTCCGCCCCCTCGGTATGTCGGACCCGCCTACGTCATTGGCTTGAGCTGGGAACTTCCTTCACTATGTAAATTTAAATTACACAGTGAAGGAAGTTCCCCGCTCAGGCCAATGACGTAGGCGGGTCCGACATACCGAGGGGGCGGACCTGATGGGGAACTGCTCTCACTTTGGTAATACATGTATAGACCCGCCCCTTCTCATGTTCCGCATCTGGTCCGCTGAGCGGACCTGATGGGGAACTTTAGAAGGGGCGGGTCTATACATTTAAAATACTGAGAGGGAGTTCCCCATCAGGTCCGCTCAGGCACAACCAATGAAGGCCAGCGCTGGACATCGGGATCGCCGCGGGACACTGGATTTCACCGCTGGAATGTTTTTTTGTTTTTTTTTTAAATAAAGGACTTTTTCAAGGTGTTTGTGTGTTTTTTAAACATTTTTTTACGCTTTCTTTGTGAAATGGTAGGGGTACAATGTACCCCTTACCAATTCACATAGGGGGGGCGGGATCTGGGGGTCCCCTTTGTTAAAGGGGTCTTCCAGATTCCGATAAGCCCCCCGCCCGCAGACCCCCACAACCACCGGGCAAGGGTTGTGGGGATGAGGCCCTTGTCCCCATCAACATGGGGACATCCTCCCCATGTTGAGGGCATGTGGCCTGGTACAGTTCAGGAGGGAGGGGGGCCGCTCTCTCGTCCCCCCCTTTTCCCCTGCGGCCGGCCAGGTTGCGTGCTCGGATAAGGGGTCTGGTATGGATTTTTGGGGGGACTCCACGCTATTTTTTTTTAAATTTGGGGTGGAGTTCCCCTTAAAATCCATGCCAGATCTGAAGGGCCTGGAATGGATATTTGGGGGAACCCCCTGTCAATTTTTTTTTAATTTGCGGCGGGGTTCCCCTTAATATCCATTCCAGACCTGAAGGGCCTGGTAATTGAATTCTGGGGAACCCCCACGCTTTTTTTTTTTTTTTATCAATGACTTTTGTATGTATTGCCGGGAGCCGACAATTCATTAATAGCCGCGAGTCAGTTTTAAATGACTTTTTTTCTTTCAAAAATGACATTTTTTGCAGGGACAGTTCTAAACACGGGAAACATGCGCCACTTCACATGCATATCATACACACCCCCCAGGTACGAAATTTAAAGGAATATTTCACTTTTATTTTTTCATCTTAAGCATTATTAAAATCACTGCTCCCGAAAAAACGGGCGTTTTTAAAACTTATTTTTGCATTGATACATGTCCCCTGGGGCAGGACCCGGGTCCCCAAACACTTTTTAGGACAATAACTTGCATATAAGCCTTTATAATTAGCACTTTAGATTTCTCCCATAGATTTTTCGAATTTGCCGCGAACACCCCAATTTGTTCGCTGTTCGGCGAACGGGCGAACAGGCAATGTTCGAGTCGAACATGAGTTCGACTCGAACTCGAAGCTCATCCCTAGTATTTGGTATATATATACATCCAGGCTTGTATATATATATAGAGATATATATATATCTATATATATATATATACAGTGGGTACATAAAGTATTCAGACCCCCCTAAATTTGTCACTCTTTGTTATATTGCAGCCATTTGCTAAAATCATTTAAGTTCATTTTATTTCCTCATTAATGAACACACAGCACCCCATATTGACAGAAAAACACAGAATTGTTGACATTTTTGCTGCAGATTTATTAAAAAAGAAAAACTGAAATATCACTGCATGTCTGGAAGGCCACCAAGGAGAGGCATACGCTCGCAGGCCACTAAAAGAGGGCAAGCAGGCTCTGTGTCTATAGCCAACAGTGCTGGTCGTGGACACGGCTCATCCTCAGCATGTGGCCGTGGGGCACGCTTGTCCTTTTTTTCGGCAGCTGGCCGTGTTTAGCCACAACATGCAGAAGAGTTGGTAGAGTGGATAACAAAGCCATCCTCATCCTCCTCATCCTCTGTCACCCAGGCTCAGAGTTCTTTGCCTGGCAATGCAGCTGCCAAAGCGGCCTATTCCATCGGCTCAATGTCATCAGTCACTCCTTCCCTAGCCCCACCATCATGTCCTGAGGAGTCCCCCGAACTGTTCGACCACAGTGTCGGGTACATGCTGCAGGAGGATGCGCAGCGTTTTGAAGGCTCCGATGATGGCACCCAGGTTGAGGATGAAGGCAGTAACGTGAGCCCAGAGAGAGGGGGTGCCCAAGAAGGACAAGAAACTGGCAGTCATGTTCCCCCAGCTGCAGCATACTGCCAGGTTTGCACCAGTGATGAGGAGGGAGGGGATGATGAGGTCACTGACTCTACGTGGATGCCTGATAGAAGAGAGGAGGAGGAGGAGGCACATCTGCAATGAGGCAGGATGCCCTCCAGGGGCCAGCTTAAGGGCAGCCTTCCGACTGCATCACACCGCAGAGCTATGCATGTGCAGGGCGTTGCTGACTCCCAGTTTATTTTGAAAAGTTCTTTTGTGTGGGCCTTTTTTGAGACGTGTGCAGCAGATCTCACCGTTTCTGCTTGCAACATATGTCTGAAACGTATCAAGCGTGGCCAAAACAGCAGCCACTTGGGCACCACATGCTTGACCAGACATATGTCGACCTTCCATGCAGTCGGTTGGCAACAGTACTTAAAAGACCCACACCAAAGAACAAGGCGGGCCTCTCCTTGCTCCTCATCAGCTGGGATTTCCAACCCCACTATACCCTCAGTCCTCTCAAAAACCTGCACTGAGAGGAATGAAGGTATAGAATTAGGTGTCCCAAGCACTTGCGGACAATCTGCTAGCGGTACACCTAAATCCGATTGTAGCAGGCAGATTTCCCTACCCCAGTTGCTAAACCATAGAAAGAAATTCGGTCCCTGCCATCCACATGCTCAGCGTCTGAATGTCAGTTTGGCTAAATTGCTAGCACTCCAACTGCTGCCTTTTCAGCTGATAGACTCTGCCCCCTTTTGCGAATTTGTGGAATGTGCGGTACCTCAGTGGCAGATTCCCAAACACCATTTTTTTTCTCGGAAGGCCATTCTGGCTCTCTACCGGCATGTGGAAGTCAATGTCTTGGCCTCGTTGGACAGGGACTCATGGTTCAGCAGGCATGGACAGGGACGTTACCTTTCTTTCACGGTGCACTGGGTAACTCTGCTGGCAGCTGGGAAGGATGCAGGACAGGGTGCAGTATTGTTGGAGCTTGTTCCACCACCATGCCTCCAAAATGCTAGTAGTGGTGATTCTGCCACACCTCTCTCCTCCACGCCCTCCTCCTCTTCTTCCTCTATGGCCTCTTCCTTTGCAGATTTGTCCTCGGATCCAGCGGTGCTCCATAGGCGTTCAAGGGGCTACGCAAGTACCATGCGGTGCTTGAGTTGGTCTGCTTAGGGGACAGGACCCACACTGGGTCAGAGATTCTGTCAGCTCTGCAGGGGCAGACTCAGAGGTGGTTGATGCTACACCAGCTTGAGCCAGGAATGGTGGTTTGCGACAATGGCACCAACCTCCTCTCCGCCCTCCGACAGGGACACTTGACCCATGTTCCCTGTTTGGCTCACGTCCTTAATTTGGTGGTGCAGCAGTCCTTGTGCAGGTACCCAGGCTTACAGGATCTCCTGAGGCAGGCCAGGAAAGTCTGTGGGCATTTCTGCTGGTCATATAATGGCAGTGCTCGGCTGGCTGACCTTCAAAAGGAATGCAACCTGCCCAAGAACCGCCTCATCTGTGACATGCCCACCAGGTGGAACTCAACGTTGGCAATGCTGCAGCGCCTGTACACGCAGCAGAGGGCCATAAATTAGTACCTGTGTGAGTATGGCACCAGGACAGGGTCAGGGGAGCTTGGCTTTTTTTCACCACGCCAGTGGCTACTGATCAAGGATGCATGCACTGTCCTGTCACCATTTGAGGAGGCCACGAGGATGGTGAGCAGTGACAGTGCATGCATCAGTGATACTGTCCCTCTTGTCTTCCTGTTGGAGCACATGCTGCATGGAATAATGGACAGGGCACTTGAGGCAGAACTGAGGGAGGAAGGGGAGTACTTCCTTACCTCTCAAGGCCCCTTTAGCCAAACAGTATTCCTGTGGGCCCGCCGATCACACAGGAAGAGGAGGAAGAGGAGGAGGATGAGGATTGTGTCAGCATGGAGGTGAAGCCTAGCACTCAGCATCAACAGCAGTCTTCAAGGGATCGTTTTCAGTCCCCAGAAACCCATGGACTTGTACGTGGCTGGTAGGAGGTGGCTGCGGATCATGTCATCCTTAGTGACCCAGAGGACTCCGGATCGAATGCCTCAGCAAACCTATGCTGCATGGCCTCCCTGATCCTGAAAAGCCTGCAAAAGGACCCTCGGATTCGTGGTATCAAGGAGAGGGTCCATTACTGGCTGGCAACCCTTCTTGATCCATGTTAAAAGGGTAAGGTTGCAGAACTTATCCAGCCTTCGCAGAGGAAGCAGAGGATGAAACATCTTCGGGAGGCCTTGCAGAAAGGTTAGTGCAATGCGTTTCCAAAGCCTGGGAGGCTACAATTTCCTGGTCCTGGACAACGTGTTGCTGAGGCTTCGGTCAGTCACAGAAGGAGCAGTGAAGAAGGTGGCCCTCTGACCAATGCATTCAGACAATTCTTTAGTCTGCAGCCCCAAGGTCTGATCGGTTCCAGCAACCATCGCCAGTGTGTGATTTACATGGTGCAGGAATACCTAGGGGCAAGATCGGACTTGGAGACGTTTCCAACCAAAAATCCACTGGGTTACTGGGTCTTGAGGATGGATCACTGGCCAGAGCTTGCACAGTATGCAATTGAGCTACTGGCCTGTCCTGCATCCAGCGTTTTATATGAACGCACATTCAGTGCTGCTGGAGGCTTTGTAACCGATCATAGAGTGCGCCTGTCCACAGACTCAGTTGATCGGCTCACCTTCATAAAAATGAATCAGTCTTGGATCACCAGCTACCAAGCACCTGATGCTGATGTAACCAATGATTTTTTCTATGAATGTGAGATTCCTTGAAGACTGCCTATGCTGATGCTGAGTGACTATCCTGTTATGCTGAGTGACTATCCTATTCCTCCTCAATGTTCATGTTGTTAGCTTCTAAGAACATTTTTGTTTCAGGGCACCACCACCAGTGCCTAAGGCCCAATTTTTCTGCCCCTGTTTAACAGGGTGTGTAATTACAATTTTTTCTGTAATATTTCACAGCAGGGCTCATTCCTGCGCTCAACTAGAGTATCCGTGAGGGGTTGCAGTGTTGTGGCACCACCACCACCGCCTAAGGTCCAATTTTTCTGCCCCTGTTCAACAGGGGCACGTAATTAAAATTTTTGATCTAATATTTCACAGCAGGGCCCGTTCCAGTGCCCACCAAGAGTAACTGTGAGGGCTTACAGTGTTCTGGTACCACCAACACCTAAGGCCCAATTTTCTGCAGAGTATATAGGGCAGGCCGTATAGTATATACAGGCGGTCCCCTACTTTCAAACATCAGACTTATAAATGACTCCTACTTACAAATGGAGGGAGACAACAGGAAGTTAGAGGAAATCTACCCCTAGGAAGGGAAATTCTCTCCTGTAAGAGTTAATATGGGAAAAATGTGTCTCCACTGATGCTTTATCACCAATCCTTGTTTCCCTAATAACCCCAAATTTTCAAAATCCAATTGTCATTGGGACAGAAAGTGAGCTGAAATCTTCTGAACAGGGGCACAGACAGCAAAACAAATGTTACAAGGGTGATGATAACCCTTCCCCATGTTATCCAAAAAGCTTAAAAATATATTTTTTTTTGCTGGAGCTCCACTTACAAAATGTACCTGTTACAAATTACAAACAGATTCAACTCAAGAACAAACCTACCCGACATTACATTACAGCCGCAAGCACTTTTAAATGACTTTTATTCCTTTTCCTTTAGAAATTTCATTTTGTGCAGGGACTGTTCTAAACACGGGAAACACGCGCCACTTTACAGTTATACTATAGACACCGTCCCGGTACGATATTTAAAAGGAATATTTCACTTTTATTTTTTCACTTTAAGCATTATTAAAATTACTGCTATCGAAAAAACTTCCATTTATTAAAACTTTTTTCTGCATTGATTCATGTTCCCTGGGGAAGGACCCGGGTCCCCAAACACTTTTTAGGACAATAACTTGCATATTAGCCTTTAAAATTTGCACTTTTGATTTTTGACGTTGGGGTATCATAGACTTTAATGGTGTTCGAATGTTTGCGCAAACTTTCGGTCCATTCGCATGTTCTGCCACGAACTCGGCTCTTCCCTAATCTAGGGTACAAAAGCTCTCTACACAGGAATATTTGTTTTATTACATTAGGAAAGTCTAAAGAAAGATTTTAAAGTGGTTCTAAAGGCTGAAGGTGTTTTCTACCTTCATGCATTCTATGCTTGAAGGTAAAAAACCTTTAGTATTCAGCCCCACTAATACTTACCTGAGTCCAATCACGATCCAGCGATGTGTACGAGAGCGGCTTCCTATGGGGGCACTTGGAGAGGAGGAGGAGCCAGGAGCACTGGCAGGGGACCCGAGAAGAGGAGGATCAGGGGTGCTCTGTGCAAAATCATTGCACAGAACAGGTAAGTATAACATGTTTAGTATCACTTTAAAGGTACATTTAAAAAAATACAAAGTTTTTTTTATTTTTTTCTTTAAAAGTAACATTGTTATGCTTACCTGCTCTGTGCAGTGGTTTTGCACAGAGCAGCCCAGATCCTCCTCTTCTCTAGTGCCTCACTATCTTTCCTAGCCAGGGCCGCTGATAGGGCAGTACAACCAGCCCTGTTGTACCGGTCCTGCCCCCATCAGCTACACAGTGGGGCCCGGGCATCATTACAGTTTGTTACTGCATTAAAAAAAAAAAACTCTTCTAAACTCCTCTCCCGCTCCTACTTGCTTACAGAGGGGGGTTATATAATTTTCCTGGGCCCCATCAGGTCAACACAGGGGCCCAGGAGGGGAGTGCAGGTGCCCCACTATTTTATTAGTTCCGGCTGGCGGAGTGATACAGTGATTCTCCGTTCGTCTCCCAGCTGCAGTCCTCACGAGATATGATGAAGTTGTCAGCGGCTGACAGGGGGGAGCAGGAGGACAGCGTGGCTGCAATGGACACAGTGAGTGGGGAATAGAGGATAGAATACTCACTGTGTCCTATCATGTATCTCACAGCACAGCAGATTATCATCATTACAATTATCACACAGGTAGCACAATAAGCAGGTGCTCTATCATGGCTCTAGGTCACATTGCTTTTGGGTGCTGACTTTGTTGTGGTTGTGCTTTGTTACAGTCTGTTACATACAGTACAGCCATAAGTTAACAAAGCCAGCACCCAAAAGCAATGTGACAGAGAGACATGACAGAACCATTATAGAGTACCTGCTTACTGTGCTGCCTGTGTGATTATCATAATGCTGGTGATCATAATGTAGCGGGGTCTCCTTTAAGACTCTCAGGACTACCTTACCCAGAACCCCATTCGGCACCCAGGGTGCAATGCTGCTGCCGCAGAGACTCATGGGTGGAGTTATATAAGGAAGGGGCGAGGCTAGGCTCGCTCTCTTTGGGACACGAGACTTCGATGAACAAGTCCTCTTGTGCGGATCTGCTTGTATGCAAGGCCTGAAGCCTGGGGCCTTGCGCAACTACCAAAGAGCCTTCCACCACCCTACTGCGAGCCTGGGTGGTATCTGACTTTGTTATCTTCGACCTTTGTTGGACCGGAGGCCCGACCGCTGCGGACGCTGTGTGGGGAGACACAGCAGGTGGGAGTCCCGGACTGGGATCACGTCCGGAGGGGTGAGAGAGCATATGCTCAATCCATATACTTTATACTGTTGTTAGGCCTACAGACTGCCATGGCCCACCAGCTTATATTTGAGACCCCACTGGAGATTCATAGCAGAACTGAGCCAAAGGGTCTCCAGTGAAGTGTTCCGTGTTGTTACTTTGACCTGTGGATTACAAAATGTGTTCCTGAATGTGCACCACCATTAAAGACTTGTATGCGAAGAAATCATCTCCTAGAGACTGAGTTTTAGAGTCTGGGTCAGGCCTGACCAAGTGTTAGAGTTTAGTTACTGCGCCACAGGGCGCTTAGTTAACGGTCGTTACACGTGGTATGCCATTACTGTATTTCACTAATGAGTAGTATCTTATTCAGTGCAGGGCTCTGTAAGTAATCCATGTGGTTTGTTATAAGTGTTCTTTTACTTATAGAAGAGTAAAGTTGTTATACTCTACTACTTTGCATTGGCGTCTGAATCTTATCATAGAGTATAAGAGATATTACCCTAGACTAACTGTGCCAGAGTGGGTCGAGTAAATTGGCGGGGGTTGGCGGTGCTGTGTGCAGGGCCTGAGACCAAATTCAGCGGCTCTCTTAGTTGGGGGTGCGCTACACGCGGGGGTTCTCATCC
This sequence comes from Rana muscosa, assembly GCA_029206835.1. Classification (NCBI taxonomy): domain Eukaryota; kingdom Metazoa; phylum Chordata; class Amphibia; order Anura; family Ranidae; genus Rana; species Rana muscosa. The sequence goes on along the minus strand of CM055122.1, from coordinate 621,489,161 downwards.
GGGATCCTGATACAGCAAGTGAACATGCCAGAGGTACCGGCATGGACCCGCTAACAGTAAAAGCGTGGTGCGAAGCATCTAAAGCAGAGCCAGACAAGTCGGTAGTCATCAGCCTCCCTGGGGAGGAATGGTCAACAGAGACAGTAGAGCAGCTAATGCTGCCCGTGTCCCCATATCATACACCGTGGGTGATGGAGATAAAATCAGACCCAGATATCTCGTATCAGTATGCACTAGTGGAGTACTGGGGCGGGATGCCAGAGACTTTCCAGCGCAACTGTGTGCGGACGCCAGACAACAAAACCTATAGGTTGGCGCACGCAATGACTATAAAGAAGGAGCCATCACCAACGGGATCACCGCAAGGGGCAACCCGTGTCTCACCTGAAAGAAGAGACAGGGCAACGCCTCCGGCGGCACCTGCACCGGTCACTGCCATATCACCAGAACTGATAAATGCTATAGGGGATCTGCTAACAAAATGTCAGAAGACAAGTACTGTACACGTAGAGACTAGCTACCGGAGATTAAAGACATTCTCAGGGAAGCTCCCTGTTCCTGCAGGGGAGGAAGATTTTGATACTTGGGTGGAGCAGGCATTACAAGTAGTAGAGGCATGGGAGGTGCCTGAAGCCCAGAAGAGGCAACGAGTGATAGAGAGCCTGAAAGGCGCGGTTGCAGAAGCAGTAAAAAGCTTTCGGTTTGGGAATACAGACTGCACAGCTCAAGACTGCCTAGCCATGCTGCAAGAGGAGTTCGGTCAGTTAGAAAAGGTGACAGAGATGATCTACCAATTCGAACATACTTTCCAACAGCCGAATGAGAAGCTTTCGGAGTATGTCAGAAGACTGAACAGGTTGCTGTGCAAAATTGTATTGAAGAAGGGAATGATGCCCAAAGATACAGATGCGGCCAGAATGAAGCAAGTCCTGAAGGGAGTGTTGCGCTCGGATCCAAACTGGCTTCACCTGAAAACCTCGGGAGGAGGAACGTCACTGACCTACTCTGACCAGGGGTGGATCCAGTCTTTTCTCGGGAGGGGCACTGACAAAAAATGATTTTTTTGTGGGAAATTTATCGGGGAAATGGTTGGTGTTGGCGCTTCAATCATCCCGGCACCATGGTTGTTATGGTGTCAGGATGATTGAAGCGCATTATTTCTATTATTACATTGTAATATGAAATTAAATAGTTCAATGCAGAATCAGTGGGAGCCCCGAGTGTGTCACTTGCCACCGTCGCCTGCAATTAGTGGGAGCCCTGAGCGTGGCACTTGCCACACGTTGTGGATTGTCACTTGCCACGTCACCTGCCACATCTTGTGGATTGTCACTTGCCACACCTTGTGGATTGTCACTTCCCACATCACCTGCCACACCTTGCTGATTGTCACTTGCCACGTCACCTGCCACACCTTGCTGATTGTCACTTGCCTGCCACCAGATGCAGATTGTCATTTGCCACGTCACCTGACACAATTTGGGGATTGTCACTTGCCACGTCGCCTGCCACACCTTGCGGATTGTCACTAACTTGCCTGCTAAGGTGTAGTTTTGGTTGTCCCCTCCTGTGTCCCAGACTCCCAGAGTCAGGCAGCAGAGAGATAATGTAATCTCTCTGCTGTCTGCACAGTGAGGGTGGAAGTCACTGCAGGAATGCAGGGCAGGCACGGGCGGTGAGAGATGATCTCATCTCTCTGCTCCCCCGCTCCCGGCTAGCTGATTGGCCAGCTGCCACACTGAGCCTGCTCTCTCACTCTCACCTGCGCTGCCAACACACTGAGCAGCACGGTCTGCCCACGAACCGCGCCGCCCCCGACAACAAACCGCGCCGCAAGCGGAGCCGCCCGCTTTCTTACCCGTCTGTGGAGCCGCACGCTATTGCACCTGCCCACAGAGCGGCCTGACGTGACTCACTGACGTCACTCGTTGCTAGACGCCAAGCGGCCCAGGCGTTAGCAGCGAGTGCAGGGAAGAGGCTCCACCCACCTCCTCCTCTGCTCCTGGTATCGTGTCAGTGCACCACGTAACTACATTAGACGAGTCTCTCTCTCAGCGCCGCTGATCGGCTGATGTGAGAAACTGAGAGAGAGACTCAGAGAGGCAGCGGCAGCCGCAGAACAAGTACTGTATATACTCAAGTATAAGCCGACCCGAATATAAGCCGAGGCACCTAATTTTACCCAAAAAAAACTGGGAAAACGTATTGACTCAAGTATAAGCCTAGGGTGTCCTAGGCTTATACTTGCCTCACTTTGCCTCACTGTGCCCATGCCTCACTGTGCCCATGACTAGACTGATGTTTAACATGGAAGTCTATGGAAGGAGTGCCCGGCTTTGAAAAATCGGTTCTCCCAGACACCAAACTTTTCAAACTTATAGAGGAGACATGGGGCTACATGTGTGCCAAGTTTGGGGTCCAGAGGACCTACGACCGGCCGGTACCGGGTCCGCAAAATCACTGGAGAAATGACTGTTTAACATTGGAGTCTATGGAAGGGGTGCCCAGTTTTAAAAAATCAGTGCTCCACGGCCGTATGTCCCCCAGACACCAAACTTTGCACACCTGTAGAGAACACATGGGGCTACATGTGTGCCAGGTTTGGGGTCAAGGGGACCTACGACCGGCCGGTACCGGGTCTGCAAAATCACTGGAGAAATTACCGTTTAACATTGGAGTCTATGGAAGGGGTGCTCGGATTTAAAAAATCAGTACTCCCCGGCCGTAGGTCCCCCAGACACCAAACTTTGCACACTTGTAGAAGAGACATTGGGCTACATGTGTGCCAAGTTTGGGGTCCAGGGGTCCTACGACTTGCCGGTACCGGGTCCCCAAAGTTCGGGAGATCAGGCGCAAAAAAAAAAACAGAGCAAGCAAGTGAGTGTGACAGCTGGTCTTGGGGGGGGGGGCAATTGCCCTGTTGCCCCCCCCTCTGGATCCGCCACTGACTCTGACTTGATAAAAATCATCAGAGATGAGGAGACACTACAGCAGGACCAGCAAATGATTAAGACAAACGCCGCCCCTGCACCAGTGATAGTCAACTCAGTGATGACCCCTGAAAGAGATTCAGAAGTGGACACTTTAAAATCACAAATGTCTAAGGTGTTAGAGATGCTGGCCTCTCTGATAGCAAAAGATCCAGAGGGTCCCGAGAGAGAAGTACCAAGGAAGGAACTATTCCCAATTGCCTCAGCACTAGGGACGAGCTTCGAGTTCGAGTCAAACTCATGTTCGAATCGAACATTGCCTGTTCGCCCGTTCGCCGAACAACGAACAATTTGGGGTGTTCGCGGGAAATTCGAAAAGTCTATGGGAGAAATCTAAAGTGCTAATTATAAAGGCTTATATGCAAGTTATTGTCCTAAAAAGTGTTTGGGGACCTGGGTCCTGCCCCAGGGGACATGTATCAATGCAAAAAAAAGTTTTAAAAACAGACGTTTTTTTAGGAGCAGTGATTTTAATAATGCTTAAAGTGAAACAATAAAAGTGAAATATTCCTTTAAATTTCGTACCTGGGGGGTGTGTATGATATGCATGTAAAGTCGCGCATGTTTCCCGTGCTTAGAACTGCCCCTGCACAAAGTGTCATTTTTGAAGGAAAAAAAGTCATTTAAAACTCACTTGCGGCTATAATGAATTGTCGGCTTTTATCAATACATAGAAAAGTCATTGATAAAAAAAAAAAAAAAGCGTGGGGGTTCCCCCAAATTCAATTACCAGGCCCTTCAGGTCTGGAATGGATATTAAGGGGAACCCCGCCGCAAATAAAAAAAAAATGGCGTGGGGTTCCCCCTAAATATCCATACCAGGCCCTTGAGATCTGGCATGGATTTTAAGGGGAACTCCACCCCAAATAAAAAAAAAAATGGCGTGGAGTCCCCCCCAAAAATCCATACCAGACCCTTATCTGAGCACGCAACCTGGCCAGCCGCAGGGGAAGAGGGGGGGACGAGAGAGCGCCCCCCCCTCCCTCCTGAACCGTACCAGGCCACGCTTTTTTATCAATGACTTTTCTATGTATTGATAAATGCCGACAATTCATTATAGCCGCGAGTGAGTTTTAAATGACTTTTTTTCCTTCAAAAATGACACCTTGTGCAGGGACAGTTCTAAGCACGGGAAACATGCGCGACTTTACATGCATATCACACACACTCCCCAGGTACGAAATTTAAAGGAATATTTCACTTTTATTTTTTTCATTTTAAGCATTATTAAAATCACCGCTCCCGTAAAAAACGTCAATTTTTTAAACCTTTTTTTGCATTGATACATGTCCCCTGGGGCAGGACCCGGGTCCCCAAACACTTTTTAGGACAATAAATTGCATATTAGCCTTTATAATTAGCACTTTAGATTTCGAACGTTCGAGTCCATTGTGTTTAATAGGGTTCTAAAGTTCACACGAACATTCTGTCTGTTCGCAGGTTCTGGCGCGAACCGAACAGGGGGGTGTTCGGCTCATCCCTGCTCAGCACCCGCATCTCTACAAGAATGGGGAGATATAGTCTGTTTTAACTGTGGAGGAGTTGGCCATATTGCAGCTGTGTGTTCCAGCCCCAAAAAGAAGAAAATAGACAACCGCAAGCCGGCGGGAAACTTCAGAGGGCCCCGGTGAAGGAGTCAACCGGGTGCCCATCATCTTCAGTGAGCTCCAAGCTGAATGAGAAGCTAAAAAAGAGAAAAGACACAACCCCTCAGAGGAAACACAGTATCCCTCAGCAGGGATACACTCCAAAGAGAGAGGGCAAGACCCCTCAGAAGAAGCCCAGCATTCCCCAAAGGGGATGTACACCTAAGAGAGACAATAACATTCCTCAGCGGGTCTGTACACCCATTCAAAGGAGGGAAATCAATGCATATCAGGCCCAAGAAAGACTAAAGTCCAAAGGAAGTTGGACGAAAGAGAGTCCAAAAGGCAAGGATCAGAAGAAGGTGACCTCTGCCAGGCCATATCCAGAGAAGCTGGTAGGCCCATCTCCTATAGTACCTATTCAAGTGGAGGGAGTCTACACAAGAGCCATCTTGGATACTGGGGCACAAGTGACCCTGCTATACAGGGATTTCTACGATAAATACTTAAGTCATCTACCCATCCAGAAGATAGAAGAGCTGGAAATATGGGGAATCGGCACCCAGAGTTTCCCTTACGATGGCTACCTGCCCATCAAGATGACCTTTGACCCATCCGTGGCTGGGAAGGCCGAAGTGTTCGACACCCTGGCAGTTGTGTGCCCTCGGCCGCCTGGAGCCAACAAGAGTTCCCTTATAATAGGGACGAATACGGATCTGGTCCGGAGACTCCTGACCCCTCTAGTACAAGGCAAGGGCCCTGCAGTCACCAAAATCCATCCCATGCTGAAGACAGCCTACCAACGACTGGTCTTGGAGCAAAAGACCCCAGAAGAGGGGATAGGGAAGGTGTGGAGACTTGGAAGAAAAGGGGTAGTGTTGCAGCCCGGCGAAGTAACCTGTCTCAGAGCCACTGTGAAGCTTACTTGGGAACAACCTGGACCCTTTGTTATGCTGGAGCCCGACCCAAGGGAAGAACACTCGGGGTTGGAAGTGATCCCAGAAGTGGTCCCGCTGAAGGCCCTGAAGAAGGCCCATTGTAGAGTTCCGGTGAGTGTCAGGAACACTACAGGTGGCCCCATGGAGATCCCCGCCAGAATGCTGCCCCGGTTGCCCTGTCAGAAGTCAAGGGGACGGGTGAAGGAGGAGATGTTTGGGAGAAGCTCTCTATGGAGAACCCGAATCTACCCAGGGCTTGGAAAGAGAGAGCCAAGGCCCAGTTGACCAGATGGGAGAAGATCTTCTCTAAAGATGAGTTTGACGTGGGGTGTGCAAGGAGTGCCACCCATCGAATCCGCCTCCAGGAAGACAAGCCCTTCAGAGAAAGGGTCAGGCGGGTCCCACTAGCAGATCTGGAGGATCTGAGGGAACAACTCGCAGAACTCAAGAGGACTGGTGTGATCCGGGAGTCTAGAAGCCCCTACGCCTCCCCGATAGTGGTGGTCAGGAAGAAGAATGGGTCCCTGAGGCTATGTATAGACTACAGGACTCTCAACAGAAGAACCATCCCTGACGAGTACACCACTCCTAGGATAGAGGATGCACTACAGAGTTTGTCTGGAGCGAAGTGGTTCAGCGTTATGGATCTCAAAAGTGGGTACTACCAGATCCCTATGCATTCAGAAGACAAGGAGAAGACAGCTTTCATAACCCCAGTGGGGTTCTTTGAATTTGACCGAATGCCTCAGGGACTGTCTGGAGCTCCCGCCACCTTCCAACGCCTCATGGAGAAGACTGTAGGAGACATGAACCTTATCGAAGTCCTTGTGTACCTGGACAATGTCATTGTCTTTGGGAGAACCTTGGAGGAACACGAGGAGGGGCTGGAGAAGGTGTTGAGAAGACTAAGTGAGGAGGGGCTCAAGCTTTCGCCCGAGAAGTGTCAGTTTTACCAGTCTTCCGTTAACTATCTGGGACACATAGTGTCTGAAGAAGGGGTGGCCACAGACCCCGAGAAGTTGGAGGCAGTTACCTCCTGGCCACGGCCCACTACAGTAACAGAACTCAGATCCTTCTTGGGGTTCTGCTCCTATTACAGGAGGTTTGTAGAGGGAATTGCCAGACCGCTAAATGAACTTCTCAAGACAGAAGGGGAAGAGGACGACTCAGGGCCCAGGAAGGCGGGAGAGTCAGTCAAAGATCAGTGGAACCAGAAGTGTGAAGAGGCCTTCCAGGCATTGAAGAAGAGCCTAACCACTGCCCCAGTCTTGGCCTACGCAGACCCAACAAGACCCTACGAACTACACGTAGATGCCAGTCATGACGGTCTGGGAGGAGTGCTCTATCAAGAGCATGAAGGGCAACTGCGGCCTGTTGCCTACGTGAGCAGGAGCCTGACCCCCTCTGAAAATAACTACCCCACTCACAAGTTGGAGTTCCTGGCCCTTAAGTGGGCGGTAGTTGACAAGCTTAAAGACTACCTGTATGGGGCAGAGTTCACTGTGAAGACGGACAACAACCCCCTCACCTACCTCTTCATCACAGCAAAGCTGGATGCCACAGGACACAGATGGCTGGCCGCCCTGTCTGGGTTCAATTTCAGCCTGAAGTACAGACCAGGGGCTGGAAATCGAGATGCGGACGCCTTGTCTAGGAGATCTCATGCCCACACCAGTGAGGCAGAAGACTGGACCCAAGTGGCACCTGATGGGGTGCGGGCCCTTTGTCAAGGGGCTGAATTACAAACCAGAGGAGGCTCAAGGACAGAAGAGATAGGAGTTACCATAGTAGGAGTTCCTAAACAATACTGTGGAGTGACTCAACTGGAAGAAGACAATCTGCCAAAATTGTCAAAGAAGGAGCTGAGAGGTGACCAACTGGAAGACCCTATGGAAAGATTGGTCCTGGAGGCCCTGGAAAATCAGGATCCAAATAGGCTCCTGCGTCACCCCTCAAGGGAAGCTCGCCTATTGAGGAAAGAGTGGGACAGGTTGCAGGTACATCAGGGAGTGGTCTACCGAAGGGGCCCCTCTGATGACCTGGAAGATAAATGGCAATTGTTTCTCCCCGAGAAACACCGAAAGACTGTCCTGGCCACCCTACATGACAACCACGGCCACCTAGGGGCTGAAAGAACCTTTCAACTTGTCAGAAGTCGGTTCTATTGGCCCTGCATGAGGGCTGAAGTAGAGGAGTACTGCCATTCATGTGCACGCTGCATCCAGCGGAAGACTTTACCCCATCAAGCTGCCCCAATGGGCCATCTACAAAGTCAAGGCCCGATGGATCTGGTATGCATTGATTTCCTCTGCCTCGAACCCGACCTGAGTGGACTAGGAAATGTTCTGGTGATCACCGATCATTTCACCGGGTATGCCCAAGCTTTCCCAACCAAAGACCAGAAGGCTTCCACGGTGGCCAAGGTACTTATGGAGAAGTATTTTGTCCACTATGGACTACCGCAGCGACTCCATTCAGATCAAGGGAGGGACTTTGAGAGTCGGCTGATCCGGAAACTCCTGGATTCTTTAGGGATCAAGAAAACCCGAACCACCCCTTACCATCCACAAGGAGATGCTCAGCCGGAGAGGTTTAACCAAACCCTGCTCAACATGTTGGGGACTCTGAATAGCAAGAAGAAACAACATTGGAGCAGACACATCGCAGCTATAGTACATGCTTACAACTGTACCACTAGTGATGCTACGTGCTACTCCCCCTACCGACTCATGTTTGGGAGAGAAGCAAGGTTACCCGTAGACCTGGCCTTTGGCACTTCCTTAGACCATTCCTCAGCCACATCCCACAAAGGATATGTGGACAGACTCAGACACAGCTTGAAGTTAGCCTATGAACAGGCCCAAGCGGCCTCAGATCAAAGGGGAGCCCGCAACAAAAGGAACTTTGACCTGAAGGTCCGGATCCAGGACCTGCAGCCTGGGGACCGAGTACTGCTACGCAATCTGGGGGTCCCTGGAAAACACAAACTTGCAGACAGATGGAGACCTGAACCCTATGTCATTTGTAAGAAGCTGCCAGGCCTACCTGTTTACAAGTTGAAACCAGAGGGGAAGGTAGGGCCACTGAAGACCTGGCATCGGAACCATCTGCTCCCACTTGCCGAAGCAGTCAGGATACCTCCAGTGAGAAACTCACCTGAACCAGCCTCCATCCTGGATACTCCCCGGCCAAACACTCGGTCCCAGACCTCTCGAGCTGAAGATATCGAGGCCTCTGAACTAAGTGGAGATGAAGAAAAAGAACTTGATTGGTTGTGGCCCTCCCCAACTCCAGGAGCTTCTGCTATAGATCTTCCAACCACTGAAGACACTATAGACAGTACACTGAATGCAGAGGCTACTGAGTTCATCCCATCTAGTCCTTTATCAGATCACTGGGAGGATGCCTGTGACACTTACTCAGAGGAGGACCCCAGAGACTCTATATATCTTCCAGCTCCTGAATCAGATGTTCCAGAGCCCGCCGTGTCCCCTGAGCCTGCTCCGGAAGAAGAACCTGTGGCGCCAGAGCCGGGAACTCCAAGAGAGCAAAGGGCTCGAAGAGTCATAAGGCCTCCCAAGAAGTTGACCTACCCACAAATGGGGAAGAGCTCAGAAGATTCTGTGGTCACTGCCAGGAGGAGTGCAGAGAATCCGGATCCCTTCACTGTTCATTTGTTGGAGGGCAACCCCAACTCACTCTCTGGCACAGTTAGGCAGGCCACTCATGATAGTGTGACCTGTGGGCAAGGGAATTCAGCCCCTCAGTTTTGGTGGGAATTCCCTATGCCAACGTCATACGCAACTTTGTCTAGGGTTGTACGTAGTGTATGCTGAAATTATCTTTGGGGACCAAAGAGTTTAAGTGGGGGGAGTGTGTAGCGGGGTCTCCTTTAAGACTCTCAGGACTACCTTACCCAGAACCCCATTCGGCACCCAGGGTGCAATGTTGCCGCCGCAGAGACTCATGGGTGAAGTTATATAAGGAATGGGCGAGGCTAGGCTCGCTCTCTTTGGGACACGAGACTTCGATGAACAAGTCCTCCTGTGCGGATCTGCTTGTGTGCAAGGCCTGAAGCCTGGGGCCTTGCGCAACTACCAAAGAGCCTTCCACCATCCTACTGCGAGCCTGGGTGGTATCTGACTTTGTTATCTTCGACCTTTGTTGGACCGGAGGCCCGACCGCTGCGGACGCTGTGTGGGGAGACACAGCAGGTGGGAGTCCCGGACTAGGATCGCGTCCGGAGGGGTGAGAGAGCATATGCTCAATCCATATACTTTATACTGTTGTTAGGCCTACAGACTGCCGTGGCCCACCAGCTTATATTTGAGACCCTACTGGAGATTCATAGCAGAACTGAGCCAAAGGGTCTCCAGTGAAGTGTTCCGTGTTGTTACTTTGACCTGTGGATTACAAAATGTGTTCCTGAATGTGCACCACCATTAAAGACTTGCATGCGAAGAAATCATCTCCTAGAGACTGAGTTTTAGAGTCTGGGTCAGGCCTGACCAAGTGTTAGAGTTTAGTTGCTGCGCCACAGGGCGCTTAGTTAACGGTCGTTACAAGTGGTATGCCATTACTGTATTTCACTAATGAGTAGTATCTTATTCAGTGCAGGGCTCTGTAAATATTCCATGTGGTTTGTTATAACTGTTCTTTTACTTATAGAAGAGTAAAGTTGTTATACTCTACTACTTTGCATTGGCGTCTGAATCTTATCATAGAGTATAAGCGATATTACCCTAGACTAACTGTGCCAGAGTGGGATTGCCGGGGGTTGGCGGTGCTGTGTGTAGGGCCTGAGATCAAATTCAGCGGCTCTCTTAGTTGGGGGTGTGCTACAATAAGAAACGGTGAGATGCTACTTTACACTTAATTTGGGGGAGCAGTAAATGTGCAGCAGAGCTGCATTTTTACTTCTCCCCAAACCAATCTCCTTTAACTGCTTCCCGTCCAGCGACGTACCAGTACATCGCTGGAATGAAAGGATGATATCTTGGTCATCACTACAGCAATGATCAAGATATACTTTTTTAGCCCCAGCAATTCTGCACAAAGTAAAAGTAATCCTAGTGGCTAAGAAGCCCCTGGATTACTTTTACAGGCAGTGGAAGGGGGTCCCATCACCACCTTTACTGCTTTAAAGATGTAATCAGTAGCATCTGGTTCCCGTGACACAGTAAGAGCGATGGATGTTGTTCCTCCCACTGTGTGACGTCAGAAACCAGAAGTGACAAGGATTTTGTCACTGCCGGTTTCGGGCTCATGTAAAGAAGCCATCACCGACTTGAACAAGCATCTGATCAAACTGATCTTGGTTTGATCAGATGCTTTGGAGGCCAGAGGACAGATATGGGGTCTAAAGCCTCGTACACCTGACCGGTTTTCTCGTCAAGAAACGACAAGAAAACTGTTGGGAGAGCTTCCTTGCCGAGAAAACCGTTCGTGTGTATGGTTTCTCGTCGAGAAAAAAACGCTGGGAATCTCAACGAGAAAAATAGAGAATTTGCTCTCTATTTTCTCATCAGGATTCTCGTTTTTCTTGTTGGGATTCTCGTCGGCCTGTTTACCGACGAGAAAACCGGTCGTGTGTATGCTTTTCCGAGTCTTAAAAAACCGTGCATGCTCAGAATCAAGTATAAGACGGGAGCGCTCCTTCTGGTAAAACTAGCGTTCGTAATGGAGATAGCACATTCGTCACGCTAAAACGAACTGAAAGCACAGAGACTGAAAAGCGTGAATCGTCTCTCCCCAAACTTTTACTAACACGCGGTAACACGAGATCAACAAAAGCAGCCCAAGGGGTGGCGCGATTGGAATCAAACTTCTCCTTTATACTGCCGTCGTACGTGTTGTACGTGACCGCGCTTTACAACGACAAGATTTGGAATTGACAGTGTGTATGCAAGGAAAGCTTGACAAGAATCTCGTCAAGCTTGACAAGAATCTCGTCGAGAAAAACAACAGTTTTTTTTAGGACGAGATTCTCGGTCGTATGTACGAGGCTTCAAAGATTTCATATCTCTCCATAAAGAGGTATATGAAAGTATGGTCTCTCACGCTACCACGTGAATAGGATGTATAAATAAGTAAAAAGTGAAGAAAATTTTAATTAAATACATAAATGGAAATCGCCGCCATATCTAAAAGTGTACATGTGTACAACAAACTGGGTATAAACAAATAATGATCAGCGCAACTTCCTAAGTGAAAACTAAACGTCTGACCCTATAAGTCAGACTATATATGCAAATGTCCACACTTTTCCAAATCCAAAGAAAATAGTGAAAGCAATAGTAACAATAGCCCTTCTGAATAATGTGAGATGAGTGGCACAATTCTTTTAACCAGTGCATCAAACAATTCTTCTATAAGTGATCTTCTTAGTGGTTAATGCTCACAGAACGCTTACATCTATCGGAGAGATAATATCGGGAGAATCATCTACATCTGGAAATTTGGATATCTACATCACCACTGGAGAGTCCCAATCAAACCATCAGGAGCACGGATACGTGTAGAGCCTGACAACAGCTGTTCCCCCTGTTACTTAGGAGATCTTGAAGGCTGAAGCCTCGTACACACGGCCGAGAATCTCGTCGTAAAAAACACGTGGTTTTTTTCGACGAGATCCTTGGACAAGAAACTTGTCCCGGCCGAGTGTACACACGCTCATTTCAAAGAACCCGCGGTTCTTTGAATGGAGCGAACGCGGATACGTAACTGAATACGACGAGCATGCGCTCGTCACATTCGATGCTGTCACCGCCATCTTTGTACACCCTATCCTATGCCTAGGAAGCTACCACGCATGCGTCAAAGTCATTTCGAGCATGCGCGGGCTTCCCGGAGGACAGGTAAGTGTACACACACACAATTTTCTCGTCGAGAAACAGGCTGACGAGCAGGTTCTCTATTTTCTCGTCGAGATTCTAGTCGGTTTTCTTGACGAGAAACCATACACACGAACGAATTTCTCGGCAAGAAATCTCTGCCAGCAAGTTTCTTGCTGGTTCTTGCCGAGAAACTCGCTCTTGTGTACGAGGCTTCAGTGTACTCTGGTGTGAGGTAAGCGCTCTGTAAGCATGATCTTTGGTTTCCATTTGAGATAAGCACTCTGCTGAGGCTTTTTGTCCTCCTTGTCCCTTCCCTCCTGTGCTTGGCTCCCGTGAGCCCCGACGTGCTGCTTTCAGTCGGTGGTTAAGAGGCTTAAACCAGCTAATGGCACAGTTCTTGAGATTTTTCTCACTGTGCTTTAAGAGAACTCAGCAATAACACCCTGCAATGAGTCCAGTAACTATTCTCCAGGGCATGAGTATATATTTCACACTCCCCTGGTTTATAACCTACCCTGCAAGCTGCTACTAAGCACATCTCTCTGGCCTATTACTTTCTCTGGATCTGGAACATCATCCTTTTGCAATAATGCTGTGCATCCTATACTTGTAAGGAACACATTGATTTAAATTAAGAATGGGAGTTTCCCCCAAGGGTTTTTTTCGGGGTGTGCAGCGCCTTTCACTCCCAGTATACGTGTCCTTCCCATTCTTTCACATTGATTTAAATATACCAGCAAAGCTCCCACTCAAAACCCCTGAAGAAGGAAATATACCCATCATAATAGGAACAGTATGCCTTTTATGCTTTTCTGAAACATGTAGGGTTGTTGCCATGATTACTTTTTTCTGATTGTTATCAGTACACTGTGTATTACGACTATTGAGCGGCTGTATTTTTGTATCATGCTGTGTATTCCATGATTGTTTTTACCATGTACCTATATTTTTCTTATTAAAATTTCTACTTTTATACAAACTCTTTACTTTTTGTTATCCTGGTTTGGCTTCCTGCCCATACAATCCCTTGGGGCCTTCCTTTTTTCTTTCTACAATTTGGGATGTGGTAGGAAGTCACAGGATTAATTTAAACTCATGATAGTTTCTCCTATATATAATTCTCTAACCACTACGAAGATCACTTATAGATGAATCATTTGATTCACTGGTTTAAAGAATTGTGCCACTCATCTAACATTATTCAGAAGGACTATTGTTACAATTGTTTTCACTATTTTCTTTGGATTTGGAAAACTGTGGTGAAAGGTTCTGGTTCTGTTTGGTTCTGTTGGACCTTCTTGGCTCGAGCTGGACTCAGGATCTGTGGAATTGTCTCTCTGACCGGTCAGATATTCAAGACACCAATACACAGTGAATAGGTATACAAGAATATATCGTTTAATGGTTACATGTCCTTTTTATGCACAGCAAGAAGCGTTGCCTCCCTCGTGTGAACCAATCAGCAATAAGCAGAAACACCATGAGTTAGACAAAAATAGACTCCAACAGATTTTTTGACTTCTGCAAAATCGGTCAATCAACATACGTCAATTGCGGTCAAACTGAACATGTCCTGACATTTGAAACAGGAAGATAAGAAACACCATATGTCAGTGCGGTTCAACCTGGCAGTTAAAGCAGAAGAGATAAACTTTTTCCCGGAAAAAGCCTAACCACAAAGTTACATTTCAACCTAAATATACATGCCTGTCAGTTAAAACAGAAGAAAGATAAGTTTGACCACAAGGTCACATTCTGCTTTACAGTTCAGAAAAACATATTCTGTACTAATATATATATTTCAACATATATATTTAAGGAGAACTCTAATCATGAATATTAGTTCATATTGGTTCATACCTTATAACCCCTCCTTATGATCATGGCTTCAAGAATTGAAGCCCATAGATCATTAGATTTATTCATTATACCATTTTTGTTTAGTATGTACCGTGGACATCATCAAGATTGTTTCCTTAAAACCATGTCTCTTTTTATTAGAGATCTTTCCTATTACCCAGACAATTAATTTAAATACTAAAAATAACAGTAGAATGAAGATTAACACCATTACTACTGTTATAGCCATTTGTCTGAGAAACGAGAAAATACCTGTGTCCCCGATTCCTCCCTCTTTAAAGGGGCTCCATGTTTTCGCGATATCCCTCGCCTCCTGTTGCAATTGATTTACCTCTTTCCTATGTTGGGCAATTACATCATAGTAATCAGGAATCTCAACAGATGTGTTGTGGATCCAAGTGCAGCACTCATAATCCTCCGTAACTTCACTCAGGCCAGTGAGTGCAGCACTCATGCTTTCAATAGCAAAATCATGAAGTTCTAATTGTTTTCTGATTGCTCTAGTTTCAATGTTTAAACTAGTAATATCATCAGAATTCTTTACCAATACATCATCTATAATATTTGTATAATTATTAAGCCTTTTCATTAAATCTATCCCCCAACCTGTCCAGGAAGGGAACCAGGCGCAAGCCATATCTTTTTCGAAAAATAACTCCCTTTTATTTCGGTGTTTGAGGGGGTACCTAGGATGCATGCTAGCTTCAAAAAGGTGTGTTCCCTTGCTATCTCCTACTATGTCCATAATGGGGACTAGGGATGCAAGATAACACCATCCTTGGGGTTCAGTGGGGATCCAAGGGTGACAACTTTTTCCACAACAAATATAAATACTGTCTCCTAGAGCTAAAGGTCGTTTGTTGAATATTATCATCATTTCATCAGAAAAACCAGAAAAGGTTAAACTTGACAATAATTTTCCTACTGTGGAAGTGGAACTGGAGTTAAGAAAGTTTATTAGAGTGGTGTTTAGGGCAGGTTCTGAAGTGTGAAAGAAAGGGCTCCCAATTGAAGTCATTGAAAAGTTAATTGTAGCTTGTTGGCATACTTCAGCTCCCTTTGTGGAGTTTCCCAACCTAAAACACCAGTCTGGGGAATGACTTCTACCAATAATTTGGAAAGTAAGGTTATTATCTGAAAACGTTCTTGTGACATTTGTAAGGACGACAGGTGGTGTGCCGTTTAGGAGAGGGGTGAAGTTTAGAGGTACTGCCATTAGGGGAATCCTAGCAGTGCTAGGATGGAGTTTACTACATATCCAACATTTTTCATATCCTGATTTTTGAGCATAAGCATATTTAAATTTAAGCAGCAGCATTTTACCACTAAAATTGTCTTCCATACTTATTTTTGGTCTGTTAGAATTATCTGACCAACAGTGTCCTATGATTATGAGCATTAAAATAAACAATGTGGTTATTAAGGAAAAAATAAAAAGTTTCCCCGAAGTGATCCCTCCTTTTGGACCATTAGTGTCTATGGGTATGGAACTCTGAGTTTCTTGTTTTTTATAGTCCACTAGGGAGTATTTTCCGGATCCTTTTCTGGAATACTCTCCAGAACAGAGGTCTTTGTCTTCTCCTTCACCTTCTTCCAGTTTCCCTTCGGAAATGTCTTTAGTCTGGATGCATGGATCCATTGTGGTCCTTGATCTGTAAGAACGGCTGTTCTGGCAACCTTCAGAATTTCAAATGGTCCTTGGAAGATAGGGCCTGGTTGTTCCTGGACAGCAAGTTGTTTTATCAGTACTTTGTCTCCTGGGATATACGGATGTGTAGGCTCTGTGGAGAGAGGAGGGAAAGTGACAGCAACCTTGCCCTCTGTTTCACTAAGGCTACTTACCAGATGTTTCACGTACTCTTCCTGTAAAGAATAAAGATTAACCTCCTCTCCCTCATCAGGTTTCCTCTGTGCTGGCCTACCCATAAGTATTTCAAATGGTGACAATCCTGTTCTAGAATTAGGGGCTGTCCTAATTTGAAACAAAACTGCTGGGAGGTAATCAATCCACCCTTTCATGGTTCCTTCTGTTGCCTTTTTAAGTTTATCCTTGATATTTCTGTTCATTCTTTCCACTATTCCTGCGCTTTGTGGATGATATGGAATATGTAATTTCCATTGAATGCCCAGGAGTTTTGCAAGATCCTGGGTAAGAGCAGCTGTAAAAGCTGGACCTTGGTCTGACCAGATTTTGGCTGGTAACCTATACCCCGAAATCCAGTGATTTATTAGTGCTCTTGATGCTATTTTGGCTGTCTCTCCTGTAGTTGGGATAGCCTCGACCCAAGAACTAAACTTGTCCACTATAACTAAAAGATATTTTATATTTCCTTTCTGTTTTGGCATATGTGTAAAGTCTATTTGTAGATCTTGGAGGGGGCCTATGGGGGGGCAAGTTTCCATGTATACCCTGCTTCTTGCACTGTACATTGTTTTGTGCACAAGTAAGACATGAATCTATCAACTGGGCAACGAGGTGTGTATCATTGACCGTGCTGAAAGACTGTCTGTACATTGTCAAAACTGTTTTTCTTCCTAGGTGACCTGGACCATGTAAGTAAGAAATCAAAAGAGGGGCAGCTGACTCTGGTATACCTATTACTCCCTCCTTGCTTGACCAAATGCCACTTGGCATGCTGGTCAAGTTCTGACCTTCCCAGAAAGCTATGTCCTCTCTTGATGCTTTGTCCTGTTACATTCTCACAGTATTTGGGAATTCTGGTGAACTGAAATCTGTAGCAAACAGTGTTAGATTGGGCTGGGCTCCGTGTGCCGAATTGGCTGCTGTTTTAGCAACTCTGTCTGTTAAGGCGTTGCCCTGAGCTTCTTTGGACTTGTCAAATGAATGTCCCTTTACTTTTATAACATTGATTTTTCTGGGCATCTGTAGGGCTGCGAGTAGGGTAAGAACAATAGGATTTTTATAACAGCTTACCTGTAAAATCCTTTTCTTGGAGTACATCACGGGACACAGAGCGACATAGTCATTACTAATGGGTTATATAGATACCGTCAGGTGCTGGCACTGGCAACTTCCAAAACCGGAAGTACCCTCCCCTATATAAGCCCCTCCCATCCGGGAGCACCTCAGTTTTGTAGCAAAGCAATAAGTGTCCCCAAAGAGGGGCGGGAGCTCTGTGTCCCGTGATGTACTCCAAGAAAAGGATTTTACAGGTAAGCTGTTATAAAAATCCTATTTTCTTTCTCGTACATCACGGGACACAGAGCGACATAGTCATTACTAATGGGATGTCCTAAAGCAATGCCCAATGAGGGGGGGGATACACCATATATAAGCTGAGCGCTATCAGACATGAGGATCTTTTGCGGCCTGCAACACACTGCGCCCAAAGGCGACATCCTCCTGACTTCTAACGTCCACCTGGTAGAACCTAGTAAACGTGTGAACTGAAGACCATGTTGCGGCCTTACAGATTTGAGCCAGGGAGGCCTGGTGATGCACTGCCCATGAAGTTCCAACTGCTCTCGTGGAGTGCGCTCTAACTTTGAACGGAGGCGGTCTCCTTCTCAAGCCATAGGCTTGTATTATGACCTGTCGAATCCACTTGGCTAAAGTAGATTTCGACGCTGCCTGACCCTTTCTGGGGCCTTCCGGCAGAATAAACAAAGTATCCGTTCTGCGAATCTGAGCAGTGGCTTTTAGATAAGCTTTAACTGCTCTTACTACATCCAAAGAATGCAATAACTTTTCCTCTACCGAAGTAGGTTTGGGGAAAAAAGAAGGAAGAACCACATCTTGGTTCAAATGAAACCTCGATACCACCTTAGGAAGAAAGGCTGGATGAGGGCGTAACACTACTCTATCCTTATGGATAACCAGATATGGCTCCTTACAGGACATAGCTGCTAATTCCGACACTCTTTTAGCCGAACAAATGGCTACTAGAAAAATCAATTTCCTGGTGAGAAGCACCAAAGAAATATGCTGTAATGGTTCAAATGGTTGTTTCTGTAGAACCGACAGAACCAAGTTTAGATCCCATGGACATATGGGAATATTAACCGGAGGACTAATACGCATCACTCCTTGTATAAAGGCTTTGACTAGTGAATGCGAAGCCAAGGGCCTTTGAAAAAATATTGACAAGGCCGAAATCTGACCCTTGATAGTACTCAAGGCAAGCTTCCTATCTACAGCCCATTGTAGGAAGTCCAGAATCCTACCTATTACGTACTTATGTGGATGCCATTTCCTGGCCTCACACCACGCGATGTACACCTTCCAGATTCTATATTAGATCTGCCTGGATACCGGCTTCCTGGCATTGATCATGGTAGATACCACAGGATTAGAGAGCCCTCTCTTTTTTAGAATGTGGGCTTCCATAGCCAGGCCGTCAAACCTAGGGCTGGTAAGGAAGGGTGGTATATCGGTCCTTGCGAAAGCAGGTCCGGACGACGTGGGAGAGTCCAAGGACTCCCCACTGAAATTTTACAATCTCCGCGTACCACGCTCTTCGGGGCCACGCTGGAGCCACCGGAATCACTGGTTTCTTTTCTACCCTGATTCTGCGGAGTAATCGAGGTAACCATTGTGGCGGTGTGAATGCATATATCAGCTTGAACTGATCCCAAGGGAACACTAGGGCATCCGAGCCGCAAGCTAGGGGATCCCTTGTCCGAGAGACAAACCTGTCCCCCTTTGCGTTGAATCTGGATGCTAGAAGATCTACATCCGCTGTTCCCCACCGCTGACATATTGTCCAGAAAACCTCGGGGTGAAGGGACCCTTCCTCTGGGCCTAATTGCTGGCGACTTAGAAAGTCCGCCTTCCAATTCTCCACTCCTGGAATGAATACCGCAGATATGGCTGGGACATATTTTTCTGCCCATTTCAGGATGTAATTTACTTCCCTCTGGGCTGCACGACTCCTGGTGCCCCCCTGATGATTGATATATGCCACTGCTGTGGCATTGTCTGATTGAATTCTGACAGGGGACCCTTGGAGTTTGGATGTCCATGCTACTAGGGCATACCGGGCTGCTCGTATCTCTAAGAGATTGATGGGCAGGGCCTTTTCTGCATCCGACCATCTGCCCTGGAGAGACTATTGCTCCAGTACTGCTCCCCAGCCTATAAGGCTGGCATCTGTAGTGACCACCTTCCAAGAAATCAGACTGAAGGATTTCCCTTTTTCCAGATTCTGGGGAACCAACCACTAACGGAGGCTCTTGCGAACGGAAGGGGACAAGGACATTGTAAGTCTAGGGCCTGAACTTTTTTATTCCAGGCTGACAGTATGGCCCCCTGCAAATTCCTTGAATGGAATTGACCGTGGGGTACTGCTTCGAATGATGCCACCATTTTTCCCAGCAGCCTTATGCACAGGCGTATGGACGGCTGTCTTTTTTGTACCCACTAAGTGGATCAAATCTTTCAAAGACAACACCTTTCCTCGAGGCAAGAATATTTTTCTCTGGCCTGAATCCAACCTTAGCCCCAAGTATTCCAGACTTTTGACTGGTTTTTAGGGCTGACTTTTCTCGGTTGATAATCCAACCGTGAGATTCCAGATACTTGATTGTCTTGTGAACGACCACGTCTAGTTTTTTCACTGAGTGGTCTATCAGCAACAAGTCATCTAGATATGCCATTATCATTACACCTTGTGTTCTTAGATTGGCCAATAAAGGGCCAGAACTCGTGGTGCTGTGGCCAAACCGAAGGGTAAGGCTCTGAACTGAAAATGGCGCCCTTCTACTGCAAAGCGTAGAAACTTTTGGTAGACTGGAAAGATGGGAATGTGCAGATAAGCATCTTTGATGTCGATCGCGGCTAACCAATCCTCCCCTTGTAGGGCAGTGGCCACCGATCGGATCGACTTCATCGGAAAGTCCTGATATACAGGAATTTGTATAGCCCTTTTAGAATTAATATGGGCCTCCCGTCCGCGTTTGCTTCGGGACTGTAGAGAGGTTTGAGTAAAACCCGAACCCTCATTCTTCCAGGGGAACCTCCATAATTACTCCTTGGAGCAATAGTTGTTCTAGTGCCAACAGGAGGGACTCTCTCTTCCAAGGATCCCTTGGCACGTTTGACCTCAAAAATGGGAAGGAGGAGAGTCTCTTAACTCCAATCTGTATCCCCAACATACTGCGGAGAGCACCTATCTGTCTTGATCGCGTCCCGCCAGGTCTCTTGTGAACAACTGGAGTCCTCCCCCCACCCGACTGAGTGGGGGCAACCCTTCAATGAATTTAACTTTGGGGGAGGTTTTGTACCTCCCCTGACCCAGGGTTTCTCATTACCCTGCTATTGTCCCTGTTTTTTACCCCCGGGAATTGACCGAGGAGGCCGTCGGAACTGTTACACAGCCGATGCCCCAGGGACTGGAGAAGCAGGCCTCTTAAAGAGGGACCTCTAACTCTGTTTTTAACCGGCAAGAGCGTATTTTTACCGCTGGAAATTTTCTGGATATATTTGTCCAGGTTTTCCCTGAATAAGCGTTCACCATGAAATGGGACGCTAACCAGCCATTCCTTACAGGGAGCTTCAGCAGACCAGTTTTTGAGCCATAGAAGCCTACGCATATGTAAGACAGCGTAAGGCGGGAGGCCTGATGGACTGAATCCTTTATGGCGTCAACCGCAAAGCCTAAGGCTCTAGGTAGATCAGCTAGGGCAAGGCCTGCTGATCTGTCAAGTCCCTCAAGACCTGTTTTAACTGATCCTTCACTGCTTAGCAGACCCCAATAGCTGCTACTGCTGGTTGTATCACCAAGCTTGCTGTAGAAAGAAGCAGACTTTCATAAGGACTCCAATCTTTTATCTATTGGGTTTTTGAACATTTGGACATTATCCACTGGACATGTCAGTGATTTATACATACAAGAGATGGCTGCGTCCACTGTAGGGACCTTCCATTTTTTTTTTTTTTTTTTATGAACTTATCCTCCATGGGATAGACCACCGGAAATCTCTTGGGGGAATAATATTTTCTCAGGACGTTCCCAATCCTGGTAAATAAGCCCTTTCCGTAAAAGGGTGAAGTGGAAAAGAACAGACAGTCTGGGGGCTTCTAGCGACCCCAACGAGGATACAGTAGTGGTTGATGGTTCCGCAAGGTGCATTTTTAATGCCGATCGGACCATGTTAGTCAGAGACTGAACCCATAATCTTTCAGCTTGAGCTGCTGAGAAAGGTTCCTCCACTGTTGATTCCTCTATAACAGAATCAACCTCATCCTGATCCCCTTCAGGCAGGTCGATCCCTGTATGGGACTGTTGCTCTGCTAACAGGCACTCTGAAGGAGGAGACGGAGATCGGCGTGCTTTCCCTGACAGGGAGGCAGCGATCAAAGTTGACAATCTCTCTCTAATCCTCCCAGAGCTGAGGAAAAAACCTCCTCTGTTACATACACAGGAGCAGGTGACTGAGGACAGCCACAGTACCAAGTACCCCTGCGGGGTCTCTATGGTCACTTACCTCTGAACTTCAGGGGAGACTGGTGCAGCAGAAGCATGCCCACCTCAGAGCCCGATGAGACCCCCTTCGCTTCCTGGAAGATTCAGTTCCGGAGCTTCTGGACGGCATATTCTTAAGCCTAAAGCTGAGGTAATCCAGCCGTAATACACCACTTTTACTGAGAATAGTCTAGCACAATTGCTGCTATATCACAGTTGGTGTCTACTAAAGTGCCTTTCTAGGGGATGCCTGCATCAACCGCCTCTGTGTGCCTTTATCTGTTGCTAGCTCTGTCTGTGCATTCAATAGCCAGCTATAATGTGCTTTAAAACACGCTGGACGCCCGCACATGCGCAGTAGCGCCGCGGCGCACACCTGAGCGTCATCCACCCGCTCCGCCCCTTTTTTCAGATCGCCTCTATGAATAGAGGCGCGTGCACGCGCACGCGCGCGGGCACGTGCGCCTTCGGCGCCCTTTTTTAAAAACAATAAGGAGCTATATGGGAGCCAGGGCCCCCTTTGCCGCAGGGCCCGGGGATGGATGAGCGCAGCAACAGGGCAGAGGAGACAGCTTCCCAGCAGAGAACATACCAACTGCCTGGATTTGATTCTGGAAGAAAAAAATCCACATTACAAGAAAAACAACCATAGCGGCCTCTAGTGTCTAACACAGGTACCGCGGTCTTACTTTTTTTTTTTTTTTTTTCTTGCCTACTATTAAAATTTTTACATTTTCTCAGTAGTAACAGGCATACACAGAATATTAGCGGAAATACCTTAGGTAACAGGCAGAAAGACAAAATAGGCTTGGGGGTCCCTCAATAGAACCAAGTTCCTGAGGGCCCCCACTTACCTTTTCCTCGCCGCAGGACTTTGTTTGGTCCACAGAAGCCCAAACTTCACCTATCACGGCAGGCATTGTAATCAAACCTTCAGGGACCGGGTTCCCAAGGATTCCACTCCCCTGGACCTGTATAGCACCCTGCACAGAAAACATCTTGGTCGTGGGTATGACCAGAGCTCTGGATCCCAGGGTCCAGCTCTCCTAAGAGAAGCATTACAGGCAAAACCTTGCTCTTCTCTTGCAAGGCCCGGGTACCGACCGTTTAGCTATGAAGCTTTTTTGGTCGGATCCGGAATAGCTTACTGAGGCCCAAAAGAACCTGTACGCAAGCTCAGTGAAAAACACATGTTTCTTCTTGGCCAACACCTTAGACACTGGCAAAAAACTGAGGTGCTCCCGGATGGGAGGGGCTTATATAGGGGAGGGTACTTCCGGTTTTGGAAGTTGCCAGTGCCAGCACCTGACGGTATCTATATAACCCATTAGTAATGACTATGTCGCTCTGTGTCCCGTGATGTACGAGAAAGAAAAATTCCTTATTGGCAATTTGTTTGTTGTCTGCAGTTTTAAATCCTCGTTTTTCCCAAATGAGTGCAGAATCGAAAATTATGCCGAAAGCATATCTGCTGTCAGTATATATATTTACATCTTTATCTTTAAATAGTTGACATGCTCTGGTGAGTGAATGGAGCTCAGCTTGTTGTGCTGAATTGGCCCCTAAAGGAGAAGCCTCAATCACAACATCAGGTAGCATCACTACTGTATAGCATGTCTTATATGTGTTATCATTAGGCCTGGAACAACTGCCATCCACAAATACATCCAGGAAATCTGGGTTTGGTTTAACAGTTAAATCCACCCTTGGCAATGTTTGTTGAAGTAAATTGTCATTACAATTATGGTTTACTTCTGGTTCAGCATATGGAAGCTGCAATAGTGCATGTAGCAATCGTATTGCGGGAGTGGTTTCTGAACAGGATTTTACTTCCAAATGTGTTGTATTCAGAAGTAAAATTTCATACCCACTGGACCTTTGGGCTGTCATATGCTGGGTATGCATATTTTGTAACAATTGTGCTACTGAATGTGTGGTATAGAGAATAGTGGGTGTGCCTAGAGTGATTTTAGAAGCTTCCTTAACTGCCATTGCATTTGCTGCAAGAGTTTGCAGGCATCCTGGCATTCCCTGTACCTGAAGTGGCAGTTTCTTTGATAGGTATGCCACTGGTCTTAAGTTTGTCCCATGGGGTTGGGCCAATACTGCTGCAAACGTAGGCCCTCGCACCACACAGTAAAGTGAGACCGGTTTATCATAGGAAGGGAGACCTAAAGCAGGAGCCCGCGAGAGGGAAGTCAGAAGAGCGAGGAAGGCCTCTTTCATATCCTCTGTATATTCAATTGTTTTAGGGGCACCCGCAGCTGTAGCTGGACGTAAAATGGAATCCCATAAAGAACAGTCAGGTATCCACTGTCGGCAGTAGACGATTTAGCCTAAAAAGGAAAGCAATGCAGCTTTGTCCTTTGGTGGGCCGAGACACCGGAGAGCTTGGACTCGTGCCGGGGATATCAATCTTGTCCCATCTGTGATAATACAGCCAAGATATTCAACTCTGTCCCTACACCACTGGATCTTTTTCCTAGACGCCAAGTGACCTTTTAGGGCGAGGTGATTCATCAGGCTTACTGTGTCCTTCTCACACTGTGCCCTGCTCTCACTACAAACAAGTAGGTCATCTACGTACAACAGGATTGTGGAGCCTTCAGAGGGCGTCCAATCGTCCATAGTTTTTTTCAAAACTATGCTAAAAGCCGCGGGGCTATCAATAAACCCTTGAGGGAGGCGTGTCCAGGTCAGCTGACCCCCTCCCCAGACAAATGCAAATAGGTGTTGGAATTGTGGATCAACATCAATACTAAAAAATGCATTTGAAAGATCCAATACGGTGTAGCACTTGGAGTTTGCAGGTATATTGGTAAAAATTGAGGTAATATCAGATACCAATGGGGGCAGAGGAATCACACGCTTGTTTACCCCTCTCAGATCCTGAACCAACCTCCAGGTACCATCCGCTTTCCTAACTGGATTAATGGGAGTATTCCAGGGACTGACAATTTCCCTGAGGATTCCCAACTTTTTATATTCCTCTATTTGGGGCTGTATTCCTGATACCTTTTCAGTAGACAATGGGTATTGTTTCTGATAATAGGGGAGTGTATTAGGCCGCATAGTGGGCACATAAGGTGTACAGGGTATGTGTCCTACTTCCGTTTTAGTTCCTGCCCAGATGTCATGGTTTTCTAATGTGGCTGGCAGTGACATAAAGTAACCCAAAAGGTCTTTCCTTTTTGGCATAGTGAGGTCACATTTAGCCGATTTGGCTATGATGCCCCCTTGTTGGTCAAATTTTACAATAATTTGTAATGCAGACATTAAATCCCTTCCCATGAGGGACAGGGGACAGTCTGGTAGAACTGCAAAGGACATTTCAGTAAGGTAATTATCTTGCATGTCCGTTATTAGCAGTGGTGGTGTGATTTTGTGATTGACGCTTGTCCCATTTATTCCCATAGAGCATCCCTCGGTGCATTCTTTACTTTCAAAGTGGGGGTCCTTAAGACACGAGTTTGATGCTCCTGTGTCTAGCAATAGTTTGACCACCCTGCCTTCTACTTTTAAAACCACTTGAGGCAGG
The DNA here is from genome assembly GCA_029206835.1 of Rana muscosa. Lineage (NCBI taxonomy): Eukaryota > Metazoa > Chordata > Amphibia > Anura > Ranidae > Rana > Rana muscosa. The sequence continues at coordinate 621,463,989 of CM055122.1, read as the reverse complement.
GTTTTCCAGTGTGAGGAGAAAAAATGCATCACCAAGGATGGGTACTGCCCTGGGCATCCCTATTGGGGGTTTTCATCCTGATATCCTGGCCAATGTACCTGTATCTCTTCTGTGGTGTTTCTGGGTGATCTTGTTTGGTATGGCTGCTGTTGTTGCCTCCATTGGGGGTGTACTGGAACTGACTGGGATCTCTGTTGTGGCTGCTGTTGTTGTGTGTCATATCTTGTTCGGGGCGGATACTGAGATCTTGGTTGAGATCTCACTCTGTAGCCTCCCCTACATCCCCTAGGGAAGTTATCCCTGGCTCCCTTTCTTTGGGGACATTCTGATTTCCAGTGGTTTGGATCCCCACAATTAAAACAACCCTGATCCTGATTATGGGGAGGATAATTCCTTCTAGGTATGGCTCCTGAACTTGGTCCACTAACCATAGCTATGTTTGGATTTTCTTCTGTAATAGAGGTGAACAATCCTCCTTTGGTGTTAAATACCCCTGAGGATGCCCTCTCCTTTATGTCAGCTATGAATCTATCTGAGGTCATTACCGCCCATTTTGTGTTTATCAGTTTGATTATTTGGGTGGCCCTTGGATCTCCATTATTTATGGCTGTGCTCACAAATAGTTGATCATTGTCTATTCCACAACTTTTATATAATTTATGTAATCTAGTGACAAAGGTGTAGAAATCCTCTCCTGACTGTTGTTTGCAAGATATCAAATCATGCAACATAGTGGTGTTTTTATATGCCTTGAGCCAAGCCTGTAACAATGAGTTCCAAAAAGTATTCCAATCCTCCCCATCCTCATATAACTTTGCGTCCTTGGCCCATTGACCTATATTTATGTCAGCTTGGGAATCGGGGTCTACATTCTGAATTATGGTATTAAGATCTTCAGGAGATATTCTTGTTCCTGAACAGTATCTTTGCAGAAAGGTCACTGCCTGTCTGGGGTCCTTTCTTGGTTTGGGACATGTGTCTCTAATTTCCTTGACCATACCCAATGGTGATGGTATTTGTACCTGTGTATCTCCCATTGTATTGAAAGGAAAAGCCCGACTAATTGGAGCTGTCAGATCATTTTCATCATCTGATGATGTGGGTGCCTGGTGTTGAGGGGTCATACTGAAGCTACTCTGAAAATCCTTACTTAACCCATCTCCAGATATATATTCAGCCTTCTTTACTAGATTGGTTTCTGGGTAGCCCGAGTTTCTAAATCCACGTATTATCCCCTTTATCTCTTCTAATCTATCTCTACGTTCCTGTAACTCTCTTCTATCTCCTTCTATCACTTTTTCTTCATCTTCCTCTTTTTTATTACACTGTTCTTCCTCCTTTACTAATTGACTTAAACGTTCCTGTATCTGTCTTCTATCTTCCCCCTCTCGTAACCAATTAGTTCCCTTTTGTTTAGCTATGGTTAATACTCCTGCTATAACATTTGGATCTAACGAGAGGCATATTTTCTTTGGGACAAGGGATTCATCTTTTACCATTGCATATGGAGGGGGTTTTTCTTGATAAAAATTAGGGGGAGCTGATGGACTTCCTATTGCGTCTTCTAATTGCTCCTTCTTTTCCATTTTTACACTTGTATATTTCTTTCTATATTCCTTCATACCCTTTGCCCAAATCTTACAACATTTAGTCATGTAATCTTTGTCAAGGTCTTTTATGGGATAATTATACTGTTTATGTTGGCCACATATTCTGGTTACTTCCTCCCACTCTTCCTCGGAACATGGTCCGTATTCCCCCAAACATGGCACTTCTAACTGATGTGCTCTTTTTAAAACTAGTGACCAAAAAGGATCAGTATAATTTTTCCCATAATTGACTTTAATGTAATCAATCGGAGAGGGTTGGTGCTGCTTACCTTCAGCTTCCTTTCCTGCTTGATTACCCATTATAGCAAACAATAATACTTATACTTTAAAATTAAAAAAATTCTGTCTTGCTTTCTCTATTTCGTTCCAGGGGCGGAAAATGTCCTTAAACTTATGACAATTTATAGATTTATGACAAGGAACCCAGTGTTCTCCTTTTTTAAATACAACCAGACACTGTATTTCTGCTACACTTAGTCCCTCGAACACCGGACTGGGGGGTAGTATGTTGTGTATATTAAACCTTAACATATGTTGTTTTGATCCCTGGAACATAGGACCCTTGCCAATTTTGACATGATACCCCCCTGGAACAATTGCCACTAATGACGTGGTCTTCCCTTTGTAATCAAACAATAAATCAGTTTTACATTCAGGACAACAATATACAGTTGACATTTAAAAAGGTAACCCTTTTTGTGTACACCTTTTGATATAGAGTTTCCACAGATCCGTCCTATGTAGAGAATAATTTTTAGATTCTTTCTCAATCTAATAACCTGGTCTGGCCAACCTAGCGAGACCCTCTGTATCTATTCTAAATCTACCTTTCAATCTTAACAGAGTCTCAGAAAACTTGTAGTTTTCTCGAGAGTCTACTTTATGGTGAACCAATTGACAAGGCAAGACTGTTGTTCCCAATAATAATTAAAGGGGGTCTTACCTGTTCAATTGGATCATCCCACTTCTGACACCACTTGAAAGGTTCTGGTTCTGTTTGGTTCTGTTGGACCTTCTTGGCTCGAGCTGGACTCAGGATCTGTGGAATTGTCTCTCTGACCGGTCGGATATTCAAGACACCAATACACAGTGAATAGGTATACAAGAATATATCGTTTAATGGTTACATGTCCTTTTTATGCACAGCAAGAAGCATTGCCTCCCTCGTGTGAACCAATCAGCAATAAGCAGAAACACCATGAGTTACACAAAAATAGACTCCAACAGATTTTTTGACTTCTGCAAAATTGGTCAATCAACATACGTCAATTGCGGTCAAACTGAACATGTCCTGACATTTGAAACAGGAAGATAAGAAACGCCATATGTCAGTGCGGTTCAACCTGGCAGTTAAAGCAGAAGAGATAAACTTTTTCCCGGAAAAAGCCTAACCACAAAGTTACATTTCAACCTAAATATACATGCCTGACAGTTAAAACAGAAGAAAGATAAGTTTGACCACAAGGTCACATTCTGCTTTACAGTTCAGAAAAACATATTCTGTACTAATATATATATTTCAACATATATATTTAAGGAGAACTCTAATCATGAATATTAGTTCATATTGGTTCATACCTTACATGTGGATATAGTCTGACTTATAGGGTCAGACGTTTCGTTTTCACTTAGGAAGTTGCGCTGATCATTATTTGTTTATCTCTATAAAGAGGACCTGTCATGGCCCATGCTATCACAAGCAATGTTGTTCATCAAATGTAAAGATACAGTGTAAGATTTTTTTTTATTTGTAATAAAATACAATTTAACCACTTAACGACCGCCCACCGCCGATTTACGTCGGCAGAATGGCACGGACAGGCAGAATCACGTAGATCTACGTGATCGCCTTTGTGTAGTTGGGGGGTCCATCCGGACCCCCCTTCACTGCAGTGAGCGGCCGTTAAGTGTTCGGGAGCGATCAGGCATGAGGGGGCGGCCGCTCGATTCCGCCCCCCCCCTCGCGATCTCTCCCGGCCAATGAAAATGCTTCCTCCGCCATGTGATGTAAACAAGGCTGGAGGAAGTGATGTCATCTCCCTCGCCGCGGTCTTTTCGTTCCCGGCGCCGAGGAGTGAAGACAGAGGTTAGTGCACCAACAGTCCACTGACACGTAGGTACACATAGGCACACAAATTACCCCCCAGTCACCCCCAGATCACCCCCCAGGTCACCCCAAAGCCCCCAATCACAGTGTCACTGATTGCAGTGATCATTTATTTTACTGATCACTGCATTTAGTGTCATCTGTGATTGTAAAAAGTTGCAGGGCAGTTAGGATTAGGCCCCTTTAGGTCCAGGGTAGCCCCCTAACCCCCCCTAATAAAGGTTTAACCCCTTGATCACCCCCCAGGTAACCCTTTCACCCCCTAACTTCAGCGTCACTAAGCGATTGTTTTTCCGATCGCTGTATTTGTGTCGCTGGTGTTTTAGATTATTAGTTATTTTTTTTTAGGTTCGCCGCAGGTTTTTATTAGTGTCAGGTACCCCCATATATTATTTTAACCCCCTGATTGCCCCTAGAGTTAACCCTTTCACCAGTGATCGCCGTATAAGCGTCACTGGTGTCACTGGTTAGCCAGTAAGTTATTTAGTTATTTAGGTTACCCGTCAGGTTTTTATATAGTGTCAGGTACCCCCATATTTAACCTAATAAAGGTTTTAACCCCCTGATTGCCCCTAGTTAACCCTTTCACCAGTGATCACCATATAAAGGTTACGGGTGACGCTGGTTGAATAGTTTGCTTTTTATAGCATCAGGGCACCCGCCGTATATAACCCAATAAAGGTTTAACCCCCCTGATCGCCCGGCGGGTGAGATCAATTAGGTTTTAGCGCCAGAGAGGGTCTGCGTCGCCCCAGGCAGTGTTAGGTTAGTGCCAGTAACGCTAACACCCACGCGCAAAGCATACACCCCCCTTAGTGGTATAGTATCTGATCAGATCTATACTAGCATCCCCAGCGGTTTAGGGTTCCCAAAAACGCAGTGTTAGCGGGATCAGCCCAGATACCTGCTAACGCCTGCGTTTAGCCCCTCCGCCCAGCCCAGCCCAGCCCACCCAAGTGCAGTATCGATCGATCACTGTCACTTACCAAACACAACACACATAACTGCAGCGTTCGCAGAGACAGGCCTGATCCATATCAACCAGTCCATAGCAAACGTCCATAGCAACCAGTCCATAGCAACCGTCCATAGCAACCATCCATAGCAACCAGTCTATAGCAACTGTCCATAGCAACCATCCATTGCAACCAGTCCATAGCAACCGTCCATAGCAACTGTCCATAGCAACCATCCATAGCAACTATCCATAGCATCCAGTCCATAGCAACTGTCCATGGCAACCAATCCATAGCAACCGTCCATAACAACCAATCCGTAGCAACCGTCCATAGCAACTGTCCATAGCAACCGTCCATAGCAACCAGTCCATAGCAACCATCAATATCAACCAGTCCAAGGTGAATGTTTTGAACGCTACCACTCAAAAGTGAAGTTTTAGCGTAGGGTACAGCATTTCACAGACAAGGACACACTTACACAGGGTCTCCCAAGATGCCATTACATTTTGAGAGACCCGAACCATTACAGTTGTAAAGTTACAAAAAAAGTGTAAAAAAGAAAAAAAAAAACGTAAAAAACAAAACACAAAAAAAATATAAAATAAAAAAAACAAAAATAGTTGTCGTTTTATTGTTCTCTCTCTCTCTATTTTCTCTCTATTGTTCTGCTCTTTTTTACTGTATTCTATTCTGCAATGTTTTATCATGCTTGCTTTTCAGGTATGTAATTTTTTGTTTTCAGGTGCGCCATTCAACTGCAGCGCGGAATTATTTATCTTGACAGCAACAGCGTTTGCTCCCACGATACATAAAGCCGTGACACCACAGTTAAAAAAAAGAGCATATATGCCGAAGCATGGGGGCAGCAGGGGCGGAGGAGCGATTTTGCTCCTAATGCCGTGTATATACGGTCGAAATTCCAACGGAGGCTTGCCCGTGGAAAAGTCCGACCGTGTGTACGCGGCATAACCTTTTATGCCGCGTACATACGGTTGAAATTCCGACGAAGGCTTGACCGTGTGTACGCGGCATAACTTTTTTGCGGGAGGATGCCCCCATGCTTTGGCATATATGCCCATCATTAGAAGTGGGTGGATGAAGGGAGGTATTCTAATGGTGGGCATACCCACCAATCAATCTCTTTTTTTCGTTCAGCCAATAGGCTGTATGAAAAAAAAGATTACAATACATGTCCAACAAGGACCAGCAACGTACTGGTATGTTGCTGGACTTTGAATGTTTATACCAGAATGATGCCTGCGGGTTTAGGTATCATCTTGGTATCATTCTTTTCAGCCAGCAGCCGGCTTTCATGTAAAAGCAATTCTAGCAGATAATTAGCCTCTAGACTGCTTTTACAAGCAGTGGGAGGGAATGTCCCCCCCCCGGATATAAAAAGCGCCATTGGGAAATTGGGAAAGCATTTTATCACACCGATCTTGGTGTGGTCAGATGCTTTGAGGGCAGAGGAAAGATCTAGGGTCTAACCCCCCAATTTTTTTCAAAAAAAGAGTACCTGTCACTACTTATTGCTATCATAGGGGATATTTACATTCCCTGAGATAATGATAAAAATGGTAAAAAAATAAAATATGGAAGGCACAGTTTAAAAATAAAATAAAAAAGCCAAATAAATAATAAAAAAAAAAAAAAAAAAAAAAAGCACCGCTGTCCCCCCCTGCTCTTGCGCAAAGGCGAACGCAAGCGTCGGTCTAGCGTCATATGTAAACAGCAATTGCATCATGCATGTGAGGTATCACCGCGAAGGTCAGATCGAGGGCAGTCATTTTAGCAGTAGACCTCCTCTGTAAATCTAACGTGGTAACCTGTAAAGGCTTTTAAATGCTTTTAAAAATGAATGTAGTTTGTCGCCGCTGCGCGTTTGTGCGCAATTTTAAAGCATGTCGTGTTTGGTATCCATGTACTCGGCCTATGATCATCTTTTTTATTTCATCAAACATTTGGGCAATATAGTGTTTTTTAGTGCATTAAAAATAAAAAAAGTGTGTTTTTCCCCCAAAAAATGTGTTTGAAAAATCGCTGCGCAAATACTGTGTGGAAAAAAAAAATGCAACACCCACTATTTTAATCTGTAGGGCCTTTGCTTTAAAAAAATATATAATGTTTGGGGGTTCAACATAATTTTCTTGCAAAAAATTTTTTTTTTTCATGTAAACAAAAAGTGTCAGAAAGGGCTTTGTCTTCAAGTGGTTAGAAGAGTGGATGATGTGTGACATAAGCTTCCTAATGTTGTGCATAAAATGCCAGGACAGTTCAAACCCCCCCAAATGACCCCATTTTGGAAAGTAGACACCCCAAGATATTTGCTGAGAGGCATGTTGAGCCCATTGAATATTTTTTTTTTGTCCCAAGTGATTGAATAATGACCAAAAAAATAAAAAAAAATAAAAATGTACAAAAAGTTGTCACTAAATTATATATTGCTCAAACATGCCATGGGCATATGTGGAATTACACCCCAAAATACATTCTGTTGCTTCTCCTGAGTACGGAGATACCACATGTGTGGGACTTTTTGGGAGCCTAGCCGCGTACGGGACCCCAAAAACCAAGCACCGCCTTCAGGATTTCTATGGGTGTAAATTTTTGATTTCACTCCTCACTGCCTATCACAGTTTCGGAGGCCATGGAATGCCCAGATGGCACAAAACCCCCCCAAATGACCCCATTTTGGAAAGTAGACACCCCAAGCTATTTGCTGAGAGGTATGTTGAGTATTTTGCAGATCTCGCTTTTTGTCACAAAGTTTTGAAAATGTAAAAAAAGAAAAAAAAAAAGAAAAAAAAATGTCTTTCTTAATTTTCAAAAACAAATGAGAGCTGTAAAATACTCACCATGCCTCTCAGCAAATAGCTTGGGGTGTCTACTTTCCAAAATGGGGTCATTTGTGGGGGTTTTGGGCTATTTTGACATTTTATGGCCTTCAAAACTGTGATAGGTAGTGAGGAGTGAAATCAAAAATTTATGCCCTTAGAAACCTTGAAGGCGGTGCTTGGTTTTTGGGGTCCCGTACGTGGCTAGGCTCCCAAAAAGTCCCACACATGTGGTATCCCCGTACTCAGGAGAAGCAGCAGAATGTATTTTGGGGTGTAATTTCACATATAACCATGGCATGTGTGAGCAATATATCATTTAGTGACAACTTTTTGTACATTTTTTTTTTTCTTTTTGTCATTATTCAATCATTTGGGACAAAAAAAAAATATTCAATGGGCTCAACATGCCTCTCAGCAAATAGCTTGGGGTGTCTACTTTCCAAAATGGGGTCATTTGGGGGGGTTTTGTGCCATCTTGGCATTTTATGGCCTTCAAAACTGTGATAGGTAGTGAGGAGCAAAATCAAAAATTTATGCCCTTAGAAACCTTGAAGGCGGTGCTTGGTTTTTGGGGTCCCGTACGCGGCTAGGCTCCCAAAAAGTCCCACACATGTGGTATCCCTGTACTCAGGAGAAGCAGCAGAATGTATTTTGGGGTGTAATTTCACATATGCCCATGGCATGTGTGAGCAATATATCATTTAGTGACAACTTTGTGCAAAAAAAAAAAAGTTTGTCATATTCCCGCAACCTGTGGCAAAATATAAAATATTCCATGGACTCAACATGCCTCTCAGCAAATAGCTTGGGGTGTCTACTTTCCAAAATGGGGTCATTTGGGGGGGTTTTGTGCTATTTTGGAATTTTATGGCCTTCGAAACTGTGATAGGTAGTGAGGAGTGAAATCAAAAATTTGCGCCCTTAGAAATCCTGAAGGCGGTGCTTGGTTTCCGGGGTCCCGTACGTGGCTAGGCTCCTAAAAAGTCCCACACATGTGGTATCCCCGTACTCAGGAGAAGCAGCAGAATGTATTTTGGGGTGCAATTCCACATATAACCATGGCATGTGTGAGCAATATATCATTTAGTGACAACTTTTTGTAATTTTTTTTTTTTTTTTTTTGTCATTATTCAATCACTTGGGACAAAAAAAAAAAATATTCAATGGGCTCAACATGCCTCTCAGCAATTTCCTTGGGGTGTCTACTTTCCAAAATGGGGTCATTTGGGGGGGTTTTGTACTGCCCTGCCATTTTAGCACCTCAAGAAATGAGATAGGCAGTCATAAATTTAAAGCTGTGTAAATTTCAGAAAATGTACCCTAGTTTGTAAACGCTATAACTTTTGCGCAAACCAATAAATATACGCTTATTGACATTTTTTTTACTAAAGACATGTGGCTGAATACATTTTGGCCTAAATGTATGACTAAAATTGAGTTTATTTGATTTTTCTTATAACAAAAAGTAGAAAATATCATTTTTTTTCAAAATTTTCGGTCTTTTTCTGTTTATATCGCAAAAAATAAAAATCGCAGAGGCAATCAAATACCATTAAAAGAAAGCTCTATTTGTGGGAAGAAAAGGACGCAAATTTCATTTGGGTACAACATTGCATGTCCGCACAATTTACAGTTAAAGCAGCGCAGTGCCGAATCCCAAAAACAGGCCTGGTCCTAATGGCCCGAAATGGTCCGGGGCTTAAGTGGTTAAAAGACATTTAAACTGCCCCCTCCTTCATGCCTATTAATTGAAAACACATGCATTGGCTCCACACGCATATGTAAATGGCAACAAACCTGCATTTTGTTTCAAGCCGGGGTCAGGGGCAGAGTCAGGGGTGGGGTCAAGGGAATGGTTGAAGTGGGCCCCGTCAGGTAGGCTGTACGGGGCCCCATGATTTTTAACAGTGGCCCTGCTACTACCCCCTCTCTCCTGTCAAGTGACCCCATAGCAAACAGCTTGCTAGGGGGGAACCCAAGCCAAGCCGCAGTTCTGTGTGTCCATTCAGACACAGAGTAGCAATTCGACCCCGCCTCCTCTCTCTCCTCATTGGCTAACTGACTTTGACAGCAGCGGGAGCCAATGGTGCCGCTGCAGTGTCTCAGCCAATCAGGAGGGAGAATCCCAGACTGCTAAGGCACTCATGCACATTGCTGGATCGAGATTGGGCTCAGGTAAGTATTAGGGGGGCTGAGGGGGGCTGCTGCACACATAAGTGTCTGGGACAGGTGAAGCCAATCATATTACTTCAACAGCATCAGGAGATTATAGCTGCAGGGGCAATGGGGGGGGTTAAGGCCTCTGGATTTCAAAAAGCTGCCAGCAGTACAAGGAACAATTAAAAAAAACATAAAAGCATAAAGCATATATAAACTTAATAAGAAAAAAAATTGTGCAGCTTACCGGTGCTCAGATGTGGTAACAGTAACACACTTCCTGCCCTAGAGTAACAATGCCCACTCACTGTACTGTATCTATAAAGTAGCAATGTTTCAGCCCCTAGGACAGGAAATGTGTAAGGACTGCTAAATACAACTCCCTCTTTTCATTTCAATAACATGGAGGGAAGGGTTCTGTAGTTTATAGAGAGAGCTGTGAACAATGTTAGCTGTTAAGAGTAATCAGAGGCAGATAGCACAGGAAGCTAACTACTGAATGGATAAACAAGACAATATTAATGGTATATTTAACAGACAAAAAATATAGCAAATATGAGAAGTTCATTGTCAGGTAGAGATGGGCCGAACACCACCCAATTTGGTTCGTGCCAGAACTCTCGAACAACACAAAAGTTCAGGCCCGATCCGCAAACCCCATTGATGTCTATGGGACCCGAACTTGAAAAATCAAAAGTCCCAATTTTGAAGGCTTATATGCAAGTTATTGGCTATAAAAAGGGTATGGGGGGCTGGGTACTGCCCTGGGGGACATGTACCAATTCACAAAAAAGTTGAAAAAACGTTTTTAAAGGAGCAGTGATTTTAATTATGCTTAACCACTTCCATACTGGGCACTTATACACCTTCCTGCCCAGACCAATTTTCAGCTTTCTGCGCTGTTGCAATTTGAATGACAATTGCGCGGTCATGCTACACTGTACCCAAACTAAATTTTTATCATTTTGTTCCCACAAATAGAGCTTTCTTTTGGTGGTATTTGATCACCTCTGCGATTTTTATTTTCTGCTAAAAAAATAAAAAAAAGACCGATAATTTGTGAAAAAAACGTTTTTTTTTTTGTTTCAGTTACAAAACTTTGTAAATAAGTAAGTTTTCTCCTTTACTGATGGGCACTGATGGGTAGTGATGAGCCGAACACCCCCGGGTTCGGTTCGCACCAGAACCCGCGAACGGTCCGAAAGTTCGCACGAACATTAGAACCCTATTAAATACAATGGATGCGAACGTTCGGATTCTAAAGTGCTAATTATAACGACTATTATCCATGTTATTGTCCTAAACAGAGTTTGGGAACCCGGGTTCTGCACCAGGGGACATGTATCAATGCAAAAAGAAGTTTTAAAAACGGACGTTTTCCGGGAGCAGTCATTTTAATGATGCATAAAGTGAAAAAAAAAAGTCAAATATTCCTTTAAATATTGTACCTGGGGGGTGTCTAAAGTATGCCTGTGAAGTGCCACGTGTTTCCCGTGTTTAGAACTGTCCCTGCACAAAATAACATTTCTAAAGGAAAAAAAAGCCATTTAAAACTGCTTGCGGCTTTAATGTAATGTCTGGTCCCGGTAATATGGATGAAAATCTTTAAGAAAAATGGCATAGCTACCCCATCAACCCCCCCCCCCCTACCCCAGCCCATTACCAGCCCCTTTGGGTCTTGTATGGATATTAAGGGGAACCCCGCACACAAAATAAAAAAGGCCCTATATACTCTGAACAGCCGTATACAGGCGGTGCATACAAGACAGGGACTGTAGGTTTGTTCTTATGTAGAATCTGTTTGTAATTTTGAACAGCTACATTGTTTAAGTGTAGCTCCAGGCCAAATACCTATTTATAAGCTTTTTGGAAAACATAGGGAAGGGTTATCACCCCTGTAACATTTTTTTTGCTGTCTGTGCCCCTGTTCAGAACATTTCACCTCACTTTGCGTCCCAATGACAACTGTTTTTGAAATGTGGTGTTTTTATTGAAACAAGGATTGGTGATAAAGCATCAGTAGAGAGGAGACACCTTTCTCCCATATTAATTCTTACAGGAGAGAATTTTCCTTCCAAGGGGTAGATTTCCTCTCACTTCCTGTTGTCTTCTTCCGTTTGCAAGTAGTAGTCGTTTGTAAGTTGGATGTTTGAAAGTAGGGACCTGCCGTATATACTCTGCAGAAATTGGCCCCTTAGGTGTTGGTGTTGGCACAACACTGTAAGCACTCACAGTTACTCTTGGTGGGTGCTGGAACGCCCTGCTGTCAACTATTATATCAGGAATTGTAATAACATATAATTGTTGAACAGTGGTAGTAAAAATTGGGCCTTTGATGGTGGTGCTGGTGCCACAACACTGTAAGGCCTGACAGTTACTCTTGGTGGGCGCAGCAATGGGCCCTGCTGTGAATTATTAGATCAATAATTATAATTGCATGCCCCTGTTGAACAGGGGCTGAAAAATTGGGCCTTTGGTGGTGGTGGTGGTGGTGGTGGTGGTGGTGTTGACACAACACTGTAAGGCCTGACAGTTACTCTTGGTGGGCACAGCAATGGGCCCTGCTGTGAATTATTAGATCAATAATTATAATTGCATGCCCCTGTTGAACAGGGGCTGAAAATTTGGGCCTTTGGTGGTGGTGGTGGTGGTGATGGTGGTGCTGGTGCCACAACACTGTAAGGCCTGACAGTTACTCTTGGTGGGCGCAGCAATGGGCCCTGCTGTGAATTATTAGATCAATAATTATAATTGCATGCCCCTGTTGAACAGGGGCTGAAAAATTAGGCCTTAGGCACTGGTGGCACAACACTGCAACCCCTCACAGATACTGTACTTGGAGCACAGCAATGAGGCATGTTGCAAAGTATTGCATCAAAAATTGTAATTACACGCCCCTGTTAAACAGGGGCTGAAAAATTGGGCCTTAGCCACTGGTGGCGTCACCCATAAACCAAAATGATCTTCCAAGCTATCATCATTAATCGTATCATTGAGGAGGAGGAGGAGGATAGCCAGTCAACATAACAGCACAGGCACTCAGCATCAGCATCAGTCTTGAAGGGATGTGACATTTTAAAATCAATTAGTCTGTTATATCAGCATCAGGTGTGTGGTAGCTGGTGGTGATCCAAGACTGGTTCATCTTGATGAAAGTCAGTCGATCAACCGAGTCGGTGGACAGGCGCACAATGTGATCCGTGACAAATCCTCCAGCAGCACTGAATGTGCGTTCTGAAAGAACGCTGGATGCAGGACAGGCCAGTAGCTCAATTGCATACTGTGCAAGCTCTGGCCAGTGATCCATCCTCAAGACCCAGTAAGCCAGAGGATTTTCGGTGGGGAAGGTGTCCAAGTCTGACCTTGCCCCTAGGTATTCCTGCACCATGTATATCAGACGCTGGCGATGGTTGCTGGAACCGATCATACTTTGGGGCTGTGGACTAAAGAATTGTCTGAACGCATCGGTCAGACGGCCATCTTCCCCACCGCTCCTTCTTTGACTGCCCGAAGCCTCAGCAACTCGTTGTCCAGGACCAGGAGTTTGTAACCTCCCAGTCTCTGGGAACGCATTGCACAGACCTTTCTGCAAGGCCTCCCGGAGTTGTCTCATCCTATGCTCCCTCTGCGACAGTAACATAAGGTCCGCAACCTTACCCTTGTACCGTGGATCAAGGAGAGTGGCCAGCCAGTAATGGTCCCTCTCCTTGATCCGAAGAATACGAGGATCCTTCCGCAGACTTTGCAGGATCAGGGAGGCCATGCAGCGTAGGTTAGCTGAGGCATTCAGTCCGGAGTCCTCTGGGTCACTAAGGACGACATGATCCGCAGCCACCTCCTCCCAGCCACGTACAAGTCCACTGGTTTCTTGGGACTGTAAATCATCCCTAAAAGACTGCTGCTGATGATGCTGAGTGCCAGCCTCCACCTCCATGCTGACGCAATCCTCCTCCTCCTCCTCCTCCTCTTCCTGTGCGATGGGTGGGACAGAAGGAACACTGTCTGGGTAAAGGGGGCCTTGAGAGGCAAGGAAGTCCTCCTCTTCCTGCCTCTGTTCTGCGTCAAGTGTCCTGTCCATTATTCCACGCAGCGTGTGCTCCAACAGGTGGACAAGAGGTACAGTGTCACTGATGCATGCACTGTCACTGCTCACCATCCTCGTGGCCTCCTCAAATGGTGCCAGGACAGTGCATGCATCCCTGATCATGCCCCACTGGCGTGGTGAAAAAAAACCCAGCTCCCCTGACCCTGTCCTGGTGCCGTAGTCGCACAGGTACTCATTGATGGCCCTCTGCTGCGTGTGCAGCCGCTGCAGCATGGCCAACGTTGAGTTCCACCTGGTGGGCATGTCACATATAAGGCGGTTCTTGGGCAGGTTCAACTCCTTTTGCAGCTCAGCCAGGCGAGCACTGGCATTATAAGATCTGCGGAAATGCACACAGACTTTCCTGGCCTGCCTCAGGACATCCTGTAAGCCCGGGTACCTGCCCAAGAACCGCTGCACCACCAGGTTAAGGACGTGAGCCATACAGGGCACATGGGTCAGTTGTCCCTGTCGGAGGGCGGAGAGGAGGTTGGTGCCATTGTCGCAAACCACCATTCCTGGCTTAAGCTGGCGTGGCGTCAACCACCTCTCGGCCTGCCCCTGCAGAGCAGACAGGACCTCTGCCCCAGTGTGGCTCCTGTCCCCCAAACACACCAGCGCAAGCACGGCATGGCATCTTTTTGCCTGCGTACTTGCGTAGCCCCTTGAACGCCTACGGAGCACCGCTGGTTCCGAGGACAAACCACAGGAAGAGGCCATGGAGGAAGAAGAAGAGGAGGGGTGGAGGAGAGAGGTGTGTCACAACCAGTAGTAGCATTTTGGAGGCGTGGCGGTGGAACAACCTCCAACACTACTGCACCTTGTCCTGCATCCTTCCCAGCTGCCAAAAGAGTGACCCAATGGGCCGTGAAAGAAAGGTAACGTCCCTGTCCATGCCTGCTGGACCATGAGTTAGCGGTAATATGCACCTTACCGCTGACCGCCCTGTCCAGCGAGGCCAAGACATTGCCTTCCACATGCCTGTAGAGAGCCGGAATCGCCTTCCGTGAGAAAAAGTGGCGTTTGGGAACCTGCCACTGAGGAACCGCACATTGCACAAACTCACGGAAGGGGGCCGAGTCTACCAACTGAAAAGGCAGCAGTTGAAGCGCTAGCAATTTAGCCAAGCTAGCATTCAACCGCTGGGCATGTGGATGGCTGGGAGTGAAGTTCTTTCGACGGTCCAGCAGCTGGGGCAGGGAAATTTGCCTGCTAGAATCGGACGTCGGTGTACTGCTAGCAGAGTGGCCGCAAGTACTTGGCTGTGACACACCTAATTCTACACCTTCATTCCTCTCAGTGCAGGTTTCAGAGAGGACTGATGGTATAGTGGGGTTGGAGATCCCAGCTGATGCGGTGCAAGGAGAGGTCCGCTTTGTTCTTTGGTGTGGGTCTTTAAGGTAGGCTTGCCAACGAGCTGCATGGCAGGTCAACATATGTCTGATCAAGCATGTGGTGCCCAAGCGGCTGATGTTTTGGCCACGCGATATACGCTTGAGACATATGTTGCAAACAGCAGCTGTGCGATCTGATGCACTCGCCTCAAAAAAGGCCCACACCAAAGAACTTTTTGAATGACGGGCAGAGGCAGCGCCCTGCACAGGCGGAGCTCTGCGGTGTGATTCCGTCGGTGTGCTGCCCATACGCTGGCCACCCAAGGGCATCCTGCCTCGTTGGAGATGTGCCTCCTCCTCATCCTCCTCCTCCTCCTCTCTCCTATTAGGCACCCACGTGGAGTCAGTGACCTCATCATCCCCTCCCTCCTCATCACTGGAGCCAATCTGGCAGTATGCTGCAGCTGCTGGAGCATGACTGCCAGATTGGTGTCCTTCTTGAGCATCCCCTCTCTCTGCTCTCACGCTACTGCCTTCCTCTAGCTGAGTATCATCATCAGATCCTTCGAAACGCTGGGCATCCTCCTGGAGCATGTACCCAACACTGTGCTCAAGCAGTTCGGGGGACTCCTCAGGAGGAGGACATGGTGGGTCTAGGGAAGGAGTGACTAATGATGACATTGATACCAGAGAAGAGGACGCTTTGGCAGCTGCTTTGCCAGTACCCTGAGCCTGGGTGAGAGAGGATGAGGAGGATGAGGTGGGCTTGGTCATCCACTCTACCAAGTCTTTGGCATGATGTGGCTCAACATGTCCAGCTGCCGAAAAGAAGGACAAGCGTGTCCCATGGCCACGTGCTGATGACAATGCACCGCATCCACGACCAGCACTGTTGCCCCCAGACACAGAGCCTGCTTGCCCTCTTTTTTTGCCTCCTGACTGTCTGCCTCTCCTTGTTTGCCTTCCAGACATTTTAATGGATGGCTTGCAGGGAGATGGGAAAAACAGCAATAAGGGCTACCTTCAGGTGTATACTGTGCAGGAGGCTTAGCAACAAAGACACTGACACTGTCCCCTGCCTATCCTTCTCTGTCCCTAAACACAAGTATTTGCAATATGCTTCAGCAAGATTGGTTTAGCACAGAATAGCACACTGATAGTTTCCCTCACTGTCCTTCTCTGTCCCTACAAACAAGATTTACACAGAATAGCACACTGATAGTTTCCTTGAGTGTCCTTCTCTGTCCCTAAACTCAAGGATTTCAAATATGGTTCAGCAAGATTGGTTTAGCACAGAATAGCACACTGATAGTTTCCCTCACTGTCATTCTCTGTCCCTACAAACAAGATTTATCACAGAATAGCACACTGATAGTTTCCCCGAGTGTCCTTCTCTGTCCCTAAACTCAAGGATTTCAAATATGGTTCAGCAAGATTGGTTTAGCACAGAATAGCACACTGATAGTTTCCCTCACTGTCCTTCTCTGTCCCTACAAACAAGATTTAGCACAGAATAGCACACTGATAGTTTCCCCGAGCGTCCTTCTCTGTCCCTAAACTCAAGGATTTCAAATATGGTTCACCAAGATTGGTTTAGAACAGAATAGCACACTGACAGTTTCCCCGAGTGTCCTTCTCTGTCCCTAAACTCAAGGATTTCAAATATGGTTCAGCAAGATTGGTTTAGGACAGAATAGCACACTGACACTTTCCCTCACTGTCCTTCTCTGTCCCTACAAACAAGATTTAGCACAGAATAGCACACTGATAGTTTCCACGAGTGTCCTTCTCTGTCCCTAAACTCAAGGATTTCAAATATGGTTCAGCAAGATTGGTTTAGCACAGAATAGCACACTGATAGTTTCCCCGAGTGTCCTTCTCTGTCCCTAAACTCAAGGATTTCAAATATGGTTCAGCAAGATTGGTTTAGCACAGAATAGCACACTGATAGTTTCCCCGAGTGTCCTTCTCTGTCCCTAAACTCAAGGATTTCAAATACGGTTCAGCAAGATTGGTTTAGAACAGAATAGCACACTGATAGTTTCCCTCACTGTCCTTCTCTGTCCCTACAAACAAGATTTAGCACAGAATAGCACACTGATAGTTTCCCCGAGTGTCCTTCTCTGTCCCTAAACTCAAGGATTTCAAATATGGTTCAGCAAGATTGGTTTAGGACAGAATAGCACACTGACACTTTCCCTCACTGTCCTTCTCTGTCCCTACAAACAAGATTTAGCACAGAATAGCACACTGATAGTTTCCACGAGTGTCCTTCTCTGTCCCTAAACTCAAGGATTTCAAATATGGTTCAGCAAGATTGGTTTAGCACAGAATAGCACACTGATAGTTTCCCCGAGTGTCCTTCTCTGTCCCTAAACTCAAGGATTTCAAATATGGTTCAGCAAGATTGGTTTAGAACAGAATAGCACACTGACAGTTTCCCCGAGTGTCCTTCTCTGTCCCTAAACTCAAGGATTTCAAATATGGTTCAGCAAGATTGGTTTAGCACAGAATAGCACACTGATAGTTTCCCCGAGTGTCCTTCTCTGTCCCTAAACTCAAGGATTTCAAATATGGTTCAGCAAGATTGGTTTAGAACAGAATAGCACACTGACAGTTTCCCCGAGTGTCCTTCTCTGTCCCTAAACTCAAGGATTTCAAATATGGTTCAGCAAGATTGGTTTAGGACAGAATAGCACACTGACGCTTTCCCTCACTGTCCTTCTCTGTCCCTACAAACAAGATTTAGCACAGAATAGCACACTGATAGTTTCCCCGAGTGTCCTTCTCTGTCCCTAAACTCAAGGATTTCAAATATGGTTCAGCAAGATTGGTTTAGAACAGAATAGCACACTGACAGTTTACCCGAGTGTCCTTCTCTGTCCCTAAACTCAAGGATTTCAAATATGGTTCAGCAAGATTGGTTTAGGACAGAATAGCACACTGACACTTTCCCTCACTGTCCTTCTCTGTCCCTACAAACAAGATTTAGCACAGAATAGCACACTGATAGTTTCCCCGAGTGTCCTTCTCTGTCCCTAAACTCAAGGATTTCAAATATGGTTCAGCAAGATTGGTTTAGCACAGAATAGCACACTGATAGTTTCCCTCACTGTCCTTCTCTGTCCCTACAAACAAGATTTAGCACAGAATAGCACACTGATAGTTTCCACGAGTGTCCTTCTCTGTCCCTAAACTCAAGGATTTCAAATACGGTTCAGCAAGATTGGTTTAGAACAGAATAGCACATTGATAGTTTCTCCCACTGTCCTTCTCTGTCCCTACAAACAAGATTTAGCACAGAATAGCACATTGATAGTTTCCACGAGTGTCCTTCTCTGTCCCTAAACTCAAGGATTTCAAATACAGTTCAGCAAGATTGGTTTAGAACAGAATAGCACACTGACAGTTTCCCTCACTGTCCTTCTCTGTCCCTACAAACAAGATTTAGCACAGAATAGCACACTGATAGTTTCCACGAGTGTCCTTCTCTGTCCCTAAACTCAAGGATTTCAAATACGGTTCAGCAAGATTGGTTTAGAACAGAATAGCACACTGACAGTTTCCCTCACTGTCCTTCTCTGTCCCTACAAACAAGGTTTAGCACAGAATAGCACACTGACACTTTCCCTCACTGTCCTTCTCTGTCCCTACAAACAAGGTTTAGCACAGAATGACACACTGACACTCTCCCTACCTATCCTTCTCTGTCCTTAAACACAAGGAATCCAGGATTAGTAAAGGAAAAAAATGACACTGTCCCTGCCTATGCTTCTCTTTCCCTGCTCCGGAACACAGTACACAAGGCCACCGCGCTGGCGGCCTTTTATAGTGTGGGGCGTGTACTAATCCCCCTCAGCAATAATTGGCCACAGGCATCCTGCCTGTGGCCAATCATTGCTCTCCTTGCTTTCCCGGCGCTGTGATTGGCCAAGCATGCGGGGTCACAGTGCATGCTTGGCCAATCACAGCGCCTGGATGACACTGCGATGGCGTAGTGCATTGTGGGCCATTCGCATCACTCGAATTTGGCGCGAACGGCCCAAATCGTTCGATCTTCGTTGAACGATCGAACAGCCGATGTTCGAGTCGAACGTATGTTCGACTCGAACACGAAGCTCATCCCTACTGATGGGGCTGCACTGACGGGCACTGATAAGGCAGCACTGATGGGCACCGATGAGGTGGCACTGATGGGCACAGATAGGCGGCACAGATGGGCACCGATAGGCGGCTCGGATGGACACCGATAGGCGGCACAGATGGGCACCGGTAGGCGGCACGGATGGGCACTGGTAGGCGGTACAGATGGGCACAGATAGGCGGCATGTATGGGCACAGATAGGCGGCACGGATAAGCACAGATAGGCGACACGGATGGGCACAGATAGGCGGCACGAAGCGGCACGGATAGGCAACACGGATGGGCACTGATAGGCGGCATGGTTGGGCACTGATAGGTGGCACGGATGGGCATGGATGGGCACTGAAAGGTGGCATGGATGGGCACTGATAGATGGCACTGTACTGTAATGTGTTGTACTAATGGATGCCAATTAGTGCCAAACAATAATGCCTGCCAATCAGTGGTGCCCATTGTGGGTACTGATTGGCATCCATTGTGGGCACTGATTGGCATCCATTAGCCATTTCTAATTTGCATCCCTGGTGGTCTAGGGGGGCATACCTTAAGCTGGGCATCCCTGGTGGTCTGGTGGCATCCCTGGTGGTCCAGTGTGGGCATCCTCGGGGGGGGCTGCGCTGATAATGGATCAGCACAAACCCCCCCTGTCAGAGGAGCAGCCGATCGGCTCTCCTCTACTCGCGTCTGACAGACGCGAGTGAGGAAAAGCTGATGACCGGCTTTTCCTGTTTACATCGTGATCAGCCGTGATTGGACACGGCTGATCATGTGGAAAAGATTCTCCGTCGGAGACTCTTTACCTAGATCGGTGTTGCGGGGTGTCAGACTGACATCCCGCAACAACGATCGCCGCGATGCGCGCCCCCGGGATATGACGTCATATGACGTCCAGTCAGGATATTGAAACCACTTTGCCGCCGTCAATCTGCTATAGGGCGGGCGGCAAGTGGTTAAAATTAAACAATAAAAATTAAAAATTATTTTCTATGGTGCCTTGGGGGTCCCCTTTCTGCCTGTAAAGTGGCACATCTGTAGCATGTATAGACGTGTTGCAAGGACCTGTGACACCCTTTGCTATACCATCATCCCTGTCAGTGGAGCCTGCTGAGAGGTCCTGAGATACAGCGGGGGAAGGCATGAAAGGTGAGGAGGAGAAGAATTGTATCCCTTGGGTGTGGCTTTCAGGTGCCCTTGCCAACGAGCTGAGTGGTGGGAGGTTAAATGCCTTGTCAAGCATGTGGTACCCAAATGGCTAGTGTTTTTGCCTCACTTGATCTGCTTGTGGCAGTGATTGCACATTGCAACAGTGTGATTGGCTTTACAATTGCTAAAAAAGGCCCACACAGCTGAGCTGTGGGAAAAGGGCCAGGAGATAACAGCACTAGTGTTGAGCGAACCCGAACTGTAAAATTCGGGTCCGTACCGAACTTTAGCTTTTTCCCGAACCCGGACTTTGCGCAAAAGTCCGGGTTCGGGTTCGGGTTCGGGTTCGGCAATCTAATTACGCATTTAGAAATGCTTCAGGGGCCAGCCAATCACCTTTTGATTAGCTGGTGTGCCCTTAGAGGCCATCATAGCCATGCCTCCTAATGGCATGGCTGTGATTGGTCAGTGCAACATGTGACCCAGCTTCTATATAAGCTAGAGGCACACAGCACACATGTCACTCTGCTTCAGAATAGATAGGGAAAGGATCTTGGCTGCTGCTGTTGCTAATAGGGAGAGATTGTAAAATACATGAGGTAGTCCTGATTCTGCAATCTGAGGGAAAAGATAGAGAGATAGTGTAGTGTAGGGCCAGGTTCCTGTTGGTGCTTTCAGGGAGAGAGAATATTATATAGGAGTCCAGATTCAGAGATTAAAATCAGCGATCTGCATAGGTTTACCTGTTTGTGTTGCAGTGCACAGTCTTTTTACACTGCCATGAGCCCAGTGTCAGAGAAAATCTAACTTTTAGGGGAAAAAAAGGCACTTTATTGTGCTCTTTTCCAAAAGACCCATAGGGCAAAAAAAAATTTGCATTTTATTTTGCTCGTGCAAAAAAAGACCCGTTTAGGGCAAAAAAAATTAAATAAAACAATTTGCACTTTAATGTACGCTTGCAAAAAGAGCCATTCAGGGCCACAAAAAATAGTTTGCAGTGTGTTATACATATGTGGAGGTGTGTGAAATAAACAATTTCTATATAGTTTTCTCCTACTGTGCTATACTAAAAAAACATTTTTTTGGAATAGCATTTTCTGCAGTTCTGTAGCTGTGCGATTCAGCAGTTACGTACTGTGGGTGTGTTCTGCTCTTCCAAAAAACGCCGTTTAGGGGCACAAAAAATAGTTTGCAGTGTGTTATACATATTTGGAGGTGTGTGAAATAAACAATTCCTAAAAAGTTTTCTTCTACTGTGCTATACTAAAAAAAAAACATTTTTTTTAATAGCATTTTCTGCAGTTCTGTAGCTGTGCGATTCAGCGGTTACGTACTGTGGGTGTGTTCTGCTCTTCCAAAAAACGCCGTTTAGGGGCACAAAAAATAGTTTGCAGTGTGTTATACATATTTGGAGGTGTGTGAAATAAACAATTTCTATATAGTTTTCTTCTACTGTGCTATACTAAAAAAACAACATATTTTTTTAATAGCATTTTCTGCAGTTCTGTAGCTGTGCGATTCAGCGGTTACGTACTGTGGGTGTGTTCTGCTCTTCCAAAAAACGCCGTTTAGGGGCACAAAAAATAGTTTGCAGTGTGTTATACATATTTGGAGGTGTGTGAAATAAACAATTTCTTAATAGTTTTCTTCTACTGTGCTATACTAAAAAAGCAAAAAAAATTTTGAATAGCATTTTCTGCAGTTCTGTAGCTGTGCGATTCAGCGGTTACGTACTGTGGGTGTGTTCTGCTCTTCCAAAAAACGCCGTTTAGGGGCACAAAAAATAGTTTGCAGTGTGTTATACATATTTGGAGGTGTGTGAAATAAACAATTTCTTAATAGTTTTCTTCTACTGTGCTATACTAAAAAAGCAAAAAAATTTTTGAATAGCATTTTCTGCAGTTCTGTAGCTGTGCGATTCAGCGGTTACGTACTGTGGGTGTGTTCTGCTCTTCCAAAAAACGCCGTTTAGGGGCACAAAAAATAGTTTGCAGTGTGTTATACATATTTGGAGGTGTGTGAAATAAACAATTTCTTAATAGTTTTCTTCTACTGTGCTATACTAAAAAAGCAAAAAAAATTTTGAATAGCATTTTCTGCAGTTCTGTAGCTGTGCGATTCAGCGGTTACGTACTGTGGGTGTGTTCTGCTCTTCCAAAAAACGCCGTTTAGGGGCACAAAAAATAGTTTGCAGTGTGTTATACATATTTGGAGGTGTGTGAAATAAACAATTTCTTAATAGTTTTCTTCTACTGTGCTATACTAAAAAAGCAAAAAAATTTTTGAATAGCATTTTCTGCAGTTCTGTAGCTGTGCGATTCAGCGGTTACGTACTGTGGGTGTGTTCTGCTCTTCCAAAAAACGCCGTTTAGGGGCACAAAAAATAGTTTGCAGTGTGTTATACATATTTGGAGGTGTGTGAAATAAACAATTTCTAAATAGTTTTCTTCTACTGTGCTATACTAAAAAAACAATTTTTTTTTTTAATAGCATTTTCTGCAGTTCTGTAGCTGTGTGATTCAGCGGTTACGTACTCTGGGTGTGTTCTGCTCTTCCAAAAAACGCCGTTTAGGGGCACAAAAAATAGTTTGCAGTGTGTTATACATATTTGGAGGTGTGTGAAATAAACAATTTCTATATAGTTTTCTCCTACTGTGCTATACTAAAAAAACAACATTTTTTTTGAATAGCATTTTCTGCAGTTCTGTAGCTGTGCGATTCAGCGGTTACGTACTGTGGGTGTGTTCTGCTCTTCCAAAAACATCCATTTAGGGCAACATCCTAAATTTGGAAAATATGAGGAGAAGGTCAAAGGGACGTGGTGGCCCCGGTCGTGGTGCTGCTGGTGGAGCTCCTGTTGCAGGGAGAGGACGTGGTGGATCTGTGCCAGATACACGCACAAGTGAAACACCTTCCTCAGGTGCGAGTAGGCGACCGAGCCTGTGGCGGTATTTTGTCGCGCCTAATGAGGCTGTACGAATGTTTAGGCCAGGACAAGTACAGGCGATAGTAGATTGGGTTGCTGACAGTGCTTCGGGTTCCTTCACATTGTCTCCCACCCACTCTTCTGATGAAAGATCAGAGTTGGCACCTGAAACCCATGTCCATCAGTCTTTCACCTCACCCCCTTGCAAATCAGCCAAGCAGTCTGAGCCCCAAATCATGCAGCAGTCTCTTCTGCTTTTTGATGACTCTGTTAGCAGGGTTTCCCAGGGCCATCCGCCTAGCCCTGCCCCAGAAGTGGAAGAGATTGAGTGCACCGATGCCCAACCACTTATGTTTCATGATGAGTACATGGGAGGACCATCGCAGTACGTCTCGGATGATGACGAAACACAGGTGCCAACTGCTGCTGCTTTCGCAATTGTGCAGACAGACAAGGAGGGCAGGGGTGAAGACTGGGTGGAAGATGATGTGGAGGACGATGAGGTCCTCGACCCCACATGGAATGAACGTTATGCAGGTGACCAGTGTAGTTTGGAGGAAGAGGCGGTGGTCGCACAGAGCCACCAGCACAGCAGAAGAGGGAGCAGGGTGCAAAAGCGGAGCGTCCGTCCCCTAGACAGACAGTATGTCTGCTACTGCCCAACGCAGCAAGGGACCGAGCACACCAAAGCCAGGTCCAAGGAGTTCCCTAGCGTGGCAGTTCCTCACACAATGTGCTGATGACAAGACACGAGTGGTTTGCAGGCTGTGCAATCAGAGGCTGAAGCGAGGCATAAACGTTCTCAACCTGAGCACAACCTGCATGACCAGGCATCTAAGTGCAAAGCACGAGCTGCAGTGGAGTAGACACTTCAAAAACCAAGAAAGGTCTCTGGCTCCTCCTGCTTCCTCTTCTGCTGCAGTCTCGGCCTCTTCATCCACCTCTGTAGTGACAGTGGCACCTGCCACCCCGCAAACAGAGGATCTGCCAGCAACACTACCACCTGGGTCACCAACCATCTCCACAATGTCCCATGGAAGCGTTCAGCTCTCTATCTCCCAAACATTGGAGCGGAAGAGGAAGTACCCCCCTAGCCACCCGCGATCCCTGGCCCTGAATGCCAGCATTTCAAAACTCCTGGCCTTTGAAATGCTGTCATTCCGTATGGTGGAGACGCAGAGTTTTAAAAGCCTGATGGCATTGGCTGTCAGACAGTACGTCGTGCCCAGCCGCCACTATTTTTCCAGGCTAGCTATCCCTTCCCTGCACAACCAAGTGGGGGACAAAATCAGGTGTGCACTGCGCAACGCCATCTGTGGCAAGGTCCACCTAACTACGGATGCGTGGACCAGTAAGCACGGTCAGGGACGTTATATCTCCCTAACAGCACACTGGGTAAATGCAGTGGCGGCTGGGCCTGAGGCAGATAGCAGTTTGGCGCATGTCCTTCCACCACCGAGGATTGCAGGGCGCTTCAGTTTGCCTCCTCTTGCTAACTCCTCCTACTCGGCTTCCTCATCCTCTACCGCCTCCTCATCCGGTCAGCGTAACACCTTCACCACCAACTTCAGCACAGCCAGGGGTAAACGACAGCAGGCAGTTTTAAAACTTTCCTGTTTGGGGGAAAAACCCCACACCGCGCAGGAGTTGTGGAGGGACATGGAACAACAGACCAATGAGTGGTTGCTGTCAGTGAGCCTCAAGCCCGGCCTGGTGGTGTGCGATAATGGGCGAAATCTCGTAGCAGCTCTGGGCCTAGCCGGTTTGACGCACATCCCTTGCCTGGCGCATGTGTTGAACTTGGTGGTCCAGAGGTTCCTTAAAAATTACCCCAATATGCCAGAGCTGCTGCAGAAAGTGCGGGCTGTGTGTGCGCACTTTCGGCGTTCTCACCCTGCTGCTGCTCGCCTGTCAGCGCTGCAGCGTAACTTCGGCCTTCCCGCTCACCGCCTCATATGTGACGTGCCCACAAGGTGGAACTCCACCTTGCACATGCTGGCCAGACTGTGCGAGCAGCAGGCGATAGTGGAGTTTCAGCTGCAGCAATCACGCGTGAGTCGCTCTGCGGAACAGCACCACTTCACCACCAATAACTGGGCCTCCATGCGAGACCTGTGTGCCTTGTTGCGCTGTTTCGAGTACTCCACCATGTCCAGTGCCAATGACGCCGTTCTTAGCGTTACTATCCCAGTTCTATGCCTCCTTGAAAAAACGCTTCGGGCGATGATGGAAGAGGATGTGGCACAGGAGGATGAGGAGGAGGAGGAGGAAGCGGGATCATTTCAAAGGCTTTCAGGGCAGTCTTTCACAAGTGGCTACGAGGGTGGGTTCCTGCACCAACAAACGCCAGGTACACAATTGTCCGGCAGAAAGGGCACAGTTCTGGAGGATGACGAGGTGGAGGAGGAGATGGAGAAGGAGGAGGAGGAGGAGCCATTTTCACAGCAGGGTGGCACCCAGACCAGCTCGTGGCCATCACTGGTGCGTGGCTGGGGGGATACAGAGGACACAGACGATACACCTCCCACAGAGGACAGCTTTTCTTTGCCTCTGGGCAGCCTGGCACACATGAGCGATTACATGCTGCAGTGTTTCCGCAATGACCGCCGAGTTGCCCACATTTTAACTGGTGCTGATTACTGGGTGGCCACCCTGCTGGATCCCGTTACAAGGACAACGTACCGTCCCTAATTCCCTCACTGGAGCGGGATCGTAAGATGCGCGAGTACAAGAGCACGCTGGTAGACGCGCTGCTGGTGGCATTCCCACCTGACAGCGGGCGTACGGTGGAAGCACAAGGCGAAGGCAGAGGAGGAGGAAGAGGTCGCCAACGCAGCTGGGGCACCGGCAGCACCTCAGAAGGCAGGGTTAGCATGGCTGAAATGTGGAAAAGCTTTGTCAGCACGCCACAACAACCAGCACCACCAGCTGAGATGGAACGTCTTAGCAGGAGGCAGCATTTCACCAACATGGTTGAGCAGTATGTGTCCACAGGCCTACACGTACTGGATGACGGGTCTGCCCCCTTTAACTTCTGGGTCTCCAAATTGGGCACATGGCCTGAGCTTGCCCTTTATGCCTTGGAGGTGCTGGCCTGCCCTGCAGCCAGTGTATTATCTGAACGTGTATTTAGCACGGCAGGGGGCGTTATCACAGACAAGCGCAGCCGCCTGTCCAGAGCCAATGTGGACAAGCTCACGTTCATTAAAATGAACCAGGCATGGATCCCACAGGACTTGTCCGTACCTTGTGCAGAATAGACATGTATACCGGTGTTGTGACAAAAACTGTCCGGCCATCGGATTGTGTCCGGCCCATGCTGCGAAGGCGCAGCGCTTGCACAGTACAGAGGACAAGGAGATTCACAAAATCTCCTAAGATGAACGGCGCCTGTGCAGTGAGTGCAGGTTCAAGCCCCACCATCCAAGTGGACATACTGTAGCACATAGTAACAGGGCCCCTCACGGGCTCGGTTCGATCGCCACGCTTCGGGCACGGCCTCACTTGGCTCGGCTTGAACCACGGATGGTGTGGCCTTCACCTGAACTTACCACGCAGGCGCCGTTCGTCTTGGGAGATTTTCGAAATCCCCTTGTCCTACATACTGAGCAAGCGCAGTACAGGGTGGACACTATTTGACGGGGGACAGAATTCGACACATCACCGGCCTTACCCAGCCATTGTTGTATTTTTGAACCAGTGTTGGATACCTCGTCCTCCTCCACCGCCGCTTCCACCTACACAGCCACATCCACCGCCACCTCAACCTCCTACTCCATATGGACCTCGTCCTCCTAGGTCAAGATTATAATTTTTATTTTATTTTTTTGTAGCGCACAGATCCTTTCCCCCTTACCTGCCTTTATGTTGTTGGCTCCTCGCAGGAGGGAGAAAGGCACACCGCAGTACCAGCCCGTACCCTCCTATATAAAGAGGTTGAGCGGTGTACTTGACGGGCCGTGTCCACAGCCGGAGTCAAAACTCCTCCAGAGGATGATTCTCACCTCTACTGTAGGTAGAGGCAAGTCCTTTAATTTCCAGTAAAGTCAATGTCCACACCAGCTGAAATTACAACTCTTATTCTCTCATGGCAAAATAAACTCTACTCGGATAGAAAAAGTTAGAGCAAAGAAACAGGACAGCTTAAGGTGTGGAGGAGGTCCAGGCACAAACGTAGCACATTCACTTCACTGCTTAGGTTTCTCAAACAGTTTTAGGTGCACGGTCTCTGCCACAGACCTTGAGGTTGGTCTCTGCCACAGACCGGGTGTACAAGGCCCCTGCCACGGACCTGGAGAACTTTGGTCTCTGCCACAGACCAGGGTGTATAAGGCCCCTGCCACGGGCCGGGTGAATAAGGCCTCTGATACAGTCAAGATGACCTTGAGCTTCTCCTTCTACGAACCTAGCCCATATCAAGGGGAAGACATCTCTCCAGGGAGTCAACAGACCCTTCCTTCACCGTGACTCCCGCATCGGTCCATCAGAATGATCCTCCCTTCCCTGGAACATGGTCCCCTACACGAGGCGGCACCCTAAGACTCCTCGACCCTTAGCGGACTCCAGACGAAGGCTCTGGACTCCAGGCTTTACTCCCGCACCTAGGCCTCCATACCCAGGGCAGCAGGAACTCCAGGATAGTACCTCACCCCGGGCTAAAGGTACCCGAGATGGAACAGGAACACATGCACCCAGGCCGAAGGCACCTGGGCGTGGACCCCACTGGACATCAGCCCCCAGGCCAAAGGTCTGCTCCTTTTATATGCTCTCCCGGCATGCACAGCAGGTTCCCCGCCCCGCTGTACTACTGCCAAGAGGGGACACAAAAGGCACAGCACTGTATCGGCGGTTCAACCCTAGCCTACCATGGCAGCGCCACCTGTAGGCCGCAGGGAACTGCACACCAATACTGTCCCCAGAGGACAAAATGGTCCATGAATCCTACAGAATTAGGGTGTTTGAGCCTATTTACCACTCAAACACTTCCCTTAAATTTAGCACCCCGCTACATTTTTATTTCAAAGTATTTTATTTTCCCACTAGCTTATCCATTAAATTGAATAATTTATTCCAGAAAGGGCGTATTCTGGGGCATTCCCACCATATGTGTGGCATCGTGCCGTTGAGTTTCTGAGGTTCTTAATGACTTCCCGTACCTCTTCTGCTGAAAAGGGGGCCTCCAGCATATTTTTTTATTTTTTTATTTTTTTTATGTTATTTTAAGTTATTTCCCTATCCACATTTGTTTGCAGAGCACTTGCCATGCTCTTAACAACATTTTGCTGCCATTTGCAGCCCTCTAGCCCTTTCCATTACTTTTTTAGAGCCTTTTTAGTCCTTAGAAGTCCGGGTCCCCATTGACTTCAATGGGGTTCGGGTTCGGGTCCGGGTTTGGGTTACAGTTCGGTCCCGAACCCGAACTTTTTTCCGAAGTTCGGCCGAACCCGTCGAACCCGAACATCCAGGTGTCCGCTCAACTCTAAACAGCACCACAATCTGATGTAATAGGGTGGTTGCTCTTTACTCTTCCATGATGGTTGTCTCTGTAGGACATCCTGCCTCTTTGGGGTTGTGCCTCCCCCTCAATTTCCTCCTCTGCTCTATCTGGCACCCAAGTCGTGTCAATGACCTCATCATCATCATCATCCCTTCCATCCTCATCATCACTGGAGCTAACCTGGTAATATGCTGCGACTGGGGGAACATAACTGCCAATTTGTTGTTTATCAGCGTTCTCCCCTCTCTGTAGGCTCATGTTACTCCCTTCCTCTACTTTAGAACCAACATCACAATCAAGTAATGTCTGTGCATCCTCAAGAAGCAAATGGCTGGTGCTGTGTTCAAATAATTCAGCTGACTCCTCCATGCATGATGCTGGGGTTATGGCAGGAGTAGCTGTGGACAAGGAGGCAGAATAAGCCACTCTGGCAGCTGTGGTGGACTGCGCACTATTGTCAGCTTGGGTGACAGAGGATGAGGAGGCAGAGGGTGATTTAGTAAGCCAGTCCACCGCCTCCTCTGCATGCTGTGGCTGGATAGCACAGGCAACATCACTGAACAGAAACAAATGGGCCCTACTTAGGGACGGACCACGTCCACCTTTTCCTGTGGACACATACGCTGGCCCCCTCATAGTGGCATGGGAACATCTGCCTCTCCTTGTTGGCCTCCCAGACATGATGGGGGGGGGGGCTAATTACCCAAATTTAATAGAAAATGGGAAATATGTTATTGGATGCACTTTATTGAATGAAAAGTGGTGTTTGGTGCACTTTAAATTGAGGACTGACGCTGACAGAAATGTAAAAAATATAGAAAACAATGAAAAAATAAAAAGGGGGGAACACCAGCTTCAGAGTCCGAAGACTGCAGCTGACAATTTAAAAAAAAGGGTCAGGGGACCAAAAAAAAAACCAGTGCATTGCGGGGCGCTAGGCAGGTGAACATCGCGCTGAGCGCTAAGCAAATTCATGTGTTTGCCGAACGGCGAACAGGCGATGTTTGGGTTTAATCTCAAATGGCCCATGTACACTAATATTATGTAGGTTGCAGATATACAACAGTTTTTGCATGGTGTGCAGGGCACTAATATGCTACTTCACCTATAATGAAATGATCTAAAATGTACGCAAACCCTGACAATAGAGTTGGGCATATGGTTCAGGCCGGGCAAACGTTGGGCCGAACGTTTGCCCGGCCTGAATCATATGCCCAACTCTATTGTCAGGGTTTGCGTACATTTTAGATCATTTCATTATAAATGAAGTAGCATATTAGTGCCCTGCACACCATGCAAAAACTGTTGTATATCTGCAACCTACATAATATTAGTGTACATGGGCCATTTAAGATTAATCTGAGATCAGGAACAGGTCAGTTTGAGGGTACACTCTTCCATAGGGTCCTATTCAAAGTTCAGACACTGCATATCATATCCATTCCCATCAAAAATGCTTTACGAGCAGATTTTAAAACAAATTATTATTGTCCTTGTATACAAGATGACATTCAAAAGTATATTTTGTTATGGCAGTGAGGGAATTCAGGATACAAACATGCTGAAATCCCCATCTTCATAACAAAAGTCAGAAGCACGTCTTTTTTTTCACTCCTCATTGTACAGTAGTAGAGAGTGATAATAGTGGATAAATTGTTTAAATCTAACTGAATAGTTTAGAAAATGTCCAATTAGCTGAACACCTAATATACACACTAGTTAATAGTCCAGGATATGTTTAATTATCTAATTTAGATTAAGGACAATTGAAATGCCAATTAGGAATGGATAATTTAACAGTAGTGGTTACCATATGCAACACATCACATTATGTACAATATATATTAGGTATAAAATGTTAATGCTACTCTTGTAAAATCATTCTTTCTGTATCCATACCTTAATTATTATGAAAAGCTTATTTTCGAAAATGTTCATTAGCATTTCTGCAAATGGAATCAAACTATCTCGGGTTGGTGTACTAAATGATCCACTGCATATCTGATTGTAGGTGTGGATACTGGCATTTTAGCATTGTTCCATCTTTTTTAGTTATGTTTTTTCCATTACTGTAGCACTATTTAGGCATTTAAATTAATTTATCAGCATTACTATATTATACAATGGTGTAAATGATATAACAATAAAATCCCAATCAATGATCCATTTTACCATTCCAAAAAAAAAGGAAGGATTGATCACTAGAGTTGAGCGGACACCTGGATGTTCGGGTTCAACGGGTTCGGCCGAACTTCGGAAAAAAGTTTGTGTTCGGGTCCGAACTTTACCCCGAACCCGAACCCCATTGAAGTCAATGGGGACCAGAACTTCTGAGGACTATTAGCGCTGTTTCCCGTGCTTAGAACTGTCCCTGCACAATGTGTCATTTCTGAAGGAAAAAAAGTCATTTAAAATTCACTCACGGCTATTAATGAATTGTCGGTTCCCGGCAATACATAGAAAAGTCATTTATAAAAAAAAAAAAGCGTGGGGGTTCCCCCAAATTCAATTACCAGGCCATTCAGGTCTGGAATGGATATTAAGGGGAACTCTGCCGCAAATTAAAAAAAAAATGCGTGCAGTTCCCCCAAATATCCATACCAGGCCCTTCAGATCTGGTATGGATTTTAAGGGGAACTCCACCCCAGATTTAAAAAAAAAATGTTGTGAAGTACGCCTAAAAATCCAGACCAGACCCTTTATCCGAGCACACAACCTGGCAGGCCGCAGGAAAAGAGGTGGGAAGGGGGAGCGGCCCCCCTCCCTCCTGAACCGTACCAGGCCACATGCCCTCAACATGTTGATGGGGACAAGGGCCTCATCCCCACAACCCTTGCCGGTGGTTGTGGGGGGTCTGCGGGCAGGGGGCTTATCGGAATCTGGAAGACCCCTTTAACAAAGGGGACTCCCAGATCCCGGCCCCCCCTATGTGAAATGGTAATGGGGTACAAATGTACCCCTACCATTTCACAAAGAAAGTGTAAAAAATTAAAAAAATGACAATAGCCGGTTTTTGACAATTCCTTTATTAATGTCTTCTCCTTTCTTCCATCTTCATCTTCTTCTTCTTCCATCTTCTTCTTTTCTCCATTCGGGTTTCTTCCTCCATCTTGTTCTTCATCTTCCTCTTCATCTTCATCTTCATCTTCCTTCTTCCTTTGGTGTTCTCGTCCGCATCTTGTTCCGGCTTCTTGTTCCCCTTCTTCTTTCTTCGGCCGCTCCGTTTGAATTGGAGGTTCCCGCTGTGTGACGCTTCAGTTCTTCAGTTCTCCTCTGGGTCCGCTGGCACCCGGTGGCCCCGCCCCCCTCTGACACCATGGGGAAAGTCCCTGTGAAATCCATGTGAAGAACTGAAGCGTCACACAGCGGGAACCTCCAATTCAAACAGAGCGGCCGGAGAAAGAAGAAGGGGAAGAAGAAGCCGGAGCAAGATGCGGACGAGAACACCGAAGGAAGAAGGAAGATGAAGATGAAGATGAAGAAACCCGATTGGAGAAAAGAAGAAGATGGAAGAAGAAGATGGAAGAAGATGGAAGAAAGGAAAAGACATTAATAAAGGAATTGTCAAAAACCGGCTAATGTAATTTTTAAATTTTTTGACACTTTCTTTGTTAAATGGTAGGGGTACAATGTACCCCATTACCATTTCACATAGGGGGGGATCTGGGGGTCACCTTTGTTAAAGGGGTCTTCCAGATTCCGATAAGCCCCCCGCCCGCAGACCCCCACAACCACCGGGCAAGGGTTGTGGGGATGAGGCCCTTGTCCCCATCAACATGGGGACATCCCCCTCATGTTGAGGGCATGTCCCCCCTCTTTTCCTGCAGCCTGCCAGGTTGCGTGCTCGGATAAAGGGTCTGGTGTGGATTTTTGGGGGTACTCCACGCCATTTTTTTTTAAATTTGGGGTGGAGTTCCCCTTAATATCCATTCCAGACCTGAAGGGCCTGGTAATTGAATTTGGGGGAACCCCCACGCTTTATTTTTATTTTTTATCAATGACTTTTCTATGTATTGCCGGGAGCCGGCAATTCATTAATAGCTGCGAGTGAGTTTTAAATGACTTTTTTTCCTTCAGAAATGACACTTTGTGCAGGGACAATTCTAAGCACGAGAAACAAGCGCTGCTTTACATGCATATTGCCGAACACCGGACCCAAACCCGAACATACAGTCAATTGTTCGGGTTCGGGTCCGGGACCCCAAAACCCAAAAGTTCGGTACGGACCCGAACTTTACAGTTCGGGTCCGCTCAACCCTATTGATCACAAGATATACAGTATCTGACAAAAGTGAGTACACCCCTCACATTTTTGTAAATCTTTTATTACTGTATATCTTTTCATGTGACAACACTGAAGAAATGACACTTTGCTACAATGTAAAGTAGTGAGTATACAGCTTGTATAACAGTGTACATTTGCTGTCCCCTCAAAATAACTCAACACACAGCCAATAAAGGATACGTTGACCTTTTTTTTTGTTCAGAATTTCAGCCCCCCTATGCACCAATATTGCATTCATGTACTTTTTTTGAAAAAATATCAAAGCTTTCCATTAAAGCTACAGACCACTTACTGTACCTTACTGTCCTCATCCATGTTTCCAAACATATCTATTGCTTTTGCCTTACTTCCTGAACTGACTGTAGATCATGACACAGGAAGGAGTTGACCAGCTGACCTGATTAGCACACACCCTACATCATCCACCCGCCTACCTACCCACCCTTTCCCAGCTGCACGTTTTATAAATGAGATGTAATCAATCCGTGATCACCCTTTTCTCTAAATACACAATACAGTGGAACCTTGGATTACAAGAATAATCTGTTCCAGGAGAATGCTTGTAATCCAAAGCACTTGCATATCAAAGCGAGTTTCCCCATAGAAGTCAATGGAAACAAAAATAATTTGTTCCGCATTGACTTCTATGGCATGCAGTACCGCATGTGGCCAGAGGTGGGGGGCGCCGGAGAGACTCAGAAAAAATCGGAGATTGCTCAGCTGCTGTCACGTACCTTACAGCAGAGCCGAGGAAGTGGGGGCGGCCTCTCGCACGATCCCGGTCCCCGCACCCCCTGGAGGTGAGGACAGGGAATGCAGGGGCACGAGAAGGTGAAGGTGCCTGTTGGTTCAGATGGAGTCTCTGGGAGGCACTGGAAACCTCTTCAAGCACAGGTGCTGCAGAAACCAGACGTCAGATCCG
Organism: Rana muscosa; assembly: GCA_029206835.1. Classification (NCBI taxonomy): domain Eukaryota; kingdom Metazoa; phylum Chordata; class Amphibia; order Anura; family Ranidae; genus Rana; species Rana muscosa. The sequence goes on along the minus strand of CM055122.1, from coordinate 621,429,984 downwards.
TTCAGGGAAGATCCAATAGAATAGACAGGTGCAGGCAGAAGTCAGCAGTGGGCTGGCAGAGAGGTACCAAATCAAGAGGCAAGGTCGTGGTCAAAGTCCAGGCCGTGATCAGTATAACAGGCAGAGGCAGGAAAGCAGGTAAGGGAGATGCCCGGTCTGAGTCCTATACGACCCATTCTAATGCATGCTCATTAGCGCTCACAGGCCAGGAATTCCTTGCTGACACCCGGAAGTGGGTGTTTGCAGCACTGGGTCTCTGACAGTTGCACTCGGAAACCCTCGGAAAGGCTCGGTAACACTCAGGAACTGAGTTTTTCTGAGTGTTTCCGAGTAATTTGGAAATATGGATGAGGACAGTAAGGTAAGTGGTCTGCAGATTTAATGGAAAGCTTTGAATTTTTTGCAAAAAAAGTACATGAATGCAATATTGGTACATAGGGGGGCTGGAATTTAGAAAAAAAAGTGAACAAAGGCAAACTTATCCTTTAATGTCTAAACCGCTGGCAATAAAAGTGAGTACACTCCTAAATGAAAATGTCCAAATTGGGCGCAACTTGTCAATAATTTGTGTGGCCCCATTATTTTCCAGCACTGCTTTAACCACTTAACGACTGCTCACTGTATATGTACGTCGGCAGAATGGCACCGACAGGCACAATCATGTACAGTGTACGTGATTGCCTTTGTACAGTTGGGGGGTCCGATCGGACCCCCCTCCTATACAGTGAGCGGTCGGTATTCTTTGGGGAGCGATCCGAGATGAGGGGACGGACGTTCGATTCCGGCCACCCCCCCGCGATCACTCCCGGCGAATGAAAATGCTTCCTCTGTCCTGTAATGTAAACACAGGCAGAGGAAGCAGGAGAAAGTGATGTCATCTCTCATGCGGCGCTCACATATACCGAGCGCCGTACAAGAGAAGACATACAGGTTAGTGCACAAACAGCACACTGACACCAGGACACATAGGCACACAAATCGCCCCCCAGGCCCCCCCAGATCTCCCCCCAGCCCCCAGTCAAAGTGTCACTGATTGCAGTGACCATTTATTTACTGATCACTGCAATCAGTGACATTTGTGACTGTAAAAGTGTCACTAAAGTTCGTTTTAGGTCCAGTGTAGCCCCCTAACCCCCCCTAATAAAGGTTTAACCCCCTGATAACCCCCAGATAACCCTTTCACCCCCTAGCACCGCCATCGCTAAGCGATCATTTTTCTGATCGCTGTCTTAGCGTCGGTGATGCAGATCGGTAGCCAGTATTTTTTTTAGGTTTGCCGCAGGTTTTTATAGCGTCGGGTACCCCCATAAATTATCTAATAAAGGTTTAACCCCCTTGATCGCCCCCCAGGTAACCCTTTCACCCCCTATCACCACTGTCGCTAAGCGATCATTTTTCTGATCGCTGTCTTAGCGTCTGTGATGCAGATCGGTAAACAGTAATTGTTTTTAGGTTTGCCGCAGGTTTTTATAGCGTCAGGTACCCCCATATATTACCTAATAAAGGTTTAACCCCCTTGATCGCCCCCCAGGTAACCCTTTCACCCCCTATCAACACTGTCGCTAAGCGATCATTTTTCTGATCGCTGTCTTAGCGTCTGTGATGCAGATCAGTAGCCAGTATTTTTTTTTTTAGGTTCGCCGCAGGTTTTTATAGCATCAGGTACCCCCATAAATTATCTAATAAAAATGTAACCCCCTTGATCGCCCCCCAGGTAACCCTTTCACCCCCTATCACCACTGTCGCTAAGCGATCGTTTTTCTGATCGCTGTCTTAGTGTCGGTGATGCAGATCGGTAGCCAGTAATTTTTTTTAGGTTCGCCGCAGGTTTTTATAGCGTCAGGTACCCCCATATATTATCTAATAAAGGTTTAACCCCCTTGATCGCCCCCCAGGTAACCCTTTCACCCCCTATCACCACTGTCGCTAAGCGATCGTTTTTTTGATCGCTGTCTTAGTGTCGGTGATGCCAATCGGTAGCCAGTAATTTTTTTTAGGTTCGCCGCAGGTTTTTATAGCGTCAGGTACCCCCATATATTATCTAATAAAGGTTTTAACCCCCTGATTGCCCCTAGTTAACCCTTTCACCAGTGATCACCATATAAGTGTTACGGGTGACGCTGGTTAGTTAGTTTGCTTTTTATAGTGTTAGGGCACCCGCCGTATATATAACCCAATAAAGGTTTAACCCCCTGATCGCCCGGCGGGTGATATCAATTAGGTTTTAGCGTCAGAGAGGGTCTGCGTCACACCCCAGGCAGCATCAGGTTAGTGCCAGTAACGCTAACACCCACGCGTGAAGCATACACCTCCCTTAGTGGTATAGTATCTGAACAGATCAATATCTGATCTGATCAGATCTATACTAGCGTCCCCAGCAGTTTAGGGTTCCCAAAAATGCAGTGTTAGCAGGATCAGCCCAGATACCTGCTAGCACCTGCGTTTTGCCCCTCCGTCCAGCCCAGGCCACCCAAGTGCAGTATCGATCGATCACTGTCACTTACAAAACACAACACACATAACTGCAGCGTTCGCAGTGACAGGCCTGATCCCTGCGACTCTAGTGCTGTAGGAGGTGATTTCACCACCACAGTTAAAAAAAAAAAAGCATATATGCCGAAGCATTGGGGCAGCAGGGGCAGAGGAGCGATTTTGCTCCTAATGCCGCGTACATACGGTCGAAATTCCGACGGAGGCATGCCCGTGGAAAAGTCCGACCATGTTTGTGCGGCATAACTTTTTTGCGGGAGGATGCCCCCATGCTTCGGCATATATAAATGGTGCATGTATGCCCATCATTAGAAGTGGGTGGATGAAGGGCGGTATTCTAATGGTGGGCATACCCACCGATCAATCTCTTTTTTCGTTCAGCCAACTGGCTGCATGAAAAAAAAAGATTACAATACATGTCCAACAAGGACCAGCAACGTACTGGTATGTTGCTGGACTTTGAATGTTTATACCAGAATGATGCCTGCGGGTTTAGGTATCATCTTGGTATCATTCTTTTCAGCCAGTGGCCGGCTTTCATGTAAAAGCAATCCTAGTGGCTAATTAGCCTCTGGACTGCTTTTACAAGCAGTGGGAAGGAATGTCCCCCCCCAGATGTAAAAAGCACCATTGGGAAATTGGGAAAGCATTTTATCACACCGATCTTGGTGTGGTCAGATGCTTTGAGGGCAGAGGAAAGATCTAGGGTCTAGAAGACCCCAGTTTTTTCAAAAAAAGAGTATCTGTCACTACCTATTGCTATCATAGGGGATATTTACATTCCCTGAGATAACAATAAAAATGATAAAAAATAAATAAATATGGAAGGAACAATTTAAAAATAAAATAAAAAGGCAAAATGAATAATAAAAAAAAAAAGGGACCCCTGTCCTGCCCTGCTCTTGCCCAATGACGAACGCAAGCGTCGGTCTGGCGTCATATGTAAACAGCAATTGCACCATGCATGTGAGGTATCACCGCGAAGGTCAGATCGAGGGCAGTAATTTTAGCAGTAGACCTCCTCTGTAAATCTAACGGGTAACCTGTAAAGGCTTTTAAAGGCTTTTAAAAATGTATGTAGTTTGTCGCCAATGCGCGTTTGTGCAAAATTTTAAAGCATGTCGTGTTTGGTATCTATGTACTCGGCCTAAGATCATCTTTTTTATTTCATCAAACATTTGGGCAATATAGTGTGTTTTAGTGCATTAAAATTAAAAAAAGTGTATTTTTCCCCCAAAAAATGCGTTTGAAAAATCGCTGCACAAATACTGTGTAGAAAAAAAAATGCAACACCCACCATTTTAATCTGTAGGGCCTTTGCTTTAAAAATATATATAATGTTTGGGGGTTCAACATAATTTTCTTGCAAAAAAAAATATGTTTTCATGTAAACAAAAAGTGTCAAAAAGGGCTTTGTCTTCAAGTGGTTAGAAGAGTGGATGTAAGCTTCCTAATGTTGTGTATAAAATGCCAGAGCAGTTCAAAACCCCCCCAAATGACATAATTTTGGAAAGTAGACACCCCAAGCTATATACTGAGAGGCATGTCGAGTCCATGGAATATTTTATATGTTGACACAAGTTGCGGAAAAAAGACAATTTTTATTTTTTTTTGCACAAAGTTGTCACTAAATGATATATTGCTCAAACATGCCATGGGCATATGTGGAATTACACCCCAAAATACATTCTGTTGCTTCTCCTGAGTATGGGGATACCGCATGTGTGAGACTTTTTGGGAGCCTAGCCGCGTACGGGACCCCAAAAACCAAGCACCGCCTTCAGGCTTTCTAAGGGTGTAAATTTTTGATTTCACTTCTCACTGCCTATCACAGTTTCGGAGGCCATGGAATGCCCAGATGGCACAAAACCCCCCCAAATTACCCCATTTTGGAAAGTAGACACCCCAAGCTATTTGCTGAGAGGTATTGTAAGTATTTTGCAGGTCTCGCTTTTTGTCACAAAGTTTTGAAAATTGAAAAAAAAAATATATATATATTTTTTTCATTTTCAAAAACAAATGAGAGCTGTAAAATACTCACCATGCCTCTCAACAAATAGCTTGGGGTGTCTACTTTCCAAAATGGGGTCATTTGGGGGGGTTTTGTGCTATTTTGGCATTTTATGGCCTTCGAAACTGTGATAGGTAGTGAGGAGTGAAATCAAAAATTTGCGCCTAGAAATCCTGAAGGCGGTGCTTGGTTTTCGGGGTCCCGTACGCGGCTAGGCTCCTAAAAAGTCCCACACATGTGGTATCCCCGTACTCAGGAGAAGCAGCAAAATGTATTTTGGGGTGTAATTCCACATATAACCATGGCATGTGTGAGCAATATATCATTTAGTGACAACTTTTTGTAATTTTTTTTTTGTCATTATTCAATCACTTGGGACAAAAAAAAAATATTCAATGGGCTCAACAGGCCTCTCAGCAATTTCCTTGGGGTGTCTACTTTCTAAAATGGGGTCATTGGGGGGGGGGGGTTTGTGCTATTTTGGCATTTTATGGCCTTCAAAACTGTGATAGGCAGTGAGGAGTGAAATCAAAAATTTGCGCCCTTAGAAATCCTGAAGGCGGTGCTTGGTTTCCGGGGGCCCGTACGCGGCTAGGCTCCCAAAAAGTCCCACACATGTGGTATCCCCGTACTCAGGAGAAGCAGCAAAATGTATTTTGGGGTGCAATTCCACATATAACCATGGCATGTGTGAGCAATATATCATTTAGTGACAACATTTTGTAATTTTTTTTTTTAGTCATTAATTAATCACTTGAGACAAAAAAAAAATATTCAATGGGCTCAACATGCCTCTCAGCAATTTCCTTGGGGTGTCTACTTTCCAAAATGGTGTCATTTGAGGGGGTTTTGTACTGCCCTGCCATTTTAGCACCTCAAGAAATGAGATAGGCAGTCATAAATTAAAAGCTGTGTAAATTCCAGAAAATGTACCCTAGTTTGTAGACGCTATAACTTTTGCGCAAACCAATAAATATACGCAAATTGACATTTTTTTTTACTAAAGACATGTGGCTGAATACATTTTGTCCCAAATGTATGACTAAAATTGAGTTTATTCGATTTTTCTTATAACAAAAAGTAGAAAATATCATTTTTTTTCAAAATTTTCGGTCTTTTTCCGTTTATATCGCAAAAAATTTAAATTGCAGAGGCAATCAAATACCATTAAAAGAAAGCTCTATTTGTGGGAAGAAAAGGACGCAAATTTTGTTTGGGTACAATATTGCATGTCCGCACAATTTACAGTTAAAGCAGCGCAGTGCAAAATTCTGAAATCACCTCTGGTCCTTTAGCTACCAAATGGTCCGGGGCTTAAGTGGTTAACCCTCTTGGGCATGGAGTTCACCAGAGCTTTAAAGGTTGCCACTGGAGTCCTCTTCCACTCCTCCATGACAACATCATGGAGCTGGTGGATGTCAGAGACCTTGCACTCCTCCAACTTCCATTTGAGGATGCCCCACAGATGCTTAATAGGGATTAGGTCTGGAGATATGCTTAGCCAGTCCATCAGCTTCATCCCTCAGCTTCTTTAGCAAGGCAGTTGTCATCCTGGAGGTGTGTTTGGGGTCGTTATCATGTTGGAATACTGCCCTGTGGCCCAGTCTCCGAAGAGAGGGGATCATGCTCTGTTTCAGTATGTTACAGTACATGTTGGCATTCATGGTTCCCTCAATGAACTGTAGGTCCCCAGTGCTGACAGCACTCATGCATCCCACCACCATTCTTGACTGTAGGCAAGACACACTTGTCTTTGTACTCCTCACCTGGTTGCTGCCATACACGCCTGACACCATCTGAACCAAATAAGTTTATCTAGATGGACATGGTTCCAGTAATCCATGTCCTTAGTCTGCTTGTCTTCAGCAAACTGTTTGCTGACTTTCCTGTGCATCATTTTTAGAAGATGCAGTGAGCTGCGTATGGTCTGAGCACTGACAGGATGACCCCCCACTCCTTCAACCTCTGCAGCAATGCTGGCAGCACTCATATGTCTATTTCCCAAAGACAGCCTCTGGATATGATGCTGAGCACTAGGGATGACCTCGATGTTTGGGTCGAACGTAGGTTCGACTCGAGCATCAGGTGTTCGCCCGTTCGTCGAAGAACAAACATTATGGGGCGTTCGTGGCAAATTCGAGCAGCGCGGACTGCCCCTTAATGCACTGCAAGATCGCGGTGCATTGCTGTATGATGATTGGCCAAAGCATGCACCATGACCTGCATGCTTTGGCTAATCTCAGCGCCCTCTGCTAACAGGGTGCCTTTGGCCAATCATGGCTCAGGGGGACTAAGTCCACGACCCACACTATATAAGGCTGCCTGCACGTCGGCCCTGTGTAGTGTGTTATTGGCGTGGACGGAGAGATAGTGTGATTTAGATTGAGCAGACAGGCAGGCAGGTTATTCAGTTAGCTCAGCTGCAGTGTATTTAATATATATATATATATATATATATATATATATATACAGCCAGTGTCGTATATATATATATATATATATATATATATATATATATATATATATATACACTGCATCCAGTGTAGCCTATATCTGACTGCAGGCCATTCCTGGTGTACTTTTTCTAATATACTGCAGGCAATGTATTTAATATATATATACAGCCAGTCTCGTATATATATAGATATATATATAAACTGCATCCAGTGTAGCCTATATCTGACTGCAGGCCATTCCTGGTGTACTTTTTCTAATATACTTCAGGCGGTGTATTTAACCACTTCCCTACCACAGATAGATATATGACGGCGCAGGAACCCTTTGTCCCTCCGGGCCGCCGTCATATTACGTCTTTTACTCCTGAGCCTCTAGGGGGCGCGCTCGCGCGCCACGGGTGATTGCCAGTGACACAGCCGAGGACGTGGATCTGTGTGTGCAAACACACAGATCCACGTCCTGTCAGAGGAGAGGAGACCGATGTGTGTTCCCAGTACAGAGGAACACCGATCGGTCTCCTCCCCTTATGAGTCCCCTCCCCCTACAGTTAGAATCACTCCCTAAGACACACTTAACCCCTTCCTTGCCCCCTAGTGTTAACCCCTTCCCTGCCAGTCACATTTACACAGTAATCAATGCATTTATATAGCACAGATCGCTGTATAAATGTGAATGGTCCCAAAATAGTGTCAAAAGTGTCTGATGTGTCCGCCGCAATATCACAGTCACGATAAAAATCGCAGATCGCCACCATTACTAGTAAAAAAAATAACAATAAAAATACCATAAATGTATCCCCTATTTTGTAGACACTATAACTTTTGCGCAAACCAATCAATATACGCTTATTGCTATTTTTTTTTTACCAAAAATATGTAGAAGAATACATGAACTGAGGATTTTTTTTTATTTTTTTTATGGGATATTTATTAACCGCAGAGGTGATCACATACCACCAAAAGAAAGCTCTATTTGTGGGGGAAAAATTATCAAAATTTCATATGGGTACAGTGTTGCATGACCGCGCAATTGTCATTCAAAGTGTAACAGCGCTGAAAGCTGAAAATTGGTCTGGGCAGGAAGGGGGTGAATATGCTCTGTATTGAAGTGGTTAATATATATATATATATATATATATAAATATATATATATATATATATATATATATATATATATATATATACAGCCAGACATGTATATATATATATATATATATATATACACACACTGCATCCAGTGTAACCTATATCTGACTGCAGGCCATTCCTGGTATAACTTTTAGCTATTTTTCAGCTAATTTTGGCACAATCCTCATGAAAGCTTTCCATAGTATATACGCACATACACATAAGCGTCATTATACGCTTGGATGTTAGATTATGTTTATTTTCATCTTATCCTTCTATACATCCCCACACATGGTATAATTCATTTTACGTTGTCTCAATACATGTGTATATACACAAATATGTATGTACTTATTTACCTCTAAACCCACCTATCATCATAATATATTTAAGTTTTTCCTTTGATATTTATCATCGCGCACTCTGATCTGGTGATTCATCTGGCATTGAATAGATCAACACATACACATATACGTGCACCATTTGATATTTACATTGATTGTACTCAATTTTTTTAGTTTTTAGTTTTTATTTGTGTACTTTTTTTATTCAACCATCTAACTTATGGATATTTTCTCCATTTATTTTAATAGATTTTAAATATATCGTCTACATAATTTGCATAGATACACCCCATTACATAATTTGCATAGATATACCTTGTCAGTCTGACTCTACCGGTCGTCAGGATTAATTATAATAACTATAACATAAGCTTCTCCAATAATATAGACAGTATAAATTCGGATACTATGTTCCCCAGCATTACTATCGGTATTTGTTTTTAATGTTTTGTAATGTGATTGTTGTACTGTCACTAAGGTGACCCTTATGAAAACATAGCGTACCCGTGTAAAAATTTCCACCACCCAATATGGCCATTATCCAAGCCTGAGGAAGGAGTACGCATACTCTGAACGCGAGCACCACCCCGCTGAACCGACCCGGAAGTGGCGTCATCTGAAGTGTACCACTAATCGTAGTCCTATCCATCCATAAGCACCGTGCACCAGCAGTGTGGCCCGGAGGACAGACCTGATCACGGACACCAGTCCACACCAGTGACATCGGACTCTTCCTTCACCCTGATGTCGAAGTGGATGAAACCCCATTATGCCTGTCATCACCACAATCTTGTGAGTCTACTCAATTACGTTTTTCTTATTAAACGGCATACTTACTGCACTTAGATGGCGCTGATCTCTGTTCCCTTTTTTATTTCAGAGTTTTCTTTTTCCTTCTAAAACTTTTTGAATTGGCTGCCTTCTCTGAACAGTTACTTTACATTGACTAAATCCCCAAAAAGAACTGTTGCTATTACCTTGGCCTCTCCACCAAATCCCCTCTTATTTGTACTGAGTCTGAACCTGAGTGTGCCATGTTATCCAATCTTGTTTATATGCAGGTTCCCAAACGCCATTTCTTTTCATGGAAGGCCATTCCGGGTCTCTACCCGCATGTGGAAGGCAATGTCTTGGCCTCGTTGGACAGGGTGGTCAGCAGTAAGGTGTATTCTACCTCTGACTCATGGTCAAGCAGGCATGGAGAGGGACGTTACCTTTCTTTCACGGTGCACTGGGTAACTCTGCTGCAGCTGGGAAGGATGCAGGACAGGGTTCAGTATTGTTGGAGCTTGTTCCGTCACCACGCCTCCAAAATTCTAGTGGTGATTCTGCCACAGCTCTCTCCTCCACCCCCTCATCTTCTTCTTCCTCTAGGGCCTCTTCCTCTGCAGATTTGTCCTCTGAACCAGCGGTGCTCCGTAGGCATTCAAGGGGCTACGCAAGAACTCACTGGGGCAGAGATTCTGTCAGCTCTGCAGGGGCAGGCTCAGAGGTGGTTGACGCCATGCCAGCTTCAGCCAGGAATGGTTGTATGCGACAATGGCACCAACCTCCTCTCTGCCCTCTGACAGGGACACTTGACCCATGTTCCCTGTTTGGCTCACATCTTGAATTTGGTGGTGCAGCGGTTCTTGAGCGGGTACCTGGGCTTACAGGATCTCCTGAGGCAGGCCAGGAAAGTCTGTGGTCATTTCCACCGGTCATATAACGCCAGTGCTCGGCTGGCTGACATTCAAAGGGAATGCAACCTGCCCAAGAACCGCCTCATTTGTGACATGCCCACCAGGTGTAACTCAACGTTGGCAATGCTGCAGCTGCTGCACACGCAGCAGAGGGCCATCAATGAGTACCTGTGTGAGTTTGGCACCACGACAGGGTCAGGGGAGCTTGGCTTTTTTTCGCCACACCAGTGGCTACTGATCAAGGATGCATGCACTGTCCTGTCAACATTTGAGGAGGCCACAGGGATGGTGAGCAGTGACAGTGCATGCATCAGTGATACTGTCCCTGTTGTCTTCCTGTTGGAGCACACGCTTCGTGGAATAATGGACAGGGCACTTGAGGCAGAACAGCGGGAGGAAGAGGAGGACTTCCTTACCTCTCAAGGTTCCCTTTATCCAGATAGTATTCTTGTGGGCCCGCCGAACACACAGGAAGAAGAGGAGGATTGTGTCAGAATAAAGGTGGAGGATAACACTCAGCAGCAGTCTTCAAGGGATCGGTTTCAGTCCACAGAAACCCATGGAGTTATATGTGGCTGGGAGGAGGTGGTTGCAGATCATGTGATCCTTAGTGACCCAGAGGACTCGGGATCGAATGCCTTTGCAAACTTATGCTGCATGGCCTCCCTGATCCTGCAAAGCCTGCGAAAGGACCCTAGGATTCGTGGTATCAAGGAGAGGGATCATTACTGGCTGGCAACCCTTCTTTATCCACGTTACAAGGGTAAGGTTGAAAAACATATCCAGCCTTTGCAGAGGGAGCAGAGGATGAAACATCTTCAGGAGGCCTTGAAGAAAGGTTTGTGCAATGCGTTTCCAGAGCCTAGGAGGTTACAATTTCCTGGTGCTGGACAACGTGTTGCTGAGGCTTTGTTCAGTCACAGAAAGAGCGGTGGAGAAGGTGGCCATCTGACCGATGCCTTCGGACAATTCTTCAGTCCTCAGCACCAAGGTCTGATCGGTTCCAGCAACCATTGCCAGCGTCTGCATTACATGGTGCAGGAATATATAGGGGCAAGATCAGACTTGGAGACCTTTCCAACGGAGCATCCACTGGGTTACTGGGTCTTGAGGAGTGACCACTGGCCAGAGCTTGCTCAATATGCAATTGAGCTACTGGCCTGTCCTGCATCCAGCGTTCTTTCTGAACGCACATTCAGTGCTGCTGGAGGGTTTGTAATCACAGCGTGCGCCTGTCCACAGACTCTGTTGATAGGCTCACATTCATAAAATGAATCAGTCTTGGATCACCAGCTACAAAGCACCTGATGCTGATGTAACCAATTGATTTTTCTATGGATGTGGGATCCCTTGAAGACTGCCTATGCTAAGTGACTATCCTATTATGCTGAGTAACTATCCTATTCCACCTCAATCTTGATGATGCTAGCTTCTAAGAATATTTTTGGTTCAGGGCACCACCACCACTGCCTTATGCCCCATACACACGATCATTTTTCATGCCGTTAAAAATGCCATTAAAAAAAATGGCCATTAAAAATGATCGTGTGTATGCTCCAGAGCATTTTTAACGACGTGAAAAACGGGCATTAAAAATTTCGAACATGCTCTCTTTTTTCACGTCGTTTTTCATGTCGTTTTTTTTAACGACGTGAAAAACGATAGTGTGTATGCTTTAACGACGTGAAAAAAATGCGCATGCTCAGAATCAAGTATGAGACGGGAGCGCTCGTTCTGGTAAAACTAGCGTTCGTAATGGAGATAGCACATTCGTCATGCTGTAACGGACTGAAAAGCACTAGACTGAAAAGAGCGAATCGTCTCTCAACAAACTTTACTAACATGAAGGGTGGCGCCATTCGAACGGAACTTCCCCTTTATAGTGCCGTCGTACGTGGTGTACGTCACTGCGCTTTTCTTGAACATTTTTTTAAATGATGGTGTGTACGCAAGACAGGCTTGAGAGGAAACAAGAAAAAAAATTACAAGAAAAAACGTCAGTTTTAAAAATGACATTAAAAATGATCGTGTGTATGGGGCATAAGGCCCAATTTTTCTGCCCCTGTTTAACAGGGACATGTAATTACAATTTTTGATCCAATATTTTACAGCAGGGCTCGTTCCTGCACTCAAAAATAGTATCTGTGAGGGGTTACAGGGCTGTGGCACCACCACCATAGCCTAAGACCCAATTTTTCTACCCCTGTTTAACAGGGGCGTGTAATTACAATTTTTGATCTAATATTTCACAGCAGGGCCCATTCCTGCGCCCACCAAGAGTAACTGTGAGGCTTTACAGTGTTGTGCCACCACCACCACTGCCTAAGGCCCAATTTTTCTGGCCCTGTTTAACAGGGGCATGTAATTACAATTTTTGATTTAATATTTCACAGCAGGGCCCATTCCTGCGCTCAACAAGAGTATCTGTGAGTAACTGTGAGTACTTACAGTGTTGTGGCACCACCACCACCAAAGGCCCAATTTTTCTGCCCCTGTTTAACCACTTGCCGACCACCGCACGCAGATGTACGTCGACAACATGGCACGGGCAGGCAAATGGGCGTACCTGTACGTCCCTTTAAATTTGCCGCCCAGCGGGCGCGTGCCCACCGTGGGCCTCCTGAGTGTGCTTGTGGGTTGCGGGAACTCGATGTTCCCTGACGGCCCCGATTATGATCGGCAAAGGCAGAACAGGGGGATGCCTTTGTAAAGAAGGCATTCCCCTATTCTGCCTAGTGACATGCCACTGCTGACTGTTCCCCGTGATCGGGAAGGTCATCAGTGACGTGTCACTCGTAGCCACGCCCCCTAACAGTAAGAATCACTCCCTAGTACTGACTTAACCCCTTCAGTGCCACCTAGTGGTTAACCCCTTCACTGCCAGTGTCATTTTTACAGTAATCAGTGCATTTTTATAGCACTGATCACTGTAAAAATGACAATGGTCCCAAAAATGTGCCAAAAGTGTCCAATGTGTCCACCATAAAGTCGTAGTCATGATAAAAATTGCAGATTGCCACCATTACTAGTAAAAAAAAATGTAAAAAAAAATGCAGTAAAACTACCCCCTATTTTGTATATGCTATAACTTTTGCGCAAACCAATCAATAAACGCTTATTGCGATTTTTTTTTACCAAAAATATGTAGAAGAATACGTATCGGCCTAAACTGAGGAAAAAAAATGTTTTTTTTTATATTTTTTTGGGGATATTTATTATAGCAAAAAGAAAAAAAATATTGCATTTTTTTCAAAATTGTCGCTCTATTTTTGTTTATAGCGCAAAAAATAAAAACTGCAGAGGTGATCAAATACCACCAAAAGAAAGCTCTATTTGTGGGAAATAAAGGACATCAATTTTGTTTGGGAGCCACGTCGCATGACCGCGCAATTGTCAGTTAAAGCAACGCAGTGCCAAATCACAAAAAGTGGCCTGGTCTTTGGCCAGCGAAATGGTCCGGGGCTGAAGCGGGTAAAAGGGGCATGTAATTACAATTCTTGATATAATATTTCACAGCAGGGCCTGTTCCAGCGCCCACCAGGAGTAACTGTGAGGGCTTACAGTGTTCTGTTACCACCAACACCTAAGACCCAATTTTCTGCATAGTATATAGGGCAGGCCGTATAGTATATACAGGCGGTCCCCTACTTTCAAACATCCGACTCACAAGCGACTCCTACTTACAAACGTTGGGAGACAACAGAAAGTTAGAGGAAATCTACCCCTAGGAAGGGAAATTCTCTCCTGTAAGAGTTAATATGGGAAAAAGGTGTCTCCACTGATACTTTATCACCAATCCTTGTTTCCTAATAACCCAACATTTTCTAAATAAAATTGTCATTGGGACAGAAAGTGAGGTGAAATCTTCTGAACAGGGGCACAGACAGCAAAACAAATGTTACAGGGGTGGTAACCCTTCCCTATGCTATCCAAAAAGCTTAAAAATAGATTTTTTGGCTGGAGCTACACTTAAAAAATTTACCTGTTCCAAATTAAAAACAGATTTAACTTAAAGCGGAGCTCCACCCTAAAGTGGAACTTCCGCTCATCGGAACCCTCCCCCCTCCGGTGTCACATTTGGCACCTTTCAGGTGGGAGAGGGGTGCAGATACCTGTCTAAGACAGGTATTTGCACCCACTTCCGGGAGTCCCCTCTGCGGGTATTCTGTGGGTAGTACGTCACTTCCCGCAGAATACCCGTTGTGTTCTGGGAGACACTCGGCTCCCAGAACACAACAGGGACCAGTGAGAACGGCGCAGCGCGACTCGCGCATGTGCCATAGGGAACCAGGCAGTGAAGCTGCAAGGCTTCACTGCCTGGTTCCCTCACCGAGGATGGTGGTGGGAGCAGCAGAGTGATGAGCGATTGCTCGTCTTCTGCTGCCGACGTCGCTGGACTCCAGGACAGGTAAGTGTCCTAATATTAAAAGTCAGCAGCTGCAGTATTTGTAGCTGCTGGCTTTTAATATTTTTTTTTCAGGGGAGCTCCGCTTTAAGAACAAACCTACAGTCCCTGTCTTGTTTGTAACCCAGGGACCACCTGTATACTGCTGTTCAGAGTATATAGGGCCTGGGGGTTCCCCTAATATCCATACCAGACCCAAAGGGCCTGGTAATGGACTGAGGGGGGGGGACCCATGCTGTTTTTCTCAATGATTTTTATCTATATTGCCGGGACCCGACAATACAAATAAAAAAAAAATGCGTGCGGTTCCCCCAAATATCCATACCAGGCCCTTCAGGTCTGGTATGGATTTTAAGGGGAACTCCACCCCAAATTTAAAAAAAAATGGAGTACCCCCAAAAATCCAGACCAGACCCTTTATCCGAGCACGCAACCTGGCAGGCCGCAGGAAAAGAGGGGGGACAAGAGAGTGCCCCCCCTCCTGAACCATACCAGGCCACATACCCTCAACATGGGGAGGATGTCCCCATGTTGATGGGGACAAGGGCCTCATCCCCACAACCCTTTCCCTGTGGTTGTGGGGGTCTGCGGGCAGGGGGCTTATCGGAATCTGGAAGACCCCTTTAACAAAGGGGACCCCCACATCCCGGCCCCCCTATATGAATTGGTAATGGGGTACATTGTACCCCTACCCTTTCACAAAGAAAGTGTAAAAAAAATATACAGACACCGTTGGTAAAGTCCTTTATTTAAAAAAAACAAACAAAAAACATTCCAGCGATGAAATCCAGTGTCCCACAGCGACAGTGGATTTCATCACTGGAATGTTTTTTTTTATTTTTTTATTTTTAATAAAGGACTTTACCAACGGTGTCTGTGTATTTTTTTTACAATTTTTTACACTTTCTTTGTGAAATGGTAGGGGTACAATGTACCCCATTACCAATTCACATAGGGGGGGCGGAATCTGGGGGTCCCCTTTGTTAAAGGGGTCTTCCAGATTCCGATAAGCCCCCTGCCCCCAGACCCCCACAACCCCCGGGCAAGGGTTGTGGGGATGAGGCCCTTGTCCCCATCAACATGGGGACATCCTCCCCATGTTGAGGGCATGTGGCCTGGTACGGTTAAGGAGGGGGGCGCTCTCTTGTCCCCCCTCTTTTCCTGTGGCCTGCCAGGTTGTGTGCTCGGATAAAGGGTCTGGTCTGGATTTTTGGGGGTACTCCACGCCATTTTTTTTTTATTTGGGGTGGAGTTCCCCTTAAAATCCATACCAGACCTGAAGGGCCTGGTATGGATATTTGGGGGAACCGCACGCATTTTTTTTTTCAATTTGCAGCAGGGTTCCCCTTAATATCCATACCAGACCTGAAGGGCCTGGTAATTGAATTTGGGGGAACCGACACGCTTTTTTTTTTTTTTTCATCAATTACTTTTCTATGTATTGCCGGGAGCCGACAATTTATTATAGCCGCGAGTGAGTTTTAAATGACTTTTTTTCCTTCAGAAATGACACTTTGTGCAGGGACAGTTCTAAGCACGGGAAACACGCGCGAATAGTCCTCAGAAGTTTGGGTCCCCATTGACTTCAATGGGGTTGGTGTTCGGCTTTGGGGTCAAGTTCGGGTCAAGTTCGGTCCCGAACTCGAACTTTTTTCCGAAGTTCGGCAGAACCCATCGAACCTGAACATCCAGGTGTCCGCTCAACTCTATATATAACTACCTAAATTCTTATTATTAAAAAAAATTAAAAAAAGTCTGGAATCGTTTAATAGTTAGATATCAGTTTTAAAGTTTTAAATCAGAAGTCTTTTCTACTGCAATGATTGAGGCCCACAAAAGATTAGGAGCCTGGTCATTCCATTGGTATAATGCATGTTATTGGCATTGGTGCAAAGCAGTGCCATTTATTTTGACAGCACCCTAATGCACTGGCCATAAGGACTACCGGGAGTTTCCAGGTGGGCCGATGGCTCAGTGGGCCGATTTTCAGTGACAGCCCCGAGTCTCTGCGCTCTACTGACTGCTGCTTATGAGAGTATTGTATAAGCGAGGACTTGCTCTGCTCCTCCCACACATCCACAGCCAGTCAGCAGGCAGTGTAACCCTCCCCCTCTCCAGCCTGCCACATTTGACTGCACGGGTGCTGGAGCGGGGCTGAATGGGGGCGCAAGGAAGGAGAAACACAAAATATCTGAAGCCGATGAGATACTGTACAAGAAGGTATGACCACAGCTACAGGATAGCCAGTCCTGCAGCATACAGATCATCAGGACTCGGGAGAAATGTCACATCTCACATGTACACTGGCTGCAGTGTCTTCCAGAAATCTAGGCAGTGTGCAGGTTACCGATCAGTTCCCTCTCCCCTCTCTCTTCCTCCCTCTCGTCTCGCTCACGCTCAGTACTTTTTTTTTATATAGCTGCTTATCCTGCACACTGATAAGATCTGCTTGGCATTCTCTGTCCAGTGACAGTGTAACACATGGTTGGCTGTTAACCATTTCAGTTATTTAGCCAGAGCTCTGTGTGTGCTGCACGGTTTGTGTGATGTTTTTTAGAAGGATTAACTGCTAGTTCAGGCTAGAAGCTTCACAGACCAATTAACTGTTTACTGCCCTCCACTAATCCTGATCAGATCACTGTTTGTAAGACAATTTGTATTTTGGAAATTGGATGTGCTGTTGTCTTCTGTCACATGGGTGTACTTTCAAAGGAAGATTACCAACTTGATCTTTGCAGAGCTGGTTTAAATGGAGTGGAGCAACCCTGCGATACTATACACTGGGTTCAGCCATGTCCGCAGTCTCTGACCATCTCCTGTACTATGTCCTCAGTCTCTGACCATCTCCTGTAGTATGTCTGCAGTCTCTGACCATCTCCTGTAGTATGTCTGCAGTCTCTGACCATCTCCTGTAGTATGTCTGCAGTCTCTGACCATCTCCTGTAGTATGTCTGCAGTCTCTGACCATCTCCTGTACCATGTCTAGTTTATATACTGTTATTGTGCGTGTTCGCAAAATAAAGTGGGCCAGTCTGGATGAAGTCCAGGGCCAAATTTTTGTCCCAGTCCAGCCCTGCTAACGCACCTATATAAGGAGCCTGCATTAACGGTGCACCACAATGCACTGTAAT
This sequence comes from Rana muscosa, assembly GCA_029206835.1. NCBI lineage: Eukaryota > Metazoa > Chordata > Amphibia > Anura > Ranidae > Rana > Rana muscosa. The sequence goes on along the minus strand of CM055122.1, from coordinate 621,412,337 downwards.
GCACTAACATGCGTCAGAGTGCACTATGTTACTAAAATGCATCAGGTACAACTTTAGAAGCATTGTGGTGATGTTGACATTAAATTCAAATACAATAGTTCCCCTTAAAGCTTAGGTATTATTACTCTGTTATTTTATATATAAAATGGTAATATCTTCAGTATTGCATATTCATTACACTAATTAAGTGTACTCATATTCAGCATTTTAGTTTTCACAACAGAGAATTTGATGCAAGGCATGTTGGCACATAATACAAAGTAAAAAAAGAAAGCATGGCACTACTTTCAAAGCATTATCTTAACTTTTGGTTTTTGAAGAATCTTTCAATTGCAGGTCACCAGTGTGTTCAAGGGAAAGAAAAAAAGTAGAAGTTTCTTTCACACTAAAGGAATTTAAAAAAGTATAGGATAGAAAAGAAATTGATTTCCCCTGTAGCCATGATGATAAATCTAGGGCGTCGTAAGAGATGAAGTATGTCTAACATTCATGTGTATATTCTCTAGAAACAGCCATGGACAGGATTTTAAATTGTTGGATAATCCCTTCAGCACTGTGATATTTATCCTCTCATAAAAGAATAAAGTCAAAGGCTGCCTCTAGGGACTTTTTTGTATTATTATCAAAATATACCAAGTCATGAAGCACATTTATTTTTGCTTTTGGCGTGTTGTTTTATGTTAATTTTCTCTGTATTTATTCCTTATGGTTTCCACATTGTTTCATTGACATGACCTCTGAGAACTATAAACTGTTCTGTTTTCACATATTCAGCCATTGATACATGTTAATCTTTGTAACTACCTTAAATTCTGCACAACTTGTGTTTTTTCATTGCTTTCCATTCCAGTAAAACTGGACATAGATATCAAGTAATTTAAAAAAAAAAACAGAAGAAAAGTCTTTAAAAATATATCCCTAAAAAAAGTCTGTATGTACTGGCAATAAGTTCATTAAAGTACACTTGTCTGACTTCAATACTCTCTGTATGGATGCAGCAAAACCCAGCATTCTATTATTCTATGCTTGTCTGTATAGATGGAATGATTTTCTTTCCTGCAACCACACCACAGCCAGTATTGATAGGGGAATCCCTCATGTGGAGCCATTGTGCTCTCCCGGTGAGAACACAGTGATTATTGCTAGTGGCTATAACAGCCGTTAACAACATTTGCATGTAAAATCTGACAGGCTTGTTGTACTCAGGTTGATTGATCAACTTGGGTACATTCAACCTGCTCATACATGGTTCAAATCTCAGCCGATTCCTGCTGAACAGGACGAGATTCGATCCATCTATTGCCGGCTTTAGAAAACATTCAAATCAAATAATGGTATCATTATGCAAGATGAGGAGAAACGGGTGCTCAATTCAAGAACACTTCTTATGAGAGCAAAATGGAGAGACCTATTCCTGGCCTGGCTTTAATACATCAGAGACCAGGAACAAGCATGCAACAAATTAACTTAAGACTTTTCTCTGATTTTAATTTGTTGCATGCTTGTTCCTGGTCTCTGATGTATTAAAGCCAGGCCAGGAATAGGTCTCTCCATTTTGCTCTCATAAGAAGTGTTCTTGAATTGAGCACCCGTTCCTCCTCATCTTGCATAATGATATCTATACTTGTTATTGATCAGTGACTTAGAAAGTATTGAAAGCAAAGTATCAGAATGGCAGCCAGAGAAATTGCATTTTAAGGAGGAGGGATCAACAATGGCCACCTACATATCTATTAGTTATCAGGTTTCTTTTAGGTTTTTTTCCCAGCCAAATGAGACATACATTCATGAACTGCAATGGCATTTGTATACCACATTTACAATTTGCCCGTCCTATTAGAAAGAGAAGGTTCAGGTAGATTTGTCTGTGCATTAAACAGATGAATTAAAGCTTTTACAGCAGATGATGTCTTTCTTATTTTCTTTAATGTGGTATGATGAAGCAGATTTGCAGATGGCTGGGGAAATGCTGGGGTACAATATTTGTAAAAGAGATTTGGATTCTTCTGTAACAGCATTTACTTACTTGGCTGAGCTTGAACTTAACTAGAATGTTAAAAAAAAGGTTTCAGATGAAATTTTGATTCAAAAGAGCGGTGGAGAAGGGTGCATTTCAAAATTTTCTTAGTCCTTGATGCCCAGGGCTGTCAGCTTCAAGATCCCATTGGCAGGGTATGCATCATATGGTGGAAGATTATCTGGGGGGCAAAAAAGACATGGAGAGCTTTCTGAGAATGAGAATAGACTACTGGCCAGAACTTGCCCAGTATGCAATTGAGCTGCTGGGCTGTCCTGCATCCAGCATACTTTCTGAATGGGCATTCAGTGCTTCCGGAGGTTTTGTGACAGATAAAAGTGGACGTCTGTCCACAGACTCCGCAAGGTCAATTCTTGATTTCATCAAGAGTACCTCTAGAAGAGTACAGGGTAAAGGCACCGCCAACACCCAAAGACCAATTTTTCCGCAACTGTTTAACAGGGGCATTCAATTTCTATTTTTTACAGCAAAGCCAATTCTTGCTTTCATCATGACTATCTCTAGAACAGTGGTTCTCAACCTGGGGGTCGGGACCCCCTCGGGGGTCAAATGATGATTTGCCAGGGGTCACCAAATCCTGGGCTGTTTCTGAAGCCCGCATCACTTTTCCAGCCTTTTTTTCTCAGATCAGCAGATGACCTTGATCAAGAGCACCTAAGTTGGCCGATTAAAACTCCCCCCAGCATTGCCACTCATTCCAACTCCCCCCACCAGCACTGCCACTCATCCCATTGCCCCCACCAAGGAGTAAGAGAAGAAATAAAAATAGAGAATACATGAAAGGGAGAGGAAAAGAGGGTGAGGAACAAAGAAAAAGGGAAAGAAAGAATAAGAGCAAGAACAAGAATGACGGCTAGAGAGAGGGATGGGGAAAAAACAAACAAACAAGAAATTAGGATAGAGAGTGAAAAAAGGGAAAGAAAGGAGAACAATAAGAAAGAGAGGTACATCCTAAAATGTACCATAAGGGGTTTTAATGCTGTACGAGTGGAAGGGACTCAGGGAGCAGTAAATGTCCATGGGTTAGGGGTAGGGGTGCAATGGATCAAAAAACTCACGGATCGGATGGATCCTCAGATCAGAGTCACGGATCGGATCAATTTTCGGATCAGCAAAAAAAAAAAAAAGAGAAAAAATTTGTTACACTCACCGGAGTTTTAGATTTCATTTATTTTCAACACAAAACTGAGCTTATAAGCTTAAATACAGTATTTGTAAATCTGACGGACTCTTTACATGTTAAATTTTAAAAGCAGCAGCAAACCTGCTGACCTTACATGGTTGCTAATGTGACAGAACACCTCTGATTTTCACATTTAACTAAATGGAAAATTTGAAAATCAGAGGTGTTCCGTCACATAAGCAAGCATGTAAGGTTTGCTGCTGCTTTTTTAATTTAACATGTAAACAGTCCGATGGATTTCCAAATAATGTATTTAAGCTTATAAGCTCTGTTTTGTGTTGAAATGAAATGAAATCTAAAACTCCGTTGGGTGTAACAAGATGTCCGCTTGGCCCCTTCTCTATCATTACTGTGCAGGATTGTGGGGTGGAGCAAGATTGCAGTGAAACGTCACTACAGCGGCCGCCGCCTGGTGTACCAAGATGGCCGCCGCTCCGGAGCTAGGCCGAAGCCGCGGCCTTTCCTACGGCCGAGGCTCCGGAGCGCTCCGCAGATCGCGTGGTGATCCGATCCGAACAAGGTGGCCCGTTCGGATCACCACCGATCCGTTGCACCACTAGTTAGGGGCGCAAATTTCTTCTCTTGCCTTGGGTGCTGACAACACACGCTATGAAAATAATTTTACTGTTAGGGGTCCCCACAACTTGGGAAATTTTTTCAAGGGGTCACGGCACTAGAAAAGTTGAGAACCACTGCTCTAGAAGAATAGGGGGTGAAGGCACCAACAACACCTGAAGCCCAATTTTTACACACTTGTTACTTCCATCCAAAGTCTGCAAAAATGACACCAGACTTTATCCCAAAAAATTGTTAATCTTGGCCTGAGTGTACTATAATTTGGCTTCTTCACATAAGGCTTGCTCACTGTGGTGCAAAAATGTGTTATTTCCATTTAAAGACTGCCAAAGAGACACCAGAATTTATGAAAAAAATCTCTAATCTTGTTCCGAGTGCACTAAATTGTGACCTCTTCATACAGACTGGCGCCCCAAGACATTGTTTACAAAATAAAGAGAGCTTGCAGGGAAAATCTATTTAAATGTCATTTTCTTTATTTATAAATGTCAGTTTTGCTGCAGTAGGTTTTATACACAGTATAGATGAGTCACTTTACATCAGACCCCCCAGGCATTATATTTAAAATATTTTTTTTTCATCTATATTGTTTCACTTTAACCACTTGCCCGCCATCGTTATACGTCAGTATTTTGAATAGGGATATCATTGTTATGGCAGCAGCTAGCTACCATAACCCCGGTATCCTCTTCTTCAGCGGACGGTCCACTTTCAGATAAAAGTGGTCTCCACGGCAAATCACTTTTATCAGCGGCAGGAGAGGCCCCCCCAACATCTGCACTGCGGTGCCCTCTGCCACTTACCCGAGCCGCTGTTAGCGCAAAGGTGATCGGGTCCTGTGTCCTGTTAGGTATGGAGACGAGTGAGGGGAAGATGGCCCCTACCCATCTCCATACCATTGTAGGGCGGAAGCGACGTCAAAACGTTACTTCCGCCCATAGCTCTTAACCACTTCCCTACCCAGCCATAGTCAAATGACGTCCACAGATGGGATCTCCCATCCTGGGTGGACGTCATATGATGTCCTGGCTTTGTAGGGGGATATCTGAATGATGCCTGCAGCTAGAGGCATCATTCAGATATCCTTTTAAAGTGCCAGCGATTCTGTGCACCATAAGAATGATCATAGCGGTGGTTCCGCCGCTTGATCGTTCTTATAGGTGGCGGGAGGGGACATCCCCCCCTCCCGCCGCCATCCGGTGCTTCTCCGGGCTCTCCCGTGCGATCGGGGACCCGGAGCGAATCTTCCGGCGCCGTTGGTGGGTCACGTGATGAGCATAGAGATGACTGGTGACCAGATGGTCACCAGTCATCTCTATGATCGTCGGAGGCCCGGGCGTGATGTGATGACGTCCCGCCCGGGTTCTCAAATGTAAACAAAGCCGCCATTGCGGCTCTAAGTATGAGATCAGTGAAAAAATGTTCACTGATCTCAGGCTTTCAAGCCTGGAGGAGAGATGTGGGGTCTTATTGACCCCGCATCTCTCAATAAAGAGGACCTGTCACACACATTCCTATTACAAGGGATGTTTACATTCCTTGTAATAGGAATAAAAGTGATCAAAAAAAAAAAAAAAGTAAAATAATTGTAAAAAAAATAAATAAATAAGTAAAAAAATAAATAATTAAAACGCCCCTGTCCCCGGTAGCTCGCGATCAGAAGCGAATGCACATGTAAGTCGCCCACATATGTAAACGCCATTTAAACCACACATGTGAGGTATCGCCGGGATCGTTAGAGCAAGAGTAATAATTCTAGCCCTAGACCTCCTCTGTAACTTAAAACATGCAACCTGTATAATTTTTTAAACGTCGCCTATGGAGATTTTTAAGGGTAAAAGTTTGTTGCAATTCCACGAGCGGGCGCAATTTTGAAGCATGACATATTGGGTATCAATTTACTCAGCAAAACATTATCTTTCACAATAAAAATTGGGCTAACTTTACTGTTGTCTTATTTTTTTATTCAAAAAAGTGTATTTTTTCCAAAAAAAGTGTGCTTGTAAGACCGCGGCACAAATATGGTGTGACAGAAAGTATTTTATTTTCTAGGGTATTAGAAAAAATATATATAAAATGTTTGGGGTTCTAAGTAATTTTCTAGCAAAAAAACTGTTTTTAACACCAAATCTCAGAAAGAGGCTCAGTCTTTAAAATGGAGTTCCACCCAAAAATGGAACTTCCACTTTTTGGAACCCCCCCCATCCGGTGTCACATCTGGCACCTTTCAGGGGGAGGAGGGAGCAGATACCTGTGTAATACAGGTATTTGCTCCCACTTCCAGGCATAGATCACTGCGGTGACCTACGCCACGTCTGGCGCCTACTCCATCCCCCCGCTGTCTTCTGGGAGACACACAGGACCCAGAAGACAGCCGGGACCAGTGGGATCGCGTAGCACTACTCGCACATGCGCAGTAGGAAACCAGGAAGTGAAGCCGCAAGGCTTATTTAATTCAAATTTGATTTGTATTTATATGAAGGTGGAATTGCATGTGGTATGGTACAATATCAATGAATATATTTTCTATCTTTCTTTAAAAAGATTAAGGTTACTCGAAGAAGCCACACCAAAATTAATGTTATAGAATAATAACTAAGGAAACATGTACGTTTAAATTATAGTAATTATTGTATGATAAAAACAGTTAAGCTACAGTATTCAAAAGAGTTACTAGTAATAACTTTACAAATTTTTATAAAAAAATATATCTCTGTACAAAATATTATTTTACCCTAATTCACATCATGTCAGCAGCATGTGATGAAATGGAAAGATGAGGCAAACATTTCATTGATGTCAGGGTTCTCTGTCAGGGTTTCTTTTCTCTTAAGAAAAAGTAGAAGAAAATTATTGTAGCTAACCAAAATGTGTGAAATAAAGAAAGGGGGGAGGAGCCAACCCATGGCAACCATTCATATGCTCTTGACTTTCAACCCAGCACCAGAAAGATAGCAGATATTTCTATACAACACATCTCTGTTTACCCCAACCTCATTCTTTTTACATACAGTAAGTCTCAATATATAAAATAAGTGCAGGGCTTAAAAAATTTCCATAGACCCTCCGGTCCTCAAATTTTGGTAGTAGTCACACAGCCCATGGGATATAGTGGAAGAGTGAAAGAGAGAGGATAACCACCTCCGGCACCCAGACACACTGGGGGTTATTTACGAAAGGCAAATCCACTTTGCACTACAAGTGCAAACTACAAGTGCAAAGTGCACTTGAATTTGCACTGAAAGTACACTTGGAAGTGCAGTCGCGGTAAATCTGAGGGGTAGATCTAAAATGACGGGAAGCTCTGCTGATCTTATTATCCAATCATGTGCAAGCTAAAATGCTGTTTTTTATTTTCCTTGCATGTCCCCCTCAGATCCAAGTGCACTTTCAGTGCAATTTCAAGTGCACTTTGCACTTGTAGTTTGCACTTGTAGTGAAAAGTGGATTTGCCTTTAGTAAATAACCCCCTCTGCCTCTTACCCTCCTTTTTGGACCCTTATTACAGGGGTCAAATGAGCATTCAAAAACATTGATTTCACAAATTTTTAAGCTTGTGATGGCAAATGATTAAAGAAACAGCCTTACTGTCTTGGTGTGCATGATGTGTGAGGAATGCACATCAAGACAGTAAGGCTGTTTTTTAAGCACTGCACCTATTTTATATATTATTTAATTGCTGTTAACTAGGGATGAGCTTCGTGTTCGAGTCGAACATACGTTCGACTCGAACATCGGCTGTTCGATCGTTCGACGAAGATCGAACGATTTGGGCCGTTCGCGCCAAATTCGAGTGACGCGAACGGCCCACAATGCACTACGCCATCGCAGTGTCATCCAGGCGCTGTGATTGGCCAAGCATGCACTGTGACCCCGCATGCTTGGCCAATCACAGCGCCGGCAGCGAGGAGAGCAATGATTGGCCACAGGCAGGATGCCTGTGGCCAATTATTGCTGAGGGGGTTTAGTACACGCCCCACACTATAAAAGGCCGCCAGCACGGCGGCCTAGTGTAGTGTGTTCCGGAGCAGGGATAGAGCAGCATAGGCAGGGACAGTGACTTTTATTTCTTTCTTGCTTAACCTGGATTCCTTTAGTTTAGGGAAAGAGAAGGATAGGTAGGGAGAGTGTCAGTGTGTTTTGTGCTTGTGCTATATTGTGCTTAAAAAAAACATTTTTTCTAGGGACAGAAAACTGTAGGTAGGGAGAGTGTGTCAGTTTCTTTCACTGTCAAAGTCCTTGTTTCCAGGGACCTGGAAGGACAGTGAGTGAATTCTCCTTGTGCTATATTGTGCTTAAAAAAAACATTTTTTCTAGGGACAGAAAACTGTAGGTAGGGAGAGTGTGTCAGTTTCTTTCACTGTCAAAGTCCTTGTTTCCAGGGATCTGGAAGGACAGTGAGGTAATTCTCCTTGTGCTAAATTGTGCTTAAAAAAAACATTTTTTCTAGGGACAGAAAACTGTAGGTAGGGAGAGTGTGTCAGTTTCTTTCACTGTCAAAGTCCTTGTTTCCAGGGACCTGGAAGGACAGTGAGGTAATTCTCCTTGTGCTAAATTGTGCTTAAAAAAAACATTTTTTCTAGGGACAGAAAACTGTAGGTAGGGAGAGTGTGTCAGTTTCTTTCACTGTCAAAGTCCTTGTTTCCAGGGACCTGGAAGGACAGTGAGGTAATTCTCCTTGTGCTAAATTGTGCTTAAAAAAAACATTTTTTCTAGGGACAGAAAACTGTAGGTAGGGAGAGTGTGTCAGTTTCTTTCACTGTCAAAGTCCTTGTTTCCAGGGACCTGGAAGGACAGTGAGGTAATTCTCCTTGTGCTAAATTGTGCTTAAAAAAACATTTTTTCTAGGGACAGAAAACTGTAGGTAGGGAGAGTGTGTCAGTTTCTTTCACTGTCAAAGTCCTTGTTTCCAGGGACCTGGAAGGACAGTGAGTGAATTCTCCTTGTGCTATATTGTGCTTAAAAAAAACATTTTTTCTAGGGACAGAAAACTGTAGGTAGGGAGAGTGTGTCAGTTTCTTTCACTGTCAAAGTCCTTGTTTCCAGGGACCTGGAAGGACAGTGAGGTAATTCTCCTTGTGCTAAATTGTGCTTAAAAAAAACATTTTTTCTAGGGACAGAAAACTGTAGGTAGGGAGAGTGTGTCAGTTTCTTTCACTGTCAAAGTCCTTGTTTCCAGGGACCTGGAAGGACAGTGAGTGAATTCTCCTTGTGCTATATTGTGCTTAAAAAAAACATTTTTTCTAGGGACAGAAAACTGTAGGTAGGGAGAGTGTGTCAGTTTCTTTCACTGTCAAAGTCCTTGTTTCCAGGGACCTGGAAGGACAGTGAGGTAATTCTCCTTGTGCTAAATTGTGCTTAAAAAAAAACATTTTTTCTAGGGACAGAAAACTGTAGGTAGGGAGAGTGTGTCAGTTTCTTTCACTGTCAAAGTCCTTGTTTCCAGGGACCTGGAAGGACAGTGAGGTAATTCTCCTTGTGCTAAATTGTGCTTAAAAAAAACATTTTTTCTAGGGACAGAAAACTGTAGGTAGGGAGAGTGTGTCAGTTTCTTTCACTGTCAAAGTCCTTGTTTCCAGGGACCTGGAAGGACAGTGAGGTAATTCTCCTTGTGCTAAATTGTGCTTAAAAAAAACATTTTTTCTAGGGACAGAAAACTGTAGGTAGGGAGAGTGTGTCAGTTTCTTTCACTGTCAAAGTCCTTGTTTCCAGGGACCTGGAAGGACAGTGAGGTAATTCTCCTTGTGCTAAATTGTGCTTAAAAAAAACATTTTTTCTAGGGACAGAAAACTGTAGGTAGGGAGAGTGTGTCAGTTTCTTTCACTGTCAAAGTCCTTGTTTCCAGGGACCTGGAAGGACAGTGAGGTAATTCTCCTTGTGCTAAATTGTGCTTAAAAAAAACATTTTTTCTAGGGACAGAAAACTGTAGGTAGGGAGAGTGTGTCAGTTTCTTTCACTGTCAAAGTCCTTGTTTCCAGGGACCTGGAAGGACAGTGAGGTAATTCTCCTTGTGCTAAATTGTGCTTAAAAAAAACATTTTTTCTAGGGACAGAAAACTGTAGGTAGGGAGAGTGTGTCAGTTTCTTTCACTGTCAAAGTCCTTGTTTCCAGGGACCTGGAAGGACAGTGAGGTAATTCTCCTTGTGCTAAATTGTGCTTAAAAAAAACATTTTTTCTAGGGACAGAAAACTGTAGGTAGGGAGAGTGTGTCAGTTTCTTTCACTGCCAAAGTCCTTGTTTCCAGGGACCTGGAAGGACAGTGAGGTAATTCTCCTTGTGCTAAATTGTGCTTAAAAAAAACATTTTTTCTAGGGACAGAAAACTGTAGGTAGGGAGAGTGTGTCAGTTTCTTTCACTGTCAAAGTCCTTGTTTCCAGGGACCTGGAAGGACAGTGAGGTAATTCTCCTTGTGCTAAATTGTGCTTAAAAAAAACATTTTTTCTAGGGACAGAAAACTGTAGGTAGGGAGAGTGTGTCAGTTTCTTTCACTGTCAAAGTCCTTGTTTCCAGGGACCTGGAAGGACAGTGAGGTAATTCTCCTTGTGCTAAATTGTGCTTAAAAAAACATTTTTTCTAGGGACAGAAAACTGTAGGTAGGGAGAGTGTGTCAGTTTCTTTCACTGTCAAAGTCCTTGTTTCCAGGGACCTGGAAGGACAGTGAGTGAATTCTCCTTGTGCTATATTGTGCTTAAAAAAAACATTTTTTCTAGGGACAGAAAACTGTAGGTAGGGAGAGTGTGTCAGTTTCTTTCACTGTCAAAGTCCTTGTTTCCAGGGACCTGGAAGGACAGTGAGGTAATTCTCCTTGTGCTAAATTGTGCTTAAAAAAAACATTTTTTCTAGGGACAGAAAACTGTAGGTAGGGAGAGTGTGTCAGTTTCTTTCACTGTCAAAGTCCTTGTTTCCAGGGACCTGGAAGGACAGTGAGTGAATTCTCCTTGTGCTATATTGTGCTTAAAAAAAACATTTTTTCTAGGGACAGAAAACTGTAGGTAGGGAGAGTGTGTCAGTTTCTTTCACTGTCAAAGTCCTTGTTTCCAGGGACCTGGAAGGACAGTGAGGTAATTCTCCTTGTGCTAAATTGTGCTTAAAAAAAACATTTTTTCTAGGGACAGAAAACTGTAGGTAGGGAGAGTGTGTCAGTTTCTTTCACTGTCAAAGTCCTTGTTTCCAGGGACCTGGAAGGACAGTGAGGTAATTCTCCTTGTGCTAAATTGTGCTTAAAAAAAACATTTTTTCTAGGGACAGAAAACTGTAGGTAGGGAGAGTGTGTCAGTTTCTTTCACTGTCAAAGTCCTTGTTTCCAGGGACCTGGAAGGACAGTGAGGTAATTCTCCTTGTGCTAAATTGTGCTTAAAAAAAACATTTTTTCTAGGGACAGAAAACTGTAGGTAGGGAGAGTGTGTCAGTTTCTTTCACTGCCAAAGTCCTTGTTTCCAGGGACCTGGAAGGACAGTGAGGTAATTCTCCTTGTGCTAAATTGTGCTTAAAAAAACATTTTTTCTAGGGACAGAAAACTGTAGGTAGGGAGAGTGTGTCAGTTTCTTTCACTGTCAAAGTCCTTGTTTCCAGGGACCTGGAAGGACAGTGAGGTAATTCTCCTTGTGCTAAATTGTGCTTAAAAAAAACATTTTTTCTAGGGACAGAAAACTGTAGGTAGGGAGAGTGTGTCAGTTTCTTTCACTGCCAAAGTCCTTGTTTCCAGGGACCTGGAAGGACAGTGAGGTAATTCTCCTTGTGCTAAATTGTGCTTAAAAAAAACATTTTTTCTAGGGACAGAAAACTGTAGGTAGGGAGAGTGTGTCAGTTTCTTTCACTGTCAAAGTCCTTGTTTCCAGGGACCTGGAAGGACAGTGAGGTAATTCTCCTTGTGCTAAATTGTGCTTAAAAAAAACATTTTTTCTAGGGACAGAAAACTGTAGGTAGGGAGAGTGTGTCAGTTTCTTTCACTGTCAAAGTCCTTGTTTCCAGGGACCTGGAAGGACAGTGAGGTAATTCTCCTTGTGCTAAATTGTGCTTAAAAAAACATTTTTTCTAGGGACAGAAAACTGTAGGTAGGGAGAGTGTGTCAGTTTCTTTCACTGTCAAAGTCCTTGTTTCCAGGGACCTGGAAGGACAGTGAGGTAATTCTCCTTGTGCTAAATTGTGCTTAAAAAAAACATTTTTTCTAGGGACAGAAAACTGTAGGTAGGGAGAGTGTGTCAGTTTCTTTCACTGTCAAAGTCCTTGTTTCCAGGGACCTGGAAGGACAGTGAGGTAATTCTCCTTGTGCTAAATTGTGCTTAAAAAAAACATTTTTTCTAGGGACAGAAAACTGTAGGTAGGGAGAGTGTGTCAGTTTCTTTCACTGTCAAAGTCCTTGTTTCCAGGGACCTGGAAGGACAGTGAGGTAATTCTCCTTGTGCTAAATTGTGCTTAAAAAAAACATTTTTTCTAGGGACAGAAAACTGTAGGTAGGGAGAGTGTGTCAGTTTCTTTCACTGTCAAAGTCCTTGTTTCCAGGGACCTGGAAGGACAGTGAGGTAATTCTCCTTGTGCTAAATTGTGCTTAAAAAAAACATTTTTTCTAGGGACAGAAAACTGTAGGTAGGGAGAGTGTGTCAGTTTCTTTCACTGTCAAAGTCCTTGTTTCCAGGGACCTGGAAGGACAGTGAGGTAATTCTCCTTGTGCTAAATTGTGCTTAAAAAAAACATTTTTTCTAGGGACAGAAAACTGTAGGTAGGGAGAGTGTGTCAGTTTCTTTCACTGCCAAAGTCCTTGTTTCCAGGGACCTGGAAGGACAGTGAGGTAATTCTCCTTGTGCTAAATTGTGCTTAAAAAAACATTTTTTCTAGGGACAGAAAACTGTAGGTAGGGAGAGTGTGTCAGTTTCTTTCACTGTCAAAGTCCTTGTTTCCAGGGACCTGGAAGGACAGTGAGGTAATTCTCCTTGTGCTAAATTGTGCTTAAAAAAAACATTTTTTCTAGGGACAGAAAACTGTAGGTAGGGAGAGTGTGTCAGTTTCTTTCACTGTCAAAGTCCTTGTTTCCAGGGACCTGGAAGGACAGTGAGGTAATTCTCCTTGTGCTAAATTGTGCTTAAAAAAAACATTTTTTCTAGGGACAGAAAACTGTAGGTAGGGAGAGTGTGTCAGTTTCTTTCACTGTCAAAGTCCTTGTTTCCAGGGACCTGGAAGGACAGTGAGTGAATTCTCCTTGTGCTATATTGTGCTTAAAAAAAAACATTTTTTCTAGGGACAGAAAACTGTAGGTAGGGAGAGTGTGTCAGTTTCTTTCACTGTCAAAGTCCTTGTTTCCAGGGACCTGGAAGGACAGTGAGGTAATTCTCCTTGTGCTAAATTGTGCTTAAAAAAAAACATTTTTTCTAGGGACAGAAAACTGTAGGTAGGGAGAGTGTGTCAGTTTCTTTCACTGTCAAAGTCCTTGTTTCCAGGGACCTGGAAGGACAGTGAGGTAATTCTCCTTGTGCTAAATTGTGCTTAAAAAAAACATTTGTTCTAGGGACAGAAAACTGTAGGTAGGGAGAGTGTGTCAGTTTCTTTCACTGTCAAAGTCCTTGTTTCCAGGGACCTGGAAGGACAGTGAGTGAATTCTCCTTGTGCTATATTGTGCTTAAAAAAAACATTTTTTCTAGGGACAGAAAACTGTAGGTAGGGAGAGTGTGTCAGTTTCTTTCACTGTCAAAGTCCTTGTTTCCAGGGACCTGGAAGGACAGTGAGGTAATTCTCCTTGTGCTAAATTGTGCTTAAAAAAAACATTTTTTCTAGGGACAGAAAACTGTAGGTAGGGAGAGTGTGTCAGTTTCTTTCACTGTCAAAGTCCTTGTTTCCAGGGACCTGGAAGGACAGTGAGGTAATTCTCCTTGTGCTAAATTGTGCTTAAAAAAAACATTTTTTCTAGGGACAGAAAACTGTAGGTAGGGAGAGTGTGTCAGTTTCTTTCACTGTCAAAGTCCTTGTTTCCAGGGACCTGGAAGGACAGTGAGGTAATTCTCCTTGTGCTAAATTGTGCTTAAAAAAAACATTTTTTCTAGGGACAGAAAACTGTAGGTAGGGAGAGTGTGTCAGTTTCTTTCACTGTCAAAGTCCTTGTTTCCAGGGACCTGGAAGGACAGTGAGGTAATTCTCCTTGTGCTAAATTGTGCTTAAAAAAAACATTTTTTCTAGGGACAGAAAACTGTAGGTAGGGAGAGTGTGTCAGTTTCTTTCACTGTCAAAGTCCTTGTTTCCAGGGACCTGGAAGGACAGTGAGTGAATTCTCCTTGTGCTAAATTGTGCTTTAAAAAAAAAAAATTTCTAGGGACAGAAAACTGTAGGTAGGGAGAGTGTGTCAGTTTCTTTCACTGTCAAAGTCCTTGTTTCAAGGGACAGAGAAGGACACCTGAAGGTAGCCCTTATTGCTTTTTTCCCATCTCCCTGCAGGCCATCTATTAGAATGTCTGGAAGGCAAACAAGGAGAGGCAGACAGTCAGGAGGCAATAAAAGAGGGCAAGCAGGCTCTGTGTCTGGGGGCAACAGTGCTGGTCGTGGACGCGGTGCATTGTCATCAGCACATGGCCATGGGACACGCTTGTCCTTCTTTTCGGCAGCTGGACATGTTGAGCCACATCATGCCGAAGACTTGGTAGAGTGGATGACCAAGCCCTCCTCCTCCTCCTCATCCTCTCTCACCCAGGCTCAGGGTACTGGAAAAGCAGCTGCCAAAGCGTCCTCTTCCCTGGTATCAATGTCAGACTCATCATCAGTCACTCCTTCCCTAGACCCACCATGTCCTCCTCCTGAGGAGTCCCCCGAACTGTTTCAGCACAGTGTTGGGTACATGCTCCAGGAGGATGCCCAGCGTTTCGAAGGGTCTGATGATGAAACCCAGCTAGAGGAAGGCAGTAGCGTGAGAGCAGACAGAGGGGATGCTCAAGAAGGACACCAATCTGGCAGTCATGTTCCAGCAGCTGCAGCATACTGCCAGATTGCCTCCAGTGATGAGGAGGGAGGTGATGATGAGGTCACTGACTCCACGTGGGTGCCTAATAGGAGAGAGGAGGAGGAGGAGGATGAGGAGGAGGCACATCTCCAACGAGGCAGGATGCCCTTTGGTGGCCAGCGTAAGGGCAGTACACCGACGGAATCACACCGCAGAGCTCCGCCTGTGCAGGGCGCTGCCTCTGCCCGTCATTCAAAAAGTTCTTTGGTGTGGGCCTTTTTTGAGGCTAGTGCATCAGATCGCACAGCTGCTGTTTGCAACATATGTCTCAAGCGTATATCGCGTGGCCAAAACATCAGCCGCTTGGGTACCACATGCCTGACCAGACATATGTTGACCTGCCATGCAGCTCGTTGGCAAGCCTACCTCAAAGACCCACACCAAAGAACAAAGCGGACCTCTCCTTGCACCGCATCAGCTGGGATCTCCAACCCCACTATACCTTCAGTCCTCTCTGAAACATGCACTGAGAGGAATGAAGGTGTAGAATTAGGTGTGTCACAGCCAAGTACTTGCGGCCACTCTGCTAGCAGTACACCGACGTCCGATTCTAGCAGGCAAATTTCCCTGCCCCAGCTGCTGGACCGTCGAAAGAAGTTCACTCCCAGCCATCCACATGCCCAGCGGTTGAATGCTAGCTTGGCTAAATTGCTAGCGCTTCAACTGCTGCCTTTTCAGTTGGTAGACTCGGCCCCCTTCCGTGAGTTTGTGCAATGTGCGGTTCCTCAGTGGCAGGTTCCCAAACGCCACTTTTTCTCACGGAAGGCTATTCCGGCTCTCTACCGGCATGTGGAAGGCAATGTCTTGGCCTCGCTGGACAGGGCGGTCAGCGGTAAGGTGCATATTACCGCTGACTCATGGTCCAGCAGGCATGGACAGGGACGTTACCTTTCTTTCACGGCCCATTGGGTCACTCTTTTGGCAGCTGGGAAGGATGCAGGACAAGGTGCAGTAGTGTTGGAGGTTGTCCCACCGCCACGCCTCCAAAATGCTACTACTGGTTGTGACACACCTCTCTCCTCCACCCCCTCCTCTTCTTCTTCCTCCATGGCCTCTTCCTGTGGTTTGTCCTATGAACCAGCGGTGCTCCGTAGCCGTTCACGGGGCTACGCAAGTACGCAGGCAAAAAGATGCCATGCCGTGCTTGCGCTGGTGTGTTTGGGGGACAGAAGCCACACTGGGGCAGAGGTCCTGTCTGCTCTGCAGGGCCAGGCCGAGAGGTGGTTGACGCCACGCCAGCTTAAGCCAGGAATGGTGGTTTGCGACAATGGCACCAACCTCCTCTCCGCCCTCCGACAGGGACAACTGACCCATGTGCCCTGTGTGGCTCACGTCCTTAACCTGGTGGTGCAGCGGTTCTTGGGCAGGTACCCGGGCTTACAGGATGTCCTGAGGCAGGCCAGGAAAGTCTGTGTGCATTTCCGCAGATCTTATAATGCCAGTGCTCGCCTGGCTGAGCTGGAAAAGGAGTTGAACCTGCCCAAGAACCGCCTTATATGTGACATGCCCACCAGGTGGAACTCAACGTTGGCCATGCTGCAGTGGCTGCACACGCAGCAGAGGGCCATCAATGAGTACCTGTGCGACTACGGCACCAGGACAGGGTCAGGGGAGCTTGGTTTTTTTTCTCCACGCCAGTGGGGCATGATCAGGGATGCATGCACTGTCCTGGCACCATTTGAGGAGGCCACGAGGATGGTGAGCAGTGACAGTGCATGCATCAGTGACACTGTACCTCTTGTCCACCTGTTGGAGCACACGCTGCGTGGAATAATGGACAGGGCACTTGAGGCAGAACAGAGGCAGGAAGAGGAGGACTTCCTTGCCTCTCAAGGCCCCCTTTACCCAGACAGTGTTCCTTCTGTCCCACCCATCGCACAGGAAGAGGAGGAGGAGGATTGTGTCAGCATGGAGGTGGAGGCTGGCACTCAGCATCATCAGCAGCAGTCTTTTAGGGATGATTTACAGTCCCAAGAAACCAGTGGACTTGTACGTGGCTGGGAGGAGGTGGCTGCGGATCATGTCGTCCTTAGTGACCCAGAGGACTCCGGAGCGAATGCCTCAGCAAACCTACGCTGCATGGCCTCCCTGATCCTGCAAAGTCTGCGGAAGGATCCTCGTATTCTTCGGATCAAGGAGAGGGACCATTACTGGCTGGCCACTCTCCTTGATCCACGGTACAAGGGTAAGGTTGCGGACCTTATGTTACCGTCGCAGAGGGAGCAGAGGATGAGACAACTCCGGGAGGCCTTGCAGAAAGGTCTGTGCAACGCGTTCCCAGAGACTGGGAGGTTACAAACTCCTGGTCCTGGACAACGAGTTGCTGAGGCTTCGGCCAGTCAAAGAAGGAGCGGTGGGGAAGGTGGCCGTCTGACCGATGCGTTCAGACAATTCTTTAGTCCGCAGCCCCAAAGTATGATCGGTTCCAGCAACCATCGCCAGCGTCTGATAAACATGGTGCAGGAATATCTAGGGGCAAGGTCAGACTTGGACACCTTCCCCACCGAAAATCCTCTGGCTTACTGGGTCTTGAGGATGGATCACTGGCCAGAGCTTGCACAGTATGCAATTGAGCTACTGGCCTGTCCTGCATCCAGCGTTCTTTCGGAACGCACATTCAGTGCTGCTGGAGGATTTGTCACGGATCACAGGGTGCGCCTGTCCACCGACTCGGTTGATCGACTGACTTTCATCAAGATGAACCAGTCTTGGATCACCACCAGCTACCACACACCTGATGCTGATATAACAGACTAATTGATTTTAACATGTCACATCCCTTCAAGACTGATGCTGATGCTGAGTGCCTGTGCTGTTATGTTGACTGGCTATCCTCCTCCTCCGAGTCCTCAATGATACGATTGATGATGATAGCTTGGAAGATCATTTTTGTTTATGGGTGCCGCCACCAGTGGCTAAGGCCCAATTTTTCAGCCCCTGTTTTACAGGGGCGTGTAATTAAAAATTTTTTAGCAATAATTTGCCATAGGGCTCATTGCTGTGCTCCAAGTACAGTATCTGTGAGGGGTTGGAGTGTTGTGCCACCAGTGCCTAAGGCCCAATTTTTCAGCCCCTGTTCAACAGGGGCATGCAATTACAATTCTTGATCTAATAATTCACAGCAGGGTCCATTGCTGCACCCACCAAGAGTAACTCTGAGGGCTTACAGTCTTGTGGCAACGCCACCACCACCACCACCACGAAAGGCCCAATTTTTCAGCCCCTGTTCAAAAGGGGCATGTAATTACAATTCTTGATCTAATAATTCACAGCAGGGCCCATTGCTGCACCCACCAAGAGTAACTGTCAGGGCTTACAGTGTTGTGGCACCAGCACCACCATCAAAGCCCCAATTTTTACTACCACTGTTCAACAATTATATGTAATTAAAATTCCTGATATAATAGTTGACAGCAGGGCGTTCCAGCACCAACCAAGAGTAACTGAGTGCTTACAGTGTTGTGCCAACACCAACAACTAAGGGGCCTATTTCTGCAGAGTATATACGGCAGGTCCCTACTTTCAAACATCCAACTTACAAACGACTCCTACTTGCAAACGAAAGAAGACAACAGGAAGTGAGAGGAAATCTACCCCTAGAAAGGAAAATTCTCTCCTGTAAGAATAAATATGGGAGAAAGGGGTCTCATCTGTACTGATGCTTTATCAGCAATCCTTGTTTCAAGAAAAACACCACATTTCAAAAACAGTTGTCATTGGGACGGAAAGTGAGGTGAAATGTTCTGAACAGGGGCACAGACAGCAAAACAAATGTTACAGGGGTGATAACCCTTACCTATGTTTCCCAAAAAGTTTAAAAATAGATTTTTGGGCTGGAGCTACACTTCAACAATGTACCTGTTCAAAATTACAAACAGATTCTACATAAGAACAAACCTACAGTCCCTGTCTTGTATGCACCGCCTGTATACGGCTGTTCAGAGTATATAGGGCCTTTTTTATTTTATGTGCGGGGTTCCCCTTAATATCCATACAAGACCCAAAGGGGCTGGTAATGGGCTGGGGTAGAGGGGGGGTCATGGGGTAGCTATGCCATTTTTCTTAAAGAATTTCATCCATATTACCGGGACCAGACATTACATTAAAGCCGCAAGCAGTTTTAAATGGCTTTTTTTTCCTTTAGAAGTGTCATTTTGTGCAGGGACAGTTCTAAACACGGGAAACACGTGGCACTTCACAGGCATACTTTAGACAC
Source organism: Rana muscosa (assembly GCA_029206835.1). Classification (NCBI taxonomy): domain Eukaryota; kingdom Metazoa; phylum Chordata; class Amphibia; order Anura; family Ranidae; genus Rana; species Rana muscosa. The sequence continues at coordinate 621,393,343 of CM055122.1, read as the reverse complement.
CCCCCAGGTACGATATTTAAAGGAATATTTGACTTTTTTTTTTCACTTTATGCATCATTAAAATGACTGCTCCCGAAAAACGACCGTTTTTAAAACTTCTTTTTGCATTGATACATGTCCCCTGGTGCACAACCCGGGTTCCCAAACCCTATTTATGACAATAACATGCATAATAGTTGTTATAATTAGCACTTTAGAATTCGAACGTTCGCATCCATTGTATTTAATAGGGTTCTAATGTTCGTTCGAACTTTCGGTCCGTTCGCGGGTTCTGGTGCGAACCGAACCCGGGGGTGTTCGGCTCATCACTACTGTTAACCAACATTGTGCTAGCTGCTTGAATATTTATAATTTATACGCAATTAAGGTTTATCTAGCGCAGCAGACACCTATTACAGTAAGTCTCAATAAATTATTCATTTTTTTAATACTACTTCTAATATAGTATTAGTAATAATGATTTTATGTTTGAGAAGTGAATATCCAGTATGTTTAAAGAAAAAAAAAGTACAGGATATTCACCTCTGTAGGTCAATTCTTTTATCTATGGGATCTGTTAAGAAAAAAAATATGAAGCCCATCACCGCAGATCCCCTTTTTAGTATATTGGTAATTTGACTTCCTTGATGACTCTTTAGATCCAATACTGTTAGAGTAGCTATTTCAACCAAGTAAATGGCTAATTAAGTAAAGGATGTAGGCAAAATTTCTGATCTGTATATTTGTTCTGGGGATATTGCCCAGACAGTTTTGAAGTCAGAGTAGGCATGGCAGCTAAAAATTTGCAGAGGAAAGTGGCAATGGCCGCCTCCTTATTTCTCTTAAAAAAAGGTTTTCTTTAAATTTGTCTTTAACAAAAATCACAAAAAACAATCTCTGAAACCATAATGAATATTTATATAAAATGTAAGTGCTTCCATTGTTATTTTTTTTATTTTCATTTTTTTTTTACCTTTTCAGCATAATAACAAGCTTTTTTTTTTTGCAAAGACAGGTGAAGAAATGACATATTTCACTGTTCATATTAAATTAATTTCTTTATTTAAAATACAAGAATAAAAATATTTATATGAACAGTATTTACAATCTTCATTTGTACATAATATATAAATAAAAATATTTCAAAATACACAAATTAATTTGGAAGTATGTGTCATTTAATATATCTTAGTAAAGTTAGCATCTTAAAGTTAACTTTTGTTTTACTTTTAGTTAATCATAATAATGAATATAAGTAAGTTCTATGAACCAAAGCTGGCATTACCAAATCATGTTGAGACTAATATAATTGATAGGAATTATTGAAAAATATTAGACATGTCTCATCGATAACGTAAATAAGTACAATTTGGGGTTGGAATTGTACTTGGACACATACTGTACACATTTTATAACAAATATAACAAATTAAAAAGCAACAAAAGAAATATTATATGCACTAACAACTTCATCACTGATCTGCAATTTGGAAGTAGTTCTAGGAAAATTAACTGCATGCAAATGGAAACAGGTGACAATTTATCATCTAAAAGGCTTGATACATATTAAAAGGAAGTAATTAACATTTACATAAAAGTAGGTTATAATATAATTCTGCTTAAAAAGGGGCCAGCAGAATACAGTAGTTAGACAGGATTCTGTTTGGAAAATTATTATAGCTAATGTGTATATAAACTTGTGGGGAACATTGGCTGGATATATTACAGCAGACCTATTTGTAACTTCACATTCCTACATTAATGAATCCCTGACATGTCACAATGTGCAGCAACAGTATACTTTTTCAAAACTAAGAAAAAAAAAAACGGTTATTTTTATCAAGTTCTAGGGCCTGCCTGAGAAAAGCATGCTCGGAGAGTGGAGTTTGAGTCGGCTGCAGATAAGAGGTAATCATTCCCTCTCTCAATTATCACTTAGACTGTAAACTGTAACTATTTTGGAGACACAAAGTGAGAGGCAGCGGCTGGGAGGCTAACTGTTCTAGACACAAACATAAAAGTTACAACGGAGGCACCAGGATTTACATGATTTTTTCATTTATTGATGAACAACTAAGTCCAGAAAATAGGTGCTGACCGCTGAGGGTGCCAGACCAAAGACTAAGGAGATAGAAAGATAAAGACATTGTCAAATGACATGCTAAGAGGTCCTTTTATCAATGTTTTCACCCAAGATTCACACAAAATTCACTCAAGTGTCACACAGTTTTCACCCAAGATTTACTTAGAAAATATATGAATTTAGTGTGAAAGTTGGGTAAATCTTGGTGAAAAAATGTAAAATAGATGCCTAAGAGGCAATAAATATCCACAAGCATTACACTTACTCTTTACTTAGCATGTGTGATTTTACAATCAAGAATATATCTGTTGCGAAGTCTACTTTACCTTTCCAATAAAATGAACAGTATAAGTATCAGTTAGTATAATGATCACAAGGCATGGCTAGGTTAAAGACATGGCAAGGCAAAGCTTTTAATTATGTTTTTATATGTATTGGTAGTAGAGCGAAGAGCACATTCCCAAGAATAAAAAGTCTCCATGATCTTGAGTTGTAACAATACATGTTAGCCTGAGATTTTAATGATTTTGACTTATGTATGTGGATGGATAACTGTTGTATCTAACTGGTTTTGAAAACTATAACAAATAAAACTTGCTGAAATGTAAAGAAAATTCGGTACTTCTTTATTGGTTTACAATTCTATGTTTTATTGCCAAAATCAACTGTAAAAACTTGGTTCTCTGCTTAGAAACTTACTCTTGACAAAATCTATTGATGGTTATCCCTTAGACCCCTTTCACAGGCGCTATAGAGCTAAAAATAGCACCTGCAAACCGCCTCTCCTGTCACTCCAGTGTGAAAGCCTGAGGGCTTTTACACTGGAGCGGTGCGCTGGCAGGATGTTCAAAAAGTTCTGAAAGCACCTTCTTTAAGGCGGTATACATCGCTCCTAAAGCGCCCCTGTCCTTTGAAATCCATGGACAGCATTGCCGAAGCGCCAGCAAAGTTTTGCCGGCGCTTTCTGACCCTTTTTCAGCTGCTAGCGGGGGTTAAAAACGTCCCGCTAGTGCCCGAAAAGCGCCGCTAAAACGATGGTAAAGTGCAGCTAAACATAGCAGCGCTTTAACGCCGACACCCCCAACGCTCCAGTGTGAAAGGGCTCTTACACAAATGCTGGCTTCACACATGATGTATAGTTGACACATTGGTGCTGCTCACACAATTGCAAGCAATGGTAATTTTCTTTTTTCTAGACAGGAAGTATTAATGCCAGATTTGTCACTATTAACTTGCAAGAGAGTCACAGTGGAATTAGTTGACATCTTAATTAGTGTTTGGGATAGTACACTATAATAACATATATGTATCTTAGCCAAAATAAGAACCCAAGTTACTGTAGGTATGCAGATCTTTTCATATTCCTATATATTTATGCATGTTTTCTTCAAGGACCGAGTGAAGTAAAAGAGAGGGTTTTTTTAATTACAAAGTTTCCCCTAATCCAATTATTTGAAGATGCTTCATATTTTCTTTACTTTTAGGAAATTGATAAATCTGATCAAGCCATCATATTAATTTTTTTTTTTATTATGGACTAAATGTAGTCTAATTGTTAGCCTAATTAATCAATGTGCTTTTAACCGCTTGCCATCTGCCCTATTGCAATTCTACTGCTACACGGCAGCAGATGGGCTCCAGATTAAGTATATATACGTGATCTTGGACTTCTGCCCGCAGTGGGCACGCACACGCTGGCAGGTGGGCCACTTCTGGTGTGATAATTCACAGCAGGAGCCACTCAATGTCCTCCAGCACCCACTGATCATCGGCAATACAGAGAACTGAGATGTGCCTATGTATACAAGGCATATCTCAGTTTTTACAGGGGTGAAGGACTGGATTCTGTGTTCCTGCAAAGCAGGAGGTAGAATATATTACTTCCCCTAGTAAAAGCAGCACACAGTTAAAATGCAAACACTGGGTAGGCACAAAGTTAACCCCTTTATCGCACTAGATGTTAATCCCTTTCCCAGCCAGTGTCATTAGTATAGTGACGGTGCATATTTTTAGCACTAATCACTGTATTAGTGTCACTGGTTCCAGGCAAAGTGTCAGTGTCAGAATGTCTGCCGCAATATCGCAGTCCCACTTTAAGTCGCTGATCGCCGCCATTACTAGTATAAAAAAATAAATGTTTCATAAATATATCCCAAAGTTTGTAGACGCTATAACAATCGCGTAAACCAATCAATATATGCTTATTGGGATTTTTTTTACCAAAAACATGTAGCAGAATACATATTGGCCTAAATCTATTAAGAAATTTGATTAAAAATAAATAAATATTGGATGTATTTTATAGCAAAAAGTAAAAAGTAAAAAATATTGTTTGTCCGTGTTTAAACAAACAGCTACGTATAGAATAACAAAAGATTGCATGATCGGGTCTGAGGCTCCTATGAGACCATTAATATGCATTATTGGCGTCCCTTAACAGGCTGAACAGTAAAGCTGGCATATATCTGAAGTGAGGGATAATTACTCACTAATGCGCATACAGTATAGGCCTTGAAAGATCTTAATATCGGGTAAGAAGATATTTTTGTCTTATCTATTCCTTGTGGAGCATGAGGTGGCACAAGGACTTTTGCTGGTGTTTTCTGGACCCTTATATCACTTTAATATTAAGCACATGCCGACCGCCCACCGTCGTTTGATGGCGGCAGAATGGCTCCCCTGCGCGAATCACCGTAGCTGTACGGCGGACGCTTTAAGGGGTATATGGGGCGCTCATGCGCCACCGCGTCACAGAGCAGCCGATGTGCATGCCCGGTGGCCGCGATGTCCGCCAGGCACCCGCGATCGCTTGTGACAGAGCAGGACCGTGGATCTGTGTGTGTAAACACACAAATCCACGTCCTGTCAGGGGAGAGGAGACAGATCGTGTGTTCTTAGTATATACATATATACAGTCCCATCTCCCCACAGTTAGAACACACAGTGAGGGTACACATTTAACCCCTTGATCGCCCCTTAGGGTTAACCCCTTCCCTGCCAGGGACATTTATACAATAATCAGTGGCTATCTATAGCACTGATCACTGTATAAATGTCAATGGTTTAAAAAAAGTGTCAAGTGTCTGATCTGTCCGCCGCAATGTCGCAGTCTGGATAAAAATCGCAGATCACCACCATTACTAGTAAAAAAATAAAAATAAAAATGCCATAAATCAATTACCTATTTTGTAGGCACTATAACTTTTGCGCAAACCAATCAATATACGCTTATTGTGATTTTTTTTACCAAACATTTGTAGAAGATTACATTTGGGCCTAAACTGAGGAAAAATGTGTTTGTTTGTTTTTAATTTGGGATCTTTATTATAGCAAAAAGTAAAAAATATAGAGTTTTTTTCAAAATTGTTGCTTTTTTTTGTTTATAGCGCACAAAATAAAAACCACAGAGGTGATTAAATACCACCAAAAGAAATCTCTATTTGTGGGAAAAAAAGGACGTAAAATTAGTTTGGGTACAGTATCGCACGACTGTGCAATTGTCAGTTAAAGCGTCGCAGTGCCATATCACGAAAAATGGCCCGGTCAGGAAGGGGGTAAATTCTTCTGGGGCTGAAGTGGTTAATTTAATGTTTATTTGGAATATGTGATGGACTTTAATGTTTTTCTTTTATCCTTTGACAATACTTATTTAGGAAGGACATACCACAATATATCACTATTTTGACAGCACAACACTTTCTTTATTATATTTTTTTGTTTATAGCACAAAAAAATAAAACACAGTGGTGATAAAATACCACCAAAGGAAAGCTCTATTTATGGGGAAAAAAAATGACATACCGACCACGCAATTGTCAGTTAAAATTACACAGTGTCATGTCTCAAAAAATAGCCTGGCTAAATCTTCCAGAGGTCATGTGGTTTAAAGTACTCCTGTTGGGGGGAGATGTCACAGGAAGCAAAGTGATCCCACAGCATCAAAATTTGATATTTGTATATGGCAGATATAGCCTCCTCCTTCCTAATAGTGCTTAGACCTGGCAATTGGTGGCCCATATGACAGTAGGATTGAACTTGTGCAGCCCATACCCCAAAGTCCTGGTTCCTGTGGGGTGTGCAGCAGCGGATCGGGGCATCAGGGAGCAGAACTAAATGTGCTTTCAGCACCAGTGAACATATGCTTGAAGGTCAGTTTGCTTTCTATGATCCTGTGGCAAATTCACTTAAAAATAAACTTGTCCTAGAGAAAAAGTATTAAGCTAAAGAAAATGCTGGGTAGTAGGTAATGCAAAGAGCTGTTACAATGATCCTTCTGATAGCCTGCCAGGATCTTCCAAATTACTTCTATTACTTGGGCTTGGGGTATACCAAAATCTTTGCAGATACAGATTTTTAGAAAATCTGCATTTGCAAAGGCATTTCAGGGGGCTCCAGTGGCACTGTCAAAAGTTGTGATCTGTATCTAAACATATAAGGAAACTTGCTTATCATATACTCATATTCTTAAATACAGTAGTGCGCTGTTTAATCAGTTTTTACGGAGGCAAATTTTAACTTTACAAATATATTAAGAAGGTTCAGAACACAAAATCCACAGCTGAGTTATATAACATTGTCAAAATTTCTGACACTGTCTGGGAACTGTGGAAAATTTAATTTAATACTTGAGTAGAACTGTGGCTGACCGGATATTCTTCCATATTCTTCATTCTAGGGGGGAAATTAAGAATCACATCTAATCTTACTGTCTTCCTTTTCTATCCCCCATTTTTTCACACACACACACACACACACTTCCCTTTAGACCAAAAGTTCATAGTTTTTGTAACACTGCTTTCATTTGCAGAGCTCTTTTGCACTTTTCATGATATAGTAGTAAGAATGTTTACCACCAAGATCCCTATCTTCACTTTATGTAAAATTCAACAAAAAGGAAGAGATATTACGCCATTGTATGATGAGACATGCTCTTCATTTTGGAGCATATTTAATTTTTTATAATTGCCGCAAATGCTGCCTACCTCTTCAATGTCTAGGATACACATCGTTTTCAGGATGTATGGTCTATGATCATTATTTTTATTTTTGTAAGCTTGTATAGTACAGTTTATAAAAAAAAGTTATGATTTGGTACTTCATTGAGCATACTGTCTAACACTTGACTTAGCTTGTTATTTTTTAACTAGTAAAAGTAGATATGTATCAGAACTGTTTATATTAATCAAAGACACCAACCAAAATTTCCAAATATTTTAAAAGTTAGAATGGCAATTTTTCATCTAAATTTAGGATTTGGAGGGCAAGACTTACAGCTCTTGCATATCACACACTGATTAATAAAGCCAGTATGAGTAAACGTAAAATTAGCACCCTTAGATAACCTTAGTTTCTAGGCAGCTGTCTTTAGGTACACATTTTGAATAACTAAAACAATTAAAAAACTAAAACAAATCAATATATCTAAAATCTTTATATCGGTAAATGTTCAATGGTTTCAAATTACTGAAACCATTATGTTTTATCATCTAAAAATTATTTTATAACTTTACTTTTCAACTTATGTTTTGATGTACTTTTTCTTGCATTCATATTCCAGAAACCCTCTGAGCTTTTCTTAGCATATGTATTTATGTATATTCCTTCTTCATAAATGTATTTAGATATAATGGTCACCTTTGCATGACAAGGTTCAATTGACAGTTTAAACCTAAGGATGTTGAGTGGATGGTGTGCAGTGTAGATCTAGCTATAAACAGAAAAATTAGGCAATGTGCTGCTATATAAATGCTGATGAACTATGGTCTGAAAATCTATGACTAAAGGGTTGGTAAGCTCTATAGCCTTTGTTACATTTGGATTTATGCATTGCAAGGAAAGCATTGCTTCACTGATACTAATTGTAGAATGATTTGAGACCTTGGAGCAGAGCTTTTCCTGATACTTTTCATCAGCATCAATCATTAAGTCATTGGAAAGTTTCCTACTGATTTGAATTAACTTGCATCTAATATTTAGCACCCTTTAAGTCTGGATAAGGCTTATAAGCTATCTTGACATTTAAACAATGTTACATCTTACATATTTAGGGTGTGACATGTAACATGGTGCCAAGCGGACCCATACAATCCAGAAATGCCCCCCCCCCCAGATAGCCTGCAATGGTTCTTCTACCCAACAACTTTCAGATTTGAAATCCATGCAGCTGTGTATGGCTCCACTCACATCACACAGCCACATCATTCCTACAGAGATCAGCAAATGAATCAACTACAGATCCCATCTGCTACCACAGCATGATTCTTAATGGAACACAAGTGTCTACTGACACTTCCTCTAGGTCTATAACTGAAAGATCTTACCTCTGTGCAGACATTGAGCTGGAGTCTGCAAGAGCTTGGCATAGCACTTGCAATGCTTTGCAGGTTAATTTGCCAAAAATAAAGCACGTTTTTCCTGCATTTATTATTATTATTATTTTTTTAGCCTTTAAATTAAATCTAAACAACATGTACCTAGAAATTAAAAACAAGCTGGATACAATTGAAGAGACTCTAAGGATGTGAATAACAATTGCAACATTCTGATATTTCCCTAGCTGTTTGACCAAAAGAGAGTCATTCACAGATGACATAGCAGCAATAATAATAATAATAATAATAATAATACAGATAAAAGTGAATTAGGCCAAAAACCTCCTAAATGACACTATTCTGTTGGTACAGGAAACATTTTAGTTACATGCATTCACCCAAAGAATGCTAATTACCATATACATGTCCCATAGAGACATAGGTGAAGGCCTTCATTGAAAAGTACTAGCAGAAAAAGACACATGAGTAGGTATAAGTAAACCAAAATGTGTTATCCTTTTTACAGCATTGTTCTTAGATAGTCATACAAACACTTTAGTTTTAATGGACCTTAATGCATACCTGGTACTTGTCAAATACTGTAAATTATGTTTTCCTTTAGTTCCATACAACACAGGAAGCAGTGAAGGCAAAGCTGTGCTGACAGTTGCCCTTCTCATCTACATGACAAATGTAGTCACTCTGCATGGACTGAAAAATTATGTTACCAAAAGCAACAACACAACACAATGATTCAATTACAGCATGGCTAGGAAGGTTTTGTAAATTCCTTCTCATCCATACAGTCTCTGGTTTCCTTTTCAGTTAATGCAGATTGAAAAAAAAAATCAGATATAGGGGAGGAGATTGGCAGAGAAGAAAAAAAATACATGTTTCTTTTCTTTCCTGATACTTTTCTTCTCAGGGTATTTGATTAGGGGTGTATTTCATCAGTATCTCCCTGTTGAACCAGCAGCTTATTATAAAATTAAAAAATACTAATTTCACCTGCACAAAATATAGTGAACAAAAACAGAAGCTGAACATATTATTTAACATGTTTTTTATTCCAACATATTATATATACTGTATATTGTGTATATATATTAGATAATTCAAAAGACATAAATGTTCAAGGTTCTCAAAGGGGTTGGTTTACTAAAGGAGTATAAGTTGCTCTCTTACAGATTGAATGTTCATGATGTGAAGCCCTGCTGACTTCAAATATCTACTCTTGTGTAAGTGAAAATCCATTTTTTTTTCCTGTACATGATTAAGTATTTTTTACAAAGTGAATTTTCACAACATTCACTAAACTACTGTAAGTGAAAATTTCCATTAAAATTGAACATGCTCTACTCTCGTAATAAATCAACCCCAAACTGACCAGTAGGAAAGCATCTGTGTTGCTTATAGCCATCAATCAAACTTTCAGATATAGCTTTTGTAGTACAAGTTATAAAATGAAAGAAACAATCAACACAGAAAATTTCCTTTTAGGCACTTTTTAAACAGGGTCCAAGTGAGTCCAAAAGGGAAATATGCCAGCTAAATATGTATACTGGAAGTCATCAAGAATAGCCTATTTTGACAATGCTAATTTAGCAAAACTGTGATTAAAAATATTCCAGGCTATCCAAAAGGCACTTATATCACTACTGAATGCACTAAATTATTTTGTTGTTCATTTGTCATCTGAAAAAAGGCATCCCACAATTTTTTTACAAGTTTAAGCATTCATGCTGGGAATAAAAATGTCAGAAAATCTTTTAATTTTGGCCATACATTTATCATATAAAATTGTGTCTCTAATCAAATAATAAAAACAAACCTTTGTTTTTGCTATGACTCCATGTTAGGTTTATATATTCTCTGAGCTGCAGTATTTTTGTGTGAGTGATTTAGCAATGCAGCTTTCAGGTGGTTCAGTATGTAAACTATCAGTATTCTGGTAGTTCAGTATATCAGTATATGGACCTATGTTACATGCAATTTACATTAAAAAAAAAATTGAAAGATACAGCAAAGGTATAGTTTGAACATTTTGCAATAAACGGGGTCTGTGTACCTGCAAGGAGGAGATTAATGTCAAAAGAAGTTTCCATCCAATAAGTGTATGCACTAAACTTTTCTATTATATTGAGAACAAGTAAACTCTACTCTAGACTCAATACTCTGCTTTAAATTGAATCTGTAAATATAGATGTGTGGAAGCTGCCACTGCTTGCTCATTTCAATGGTGCAGGCTCCAGATCTGTCACCCTGACCTTTATCATTGGGGATGAGCAGAATTGAAAGTTTGTATTTCCCTGAAAATTTTACAAATCAAAAGATGTTGACCAAACATTTTGGGAAAATGCATTGAAGGCAAACAAGAAAGGTGAAATTGAGGTTTTCAGGGGTTTTATGGGTGCAGTAGGTTTTAAAGGGTCCCTGAGTTAAATAAGCTCCTCCGTGGCTTTATTGTTTTTACATTTTTTTCACAGAAAAAGACACTGTAAAAAAAATGACAAAGCCACAATGCATAAATAGTAATCAAATACACAAAAAAGGAAAAAATACTAGATGAAATAAACTAAAACACCCCTCTCCCAAATAAAAACACACCCTCTAATTAAAAAAAATATATATATTAAAAGGAAATTTTACATAAGCACCTCAATGAGTGAAATTGAGAGTTTCTGCTTTGGAACAATTTCTCTGACATCGAAATGGGTAGTTTTGTGGATAGACCAATTTGCCAAAATCTTTTCCCTTATGGAACGGGTAAGCAGAATGGTACATGAGACTTTTCAGTCTTCACTGTCTCTATGCTTGTTGCAGGTAACTGAGTCACTAGGCAGCTTTTATTAAAAAAATTGGATTAAACAAGTTTCCTCTTCTTTATTAAAGAAAAAGAAAGATGAAATACCAGCATATTTCCAAAGTTATGTCTGGAGGTAGAGAAGTCAGGATCACTAGTGAACAATGGCAGCTACCATACTTCTATATTCACAGGTTCACTTTAAGTTTGTTCTCTTGCATTGGTAAGAATTTTATATAAGAAAGACAGGCAGAGAATAATCCAGCAAGAAGCATTGCTCCCACACTTCCCACAGGAATTACAGAAAACTTCCAATTGTTCTAAATTTTAATTTGTTAGAAACTACTCTACTACAAAATGGAAAAGCCTCATACAATTTTACACTTGAGAGGAATCATGCCAGACCTTCCATCTAACAATTTGGAAGCAACATTTATTTTGGGAGTTTCCACATTCTTTTGTGATCCAGTTCCGACTCAACATGTGACAGAAAGAATGTTCATCGCTGTGGTCAAAAAATAATAATTTTTGGAGGCATATATTAAATAGCAAATTCATTTTCCAAATATATATTTCTCTTTTGTGTAAGTGTAAATGAACTACTATTCACAATTTTCCAAACACTTGTTGTTTAATTGTATAATACAAATGTTTAATGTCAACCCTGTTTTTGTTTATTTATTTTTATAAGAAAATAAGACATAAAATATATATTGTACAAAAATGGACTGCTGCTTTTGGACATGATATCAGGTGTGGTTTATGAAGATGAGAGTCAGCATTAAATTGCACAGAAACACAGTTTCCTAGTTTCCTTTTTGATTTTTTTTTGTTAAGAAATGATGTATTTTAATGAATGCTGGAATAATGAAACGTGGTGTCTAGTAAAATGGGGGTCAAATGGAAATGAGTTTAAACAACTGAACATTGTCATTATAAACCCTGTTTTTGTTGATGGGATGAAACTCACTCATTTCAAACATACTAGTGCAAAAAATTGTGCAGTAATATTTTGCAACACCAACTGAATGGAAAGATTAACAAACCACCCAGCGCACAAACAGTGTCTGATAAATCTGGTTCCTTTTAACTGTCACATAGTGTCACTGATTTCATGGTAAAGCATTTAATGTATGTGCAACCATACAAAAGGTTGTCCTCTTCTTCCAGTGGGCGTCTCCTCCAGGACATTCACTTTTGTTGGGATACAAAAAAATACACGCCCTTTGATGATCTCACACATCAAAGTAGCTGAGGATTTATCCAAGTGCCCAAGATATTGCAGTGAAAGGCATCCAAATAACAACTGGTATGACTTATTTGTCTTCCTGAAGTATTCCTCCATGGCAAGCAGATTGAAGACAGGCATTGTAATCCTCTTTTAAAGAAAGGAACATTCTTCATGTGATCTTCAGAAGACTCAACTCATTCAATGAGCATCAAAGATGTATCTACAGTTTGCTGACATATGGTGTTAGAGTTTGCAGCAGCAAAGCCAGAAGTAGTAGAGATATTGGTTTAGGGCACCAATGGAATTTCAGTTTGTCCTTCAGAGGTATGGCTATGAATAAGTCTTAATTGACTCCAAAGGCTATACCACTGTGCATACTGTGTTTAGTGTTGTGTCAAATCTAACAGCTTTTGCCTCTGTGGGTTTTAAGTTTGTATCATACATTGGATTTTCAAATGATGCTTGTCCATTGCTATTTTCATGACCAGCATATCCATTGTATTGCACTTTGGGTCTTGCTCTAAAAAAAAAGAAGAAGCAAAAAATGAATATCGACAGTCAATAAAGGAAACAAGACCCAGTCAAAACTATCTTAAATATGTCCAGTTATGTATAATAATATCACAATTCTGTATATTGCAATTTTATAAAGCTTTGCTGTCTTCTCAAGAGACTGGATATCCAGCATATCTAACCCGTTGGGAAATAGACCTACAATCCAGTCTTGATAATACACAAAGAGACAAGATTCTGATACTTTCTAACGTTACCTCCCTTTCTTCCAGAAAAGAAGAAATTAATTATAAATTGCTTGTCAGGTGGTACTACACGCCTGTTAAGTTGCATTCAATGTTCTCTTCTAACTCCCCGCTATGCTGGAGAGAATGTGGAGGCCGTGCTACTCACGGTCATATCTGGTGGTCATGCCCTTTTATTCAAAAATATTGGCAGACAGTTATTAATATGGCATCTATAATACAAAAATACATAATTCAGTTTGATCCTTGGGTTATTCTATTTCACCATACCTTGCAATCAATATCTAGATATAAAAACTCAATAACCCTGCATCTGCTAAACACGGCAAAATCTTTAATACCGATGCACTGGAAGCAAAAGTCTATATCAAACTTAGCTCAATGGTTACGAAAAATAGAGGATATATGTTGTAAAGAAGAATTTAGGTACAATACCAAGGGCATGGTTGACAAACACTTAAATATATGGGCATGTTGGTTTGATTTTAAAACAACTTTGTTATATTATAATACAATATCAGATCCCTGATATTATAATACTCTAATGACATAAAGTTGTCAGGTGATATAATATATAATACTTGGATAGATAGGATGCAATAGAAGTTTAATACTTTGGTTATTTATAACCCCAAGTCTGGAATAAAATGCAGCACATTGGCATTTATCCCTTCTTTTTTTTTCCTCCCCTTTCTTCTTTTTGTTTTTGCTTTTGCTTTGGTAAAAAATAAAAAATAGCTCTATAAGCAGAGATATTAATATTTAAATAATATATTTGCTGATTGTTTGAGTTGTTTCTTTTTCTTTATTTATTCCTTATTTGTCCTGGTGACCATAATAATTGAAACAGAAGGTAATGCAAAAACCAAAATGTTTCTGTTGTCATTAGAACAAGTGATGACTGATGAGGAAAAATCTTCAAATAGGGAAAGCGAAAATTGATATTCCTCTCACTTTTTGTTGTGTCTCTAGGGCAGAATGGTAAGTGAAATCTCCCCAACAGGACATCGATAGCAAAAAAAACAAAAAAAAAACAGCGTTTTTAACACTTTCTTACACTATCAAAAAAAAAAAAAAAGGTTTGGCTTTACATACAATTTAAAGTGTAACTTTTTTTTTCCAACTGATATTATCTTTTGTGTTAATTAAATAAATATATATATATATATATATATATATATATATATATATATATATACACACACACACACACACACACACACACACACACACACACACACACACACACACACTGCCTGTTATCTTCAGGTGTGTGTAGTTTTAAACAGATGTATTTGAAATGCTCACACAGACACAATAACATTCTATTAGCCAAACTGACTTACAACTATCAAAGGTGTTGGATTTTTTCAGTGTTCAAGTATCTTTATTCAGAAAGACTCTTCAAGGACTACTGTAACATTTACAAGTTTAATATAATGTGTTATGTGTTACTTTTTCTCACTGGCCCATAGAAACACAAAAAAAAAGATGGGTAATAATTTTTATTTACATATGATAGGCTAACTGCATTATCTTACACTGGTAAAAAATAAAAAAGTTGGAGTGCTTTAAGGTATGTCACTATTAATAAATTTCAAATACATGCATATAATACTAAAAACATATGTATTTCTTCCCACTGAAATCAAAATACATTTCATAAAAGTGTACTCTTTTCATTTTTATCAGCCTAAAATTAGCTCCTAATTTATGCCCAGCTAACTGCAAGTTTTCTTAACCACTTGCCGACCGCCTCCTGTACTTATACGTCTGCAGAATGGCACATACAGGCACATCCACATACCTGTACGTTGCCCTTTAACTACCTGACGTGTGGTCGCTCGCGACCCTGCTGACTTCCCCATGAGCCGGACCGTGGGTTCCGTGAACTCGATCGCCGCGGGGATCCCCACGATCGTCTCACGGAGGTATAGAGCGGGGAGAAGCTTGTGTAAACAAGCATCTCCCCGCTCTGCCTAGTGACAATGACACGGATCTCGGCTCCGTGTACTCGGAGTGGAGATCGGTGTCATGTGACACAGAGCCCATCCCCCCTACAGTTAGAAACACAATGCAGGGAACACTTAACCCCTGCAGCGCCAGCTAGTGGTTAACCCATTCACTGCCAGTGTCATTTTTACAGTAATCAGTGCATTTTTATAGCACTGATCGCTGTAAAAATGACAATGGTTCCAAAAATGTGTCAAAAGTGTCCAATGTGTCTGCCATAATGTCGCAGTCACAAAAAAAATCACTGATCGCCGCCATTACTAGTAAAACATTTTTTTTAATAAAAATGCCATAAAACTATCCCCTATTTTGTAAACGCTATAACTTTTGCGCAAACCAATCAAATGCCGATTGCGATTTTTCTTACCAAAAATATGTAGAAGAATACGTATCGGCCTAAACTGAGGAAAAAAATGTTTTTTTATATATTTTTGGGGATATTTATTATAGCAAAAAGTAAAAAATATTGAATTTTTTTCCAAATTGTCGCTCTATTTTTGTTTATAGCGCAAAAAATAAAAACTGCAGAGGTGATCAAATACCACCAAAAGAAATCTCTATTTGTGGGAAAAAAAGAACGTCAATTTTGTTTGGGAGCCAGGTCGCACGACCGCGCAATTGCCAGTTAAAGCAACGCAGTGCCGAATCGCTAAAAAAGGGCCTGGTCTTTAACCAGCCAAAATGGTCCGGGGCTTAATTGGTTAATGTATTTGCCATTAAAATATTTTTTATTAATATAGTGGTTGTAATCATTGTTGTAATCAGCCGCTAATTGTTGATTTCATAACTTTTTCCAATCATGGATATTACTCATTGGATTTGTCTTTATATCTGTATATTTTTTATTGAAGTTTTTGCAATGTTCATTGTAATAAATCAGACAATATGCCAATATTTTCAGGGCTCAGTCTAATTGTTTTGGAGATTCTGTTTTACCACTTCAGCCCCGGAAGAATTTACCCCCTTAATGACCAGAGCATTTTTTTCGAAACGGCACTGTGTCGCTTTAACTGACAATTGCGCGGTCTTGTGACGCTGTACCTGTGACAGGGGGGTCACTTTGGACACAGGGTGAGCCAGGAAATAATGGACATTAAGAAATATATCTTGGACTACACAAAATGGGTCTGTAATATTTATCCACCATATTCCCAAGGATATCTGTAAAGGACT
The DNA here is from genome assembly GCA_029206835.1 of Rana muscosa. Lineage (NCBI taxonomy): Eukaryota > Metazoa > Chordata > Amphibia > Anura > Ranidae > Rana > Rana muscosa. The sequence continues at coordinate 621,376,993 of CM055122.1, read as the reverse complement.
ATTTACTGATTCTGCACTCAACAGGTTGATTGAGAGATACTGAGGTGTTCAGCCTCAATCACCTGTCTGCTTAGTGTAATGCGAATCCCAGCTTCTAAAAGACCTGTTCATTGTTTGTGGTAATGTGGATTGGGGAAATTAAGTCTGTCCTTGTGTGCATTGTAAAGTAACAGACAGTCTGGTGAATATAAATGTCATGCATAGTTATTTAAACATAAAGGGATTAGCTTTTGCCTTCTAAGAGATGGGTAGTGGGAGGCAAAAGCTAGCCTACTGTCAAATGTGTATTGGGTCTTGTTATGTTGTGGGTGGAGCTGGACCATTGTTCATTTTAGATTAATGCAGTATTGGATGTGTATAAAGGTTACAATGTTTTTGGCAATAAAGTCAGTCTATCCCTGAAAGATACAGAGTGCGTCTCGTTCTTTCAGAAGGATTAATTCCTATGGGAAGTGGTCATCTGGCTGTGGAGGATCGGCAGTGAATTTGTGTCTAGGAGAGGGAAGAGATCTTAAACGGCGTTCTCCCCTTTCATATTTGGGGTGCCGTTACAGTACCCAAACAAAATTGACGTATTTTTTTCCCACAAATAGAGCTATCTTCAGGTGGTATTTTATCACCTTTGCGGTTTTTATTTTTTGTGCTATAAACAAAAAAAGGACAGACAATATTTAAAAAAAGCAATATAGTTTACTTTTTGCTATTATAAACATCCCCCCAAAAAAATAAAAAAAATAATTTCTTCCTCCGTTTAGGCTGATGTGTATTCTTCTACTTATTTTTGTTAAAAAAAATAATAATCACAATAAGTGTATATTGATTCGTTTGAGCAAAATTTATAGCATCTACAAAATAGGGATAGATTTATGCCATTTTTATTATTATTATTTTTTTATTAGTAATGGCGGTGATCTGCGATTTTTATTTTGGGACCATTGACATTTATACAGCCATCAAAGCTAAAAATAGCCATCGATTACTGTATAAATGTCACTGGCAGGGGAGGGGTTAAACACTAGGGGGCGATCAAGGGGTTAAGTGTGTTCCCTCAGCGTGTTCTAACTGTAGAGGGGGATGGGCTACCACTGACATGACAGAGATCACTGTTCCCGATGACAGGGAACAGAAGATCTCTGTCATGTTACTAGGCAGGGTAAATGCCTTATTTACATAGGCATTTCCCCATTCTGCCTCTCCTCGTCTACATTTACATTTCCCCTGCCTATATCGGCGTCAGCCGGTCAGCAAGTGGTTAAAGCACAGTATTAATATAATGAGAAAATGTGTCAACTCCTGAAATGTGAATCTCTTCTGGTGAATACAAGTTAACCAGTCATTGGTTAGTAGCAGGACAGTCCTTAAACAGTGCAATAATACTTTGAGCATTGTAAAAAAAAAAAACAGCATATGCAAAACCCATATCCTTTTAATTTTAAAATAGTATTTTAATATATAGGGAAATTATTTAGCAGAGGTAACATTCAGTAACCGTGAAAAACACATTATTCCATAGCATCTAATTTCTTTTTTATTTACTGTAGTGTTAAGGAGAAGATTTTTCAACTTTTTATAAATTACTGTACTTTACAAGTGAAAGATGGAATTCTGTTAGCTGTGAAAGAAATTAAGAGTAGGCATATCATCAGCAACATCTCTTTTGCAAAACTGCTGTGGAGTAGGAATGAGCTCGGTGTTCGAGTCGAACATAGGTTCGACTCGAACATCGGCTGTTCGCGCGTTCGGCGAACAACGAACGATTTGGGCCATTCGTGCCAAATTCGAGTGACGCGGACGGCCCACAATACACTGCGCCATCGCAGTGTAATCCCGGCGCTGTGATTGGCCAAGCATGCACTGTGACCCTGCATGCTTGGCCAATCACAGCGCCGGCAGCGAGGAGAGCAATGATTGGCCACAGGCAGGATGCCTGTGGCCAATTATAGCTGAGGGGGTTTAGTACACGCCCCACACTATAAAAGGCCGCCAGCGCGGCGGCCTCGTGTAGTGTGTTCCGGAGCAGGGAAAGTGAAGGATAGGCAGGGACAGTGTCAAATCTTGTCAAATCTATTCTTTGCTAAACCTTGTGTGTAGGGACAGAGAAGGATAGGCAGGGAGAGTGTCAGTGTCATATTCTTTGCTAAACCTTGTGTGTAGGGAGAGAGAAGGATAGGCAGGGAGAGTGTCAGTGTCATATACTTTGATAAACCTTGTGTGCAGGGAGAGAGAAGGATAGGCAGGGAGAGTGTCAGTGTCATATACTTTGATAAACCTTGTGTGCAGGGAGAGAGAAGGATAGGCAGGGGGCAGTGTTAGTGTCATTGTTGCTAAGCCTCCTGCACATTATACACCTGAAGTTAGCCCGTATTGCTGCTTTTTCCTGGTGTGTTACACCAACAGGATTTTGCGGCACTTACAGCGGGCGGAGTGTGCCTCCTGACCATATTACACCTTAACTTAGCCTGTATTGCTGCTTTTTCCTGGTGTGTTACACCAACAGGATTTTGCGGCACTTACAGCGGGCGGAGTGTGCCTCCTTACCATATTACACCTGAACTTAGCCTGTATTGCTGCTTTTTCCTGGTGTGTTACACCAACAGGATTTTGCGGCACTTACAGCGGGCGGAGTGTGTCTCCTGACCATATTACACCTTAACTTAGCCTGTATTGCTGCTTTTTCCTGGTGTGTTACACCAACAGGATTTTGCGGCACTTACAGCGGGCGGAGTGTGCCTCCTGACCATATTACACCTTAACTTAGCCTGTATTGCTGCTTTTTCCTGGTGTGTTACACCAACAGGATTTTGCGGCACTTACAGCGGGCGGAGTGTACCTCCTGACCATATTACACCTTAACTTAGCCTGTATTGCTGCTTTTTCCTGGTGTGTTACACCAACAGGATTTTGCGGCACTTACAGTGGGCGGAGTGTGCCTCCTGACCATATTACACCTGAACTTAGCCTGTATTGCTGCTTTTTCCTGGTGTGTTACACCAACAGGATTTTGCGGCACTTACAGCGGGCGGAGTGTGCCTCCTGACCATATTACACCTTAACTTAGCCTGTATTGCTGCTTTTCCCATTTACCTGCAGGCCATTAGAATGTCTGGAAGGCAAACAAGGAGAGGCAGACAGTCAGGAGCCAATAAAAGAGGGCAAGCAGGCTCTGTGTCTAGAGACAACAGTGCTGGTCGTGGACGCGGTGCATCGCCATCAGCACATGGCCATGGGACACGCTTGTCCTTCTTTTCGGCAGCTGGACGTGTTGAGCCGCATCATGCCGAAGACTTGGTAGAGTGGATGACCAAGCCCTCCTCATCCTCCTCATCCTCTCTCACCCAGGCTCAGGGTACTGGCAAAGCAGCTGCCAAAGCGTCCTCTTCCCTGGTATCAATGTCATCATCAGTCACTCCTTCCCTAGACCAACCATGTCCTCCTGAGGAGTCCCCCGAACTGTTTGAGCACAGTGTTGGGTACATGCTCCAGGAGGATGCCCAGCGTTTCAAAGGGTCTGATGATGATACCCAGCTAGAGGAAGGCAGTAGCGTGAGAGCAGAGAGAGGGGATGCTCAAGAAGGACACCAATCTGGCAGTCATGTTCCAGCAGCTGCAGCATACTGCCAGATTGGCTCCAGTGATGAGGAGGGAGGGGATGATGAGGTCACTGACTCCACGTGGGTGCCTAATAGGAGAGAGGAGGAGGATGAGGAGGAGGCACATCTCCAACGAGGCAGGATGCCCTCGGGGGGCCAGCGTAAGGGCAGCACACCGACGGAATCACACCGCAGAGCTCCGCCTGTGCAGGGCACTGCCTCTGCCCGTTATTCAAAAAGTTCTTTGGTGTGGGCCTTTTTTGAGTCGAGTGCATCAGATCGCACAGCTGCTGTTTGCAACATATGTCTCAAGCGTATATCGCGTGGCCAAAACATCACCCGCTTGGGCACCACATGCTTGACCAGACATATGTTGACCTGCCATGCAGCTCGTTGGCAAGCCTACCTTAAAGACCCACACCAAAGAACAAAGCTGACCTCTTCTTGCACCGCATCAGCTGGGATCTCCAACCCCACTATACCTTCAGTCCTCTCTGAAACCTGCTCTGAGAGGAATGAAAGTGTAGAATTAGGTGTGTCACAGCCAAGTACTTGCGGGCACTCTGCTAGCAGTACACTGACGTCCGATTCTAGCAGGCAAATTTCCCTGCCCCAGCTGCTGGACCGTCAAAAGAAGTTCACTCCCAGCCATCCACATGCCCAGCGGTTGAATGCTAGCTTGGCTAAATTGCTAGCGCTTCAACTGCTGCCTTTTGAGTTGGTAGACTTGGCCCCCTTCCGTGAGTTTGTGCAATGTGCGGTTCCTCTGTGGCAGGTTCCCAAATGCCACTTTTTCTCACGGAAGGCGATTCCGGCTCTCTACCGGCATGTGGAAGGCAATGTCTTGGCCTCGCTGGACAGGGCGGTCAGCGGTAAGGTGCATATTACCGCGGACTCATGGTCCAGCAGGCATGGACAGGGAAGTTACCTTTCTTTCACGGCCCATTGGGTCACTCTTTTGGCAGCTGGGAAGGATGCAGGACAAGGTGCAGTAGTGTTAGAGGTTGTTCCACCGCCACGCCTCCAAAATGCTACTACTGGTTGTGACACACCTCTGTCCTCCACCCCCTCCTCTTCTTCTTCCTCCGTGGCCTCTTCCTGTGCTTTGTCCTCGGAACCAGCGGTGCTCCGTAGGCGTTCAAGGGGCTACGCAAGTACGCAGGCAAAAAGATGCCATGCCGTGCTTGCGCTGGTGTGTTTGGGGGACAGGAGCCACACTGGGGCAGAGGTTCTGTCTGCTCTGCAGGGGCAGGCCGAGAGGTGGTTGACGCCACGCCAGCTTAAGCCAGGAATGGTAGTTTGCGACAATGGCACCAACCTCCTCTCCGCTCTCCGACAGGGACAACTGACCCATGTGCCCTGTGTGGCTCACGTCCTTAACCTGGTGGTGCAGCGGTTCTTGGGCAGGTACCCGGGCTTACAGGATGTCCTGAGGCAGGCCAGGAAAGTCTGTGTGCATTTCCGCAGATCTTATAATGCCAGTGCTCGCCTGGCTGAGCTGCAAAAGGAGTTGAACCTGCCCAAGAACCGCCTTATGTGACATGCCCACCAGGTGGAACTCAACGTTAGCCATGCTGCAGCGGCTGCACATGCAGCAGAGGGCCATCAATGAGTACCTGTGCGACTACGGCACCAGGACAGGGTCAGGGGAGCTCAGGTTTTTTTCACCACGCCAGTGGGGCATGATCAGGGATGCATGCACTGTCCTGGCACCATTTGAGGATGGTGAGCAGTGACAGTGCATGCATCAGTGACACTGTACCTCTTGTCCACCTGTTGGAACATACGCTGCATGGAATAATGGACAGGGCACTTGAGGCAGAACAGAGGCAGGAAGAGGAGGACTTCCTTGCCTCTCAAGGCCCCCTTTACCCAGACAGTGTTCCTTCTGTCCCACCTATCGCACAGGAAGAAGAGGAGGAGGAGGAGGAGGAGGATTGTGTCAGCATGGAGGTGGAGCCTGGCACTCAGCATCATCAGCAGCAGTCTTTTAGGGATGATTTACAGTTCCAAGAAACCAGTGGACTTGTACGTGGCTGGGAGGAGGTGGCTGCGGATCATGTCGTCCTTAGTGACCCAGAGGACTCCGGACCGAATGCCTCAGCTAACCTACGCTGCATGGCCTCCCTGAGTCTGCGGAAGGATCCTCGTATTCTTCGGATCAAGGAGAGGGACCATTACTGGCTGGCCACTCTCCTTGATCCACGGTACAAGGGTAAGGTTGCGGACCTTATCTTACCGTCGCAGAGGGAGCAGAGGATGAGACAACTCCGGGAGGCCTTGCAGAAAGGTCTGTGCAACGCGTTCCCAGAGACTGGGAGGTTACAAACTCCTGGTCCTGGACAACGAGTTGCTGATGCATCGGTCAGTCAAAGAAGGAGCGGTGGGGAAGGTATGCAATTGAGCTACTGGCCTGTCCTGCATCCAGCGTTCTTTCAGAACGCACATTCAGTGCTGCTGGAGGATTTGTCACGGATCACAGGGTGCGCCTGTCCACCGACTCTGTTGATCGACTGACCTTCATAAAGATGAACCAGTCTTGGATCACCACCAGCTACCAAACACCTGAAGCTGATATAACAGACTAATTTATTTTCAAATGTCACATCCCTTCAAGACTGATGCTGATGCTGAGAGACTGTCCTGTTATGTTGACTGACTATCCTCCTCCTCCTCAATGATCCGATTGATGATGATAGCTTGGAAGAACATTTTTGTTTCTGGGTGCCGCCACCAGTGGCTAAGGCCCAATTTTTCAGCCCCTGTTTAACAGGGGCGTGTTATTACAATTTTTTATGCAATGCTTTGCAGCAGGGCTCATTCCTGCACTCCAACTAGAGTATCTGGGAGAGGTTGCAGTGTCTTGGCACCAGCACCAGTGGCTAAGGCCCAATTTTTCAGCCCCTGTTTAACAGGGGCGTGTAATTACAATTTTTGATGCAATACTTTGCAACAGGGCTCATTGCTGTGCTCCAAGTACAGTATCTGTGAGGGGTTGCAGTGTTGTGGCACCAGTGCCTAAGGCCCAATTTTTATGCCCCTGTTTAACAGGGGCATGTACAGTAATTACAATTTTTTATGCAATGCTTTGCAGCAGGGCTCATTCCTGCACTCCAACTAGAGTATCTGGGAGAGGTTGCAGTGTCGTGGCACCAGCACCAGTGGCTAAGGCCCAATTTTTCAGCCCCTGTTTAACAGGGGCGTGTAATTACAATTTTTGATGCAATACTTTGCAACAGGGCTCATTGCTGTGCTCCAAGTACAGTATCTGTGAGGGGTTGCAGTGTTGTGGCACCAGTGCCTAAGGCCCAATTTTTATGCCCCTGTTTAACAGGGGCATGTAATTACAATTCTTGATCTAATAATTCACAGCAGGGCCCATTCATGCACCCACCAAGAGTAACTGTGAGGGCTCACAGTGTTGTGGCAACACCAACATGTAAGGGGCAAATTTCAGCTGAGTATATACGGCAGGCCCCTACTTTCAAACATCCAACTTACAAACGACTCCTCCTTGCAAACGGAAGGATACAACAGGAAGTGAGAGGAAATCTACCCCTAGGAAGGCAAATTCTCTCCTGTAAGAGTTAATATGGGAAAAAAAGTGTCTCCTCTCCACTGATGCTTTATCACCAATTCTTGTTTCAATAAAAACCCCAAATTTTGAAAAAACATTTGTAATTAGGACGGAAAGTGAGGTGAACTGTTCTGAACAGGTGCACACTGCACAGACAGCAAAACAAATGTTACAGGGGTGATAACCCTTCCCTATGTTTTCCAAAAAGCTTAAAAATAGATTTCTTGGCTGGAGCTACACTTAAACAATGTACCTGTTCAAAATTACAAACAGATTCTACATAAGAACAAACCTACAGTCCCTGTCTTGTATGCACCGCCTGTATATGGCTGTTCAGAGTATATAGGGCCTTTTTTATTTTGTGTTCGGGGTTCCCCTTAATATCCATACAAGACCCAAAGGGGCTGGTAATGGGCTGGGGTAGGGGGGGGGGTGTGTGATGGGGTAGCTATGCCATTTTTCTTAAAGATTTTCATCCATATTACCGGGCCAGACATTACATTAACCTCCCTGGCGGTATGATTCTTTCTGGAATTATGTACCAAAAGCGGTACAATTATTTTGCATGAAAATTTGGTGATATGTATTATAGGCCTGCGATTCTTAGTAATTACTTACTTAAACCTGACCAAACCAGAGTCTAGTAAACATCCCGGGTATGATAAATATGAAACACAAAATTATAAATTATAATATAATAAATAACTATAAATAATTATAAAAAATAGTAATCTAATTATAATAAAAATTATTCAATAATGTAATCAAATCAAAAACACTGAAATTTGCTCAGTTGCAGAATTGTCGCTGTCATTAGATTTAGTGTTTGTTGACGAATTTCCCCACAAATCGCTATCGCTCAATTCTGCGAGTGATTCTAATTTATTATCGCTGCTTTGTAGCTGGTCTAAAACCACTTTTGACATAAAGGGACACTTTTTAGTTGCTATGGACAATCCCCAGTTTACAGGCAGAAAGAACGATTTTTATTATATAAAAGTGCATGCAGGACACTGGGCAGACCACTAGGGACAAAGGGGGTGTGTAATTATTACATACAGTACTGTAATCTGCAAGATTACAGTATACTGTATGTATACTATGTGTTTACCTTTTTGAATTTGCCGCCCAGTTCCGCTCCCTTGCGCCGCTGCGGCTCGCAGGGAACGGAACTAGGAAGTCAGATGGGGTCGAAAGTGCCGACACTCGCCGGAGATCTCGCTGGCGATCACAGCAGAGGACATCATCGCTGGATCGCCAGGAGAAGGTAAGGAAACTCCGCTGCGAGCTCTGCAATGTCTACCCCGAGCGTGACTCGGGGTTACCGATCCTAGCATAAAAAAACAACCCCGAGTCACGCTCGGGATTACCGCTAGGGAGGTTAAAGCCGCAAGCAGTTTTAAATGGCTTTTTTTCCTTTAGAAATGTAATTTTGTGCAGGGACAGTTATAAACACGGGAAACACGTGGCACTTCACAGGCATACTTTAGACACCCCCCAGGTACGATATTTAAAGGAATATTTGACTTTTTTTTTTTCACTTTATGCATCATTAAAATGACTGCTCCAGAAAAACTGCAGTTTTTAAAACTTCTTTTTGCATTGATACATGTCCCCTGGTGCAGAACCCGGGTTCCCAAACCCTTTTTAGGACAATAACATGCATAATAGTCATTATAATTAGCACTTTAGATTTCGAACGTTCGCATCCATTGTATTTAATAGGGTTCTAAAGTTCGTGCGAACTTTCTGTCCGTTCGCAGGTTCTGGTGCGAACCGAACCCGGGGGTGTTCGGCTCATCACTACTGTGGAGTTAACACACAGGAGTTGATTTACTAAAGGCAAATAATCTGATGTGTGTTAGCTTAGTGAATGCACTAAAAATTCAATTTGAAAAGAATACTCAAATTGGAGCTTCACCTCATTCACAAGCTACTGTAAGTGAAAAATCTCTTGCACAGTAAACAGTCTATTTGCCTTTAGCAAATCAACTTTACAGTCAATGCTTCTTTTTACTTTATTGAACAAGTACAATAGTGTGTTTCTCTATCAGTATTTTATTGACACGTTGCTCATAAGTATATTTTTGGCCCCGCCCCCTACTGACACAAAATAATGTTCTTCACATTAGAAAAATCTGTCAAGATCTTACCGGCCACATACAGCTGTGCTTACAAAAGCAGTTAACCATTCATGTAAACTGCACTGTTAATGAAACCATTGAAATTGCTTCCTATAACAATCTCAGCCCCATAGGGCCAATATCAAATGTCAGAAAGTGTTGATTGTATTCAGCTGTCACAACTCTGATATAGTGAATATTTCAATTAAATAAATATAATCATATTTTAATAAAAATAAACCTTTTTTTACCTGTGTTTATAAAGGTAGAATGCAAATCCCGATAGTATGAGGGCAAAAAAGGGTACCAGGATTGCAGCTGCTACAGAACTGCTGTTTGTGCCATAGTAGTTATTAGAGGAATCATTGGTGTTTTGAGAAACTGAAACAGTATAAAAACACAAAACAATCATTAATCATTATTGCAAATACCTATTTGTGAAGCATTTTTTTTATTTTTCATCATTCTATATGTCTTATTTGACCTCTTTCTTCATATCAGTTATGTTTTGTATAATACCTTTATATATGTTACGTGTTTAAAGGGTAATTCCACTTTTGCATTTAAAAATTAACCACTTGAAGCCCAGGCCAATTCTGACACTTCGCTCCTACATGTAAAAATCATAATTTTTTTGCTAGAAAATTACATTAGAACCCCTAAGCACTATATATATATGTTTTTTTTTATCAGAGACCCTAGAGAATACAATGGCAGTCATTGCAACTTTTTATCTCACACGGTATTTGCTCAGAAATTTTTCAAACGTGCTTTAAAACAAAAAAACTGTTTTATGCTTTAAAAAAAAAAAAATCGGAGAGTTAGCCCAATTTTTTTGCATAATGTGAAAGATGAAGTTATGCTGAGTAAATATATACCTAACATGTCACGCTTCAAACTTGCACACGCTCGTGGAATGGCGCCAAACTTCTTTACTTAAAAATCCCCATAGGCGACGCTTTAATTTTTTTTACTGGTTACATGTTTTGAGTTACAGAGAAGGTCTAGGGCTATAATTATTTCTCTCGCTCTAACGTTCACGGCGACACCTCACATGTGTGGTTTGAAAACCGTTTTCATATGTGGGGGCACTTATTGTTAATTTTACTTATATTTTTTATTTTGACACTTTAAAAAATAAATAAAAAATGTTATCACTTGACACTTTAAAAAATAAATAAAAAATGTTATCACTTGTATTCCTAGTACAAGGAATGTAAACATCCCTTGTAATAGGAACATGACATGACAGGACCTCTTTTCAGTGAGATATGGGGTCAATAAGACCCCACATCTCACCACTAGGCTGGGAAGCCTAAAAAAAATAAAAATAATTATCACCGCTTCACAGCCGAAGTGGCGCTTTTTTTTTAATGCAGAGGCCGGGCGTGACGTCATAACATCGCACCCGGCCTCCGACGATCATAGAGACTCCGGCGACCATCTGGTCCACCGGAAATATCTATGATCAGCATCTGGGGCCGGTGAGTTGGGAGAAGCACCGGAGGGCGGCGGGAGGGGGGATGTCCCCTTTCGCCGCCCGTAAGAATGATCAAGCGGTGGAGCAGCCGCTATGATCATTCTTATGGTGTAGGGCATCGCCGGCTGAAAACGTCAGTATCTGAATGATGCCTGTAGCTGCAGGCATCATTCAGATATACCACCACAAAGCCCAGGACGTCATATGATGGCCACTGGGCGCCAAGTGGTTAAAATGTTACCTAACAGCCCCCTTCCTCCCTCAGGTCCTGGCTGCACTTACGAGACGGGATGATACGTTTTTAATTAGAGTGATGAAATAGGTCTGCTTGGCAGTGAGGAGGCTGGAATTGTATTTTTGGAGGGCAGATTTATACTGGCTGAAATCTTTCTGGGACTTCGTCTTACGCCACAGGTGCTTGAGAAAACGGCTGTGTTTTTTCAGACTTCTAGTATCATCTTTTTTTTTGAGTTGAAGGGGAAGGGGCCTGATTCTGTTTGTAGTGAGGGGGGCTAGTGTGTCCAGTGAAGCTAGAAGTGAAGTGTTGTAGACAGAAGTGGCTAGGTCGGTGCAGGACAGGGGTGCGATTTTGTCATAGAGGTGGTCAGTCGTAGAGTAGAGAAGAGAAGGGTTGAGATGGCGAAGGTTTCTATGGGTAACCGTTTGGAGGGAGAGGAGACGAAGGAGAGGGAGAGAGTGAAATTAATAAGGTAGTGGTCAGAGAGAGGGTAAGGATAGTTGGAGAGATTGCATGGAGTGCAAAGGAGGGAAAAGACGAGGTAAAGGGTATTGCCTTCAGAGTGAGTAGGAGCATGTATCCATTGCTTCAGGTCAAAGGAGGAGGTTAGACTGAGAAATTTGGAAGTTGCAGGAATGTTAGTATTAGTAGGGATGTTGAAGTCCCCAAGGATGATAGCAGGGATTTCAGAAGAGAGAAAGTAGGGTAGCCAGGTAAAGAAGTCATCAAGAAAGGATGACACTGGACCGGGGGCTGGTAGACCACAGCTATCCTTAGAGAAACTGGGGAGAAGGTACAAATGCAGTGTGCCTTAAATGAGGAGAGTGACAGAGAGAGAGGTGGGTGAAGTACTTGAAAGGTGCTGTGTGGGGCTAAAAGGATTCCTCCTTTGCGTCCACTGGGTCTGGGGAATGAGTCCAAAGAAGACCCCCGTCGGATAGAACCACAGAAGATGCAGTGTCGGATTCGTGAAGCCAGGTAGCGATAAAGAGATTGTGGAGGGAGGTGAGTTTGTTACAGACAGAGCGGGAATTCCAAAGGTCGCAAGAGAAAGGGAGTCTGGTCTTTGGAAGAAGAGAAATGGGAACTAGATTGTGTGCATTGCGGCTGCAGCGAGAGGGTGTAGGGTAATGGGCGGGTTGAGTACAGTTAGATGAAGGAGGCCCAGGGTTTGGGGATACATCACCAGAGGATAGGCAAAGCAGAAGGGTGAGGGAGGCAATGTGCGAGGTAAAATGTGCTAATGTGGTAATTAGGTAAAATGTCCAAATCTGGCCCAATTAGCCATTTTTCCTCCCCGGTGTCATGTGACTCGTTAGTGTTACAAGATCTCAGGTGTGAAGGGGGAGCAGGTGTGTTAAATTTGGTGTTATCACTCTCTCATACTGGTCACTGAATGTTCAACATGGCACCTCATGGCCAAGAACTCTCTGAGAATCTGAAAAAATAATTGTTGCTCTACATAAAGATGTCCTAGGCTATAAGAAGATTGCCAAGATCCTGAAACTGAGCTACAGCATGGTACCCACCCCCGAGAGCTGTTCCTTGGTTCCACCCCTGCCTACCTCCCAGTACCACCCCTTTTAGAGACTATAGAACCAAGAATAATTTTGTGGTGCTAAGTATATTGTATGGAATTTTATTAATGATAAAAAGAAAGGCAGTAACACAGATCTAGCAGCAATAGGCACCTCAGTGACAATAGATCCACCCAGCAATAATGGACTCGCAACAGCTAACATCAATAGACCCTTCAGCAGCCAGTAACATTAGACCCCTCCCCCAACAGTAGACCCCTCCAAACAATGATTGATCCCATGCAAAATAGGACCCACCCCCAGCAACAGATCCCTCCCTGCAATGATTGACCCCCTAGAAACATAAGACCCACTCCCAGGAACAATAGATTCCCCACAAGCAACTGAAGGCCTCCCCAGCAACAATAGACCCCCTTCCTCCGCAAAAATAGATCCCCTCCAGCAGCAATAGATTCCCCAGCAGCCAGCAACAATAGACCCTCTAGCACACCCTAGCACCCCTTGTCAGTACATACATTTAGTTCTGGAGGTGCCAGAACTGTGTTCCCTAGCGTTGCAACTGAAAAAATAATATAAATATATATATATATATATATATATATATATATATATATATGAAATAGCTTGTCAACACTGAAAAAAAGAGTAGCAATATATAATATTAAAACAATAAAAATAATGTGGGTAATGTGAATTTCTTCTTTTATATGTTATTCAACTTTAAAATATAACTACTGTATGCTATATGTATAATTGAGGGCTTTTTGATTTCTCACCAGAGTTAAAGTGATATTCATGTTCTACAGCTAATTAATTACAGAATGCAACAACCCCATCCCATTATTCTTTCCCTTTCTCTAAGGCACTGGCAACTTTGTTAGCATGAATGAAGAAGATATTTTTAGCCTATTTCTCATAATACTGGTGAAGATGACAGGACACATTTAGCAGCAATCCAGGGATTTCCTTTCAAATTCCGCAGTGAACCCTTCAGTGACCTTTCCAGTAACACAACTGCATTTTTTCAGTAAGTTCATGTTTTTTTGTATGTACATTGAATAGGTGCAATATAATTGCATTACAATCACAAGTGTTGAAAGTAAGTTACATTTCTAAGCCTTTTCCCCTATAAAAACACATAGACACATGCAGTGAATGTGTGATTAAAAAGTGCTACTCATTATTAGAATCTTTTCATCATTACATTAGCTACTACAATAATCCCCAGAATTCAGGAAACAGCAGAAAATGGTTCCACAGATTCCAATGTAGGAAAATGCAAATACTGTGGGTGGAAGTGGGTCTATGCTTGTCTGTATAATTATTGTAATTGTACTTTATAAGATCAAAGAGAAGATTCACCCCTGCTGATTAGCAATATGAGTGTTGTGTACTGCAAATTCTTAATGTCTATGACATTGCTTGATCGCTACTAACATAAGACGAAAGCCAAATACACCCAGATTAGGATAATAGGAGTTAATTTTTCCTGTTGTAAGCATAGAATTTAATGCTGAATGACAGACAATCATATGTGCATTATTTAATTACATATACAGTATAGGAAGCTGTAGTACCTGCAAAATTATTTGTATGTTGTCCAGCCAGTTCTAATACTACAGCTTTGTCAGACAGGATAGGTGGAAGACGGGGCGGTCGCCCAGCTGCGCATCGGCGCCACGCATCCGGCGCGTCATGTCTGGCGTCCACCCAGGTCGACGTCATCACATGAGCGCTGAGTTCTCCATCTGGCGGTCAATAAGGGGGAGCGAGTTTTTTGGCGCCACTCGCCGGCGGCTTGCTGCCTGGGAGATGGCGCCTCTCCTCCCCCATACTCGCCAGCGTGACGTTGGCGGCAACAGGGTGTTCGCGACGAGGCAGTCATCTCTCCCCTGACACAGGCACCAACACATAGTCAGGGGTTGAGGAACCAGAAACATCTCGCATTAGGCAAAATGCACCCTCAACTCCTTCCATTCAGGTAAATTCATTACCACACACTCTTTTCTGTCCTTCTCCCTTCTCATTTCTCTCCACGCACATTCTTGTTGGCACTCAGTCCCCTCCATTCACTATGACAGTGTCCCTTTTGTTGGAGCATTTTTTATTGTTTGCAACACAGCTTCACTATCACATATCAATGATAGCGCTCACAATGTTGGAGTTTTTCCATGTCTCCAGCACAGCTTCACTATCATACACCCCAGGCGGTGCTTTTCCTTTCCTTTTCCTTCCCTTCCCTTCTTTCTTTCTTTCCTTTTCCTTGCCCTTTCCTTCCCTCCTTTTCTTTCCTTTTCCCCCTTTCTCTTCATCCCCTCACGACGGTGTTTCTATGTTGGAGCATCCTCATTGCCCTCAACAAGCTCACCGTCACACATTTACCCTTCTTTCATGTTTCATCCCTCTCATTTTTCATTGATAGCGTTCTCAAAGTTGGAGCACTTTATTGCTTTCAACATAGCTACACCATCAGATATTTCAGCTATGCTTTTCTGTTCATTATTATCCCTGCTCATCCACATCCATTTTTCATCTTTTCACTGCTGAACGTAGGGCTCATCACCCCTCAGCAATTTAACACACCATTTTTTTGCACTTCACTTTCATTTTCAGATGGTCCAGGAGTCTCTCTGCATGTGCCACTTGACCCTGGTGAAGATCACATACTCGGCTTACACAAGGATGACTTCCTCCTTGCTGCGCCACCTGAAATGCCGCCTCAGCTCCCGTGCCAGACTGTGTCCCCGGCCGCCTACATGCCCCCTGCCACGCCCGTGCCATCACCCGACCTGTGAGTATGGGCTGTAGATTCAAGTGCATATTTCTCTCCCCCCTCTATATAAGCCTAACCTATCAATTGATACTATGTTCTTGTATTGTAGACATCCATTAATAATCAGCTCCTGATGAGCGGCATGATAGCCACGAAACGCGTCGAGCTTCAGATGCCAAATAATATTTATCATGCAGTTTTACCTCATGTTGTTATTGTTTTACTCCATTTACTCACGAACAAATGCCAATGAACTAACTAATTGTGTTGGATGATGGAATATGTACTATGATGTCCTATGTATTTTACTGTATAATATTTAATACATTTTACATTGTTTGATTTACTAGCTCTGTTTGGCTCTCAATCCGCATGCTTCATACAAAGTCCCGACCCTTTTTTGTCTTCGATGACCTAACTATGTGCTGGAATTAAATAATAAAGCTTGATCACTTCTGTGACCTAACAAGTAAGTTCACAACAAAAAGCAACATCACACTGATGAGGAATTAACTCTCCTCTCCCCTTCTGTCAGCATGTTCCTTGTCTATACATGTGCATGCAGCACAATATGATTTTTAAAGATTACATAACTGCATTATTGGGTTTTTTTTCAGATACAAATCAATACTGTATACATGCTAGGATTATCCACTGGTATCATTATTATTCAGACTTCAGGAAAGTTTTGTTAAGAACTTACCTTGCCTTTGAAATATAAACTTCCCAAAATCCTTGGATTGTATATCACCTTGATAGTTAAAAATGCTCTTTTCTTTTCCAGAAGATACCTTTATTTTTTAAGATAATGAAAAGCAATAGGTTATTCAATTAATAATATTTCTATTACCTACATTATTTTACTTTGGCTATCTAAAAACACCTATGGCAATACAGACAACACACTCTGGACAACTGTACAGTTATGCAGTTACACCAGTTATACAGGTAACACCTAAAATCTATGATTGACACTTAAAGATTGGATCACATAGTAAGATGGGAACTGTTTGAAACAGGTCTTAAGGCTTAAGTCTACAATGAAGGAGGGGGGGGGGAGGCGCCAACTAAGTGTAGCCCCCCTTTTTTTCCTTTATGTCTTTACAGA
Source organism: Rana muscosa (assembly GCA_029206835.1). Taxonomy (NCBI): domain Eukaryota; kingdom Metazoa; phylum Chordata; class Amphibia; order Anura; family Ranidae; genus Rana; species Rana muscosa. The sequence continues at coordinate 621,360,566 of CM055122.1, read as the reverse complement.
GTTGGACACACTCTTAGGATGGCTGCCGCTGCTACTCTAATGACATTTTAATTGGAAATGTCTATTTATGAACTCATGGACTGAGGTTCCTTGTTCCTCTCCTTTCTTAAACAATTATTCTGAGACTTCCTTTCATTTGGGACATACACCCTCTGTGCGTCAGAACTTTATGTTTTTTTTTGTCTACAATGACAGCATGGCGAAACAATCTCACAATTTTTTTTAAAATAAAAAAATCAAGAACTAGATTTATCATTGGTAGGTGAACTCAGGCACAATAACATTGTGTAAGTTGTGTTGTGACTCCACCAGGTTTAAAAGAGCATCGTTACTTAAAACATAGACAGAATCATTATCAAAATGTGATAGAATTGGCAATTCTGCATTGTAGACTACATTTAAATATGTCAATCTATGTATTTGTAATGCCTGCTTTCTTGAATGGAAATCTCACTAGTTACAATGTTCTACTACGAGCAGAAGCAAAAAAAAGGTTTCTTGGTCATTATTAACATTTATTAATATTCAATATACAAAATAATTACTATTTAATAATCACCAATATCAACATTTAATTTTAACCTATTTGTCTGTTTTCATAATGATTTCCCCGCTACCTTGACCTGGCAGATTTATTTTGAGGGATGGATTAGGTTTCAAAACTTCATCTTAATTGGCTTTAGAGGTTTAATTGATATAGAGAATACATTGAATTTTGATGGCAAAAGGCTATAAACCTACATAAATAATGGAACACTGAACTGCAGAAAATTTACGTTTAGAAATATAGATCTGTTGTTAGTAAAAAAATAAAAATAGGAAACAATAATTTGTCATAAACAACAATTTACATTAGAAAAACATATTCTGAGTGTGATAAATGTGTCCCTGATATTAGTGCATCAAGCTCACTGGTTATGTGCGAGAGATGAACTTGTTACACTGTAATTCAGCATTGCTAAGGACTGCAAAAAAGAATAATAAACTGTATTTCCTAATCACTCTTCTTTTAGCCAAACTGTCTGATCTTTTTTCCTAAGATAAAGTAAACATGTCACAAATCTGGGGAATTTACATTAATCACATGATTAATGTAAAATATAAGCAGAGGGTACCTTCAGTGAAAACGGTACGTTAATCCAAAGTTATATGCAAACTTTGACTTTTCCTGTAAGATTTTAGAATGGCCCTTCTCCCAGCCCATATCATGGGCCTCCTGTTTAGTCCTTTATTGTGAAGGATGTTTTTTTAAAGCACTACCAATGCGATGTAGACAAGGACAGAGGATCAATATTTTACAGTAAAAGAGAGATGGGCATTTAAATGTGCAGTATAATTTAGAACCAGCTGGAAGGCTATGTTCAACACTATAAAATCACTGCCATGCCAAAAGTATTCTCAGAAGTAGAGTAAGCATGTTCTGTGCCAGTAGCTCTTTGATAGTTCTGAACATTTATATCTCTCCCTAAGGATAGTTATGTCCTACTGATGATAAATAAATAAAACCGAATACAATAGAAATAAATATTTTGAAACATAAAAGATTAAAGGTAATAAATACTTGTTTGCAGTATAGGCACGGGTTTCAGACACAGAGCTGTTGATTTCCTAGCAAAAATATATTTACTTAGCAAAGTAAAAGAGGACTAAGTAAAGTAAAACTTTGTCCTCTTTTAATGCCTAATTATGCACAAGTGAATTATAAAAGTTACTGTGTTTTTCCTTCACGTTGCTAGGTAAACATGTGTTACACTTTTAGTACAATAACCCCAATTAGCGTAGAGATAGCATATTTTAATACCTGATATATTGACAAGGTTCTTTTACAGAAGAATAAAAGTTTTTCCGAAGTGGCGTTGACAAACATCTTGTTCCCTGAAAAGGTCAGTACCTAAATACCACCACAACATTATATCATGTCCTGTCTCCCAGTGGGTTCCAAAGTTTGCAGTATGCCCGAAATACATCTGTTTTTTTTTCCCTTAAACAATTATAGTGTACCCTTATGAAACATCTTGTGCTCTGAAAAAAGTCATTACCTAACTTATTGGAACACCAGTACACTACATATCCTATGTCAAAGTGGGTTCCCAACTTTGAAGTGTATCCAGGATATATCTAGGTTTGCTTGCCATTTATACCGTACTCTTAAAATTGGACACCTGAAAAAAAAATTTAAGAGGCACTTACATAACCATCCATTGCCCAGTTGTCATTTTGAAATTTTCTTATTAAACTTTCTGATGAACCCTTAATCTGTAAAATCTTCAAAAGCAAATGGGCTTCTTCTTTCTTATAAATTCCTAAAGACAAATTAAAATGATTATTTTTGGAACATTTGGAACACTAAAGACAACAACAAACCTAAGTGATGCTAAAGAATATATTTTTTGCATTAACATAAAAAAAGATGTTATATTTACCTGCTCTGTGCAATGATATTGCACAGAGCAGTCTCTTATCACCTCTTCTGGAGTCCCCTGTTGGCGCTGTCCACACCTTCTTTCTCCAAGTACCTTCCCAGCAAGCCATGTGCAAAAGGGGTACCCAAATGGGAGCACTCCTGAGCTAGGCTGTGTGTATCCATAGATATATGATGCCGATAAATCGGGCCCCCACTACCTCCTTACAGGAATTTGAATGACAGCAGCGGGAGCCAATGGCTCCCACTGCTGCCTGTGTCTCCTGTGAGACCGGGCTAGCACAGGTAGTGGGGTGTTCTTTACCTTATTGCATAGAATGCATAAAGGTAAAACATGATTTGACTTTAAAACCACTGAAATCTGCTTATGCAAACAACCATGAACATATACGACTTGGACACATTTAATAATATTTATTTATGACTACTGGAGGTGATATACAGTATATATAATAGTGTATATTACTATAGAATATTATTATTTAATCACATTGTAGAGGAAAAATGCATGATGGCTTGTGTTACAGATGTAAATATCACAAATGGATACTACAAGGCATAGAGGTTATCTACTAGCACCAATGCCCAACAGAAAAAATAAAATAAGAAGCAATCATTCTTACCACCATAAAATATATAGTAAAGAAAGATGGAGGTAAATCAAAATGAAGAATATATATATTTATATATATATAAATATATATATATAGTGAAACACATTAAATATTTTTCAGTACATAGATCTTTAAAGGTAAGGAAAATAAAAACAGCATTGTATTAACATAGACATGTATTCAAGCCTACCTGATAACTTTAGTTCACTGTTATTAGTATCTAAAAATGTTCCATTAACTTTGCTGCTTGTGTTATTGAACCAGTCAACAGTTAAAGTTGCTGAATGTTGCTTCCCAAGGTACTCATAAAATCCTTTCCAGACAGAATTTATTGAAAAAACATCTGAAGGGACTAAAAACAAAGATTTTTGTTAATAATTATAATATAATATAATGTAAAACATTTTTTAAGTGTTTTACATGTTTGTGTATACTGATCTATGTCTTAACAATTCCAGAATTAATTTAAAATCATTTTGTTTTATTAACTGCTTCCCGACCACCGCACGCCGATATACGTCAGCAGAATGGCACGGGCAGGCGAATGGGCGTACCTGTATGTCCCTTTAAATTTGCCGCCTGGCGGGCGTGTGCCCACGGGTCCCGCAAATTTGATGTTTGCTGGCGGCCTGCGATTGCGGTGAGGAGAGGCAGAACGGGGAGATGCCTATGTAAACAAGGCATTTCCCTGTTCTGCCTAGTGACATGACAGGGATCTACTGCTCCCTGTCATCAGGAGCAGTGATCGCTGTCATGTCAGTGGTTGCCCAACCCCCCCAACAGTTAGAATAACCCCCTAGGACACACTTAACCCCTTGAACGCCCCCTAGTGTTTAACCCCTTCCCTGCCAGTGGCATTTATACAGTAATGAGTGGTTATTTATAGCACTGATCGCTGTATAAATGACAATGGTCCCAAAAGAGTGTCAAAAGTGTCCGATGTGTCCACCATAATGTTGCAGTCCCGATAAAAATCGCAGATAGCCGCCATTACTAGTAAAAAAAAAAAATTATTAATAAAAATGCCATAAATCTATCCCCTATACGCTATAACTTTTGAGCAAACCAATCAATATACGCTTATTGCGATTTTTTTTACCAAAAATATGTAGAAGAATACATATCGGCCTAAACTGAGGAAAAAATTTTTTTTATATATTTTTCGGGGATATTTATTATAGCAAAAAGTTAAAAATATTGTTTTTTTTTCAAAATTTACGCTACTTTTTTGTTTATAGCGCAAAAAATTGAAACCGCAGGTGATCAAAGACCACCAAAAGAAAGCTCTATTTGTGGGAAAAAAGGACATCAATTTAATTTGGGTAGAATGTCACACGACTGCACAATTGTCAACTAAAGCGACGCAGTACCGAATCGCAAAAAATGCTCTAGTCAGGAAGGGGGTAAATTCATCCGGGGCTGAAGTGGTTAAAGTGTACTTATCTACTGACAACATGTAATTTTAGATAATAACCCCCCGGTTTGGTTCGCACCAGAAACTTACAAACGGACCGAAAGTTTGCGCGAACTTTAGAACCCTATTAAATACAATGGACCCGAACGTTCAAAATCTAATTATAACAGCTAATATGCAAGTTATTGTCCTAAAAAGGGTTCTGGGAGCCGGGTCCTGCCCCAGGGGACATGTAGCAATGCAAAAAAAAGTTTTAAAAACTGCAGTTTTTTCGGGAGCAGTGATTTTAATGATGCTTACCACTTAAGACCCGAACCAATATGCAGCATAGCGACCAGGCCCCTTTTTGCGATTTGGCACTGCGTCGCTTTAACTGACAATTGCGCAGTCGTGCGACGTGGCTCCCAAACTAAATTGGCATCCTTTTTTCCCACAAATAGAGCTTCCTATTGGTGGTATTTGATCACCTCTGCGGTTTTTATTTTTTGTGCTATAAACAAAAATAGAGCGCCATTTTTGAAAAAAAATCTATATTTTTTTACTTTTTGCTATAATAAATATCCCCAATAGAGTTGAGCGGACACCTGGATGTTCGGGTTCGACGGGTTCGGCCGAACTTCGGAAAAAAGTTCGGGTTCGGGACCGAACTTTAACCCGAACCCGGACCCCATTGAAGTCAATGGGGACCCGGACTTCTAAGGACTAAAAAGGCTCTAAAAAAGTAATGGAAAGGGCTAGAGGGCTGCAAATGGCAGCAAAATGTTGTTAAGAGCATGGCAAGTGCTCTGCAAACAAATGTGGATAGGGAAATAACTTAAAATAACATAAAAAAATAAAAATAAAAAAATAATAATCTTGACCTAGGAGGACGAGGTCCATATGGAGTAGGAGGTTGAGGTGGCGGTGGATGTGGCTGTGTAGGTGGAAGCGGCGGTGGAGGAGGACGAGGTAGACAACACTGATTCAAAAATACAACAATGGCTGGGTAAGGCCGGTGATGTGTCAAATTCTGTCCCCCGTCAAATAGTGTCCACCCTGTACTGCGCTTGCTCAGTATGTAGGACAAGGGGATTTCGAAAATCTCCCAAGACGAACGGCGCCTGCGTGGTGAGTTCAGGTGAAGGCCACACCATCCGTGGTTCAAGCCGAGCCAAGTGAGGCCGTGCCCGAAGCGTGGCGATCGAACCGAGCCCGTGAGGGGCCCTGTTACTATGTGCTACCGTATGTCCACTTGGATGGTGGGGCTTGAACCTGCACTCACAGCGCAGGCGCCGTTCATCTTCGGAGATTTTGTGAATCTCCTTGTCCTCTGTACTGCGCAAGCGCTGCGCCTTCGCAGTATGGGCCGGACACAATCCGATGGCCGGACAGTTTTTGTCACAACACCGGTATACATGTCTATTCTGCACAAGGTACGGACAAGTCCTGTGGGATCCATGCCTGGTTCATTTTAATGAACGTGAGCTTGTCCACATTGGCTCTGGACAGGCGGCTGCGCTTGTCTGTGATAACGCCCCCTGCCGTGCTAAATACACGTTCAGATAATACACTGGCTGCAGGGCAGGCCAGCACCTCCAAGGCATAAAGGGCAAGCTCAGGCCATGTGCCCAATTTGGAGACCCAGAAGTTAAAGGGGGCAGACCCGTCATCCAGTACGTGTAGGCCTGTGGACACATACTGCTCAACCATGTTGGTGAAATGCTGCCTCCTGCTAAGACGTTCCATCTCAGCTGGTGGTGCTGGTTGTTGTGGCGTGCTGACAAAGCTTTTCCACATTTCAGCCATGCTAACCCTGCCTTCTGAGGTGCTGCCGGTGCCCCGGCTGCGTTGGCGACCTCTTCCTCCTCCTCTGCCTTCGCCTTGTGCTTCCACCGTACGCCCGCTGTCAGGTGGGAATGCCACCAGCAGCGCGTCTACCAGCGTGCGCTAGTACTCGCGCATCTTACGATCCCGCTCCAGTGAGGGAATTAAGGACGGTACGTTGTCCTTGTAACGGGGATCCAGCAGGGTGGCCACCCAGTAATCAGCACCAGTTAAAATGTGGGCAACTCGGCGGTCATTGCGGAAACACTGCAGCATGTAATCGCTCATGTGTGCCAGGCTGCCCAGAGGCAAAGAAAAGCTGTCCTCTGTGGGAGGTGTATCGTCTGTGTTCTCTGTATCCCCCCAGCCACGCACCAGTGATGGCCACGAGCTGGTCTGGGTGCCACCCTGCTGTGAAAATGGCTCCTCCTCCTCCTCCTCCATCTCCTCCTCCACCTCGTCATCCTCCAGAACTGTGCCCTTTCTGCCGGACAATTGTGTACCTGGCGTTTGTTGGTGCAGGAACCCACCCTCGTAGCCACTTGTGAAAGACTGCCCTGAAAGCCTTTGAAATGATCCCGCTTCCTCCTCCTCCTCCTCATCCTCCTGTGCCACATCCTCTTCCATCATCGCCCAAAGCGTTTTTTCAAGGAGGCATAGAACTGGGATAGTAACGCTAAGAACGGCGTCATTGGCACTGGACATGTTGGTGGAGTACTCGAAACAGCGCAACAAGGCACACAGGTCTCGCATGGAGGCCCAGTTATTGGTGGTGAAGTGGTGCTGTTCCGCAGAGCGACTCACGCGTGATTGCTGCAGCTGAAACTCCACTATCGCCTGCTGCTGCTCGCACAGTCTGGCCAGCATGTGCAAGGTGAAGTTCCACCTTGTGGGCACGTCACATATGAGGCGGTGAGCGGGAAGGCCGAAGTTACGCTGCAGCACTGACAGGCGAGCAGCAGCAGGGTGAGAACGCCGAAAGTGCGCACACACAGCCTGCACTTTCTGCAGCAGCTCTGGCATATTGGGGTAATTTTTAAGGAACCTCTGGACCACCAAGTTCAGCACATGCGCCAGGCAAGGGATGTGCGTCAAACTGGCTAGGCCCAGAGCTGCTACGAGATTTCGCCCATTATCGCACCCCACCAGGCCGGGCTTGAGGCTCACTGACAGCAACCACTCATTGGTCTGTTGTTCCATGTCCCTCCACAACTCCTGCGCGGTGTGGGGTTTTTCCCCCAAACAGGAAAGTTTTAAAACTGCCTGCTGTTGTTTACCCCTGGCTGTGCTGAAGTTGGTGGTGAAGGTGTTACGCTGACCGGATGAGGAGGCGGTAGAGGATGAGGAAGCGGAGTAGGAGGAGTTAGCAACAGGAGGCAAACTGAAGCGCCCTGCAATTCTCGGTGGTGGAAGGACATGCACCAAACTGCTATCTGCCTCAGGCCCAGCCGCCACTGCATTTACCCAGTGTGCTGTTAGGGAGATATAACGTCCCTGACCGTGCTTACTGGTCCACGCATCCGTAGTTAGGTGGACCTTGCCACAGATGGCGTTGCGCAGTGCACACCTGATTTTGTCCCCCACTTGGTTGTGCAGGGAAGGGATAGCTCGCCTGGAAAAATAGTGGCGGCTGGGCACGACGTACAGTGGGACAGCCAATGCCATCAGGCTTTTAAAACTCTGCATCTCCACCAGACGGAATGACAGCATTTCAAAGGCCAGGAGTTTTGAAATGCTGGCATTCAGGGCCAGGGATCGCGGGTGGCTAGGGGGGCACTTCCTCTTCCGCTCCAATGTTTGGGAGATAGAGAGCTGAACGCTTCCATGGGACATTGTGGAGATGGTTGGTGACCCAGGTGGTAGTGTTGCTGGCAGATCCTCTGTTTGCGGGGTGGCAGGTGCCACTGTCACTACAGAGGTGGATGAAGAGGCCGAGACTGCAGCAGAAGAGGAAGCAGGAGGAGCCAGAGACCTTTCTTGGTTTTTGAGGTGTCTACTCCACTGCAGCTCGTGCTTTGCACTTAGATGCCTGGTCATGCAGGTTGTGCTCAGGTTGAGAATGTTTATGCCTCGCTTCAGCCTCTGATTCTACAGCCTGCAAACCACTCGTGTCTTGTCATCAGCACATTGTGTGAAGAACTGCCACGCTAGGGAACTCCTTGGACCTGGCTTTGGTGTGCTTGGTCCCTTGCTGCGTTGGGCAGTAGCAGACATACTGTCTAGCGAACGGACGCTCCGCTTTTGCACCCTGCTCCCTCTTCTGCTGTGCTGGTGGCTCTGTGCGACCACCGCCTCTTCCTCCAAACTACACTGGTCACCTGCATAACGTTCATTCCATGTGGGGTCGAGGACCTCATCGTCCTCCACATCATCTTCCACCCAGTCTTCACCCCTGCCCTCCTTGTCTGTCTGCACAATTGCGAAAGCAGCAGCAGTTGGCACCTGTGTTTCGTCATCATCCGAGACGTACTGCGATGGTCCTCCCATGTACTCATCATGAAACATAAGTGGTTGGGCATTGGTGCACTCAATCTCTTCCACTTCTGGGGCAGGGCTAGGTGGATGGCCCTGGGAAACCCTGCTAACAGAGTCATCGAAAAGCAGAAGAGACTGCTGCATGATTTGGGGCTCAGACTGCTTGGCTGATTTGCAAGGGGGTGAGGTGAAAGACTGATGGACATGGGTTTCAGGTGCCAACTCTGTTCTTTCATTAGAAGAGTGGGTGGGAGACAATGTGAAGGAACCCGAGGCACTGTCAGCAACCCAATCTACTATCGCCTGTACTTGTCCTGGCCTAAACATTCGTACAGCCTCATTAGGCACGACAAAATACCGCCGCAGGCTCGGTCGCCTACTCGCACCTGAGAAAGGTGTTTCATTTGTGCGTGTATCTGGCACAGATCCACCACGTCCTCTCTAGGGATGAGCTTCGTGTTCGAGTCGAACATACGTTCGACTCGAACATTGGCTGTTCGATCGTTCGACGAAGATCGAACGATTTGGGCCGTTCGCGCCAAATTCGAGTGACGCGAACGGCCCACAATGCACTACGCCATCGCAGTGTCATCCAGGCGCTGTGATTGGCCAAGCATGCACTGTGACCCCGCATGCTTGGCCAATCACAGCGCCGGCAGCGAGGAGAGCAATGATTGGCCACAGGCAGGATGCCTGTGGCCAATTATTGCTGAGGGTGTTTAGTACACGCCCCACACTATAAAAGGCCGCCAGCACGGCGGCCTAGTGTAGTGTGTTCCGGAGCAGGGATAGAGTAGCATAGGCAGGGACAGTGACTGTTATTTCTTTCTTGCTTAACCTGGATTCCTTTAGTTTAGGGAAAGAGAAGGATAGGTAGGGAGAGTGTCAGTGTGTTTTGTGCTTCTGCTATAGTGTGCTTAAAAAAAAACATTTATTCTAGGGACAGAAAACTCTAGGTAGGGACAGTGTCAGTTTCTTTCACTCTGCAAGTCCTTGTTTCCAGGGACCTGGAAGGACAGTGAGTGAATTGTCCTTTTGCTATATTGTGATTAAAAAAAACATTTATTCTAGGGACAGAAAACTGTAGGTAGGGACAGTGTCAGTTTCTTTCACTCTGCAAGTCCTTGTTTCCAGGGACCTGGAAGGACAGTGAGTGAATTGTCCTTTTGCTATATTGTGATTAAAAAAAACATTTATTCTAGGGACAGAAAACTCTAGGTAGGGACAGTGTCAGTTTCTTTCACTCTGCAAGTCCTTGTTTCCAGGGACCTGGAAGGACAGTGAGTGAATTGTCCTTTTGCTATATTGTGATTAAAAAAAACATTTATTCTAGGGACAGAAAACTCTAGGTAGGGACAGTGTCAGTTTCTTTCACTCTGCAAGTCCTTGTTTCCAGGGACCTGGAAGGACAGTGAGTGAATTGTCCTTTTGCTATATTGTGATTAAAAAAAACATTTTTTTCTAGGGACAGAAAACTGTAGGTAGGGAGAGTATTTTTTTTCTTTCACTCTGCAAGTCCTTGTTTCCAGGGACCTGTAAGGACAGTGAGTTAATTGTCCTTGTGCTATATTGTGCTGAAAAAAACATTTATTCCAGGGACAGAAAACTCTAGGTAGGGACAGTGTCAGTTTCTTTCACTCTGCAAGTCCTTGTTTCCAGGGACCTGGAAGGACAGTGAGTGAATTGTCCTTTTGCTATATTGTGATTAAAAAAAACATTTTTTTCTAGGGACAGAAAACTGTAGGTAGGGAGAGTGTTTTTTTTCTTTCACTCTGCAAGTCCTTGTTTCCAGGGACCTGTAAGGACAGTGAGTTAATTTTCCTTGTGCTATATTGTGATTAAAAAAAACATTTATTCTAGGGACAGAAAACTCTAGGTAGGGACAGTGTCAGTTTCTTTCACTCTGCAAGTCCTTGTTTCCAGGGACCTGGAAGGACAGTGAGTGAATTGTCCTTTTGCTATATTGTGATTAAAAAAAACATTTATTCTAGGGACAGAAAACTCTAGGTAGGGACAGTGTCAGTTTCTTTCACTCTGCAAGTCCTTGTTTCCAGGGACCTGGAAGGACAGTGAGTGAATTGTCCTTTTGCTATATTGTGATTAAAAAAAACATTTATTCTAGGGACAGAAAACTCTAGGTAGGGACAGTGTCAGTTTCTTTCACTCTGCAAGTCCTTGTTTCCAGGGACCTGGAAGGACAGTGAGTGAATTGTCCTTTTGCTATATTGTGATTAAAAAAAACATTTATTCTAGGGACAGAAAACTCTAGGTAGGGACAGTGTCAGTTTCTTTCACTCTGCAAGTCCTTGTTTCCAGGGACCTGGAAGGACAGTGAGTGAATTGTCCTTTTGCTATATTGTGATTAAAAAAAACATTTATTCTAGGGACAGAAAACTCTAGGTAGGGACAGTGTCAGTTTCTTTCACTCTGCAAGTCCTTGTTTCCAGGGACCTGGAAGGACAGTGAGTGAATTGTCCTTTTGCTATATTGTGATTAAAAAAAAACATTTATTCTAGGGACAGAAAACTCTAGGTAGGGACAGTGTCAGTTTCTTTCACTCTGCAAGTCCTTGTTTCCAGGGACCTGGAAGGACAGTGAGTGAATTGTCCTTTTGCTATATTGTGATTAAAAAAAACATTTATTCTAGGGACAGAAAACTCTAGGTAGGGACAGTGTCAGTTTCTTTCACTCTGCAAGTCCTTGTTTCCAGGGACCTGGAAGGACAGTGAGTGAATTGTCCTTTTGCTATATTGTGATTAAAAAAAACATTTATTCTAGGGACAGAAAACTCTAGGTAGGGACAGTGTCAGTTTCTTTCACTCTGCAAGTCCTTGTTTCCAGGGACCTGGAAGGACAGTGAGTGAATTGTCCTTTTGCTATATTGTGATTAAAAAAAACATTTATTCTAGGGACAGAAAACTCTAGGTAGGGACAGTGTCAGTTTCTTTCACTCTGCAAGTCCTTGTTTCCAGGGACCTGGAAGGACAGTGAGTGAATTGTCCTTTTGCTATATTGTGATTAAAAAAAACATTTTTTTCTAGGGACAGAAAACTGTAGGTAGGGAGAGTATTTTTTTTCTTTCACTCTGCAAGTCCTTGTTTCCAGGGACCTGTAAGGACAGTGAGTTAATTGTCCTTGTGCTATATTGTGCTGAAAAAAACATTTATTCCAGGGACAGAAAACTCTAGGTAGGGACAGTGTCAGTTTCTTTCACTCTGCAAGTCCTTGTTTCCAGGGACCTGGAAGGACAGTGAGTGAATTGTCCTTTTGCTATATTGTGATTAAAAAAAACATTTTTTTCTAGGGACAGAAAACTGTAGGTAGGGAGAGTGTTTTTTTTCTTTCACTCTGCAAGTCCTTGTTTCCAGGGACCTGTAAGGACAGTGAGTTAATTTTCCTTGTGCTATATTGTGATTAAAAAAAACATTTATTCTAGGGACAGAAAACTCTAGGTAGGGACAGTGTCAGTTTCTTTCACTCTGCAAGTCCTTGTTTCCAGGGACCTGGAAGGACAGTGAGTGAATTGTCCTTTTGCTATATTGTGATTAAAAAAAACATTTATTCTAGGGACAGAAAACTCTAGGTAGGGACAGTGTCAGTTTCTTTCACTCTGCAAGTCCTTGTTTCCAGGGACCTGGAAGGACAGTGAGTGAATTGTCCTTTTGCTATATTGTGATTAAAAAAAACATTTATTCTAGGGACAGAAAACTCTAGGTAGGGACAGTGTCAGTTTCTTTCACTCTGCAAGTCCTTGTTTCCAGGGACCTGGAAGGACAGTGAGTGAATTGTCCTTTTGCTATATTGTGATTAAAAAAAACATTTATTCTAGGGACAGAAAACTCTAGGTAGGGACAGTGTCAGTTTCTTTCACTCTGCAAGTCCTTGTTTCCAGGGACCTGGAAGGACAGTGAGTGAATTGTCCTTTTGCTATATTGTGATTAAAAAAAACATTTTTTTCTAGGGACAGAAAACTGTAGGTAGGGAGAGTATTTTTTTTCTTTCACTCTGCAAGTCCTTGTTTCCAGGGACCTGTAAGGACAGTGAGTTAATTGTCCTTGTGCTATATTGTGCTGAAAAAAACATTTATTCCAGGGACAGAAAACTCTAGGTAGGGACAGTGTCAGTTTCTTTCACTCTGCAAGTCCTTGTTTCCAGGGACCTGGAAGGACAGTGAGTGAATTGTCCTTTTGCTATATTGTGATTAAAAAAAACATTTTTTTCTAGGGACAGAAAACTGTAGGTAGGGAGAGTGTTTTTTTTCTTTCACTCTGCAAGTCCTTGTTTCCAGGGACCTGTAAGGACAGTGAGTTAATTGTCCTTGTGCTATATTGTGCTGAAAAAAACATTTATTCCAGGGACAGAAAACTCTAGGTAGGGACAGTGTCAGTTTCTTTCACTCTGCAAGTCCTTGTTTCCAGGGACCTGGAAGGACAGTGAGTGAATTGTCCTTTTGCTATATTGTGATTAAAAAAAACATTTTTTTCTAGGGACAGAAAACTGTAGGTAGGGAGAGTGTTTTTTTTCTTTCACTCTGCAAGTCCTTGTTTCCAGGGACCTGTAAGGACAGTGAGTTAATTTTCCTTGTGCTATATTGTGATTAAAAAAAACATTTTTTCTAGGGACAGAAAACTGTAGGTAGGGAGAGTGTTTTTTTTCTTTCACTCTGCAAGTCCTTGTTTCCAGGGACAGAGAAGGACACCTGAAGGTAGCCCTTATTGCTTTTTTCCCATCTCCCTGCAGGCCATCTATTAGAATGTCTGGAAGGCAAACAAGGAGAGGCAGACAGTCAGGAGGCAATAAAAGAGGGCAAGCAGGCTCTGTGTCTGGGGGCAACAGTGCTGGTCGTGGACGCGGTGCATTGTCATCAGCACATGGCCATGGGACACGCTTGTCCTTCTTTTCGGCAGCTGGACATGTTGAGCCACATCATGCCGAAGACTTGGTAGAGTGGATGACCAAGCCCTCCTCCTCCTCCTCATCCTCTCTCACCCAGGCTCAGGGTACTGGAAAAGCAGCTGCCAAAGCGTCGTCTTCCCTGGTATCAATGTCAGACAAATCATCAGTCACTCCTTCCCTAGACCCACCATGTCCTCCTCCTGAGGAGTCCCCCGAACTGTTTCAGCACAGTGTTGGGTACATGCTCCAGGAGGATGCCCAGCGTTTCGAAGGGTCTGATGATGAAACCCAGCTAGAGGAAGGCAGTAGCGTGAGAGCAGACAGAGGGGATGCTCAAGAAGGACACCAATCTGGCAGTCATGTTCCAGCAGCTGCAGCATACTGCCAGATTGGCTCCAGTGATGAGGAGGGAGGGGATGATGAGGTCAATGACTCCACGTGGGTGCCTAATAGGAGAGAGGAGGAGGAGGAGGATGAGGAGGAGGCACATCTCCAACGAGGCAGGATGCCCTTTGGTGGCCAGCGTAAGGGCAGTACACCGACGGAATCACACCGCAGAGCTCCGCCTGTGCAGGGCGCTGCCTCTGCCCGTCATTCAAAAAGTTCTTTGGTGTGGGCCTTTTTTGAGGCTAGTGCATCAGATCGCACAGCTGCTGTTTGCAACATATGTCTCAAGCGTATATCGCGTGGCCAAAACATCAGCCGCTTGGGTACCACATGCCTGACCAGACATATGTTGACCTGCCATGCAGCTCGTTGGCAAGCCTACCTCAAAGACCCACACCAAAGAACAAAGCGGACCTCTCCTTGCACCGCATCAGCTGGGATCTCCAACCCCACTATAACTTCAGTCCTCTCTGAAACATGCACTGAGAGGAATGAAGGTGTAGAATTAGGTGTGTCACAGCCAAGTACTTGCGCCCACTCTGCTAGCAGTACACCGACGTCCGATTCTAGCAGGCAAATTTCCCTGCCCCAGCTGCTGGACCGTCGAAAGAAGTTCACTCCCAGCCATCCACATGCCCAGCGGTTGAATGCTAGCTTGGCTAAATTGCTAGCGCTTCAACTGCTGCCTTTTCAGTTGGTAGACTCGGCCCCCTTCCGTGAGTTTGTGCAATGTGCGGTTCCTCAGTGGCAGGTTCCCAAACGCCACTTTTTCTCACGGAAGGCTATTCCGGCTCTCTACCGGCATGTGGAAGGCAATGTCTTGGCCTCGCTGGACAGGGCGGTCAGCGGTAAGGTGCATATTACCGCTGACTCATGGTCCAGCAGGCATGGACAGGGACGTTACCTTTCTTTCACGGCCCATTGGGTCACTCTTTTGGCAGCTGGGAAGGATTCAGGACAAGGTGCAGTAGTGTTGGAGGTTGTCCCACCGCCACGCCTCCAAAATGCTACTACTGGTTGTGACACACCTCTCTCCTCCACCCCCTCCTCTTCTTCTTCCTCCATGGCCTCTTCCTGTGGTTTGTCCTATGAACCAGCGGTGCTCCGTAGCCGTTCACGGGGCTACGCAAGTACGCAGGCAAAAAGATGCCATGCCGTGCTTGCGCTGGTGTGTTTGGGGGACAGAAGCCACACTGGGGCAGAGGTCCTGTCTGCTCTGCAGGGCCAGGCCGAGAGGTGGTTGACGCCACGCCAGCTTAAGCCAGGAATGGTGGTTTGCGACAATGGCACCAACCTCCTCTCCGCCCTCCGACAGGGACAACTGACCCATGTGCCCTGTGTGGCTCACGTCCTTAACCTGGTGGTGCAGCGGTTCTTGGGCAGGTACCCGGGCTTACAGGATGTCCTGAGGCAGGCCAGGAAAGTCTGTGTGCATTTCCGCAGATCTTATAATGCCAGTGCTCGCCTGGCTGAGCTGCAAAAGGAGTTGAACCTGCCCAAGAACCGCCTTATATGTGACATGCCCACCAGGTGGAACTCAACGTTGGCCATGCTGCAGCGGCTGCACACGCAGCAGAGGGCCATCAATGAGTACCTGTGCGACTACGGCACCAGGACAGGGTCAGGGGAGCTTGGTTTTTTTTCTCCACGCCAGTGGGGCATGATCAGGGATGCATGCACTGTCCTGGCACCATTTGAGGAGGCCACGAGGATGGTGAGCAGTGACAGTGCATGCATCAGTGACACTGTACCTCTTGTCCACCTGTTGGAGCACACGCTGCGTGGAATAATGGACAGGGCACTTGAGGCAGAACAGAGGCAGGAAGAGGAGGACTTCCTTGCCTCTCAAGGCCCCCTTTACCCAGACAGTGTTCCTTCTGTCCCACCCATCGCACAGGAAGAGGAGGAGGAGGAGGAGGAGGAGGAGGAGGATTGTGTCAGCATGGAGGTGGAGGCTGGCACTCAGCATCATCAGCAGCAGTCTTTTAGGGATGATTTACAGTCCCAAGAAACCAGTGGACTTGTACGTGGCTGGGAGGAGGTGGCTGCGGATCATGTCGTCCTTAGTGACCCAGAGGACTCCGGAGCGAATGCCTCAGCAAACCTACGCTGCATGGCCTCCCTGATCCTGCAAAGTCTGCGGAAGGATCCTCGTATTCTTCGGATCAAGGAGAGGGACCATTACTGGCTGGCCACTCTCCTTGATCCACGGTACAAGGGTAAGGTTGCGGACCTTATGTTACCGTCGCAGAGGGAGCAGAGGATGAGACAACTCCGGGAGGCCTTGCAGAAAGGTCTGTGCAACGCGTTCCCAGAGACTGGGAGGTTGCAAACTCCTGGTCCTGGACAACGAGTTGCTGAGGCTTCGGCCAGTCAAAGAAGGAGCGGTGGGGAAGGTGGCCGTCTGACCGATGCGTTCAGACAATTCTTTAGTCCGCAGCCCCAAAGTATGATTGGTTCCAGCAACCATCGCCAGCGTCTGATAAACATGGTGCAGGAATATCTAGGGGCAAGGTCAGACTTGGACACCTTCCCCACCGAAAATCCTCTGGCTTACTGGGTCTTGAGGATGGATCACTGGCCAGAGCTTGCACAGTATGCAATTGAGCTACTGGCCTGTCCTGCATCCAGCGTTCTTTCGGAACGCACATTCAGTGCTGCTGGAGGATTTGTCACGGATCACAGGGTGCGCCTGTCCACCGACTCGGTTGATCGACTGACTTTCATCAAGATGAACCAGTCTTGGATCACCACCAGCTACCACACACCTGATGCTGATATAACAGACTAATTGATTTTAAAATGTCACATCCCTTCAAGACTGATGCTGATGCTGAGTGCCTGTGCTGTTATGTTGACTGGCTATCCTCCTCCTCCGAGTCCTCAATGATACGATTGATGATGATAGCTTGGAAGATCATTTTTGTTTATGGGTGCCGCCACCAGTGCCTAACGCCCAATTTTTCAGCCCCTGTTTAACAGGGGCGTGTAATTACAATTTTTGAAGCAATACTTTGCAACAGGGCTCATTGCTGTGCTCCAAGTACAGTATCTGTGAGGAGTTGCAGTGTTGTGCCACCAGTGCCTAAGGCCCAATTTTTCAGCCCCTGTTTAACAGGGGCGTGTCATTACAATTTTTGAAGCAATACTTTGCAACAGGGCTCATTGCTGTGCTCCAAGTACAGTATCTGTGAGGGGTTGCAGTGTTGTGCCACCAGTGCCTAAGGCCCAATTTTTCAGCCCCTGTTCAACAGGGGCATGTAATTACAATTCTTGATCTAATAATTCACAGCAGGGCCCATTGCTGCACCCACCAAGAGTAACTGTCAGGGCTTACAGTGTTGTGGCACCAGCACCACCATCAAAGGCCCAATTTTTACTACCACTGTTCAACAATTATATGTAATTAAAATTCCTGATATAATAGTTGACAGCAGGGCGTTCCAGCACCAACCAAGAGTAACTGTGAGTGCTTACAGTGTTGTGCCAACACCAACAACTAAGGGGCCTATTTCTGCAGAGTATATACGGCAGGTCCCTACTTTCAAACATCCAACTTACAAACGACTCCTACTTGCAAACGCAAGAAGACAACAGGAAGTGAGAGGAAATCTACCACTAGGAAGGAAAATTCTCTCCTGTAAGAATAAATATGGGAGAAAGGTGTCTCCTCTGTACTGATGCTTTATCAGCAATCCTTGTTTCAAGAAAAACACCACATTTCAAAAACAGTTGTCATTGGGACGGAAAGTGAGGTGAAATGTTCTGAACAGGGGCACAGACAGCAAAACAAATGTTACAGGGGTGATAACCCTTACCTATGTTTTCCAAAAAGTTTAAAAATAGATTTTTGGGCTGGAGCTACACTTCAACAATGTACCTGTTCAAAATTACAAACAGATTCTACATAAGAACAAACCTACAGTCCCTGTCTTGTATGCACCGCCTGTATACGGCTGTTCAGAGTATATAGGGCCTTTTTTATTTTATGTGCGGGGTTCCCCTTAATATCCATACAAGACCCAAAGGGGCTGGTAATGGGCTGGGGTAGGGGGGGGGGGGTCATGGGGTAGCTATGCCATTTTTCTTAAAGAATTTCATCCATATTACCGGGACCAGACATTACATTAAAGCCGCAAGCAGTTTTAAATGGCTTTTTTTTCCTTTAGAAGTGTCATTTTGTGCAGGGACAGTTCTAAACACGGGAAACACGTGGCACTTCACAGGCATACTTTAGACACCCCCCAGGTACGATATTTAAAGGAATATTTGACTTTTTTTTTTCACTTTATGCATCATTAAAATGACTGCTCCCGAAAAACGACCGTTTTTAAAACTTCTTTTTGCATTGATACATGTCCCCTGGTGCAGAACCCGGGTTCCCAAACCCTTTTTAGGACAATAACATGCATAATAGTTGTTATAATTAGCACTTTAGAATTCGAACGTTCGCATCCATTGTATTTAATAGGGTTCTAATGTTCGTTCGAACTTCCGGTCCGTTCGCGGGTTCTGGTGCGAACCGAACCCGGGGGTGTTCGGCTCATCACTAGTCCTCTCCCTGCAACAGGAGCTCCACCAGCAGCACCACGACCAGGGCCACCACGTCCCTTTGACCTTCTCCTCATATTTTCCAAATTTAGGATCTTGCCCTAAATGGGTGTTTTTGGAAGAGCAGAACACACCCACAGTACGTAACCGCTGAATCGCACAGCTACAGAACTGCAGAAAATGCTATTCAAAAAAAATGTTTGTTTTTTTAGTATAGCACAGTAGAAGAAAACTATTTAGAAATTATTTATTTCACACACCTCCAAATATGTATAACACACTGCAAACAATTTTTTGTGCCCCTAAACGGCGTTTTTTGGAAGAGCAGAACACACCCACAGTACGTAACCGCTGAATCGCACAGCTACAGAACTGCAGAAAATGCTATTCAAAAAAAATGTTTTTTTTTTAGTATAGCACAGTAGAGGAAAACTATTTAGAAATTGTTTATTTCACACACCTCCAAATATGTATAACACACTGCAAACTATTTTTTGTGCCCCTAAACGGCGTTTTTTGGAAGAGCAGAACACACCCACAGTACGTAACCGCTGAATCGCACAGCTACAGAACTGCAGAAAATGCTATTCAAAAAAAATGTTGTTTTTTTAGTATAGCACAGTAGGAGAAAACTATATAGAAATTGTTTATTTCACACACCTCCAAATATGTATAACACACTGCAAACTATTTTTTGTGCCCCTAAACTGCGTTTTTTGGAAGAGCAGAACACACCCACAGTACGTAACCGCTGAATCGCACAGCTACAGAACTGCAGAAAATGCTATTCAAAAAAAATGTTGTTTTTTTTAGTATAGCACAGTAGGAGAAAACTATATAGAAATTGTTTATTTCACACACCTCCACATATGTATAACACACTGCAAACTATTTTTCTTTTTCGTACATCACGGGACACAGAGCGACATAGTCATTACTAATGGGTTATATAGTTACCGTCAGGTGCTGGCACTGGCAACTTCCAAAACCGGAAGTACCCTCCCCTATATAAGCCCCTCCCATCCGGGAGCACCTCAGTTTTTTGCCAGTGTCTAAGGTGTTGGCCAAGAAGAAACATGTGTTTTTCACTGAGCTTGCGTACAGGTTCTTTTGGGCCTCAGTAAGCTATTCCGGATCCGACCAAAAAAGCTTCATAGCTAAACGGTCGGTACCCGGGCCTTGCAGAGAAGAGCAGGGTTCTGCCTGTAATGCTTCTCTTAGGAGAGCTGGACCCTGGGATCCAGAGCTCTGGTCATACCCACGACCAAGATGTTTTCTGTGCAGGGTGCTATACAGGTCCAGGGGAGTGGAAT
Organism: Rana muscosa; assembly: GCA_029206835.1. Classification (NCBI taxonomy): domain Eukaryota; kingdom Metazoa; phylum Chordata; class Amphibia; order Anura; family Ranidae; genus Rana; species Rana muscosa. The sequence continues at coordinate 621,340,691 of CM055122.1, read as the reverse complement.
CCTTGGGAACCCGGTCCCTGAAGGTTTGATTACAATGCCTGCCGTGATAGGTGAAGTTTGGGCTTTTGTGGACCAAACAAAGTCCTGCGGCGGGGAACAGGTAAGTGGGGGCCCCCAGGAACTTGGTTCTATTGGGGGACCCCCAAGCCTAATTTGTCTTTCTGTCTGTTACCTAACGGTATTCCCGCTAATATCTGTGCATGCCTGTAACTACTAAAAAAATGTAATAATTTTTAATGGTGGTCAAGAAAAAAAAAAAAAAAAAAGGAATGTTTTTTTATATATGTTTAGTATATTAAACTGCGGTACCTGTGTTTGTCCACTAGAGGCCGCTGTGGAATGTTTTTCTTGTCATATGGACTAGTTTCTTCTCAGAGAACAAAGTCCAGGCAGCTGGTGAGTTCTCCTACAGGAAACTGTTTCCTCTGCCATGTTGCAGTGTTCGTCTATCCCCCGGCCTGCGGCAAAGGGGGCCCTGGCTCCTGTCCCTGGTTTCCATGTTTGAAAATTAGCGCCGAGGCGCACGTGGCCGCGCGCGTGCACGCGCCTCTATATATAGAGGTGGCCGGAAAAAGGGCCGGGGCCTGGGGGATGACGCTCTGTGCGCGCCGCAGCGCTTCTGCGCATGTGCGGGCGTCCCAGCAGGTTTTTAAAAAGCCACATTATTGCAGTAAGCTGGCTATGAAGTACAGAGACAGAGCTGGCAACATTTAAAGGCATACAGCAAGCGGTTGATACAGGCATCCCCTAGAAAGGCACATTAGTAGACACCAACTGTTATATAGCAGCAATTGTGCTAGACTATTCTCAGTAAAAGTGGTGTATTACGGCTGGAATACCTCAGCTTTAGGCTTAGGAATATGCCGTCCAGTAGCTCCGGAACTGAATCTTCCAGGAAGCGAAGGGGGTCTCATCGGGCTCTGAGGATCTTGGGCATACTTCTGCTGCACCAGTCTCCCCTGAAGTTCAGAGGTAAGTGACCGTAGAGACCCCGCAGGGGTACTTGGTACTGTGGCTGTCCTCAGTCACCTGCTCCTGTGTATGTAACAGAGGAGGTTTTTTCCTCAGCTCTGGGAGGATTAGAGAGAGATTGTCAAAATTTATCGCTGCCTCCCTGTCAGGGAAAGCACGCCCGATCTCCGTCTCCTCCTTCAGAGTGCCTGTTAGCAGAGCAACAGTCCCATACAGGGATCGACCTGCCTGAAGGGGATCAGGATAAGGTTGATTCTGTTATAGAGGAATCAACAGTGGGGGAACCTTTTCTCAGCATCTCAAGCTGAAAGATTATGGGTTCAGTCTCTGACTAACATGGTCCGATCAGCATTTAAAAATGCACCTTGCGGAACCATCAACCACTACTGTATCCTCGTTGGGGTCGCTAGAAGCCCCCAGACTGTTTGTTCTTTTCCACTTCACCCTTTACTGAAAGGGCTCATTTACCAGGATTGGGAACGTCCTGAGAAAATATTTATTCCCCTAAGAGATTTCCGGTGGTCTATCCCATGGAGGATAAGTTCATCAAAAAAAAAAAAATGGAAGGTCCCTACAGTGGACGCAGCCATCTCTTGTATGTATAAATCACTGACATGTCCAGTGGATAATGTCCAAATGTTCAAGAACCCAATAGATAAAAGATTGGAGTCCTTATGAAAATCTGCTTGGTGATACAACCAGCAGTAGCAGCTATTGGGGTCTGCTAAGCAGTGAAGGATCAGTTGAAACAGGTCTTGAGGGACTTGACAGATCAGCAGGCTTTGCCCTAGCTGATCTACCTAGAGCCTTAGGCTTTGCGGTTGACGCCATAGAGGATTCAGTCCATCAGGCCTCCCGCCTTACGCTGTCTATAGTACATATGCGTAGGCTCCTATGGCTCAAAAACTGGTCTGCTGAAGCTCCCTGTAAAGAATGGCTGGTTAGCGTCCCATTTCATGGTGAACGCTTATTCAGGGAAAACCTGGACAAATATATCCAGAAAATTTCCAGCGGTAAAAATACGCTCTTGCCGGTTAAAAGCAGAGTTAGAGGTCCCTCTTTAAGAGGCCTGCTTCTCCAGTCCCTGGGGCATCGGCTGTGTAACAGTTCCGACGGCCTCCTCGGTTAAATCCCGGGGGTAAAAAACAGGGACAGTAGCAGGGTAATGAGAAACCCTGGGTCAGGGGAGGTACAAAACCTCCCCCAAAGTTAAATTCATTGAAGCCCCCACTCAGTCGGGTGGGGGGAGGACTCCAGTTGTTCGCAGGAGACCTGGCGGGACACGATCAAGACAGATAGGTGCTCTCCGCAGTAGGTTTGGGATACAGTTTGGAGTTAAAAGACTCCCCTCCTTCCCATTTTGAGGTCAAACGTGCCAAGGGATCCCCGGAAGAGAGAGTCCCTCCTGTTGGCACTAGAACAACTATTGCTCCAAGGAGTAATTATGGAGGTTCCCCTGGAAGAATGAGGGTTCGGGTTTTACTCAAACCTCTTTACAGTCCCGAAGCAAACGCGGACGGGAGGCCCATATTAATTCTAAAAAGGGCTATACAAATTCCTGTATATCAGGACTTTCCGATGGAGTCGATCCGATCGGTGGCCACTGCCCTACAAGGGGAGGATTGGTTAGCCACGATCGACATCAAAAATGCTTATTTGCACATTCCCATCTTTCCAGTCCACCAAAAATTTCTACGCTTTGCAGTAGAAGGGCGCCATTTTCAGTTCAGAGCCTTACCCTTCGGTTTGGCCACAGCACCAAGAGTGTTCACAAAAATTCTGGCCCTTTATTGGCCAATCTAAGAACACAAGGTGTAATGATAATGGCATATCTGGATGACTTGTTGCTGATAGACCACTCAGTGAAAAAACTAGACGTGGTCGTTCACAAGACGATCAAGTATCTGGAATCTCACGGTTGGATTATCAACCGAGACAAGTCAGCCCTAAAAACCAGTCAAAAGTCTGGAATACTTGGGGCTAAGGTTGGATTCAGGCCAGAGAAAAATATTCTTGCCTCGAGGAAAGGTGTTGTCTTTGAAAGATTTGATCCACTTAGTGGGTACAAAAAAGACAGCCGTCCATACGCCTGTATATGAGGCTGCTGGGAAAAATGGTGGCATCATTCGAAGCAGTACCCTACGGTCAATTCCATTCAAGGAATTTGCAAGGGGCCATACTGTCAGCCTGGAACAAAAAAGTTCAGGCCCTAGACTTACAATGTCCTTGTCCCCTTCCGTTCGCAAGAGCCTCCGTTGGTGGTTGGTTCCCCAGAATCTGGAAAAAAGGAAATCCTTCAGTCCGATTTCTTGGAAGGTGGTCACTACAGATGCCAGCCTTATAGGCTGGGGAGCAGTATTGGAGCAATAGTCTCTCCAGGGCAGATGGTCGGATGCAGAAAAGGCCCTGCCCATCAATCTCTTAGAGATACGAGCAGCCCGGTATGCCCTAGTAGCATGGACATCCAAACTCCAAGGGTCCCCTGTCAGAATTCAATCAGACAATGCCACAGCAGTGGCATATATCAATCATCAGGGGGGCACCAGGAGTCGTGCAGCCCAGAGGGAAGTAAATTACATCCTGAAATGGGCAGAAAAATATGTCCCAGCCATATCTGCGGTATTCATTCCAGGAGTGGAGAATTGGAAGGCGGACTTTCTAAGTCGCCAGCAATTATGCCCAGAGGAAGGGTCCCTTCACCCCGAGGTTTTCTGGACAATATGTCAGCGGTGGGGAACATCGGATGTAGATCTTCTAGCATCCAGATTCAACGCAAAGGGGAACAGGTTTGTCTCTCGGACAAGGGATCCCCTAGCTTGCGGCTCGGATGCCCTAGTGTTCCCTTGGGATCAGTTCAAGCTGATATATGCATTCACACCGCCACAATGGTTACCTCGATTACTCCGCAGAATCAGGGTAGAAAAGAAACCAGTGATTCTGGTGGCTCCAGCGTGGCCCCGAAGAGCGTGGTACGTGGAGATTGTAAAATGTCAGTGGGGAGTCCTGGGACTTTCCCACATCGTCCGGACCTGCTTTCGCAAGGACCGATATACCACCCTTCCTTACCAGCCCTAGGTTTGACGGCCTGGCTATTGAAGCCCACATTCTAAAAAAGAGAGGGCTCTCTAATTCTGTGGTATCTACCATGATCAATGCCAGGAAGCCGGTATCCAGGCAGATCTACTATAGAATCTGGAAGGCGTACATCGCCTGGTGTGAGGCCAAGAAATGGCATCCACGTAAGTACGTAATAGGTAGGAGTCTGGACTCCCTACAATGGGCTGTAGATAGGAAGCTTGCCTTGAGTACTATCAAGGGTCAGATTTCGGCCTTGTCAATATTTTTTCAAAGGCCCTTGGCTTCGCATTCACTAGTCAAAGCCTTTATACAAGGAGTGATGCGTATTAGTCCTCCGGTTAATATTCCCATATGTCCATGGGATCTAAACTTGGTTCTGTCGGTTCTACAGAAACAACCATTTGAACCATTACAGCATATTTCCTTGGTGCTTCTCACCAGGAAATTGATTTTTCTAGTAGCCATTTGTTCGGCTAAAAGAGTATCGGAATTAGCAGCTATGTCCTGTAGGGAGCCATATCTGGTTATCCATAAGGACAGAGTAGTGTTACGTCCTCATCCAGCCTTTCTTCCTAAGGTGGTATCGAGGTTTCATTTGAACCAAGATGTGGTTCTTCCTTCTTTTTTCCCCAAACCTACTTCAGTGGAGGAAAAGTTATTGCATTCTTTGGATGTAGTAAGAGCAGTTAAAGCTTATCTAAAAGCCACTGCTCAGATTCGCAGAACGGATACTTTGTTTATTCTGCCGGAAGGCCCCAGAAAGGGTCAGGCAGCGTCAAAATCTACTTTAGCCAAGTGGATTCGACAGGTCATTATGCAAGCTTATGGCTTGAGAAGGAGACCGCCTCCGTTCAAAGTTAGAGCGCACTCCACGAGAGCAGTTGGAACTTCATGGGCAGTGCATCACCAGGCCTCCCTGGCTCAAATCTGTAAGGCCGCAACGTGGTCTTCAGTTCACACGTTTACTAGGTTCTACCAGGTGGACGTTAGAAGTCAGGAGGATGTCGCCTTTGGGCGCAGTGTGTTGCAGGCCGCAAAAGATCCTCATGTCTGATAGCGCTCAGCTTATATATGGTGTATCCCCCCCCCCTCATTTGGCATTGCTTTAGGACATCCCATTAGTAATGACTATGTCGCTCTGTGTCCCGTGATGTACGAAAAAGAAAATAGGATTTTTATAACAGCTTACCTGTAAAATCCTTTTCTTGGAGTACATCACGGGACACAGAGCTCCCACCCCTCTTTTGGGGACACTTATTGCTTTGCTACAAAACTGAGGTGCTCCCGGATGGGAGGGGCTTATATAGGGGAGGGTACTTCCGGTTTTGGAAGTTGCCAGTGCCAGCACCTGACGGTAACTATATAACCCATTAGTAATGACTATGTCGCTCTGTGTCCCGTGATGTACTCCAAGAAAAGGATTTTACAGGTAAGCTGTTATAAAAATCCTATTTTTGTGCCCCTGAATGGCTCTTTTTGCAAGCGTACATTAAAGTGCAAATTTTTATTTATTTATTTTTTTTTGCCCTAAACGGGTCTTTTTTTGCACGAGCAAAATAAAATGCTTTTTTTTTTTTTTTTTTTTTTGCCCTATGGGTCTTTTGGAAAAGAGCACAATAAAGTGCCTTTTTTTCCCCCTAAAAGTTAGATTTTCTCTGACACTGGGCTCATGGCAGTGTAAAAAGACTGCACTGCAACACAAATAGGTAAACCTATGCAGATCGCTGATTTTAATCTCTGAATCTGGACTCCTATATAATATTCTCTCTCCCTGAAAGCACCAACAGGAACCTGGCCCTACACTACACTATCTCTCTATCTTTTCCCTCAGATTGTAGAATCAGGACTACCTCATCTATTTTTCTATCTCTCCCTAAAAGCAGCAGCAGCAGACTAGATCCTCTCCCTATCTATTCTGAAGCAGAGTGACGTGTGTGCTGTGTGCCTCTAGCTTATATAGAAGCTGGGTCACATGTTGCACTGACCAATCACAGCCATGCCATTAGTAGGCATGGCTATGATGGCCTCTAAGGGCACACCAGCTAATCAAAAGGTGATTGGCTGGCCCCTGAAGCATTTCTAAATGCATAATTAGATTGCCGAACCCGAACCCGGACTTTTGGGCAAAGACCGGGTTCGGGAAAAAGCTAAAGTTCGGTACAGACCCGAACTTTACAGTTCGGGTTCGCTCAACACTAATCCCCAACAAAAATATAAAAAAAAATGTTTTTTCCTCAGTTTAGGCCGATACGTATTCTTCTACATATTTTTGGTAAAAATCGCAATAAGCGTTTATTGATTGGTTTGTGCAAAAGTTATAGCGTTTACAAAATAGGGGGTAGTTTTATGGCATTTTTATAAAAAAATTTTTTTACTAGTAATGGCGGCGATCAGTGATTTATTTCATGACTGCGACATTATGGCGGACACATCGGACACTTTTGACACTATTTTGGGACCATTGTAATTTTTACAGCGACCAGTGCTATAAAAATGCACTGGTTACTGTAAAAATGACACTGGCAGTGAAGGGGTTAACCAGGAGGGGCGCTGTAGGGGTTAAGTGTGCCCTGATTTGTGTTTCTTACTGTGGGGGAGTATGGCTTAGCGTTTGACATCACTGATCGTCATTCCCTATTACAGGGAACAGGCGATCAGTGACAGGCTTACTAGGAAGCACGGGGAGAGGTTTGTTTACACTTACCTCTCCCCGTTCTTCCTCTCTGTGACCTGATCGCGGGACACCAGCGGCGATCAGGTCCGCTGTTCCCACAGGGATGGTCACGGAGAAGAGGACCAGGTCGCGAGCGCGCCGGCGGCAGCACGCTTGCGACCCATGGCTGGGCTCTTAAAGGGGATGTACCTGTACGCCCATGTGCCCAGCTGTGCCATTCTGCCGACGTACATCGGCGTGCGGCGGTCCTCAAGCGGTTAAACTGAAAAAAATAAGTGAAATATTCCTTTAAATATCATACCTGGGGGTGTCTAAAGTATGCCTGTGAAGTGGCACGTGTTTCCCGAGTTTAGAACTGTCCCTGAACAAAATGAAATTTCTAAAGGAAAAAAAGTAATTTAAAACTGCTTGCGGCTTTAATGTAATGTCTGGTCCCGGCAATATGGATGAAAATCATTAAGAAAAATGGCATGGCTACCCCATCACCCCTCCTACCCCAGCCCATTACCAGCCCCTTTGGGTGTTGTATGGATATTAAGGGGAACCCCGCACCCAAATTAAAAAAAGGCCCTATATACTCTAAACAGCAGTAAACAGGCGGTACAAACAAGACAGGGACTGTAGGTTTGTTCTTAAGTAGAATCTGTTTGTAATTTGGAACAGGTACATTTTTTAAGTGTAACAAAAACTATTTTTACGTTTTTTGGAAAACATAGGGAAGGGTTATCACCCCTGTAACATTTGTTTTGCTGTCTGTGCACCTGTTCAGAACATTTCACCTCACTTTCTGTCCCAATGACAAATGTTTTTTGAAAATTTGTTTTTTTTATTGAAACAACGATTGGTGATAAAGCATCAGTGGAGAGGAGATACCTTTTTCCCATATTAACTCTTACAGGAGAGAATTTCCCTTCCTAGGGGTAGATTTCCTCTCACTTCCTGTTGTCTCCTTCCGTTTGCAAGTAGGATGTTTGAAAGTACAGTAGGGGCCTGCCGTATATACTCTGCAGAAATTTGGCCTTTAGGTGTTGGTGTTGCCACAACACTGTAAGCACTCACAGTTACTCTTGGTGGGCGCTGGAACGCCCTGCTGTGAAATATTATATTAAGAATTGTAATTACATGTCATTGTTGACCAGTGGTAGGAAAAATTGGGCCTTTGGTGGTGGTGCCACAACACTAAGTGCTCACAGTTACTCTTGGTGGGCGCAGAAATGGGCCCAGCTGTGAAATATTAGATCAAGAATTGTAATTGCATGCCCCTGTTGAACAGGGGAAGAAAAATTGGGCCTTAGGCACTGGTGCCACAACACTGCAACCCCTCACAGATACTGTAGTTGGAGCGCAGCAATGCGCCCTGCTGGAAAGCATTGCATCAAAAACTGTAAATACACGCCCCTGTTAAACAGGGGCTGAAAAATTGGGCCTTAGCCAGTGCCCAGAACCAAAAATGTTCTTACAAGCTATCAGCATGATCATTGAGGAGGAAGAGGATAGTCACTCAGCATAACAGGATAGTCACTCAGCATCAGAATAGGCAGTCTTGAAGGGATCATCTGACATTTAAAAAAAAAATATTCGGTTACATCAGCATCAGGTGCTTGGTAGCTGGTGGTGATCCAAGACTGATTCATTTTTATGAAGGTCAGTCGATCGACCGAGTCGGTGGACAGGCGCACCCTGTGATCGGTTACAAAGCCTCCAGCAGCACTGAATGTGCGTTCCGAAAGAACGCTGAATGCAGGACAGGCCAGTAGCTCAATTGCATACTGTGCAAGCTCTGGCCAGTGATCCATCCTCAAGACCCAGTAACCCAGAGGATTTTCGGTGGGAAAGGTGTCCAAGTCTGATCTTGCCCCTAGGTATTCCTTCACCATGAAAACCAGACGCTGGTGATGGTTGCTGGAACCAATCATACCTTGGGGCTGCATACTAAAAAATTGTCTGAATGCATCGGTCAGACGGCCACCTTCTCCACCGCTTCTTCTTTGACTGACCGAAGCCTCAGCAACACGTTGTCCAGGACCAGGAATTTGTAACCTCCCAGTCTCTGGGAATGTGTTGCACAGACCTTTCTGCAAGGCCTCCCATAGATGCTTCATCCTCTGCTCCCTCTGCGACAGCAAGATAAGGTCCGCAACCTTACCCTTGTAACGTGGATCAAGGAGGGTTGCCAGCCAGTAATGATCCCTCTCCTTGATCGCACGAATACGAGGATCCTTCCGCAGGCTTTGCAGGATCAGGGAGGCCATGCACCGTAGGTTTGCTGAGGCATTCAGTGCGGAGTCCTCTGGATCACTGAGGACGACATGATCCGCAGCCACCTCCTCCCAGCCACGTACAAGTCCATGGGTGTCTTGGGACTGTAATTGATCCCTTGAAGACTGCTGCTGATGCTGAGTGCTAGGCTCCACCTCCATGCTGACACAATAATCCTCCTCCTCCTCTTCCTGTGTGATAATCGGGCCAGCAGGAACACTATCTGGATAAAGGGGGCCTTGAGAGGTAAGGAAGTCCTCCTCTTCCTGCCTCTGTTCTGCCTCAAGTGCCCTGTCCATTATTCCACACAGCATGTGCTCCAACAGGTGGACAAAAGGGACAGTGTCACTGATGCATGCACGGTCACTGCTCACCATCCTCGTGGCCTCCTCAAATGGTGCCAGGACAGTGCATGCATCCCTGATCATGGCCCACTGGCATGGGGAAAAAAATCCAAGCTCCCCTGACCCTGTCCTGGTGCCATATTGCAACAGATACTCATTGATGGCCCTCTGCTGCGTGTGCAGCCACTGCAGCATGGCCAACGTAGAATTCCACCTGGTGGACATGTCACAGACTAGGCTGTTCTTGGGCAGGTTGTAATCCTTTTGCAGCTCAGCCAGCCGAACACTGGCATTATATGACCGGCGGAAATGCCCACAGAGTTTCCGGGCCTGCTTCAGGACCTCCTGTAAGTCTGGGTACCTGCCCAAGAACCGCTGCACCACCAAGTTAAGGACGTAAGCCAAACAGGGCACATGGGTCAGTTGTCCCTGTCGGAGGGCGGAGAGGAGGTTGGTGCAAACCATCTTTCCTGGCTTAAGCTGGCATGGCGTCAACCACCTCTGAGCCTGCCCCTGCAGAGCTGACAGAATCTCTGCCCCAGTGTGGCTCCTGTCCCCCAAGCACACCAGCTCAAGCACCGCATGGCATCTTTTTGCCTGCATACTTGCGTAGCCCCTTGAACGCCTACGGAGCGCTGCTAGTTCCGAGGACAAATCAGCACAGGACGAGGCCATGGAGGAAGAAGAAGAGGAGGTGGTGGAGGAGAGAGGTGTGTCAGAATCACCAGTAGTAACATTTTGGAGGCGTGGTGGCAGAACAACCTCCAACACTACTGCACCTTGTCCTGCATCCTTCCCAGCTGCCAACAGAGTCACCCAATGCGCTGTGAAAGATAGGTAACGTCCCTGTCCATGCCTGCTGGACCATGAGTCAGCACTGGTAATATGCACCTTACCGCTGACCGCCCTGTCCAGCGAGGCCAAGATATTGCCTTCCACATGCCGGTAGAGAGCCGGAATCGCCTTCCGTGAGAAAAAGTGGCGTTTGGGAACCTGCCACTGAGGAACCGCACATTCCACAAACTCACGGAAGGGGGCAGAGTCTACCAACTGAAAAGGCAGCAGTTGAAGTGCTAGCAATTTAGCCAAGCTAGCATTTAACCGCTGGGCATGTGGATGGCTGGGAGCGAACTTCTTTCGGTGGTGCAGCAGCTGGGGCAGGGAAATTTGCCTGGTACAATCGGACATTGGTGTACCGATAGCAGATTGCCGGCAAGTACTTGGCTGTGACACACCTAATTCTACACCTTTATTCCTCTCAGTGCAGGTTTCAGAGAGGACTGAAGGTATAGTGGGGTTGGAGATCCCAGCTGATGAGGAGCAAGGAGAGGTCCGCTTTGTTCTTTGGTGTGGGTCTTTTAGGTAAGCTTGCCAACTAACTGCATAGCAGGTCGACATATGTCTGGTCAAGCACTTGGTGCCCAAGCGGCTGACGTTTTGGCCATGCGAGATACGCTTTAGATATATTTTGCAAATGGCTGCACACGTCTGAAAAAAGGCCCACACCAAAGAACTTTTGGAATAACGCACATTTTTGGAGACAGCAGCGCCCTGCACATGCGGAGCTCTGCGGTGTGATGCAGTCGGTGTGCTGCCCTTAAGCTGGCCCCTGGAGGGCATCCTGCCTCGTTGGAGATGTGCCTCCTCCTCCTCCTCTCTCCTATCAGGCACCCACGTGGAGTCAGCGACCTCATCATCCCCTCCCTCCTCATCACTGGAGCAAATCTGGCAGTACGCTGCATCTGGGGGAACATGACTGCAAGATAGCTGTTCTTGTTGAGCACCCCCTCTTTTGGGGCTCACGTTACTACCCCCTCTCTCTGGGCTCACGTTACTGCCTTCCTCCAGCTGGCTTCCATCATTGGAGCCTTCAAAACACTGGGCATCCTCCTGGAGCATGTACCCAACACTGTGGTCAAACAGTTCGGGGGACTCCTCAGGAGGACGTGGTGGGGCTAGGGAAGGAGTGACTGATGCCATTGAGCCGAGGGAAGAGGCTGCTTTGCCAGACAAAGTACCCTGAGCCTGGGTGAGAGAGGACGAGGAGAATGAGGATGGCTTGGTCATCCACTCTACCAAGTCTTGGGAATGTTGCGGCTCAACATGGCCAGCTGCCGAAAATAAGGACAAGCGTGTCCCACAGCCACGTGCTGATGAGGATGCACTGTGTCCAGGACCAGCAGCACTGTTGCCTGTAGACACAGAGCCTGCTTGCCCTCTTTTATTGCCTCGTGACTGTCTGCCTCTCCTTGTTTGCCTTCCAGACATACTAATGGCCTGCAGTGAGATGTAGCTGCACAAAGGTGGGATGTGTATATATATATATATATATATATATATATATATATATATATAATCTGTACTGATAATGCAGCTATCAGAATTAAGTGCCTGCTATGGTATTAGTATGGGAAAAGCAGCAATTGTCTTCAGTTTTAGGTGAAACCCGTGCAGAGGAGGACACAGTACACTAACTGAAAATACTTGCAGCTCTCTGCCTGTGTTTTTTTTATGAGAACACCACTATTAGTCACCAACTGTATTCAGGTAAGCTTTAGGTGAACGCTATGCAAAGCACACAGTACACTAAGTGAAACACTGACTGTCTTCAGCTAGCACAATCACCTGCCTGCCTGTCACAGTATAGAGAATAACAGGAACGCATTTAGTTAAACTGAATACAGTGTATAAATTTATATACATGTAGCGGGTCTCCTTTAAGACTCTCAGGACTACCTTACCCAGAACCCCATTCGGTACCCAGGATGCAATGTTTCCACCCCAGAGACTCATGGGTGGGTTTATATAAGGAGGAGGCGAGGCTGCGCTCGGCCTCTTTGGGACACGGAGACTTCAGTGGAGAGATCTTCCTGTGCGGATCCGCTGTGGTGCAAGGCCTGAAGCCTGGGTCCTTGCGCTGCTACCCAAAAGAGCCTTCCACCCCATCACGAGCCTGGGTGGCACCTGACTCGGTTTCCTCAACTGCTGCTGAGCCGGAGACCAGACCGCTGCAGAAGCTGTGTGTGGAGACACAGCAGGTGGAAGTTCCCGGACTGGGATCACGTCCGGAGGGGTGAGCGAGCACATGCTCAATCCACAAATACTGTATACCATTGTTAGGCCTACAGACTATCGTGGCCCACCAGTTCCTATTTCAGTTTCCCCTCCCCTGGAGATCCATAGCTGAACTGAGTCAAACGGATCTCTAGTGGAGTGTACTGTGTTGGCATTTTTTCCCCTTGGATTACAGATGTGTTCCTGAAATGTGCACCACCGTTTAAAGACTTGCATGCAAATAATTTTACCCCCCTAGACACTGAGTTATATGGTCAGGCCTGGCCATCTAGATAGATTATTTAGTTGCTGCGCCATAGGGCGCATAGTGAAGTACTGTTACACGTGGCGCGTGTGCACCATATCTTACTATTTGTAGTGTGTCTATTGCTGCAGGGTTCTGCAGAGATATTCCTGTGATTTGTTATAACTGTTGCTTTTATTGCCAGTAGAAAGTAAACTCGTTATTCTTCTATCACTGCATTGGTGTCTGAATTTAACCATAGATCATAAGATATATATATATTACCCTAGACTAACTGTGCCAGAAGGGGGTCGAGTAAATTGCCGGGGGTTGGTGGAGCTGTCTTCAGGGCCCAAACTAAATCTGCGGCCCTCTTAGCTGAAGGTATCGCTACACGTGGGGGTTCTCGTCCGGGATCCTGATACAGCAGGTGAACGCCAGAAGTGCCGGCATGGACCCCATGGACCCGCAAGCAGTAGAAGAGTGGTGCAAAGCCTCTAGGGCAGAGCCAAACCGCTCAATAGTCATCAGCCTCCCTGGGGAGGAATGGTCGACTGAGACGGTAGAGGAGTTAATGAAGTCAGTGTCCCCAGATCACACCGTGGGTGATGGAGATAAAGTCAGACCCAGACACCACATATCAGTATGCACTAGTGGAGTACTGGGACAGGATGCCAGAGGCTTGCAAGCGCAAGTGTGTGTGGACGCCAGACAACAGAACCTATAGGTTGGCGCACGCAGTAACTGTAAAGAAGGAACCATCACCAACGGGATCATCACAGGCTGCGGCCCGTACCTCACCAGAAAGAGGAGACGGGGTGATGCCCCCGATGGCACCTGCACCTGCCACTGCTATATCACCAGAATTGATAAAGGCAATAGGGGATTTGCTAACCAAATGTCAGAAGACAAGCACGGTGCATGTAGAGACTAGCTACCGGAGACTAAAGACATTCTCAGGGAAGCTCCCTGTCCCTGCAGGGGAGGAAGACTTTGATACTTGGGTGGAACAGGCATTGCAGGCAGTGAAGGCATGGGAGGTGCCTGAAGCTCAGAAGAGGCAACGAGTGATAGAAAGCCTTAAAGGCGCAGCAGCAGAAGCGGTGAAAAGTTTCCGGTTTGGAAATACAGACTGCACGGCTCAAGACTGTCTAGCTATGCTTCAGGAAGAGTTTGGTCAGCTAGAAAAGGTGACAGAGATGGTCTACCAATTTGAACATACTTTCCAACAGCCGAATGAAAAGCTTTCAGAGTATGTCAGAAGACTGAACAAGTTGCTGTGTAAGATTGTCTTGAAGAAGGGAATGATGCCCCAAGATACAGATGCGGCAAGAATGAAGCAAGTCTTAAAGGGAGCTTTGCGCTTGGATCCAGTCTGGTTGCACCTGAAAACCTCAGGAGGAGGAACGTCACTGACTTACTCTGATTTGATAAAAATCATCAGAGATGAGGAGGCACTGCAGAAGGATCAGGCAATGATAAAGACAAGTCATGCCCCTACACCAGTGATGGTCAACTCGCTCATGACTCCAGAAAGGGACTCAGAAGTGGACACTTTGAAATTACAAATGTCTCAGGTGTTAGAGATGCTAACCTCTCTGATGGCGAAAGACACACAGGGTCCAGAGAAAGAGGTAGCGAGAAAGGAACTGTTCCCAGCTGTTTCGGCACCAGCATCTCTGCAAGACTGGGGGGAAATAATCTGTTTTAATTGTGGGGGAGTTGGCCCCATTGCAGCTACATGTTCCAGTCCCAAGAAGAAGAAAACAGAAAACCGCAAGCCGGCGGGAAACTCCAGAGGGCCCCGGTGAAGGAGTCAACCTGGTGCCCATCAACTTCAGTGAGCTCCAAGCTGAATGCGAAGCAGAAGAAAAGAGGAGACAAAACCCCTCAGAGGAAACAACATTCCTCAACAGAGATACACCCCAGAGAAAGGGGGCAAGACCCCTCAGAAGAGGCACAGCATTCCCCAGAGGGGATGCACACCTAAGAAAAACAATAATATCCCTCAGCGGGTCTGTACACCCATTGAAAGGAGGGAAATCAATGCATACCAGGCTCAAGAAAGACTAAAGTCCAAAGGGAGTTGGACGAGAGAGAGTCTGAAGGGAAAGGACCAGAAGAAGGCGACCCCTGCCAGGCCATATCCGGAGAAGCTGGTAGGCCCATCTCCTATAGTGCCCATTCAAGTGGAGGGAGTATACACCAGAGCCATCTTGGATACTGGGGCACAAGTGACCCTATTATACCGGGATTTCTACGATAAGCACTTGAGTCATCTGCCCATCCAGAAGATAGAGGAACTGGAAATATGGGGGATTGGAACCCAGAGCTTCCCCTACGATGGCTATCTGCCCATCAAGATGACCTTTGACCCATCTGTGGCTGGGAAGGCCGAAGTGTTTGACACCCTGGCAGTTGTGTGCCCTCGGCCGCCAGGAACCAACAAGAGTTCCCTTATAATAGGGACAAACACGAACCTGGTCCGAAGACTCCTGACCCCTCTAGTGAAAGAGAAGGGGCAAGCGGCCACCAAGATTCATCCCATGCTGAAGACGGCCTACCAACGGCTGGTTCTAGAGCAGAAGACCCCTGGAGAGGGGATAGGGAAGGTGTGGAGACTTGGAAGAGAAGGGGTAGTGTCGCAGCCCGGCGAAGTAACCTGTCTCAGAGCCACTGTGAAGCTTACTTGGGAGCAGCCTGGACCCTTTGTCGTGCTGGAGTCCGACCCAAGGGGAGAGTTCTCAGGTCTGGAAGTGATACCAGAAGTGATTCCGCTGAAGGCTCTGAAGAAGGCCCATTGTAGAGTTCCGGTGAGTGTTAGGAACACTACAGGTGACCCCATGGAGATCCCAGACAGAATGCTGCTGGGCCAGGTGAGCCCTGCTGCCCCGGTTACCCTGTCAGAAGTCAAGGGGACGGGTGAAGGAGGAGATGTTTGGGAGAAGCTGTCCATGGAAAACCCGAATCTGCCCAGGGCTTGGAAAGAGAGAGCAAAGGCCCAGTTGACCAGATGGGAGAAGATCTTCTCCAAAGATGAGTTCGATGTGGGGTGTGCAAGGAGTGCCACCCATCGAATCCGCCTTCAAGAAGACAAGCCCTTCAGAAAGAGGGTCAGGCGGGTCCCTCTAGCAGATCTGGAGGATCTAAGGGAACAACTCGCAGAACTCAAGAGGACTGGTGTGATCCGGGAGTCTAGAAGCCCCTATGCCTCCCCGATAGTGGTGGTCAGGAAGAAGAATGGGTCGTTGAGGCTCTGTATAGACTACAGGACTCTCAACAGGAGAACCATACCCGACCAGTACACCACTCCAAGAATAGAGGACGCTTTACAGAGTTTGTCTGGAGCCAAGTGGTTCAGCGTTATGGATCTCAAGAGTGGATACTACCAGATCCCTATGCATCCAAAAGACAAGGAGAAGACAGACTTCATAACCCCAGTGGGGTTCTTTGAGTTTGATCGAATGCCTCAGGGACTGTCTGGAGCTCCTGCTACCTTCCAACGTCTCATGGAGTTACCATGGTAGGAGTCCCCAAACAATACTCTGGAGTAACCCAACTGGAGGAAGACAATCTGCCGAAACTGTCCAAGAAGGAGCTGAGATGCAACCAATTAGAAGACCCCATGGGGAAATTGGTTCTGGAAGCCCTGAAGAATCAGGATCCAAACAGACTCCTGCGCCACTCCTCAAAGGAAGCTCGCCTGTTGAGGAAAGAGTGGGACAGGTTGCAGGTGCATCAGGGAGTGGTCTACCAAAGGGGCCCCTCTGATAACCTGGAAGATAAATGGCAATTGTTCCTTCCAGAAAAACATCGAGAGACTGTTCTGATTGCCCTGCATGACAATCACGGCCACCTAGGGGCGGAAAGGACCTTTCAACTCGTCAGAAGTCAGTTCTATTGGCCCTGCATGAGGGCAGAAGTAGAAGAGTACTGCCATTCATGTGCACGCTGCATCCAGACTTTACCCCATCAAGCTGCCCCAATGGGCCATCTACAAAGTCAAGGCCCAATGGATCTGGTATGCATTGATTTTCTCTGCCTCGAACCCGACCTGAGTGGACGAGGAAATGTTCTGGTGATAACCGATCATTTCACCCGGTATGCCCAAGCTTTCCCAACCAAAGACCAGAAGGTTTCCACAGTAGCCAAGGTACTTATGAAGAAGTATTTTGTCCATTATGGGCTGCCACAGCGACTCCATTCAGACCAAGGAAGGGACTTTGAGAGTCGGCTGATCTGGAAACTCCTGGATTCATTAGGAATCAAGAAAACCCGAACCACACCTTACCACCCACAGGGTGATGCTCAGCCGCAGAGGTTTAACCGAACCCTGCTTAACATGTTGGGAACTCTGGATAGTGAGAAGAAACAACATTGGAGCAAACATATAGCAGCTATAGTACACGCTTACAACTGCACCACAAGTGATGCTA
Organism: Rana muscosa; assembly: GCA_029206835.1. Taxonomy (NCBI): domain Eukaryota; kingdom Metazoa; phylum Chordata; class Amphibia; order Anura; family Ranidae; genus Rana; species Rana muscosa. The sequence continues at coordinate 621,323,630 of CM055122.1, read as the reverse complement.
CAGGCTACTCCCCCTATCGACTCATGTTTGGGAGAGAAGCAAGGTTACCTGTGGACCTGGCCTTTGGCACCTCCTTAGACCATTCCTCAGCCACCTCCCACAAAGGATATGTGGACAGGCTCAGACACAGCCTGAAAGTTGCCTATGAACAAGCTCAAGCGGCCTCAGATCAAAGGGGAGCTCGAAACAAAAGAAACTTAGACTTGAAGGTCCGGGTGCAAGACCTTCAGCCCGGGGACCGAGTACTGTTACGCAATCTGGGGGTCCCTGGAAAACACAAACTTGCAGACAGATGGAGATCTGAGCCCTATGTCATCTGTAGGAAGCTGCCAGGCCTGCCTGTTTACAAGTTGAAGCCAGAAGGGAAGGTAGGACCACTGAAGACATGGCATCGAAACCACCTGCTCCCACTTGCTGAAGCAGCCAGGATACCTCCAGTGAGGGACTCCCCTGAACCAGTCTCTATTCTGGATACTCCCAGGCCAAACACTCGGTCCCAGACCTCTCGGGCTGAAGATGGAGAGGCCTCTGAGCTTAGTGGAGATGAAGGAAGAGAACTTGACTGGCTGTGGCCTTCTCCAACTACAGGGACTTCTGCTATAGATCTTCCAACCACTGAAGACACTATAGATGGACAACTGAATGCAGAGGCCACTGAGTTCATCCCATCTAGTCCTTCATCAGATTACTGGGAAGATGCCTGTGATACTTACTCTGAAAAGGACCCTGGAGACTCTATGTATCCCTCGGCTCCTGAAGCAGATGTTCCAGAGCCCGCCGTGTTGCCCGAGCCTGCTACGGAAGAAGAGCCTGTGGCGCCAGAGCCAGAAACCCCAAGAGAGCAAAGGGCTCGAAGAGTCATAAGGCCTCCCAAAAAGTTGACCTACCCACAAATGGGGAAGAGCTCAGAAGATTCTGTGGTCACTGCCAGGAGGAGTGCAGAGAACCTGGATGCCTCCACTGTTCATTTGGTGGAGGGCAATCCCCACTTACTCTCTGGCACAGTTAGGCAGGCCACTCATGATAGTGTGACCTGTGGGCAAGGGAATTCAACCCCTTTGTTTTGGTGGGAATTCCCTATGCCAACATCATACGCAACGTTGTCTAGGGTTGTACACAGTGTATGTTAGAATTATCTTTGGGGACCAAAGAGTTTAAGTGGGGGGAGTGTGTAGCGGGGTCTCCTTTAAGACTCTCAGGACTACCTTACCCTGAACCCCATTCGGTACCCAGGATGCAATGTTTCCACCCCAGAGACTCATGGGTGGGGTTATATAAGGAGGAGGCGAGGCTGCGCTCGGCCTCTTTGGGACACGAGACTTCAGTGGAGAGATCTTCCTGTGCGGATCCGCTGTGGTGCAAGGCCTGAAGCCTGGGTCCTTGCGCTGCTACCCAAAAGAGCCTTCCACCCCATTGCGAGCCTGGGTGGCACCTGACTCGGTTTCCTCAACCGCTGCTGAGCCGGAGACCAGACCGCTGCAGAGGCTGTGTGTGGAGACACAGCAGGTGGAAGTTCCCGGACTGGGATCGCGTCCGGAGGGGTGAGCGAGCACATGCTCAATCCACAAATACTGTATACCATTGTTAGGCACCACTGTTTAAAGACTTGCATGCGAAGAATTTTACCCCCCTAGAGACTGAGTTATATGGTCAGGCCTGGCCATCTAGATAGATTATTTAGTTGCTGCGCCATAGGGTGCATAGTGAAGTACTGTTACACGTGGCGCGTGTGCGCCATATCTTACTTGTTGTAGTGTGTCTATTGCTGCAGGGCTCTGCAGAGATATTCCTGTGATTTGTTATAACTGTTGATTTTATTGCCAGTAGAAAGTAAACTCGTTATTCTTCTATCACTGCATTGGTGTCTGAATTTAACCATAGAGCATAAGATATATATATATTACCCTAGACTAACTGTGCCAGAAGGGGGTCGAGTAAATTTCCGGGGGTTGGCGGAGCTGTCTTCAGGGCCCAAACTAAATCTGCGGCCCTCTTAGCTGAAGGTATCGCTACATACACAATACCTAGGATGCATATATATCCTCTACACACTGTAACTGCAGCTAACTGACTCGCCTGCCTGCTCTATCTAACTCAATATAAATGACACTGTCTGTCTCTGTAATCTCTCTCTTTTAACAACTCCAACACACTACACAAGGCCGCCAAGCCGGCGGCCTTATATAGTGTGGAGCGTGTACTAAACCCCCTGAGCCATAATTGGCCAAAGCCACCCTGGCTTTAGCCAATTACAGCTCTCCATTTTTTCTGTGCTGTGATTGGCCAAAGCATGCGGGTCATAGTGCATGCTTAGCCAATCATCAGCCAGCAATACACTGCGATGCCGCAGTGAATTATGGGCCGTGATGCGCCACTCGAATTTGGCGTGAACGGCCCATAATGTTCGATCTTCGTTGAACGATTGAACAGCCGATGTTCGAGTCGAACATGGGTTCGACTCGAACACGAAGCTCATCCCTAGTGACCTTCAAAAAAAAGTAAAGGACAGTAAAAACACATGAGTTTGAAAAAAAAAACATAGTATTTGATGCTACTTTGTAAAAGATTTATATAATAAAGAAAAAAAAACAATTAGTAGTATGTTATATATAGTACATATAAATGTGTAGGTATGACTAAATTCCACTTGCAGAATACTTATTGTATGTACCTTAATTTTCTCTAAACACATATTTACAATAGTTTTAATTTTTTAATGGTATTTGGTTTATATGATCTTCTATATACTGCCTTGATCACACTGCTGAACTTGCCCTGTGTTTCACACAACATTAACAAGTTAGATTTGTATTACAAATATTTAGTTGTTGTTCAACAAATACGGCACATTTTTTATGTTGATAATTTATTTTGTAAAATGCTCCACTGAGAACAGATTTCATTGATTGTCCAGTAGTTTAGTGGAATTACTAATTGTCAGATGACAGTTTAGTTATACTGGCTAACAGTTAACATAGCCTTAAATTCATAGACCTTGTAGTGTTTATGCTAGTTAAATTACAAACGTTCAAAAATCTATTTTAACAAACCTGGGGTCTTTGTAACTGTTGTGTTATGTTCCCTGAAACCTCTGCCTGTAAAAAAAAAACAACATCATATTTAGGGATATTATTTAAGAACAGAAAATTCACAATAAATAGATGCACAACTTGCACAAAAAGTAACAAAGTATGGTTGCATACACCATCCCCAAACCCAAACTACCCCTTACCTTAATTGATGGGGCATTTCTCTATGTAGGGATCTGTGTTTTTTTTTAATTTAGCACAGAAGTGCATGGTTCTACCTGAATATTTTTGTAATCTAGGCTGGGATATTTTACAAAGACTACATGTCCCATCTGGCAGCTGGACTATGCAGAGCATGTTGGAGATCACTCCCCCCCCCTACTCTGCAGTTCAGCCCCACTTCCAGCCAGGTTTGTACTTCTCTATAGACTTATGGCTTATGAGGGAAAACATTGCATGAGCCTGTGCACTAATCATAGTTGCAATGCTCTACATGTTTTAATGCAAAAATTAGTAAATGCAGATTGATCATAAGTTCAATGTTGCTGAGTTTATAACATTTTTGCAAAAGATGTACTTAGCGTTTAAACAGCTGAGAGGTTTGCAGGCAGTGGCAGTGCATCCATTAGGGGCGCTCGGGTGCCGCCACCTCTCTCCAGCCACCCTCTCTGTGTACTATGGATATATTTGTGCATTGCATGAATCTATCCATGGTCGATGTAGCCACCACCACCTATTTAGGTGTCCGGCCTCTTTTCTGGCATCGGGAGACTGAATTACAGCGGCAGGGGGTGTTTTTGAAGCACCTGATTAGAGCCATAGGCTGTAATAGGCTTCAAAATGGTGCACTGCGAGGGCAAACCATTGTGCTCGCAGTGCACCCAGGTGTGTTAGCTAACACATAACTGCTTCTCAGCCAATCAGTAGGCTCTGATGTAATACCGGGCACCTGATTGGCTGAAGGCAGAGGTGATCCCATTGGTGCCAAGGAATACAGGAAGAAGACATGGAGGAGTCGGAGGACACAGCATCCATTGCCGCGCTACCGTTCAACAGCTCACCGCCTAACCAGCTGCCTGACACGCCACCATAATGGGGTAAGTGACGGGCAGACAGGGGGGAGCACAGTGGCTGCATATTATGGGCACAAATGCTGTAATTGATGGAGCACAGTTGGCTGCATTTGCGGGGCACAGTGGCTGCATATTATGGGTACAGAGGCTACAATTGATGGGGCACAGTTGGCTGCATATGATGAGCACAGAGGCTGCATATTATGGGTAGGGATGAGCCAAACACCCCCCGGTTCGGTTCGCACCAGAACATGCGAACAGGCAAAATTGTTGGAACACGCAAACACCGTTAAAGTCTATGGGACACGAACATGAAAAATCAAAAGTACTAATTTTAAAAGTTAATATGCAAGTTATTGTCATAAAAAGTGTGTGGTGACCCAGGTCCTGCCCCAGGGGACATGCATCAATGCAAAAAAAAGTTTTAAAAACTGACGTTTTTTCGGGAGCAGTGATTTTAATAATGCTTAAAGTGAAACAATAAAAGTGAAATATTCCTTTCAATTTCATACCTGGGGGGTGTGTATAGTATGCCTGTAAAGTAACACATGTTTCCCATGCTTATAACTGTCCCTGCACAAAATGTCATTTCTAAAAAAGAAAGAAAGTCATTTAAAACTACTTGCGGCTATTCATGAATTGCCGGGTCCCGGCAATACAGATCAAAGTCATTGAACAAAACGTCAGGAGTCCCCCCCAGTCCATTACCAGACCTTTTGGGTCTGGTATGAATATTTAGGGGAACCCCAAACCAAAAAAAAAAAAAAAAGCGCGGGGGTCCCCCCCAAATCCCATATCAGGCCCTTCAGGTCTGGTATGGATATTAAGGGGAACCCCGGGCCATTAAAAAAAAAATGGCGTGCGGTCTCCCCAAAAATCCATACCAGACCCTTATCCGAGCACGCAACCTGTCAGGCCGCAGGAAAAGAGGGGGGAATGAGAGAGCGCCCCCCCTCCTGAACCGTACCAGGTCACATGCCCTCAACATGGGGAGGATGTCCCCATGTTGATGGAGACAAGGGCCTCATCCCCACAAACCTTGCCCGGTGGTTGTGGGGGTCTGCGGGTGGGGGGGCTTATCGAAATCTGGAAGCCCCCTTTAACAAAGGGGAACTCCAGATCCCGGCCCCCCCATGTGAATTGGTAACGGGGTACATTGTACCCCTACCATCTCACAAAGAAAGTGTAAAAAATTTAAAAAACACACAGACACAGCTAGACAAGTCCTTTATTTAAAAATAAAAAAATAAAAAATTCATTTCCAGCGATGTAATCCCGTCTAACCGATGTCCAAAGATGATCCATTCTCCAGCGACGCTGCAGTCTCCACTCATTCTCCAGCGAGGAATGAAACCCCCATGACGCGTAAAAGGGGGTGGGGTCACCCGCCCACGTCATTGGGTAAGCCCTGGCTTTCTCTGGCAAGCGGAGTTACAAAATTAAATGTGCGGGTGACCCCGCCCGTGACATCACAGGGCAGGGTCACCCGCGCCCACGTCATTGGGTAAGCCCCGGCTTTCTCCGGCAAGCGGAGTTACCCAATGACGTGGGCTGGTGACCCCGCCCCCTCTTACGTGTCATGAGGGTTTTGTTCCTCGCTGGAGAATGAGTGGAGACTGCAGCATCGCTGGAGAATGGATCATCGTTGGACTTCGAGGAGACGGGATTACATCACTGGAAATTACATTTTTTTTAAAATAAAGGACTTGTCTAGCTGTGCCTGTTTTTTTAAAAAAAAAATATACTTTCTTTGTGAAATGGTAGGGGTACAATGTACCCCGTTACCAATTCACATAGGGGGGGCGGGATCTGGAGTTTCCCTTTGTTAAAGGGGGCTTCCAGATTTTGATAAGCCCCCCACCCGCAGACCCCCACAACCACTGAGCAAGGGTTGTGGGGATAAGGCCCTTGTCCCCATCAACATGGGGACATCCTCCCCATGTTGAGGGCATGTGGCCTGGTACGGTTCAGGAGGGGGGGCGTTCATGCTTTTTTTTTCTTTTTGGTTCGGGGTTCCTCTTAACCACTTCAGCCCGGACCATTTTGGCTGGTTAAAGACCACTTTTTGCGATTCGGCACTGCGTCGCTTTACCTGACAATTGCGCTGTCGGGCGACGTGGCTCCCAAACAAAATGTATTTCCTTTTTTTCCCACAAATATAGCTTTCTTTTGGTGGTATTTGATCACCTCTGCGGTTTTTATTTTTTGCGCTATAAACAAAAATAGAGAGACAATTTTGACACATTTTTGGGACCATTGTCATTTTCACAGCGATCAGTGCTATAAAAATGCACTGATTACTGTGAAAATGACACTGGCAGTGAAAGGGTTAACCACTAGGTGGCGCTGTAGGAGTTAAGTGTTCCCTGCATAGTGTTTCTTACTGTAGGGGGGATGGGCTCTGTGTCACATGACACTGATCTCCGCTCCGAGTCCACGGAGCCGAGATCAGTGTCATTGTCACTAGTCAGAGTGGGGAGATGCTTGTATACACAAGCATCTCCCTGCTCTATACCTCTGTGAGACAATCGCCGGGATCCCTGCGGCGATCGAGTCCGTGGGACCCGAGGTCCGACTCACGGGGATGGCGGCAGCATGCGCGACCACGCCGATGTATATGTACAAGAGGCGGTCGGCAAGTGGTTGATATTCATACCCAAAGGGTCTGGTAATAGACTGGGGGGGACCCCTGCCATTTTTTTTCAATTAATTTGATCTGTATTGCCGGGACCCGACAATTCATGAATAGCCGCGAGTAGTTTTAAATTACTTTTTTTCCTTTAGAAATTACATTTTGTGCAGGGACAGTTCTAAGCACGGGAAACATGCGCTACTTTACAGGAATATTACACACACACCCCAGGTACGAAATTTAAAGGAATATTTCACTTTTATTGTTTCACTTTAAGCATTATTAAAATCACTGCTCCTGAAAAAAAGGCTTTTTTTGCATTGATACATGTCCCCTGGAGCAGGACCCAGGTCCCCAAATACTTTTTATGACAATAACTTGCATATTAACCTTTAAAATTAACACCTTTGATTTCTCCCATAGACTTTTAACGGTGTTCCTCGGCTTTTCAAATTTGGCGTGAACACCCCAAATTGTTCGCTATTCGCCGAACGGGCGAACAGCCAATGTTCGGGTCGAACTCATGTTCAACTCGAACATAAAGCTCATTCCTGATTATGGGCACAGTTAACTGCTTATTATGAGCACAGAGTCTGCATATGATGGGCACAGTGGCTGCATATGATGGGGCACAATTGGCTGCATTTGATGAGCACAGAGGCTGCATATGATGGGCACAGTTGGCTGTATAGAATGGGCACAGTTGGCTGCATATTATGGGCACAGTTGGCTGCATATTATGGGTACAGTTGGCTGCAACTAATTGGCACAGTGAGGTTGCAATTTATGTTTTTGTTTCAGTATTTTTCAGTTTGTTTGTGCCCCCCCCCCCCAAACACCAGCCGCCACTGGTTGCAGGAAAACCAGGTACTTTTACTAGAAAGTTGAGAAAATTGTACATGGGCTTTTATAGCAACCTTGTACAACATACTCCTCTGTATAATATTAATTAAAAAGTCACAAATAGTAAAATAAAACAATTGTGTTTAGCTTTTTTAGTAAAAGAAAAATACTTACTTTTGCAAATTGGTGGTTTGCCTGTCCACTTCATATCACCTTTACATGTTCTGTGCTCTGACCCACCTGCCAAAAAATATCCCGGCTGGCACGTGTATATTAAAGTATATCCCAAAGTCGGTAAGTCTATTGCCCTCACATCAGCATGCATAGGGGTCTCTGGTTGCCTACATGCATGAGCTGGAATAGAACACACACAATAAATATATCATTAATGTTTCGATTAGAAAAGGAACAGCCCTTTATTTAATGACTTTTGTTTGTCAGTTATTTGACATGTTATGGTAATCATTTGTATTACTATTTGGAGAATTTAATTAAAAACAAAAATTAAAAAAGAAAACCCCTAACCTAACAAAATATAGTATAGTTAGAAAAACAAGCTTTTAAGGTCTAGACATTGCCATGTGGTGGGCCATAAACCCCATCAATATGCACTAATAGCCGCCAAGCATAGCATAGCCCAATCATACGTTTTCCAAAACCAGCTACAGCTGCTTGATAAATGTTCCAATCCTCCTTCAGGCCCCCTCCCCTGTACACCAACAGCCTACTCTTCTTGATCGGCACCCTAATCTTCTCTTACTGTCACTCACATTCCCTATAAAATTTACTTTTCTCATCCAGTGCCAAAATCTCCTTTCAAAATTTTTTGTTAATACTCACTTCAATTATACAATAATGTGCACAGGATTTTCCATTCACATGATTGGATCATTTATAAAAAATCTTCACACATTTTATTGTGTGAAAATTCCAAAATAATTTAGTAAAACAAACATATTGGGGTTGATTTACTAAAATTGGAGAGTGCAAAATCTGGTGCAGCTGTGCATGGTAGTCAATCAGCTTCTAACTTCAGCTTTTTCAATTAAGCTTTGAAAAAAAAAACTGGAAGCTTATTGGTTTCTATCCAATCAATACAAATATAGTGCTTAAAAAATATACAAATGTGATATCCCAAATAAATGTTAAACACAAAAGTACAGGATGAATAAAAATCCAAAGCAATCTGGAATAAAAAGTGTCCAACGTGTGTAGAAAAGTTTCTTCAGTGCTTAGAGTCTATTACACTATGCACTCACCAGAACTATAAAGAGCCAAAAGCAAAAACAGCATCCAACAAACAAGAAACAAGAAATCCAGTGCAAGTGAGCCTCCACCTAAAAATGCACTCACCAGAAATCAAAAATATAAGAGCTTCAATTCAATTTATTTTGCAGGTACTCCTCTTAGCTTCTTCTTTTTTAACAGCATGTGGTCCTTGTCACAGGAACCAATGAACTGCATGCAAAAAGCTCAATACTGCTGCATGATAGAAGCTTCACCTCCAGCTGGCCTCTTTTCACTTTCAGCTGAGGAAAGTGAAGGTTGTTCTGACAAAACAGGAGAAACATTGCTGACACCGGAGACTTCCGTGGCTGCCTCTACTCCACATGCTGCTCTCTGCTCAGCCCCTCCCCAACAGCTTTAACCACCCGTGGAACACCTTCAATTTCCTCAGCCGAAAGCCCTTTCCTGGTGGAGGAAAAGAGGCCAGCTGGAGGTGAAGCTTCTTTCATGCAGCAGTGGTAAGCTTTTTACATGCAGTTCATTGGTTCTTGTGACAAGGCATCCATGCTGTTAACAAGAGGGAGCAGAGAAGAGTACCTGCTAAAGAAATGTAATTGAAGCACTTATATTTTATTTCTGGTAAATTGCATATTTGGGTGGAGGCTCACTTGCACTGGATTTCTCTATAACATCTGATGTAGTTTGTTGGATGTTGTTTTTTGCTTTTGACTTTTTATATTTCTGGTGAATGCATAGTGTAATAGAGTCTAAGCACTGAAGGAAGTTTTCTACAGACGATGAACCCTTTTTATTCCGGATTGCTTTCACTATATCATCATTTGGACTTTTATTCATCACTTACTTTTGTATTTATTTAGAATATCAAATTTGTATTTTATTTTAAAGCGGAGTTCCGCCAATAAATAAATAAATTAAAAGTCAGCAGCTACAAATACTGCAGCTACTGACTTTTAAAATAAGGACACTTACCTGTCCAGGGTGCCTGCGATGTCCTCACCCAAAGCCGACCCGTCCCTCGGCTCCCAGGTGGAGGCGCCGGCATCTTCACTAAGGGAATCAGGAAGTCAAGCATTGCGGCTTCACAGCCTGGTTCCCTACTGTGCATGCGCGAGTCGCGGTGCGTGTCCTGAGGAGGGGCCAGACATGGCGTAGATTGCCGCAGATTCTGCAGATGTTGCACTCTCCAGCTTTAGTGAATCAACCCTACCATCTTAATTCGGTGCTCTCATTTTGCTGTGTTCGGCTGTTTCCATCCATCCTTGCCATTTTTCTTATTGTCTCTAAGCACTACATAAACTCATGTCCTCACTCAATAGCCAACATATCACAGCCAATAACCGCCTATCACCATAGCTGCCAGAGCATCTCTCCACCATAGTGCAAGCTCTAAACCTACTTTGCCTGCTTATCATCACCATGGCAATTTGCTCTTCATGCTTATCAGCCTATAGGATTACACTATAAACCTCTGTTCCTGTTAACCAACCACATTCCAAAATCTCTTCTAACACAGTATTGTATGAATACCAATTTATCTTTACTTATCAGACATTATAATCTCCTTTAATTCCTGGTTACCAACCACCTTTACCTACATTAAATGTACTTCATAAGTATTTCAAGCATCTATTCCAGTAAACTGAACTGGTAAAGTAGCAATTGAAACTCCTTTACAGTTCACAACAGCACTATACAAGTCTATTAATGTTCACTCTCTTACTTTGAAAATACAAGAACTGAAAGTTATTTGACTGAAGAAAACCACTTAGTGGCTAATTAGCACTTCTGCCTGGCAGTAGTATGGTTCTTGGTTCGATTCCCAACCATGGCACTACTTACACAGAGCTTGCATGTTCTCCCTGTGCCTGTGTTGGTTTCATTTCACACGTTAAAAACATGCTGGTAGTTTTTTTTTTTTTCCATAAAAGATTTTATTGAGAGAAAAATAAGGGTACATGTACATACAAGACATACAAGCTCATGAACATTTCAAGAATATCCAACATTAAAACAGAGCAATGACCGGTAACCGACAGAGAGCAAGTAAACCAGCGTAAGAACGCAAGGACCCACCGTAGGCCAATATCAGCAGGCCTATCCGGGGTCATGGTAGAACTTCTGAAAACGGAAATTGCAATGATGGTATAGGTGTTGGGAGCCTCTAGTAAGGCTCCAGGCTATCATTTGGTAGGTTACTTCACAATCGGGAGAGACAAACAAAAAAAAAAAAGGGGGAAAGGGGAAAGAAGGGTAGGTAAAGGGTAGCAGTCAAGAATAGCAAGTAAAAGGTAGTGGGGAGGATTGAGAAGCGGGAGATGGGAGATGAGGTGGGGGCCGCTCCTCGTCCCGGGTCCCCGCCCCATTTCAAAACACAGGAAAGATTGCAATGAAGATTGTGTATGCTTCAAATACTTTAGGACAGCGTTCTAGAAGAAGGATTTATAGTAATCCGTGGTCTTAAAATGTGTCCAACAGGACCAGGTCAGACTAAACTTCTGTAAGCGATCATGAGCTATATGTATCAATTCCTCCATCTCCTCTATCTTAGCGACTCTGATTAACCATTCTCGAATGGTCGGGATATTCTTTGACCGCCAGTGTGCAGGAACGCAGAGTCTGGCTGCGTTAACCATATGCATGGCCAATGATTTTTGGTAATTTCGTTTGGGTAGGGAAGTATGGTGTAGGAGGTATTGAGCAGGAGTGTAATCTAGAGTGAAAGTGGTGACCTGTGTAATGATGGAATTGACCTCCCTCCAAAAAGGCTGGAGCAAGGTACACTCCCACCAAATGTGGATCATGGATCCTACCTCTTCAGTACACCTCCAACATGTATTTGGAATAGAAGGTGAGAATTTGTGTAAACGAGATGGGGTTCTATACCATTTCGTGATAATTTTGTAACCATTTTCTTGGATTGCAACGTTCATCGAGCCTTTATGCGCCAGAGTAAGAATGGATTCCCAGTCATCGTCCCCAAGTGTGATTTGCATGTCCCTTTCCCAAGAAGCATGCACATTCTGCATTGCGGGGGTATCAGGGGCGTCCTGCAATAGGGCGTAAATGTATGACACAAGGTGTCGTTGTGGTGTATTGCGTGAGCAAAGTGCTTCAAATGGTGTAAATTGTCTATCCCACGTGACCTTCGCATCTGTAGAGGTAAGAAAGTGAGACAGCTGTCTGAAAGACAAGAAAGGAAAAGTGTTAGTACGTGAGTCAGAGGTGAGCTCCTCATAGGATCGTCTACGGCCCTTATGAAAGAAATGACACGCCAGAACCTCCTCGTGTGGCCATTCCTTGTGGAGGAATGTGTTTGAGTCTCCTGGAGGGAACTCAGGGTTGCCTCTCAGAGAGGTTAGCGGACCCGGTTGTGAGGATAGGTTAAAGAGAGCGACTGCTTTCCTAAAGGCCGATAGGGAGGGTGCAATGAGCGGGTGTGTCTTGAGGGTCAGGGGCCAGGATCGAGGTGATAGCCAAGGTAATGTGGCAATCGGAGTTTGCGTGAGAGAGTTTTCCAGCATCACCCATGCTTTGCTTATTTTGTGAAGTTTCCAGTCCACCACTCTAGTTAGGTGGCAGGCCAGATAATACTTATAAAGATCCGGTAAACCAATGCCCCCTGTTGCTTTGGAACATGTCAACCGTGAGTATTTAATTCGTGGGGCGTTATTCTTCCATATGAATCTAGTGCAGAGCAAAGAATGAGGGGGGTAAATATATCGGAATCGTCTGCATTAAATATAGTAGGCGGGGGAGGACGACCATCTTGATGAGGGCCGAGCGCCCAAACCAAGAAACGTTGAGGTTGGCCCAATCCTTCAAATTTGCCTGGAGCTTAGAGAGGGCATGAAGGAAATTGTGGCTATAAAGATCCGTTATGTTCTTAGTGACCTGGATACCCAAATAGGTAATAGCTGTCTTCTGCCAATGAAAGGGAAAGGATTCCTGACAATGCATGACTTCTTGATGGGTGAGGGATACGTTTAAGGCATGCGATTTGGAGTAATTGATCTTTAGATTTGATAACTCGCCGAAATGGTTTATGTCTTTCAAAAGGTTGGGTAACGATATCCGAGGGGATTGTAAGGATAATAAGATATCGTCAGCATAGGCCGATACTTTAAATTCTCTATGGGCAATGGAGATTCCCTTGACATCCGTGTTGGCCCTTAGTCTGTTTAGGAGGGGCTCTAGAGTCAAAACAAAGATCAGGGGAGATAACGGGCAGCCTTGACGGGTACCATTTCTTATTGAGAAGGCGTCCGACAGGAGGCCATTCGCCCTCACCCTCGCAGAGGGGTCAGTATAGAGGGCAGTGATGTGAGCAAGCATACGTGGCTGGAGGCCTATGCCTTCCAAAACCGCCCGCATGTAATCCCATGCCACCCTGTCAAACGCCTTCTCAGCATCAAGGGAAAGGAGGAATCCCCGGGTCTCCGATGAAGCCAGCCAATGCTGAATATTTAAAGTGCGTATGGTATTATCCCTAGCTTCCCTGCCCGGGACAAAGCCCACCTGGTCAGATGATATGAGACTCGGGATCAGAGGGAGTAACCTATTTGCTAGCATCTTAGCGTAGATTTTTATGTCCACGTTAAGCAGGGAGATCGGCCTATAATTAGAGACTTGTGTGGCATCTTTCCCATCTTTCGGGATAACTGCTATATGGGCTTCCAATAATCTGCCTAGGGAGGTGTGAGGGGATGAAAGGGAGTTAAATGTGTTTAACATTTTGGGAGTAAGATCGTCCTGGAAGCATTTGTAATATAACAGAGGGAGACCATCGGGGCCTGGGCTTTTTCCCACCTTCATCTGTTTGATTGCTAAGTGGAGTTCTTCCATAGAGAAATGGCTCTCCATGGCTTCAGCCTGCTGGGGGGTGATAGGTTTAGGGCAATAGTCCGCCAAGAAGTCCGATATTTGGGAGGAACGTCTGGCCACATTAGTTGCCCCGCCCCCTCCTGAGCCAGATTGTACAGTTTAGAGTAAAAATTTTCAAAGTGTTTGCTTATTTCTTCATTCTTTGAAAGGAGTGTACCTTGGCTATCTCGGATATGGTGAATCACTGATGAGGCCTTATCTGCCTGTATTGTGCGGGCCAACAGTCTCCCACTTTTGTTGCCGTGTTCGTAGAACACTTTCTGTCTAAGGACGTAACACCTTCTAGTGCGCTTCCCCAGTTCTTCCACCAGAGTAGCGCGCGCCTGCAAAAGCTCCTGAAGTGTAGCTTGTATGGATGACTGTTTATGGGCTCTTTCCAGGCGATTGATTGTTTCAATTAATGATTTAATGTCTTCCTGGTGCCTTTTTTTGGCTATCGTAGCTAGCGAGATTAGTTTTCCCCTTAGGACACATTTGTGTGCTTCCCAAAGCGTGATGGGAGAAACATCTGGGGTAGAATTTTCTTGAAAGTATAGTTGGATTCGGGTACGTGTTTGTCTAACATTTTCAGGGTCTTTGAATAGCGATGGGTTCAGTCTCCAGGTTTTCGTTGTCTTGTGGACTTCAGGAAACGTAAGAGTTACTGTTATGGGGTGGTGGTCTGATAAGAACATTGGCTCTATAGTGGCCTGCGAGAGAAAGGAAAGGTCCGTCTGCGAGAGAAAAAAGTAATCTATCCTGGAGTATTTCTGGTGAGGAGGAGAGAAAAAAGTGTAGTCTTTATCGGTGGGATACATGGTACGCCATGTGTCATGGAGCGTGAGGTATTGCATTTGAAGTCTAATCTGGCGAAGTGCCCGATGTGTGAGGGTGGATGTGCCTGTAGAGGAGTCTATAGTTGGGTTTAATGGAACATTAAAGTCCCCTCCCAAGAGTACAATACCCTCCTGAAACGTGACCAGCAGGTCACAAACTTTTCTAAAGAACGACACTTGGTGCTCGTTTGGACAGTACACATTGGCTAGTGTGATTGGTTTAGAGGCGAAGGAGCCCTTAATAAAAATGAATCTACCCTCAGGGTCGATCATCGAATCCGACAATCGAAAATCAGCACGTTTGGAGACCAGTATGGAAACTCCCTTAGTTTTGGAATCTGGGTTCGAAGAGTGTATTGCCTGTTTGTAAATATGGTTCCCCAATTTGGGGATTGCATCAGACCTGAAATGAGTTTCTTGGAGCATAAGAAAGTGAGCATTGTGTTTAGTCAATGCTGACAACACCTGTGATCTCTTTTCAGGGAGATTTAGGCCTTTGACATTGAGTGAGAGACATTTCAGTGAAAGATGTTGTGTAGTCATATTCTCCGTCCGCTTAGTGTAATCTAACGGAGAGTATAATCTGAATGTGCGCAGTCTAAGTGTTAGTGCGGTAAGTAGGACCTATCACGCTGTCCCTGACAGGTGTGAGGGAAGAGGAGCGCCCCCCACGAAGATAAGGGAAAATAAAAGAAAAGAAATGGGAAAGAAGGAAGAGAGAGAAAAAAAAAAAAAAGGGGGGGGAGGTGGGGAAGTGGGGAAGGGAGCAAGTAGGGTTTAGAGAAAAATGGGAGGGAGTAAGTAAGGAAGTCAGGAAGAGGGGGGAGGGTAAGCGTACGGGGAAGTACAATGCACTAACGCGGGGAGGATCTACCGCGCGTGCGTTATAATACCGATGGCGGGTAAATTTGAATCTAACCGCCTAAAGGGGGAAAAAATAAACAGATCAAAATCCGGAGTGTCAGCTTCCCGCCAAACGGGAAGCTGTGGAGGGATAGAAAGCCTAGAACGGGACACTGG
Source organism: Rana muscosa (assembly GCA_029206835.1). Lineage (NCBI taxonomy): Eukaryota > Metazoa > Chordata > Amphibia > Anura > Ranidae > Rana > Rana muscosa. The sequence continues at coordinate 621,308,089 of CM055122.1, read as the reverse complement.
AGTCCCGCACAACGGTGGACGCAAGGAGATAAAACATGTGCTCAGAAGACATTGGGTGGAGGAAATGAGTAAGTGAATAAATGAGAATCATGAGATTGAAATCAAGAGGAACCAAAAGGGGATCGCGAAAGGATATAGGGATGAGGAAATCCCACACCCCGGTTGTTACTTCGGGACATCCCTTTGTTTAAAGGTAAAAGGGGCGATCAATAAACTAAACTTATCCGAAATATTTGATAGACCTGTCTAAACCTATTGCATCCGGAAAAAAAAAAAAAAAGGAACGGATCCACTACCTAGATATCAGAATAGATAATATGCAGTCTTAAACATTAGCACACATTTGTATAGATCGGTGACCCCTTGGGCCCACAAATACATAGGCCCCTATACTCACCGATCCAGAACCATAGAAACAAAAATAACAAATAAACATTTACACACTGAAACAATGTAACGCTATAACGCTACCCCCCCTGACCCCCCAAGGAGTTTGGACTGTGTGTTGAACCGGTTGGGCTCCAATCTGGGGAGCCATTATCCAGGTCCAAGACCAGTCCCCCTGGATACCCCAGGGTTGCGTTCAAGGTAAAATTATACTCTTCCCTTAAAGTCCTATGTCAACCCACTGAATCATGAACGTAGCTCAAGTTAGGTCTTATTATGAAAGAGGTAAATGCTTAGCATGGAGAGAGTAACTCAAACCACAGAATATGTACAGTTTCGGCCCTGAAAAAAAAAAAAAAAACCCTGGGAGAATGGAGGAGTGGACCCGGTCCCCCCCGTGAAATACGGTTTGGCGATTCCAGTAGGGTATTCCTACAGCCGGGGCCACTATGTAGGGCAATGTATCTGGGTTGAAGAGACAATCTTCTAGCTGCCATGAGCCGTGTCCATCCCCCCATAGCAGTCAGCAGGCAAAAAAGAAAAAGAAAAAGGAAACCAGGAGCGATCTAAATAGACAAAGGCATATCCCTGAAATACAATACGTGCGATCACCTGATACCTTCTTGGTAGTATACCACACGTAGTCCCTGGAAGGAATGGGCCCTGAGAAGGCCCCCTAGAAAAAACTGTATTAGCAAATCAGAGTCAGTCAAATTAGAAGGAAAAAAAAAAAAAAGGGGGGGGGGCAATGAATGTTCCTGACGAGTTGGAAGACATCCAAGGGACTCAGCTTAGAAACACCTGTCAAGGTGACAATGGATGATAGAGTTAGTTGGAGCCAGAGGGGGCAGTAAGTTCTGATCGGGCCTGGGGGGGTGAAGTCTTCGTGTTGGAACCATAAACAAAGTTAAACAGCAGTGGAACGTTCCTGTGAAATCTCAACTAGGAAGTGTAGAGGCTTTATGTATAAAGGAGCAGGGTCAAGCATCCTGATGTCCCCTTCTCAGGGTATCAGCAGGTTCCGGATGTTGCAGGAGGTTGTCTCGGCGGGCATAACGGTCTCCTGGCGAAGTCGGGTCCAATCTGCGGCGTCTGGAGCGTTGTCGTTGCACTTTTGGTGAGGAGTTGTGAGACAGGTTTCCAAGGCTCCGTGGGGAAATAGAAGGAGTACCAGTCAGGCAGGTCGATCAATGGTATGTCTAGTTGTTCACAGAATACAGGCAGATCTTCCGGTGTCCGTAAAAAGGCAGTACGGCCCCTGATGGACGCTGAGAGGCAAAACGGGAACTTCCACCTATACTGTATATTGCGGGCCCGCAGCGTATCCAGCAGGGGTCGCAGAGTGCGCCTATTCTGCAAAGTTATTTGAGAGAGGTCTTGGAATAATTTAATATCTACGCCATTGAACAAAATGCGTCCCCTGTCTCTCGCCTTCCTCAGTATCTCCTCTATGAGGGGAAAATTGACAATGCAGCACACAATGTCTCTGGGGGGTTCAGAATCTCGGGGAGGGGGTCTCAGGGCACGATGTATTCTTTCCATCTCAATGGGAGAGTCAGCTGGGCGCCCCAAGAGGTCATTGAAGATGGAGCAGACCGTTTGTGGTAGTGTAGAAGGGTCTATACCTTCTGGGACCCCCCGCACTCTAACATTATGTCTACGACCCCTATTGTCTAAATCCTCCACGTGTCTGTGGAGTTCAAACATGTGGGAGAGTTGTGAGTCATAGGTCTTTTGAACTTGCCTGATCGCCACTGCCTGATTTTGGGTAGTTTCCTCCACCTCCGCCAGTCGGTGATTCATTGAATGGATATCTGACTTCAGATCCGCGATGGCCGTTGTTAGAGTATGTTTGATGTCTAATGCCACTCTCTGCAGATCTCTTTGGAGGTCAAGTAGGCTCGGGTTAGGGTCTGTTGCGCCTCCAGCGGCTGATCTAGGACCAGCGGTGCTTTCAAGCGAGATAATGGATGAGGCCTGTGAGGTTTGTGAAACCTGCATCTCCCCTTGGTCGCCTGAGGGCCGAGTTCTGAACATCTCCGGGATATTGTTGCTCATTTGTGTTCCCGAGTCTTTGAGTGTGCGTGGTGTGGAGGAACTTCTGGTAGATTTCCCCATGATTCAGCTAATTGTGGTGTCCAAATAAAGCGTTTCACGTCCCCGTCATGCAGGAGTTCTGTCTTTACGCTGTCATGACGGCCGCAGTCTGGGCCATTCCCCACCCAAAGAAATCTTCTATCATAGCAGCTCGGGTCACCCCTCTTGCAGGTGGGGTGTCAGAATTAGGCCGTGGGGTTTAAAGCCAGTGCAGGGGAGGACGGAGAAATTATCTGTAGGCCTGAGGTGTAGCAAGATGGCCGCCATTCCCCTGCATAAACAACAAGCCGTTCCCAGGTGAATGCCTTCTCTGGCCTTCAGGGCTCCCTCTCTCCAGCCTGACTGTCCAGGTGAGGTGGGATAGCTGTGCCTGGGGGTGCTCAACGTTCGTCTCGAGGCTGCAGTACCAGAGGCTCGGGGATTCAGAGGTCCCGCAGGCCTCAAGATGGCGGCGGATCCCCCGTGTATGGGGGCAGCCCAAAAGAGTCTCAGAGAGCTCCCCCAACTAGGACAGGGCCCTGGATGGGGGACCGGATGAGTGCTGGGTGGAGATCCTGGCTCCCAAAGTCGGATCGGGTCGGCCGCGCTGCGCACTCGCGGGGATATATCCGCAGGAGAGACCGGGGATTCAAGGCCTAGCAAGGCCGCGTGGAATGGCGGCCGCCCCCGATGGCTCAGAGAGTCGGCTCTGCCTTCAGGTCAGTCAGGGTAGGAGTCTGGGTGGCGGATGGGGACGGATGATAGTCCCTTACCTCCGGGATTGCTGTGATCAGGCTCTTCCAGGAGACCTTGGACCGAGAAGATGGCGGCGGCTGGAGAGAGCGGATCTCGGGCGTCCCCTGGATGAATCGCTCCGGGATAATGGCCCAGGGCACTGCAGAGGGGTGAGGAGAGCAATCCGGTGTGGGATTAGGACGTGGATGGGTAATCAGCAGCTCGGATGGCGGTGGATGAATTTCAGAAGTCCCGGAGCTCCTCTGAAGCACGTCCGCCGCTGATCACGTCAGGACACGCCCCTCCATGCTGGTAGATTAATTGGCTCTTGTCTACATTGACCCTAGTATGTGTATGAATGTGAGCTAGGGACCTTAGATTGTAAGCTCCTTGAGGGCAGGGACTGATGTGAATGTCAAATATTTACAGTATGTAAAGCTCTGTATAAATTGTCACCACTATAATGGAATCTGTAATATATAAATACAAAAATGCATTTAGGGGTAAATCTTGAGACTTATCATCATTTATAATTACCATATTAATTTATATAGAAAGTTTGGCAAATGCAACACTTGCACAAATGTAATAATTCTGACTTTCAGGAGGCTAGGAAATTGATGTGGTTACATTCAATTTTAGTCTATAACATACTGTATGTATTATATAGCCTCACTTGCATAGGACATGAAGAAAAAAATCAAGCAATAATTAATAATGAGGGTTATGGTAAATATACAGTATGTTTGCAGCCACAGAGGGCCATGTTTTGATATCCCTAAATCATTATTATTTTTTTGTTGCATGTTAGCACTATGATTGAGACTAAGCAGGTGTTTTTTTTGTTCCTGTATTTGTTATTTGTAATTTTTAGGGACTCATTAATGACAGGAATAGTACCACTGGATTGGCGCAGGGCCAATGTGGTGCCTATATTTAAAAAGGGAACAAAGTCTTTACCAAGTAACTATAGACCTGTTAGTTTAACTTCCATAGTTGGGAAGATACTGGAGAGATTAATAAAAGACCACATAGATGAGTTCTTGCTGGAAAAAAACTATTTAAGCAACAGACAGCATGGATTCATGAAAGACAGAAGTTGTCAGACAAACCTGATTTCTTTTTATGAAGAGGTAAGTAAAACCTTGGACAGAGGCGTGGCTGTGGACGTGGTATACTTGGATTTTGCAAAAGCGTTTGATACAGTTCCCCACACACGGCTCATGTGTAAGGTAAAGTCTACAGGATTGGAAATATCAGTTTGTAAATGGATAGAAAACTGGCTAAAAGACAGAATTCAGAGAGTAGTAGTTAATGATTCTTACTCTGAATGGTCTAAGGTTATCAGTGGTGTACCCCAAGGTTCAGTGCTGGGACCCTTACTTTTTAATATCTTTATAAATGATATTGGGTCTGAGATCAAAAGTAACATTTCTGACTTTGCAGATGACACCAAGCTATGCAGTGGAATAACGTCCTTACAAGATGTCTCCAATTTACAAGCCGACCTCGATGCCCTGTCTAATTGGGCGACTATGTGGCAGATGAGGTTTAATGTTGATAAATGTAAAGTTATGCACTTGGGGGCTAAGAATATGAATGCATCATACATACTAGGGGGAATACAACTGGGGGGATCCGTAGTGGAGAAGGATCTGGGGGTTTTGGTAGATCATAAGCTCAATAATGGCATGCAATGCCAAGCTGTGGTTTCCAAAGCGAGCAAAGTCCTTTCTTGTATTAAGAGAGGTATGGACTCCAGAGAGAGAGACATCATTTTGCCCCTGTACAAATCATTAGTAAGGCCTCATCTGGAATACGCAGTTCAGTTTTGGGCACCAGTTCTCAAAAAGCATATCGGGGAACTGGAGAAAGTGCAGAGAAGGGCAACCAAACTGATAAGAGGCATGGAGGAGCTCAGCTATGAAGAAAGATTGGAGGAACTGAATTTATTCACTCTTGAGAAGAGGAGAATAAGGGGGGATATGATTAACATGTACAAATATATAAGGGGTCCATATAGTGAACTTGGTGATGAGTTATTCACTTTACGGTCAACACAGAGAACAAGGGGGCACTCTTTACGTTTAGAAGAAAAAAGATTTCATCTCCAAATGCGGAAAGGTTTCTTCACAGTAAGAGCTGTGAAAATGTGGAACAGACTCCCTGCAGAGGTGGTTCTGGCCAGCTCAGTAGATTGCTTTAAGAAAGGCCTGGATACTTTCCTAAATGTACATAATATAACTGAGTACTAACAGTTCTAGGTAAAGTTGATCCAGGGTAAATCTGATTGCCTCTCGGGGGATCAGGAAGGAAATTTTTCCCCTGCTGTAGCAAATTGGATCATGCTCTGCTGGGGTTTTTTGCCTTCCTCTGAATCAACTGTGGGTATAGAATTGGGTATATGGGATTGCACGATATTTTTTTTATTTTATTTTAGTTATTTTTTTATGGTTGAACTGGATGGACTTTGTCTTTTTTCAACCTGACTAACTATGTAACTATGTAACTATGTTACAGTTTCTCTTTTGGAATGCTTGAACATATTTTTTTTTTAGTTTTAGCAGTATGTGTAAGCTAGAGTCTATAATTTTCACTCAAAAGAAGCAATGGATGAATAGTTCCATAAAACTGTTATCTACATTTGTAGGATATAATGTGCATCTCCAACATTGAGGTGATGTTATTATGGATGTGAAAATAGGAGTTTTGACTTCCTGAAAAATTAAGACAATCTGCTGGAAATGTGCCATTTAACCACCTCGCGCCCGCCGTACGACTATATACGGCCACAAGGTGGTTGTTAAATGCCGGGGGCCGTTATTATATGGCCTCCGCTACTTTGGCCACTGGGGGGCGCGTGAGCGCCGCCGGCGGCGCGTCACTGCAATGCCGATGCGCGTGCCTGGTGGCCGCGATGTCCGCCAGGCACCCGCGATCGGCTGTTACAGAGGCAGGACGTGGATCTCTGTGTGTAAACACAGAGATCCATGTCCTGTCAGGGAGAGAGGAGACCAATGCCGTGTCCCTTGTACATAGGGACACAGATCGGTCTCCTCCCCCAGTCAGTCCCCTCCCCCCACAGTAACATTCACTCCAGGGAACACATTTAACCCCTTCCTCACCCCCTAGTGTTGACCCCTTCCCTGCCAGTCACATTTATACAGTAATCAGTGCATATTTATAGCACTGTTCGCTGTATAAATGTGACTGGTCCCAAAATAGTGTCAAAAGTGTCCGATGTGTCCGCCATAATGTCGCAGTAACAAAAAAAAAATCACTGATCACCGCCATTACTAATAAAAAAATGTTTTTTATAAAAATGCCATAAAACTACCCCCTATTTTGTAAACGCTATAACTTTTGCGCAAACCAATCAATAAACGCCGATTGCGATTTTTTTTTTACTAAAAATATGTAGAAGAATACGTTTTGGCCTAAACTGAAGAAAAAAATATTTTTTTCAAAAAAATTGGGATATTTATTATAGCAAAAATCTAAAAATATAGCTTTTTTTTCAAAATTGTCGCTCTATTTTTGTTTATAGCGCAAAAAATAAAAACCGCCGAGGTGATCAAATACCACCAAAAGAAAGCTCTATTTGTGCGAAAAAAAGGACGTCAATTTTGTTTGGGAGCCACGTTGCACGACCGCGCAATTGTCATTCAAAGCGTGACAGTGCTGAAAGCTGAAATTTCGCCTGGGCAGGAAGGGGGTATATGTGCCCAGTAAGGAATTAGTTAAACTAAATTTTTTAGTCAATGGGAAATGTGAAAATAAGATTTTTTTCACAGTGATTATTAAGGGTGCAATGGGCTTTAAATGACTCCTGAAGACTGGAAAAGCTTCTTTGAATTAGGCCCCTTTCACACTGAGGCATTTTTACCCCGTTTTCGCAGTAAAAATGCCTGAAATAATCCTGCCCCAGCATTCTCAATGTGAAAGCCCTGAGGGCTTTCACATTGAGGCGTTGTGCTGGCTGTGCGTTGGAAAAAATCCTGAAAACAGTTTTTTTGGAGCATCTTTGGGGCACATAAAATAGCGCTGTAAAAACGCCTATCCCCATTGAAATGAATGAGAACCGCGGTAAAAATGCATAGGCGTTAGCGCTATTTTTAATGCTATCGCAGTAAAATCGCAGTAAATTTGCGGTAAAAAATTGCGGTAAACACGCCTCAGTGTGAAAGGGGCCTTAGGACCTGTTCATTTGCAGCAAAATATTTACTCTAACCCTAATGCTGACCCTAACCTGAATAGTAGTCCTAGCCATAATGATAGCTCTAACCCCAACAATAATCTTAAATGTACTGTATTTATCAACAAACACATATAATCATCAGTTAACTTATAAGTAGTGTTGAGTGGACCCGAACTGTAAAGTTCGGGTCCGTACCGAATTTTGGCGTTTTCCCGACCCCGGACCCGGACCCGGATTTTGCGCTAAAGTCCGGGTTCGGGTCCGGATTCGGGAATTTAATGGCGCAGTTAGAAATGCTTCAGGGGCCAGCCAATCACCATTTGATTAGCTGGTGTGCCCTTAGAAGCCATCATAGCCATGCCTACTAATGGCATGGCTGTGATTGGTCAGTGCAACATGTGACCCAGCATGTGACCAGCTTCTATATAAGAAAGAGGCACACAGCACAGATCGTCACTCTGCTTTTAGACAGTGTAGGGAAAGGATCCTGGCTGCTGTTGCTGTGAGGGAGAGAATTATATGATAGGAGTTAGTCCTGATTCTGCAATCTACTGATAGAAAAGATAGGGAGACAGTGTAGTGTAGTGTAGGGGCAGGATCCTGTTTGTGCTTTCAGGGAGAGAGATTTAGATAGGAGTCCAGATTGAGAGATATAATAGCTCAGCTATCTGCATAGGTTTATCTGTTTGTGTTGCAAGCTCAGTGCACCAGCACTGCATTACGTTGAGTGATACACCTATTCCATACTGTGGCTGTATTGTGCTCTTGCTAAAAGACCTATTTCGGTCAGAAAAAAAAAAGGCACTTTATTGTGCTTTTGCTAAAAAGACCCATTTTTGGGCCCCAAAAAAAAAAAAAAGGCACTTTATTGTGCTGTTGCAAAAAAAAAAAAGGCACTTTGTTGTGCGCAAAAAAGACCTATTTTTGGGCAAAAAAAATATTTTGCAGTGTATATCTCTAGTTGTGTGAAATAACCAATTTCTATATATTTTTCTTGTACTATGCTATACTAAAAAAAAAAAAAACAACTTTTTTTTGAATAGCATTCTCTGCAGCTGTGCGATTCAGCGGTTATATACTGTGGTTGTGTTGTGCTCTTGCAAAAAACGCCATTTAGGGCCACAGAAAATATTTTGCAGTGTGAAATACACATGTGGAGGTGTGTAAAATAAACAATTTCTATATATTGTACAGTGCTATACTAAAAAAAACAACATTTTTTTTGAATAGCATTCTCTGCACTTCTATAGCTGTGCGATTCAGTGGTTAAATACTGTGGTTGTGTTGTGCTCTTGCAAAAAAACGCCATTTAGGGCCACAGAAAATATTTTGCAGTGTGAAATACACATGTGGAGGTGTGTAAAATAAACAATTTCTATATATTGTACAGTGCTATACTAAAAAAAACAACATTTTTTTTGAATAGCATTCTCTGCACTTCTATAGCTGTGCGATTCAGTGGTTAAATACTGTGGTTGTGTTGTGCTCTTGCAAAAAAACGCCATTTAGGGCCACAGAAAATATTTTGCAGTGTGAAATACACATGTGGAGGTGTGTAAAATAAACTATTTCTATATATTGTACAGTGCTATACTAAAAAAAACAACATTTTTTTTGAATAGCATTCTCTGCACTTCTATAGCTGTGCGATTCAGTGGTTAAATACTGTGGTTGTGTTGTGCTCTTCCAAAAAACGCCATTTAGGGCCACAGAAAATATTTTGCAGTGTGAAATACACATGTGGAGGTGTGTAAAATAAACAATTTCTATATATTGTACAGTGCTATACTAAAAAAAACAACATTTTTTTTGAATAGCATTCTCTGCACTTCTATAGCTGTGCGATTCAGTGGTTAAATACTGTGGTTGTGTTGTGCTCTTGCAAAAAACGCCATTTAGGGCCACAGAAAATATTTTGCAGTGTGAAATACACATGTGGAGGTGTGTAAAATAAACAATTTCTATATATTGTACAGTGCTATACTAAAAAAAACCAATTTTTTTTTGAATAGCATTCTCTGCACTTCTATAGCTGTGCGATTCAGTGGTAAATACTGTGGTTGTGTTGTGCTCTTGCAAAAAACGCCATTTAGGGCCACAGAAAATAAATTGCAGTGTGAAATACACATGTGGAGGTGTGTAAAATAAACAATTTCTATATATTGTACAGTGCTATACTAAAAAAAAAAACATTTTTTTTGAATAGCATTCTCTGCACTTCTATAGCTGTGCGATTCAGTGGTTAGATACTGTGGTTGTGTTGTGCTCTTGCAAAAAAACGCCATTTAGGGCCACAGAAAATATTTTGCAGTGTGAAATACACATGTGGAGGTGTGTAAAATAAACAATTTCTATATATTGTACAGTGCTATACTAAAAAAAACATTTTTTTTGAATAGCATTCTCTGCACTTCTATAGCTGTGCGATTCAGTGGTTAAATACTGTGGTTGTGTTGTGCTCTTGCAAAAAACGCCATTTAGGGCCACAGAAAATATTTTGCAGTGTGAAATACACATGTGGAGGTGTGTAAAATAAACAATTTCTATATATTGTACAGTGCTATACTAAAAAAAAACAACATTTTTTTTGAATAGCATTCTCTGCACTTCTATAGCTGTGCGATTCAGTGGTTAAATACTGTGGTTGTGTTGTGCTCTTGCAAAAAACGCCATTTAGGGCCACAGAAAATAAATTGCAGTGTGAAATACACATGTGGAGGTGTGTAAAATAAACAATTTCTATATATTGTACAGTGCTATACTAAAAAAAACAACATTTTTTTTGAATAGCATTCTCTGCACTTCTATAGCTGTGCGATTCAGTGGTTAAATACTGTGGTTGTGTTGTGCTCTTGCAAAAAACGCCATTTAGGGCCACAGAAAATATTTTGCAGTGTGAAATACACATGTGGAGGTGTGTAAAATAAACAATTTCTATATATTGTACAGTGCTATACTAAAAAAAACAACATTTTTTTTGAATAGCATTCTCTGCACTTCTATAGCTGTGCGATTCAGTGGTTAAATACTGTGGTTGTGTTGTGCTCTTGCAAAAAACGCCATTTAGGGCCACAGAAAATATTTTGCAGTGTGAAATACACATCTGGAGGTGTGTGTAAAAAAACAATTTCTATATATTTTCCTTGTACTGTGCTATACTAAAAAAAAACAACCTTTTTTTTTTTGAATACTATTTTCTGCAGTTCTGTAGCTGTGCGTTTCAGCCATTACGTACTGTGGGTGTGTTGTGGTCTTCCAAAAAACGCCATTTAGGGCAAGATCCTAAATTTGGAAAATATGAGGGGAAGGTCAAAGGGACGTGGTGGCCCCGGTCGTGGTGCTGCTGGTGGAGCTCCTGTTGCAGGGAGAGGACGTGGTGGATCTGTGCCAGCTACACGCACAAGTGAAACACCTTCCTCAGGTGCGAGTAGGCGACCGAGCCTGCGGCGGTATTTTGTCGCGCCTAATGAGGCTGTACCAATGTTTAGGCCAGGACAAGTACAGGCGATAGTAGATTGGGTTGCTGACAGTGCCTCGGGTTCCTTCACATTGTCTCCCACCCACTCTTCTGCTGAAAGATCAGAGTTGGCACCTGAAGCCCATGTCCATCAGTCTTTCACCTCACCCCCTTGCAAATCAGCCAAGCAGTCTGAGCCCCAAATCATGCAGCAGTCTCTTCTGCTTTTCGATGACTCTGTTAGCAGGGTTTCCCAGGGCCATCCACCTAGCCCTGCCCCAGAAGTGGAAGAGATTGAGTGCACCGATGCCCAACCACTTATGTTTCATGATGGGTACATGGGAGGACCATCGCAGCACGTCTCGGATGATGACGAAACACAGGTGCCAACTGCTGCTGCTTTCGCAATTGTGCAGACAGACATGGAGGGCAGGGGTGAAGACTGGGTGGAAGATGATGTGGAGGACGATGAGGTCCTCGACCCCACATGGAATCAATGTTATGCAGGTGACCAGTGTAGTTCGGAGGAAGAGGCGGTGGTCGCACAGAGCCACCAGCACAGCAGAAGAGGGAGCAGGGTGCAAAAACGGAGCATTCGTCCCCTAGACAGTACATCTGCTACTGCCCAATGCAGCAAGGGACCGAGCACACCAAAGCCAGGTCCAAGGACTTCCCTAGCGTGGCAGTTCTTCACACAGTGTGTTGATGACAAGACACGAGTGGTTTGCACGCTGTGCAATCAGAGCCTGAAGCGAGGCATAAACGTTCTCAACATGAGCACAAGCTGCATGACCAGGCATCTAAGTGCAAAGCACGAGCTGCAGTGGAGTAGACACCTCAGAAACCAAGAAAGGTCTCTGGCTCCTCCTGCTTCCTCTTCTGCTGCAGTCTCGGCCTCTTCATCCACCTCTGTAGTGACAGTGGCACCTGTCACCCCGCAAACAGAGGATCTGCCAGCAACACTACCACCTGGGTCACCGACCATCTCCACAATGTCCCATGGAAGCGTTCAGCTCTCTATCTCCCAAACATTGGAGCGGAAGAGGAAGTACCCCTCTAGCCACCTGCGATCCCTGGCCCTGAATGCCAGCATTTCAAAATTCCTGGCCTTTGAAATGCTGTCATTCCGTCTGGTGGAGACGCAGAGTTTTAAAAGCCTGATGGCATTGGCTGTCCCGCAGTACGTCGTGCCCAGCCGCCACTACTTTTCCAGGCGAGCCATCCCTTCCCTGCACAACCAGGTGGGGGACAAAATCAGGTGTGCACTGCGCAACGCCATCTGTGGCAAGGTCCACCTAACTACGGATGCGTGGACCAGTAAGCACGGTCAGGGACGTTATATCTCCCTAACAGCACACTGGGTAAATGCAGTGGCTGCTGGGCCTGAGGCAGATAGCGGTTTGGCGCATGTCCTTCCACCACCGAGGATTGCAGGGCGCTTCAGTTTGCCTCCTGTTGCTAACTCCTCCTTCTCCGCTTCCTCATCCTCTACCGCCTCCTCATCCATTCAGCGTAACACCTTCACCACCAACTTCAGCACAGCCAGGGGTAAACGACAGCAGGCAGTTTTAAAACTTTCCTGTTTGGGGGAAAATCCCCACACCGCGCAGGAGTTGTGGAGGGACATGGAACAACAGACCGATGAGTGGTTGCTGTCAGTGAGCCTCAAGCCCGGCCTGGTGGTGTGCGATAATGGGCGAAATCACGTAGCAGCTCTGGGTCTAGCCGGTTTGACGCACATCCCTTGCCTGGCGCATGTGCTGAACTTGGTGGTCCAGAGGTTCCTTAAAAATTACCCCAATATGCCAGAGCTGCTGCAGAAAGTGCGGGCTGTCTGTACGCACTTTCGAAGTTCTCACCCTGCTGCTGCTCGCCTGTCAGCGCTGCAGCGTAACTTCGGCCTTCCAGCTCACCGCCTCATATGTGACGTGCCCACAAGGTGGAACTCCACCTTGCACATGCTGGCCAGACTGTGCGAGCAGCAGCAGGCAATAGTGGAGTTTCAGCTGCAGCAATCACGCGTGAGTCGCTCTGCGGAACAGCACCACTTCACCACCAATAACTGGGCCTCCATGCGAGACCTGTGTGCCTTGTTGCGCTGTTTCGAGTACTCCACCAACATGGCCAGTGCCAATGACGCCGTTCTCAGCGTTACTATCCCAGTTCTATGCCTCCTTGAAAAAACGCTTTGTGCGATGATGGAAGAGGATGTGGCACAGGAGGATGAGGAGGAGGAGGAGGAAGCGGGATCATTTCAAAGGCTTTCAGGGCAGTCTTTCACAAGTGGCTACGAGGGTGGGTTCCTGCACCACCAAACGCCAGGTACACAATTGTCCGGCAGAAAGGGCACAGTTCTGGAGGATGACGAGGTGGAGGAGGAGATGGAGGAGGAGGAGGAGGAGGAGGAGCCATGTTCACAGCAGGGTGGCACTCAGACCAGCTCGTGGCCATTACTGGTGCGTGGCTGGGGGGATACAGAGGACACAGACGATACACCTCCCACAGAGGACAGCTTTTCTTTGCCTCTGGGCAGCCTGGCACACATGAGCGATTACATGCTGCAGTGTTTCCGCAACGACAGCCGAGTTGCCCACATTTTAACTGGTGCTGATTACTGGGTGGCCACCCTGCTGGATCCCCATTACAAGGACAACGTACCGTGCTTAATTCCCTCACTGGAGCGGGATCGTAAGATGCGCGAGTACAAGCGCACGCTGGTAGACGCGCTGCTGGTGGCATTCCCACCTGACAGCGGGCGTACGGTGGAAGCACAAGGCGAAGGCAGAGGAGGAGGAAGAGGTCGCCAACGCAGCCGGGGCACCGGCAGCACCTCAGAAGGCAGGGTTAGCATGGCCGAAATGTGGAAAAGCTTTGTCAGCACGCCACAACAACCAGCACCACCAGCTGAGATGGAACGTCTTAGCAGGAGGCAGCATTTCACCAACATGGTTGAGCAGTATGTGTCCACAGGCCTACACGTACTGGATGACGGGTCTGCCCCCTTTAACTTCTGGGTCTCCAAATTGGGCACATGGCCTGAGCTTGCCGTTTATGCCTTGGAGGTGCTGGCCTGCCCTGCAGCCAGTGTATTATCTGAACGTGTATTTAGCACGGCAGGGGGCGTTATCACAGACAAGCGCAGCCGCCTGTCCAGAGCCAATGAGGACAAGCTCACGTTCATTAAAATGAACCAGGCATGGATCCCACAGGACTTGTCCGTACCTTGTGCAGAATAGACATGTATACCGGTGTTGTGACAAAAACTGTCCGGCCATCGGATTGTGCCCGGCCCGTACTGCGCAGGCGCAGCGCTTGCGCAGTACAGAGGACAAGGAGATTCACAAAATCTCCGAAGATGAACGGCGCCTGCGCTGTGAGTGCAGGTTCAAGCCCCACCATCCAAGAGGACATACGGTAGCACATAGTAACAGGGCCCCTCACGGGCTCGCTTCGATCGCGGCCTTGCTTGGCTCGGCTTGAACCACGGATGGTGTGGCCTTCACCTGAACTCAACACGCAGGCGCCGTTAGTCTTGGGAGATTTTTGAAATCCCCTTGTCCTACATACTCAGCAAGCGCAGTACAGGGCGGACACTATTCGACAGGGGACAGAATTCGACACATCACCGGCCTTACCCAGCCATTGTTGTATTTTTGAACCAGTGTTGGCTACCTCGTCCTCCTCCACCGCCGCTTCCACCTACACAGCCACATCCACCGCCACCTCAACCTCCTACTCCATATGGACCTCGTCCTGCTAGGCCAAGATTAAAATTTTTATTTTATTTTTTTGTAGCGCACAGATCCTTTCCCCCTTACCTGCCTTTATGTTGTTGGCTCTTCGCAGGAGGGAGAAAGGCACACCGCACTACCAGCCCGTATACTCCTATATAAAGAGGTTGAGCGGTGTACTTGACGGGCCGTGTCCACAGCCGGAGTCAAAACTCCTCCAGAGGATGATTCTCACCTCTACTGTAGGTAGAGGCAAGTCCTTTAATTGCCAGTAAAGTCAATGTCCACACCAGCTGAAACTCCAACTCTTATTCTCTCATGGCAAAATAAACTGTACTCAGATAGAAAAGGTTAGAGCAAAGAAACAGGACAGCTTAAGGTGTGGAGGAGGTCCAGGCACAAACGTAGCACATTCACTTCACTGCTTAGGTTTCACAGTTTTTGGTGCACGGTCTCTGCCACAGACATTGAGGTTGGTCTCTGCCACAGACCGGGTGTATAAGGCCCCTGCCACGGGCCGGTTGAATAAGGCCTCTGATACAGCCAAGGTGACCTTGAGCTTCTCCTTCTACGAACCTAGCCCATATCAAGGGGAAGACATCTCTCCAGGGAGTCAACAGACCATTCCTTCACCGTGACTCCCGCATCGGTCAATCAGAATGATCCTCCCTTCCCTGGAACAGGGTCCCCTACACGAGGCGGCTCTGGACTCCAGGCTTTACTCCCGCCCCTAGGCCTCCATACCCAGGGCAGCAAGAACTCCAGGATAGTACCTCACCCCGGGCTAAAGGTGCCCGAGATGGAACAGGAACACATGCACCCAGGCCGAAGGCACCTGGGCGCGGACCCCACTGGACATCAGCCCCCAGGCCAAAGGTCTGCCCCTTTTATATGCTCTCCCGGCATGCACAGCAGGTTCCCCGCCCCGCTGTACTACTGCCAAGAGGGGACACAAAAGGCGCCACCTGTAGGCCGCAGGGAACTGCACACCAATACTGTCCCCCGAGGACAAAATGGTCCATGAATCCTACAGAATTAGGGTATTTGAGCCTATTTACCACTCAAACACTTTCCTTAAATTTAGCACCCCGCTACATTTTTATTTCAAAGTATTTTATTTTCCCACTAGCTTATCCATTAAATTAAATAATTTATTTCAGAAAGGGCGTATTCTGGGGCATTCCCACCATATGTGTGGCATCGTGCCGTTGAGTTTCTGAGGTTCTTAATGACTTCCTGTACCTCTTCTGCTGAAAAGGGGGCCTCCAGCATATTTTTGTATTTTTTATTTTTTTTATGTTCTTTTAAGTTATTTCCTATCCACATTTGTTTGCAGAGCACTTGCCATGTTCTTAACAACATTTTGCTGCCATTTGCAGCCCTCTAGCCCTTTCCATTACTTTTTTAGAGCCTTTTTAGTCGTCAGAAGTCCGGGTCCCCATTGACTTCAATGGGGTCCGGGTTCGGGTTAAAGTTCGGTCCCGAATCCGAACTTTTTTCCGAAGTTCGGCCGAACCCGCCGGACCCGAATATCCAGCTACCCGCTCAACTCTAGTTATAAGAAGACAATCATATGACTTTGTGAATAAACAAGGGAATGTGATTACCACGAAAGTTCTGATACCATATGTCTTTGTTGAGAAACAAAGCTCTCTGATTCCTCCTGTACTGAATTGTATTGTAACTGTACTGCCTGCCCTCACATTGTAAAGCTCTGCGCAAATTGTTGGCACTATATAAATCCTGTAAAATATTAATAATGTGATAAGCATTGTGATCATGGGCTTTTTACTAAAGAAAAAGTCATGTCACACAGTGGCAGGATCTGAAATGGCTTTGTTTTTAACCAATTATTAGTTGAATTATGTTGGGTTTGCAGTAATTAATCTATGTTGATGTATTGAAAATATAAAAAGCATTCTCTGAACAAGGTCATGGATAAACAGGTAATTTTACAAATCTTCTCAATCCTCATCATCTAAAAATTGAAAAGTGAATTGTAAAGTAAAGGTATGATGATGTTGCATGTATCAGAAAAAGTAATAGGTTGAAATTGGCAGTGTTTCTTTTACATCAACAGAAGGTTGGAATGTCTGTTAATAAGTATTATTGTATATTATTAGGTTACATTGTAAAATGAAAAATTGTGTATTTTTTAATAAAAATATGTATTTCCTGTAGCAGTGTGTTTTTTTTCTATTTTTTTTTTTTTTTTTGATAAAGCAAAATCTTTAAACAAATACAATCCACAAGGCAAGTGCAGCGCATTAAAGGGTCTCACAAAAAGGTACATAGTTCATCTATAACCACCATTACAATGAAACTGTCAAATAATGAATGTCTTTAATATAAAAAAACAAAGTTCTGTAAAAGACTTACACATTTGAGCCAAAAAGGAATAGGGAGAAAAAATGAAAAAAAATAAAAAATGAAAAGATTTTTAATAAAATTCATACTCTGAAAGGAATTTCCAGGGGGGTCACTAAAGTGACATAAAATAAACACGAGAAAGCCAAGCCTAATTCCAAAGGGAAAACAAATAAACATAAAATGAACACTTGGAGGTCAAAGAACAGAGAATTGCATTTCATTAATGAGCTCAAGGGGAAACCTCTCTTGCTGCTATCACTGGTATTTAGGAGAAACAGATCTGAAAACAGAAACAATACAAAACTTTCACCATACACCCCCATAAAGGCACATTATTTTCTAAATGTTATAATTTACCTATTATTTAAGTTCACATAATTCGACAATATTTTTAGACCTAATCTTGAGCTTTTTAGCTGGCATATCACTAAGAAGGGAATATGAAAACCTGAGAGACTCTAAAACAGAATTTTTGAATACTCTACTAAACGTTAGCAATGATAGGATCAGGAGATTTGCTGAGACATTCATTTTAGATTCACATACATTTATGGAGACATATGCTGTTTAGGAATCTAGGTAATATTGATTGATAAATTGTGGAATATTCTACAGAACGGACAAATATTTGTGCATTTATTCAGCAGAAGCAAAGAAAATCACCATTTGTTGATTTGCCTTGCAATTAAAAAATTATCATTACTAGATGCATCCTATGCATAAGCTCACTGTGGAACATAGAGAACTTTTAGCTCCACCATCCCACTCAAGCATGAATATCTGATGCACTGGTTCCTTGCTGAACATCTATGTCAACAGTTATTTATTTATTTCTTTTTCTTGTAGAGAGCCAGACTTGTTCCCTGACCTTAAACTGAGGTGGTGCATGGGATGGAAGGTAATCGTCAAGTTGTTTCTAAGAGGGAGGGCTGGAAGGCAAATAAACAGGTCTTATGCCACGTACACACGACCGTTTTTCATGGCGTGAAAAATGCAATTTTTTTAATTCGTCATTAAAAACGATCGTGTGTAGGCTCCAGAGCATTTTTAACGACGTGAAAAATGGCCTAAAAAAAATTAGAACCTGCTCTATTTTTTCACATCGTTTTTCACGTCGTTCTTTTTAACGTCGTAAAAAACGGTAGTGTGTATGCGTTTACGAGGGTAAAATACGTCCCCGCGCTTTGCTCGAGCATTTTTTTTCACGATAGTGTGTAGGCAAGGCAGGCTTGAGAGGAAACACGAGAAATCACGTCGAGAAAAACATTGTTTTTTTCAATGACATTAAAAACGTCCGTGTGTACGCGGCATTAGGATGGGAACCCTAGACACAGTGGCAAGGAGAGATGCCTGTGCAAGACTGAGGCCAGCTGTTATAGGCAACCTCAGCCCAGGGCAAGGCTGTAGGCCATTCAATTTGTCTGTCTGAAACAAAGCAGTGGAGATACAGTCAGGTCCATAAATATTGGGACATGGACACAATTCTAATCTTTTTGGCTCTATACACCACCACAATAAATTTGAAATGAAACGAACACAATATGCTTTAACTGCAGACTTTCAGATTTAATTTGAGGCTATTTACATCCAAATCAGGTGAACGATGTAGGAATTATGTAAATGTGCCTCTCACTTTTTAAGGAACCAAAAGTAATGGGACAGATTAACAATCATCAATCAAACTTTCACTTTTTAATACTTGGTTGCAAATCCTTTGCAGTCAATTACAGCCTGAAGTCTGGAACGCATAGACATCACCAGACGCTGGGTTTCATCCCTGGTGATGCTCTGCCAGGCCTCTACTCCAACTGTCTTCAGTTCCTGCTTGTTCTTGGGGCATTTTCCCTTCAGTTTTGCCTTCAGCAAGTGAAATGCACGCTCAATCGGATTCAGGTTAGGTGATTGACTTGGCCATTGCATAACATTTCACTTCTTTCCCTTAAAAAACTCTTTGGTTGCTTTTGCAGTATGCTTCGGGTCGTTATTCATCTACACTGTGAAGCGCCGTCCAATGAGTTCTGAAGCATTTGGCTGAATATGAGCAGATAATATTGCCCGAAACACTTCAGAATTCATACTGCTGATTTTGTCAGAAGTCACATCATCAATAAATACAAGAGAACCAGTTCCATTGGCAGCCATACACTACCACCACCATGCTTCACTGATGAGGTGGTATGCTTTGGATCATGAGCAGTTCCTTTCCTTCTCCATACTCTTCTCTTCCCATCACTCTGGTACAAGTTGATCTTGGTCTCATCTGTCCATAGGATGTTGTTCCAGAACTGTGAAGGCTTTTTTAGATGTTGTTTGGCAAACTCTAATCTGGCCTTCCTGTTTTTGAGGCTCACCAATGGTTTACATCTTGTAGTGAACCCTCTGTATTCACTCTGGTGAAGTCTTCTCTTGATTTTTGACTTTGACACACATACACCTACCTCCTGGAGAGTGTTCTTGATCTGGCCAACTGTTGTGAAGGGTGTTTTCTTCACCCGGGAAAGAATTCTTCGGTCATCCACCACAGTTGTTTTTCGTGGTCTTCCGGGTCTTTTGGTGTTGCTGAGCTCACCGGTGCTTTCTTTCTTTTTAAGGATGTTCCAAACAGTTGATTTGGCCACACCTAATGTTTTTGCTATCTCTCTGATGGGTTTGTTTTGTTTTTTTCAGCCTAATGATGGCTTGCTTCACTGATAGTGACAGCTGTTTGAAACTCATATTGAGAGTTGACAGCAACAGATTCCAAATGCAAATAGTACACTTGAAATTAACTCTGGACCTTTTATCTGTTCCTTGTAAATGAGATAATGAGGGAATAACACACACCTGGCCATGGAACAGCTGAGCAGCCAATTGTCCCATTACTTTTGGTCCCTTAAAAAGTGGGAGGCACATATACAAACTGTTGTAATTCCTACACCGTTCACCTGATTTGGATGTAAATACCCTCAAATTAAAGTTGAAGGTCTGAAGTTAAAGCACACCTTGTCTGTTTTATTTCAAATCCATTGTGCTGGTGTATATAGCCAAAAAGATTAGAATTCTGTTGATGTCCCAATATTTATGGACCTGACTGTATGTCTCTAATGGCTGATTCATCCACTCAGTCTGCCCATTAGTTTGGGAGTGGTGAGCAGAAGAGAAGGACAGGCTGGTGCTAATCCAGGTACAGAATGCTTTCCAAAATGTAAGTACCAACAAACAGTATACCTTTGTCTGAGACAATGTTCTGGGGTATGTTATGGAGTCTTTACCATATGAACAAGGATGTCAGCAAATTAGAAGAGGGAAGTTCTGCAAGTGGAATGAAATGTGCCATTTTAATAAAGCTGTCTATAGTGACCCAGATGACAGTGTGTCCTTTTGATAAAGGAATATCCACAAATAAGTCCATAGGTAGATACAGTTGTGTTCATAAGTTTTTCATTTTATGATTTCTTCGCCATTTTTCAGAGAACATGAATAATAACACAAATACTTTTCTTTCACTCATGGTTAGTGTTTGGCTGAAGCCATTTATTATCAATCAACTGTGTTTACTCTTTTTAAATCATAATGGCAACAGAAACTACCCAAATGACCCTGATCAAAAGTTTACATACCCCAGTTCTTAATACTGTGTGTTACTTAATACGTGTAATATTACTTAATACGTGTATATTAATACGTGTTGTGAGGGGGTTAGCTCGGCAGCGGGTGTGTGTGACCCCCGGGATGGGCTCCCCACACAAAAACAGGCCCAGCAAACAGAGGTTGTGGTTTTCAAAATCAAAAAGGTGCGGTTTATTTTCTATTTACAGTGACAAAACACAGCAAAGCAAAAGAAACATAAACAAAATAAATCCTGGTCAACTTGACCTCTGACTAAACATACAGGTTTCCTAACTAACAACTGGGATCAGCCTAGTGCTGTCCTAGTCCCTAAGTCCCTGGTTTTAAATGTCCAAGCAAATAGCCACACAGGCTTTGTCTCACCGCACAGGGGTTCACTCTCCCTAGACAGTCCACACAGGTCTGGTTCCAGGCATGAGCTAACATCTAATGAAGCTGGGAGTTCTTATAGAGGCCTAAATGAGCTGACAAGCTTCAGCTGGTCTCATCAACTCCCTGTCTGCACGACGCCCCACACTCTCCCTAGAGGTATGAGTCATCCATGAGCCGACTAGCCTCAGCTGGGCTTATACAACTCTCCACCTAGTTGTATAAGTCGGCGTAAAGCCTGAATCTGGGCGAAATATATCTACCCCCCTGGATGCAACCAGGTGACTTTACCTTCCTGCTGTCACATACCCCCCCTCTTGTTTTAACCTCGGGGTTGGAACACCAGCAATCAGGCATTCATGTACTCGAGACAAAGCATCCACATTCCCCATTTGAACGCCAGGGCGATGCTTTACTGTGAAGTTGAATTCCTGGAGGGCCAGGAACCACCTATTCACTCTTCTATTTGTTTCCTTGTTTTGAGCCATCCACTTTAACGGAGCGTGATCCGTAACCATGTCAAAGTGCCTACCTAGCAGGTAGTACCGAAGGGAATCTAGAGCCCACTTCACCGCTAAACACTCCTTTTCAACGGTGGCGTAATTTACCTCATGGGACTTCAACTTCCTGCTGAGGTAAATGACTGGGTGCTCTTCCCCGTTCCAGACCTGGGACAATACTGCTCCTAACCCCACATCTGACGCATCACTTTGTACGACAAAGTCTTTAGAGAAGTCGGGTGAGTACAACACTGGCTGGCTACATAAGGCTTGTTTCAAGAATTGGAATGCTGCCTCAGCCTCGGGGGTCCATTTAATCATGACCGACCCTTTCCCCTTCGTCAGGTTGGTTAGGGGCACAGCCTTAGAAGCAAAGTGGGGAATGAATCGCCGATAATACCCAGCGATTCCCAGAAAGGCTCGTACCTGCTTCTTGCTGTTGGGACGTGGCCAACTCTGGATGGCCTCGACTTTGTTGAGTTGGGGTTTTATTACTCCCCTCCCAATGGTGTACCCAAGATATTTGGCCTCCTCCTGCCCAATGGTACACTTCTTGGGGTTAGCCGTAAACCCCGCTTCCCGAACAGAGTCCAGGACTGCTTGCACTTTTGGCAGATGTGAGGCCCAATCTGTGCTATGGACAATTATGTCATCCAGGTAAGCCGCAGCATTCCGATGGGGCCTCAGCATCTGGTCCATTTTCCGCTGGAATGTGGCCGGCGCATTCTGTAACCCGAATGGCATTCTTTTATATTGGAACGCCCCGTCTGGGGTTACAAATGCGGTTTTCTCTTTGGCCGACTTGGCCAGGGGGATTTGCCAATACCCTTTTGTGAGGTCAAGAGTCGTCATGTATCGGGCTGTTCCCAGCCGGTCGATCAACTCATCTATACGTGGCATGGGGTAGGTGTCAAATTTTGTAACTTTGTTCAACTGTCGAAAATCGTTACAAAATCGCCAGCTCCCATCCGGTTTAGGCACCAACACAATGGGACTAGACCAATCACTTTGGGACTCCTCTATCACCCCTAAGTTCAGCATTTTCTGTACTTCCTCCCGTATTGCCTTCCGTCGGGCCTCTGGGATCCGATAGGGTTTTAACTTCACCCTTTCACCGGGCGGGGTAATGATGTCATGCTCTACCCCAGATGTTTGTCCCGGCAGCTCAGAGAATACCTCCTTGTTGCGAAGCACAAACTCCTTAACCTCCTGTTGTTGGGGTTGTGACAATGTGGCTGCTATTCCAACCTCAGGAATCACGCAACCAGTTTGAGCTGGTGACCAAGTGTCTCCGACTAGGGACTCTCTATCCCTCCAGGCTTTCAACAGATTAACGTGATAGATCTGTTCGGGCTTTCGCCTTCCTGGTTGTCTGACCTTGTAATTCACTTCGCTCACTTTTTCCATTATCTCGTAGGGGCCTTGCCATTTGGCAAGGAATTTACTTTCAACCGTAGGGACAAGTACCAGTATCCTATCCCCCGGGGAAAAGGTACGGGTCTTGGCTCCACGGTTGTACACTCTCTGCTGTGCTAACTGCGCTTGGGCCAAATGTTCCTTCACGATGGGCATTACCTGTGCAATTCGGTCTTGCATCAGGGCGACATGCTCAATCACACTCCTGTGGGGAGAACTCTCACTTTCCCAAGTTTCCTTGGCAATATCCAACAGCCCTCTTGGGTGTCTCCCATACAGTAACTCAAAGGGGGAGAATCCCGTAGAGGATTGGGGCACCTCCCTAATAGCAAACATCAGATAAGGAAGTAGACAGTCCCAATCCTTTCCATCTCTATCCACCACTTTCTTCAACATTTGTTTTAGGGTTTTGTTGAACCTTTCAACCAGCCCATCGGTTTGGGGGTGATACACAGATGTACGTAATTGCGTCACTTTGAACAATTTACACAGCTCCTTCATAACCCGGGACATAAAGGGTGTACCTTGGTCCGTAAGCAGTTCTTTACAAATACCCACCCGGCTAAACACAAGAGATAGCTCTTTGGCTATGGTTTTGGCCGAGGTATTTCGGAGAGGGATCGCTTCTGGATAACGGGTGGCATAGTCCATTATAACTAATATGTTCTGGTGCCCCCTAGCGGACTTGATTATAGGACCTACCAAATCCATGGCGATCCTCTCAAACGGGACCTCAATGATGGGTAGAGGGACCAGCGGGCTACGGAAATGTGGCATCGGGGCCGACCTCTGACACACAGGGCAGGAGGAACAATAATTTTCTATGTCCTTCATCACCCCCGGCCAATAGAATCTCTGTAATACCCTCTCTCGGGTTTTCTCTGTCCCCAGATGACCTCCAAGAATGTGCCCATGGGCCAACTCCAACACCAACTTCCTGTAAGGTTTGGGCACCACAAGCTGCTCAACGGTTTCTTCTGCCCTTTTTGCCACCCGATACAGTAGGTCCTTCTCTACGCTGAAGTATGGGTAAGTGCAGGTATTATCTGGGTTCACTAACTCGCCATCTATTTTCACTACGTTTTCCCGTGCCTTTATTAGGGTGGGGTCTTTCAACTGTTCTGTGGCAAAGTTTTCCCTGTGAACCTCAAGATCAGAAAACTCCACAGACGGTAGGTTTTCGTCTGAGGAGGTGGGCTCCTCTCCAGTTTCTTGAGTCTCCCCTGCCAATACTGATAAGGGAAATTCCGGAGAGTCCTCACCACTCTCAGGGGAGTTCTGGCTATCACATTCCTGGTACATAGGGGCACCAGTGGGGGGCTCAGGATCATCCCACAGTTCCCAGAACTTCGGAAAATCCCTTCCCACAATGGCGTCATGCGGTAACTGAGATACTAAGCCCACTGGATGAGAGAGGGTACCTTTGGGGGTCTCGAAACACACTGTAGTCACTGGATACTCTCGGGTGTCCCCATGCACACAAATAACAGCTACCTTGCTATTCCCAGAGACCTCTGTTTTAACTAACTCAGCCTTTATCAGGGTCACAAGGCTACCTGAATCCAGCAATACCACAACATTTCTACCATTAACACACATTTTGCATAAATGTTTCTCAGTTCCTCGAATGGCAGTGCATGCGACTGTCGCACACAGCGACTGACGTCTGCCCGTCAGAAAGTCACACTGCATGGGTTCCTCCACAACCGGGCAATTGGCTGCAATATGTCCCGCTTGCCGGCAGCGGTAGCAAACGATCCTTCTTGCGGCCTCTTGAGCCGCTGATTTCCCAGGCTGTTCTCGCCACTCTTGGGGTAGAGCTCCCACCCTCTCACTCTCTCCACCCTCACCCCTTGGAATCCTCTTATCCGCCCCTGGGGATGGTCTGGTCTTAGGGTGGAAAGTCCGAGTGTCTCTGGAAGAGGCCGTCAGGTTCTCTGTAGCCAAGTATTTCTCCACACGATCCACAAGACCATCGGCCGTCTCTGGGTCTCCATGGCTTACCCACTTTTGGATGGCAGTAGGAAGAGCTCTCAAAAACCGATCCATTACAACACGTTCCACAATCTTTGGTGCGGACAAAGTCTCTGGCTGTAGCCACTTTCTGCTCAGGTGAATGAGATCATACATTTGAGACCTGGGGGGTTTTCCAAGCTGGAAAGTCCAGTTATGCACACGCTGAGCCCGGACAGCCTGGGTGACACCCAGCCTTGCCAATATTTCAGCTTTTAGCATCACATAGTCTTTTGCTTGGTTAGGCTCTAGGTCATAGTAAGCTTTCTGCGATTCACCAGTTAACAGAGGAGCCACCAGTCCAGCCCACTGCTCCTCAGGCCACTTTTCTCTTTCAGCGGTCCTTTCAAATGTGGTCAAAAATACCTCTGGATCATCCTCTCCAGTCATTTTTGTCAATAAACGACTCACCCCAAAGGACGCGGTATTAGTGGGATGGCTTTCCTCACTGGTCTGCGGACGTTGCTGCATTACTGCTTCCATCTGTTGTTGTAGTCTCTGCTCTTGCTTCTGCAACAGGTCTATGAAGCGGGCCTCAGATTGCTGCTGGGCTTGTTGCTGAGCCTCCAGACTCTGTTGCAAAGTTGCGTTTGTCTGCTGCTGGGCTGCAAGGCTCTGTTGATGAGCTTGCTGCTGGGCTGCGAAGTTCTGTTGTTGAGCTGCAAGGCTCTTTTGCAAACCTGCATTTGTCTGCTGTTGATTGGCATTTGCTAGAGCCAGCTGCTTCAGTATCTCCTCCATGCTGGCTTAAAAAAAAACTGCCACTGGTTCTCCACCAACTGTGAGGGGGTTAGCTCGGCAGCGGGTGTGTGTGACCCCCGGGATGGGCTCCCCACACAAAAACAGGCCCAGGAAACGGAGGTTGTGGTTTTCAAAATCAAAAAGGTGCGGTTTATTTTCTATTTACAGTGACAAAACACAGCAAAGCAAAAGAAACATAAACAAAATAAATCCTGGTCAACTTGACCTCTGACTAAACATACAGGTTTCCTAACTAACAACTGGGATCAGCCTAGTGCTGTCCTAGTCCCTAAGTCCCTGGTTTTAAATGTCCAAGCAAATAGCCACACAGGCTTTGTCTCACCGCACAGGGGTTCACTCTCCCTAGACAGTCCACACAGGTCTGGTTCCAGGCATGAGCTAACATCTAATGAAGCTGGGAGTTCTTATAGAGGCCTAAATGAGCTGACAAGCTTCAGCTGGTCTCATCAACTCCCTGTCTGCATGACGCCCCACACTCTCCCTAGAGGTATGAGTCATCCATGAGCCGACTAGCCTCAGCTGGGCTTATACAACTCTCCACCTAGTTGTATAAGTCGGCGTAAAGCCTGAATCTGGGCGAAATATATCTACCCCCCTGGATGCAACCAGGTGACTTTACCTTCCTGCTGTCACAGTGTATATTACTTAATACGTGTATTACTCTTTAACATCAATGAAGCTTGAAGTCTTTTGTGGTATTTGTGGATGAGGCTCTTTATCTTCTCAGATGGTAAAACTGCCCATTCCACTTGGCAAAAAGCCTCCAGTTCCTGGAAATTCTTGGGCTGTCTTGCATGAACTGATTGTTTGAGATCTCCCCAGAGTGGCTCAATGATATTGAGGTCAGGGGACTGAGATGGCCACTCCAGAACCTTCACTTTATTCTGCTGTAGCCAATGGCAGGTCAACTTAGCCTTGTGTTTTGGATCATTGTCATGTTGGAATGTCGAAGTATGTCACATGCACAGCTTCCTGGCTGATGAATGCAAATGTTCCTCCAGTATTTTTTGATAACATACTGCATTCATCTTGCCATCAATTTTGACCAAATTTCCTGTGCCTTTGTAGCTCACACATCCCTAAAACATCAGCGATCTACCTCCATGTTTCACAGTGAGAATGGTGTACCTTTCACCATAGACCTTGTTGACTCCTCTCCAAATGTAGCGTTTATAGTTGTGGCCAAAAAGCTACATTTTGGTCTCATCACTCCAAATGACTTTGTGCCAGAAGGTTTGAGGCTTGTCTCTGTGCTGTTTGGAGTATTGTAAGCGAGATACTTTGTGGTATTTGCGTTGTAATGGCTGTCTTCTGGTGACTCAACCATGCAGCCCATCTTTCTTCAAAGGGAAGAGGGAGCATGCCAAGAGAAGGAAGAAAAAGAGCCAATGGGGGCTGCACTAGAATTTGCCCCTTCCCTAGGCCGGCTTATTTGACTTGTAAGCTAACAGGAGGAGGTGCTGGCAGCTGGAGCATATGGGAGAGAGAAGAAAGGGCACAGCCTGAAATGGGGGACAGCGTTCAAGAGGCAGACCAATTCCAGGCTCAGCCCTTGCATGCAATTATCCACGTGAGTTTTTTGTCTTGCACTTAGTCTAAAGGCCAGAGAAGCAGCTTCTGCCAGCATAGAGAGAACAGGTTTCTACAGTGTGAGAAACACAGAGTTAACAGCGGGGCACCATAGAACAAGATCCTTTTTTTTCAATGCTGCATTGTAACACCAGCAAGGCTACATGCTAATCCTGCCAGCCCCCCTGCTTTCCTATTATAAACTGACAAAACAGAGGTCATGTGATAACATATATATATATATATATATATATATATATATATATATATATATATATATACATATATATATATATATATATACATATATATATATATATATATATATATTAAAAATGTTTTTAATTTTCTATTGAAATATTAGAAACAAGTTTTAATTAGTTGTTAGTTATTAATTTCACTGGCTAATGTCTGTATTATATATGGTCATATACTTGGGCATATGCCCATACCTGTCTTGCCCCTGGAGCAGATTTTCTTTGTTTTTTACTGGGTCTGTTTTTTTTTATCACAATAATGTTTTATTGAAAAACAGTGAACGTAGTACATCAAAACAGTGCCAAGTAAATTACAGAGATAGGAATACAACATGTTACATATCCGTTAACCATCAATTAGTTTGTACAGTATACCTGTAGTGCAGTGGCGGAATTTTCAGGGTCGCAACAGTCGCCGTTGCGACTGGGCCCTGTAGTTCCGCCAAGTCCGGGGGGCCCGCCACCCGCCCGTGTGAGGGGCCCAACTGCCGCCCGTCACGGCGTTGCTGGCAGAGGCGGACTGAGCATTCGGTCAGATTATAGCTGCCCACCTCTGCATTGCTCCCTTAGCCTATAGGAACATGGTGTACACGCCCCCTTCCACAGCGCGGCTTTTTTGACCCAAGAGCAGATGCCGACTGCTGGAGGAGAGGAGAGGGAGGCGGAGATACAGCCTGCAGTGTGGGACGGACTGCTGCCTGATAAGGTAAGCAGTCTGAGCTTTAAATAATGGATTCTTGTCAGTGGATTACCCTGGTGAGCAGAGAGAGAGGATGTGTTACCTCTAGCATGGCTCCTCCTGTCTCTGAGGCTATTAGATCGATTTTGTGTGTGAGAAGTGCACTGCTGCTGGAGGAAGAACATGAATGTCTCCCCAATCTCTACTAACTACATCTCCCTACTCATTAGCTTCCCAACAATACACAGGCACAGTTCCCTCCTCTCCTGTATTACCAACTAATGTGTATGTGAGCTGCTGGGGCACTACAAGTCCCAGCATGCCAGGAGATGGGGGCAGCAGTGTGTTCAATCAGGCTGATTTTTGGGTGAAAAATGCTGGTGTGTGTACTGTATGTGTGTATATACTGTGTGTGTATGTATAGTGTGTGTATATAATGTATGCATAGTGTGTATGTGTGTGTATATATATACTGTATGTATAGTGTGTGTATATACTGTATGTATAGTGTGTGTGTGTGTATATACTGTGTGTGTATGTATAGTGTGTGTATATAATGTATGTATAGTGTGTGTGTATATATACTGTATGTATAGTGTGTGTATATACTGTATGTATACTGTGTGTGTATATATTGTATGTATACTGTATGTGTAGTGTATGTATATACTGTATGTATAGTGTGTGTGTGTGTGTATACTGTATGTATAGTGTGTGTATATAATGTATGTATAGTGTGTGTGTGTGTGTATATATACTGTATGTATAGTGTGTGTATATACTGTATGTATAGTGTGTGTGTGTGTGTGTGTGTGTGTGTATATACTGTGTGTGTATGTATAGTGTGTGTATATAATGTATGTATAGTGTGTGTATATATACTGTATGTATAGTGTGTGTATATACTGTATGTATACTGTGTGTGTATATATTGTATGTATACTGTATGTGTAGTGTATGTATATACTGTATGTATAGTGTGTGTGTGTGTGTGTATACTGTATGTATAGTGTGTGTGTGTATATACTGTATGTATAGTGTGTGTATATACTGTATGTATAGTGTGTGTGTGTGTGTGTGTGTGTATATATATACTGTATGTATACTGTATGTGTGTATATACTGTATGTATAGTGTGTGAATATACTGTATGTATAGTGTGTGTGTATATACTGCATGTATAGCATACCTCCCAACTTTGTAAATGTCCACTGCGGGACATTATTCAACAAATTTTCCCCCTCAGATCAAAGTTGTTGAGCGGGGGGGGGGGCGGGGGGTTTGCCGCGGGACAGAGGTTTTTTTTTTACAGACTACTACTGCTAGTTGGTTGAGCGGGGGGGGTTTGCCGCGGGACGAAGACATTATTTATTTTTATAAACAACTCCTGCTTCTTGTTGAGGGGGGGGGGGGTCGCGTGTGTAAGTCAGACGGGTGTCTACTTACATTTGTCAGCAGGGGGATGGGTTGCAGCCGCCGGAGACCTGCCATCCATCATTCTCCCCAGGACCTCCTCCTCCTAACATTACAGCAGACCGGTAACAAGCCTCAACACCATTTCCAAGATCATGGAGAAAGCGGTAGTACAACAGCTACAAGGCCATTTGGACACTTACAAACTCTTGGATCCACTACAATCAGGCTTCCGCCCAGGCCATGGCACAGAAACGGCACTTCTCAAAATATGGGATGACGTCCTCGAAGCCGCAGATGACGGAGAGTCATGTCTCCTGGTGCTGCTGGACCTCAGTGCAGCGTTCGACACAGTAGACCACAAAACTCTACTCATTCGGCTTAAAGAAGTAGCAGGAGTCGCAGACCCTGACCTTCCTTGGTTCGCTTCCTTTCTTGAGAATCGTTCTCAGACAGTGAAATTAGGTGCCTTCACCTCTGAAACTCGCGCAATTTCTTGCGGAGTCCCTCAAGGATCACCACTGTCACCCCTTCTCTTTAACATCTACCTCCGCCCACTCCTAAAAATCATTAGCAAACAGGACTTATGCTACCACTCATACGTGGACGACACCCAACTCTACTTTCAAATCACTGGAAAAAAAGACCAATATCATGGATTGGAAAAGTACCTCACATTGATCGATGATTGGATGACTGAGAGTTCACTTAAACTCAACGGATCCAAAACAGAACTGCTTCTCCTCCACGCTAACCGAAAG
The DNA here is from genome assembly GCA_029206835.1 of Rana muscosa. Classification (NCBI taxonomy): domain Eukaryota; kingdom Metazoa; phylum Chordata; class Amphibia; order Anura; family Ranidae; genus Rana; species Rana muscosa. Next base: position 621,277,787 of record CM055122.1, on the reverse strand, counting down.
ACAAAAACTAAAACCTCTTGGACACCACCCACCATTCTCGGACAGACCATCACCCCGAGCACCAAAGTCAAAAGTCTCGGAGTCATCTTTGACTCGGAGATGTCGATGGACGCTCAAATAGGATCAGTAATCAGCGGATCTCATTATCTCCTCCGCCTGCTGCGTAGACTCATTCCCTTCATCCCAGAAGAGGACACAGCAGTAGTAGTTGGATCAATTATCAACTCCCAGCTCGACTACGCAAACTCCCTCTACCTCGGACTACCCAAATACCAAATGTCACGCCTACAAGTCGTCCAGAACACGGCAGCCAGACTGATAACAGGAAAAAAACCCTGGGAATCCATCACCCCTGCACTGAGGACCCTTCATTGGTTAGCCGTAAAGGATCGGGTCACATTCAAGACCCTCTGCCTCACCCACAAGTGCACACAAGGAATCGCTCCGCAATATTTATGCGAGAAGATAAAGCATTACAACCCCAAACGCAGTCTCCGATCAACAAACCAAAACCTCCTTCACATCCCCAAATTTCGTTACAAATCAAAGGGAGAGCGAAGATTTGCAGTCCAAGGACCACGGCTATGGAATGCACTACCCACGGATATCCGTATGGAAGAAAACCATCGGGCCTTTAGGAAAAAACTTAAGACCCACCTCTTCTGATGGATCATGAAGCTACTGGATGCAAAGCGCCTTGAGGCGATTTAGTTCGCATTTGTTAGCGCTATACAAGTTTTTCACTCACTCACTCACTCATCGTTGTGCGGGAACGAAACCACTTGTGCGGGAGTGCGGGAAGGAGTTGCCATTTCGGGTAAGTCCCGCCCAATCCGTGCCAGTTGGGAGGTATGGTATAGTGTGTGTGTGTGTGTGTGTATATACTGTATGTATAGTGTGTGTGTGTGTGTGTGTGTGTGTGTGTGTGTATACTGTATGTATAGTATGTGTGTGTGTATATACTGTATGTATAGGGGTCTGTACTAAGGGGGCTGTGTAATACACCGTGGGTCTGCACTAAGGGGGTGTCTATACTGCGGGGGTCTGCACCAAGTGGGGTGTCTATACTGCGGGGGGTCTGTACTAAGGGGGGCTGTGTAATACACAGTGGGTCTGCACTAAGGGGGTGTCTATACTGCGGGGGTCTGCACTAAGGGGGTGTCTATACTGCGGGGGTCTGTGCTAAGGGGGTGTGTGTATACTGCAGGGGTCTGTACTAAGGGTGTGTGTGTATACTGCGGGGGTCTGTACTAAGGGGGTGTGTATACTGCAGGGGTCTGTACTAAGGGGGTGTGTGTATACTGCAGGGGTCTGTACTAAGGGGGGTGTGTATACTGCAGGGGTCTGTACTAAGGGGGTGTGTGTATACTGCAGGGGTCTGTACTAAGGGGGGTGTGTATATTGCAGGGGTCTGTACTAAGGGGGTGTGTATATTGCAGGGGTCTGTACTAAGGGGGTGTGTGTATACTGCAGGGGTCTGTACTAAGGGGGTGTGTGTATACTGAAGGGGTCTGTACTAAGGGGGGGAGTGTAAACTGTGGGGGTCTGTACTAAGGGGGGATTCTATACTGATGGGGGGTCTGCACTAAGGGGGTGTCTATACTGCCGGGGTTTGCACTAGGGGGTGTCTATAATGATGGGGTCTATACTGATGGGGGGTCTGCACTGTGGGGGTGTCTATACTGCGGGGGTTTGCACTAAGGGGGTGTCTATACTGATGGGGGGTCTATACTGATAGGGGGGTCTGTACTAAAGGGGGGTGTCTATACTGATGGGGGTCTGTACTAAAGGGGGGTGTCTTTACTGATGGGGGGTCTGCACTAAGGAATGTGTCTACTGCGGGGGTCTGCACTAAGAGGGATTCTATGCTGATGGGGGGTTCTGCACTAAGGGGGGATTCGATACTGATGGGGTCTGCACTAAAAGGGGATGTCTGCACTAAGAGGGGGGATTCTACACTGATGGGGGTGTCTGTACTGATGAGGGGGGTCTGTACTGATGAGGGGGGTCTGTACTGAGGGAGGGGGGGTCTGTACTGAGGGAGGGGGGTCTGTAGTTAATAGGCACCGGTGATGGTGGGAGAGGATGGCACCACCGCTGCCACCTCCCTCAAGTACCATCGCTGGTACTTGAGGGGGTGGTAGCGGTGATCCTTGAGGAGGGATGGCAGCAGTGGTACTTAAAGGGGGTGGTAGCAGTGGTACTTGAGGGGGGGGTGGCTGTGGTGGTACTTAAGGGTGGTGGCAGTGGTGGTGCCATCCTCTCCCACCACCACCTGTGCCTCCTTACTGATCCCTATCCCCCCCACCACTAATCTCATCCCTATCCCACCCCATCACCTCTGTTGTAGAAGTAATGGGGGGGATAGGGATGATATCAGTGGTGGGGGGATGGGATCAGTAAGAGGCACAGGTGGTGGTGGGAGAGGATGACACCACCACTGCCACTGCAGCAACCCCCCCTCAAGTACAACCGCTGCCACCCCCCCTCAACACCAGCACTTCCACTGATCCCATCCCTCCTCCCCACCAGCACTGTTACTGATCCCACTCCCCAGGTCAGATTTAATTGATCCTATGATTGCTTCATAGGATCCACAACCAATGTATTGCTTCATTTATGTGAAATCCCTGGTGATATGGCCAGTCCCTCTGCTTTCCTATTAAAAACTTACCATACTAGGCAGGAGCGCACAGCATGGTCAGTACTCTAGTTAGGCTGGTAACTCCGTGTGCTCTCCTCCAATGATCAATAAATGTTTTACTTTGTGTTGGCCAGGTCTTTTGCCTTGCATTTCTATTATAAACGGAATGGGTTGTTTTAGAATGTAAGGGTTTATAGAGACATACACAAAAAGTGATGACACAAAATAAAGGCCAAGTGGTCCATCAAGTCTGCCACATTTTTTTTTAAATTTATATGTTTTTGTCTTTTATTTTTTTACTTGTCTATTCCAAGCATTAACTACCCTTTTAGTAAAATAATACTTTCAAAGATTGGTTTTGAACTTTCCTCCAGCTAGCTTGAAGCTATGTCCCCATGTTTTTGATCTTGGCCTCATATTGAAAATACTGCCCTCTTGAAACTTATCCACCCTCTTGATGTAATTAAAGGTTTCAATCATATCCCCCCCATTTTTCCTCCAGAGTTCCAGAAGTCTCTCCTGATATGTTTTACCCCTCAGACCTTTCACCATTTTTGTTACACATCTTTGGACTTGTTCTATCTTATAAATAGCTTTTTGTAAGTGAGGTCTACAGGACTAGGGATGTGCTAACGGTTCGACCCTTCAGGTCTGGTTTGGATTTGGAGGGAAACCTCACACCAAAATGTAAAAAAAGTGTGGGGTCCCCCCCAGAATCCAAAGCAGACCCATATCCTGGCATGCAGCCTGGCAGGTCAGGAAAGATCAGGAAAAATAACAAGGATGCAAATAAACATTTAAACAGATGAACAAACATTGGGTCTGACAGGGAATGTGCCAAAGATAAACTAATATCAATATTAACTAGTCATATTCACGATCCTCTAAGCCATGCATCCCAGAGGGCCCATTGATTTTCAAAGGTTGTTCTGGTAATTTAGCTGCTAATAAAATATGAGTGACAATAATGCGACTGTCCAAAGGAAACTTCTCTATTCCTAGATTTAAAATCACTAAGGTTGGATCGGGTTGCGTAATGATGCCCGTAATGTCAGAGATAACACTGAAAACTTTATTCCAAAAAATAGTAACATGCTTACACTCCCAAAATATGTGCATAATATGACCTATAGAGCCACAATTCCTCAAACACTGAGATGATTGGGATGGCAAAAATGTTTAAATTCTGTAAGGCATGAGGTGCCAATGCAGAGCTATTTTCTGCATTAGTTACCAATGATTAACACAATGAGAGGCTTTTTAGATTGTTTTAAAGGCATAACGCCATTGAGACAATGTGTAAGAGTTGTTTAAATCGAGTTCCCATTTCGAGTAAGGAGAGGATTTAAAAAAAAGGTAAGTTTGTCTTGGAGTAAATTATAAAATAGGGATATATCTTTCCAAGGGGTGGGATGGGAAGTGTACAATTGCCAAGAGGCAGCATGGAGGGAGACATTCCGTTTGGTAATGGAATGTAGCATATGTGCTATGTGGAGGTACAAGTCTGATTGGGGGCTCTGATATTCGTTAACTAGTTGTGCAAAAGGTTTTATATTAGTCGCCCCATATAAGTCGGATACTTATGCCTAAGGTACTCCATTTCTCTAAAGAAACATCCGGAAGTAGGCATTCTAATGTGGAAATGGGCATTGAAATGTCCACCGTGTCCTTGGAAAGTTTGGACACCAAGTATAATTGCCTCCATGCTATAAGTGATGCTTGCATAGTCGGTGGGAAGTCTTTCAAGCTATATGGTTTCCAAACATCTGCTATTAGAAGAGAGCGTAAACTGTGTGTAGGGCTGTACAAAGATTCTATGTCATCCCACAAAATATCACTGGAAAGGGTAACCCAATATCTTAATTGTGCTAAGAAGGTTGCTAGGTAGTAATCTTCAATATCTATTAGTCCCATACCTCCAGCCGATCTATGCCTAAGTAATAAAATACGGGAACATCTTGGCTTGCTTTTACGCCATATGAATCGGGAGAGTAGGGCACTTAATGAATGTAAGTATTTCTTTTTAAGGGGGGTGGGCAGGGTTCTAAAGAGGTAAAGGACTTGAGGTAACAGAAGCATTTTGAATGAGGCCAGGTGCCCTGACCATGAAAGTTCCACCTTAGCTAAATGTTAAGCCTCATTAGTGAGTTTATTAATAAGTGGGCCATAATTTATGTCTGCCAATTGTGTGATGTCTGCTGTCAAACGCAGACCTAGCTAGAGAGGTAGAAGGATGAGTCAAAAAAAGGATGACGTCATCAGCAAATAAATTGAGAACGTGATCTGTTCTTGAAGATGAGCCCGTGGATACCAGGATGTGACCGAATAGCTTCTTCAAGTGGTTCAATAAGGATATCGAAAATAGTAGGGGGCAGCGGACATCCCTGACAGGAACCGTTATATATTGGAATGGGAACGTGTGCGATAACATGTTTGAAGTATAGACTTGTGCCGAATGAGAGGAGTACAGTGCTAGTATAGCAGATAAAATGGGACCCTCAAATCCAATTTTTTTAAGTGTTTGAGGCATATACACCCAATGAATTCTATTGAACGCCTTCCCCGCATCCAAAGACAGGAGCAGAGAAGGCGATCGATGCAAATTATAATGAATAACATTGATTACTCTGCGTGTAACATCAGAGGCTTGTCTCCCTGCGGTAAATCCTGTCTGATCAAGAAGTATCTGAGCTATAATTTTAGCGTATAATTTCATGTCAGTATTAAGTAAGGAGAACGGCCTGAAATTGGCTGGAGTGATAGGCTCCTTTCCAGGCTTTGGTAGCGTCACAATGTAAGCTTTGAGCATTTCAGATAGGAAGGAAGCAGAAGACATTGTGGAGGTGAACATCTTGGCGAGCGTCGGGCATAGTAACTGTGGGAATTGTTTGTAGTAGTCATTAGATAGACCATCAGGCCCAGGGAATTTACCCATAGGGAGAGATTTTATGGCTCTGGCTATTTCAGCTGATGTGAAAGGAGCATTTAAAGTTGTCAGTTGGGTGTATGATAGAGAGGGCAGCTTAAGGGAGGATAGAAAGCCCTCAATTCCTGCATCAGATGGTTGTGCAGTAGCGGGGTAGCTCTTTAGGTTGTAGAGAGAGTGATAAGGCAATATTTCTTGAGTAATGGTCTGGCATGTAGGTTCAGACCCTGGTCCTGATATAGGCAGAAGTCAGAGCAGGTGGGGCGTGGCCTGGATGGCAATGGGATAGGTCGCGTGTGATGTGAGCTCCGTCTGCCCATACTCCTAACCTACCATCCTGCCTGCATCCTGCTCGGTTCCTGCCATCCCCTACATCCGAGGACGTGTCCTGCTCTCCCTGCGGTTCCTGAAGCCTGTTAGCCCGCTGGTTTGCCGCCACTGCCGTCGCGGCGTTTCCCGGTCCTCTGCTTCAGGAAAGGCCCCGGCTTCAGCCTAGCTCCTGGTTCGGCGGCCATCTTGGCCCTCCCGACGGCGGCCCTGGACACTTCTCCTTGCCTCCCTGGGCGCACTGGGCTCCATCCTCTTCTACATCGGCCCCCGGATTACCTGCTGTAGCTGCTGGGGTGTCTTTGCACTCTACACCTGCTGTGTGAGCGGACCACGGTCTCGGCCTGACTCCCGGAACGGCGGCCATCTTGCTCCACCCGGAGACATCTTTGGCAAGTATTACAGGCCTCCCTGACTCCCCTGAGCTCAGATTCCCCTGCATACAGCCTGTTGCCATTACAGCTGCTTGAGAGTGACCTGCTGCCTACGTTGGGCCATCCCTGGACAGCGGAGGGGGGGGAGGTTGTGGAGGACCCGGCCTCCTTAACAGCGGCCATATTGGTGCACCCAGGGATCTTCCCTGTCGCCTTACAGCATGTCTCCGTCTAAAAATAATTCTGAAGCCATCGATAAACTGGCCAGATACCGCAGGCTTGAGGAGGGGGATCGGCAGGTCAGAGACGGCGCTGCTGCTATCCTGGATGCGGATCACTCTGTGGTGGCTACTAACAAATTACTGGATGCCATCGCCATGTGCCAGAGCACGCTTACCACCAAGATCGAGGAGGTAAAAATTGATGTGTCCCTTATCCGGCAGGATCTCTCTACCCTCAGGGACCGCGTGACGGAGACGGAGACCCGTATTAGTAGAGCAGAGGATATCTTACACCCTTTACAACATACCACCGATGAGGTGCGCCGCCAGTTACAACAGATTAGCGCAAAACAGGATGACATGGAAAATCGCCTTCGGAGATGTAACCTCCGCTTCATCGGTCTTCCTGAGTCTGCTGAGGGCACCGATCCGGAGAGCTTCCTTGAAAACCTCCTAACCTCAACCTTCGGCAGAGACGCATTTTCGGTAATGTTTGCAGTGGAGAGAGCTCATCGAATCCCTGGCCGCCCTCCTCCCCAAGGAGCTCCACCGCGTACCCTGATAGCGAAGTTTCTTAATTTCAGGGATCGCGACAAGATCCTCCGCCTAACCAGAGAGAAGGGGAATATCCCCCATACCAACGCTCGTGTTGCCGTCTTCCCGGACTTCTCCAATGAGGTGCAACGGCAGCGGTCCAGGTTCCAGGATGTTAAGAAGAGCCTCCGCACTCTACACCTCAAATACGCCATGCTGTACCCTGCAAAGCTTCGTGTGGAGTGCGACGGTCGGACCCACTTCTTCGAGGACCCAGAGTCTGCATCCACTTGGATTGACCGGAGAGATCGGCGAGATTGAGCATACCGCGCTGTCTGGGAGCTGTGAGTACTTTTCTTTTCTCTCCCCTGCCGCCCCCCGGTGGCACTCCCTGTTCGTGCCCTGGTGATTCGCCTCACGGTTGCTCTGTTGCTGGTGAGTGCCCTCCGCCGGGACGGGGGAGACAGACCTAAAAGCCTTTTCCGCCCCTCCTTGGATCTCACAGCGTGCTCGCCACCTTTGGGTGATCTAACTGTTAATTCCCCGTTCTCCCCACGCATGGGAGATGCTTGTAGAGGGCAGCTTACCGAACGTTGCTGGAACTTCCTATCCTACTTTACGTACCACCCTGATGGCAGGCGGGGCTCCCTTCTGCACGGCTGCAATGGTGTTGTGCTTTTGTGGCCCCTACACCCCATGCACTTCTCAGAGAAGAAGTCGTCCCCCTAGGTTCTCTATGGACTTTTTTCACTCCCCCCGTTTACCTGATTGTTTTTTCCTCTTTTTTTGTTTTCTGTTCATCACAGGTATCTATGTCCCTTTGAAATTAAGTCCCTCGCCTCCAATGCTTTTTTCACGTTGGATGTCCCCGGTTGATACCTGGTTTTGGGATACTATGTTCATGCCGAGTTGGGGTGGCACTGGACTGGGAGGGAGGGGAAATGTTTTGGCTGTTTTTTATCTGCCACTATGTTCACAATTGTTCATTTCTGCTAAAGGTACTATGTCATTGTCATACATGCACTATCAATATTGGTTGCTGATATGTTCTGTACTGTCTGATGTGTCCTTATCTGCTCTGCTGGTCCTGGTTTGGCTGCGGTCTATTATACACACCATATACCCACCATGAGTTCCCTGAAGTTCCTCACGTGGAATGTTAGAGGCTTACGCAATAAGATCAAACGCACAGCGGTCCTGACATTTCTCAAATCTCAGAGAGCTGACATTATCACACTGGTCGAGACCCACGTCACGGGCCACTTGCAATCCTCCCTTAAAAAACCTTGGGTGGGGTGGGCTTATCATGCCACTCACACCTCATATTCCAGAGGAGTATCGGTCCTGGTTGCCAAACGGGTACCTTTTGAGCTTATACTGCTCCGCACGGATCAGCAGGGCAGATATGTGTTTATGCACGTCACCATTAATGGGTCTCCTATCCTGCTACTTGCCTGCTATATTCCCCCCCCCGTACAACTCAGCTGTAATTCAGGAAGGCCTTGCCTTTATGACACAATACCCCTCCGTACCGGCAGTGTGGATGGGGGACTTTAATATGACCCTGATCCCCGCCCTGGACCGTCTGGGCACACTGGATCCCCCCCTTAACCCACCGACCCATACCAGACTGCACCGCATAATGACCGACTTTGCTCTTGTCGACACTTGGCGCCACAGACACCCGCACACTAAAGTCTTCTCATGCTTTTCAGCCAGTCATAACACAATGTCACAAATTGATTTTGTTTTTATCTCAATGTCCCTGCTGCCTAAGTTAAGAGATGTGGGCTTTGCTCCGAGAGTACTCTCGGATCACGCCCCCTACTGGGTCACGATTCAGCTCCTGAGGGCTTCCCCTGCTCCTTCTTGGCGGCTAAACCCGTTCTGGCTGACTGCCCTGCAGGACCAGGATGACATCCCCACAGAATTGCAATACTATTTTACGGCCAACAGGGACACTGCCGCGCATGATGTGGTGTGGGAAATGTTTAAACTTCACGCTCGTTCCCTACTTTCCACACGTATTAACAGGCTTAAACGGTCATCAACATTTATTGTCCAGCAGGCTGCGGAGTACCTGCAGGTGCTGGAGGAGGCGTTCCACCGGGACCCCTCGCCCAGCGCGGCCAATAATCTAAAGATTCAGGCGCGCCAGGTCTCCCAATTGCACATAGAGAAGGCTAAACAACGTATCTTCTTCTGTAGACAGAGGGTGTTTGAGTATGGAGAGAGATCAGGCAAATTGCTCGCATATCTCGCCCACTTGGATATGCGTCCCCCTGTGGTGGTGTCCTTGACCGACCCGCAGGGGAACGACATCACCGATCCGCAATTGGTGGCGGAGGAATTTGGGAGATTCTACCGTGCACTTTACACTTCCAGGGTCGCCCACACTCCCCAAGACACCAGGGACTACCTAGCGGGAGTTCAATTCCCTAAACTGACAGACGACCAGCTTGAAATTCTGGAAGCCCCTATTACTGAGGAGGACATCTCCGAGGCCATTTCCTGTCTGGCCTCATCCAAGGCCCCAGGATTGGATGGCCTACCTCTTGAATTCTATGCCACCTACTCCGAAATCCTAATCCCTGAACTTAAGTACCTGTATAAATCTATATTTGACTCAGGAGTTCTACCCCCATCTATGCGAGAAGCCCAAATAGTCGTAATTCCCAAACCCAGGAAAGTACCCTAAATACCCGGAGTCGTATAGGCCCATTTCCCTGTTACAGGTAGATATTAAAATATTAGCTAAGATTCTAGCCTCCCGCCTTAACCAGGTTATTCTGTCATTGATACACCCTGACCAAACCGGCTTTATGCCAGGGAAGAACACGGCCATGAATATTCGCCGCCTATTTATGAATATTCAGGGGTCCCATGATGAAATTGGTTCGAGGGTTGTGGTGGCGCTGGATGCCGCCAAGGCCTTCGACTCCGTGGAGTGGAGCTACCTGTGGGAGTGTCTCTCAAGATTTGGATTTGGCCCCAGCTTCATTCGCTGGGTCCAACTCCTCTATCAATCCCCGAGGGCCAGAGTGTTTGTGAACGGTTGGCTTTCTGACCAGTTCCCGCTGGAGAGGGGGACCCGGCAGGGCTGCCCCCTTTCCCCCATGCTTTACGCATTGGCTGTGGAGCCGTTGGCCATAATGGTCCGTGCGGACACTTGCATCCGAGGTCTCAGGATGGGGAACCTGGAAGAAAAGATTGGGATGTATGCCGACGACACACTTTTGTATCTGGCGGACTCCGGTCCTTCTCTTATAGCAGCCCTCCAGTCCATAGAACGTATGGGTGGCCATTCGGGTCTGAGTATTAATTGGGCTAAGTCCCAGATCCTTCCGATTGACCATTTCCCCTCCTCGTTCGCGTCCCCTCCTCTGGCTCTTCCAAGGGTCTCCCAGATTAAATACCTTGGCGTACAGGTCACCAGATCGCTCTCAGATTATAAACTACTGAACATTGAACCCCTGTTTGCTCTGATCAAGAACAAGACGCAGACTTGGGCCAGACTACCCCTGGGTGTTATGGGTCGCGTCAGCTTAGTTAAGATGATACTCCTTCCCAAGATACTCTATTTGGTCTGGCATGCTCCACTCTATATACCACAAAAAATTTTCAGGACAATTGAATCCATCCTGAATTCATTTATTTGGGGTCATGGCAGACACAAATTATCCTGGAGAATCCTGAAGAACCCTGTGACGTTGGGAGGAGCTGCTCTCCCTGACTTTCAGGATCATTATTTTGCCTCCCAGCTGTCCCACTTCTATTATTTTGATAAACATGAACTAACGAGATACCAGACACTACTCTGTGAGCACCCAGATGACTCGGCCCACACCCCACTTCAATCGGTCCTGAGAGCCCCAGTGACAAGACTCCCCCCCCAACACACAGCAGACATGTTGACTCACCACCGGAGGGTATGGCGGGCGGCACTGCAGAGAACTGGGACCCCAAGGGTACACTCTCATACCCCTCTCTGGTACAATACATGCTTGCCAGAATTATTGTCCATTCCGGACCCCGCGGCGTGGATACGCCATGGGATCTTATACATACACCAGATCATGACTAATTCAGGCCTTAAATCATTCCAAATGCTGAAGGACGAATTTTCCCTCCCCAATTGCCTGTTTTTCAGGTATTTGCAACTCCGCCACGCCATACAGGCCCAGTTTTCTGGCTCTTGCCCGTCCCTGGCAGTTCCCTCCATAGTGGACACAGTCACGGGTAATGTGCCTGCTAAGCTCATCTCCACTTTGTACTCCGCCATTCGTCTCCCTAGCACCACAGCATTGGCCTATACTGCTAAGACTAGATGGGAGGCGGATGTTGGACTTATAGAGGATGGGGACTGGGGCGAGATTTTGGAGGACGTGAAAAAGGTTTCCCCCAAGCTGTCGGACCGCCTCACACAGCTGTACATTATACATAGAACATATCTGACCCCTCAGAGAGTGGCACGTTTCAGGCCCACGTACAATCCGGGATGCCGCCTCTGTGACCATACCCCGGGCTCCTTTTAGCACCTCATATGGTTCTGTCCCACCATTCAGGCATATTGGACACAGGTGATACGCTTCCTACACGATCAGATGGGCTCCCCTGCTACCCTTGACCCAAAGATGTGCCTACTTGGCCTGTTGCCAGACTTGGATGCCGACAAACCCCTCCGTACCTTTTTACATGAGACGCTATTCTTGGCAAGAAAAAGTAGTGGCCCGTAATTGGATGCAGGCCCTGCCCCCTACAATTCAGTGCTGGAAAAAGGCGGTTAACGATGCTCTCCCATATAAAAAACTGATTTACGTACATAGAGGGTGTCCGCTAAAGTTTGAGAAGGTCTGGGATAGATGGATGGCGGATGGTGAAACGTGTACTTGACATGTCGATTTTTTATTTTTGTTGTATACCGGTTTTACTTTCACTGCTGTTATTATCTTTGTGCCACACAGATGCTTCACTGTGTTCATGTATGTACTATTATATTGGCCATACTGGCTTATGTTGATTTATGTACCATGCATACTTTTCAATAAAGTTGATTTCCAATTAAAAAAAAAGAAGTCAGAGCAGGTGGCAGACAGTAAGCATAATTCTGAGACAAGCAGAAGTTGTGGTAGGCGACAGACATTAAGCGCAGTTCAGAAACAGGCAGAAGTCCGGTCAGGGCAGGCTGCAGACAATAAGCATAGTAATGAGGACACAGCCCAAGGGGAGTGCCACTGTTGGCCAAAGTAAATGGAAGGGGCATTGTTTCCAGAGCAGGGCTGGGAGTGGGAGAAAGGCTAAGTGGCAGACTGTGCTGAAAGAGCTGCATCATAGACGCATGATAGATTCTCCTAAGAAACAATATATTCAACACTTTTACTGGCATATCTTTGTTGAAAATTATTTAAAAAAATGTAAGTTATTGACTGGAGTCAGTTATGACATTCAATTGTCTGATTACCTAATTAATCTGTGTTTTACAAAATATTTTATACAAGTGGATCAAATAATAGAGATTTTTTCGAAATTCAGAGTTTCTGAGTTATAAGACAGCAACGGGTTGCAGAAGATATTCTAAAGTCTTGGCCATACTCATGTCAAGGCAAAGATTGCAAGCAAGTACAGCTTCATGTGAACAGCAGCAGTTCCTTTAAGCTTTCATTGACTGATCCTATCTGTAATCCTGTAGCGACTGACAGCAATCATATGCTACCACAGTGCTTTACCTTCAGGCAACTATCTGTGTCCAAAATTGATTGATTGACCCTGACTAGGAAGACCAAGGAGGACTCATCAGGGATGGCCAGCAAGTTCAAAGAGGGCACCAATCTCCTCCATGCAAGGTCACAATAAAACAGGCAGAAGGAAGCAGCAGCCAAGCTGGAGCATTTTTCTTGTACTCCAGTAAAGGGGAGCCCAGTCTAAATCAAGTAATGAACCCCCTACTAAAACCTCATCTGTGGTAAGTCAGCACTTAGCTATCGATTCCTCCTCTATCAGTAACTGGAATAATGAGGCACAGGTCTGAAGGGTAGAACTGTGAAAGTGGACCCCCCCCCCGCTGGATTTTCATGATGGGAGCACTGAGCCCATCCTATTCATAAGTAATAACTGCAGTAAAAAGGGGAATTTGTCTCTCTCATGCACAGGTACATGATATAAATTGGATATTACATTATTGTGACAAGACTTCCAAAATATTTGAGCGCAGACCATGCTGTTAGAGGGCAGATTAGGGGAGCTGGAGGATGTAGCCATGTTACCACTGCATGTACATGCTGGTAAACATGATGACTTGGAGAATTGTTTAAGACAAGACAATGTACAGTATGCTTGGTGGAAATACCTGAATGTGCAGAGGAAAAAGGTCCTGTACAATTCATTGAAACCTTTTCCAAGGAATCTTTGTCATGCTTGTTTCCAGAAAAGCAAGTGTACAGGGTTCCCTCCTGTCTTTTACCCCTGGGTGATCCTCCCAGTTTTTTTTTTTATAAAACCACAAAATTATAAGGGCAGGGAAATAATCTTATGAAGGGCGAGAGAGATCAGCCAACCTGCAAATGGATGGATTAAAAGTCTCCTTGTTTCCAGATTTTTCAACTGATTTCCAAAAGCAACATTTAAAATTTCAAGTTGTTAAAGGCTACATTCTCCTTTTGTAACATGGTACATGTTACACCCATATTTAGGGTGGAACATGTAACATGTAGTACATTCATTCACAGATCTTTTTTAAATTGTGACACCAGGTGCAGGGAGAGGATCCCCCGCCTGCTGTGATGGGGGGAATCAGGGAGTGGGGGAGAGGTGCACAGTATCATGTTACATGTAATGTAACAAGTCCCATCTCCTACCGCGGCAGATGGCTTGTAGTTCTCAATGAACTTTAAGGCCTCTGATGAGCATTCTCGTAATTCATTACTCTGTTTTGCTGCACTTCAGTAACTGTCTGCCTGTATGGGAGGTATTGATAGACAGTTGTACTGAGTGTCTGCAGAAACCTGACATTGCACCTGCAATCTGCTGATCGGGGATGCAATGATCTGCAGGCTCTTTAGAAAAAAAAAAATAATACACATTTTTGTTTTTATCTGTAAAACAAATGTGCATTTTTTTATATTAAACGGTTTTTATTGAACAATGTTCAGGTGAAACATGACAATGCAACGCACATGACAATAAGCCTAGCATGTCAAGCCATCAAAAATAGTATACAGACAACGTAATCAACTCCATATTATTCCACTGAATACATAGTACAACATAGAGGTATTATTTAAGTCAGAAGGGAGTGAGCAACCGGGCTTCCGGGCCAGTCAATAACAATAAGAAGGACAACACAGCAGATCCCCCCTTTTTTTTTAAAGAAAATATGTTGGTGTGTTCTCAGGGCCAGTTCACACAAGTGTCAGCGGATTCGAGCCATCTATCCCAGATTTTATTATATTTATCGGGGCAACCACGGTTAATATATATGATTTTTTTATACGGGAGGGCAGCATTAATGTCGGCTTTCCGCTCAGATGAACAGGGCGGTATGGGCCTCATCCAGTGCCTGGCTATGATCCTCCGAGCTGAGAAGAGTGTCTCATGCAAAAATGTTTTCGTAAATTTATTAAGCTCGGAGTCAGGGAAAATACCCAGCAGGCACTGTTTAGGGTCCAAGGACAGGGGTGAGCCCATATCATCGTGTAGGAAGTCCACAACCTGCTTCCAGAGTACCTGGAGTTTGGGACATGACCAAATCAAGTGGAAGAACGTGCCCGGGTCACGTCTGCACATTGGGCAGACTGTCGGGGCATCAGGTTTAAAGCGCGCCAACCTAAGAGGGGTGAGGTACGATCGGTGCAAAATAAACAGTTGCGATAACCGATCAGAGAGCCTGGGTGACACCAGTCTACATGTATCTAAAGCCTCGCTCCACTCCTCATCCTCCAGCGGCCCCACATCTCTCTCCCACCTCGGCTTCAAGTTATATGCTAGTGTGGTGGCCGTCGGGGTGATGAGCATGTTATAGAAATCGGATATGAGCCTACGGGGATCTGATCCCTTGATCACTGCGATCAGTGCATTTGGGGCTGGCTGTGGAATATCTACTGGAAACTGGGAGCGGGCCGCATGGACCAGCTGAAGAAACCTGAACTGCATGAAGTCAGGCAATGAGTATTGTTCCTGAAGTTCAAGGAAAGACCTGAGGGACCCACCAGAAATGATGTGGTGCAGATAAAACACTCCCCTCCTACTCCATAGCTCTGTGTCCGGGAGCAACCTAAGCTCAGGCAGGGTTTTGTTATGCCACAAAGGGGTGTAATCATTAAATACAGGGGTCCCAATCAGCCCAGCAGCTATGTCCCAGATCCGTCTATATTGATATAAAAGTGATTTGCGGTTACCCTCAGACTCGCTGCCTCCCAGTCCAACTGCCACCACCGTTATGGGGTCGGCAGTGCATTGGGCCCAATGCGGACAGAGGAGGACAAGGAATCGCCACCTATCTGTCTTATCGATGTGATACAACTGGGATAGTTGGGACGCCAAATAATAGGAATTAAAATCAGGCAGGGCTGTACCCCCTAAATCAGTGGGGTTTTTGAGGGCTTTCCAGGTCAGTTTATGTCTATTCTTCCCCCATATAAACGAGTTCAGCAGAGTGTCTATGATTTTGAAGTATTTGAGGGGGATGTATACTGGTGTGTGCCAGAGAGTGTAAAGAATCTTAGGTAGCAGTATCATTTTTATGATGTTGATTCGGCCCCAGACCCCAAGCGGTAACTTGGCCCAGACCTGAGTCCTAGATTTAATCAGGGTAAAGAGAGGTTCAACGTTCAGGGGGATATAATCCGACGGGGACCTGGACACAGAGACGCCCAAATATTTAATGCAGTCGACCCTCTGTAAGGGGAAGTGTTCCCGTGGTCTGGGGAAGGGGAAGCTGTCAATGGGCAGGATTTGGGATTTACCCCAGTTAATTTTGAGGCCAGAAAACGATCCGAAGTATTCTATCGTCTGCAATGCCGTTTGAAGAGAGGCATCCGGGTCTGCCAGATATAGCAACGTGTCATCAGCGTACAGGCTGATTTTCTCCACAATTGCACCCACCTGGAGGCCACGAATCTTGGGATTTTCCCTAATGGATATTGCAAGAGGTTCCGCCGCAAGGGCGTACAATAGTGGGGACAGAGGACAGCCCTGCCTAGTGCCCCTAGTGAGATCGAAGGGTTTGGAGGTGTAACCATTGGACACAACTCTAGCTCTTGGGGCCTGGTATAGTAGTTGGACCCATTTAATAAATTTTGGGCCAAACCCAAACCCTCTAAGGCATCCCCAAAGATACTGCCATTCGACTGAGTCGAATGCTTTGGCCGTATCCAGGGCCACCACCACTCGTGAACCAACTTCGTCATGTATCGCTTGCAGGTTAATGTAAAGTCTTCTAAGCCTGCCTGGTCAGTATGTACAAGACTCAGTATCACCTGATTCAATCGAAGTGCCAAAATCTTGGCCAGGACCTTAACATCCACCTGCAAGAGTGAAATGGGCCTGTATGACTACGGCTGACCCGGGTCCTTGCCAGGCTTAGGTATAAGAACAATGGTCGCGTCCCTCATAGACGGAGGGAGAGAAAATGTGTCAAAAATGTCATTGTATAATTCTAGCAATTTGGGAGAGAGCATCTCTCCGTATTGCAGGTAGAATTCAATAGGCAGTCCATCTGAACCTGGGGCCTTAGATTTGTGGAAGTTAGTGAGAGCTGCGGATACTTCGTCGGTCGTGAGGGGCGCGTCCAGGGCCTCAACCTGTTCGTCTGTTAACTTTGGGAAGGCAATCCCCGCTAGCAGGTTCTCTAAATGTCCATCAGGGTCAGTCAACTGGGAAGTATATAACTGTGAGAAAAACCCTCTTAATCGGTCAGAGACCTCCTGAGGATCCGAAACCACGTCCCCACTTGGGCTAGTAAGGGAAATGACAGTCGGGGGCCTGTCTTCGCTGTGAGCTAGATAAGCGAGTAATTTGCCTGCCTTTTCCCCCTGTTCAAAGAATTTTTGTTTTGTAAAAAATAACTTACGTCTGGCTGCCTCGTATTGCAGTTGTTCTACCACCCTAGTGTGTAACTTCAGCAAGTCTGCATTAGCTGGGAAGGGATCCGTCAGGTAGGACTGTTCAGTGTCTGACAATACCCCTAAAGCTCTATCAAAGGTAGCAGCCGAGTCTGCCTTAAATCTGTTGATCCTGGAAGTCAGAACCCTGCGGACGTGTAGCTTAAAGGATTCCCATACCACAGCCGAGGAGGCCGAATTGGCATTGTCAGCGAAAAAGGTAGTCCATTCATTCAGTAGCTCGTCATCCTCCGGTAACAGGGACAGCCAAAACGGGTTCAGTCGCCACATCCGCTGGGGTCTATCAATAGTGAAGGAAAGGGTGATCCAGTAAGGGCAGTGGTCCGAAAGCAGCCTAGGAGAGAATTTTACTTCTAGCAGGCGCGGAATAAGTGCTTTAGTTAACAGTATATAGTCAATACGTGACATTGTATTGTGGGAGGCTGAAAAACAAGAATAGGCTCTAGAGAGGGGAAATTTGTGTCTCCAGGTATCAATGAGGTTAAAGGTGGAAATAAGTCTGCCGAATCGGGAACTCGACGGGACTGGACCAGTAGGCTGGGTCGTCTGGGGTCTATCTAGGGCTGGGTTGAGGGTTGCATTAAAGTCCCCCAGCCAGATCGCCTGAACCGAAGGATGACGAGCCATGAACAGCAGACCTGTGGTAATGACGGTGGCGTTAAACGGAGGAGGTACATAAAATGCCAGGATAAGAAATGACTCCCCATACAGCCTTACAGAGAGAAACACATATCTACCATGTGGATCAGACTCCACACTACAAATTTCAAAATGGACTGTCTTAGCGACAAGTATAGAGACGCCTCGGGCCTGGGTAGAGTGAGTGGAATGATACACCCAGCCTATCCATGGCTTTTTGAGTGCCAACTGAAGTCGGCCGTCCACATGGGTTTCGGTCAAAACCACCACATCAGCCCTTTGTTTTTTCAGGAAAGTAAATACGGCAGATCTCTTCACCCTATCCCCAAGGCCCCGGACATTCCAGGTAAGGAACTTCAGGCTAGCCATCCGAGAGGGGGGGAGAGAAGTGGCGTACCCGGGCCCACGCATCCCAGGAACCAGAGGAGTGTGACAATACGTGCAATATCAACCGCACATTTAAAGTATTTAAGCAATAAAGTATTCATTGGAAATAAGCATAATCCATACACCTTGGATAGAGTAACATACAACCAGTAGTCATGTACATTGCCGTTTCGATATCGAACTACAACTAACCCCCCCCTCCCCACCCTGCACCTTCCCCAACTGATGCGGGAATGACCCAAAACAGAAAACAAACTAGCAACCAGGAAGGGCTCATGGCCGCGTGACTTTTGTTCAGACTGTGCTATAACAAAGCAAAAAAGCAGACAGTAGGTGTATCGAATAGTCACAGTCCCAGCATGAGTGATCATCCCCATCCATGCCGTAAACCAGAGGCATGACCCAAGGCACTCGCTGGCAGTCTGGACCGTAGAGGGTCCAACGGAGATCCTGCTTGCACAGGGGGGCGAAAAAATCGCTGCTCAGAGTTTTTAGAAGGTAGGACGGGGTGTGCTCCCATGCTAGGGCCCCAGTGGACTGTTAACTAGGATGAGAGGAAAATTATCTCGAACCGGGCAGTAGAAGTGAAGGACTGGGGAACATAATATGAAAAACTACCATTAGGGAAGGAGGAGGGGACATCCTGGTGGGGATTGAGGGTCTCCGGAGACCGCGGACATGGCAGGTGGGAGAAGGGGCGACAGTCATAAGGAGAACCTGACATTCCCCAGCGGGGGAGAAGAGGAAAAAAAAAAAACCCAGATAGACATACCCATACTCCGGGTGATTAGGAGGACTCAATCAGGATGGGGGGGTAGTCAAGACCCCGCTCAGATGTGGGCTACTTGTCGTCCGCCTGTCGGTCGGGCTCAGGCCGCTCCATCCAGGAAAGAACTTCTGCCGGATCCTTAAAAAAGTAGGCCCGGCCGTTTCTCTCCACTCTCAGGCGCGCCGGAAACAGCATGGAGAATTTGAGGTGTTTGATCCGGAGTCTGCGTTTCGCCTCTGTAAAGCCCTGGCGGCGACGTTGTACATCAGCGGAGAAATCTGGGAAAATGGCAACTCTGCTGTTCCCAATCTCCATGTTGCCCTTCTCCCTCGCCATCCGTAGTGCTGCATCTCTATCCTTAAAGTTCAGTAGCTTGGCTATAAATGTGCGAGGGGGGGCTCCCTGTGGTGGGGCCTTGGCCGGAATGCGGTGTGCTCTCTCTACCACCAGGGTCTGGGAGAAGGCCTCACGACTATATTTGGAGATCAGGATTTGTTCCAGGAAGGTGGTCGGATCCTGCCCCCTCAGGTAATCCAATGAAACGGAGATTACATCTCCTCTGCCTATTCTCCATTTCGTCCTGCTTCCCGATCAGTTGAAGGATTTGCTGCTGCATGCGGTCGGAGCTCGTCTGTAAAGGAGGTATGGCATCTTCTATGTCACTGATGCGTGTCTCCGTCTCCGTTACCCGCTCCCGTAGCTTCTGAAAGTCCTGCACAAATGTGCATTTACTATAAGTGAACTTATCCTTTAACCACTTCAATATTGGACACATTCACCCCCTTCCTGTCCAGGCCAATTTTCAGCTTTCAGCGCTGTTGCACTTTGAATGTCACGCAACACTACCCAAATTACATTTTTATAATTTTTTTCACACAAATAGAACTTTCTTGGTGGTATTTAATCACCACTGGGTTTTTTATTTGCTAAATAAACAAAAGAAAGCCAACATTTTGAAAAAGACACATTTTTCTTTGTTTCTGTTATAAAATTTTGTAAATAATCTTTCTTTAATAATTTAGGCCAAAATGTATTCTGATTAATTTTTTTGGTTATAACAACCCAAATCAATATATATTATTTAGTCTATATGAAAGTTATAGAGTCCATAAACTATGGTATATATATGAAAATCAATCTATCCTGATGTACTGATGGCTTATCTAATTTCTAGAGGCCCAAACACACTAGGACAGTATCCCTCAAATGACCCTTTGGAAAGTAGACAGTCAAACCTAATTAGTAAGAGTTGTAGTGAGTTTTTTGAAGTTGTAATTTTTTGCCACAATTTTTTTGGAAAATTAAGAAATTAAGAAATGAATTCACTTTTTTTTTTACGTACAGCATTATCATAAAATGGACGTGGCAGTCATCAGGGACACTGACTGGCGACAGTATGTAAAATACAATTTTTAATTATTTTTTTATTTTATTTTTCCAATGTGACTACAGCATTATGAATTTCATTTGTATAAGCAACCATTTTTACTGAATGAAACTGATTCATTTGGTATGTTTTGTTGTGATTAGCTGTGATTGACCACAGCTAATCACATGGTACAGGTGGGCTGTGATTGTCCCGGTCTGTACCATGTGACTGTGACCAACCACAGCTAGCAACACAATTGTACACAATGGATGACATGAAAGGAAGCCATCTGTTGTTTACAATTGTCATGTGATCTGCTGTGATTGGTCACATAAATCACATGGTAGTGGCAGCGGGCCAGTACACTGATCAGTAATTGGCTGCTTCCGACAGAGACAGTGATGTCATATTACGTTCACCTGAATCGTCAAAAGTCCAATCTG
Source organism: Rana muscosa (assembly GCA_029206835.1). Lineage (NCBI taxonomy): Eukaryota > Metazoa > Chordata > Amphibia > Anura > Ranidae > Rana > Rana muscosa. The sequence goes on along the minus strand of CM055122.1, from coordinate 621,257,036 downwards.
GCCGTCATTTTGCTATAGGCCGGATTGGAAGTGGTTAAATGTGGCTTTTGTAGCCTTTATCTGCTATACTCTATGCTATTCCCTGCTAAATGTTTATTTATCTTGTTGTGGTAAATCTAGGCTCTCAGTTTTTTGATAAGGCAGCAGCAGCCATTGCAAGGTTGGATAAAAATTAAAAATCTTTGTTCTACACATGATCGCTAAATTGCCAAGACCCCTTATTTTGAACAGCCACACTAAGCTGATGTGAGTCGCAATGTATGTCGGGACAGTTGATCCACAGTTCATGATTCTTGGTTTGTGTCAACCAGTTGTAGCACTTCTTCCCCAGTGGCACATATTCCTACCAGTAAACTATCTTTACAGTTGTCTTTTTCGAGATAGTTTCATTTTGTCTGGAGACCTGGAGCAGTTTGGTCTCCAGTGGAGTTTGTTATTTGTTCAAAGTTACTTTAGACCACTTTAGACTTTTGCTCCAAAATTAGCCCATCGGTATACACTTGTTTAAAGCTGTTCACAACTTATGCTGACACCTTTCTACAATATTACATTGTTGAACAATTAGAATTCCACTTCTTTTTATGACCCACATATGCGTAGGTTATTATCTCTAGCTGTTTGCTTGCCCCTAACACCTCCCTTAAGGATTCTAGATTTAGTGCTACCCTATGATCATTATGAAAATTCATAAAAATGTTGCTATAGTTTAATTGAACATTTGTGGACTACAAGAACCCCTCAAACTTTTGTATACTCTGAGTAGGTATATGCCTATGGTGATACAAGAGACTCACCCAAGGAAACTTCTCATCTGCTGATGAATAAACCTCAATATAAACTCACATATCATTCTTTCCACATCTACTATTCCAGGAGTGTTAGCATCTGAATTCACAAAAACCTTCCTTCCCCATGCAAACAGGTAAAAATAGATTCTCCAAGCAGATATATATTCCTGCACGCCTTCCTTTACAATATTTTCTGTATTATTGCAAATGTATGTGCACCACTTCCATGCTCACCTAATGTAGTTTTATTCAGTCCTTGTTAGGTATACATGATGTTCCCACAGTGCAGATTGATTATTTCAATAATGTGTTAGATCTGACTCTTAATATACAGTTGTGCTCAAACATTTGTATACTACCCTTGGAGAACTGGTAATATCCCAGATAGCAAGGATAACTTGCCACAATTTCTCCTGTATTTCTCCTGAGGTTACTTGTGAGTTTTTCTTTGTACCCCGAACACTTCTTCTGACTGTTGTGTCTGCAATCTTTCTTGGTCTACCTGACTATGGCTTGGTATTAAGAGATCCCTAAATTTTCCACTTCTTAAAGGGGAGTTTCAGCCACCTGTGAAAAAAATAAAAGTCAGCAACTACAAAAACTGTAGCTGCTGACTTAAGAGACAGCCACTCACCTGTCCCACGATCCAGCAGTGTGCTCACCCCAGTCGATCTTACCCGATGTCTTCGGTCCCCAGCGACGGCATCTTCGTTATAGGCATCTGGCTGTGACAGCTTGTGGCTTCACAGTCATGTGCCCACTGCTCTTGCACTAAATCACGCTGCGCATCGTGAGTGGTGGATGCAGTCTTCTGGGACCTGTCAGGGTGGAGGGAAGGAGGAGAACTCCCATTTCCAAGCGCTGCAGCACTCGGAACGGAAGTGGGAAGCAGATACCTGTCAAAATTGAGTACCTGCTCCCCCCTGCTCCTCAAAAGTGCCAATTGTTCAAGAGTAGCAGGGGGGGGGGGAGTCCTTAAAGCAAAACTCCCCCTTTTGGGTGGAGCGCCGCTTTAATAAGTAATTGAACAGTACTGATTGGCATATTTAAGGCTTTGGAAGTCTATTTATATTATTTTCCATCTTTATAAAGTTCTACTTCATTGAAATGCAGGTCTCTTGAAAACCATTTTCTGCTCCCTATGACTCTGTATCTAGTTATCATTATGGTTTAAAAAGGAGCCAAAAAACTATGTGATAATAAATGGCTTCATATGATCAATATCCTTAACCACCTCCCTACTGTGCACGAAAACCCCCTTCCTGCCCAAGCCATTTTTCAGCTTTCAGCGCTGTCACATTTTGAATGACAATTGCGCGGTCGTGCGACGTGGCTCCCAAACAAAATTTGTGTCCTTTTTTTCCCACAAATAGAGCTTTCTTTTGGTGGTATTTGATCACCTCTGCGGTTTTTATTTTTTGCGCTATAAACAAAAGAAGAGCGCCCAGTTTGGAAAAAAAACACAATTTTTTACTTTTTGCTATAATAAATACCCATTTTTTTTTTAAATAAAATTTTACTCAGTTTAGGCCGATACGTATTCTTCTACATATTTTTGGTAAAAAAAAAAAAATCGCAATAAGCGCGTATTGATTGGTTTGTGCAAAAGTTATAGCGTGTACAAAATAGGGGATAGATTTATAGCATTTTTTTTTTTTATTAGTAATGGTGGCGATCTGCGATTTTTTATTGTGACTGCGATATTGCGGCGGACACATCGGACACTTTTGACACATTTTTGGGACCATTCACGTTTATACAGCGATCCCTGCTATAAAAATGCATTGATTACTGTATAAATGTGATTGGCAGGGAAGGGGTTAACCACTAGGGGGCGGGAAGGGGTTAAATATGTTCCCTCAATGTTTTCTTACTGTGGGGGGAGGGGACTGACTGGGGGAGGTGACTGATGGTTGTCCCTATGTACAAGGGACACACCATCAGCCTCTTCTCCCTCACAGGACGTGGATCTCTGTGTTTACACACAGAGACCCACTTTCCTGCTCGTTTCCCGGGCAATCGCGGGTGCCCGGCGGCAATCGCGGCCGCCGGGCACGCGCACCGGGGCCTTGTAAACGCGGCGGGCGCGCGCGCGCGCCGCTGGCTGCGAGCGCGCGCCTTCTAGCTCGTTTTAAAGGGAGGACGTCATATGACGTCCTCCCAGAACGAGAGTGTCCTCCACCCGCCGTCAATTGACAGTGGGCGGTGGACAAGTGGTTAAATAAAACACAGATTTTTAGCATGATCAGTCATATTTTCAATATCAATGCCAATTTTTTTTTAATTCTGACAGGGTATACAAACTTTTGAGCAAAACTGTATTCTCTAATGATGGCGCTAAAGAAACCATTCATACTACTGCCTTAGTCAAAATAGTCACTGAATGGGGCCTGATAGATCTGTGGAGGCTGTACCACCCTGCAGAGCCATGTACTCATGCTTTTCTAAGATGCACATGTCCCTATCCAGAATTTACTTTGCTCTGGTTAGTGAAATATTTGCTATGGGTGTCCATGATTATACTCTTGTCTAGGAGCCTCTATGATCACTCTGCCTTATTAGTACCAAATAGTTTGGAAAATCTATCTACAAATACAGGCTGACATCTTAATCCCGTTTGGATTACTCTTTTGCCTCAGTCCTATTCAATATGATAGCTGAATTCAAATCTTTAAACAGCTGCATTGATCCATTGACTATGGCCTGGGATGCTCCTAAAATGTTCTTGTGAGGATTACTTATTAAGGAGATTTCCTCCACGAAAACAAACTTCACCAGGCAGACTCTCAAGCAGAAAAATAATATATATCAAATCCTAACCCCAAACACACTTGATGCAACTCCCAGATATGCTCAGAACTGCATTGCAGCTAAGGTCAGGCTAGAGAGGCCTCTTTACTCATTACAAATACTTTTTATAAGGGGAGCAGATATGCCATTTGCTGGCACAAATTGTTAGGACCCAAAGAGTTTACACCTTTGTAGGGCTCAAATCCAATAATAGTGAAAATGTATATACTGTATTACCATGAACATCTTGGCAGAGTTGTGTACTTTTTACCACCAACTTTACACTTTATAAAGCTGACTTATTAGAAACTATACTTACTTCTACAGCTAGGAGGTGAATTATGTCACATATTTATCTAAATTTTATTTACTTACAAGTGACATCTAATTCTCTTTCCTGCAAACTAAAATGGGAACAAACAGTGGTTGAAATATCTGCACAATGGAATACTATTCTTCAAAATGTCCTCCTTGTTTCCCTTTCTATTTCTAGGAGATTTACACAATTTATATTGCTTAGGGCTTACAAGACCCTTTAATGGATGCACACATTTATGTTCTGAGATTTCACCTTGTGTGCTAGATGTAGCAGAGATACAGGCGATTTAAAGCACATTTTGGTGCTGCCCAGAACTATTTTGATACTGGCAGTACATTAAAGTGGTTCTAAATACTGAAGGTTTTTTACTTTCATGCATTTTATGTATGAATGTAAAAAACCTTCTGTGTGGAGTGCCCCCCCCCCCATTACTTAACTGAGCCTGATCTTGATCCAGCGATCTGCCTCCTTATTGGCTCAGACACAGCAACAGGATCCATTGGCTCCTGCTGCTGTCACTCACAGCAAGTGAGGAGAGAGTGGGGCTGAGTCCTGTGCTGTGTGTCAATGGATATACAGAGTGGGACTCGGGAGCGAGCATGCACGATTGTCCCAATAGCAAGGGGCTTGCTATGGGTCACTCAGCGGGGGGAGGAGCACAGATCACCAGTTGGGGCCCCCGAAAAGAGGAGAAATGGGGCTGCTCTGTGCAAAATCATTTTTAAATGATTTTTTTTTTTTTAAATACCTTAAGTGTCAGTTTTAATACTGTCTATAGCAAACACATTCATAATGCCCTCCTAGTTGTTTTGGGATTAATCTTAAATCTTAAATTATTTTGTTCTTAACCACTTCCTAGCAAGGAGTTTCCTGGCTATCATCCTCACCTCCAATGTGGGTAAAAGAGGGAAATACTTACCTTAGATCATAGAAGTTTACTTACCAACAGCAGGTTGTCACAAATTTGAAAACTGTGGTCAGAATGGTTGGATACACCTGGAGTGGCACTGATGGCTGTGTTTTGTGATCGATTACAATGTAAATGCTCTACTTATACTATGTTAATTCTGTGAACTAGTATGTGCTCAGAAGGATACTGTTGCTAAGGAGAAAGAGGCACTCAGTAATGCTATATGATTCTTTAATTAGTGTGTTGAGGTCTGAAATCATGTTCTCTTTTCTTGGATATTCCCTATAGAAATTTGAAACACCTAAACGTCCTGCAGGGTTGACCGCATTGAAAGAGTCAAAATTAATATCACTATCAATAGCAAAAGCAAAGTAATAATGCCCCCCCCCCCCTACCCTTTCCCCTCTTTCTTTTTCTTGTTTGTTCTTGTCTTTGTTCTTGTTTTGGTTCGATTTTATATTGTATGTTTATAAATTGTTCAAGAGCAAATAACATAATCTTTAAATATGTAAGATTGATGAATATCAGATCACTGTCAAGGAACCATTTATATAGAAATCCACCAGGAACCACAAGCTGTTTCTATCAAACTGCATATCATTGTCATTGCTTTGAAATTTACAAAGCAAAAAGGTTAATCTTCTAAAAGCCTGGTGGATAAAGTATCCTCTGCTAGTATAAAACAATCACAAGGTAAGGTATAATGTTCTGTGTTCAAATTCCCATTTTTCCTGTTTGTGTCCCTCTACTATGACTGTAGAAGTTAAGTGTGCCATTTCAGTATTGGAAAAGTACTACAGGGGCTTTATCTCTTTGTATGGACAACATGAAGGTCAAAATAATATGCTGAGCAAGACTAGACAGGCAAGCAGTCTATTAACTTAAAAGTCAGCCTCTTTGCAACATGTACTTCTGGTTAATAAAGACTTTACAATTGCTATTGCTAAAAAAATGTCAATAGGAACCCTGGCTTGTCCTTGACAAAGGAGTAAAAAGAATTAACTAAGAAGATTTTCATTTGAATAGAAGTTTGAAGGGAACATCGGTTGATGGGCAGCTAAACCCTTTGTAAATCGGCATAAACTTGTCATTAAAAAAATGTTGTACAAAAGTTTGCAAAAGTGAAAAAAATATATATAAATCCTTTCATTTTTAAGTATTTGTCAACATATTCTAAAACTGACATTAACAGAAGTGAACAGTTAAAATGATCTCTCCATATATATGGAACTATTAATTTTTAATATGGCTGTTTTTGTAGACTTCTGGGATAAATGGAATTGTTTTTCATTCACTCTTTTACTCCTATATAGTAAATATCTGTCTTTGCATTTTTACGTTTCTTTTGAGTTAGGTAATGCTATCAGAACAGGAAATGCATTTCAGTAAAGAGGCGATAATTTAAACTGATCCAAGGGCTAGTGGTACTTACGGATGCATTCTGGCTGAGTTCCACTCCACGTTAAATTAGCTAGACAATTACGTGTAGTGGAGCCTTGAATATGGTAGCCTTTGCGACATCTAAAGAAGACAGTACTCCCAATCTTCAAAAAAACAAAAATATCAGAAATATGTCAGGAGTCTTAAAATGAAGTAAGTGAAGATAGCTATTTAAATGATAATGAGGCACATAAATGAAAATGCAATTTTTTTTTCATAAGACAAAATGTACGTTCAAGCACTATTCCTTTCCTCTTTAGAAGAAAGTACTGAAGGAGAAAAAAATGATAAAAGATAAGCAAGTCATTGTATTTGGAAAAATATAAGTATAAATATAAATACGTACGGTATATATTTTTTTTTATATATGCAGGTTAAATGCTACTTTATTCTAATCACTATTATCAATTTGCAGTGCAAAGGTAAAGAATACATCTATTCAGAATTAAACCATATATTACATAATACAAAGCATTCTCAGAATAACTGCAGAAGCTTGAACAATGAAAACAAGACTACAATTTCTTTGGCTAGAGAACACGTTGGCACGGGACTATCCATCAATTTTTGTGATATGTAGATTGTAACCTCACCATGCTCCCCAGTAATTTTTCTAGCTGTGAGCAGCTGGGGCAAGTGACCTTCATCTTTTTGACTGTGCCCTAGTTCCAGGCATTATTTTATTTTTTTTCCACATCCTGGGCCCTGCTGCAGCACCAACCTTTCATCCCCCACACTACTAGTAGACATGCTGTCAGCTGAATAATTTCACCGTCTGAGCCTGTTAATGGCAAATGACATTTCTGGATCATTTGGTCTCACCTCTAACCACTCCCAGGGGCGCGTACTACTGCCATCACAAGTGAGTGACTGTGGAAGATGTGTGTGGGAGTCAGAACAGGTGTGAGAAGGGAGTTTAGTGTAAGAACAGGTGTGAGAAAGGTCTGCAGTGTTGAAAGAAGTGTGAGGTTGGGGGTTCCGTGTTGGGTCAGGTGTGAAAAAGGGGTGCACTGTTGGAACAGATGTAATAATGGGGTGCAGTGTCAGAACAACTGAAAGGAAGAGATTCAGTATTAGGACAAGCATAAAAAGGCAATGCAGTTTTAGAACACGTGTAAGGTGGAGGAGGTTAAGTGTTCAGTTTTGAGACAACTATGAGAAGGATGTGCAATGAGAGAAAAAGTGCGATGAGGGAATTCAGTGTCAGAACAGGTGTGAGAAGTCGGTGTGGTGTTGGAACAGGTGTGAGGAGCGGGTTCAGTGTTGGAACAGGTGTGAACAGGTGTGAGAAAGGGGTAACGTGTCACAAAACGGCATGTGAAGGTGTGCCACGGAGACAGAGGTGTACCAGGGGTATAGATGTGCAGTGGTGGGTCAGGACTGCGGGGGGCAGAGGCAGTGCTGCACAGCGCAAGAGATCAAGTGGTGCAATAGATGTGCAGGGGTGAAGTATTCTTAACAGGCACAAAGGGATTCATTTATCAAAACTGGAAAAAGGAAACTAAAGCAGTTATCTGTAGCATCCAGATTAACTCTTTACCACTACAGATTAGAAAATGGAAGATGAAACCTTGCTAAGCATATCACCAAAAACAGGTTTTACTTTTGCACAAGCTTTCATAAATCTATATACAGTATATATCTATATATATATATATATATATATATTTTTTTTTTTTTTTACCCAAAGCAAATAATTCACAGTAACTTAGTTACATACACAAGTGATGGCGCAAACAGTGATGTTTCATAGCAATAAAAATTGCACCCATTTATAACAGGTTTCAGAGATCTTTAAACACCCTGATACATTTCTTCTAATGTGTATAATCATTTGAAAAGAGGCAGAGTGCTCAGCTGTCCAATTTATTGCAAATGGCAGCTGCCCTTGGTATCCTGATGTGTACTGAATCATTTGGGCTTTGTTCTTTTGGGGGTGTTCTTGGAATCCTGGCCTTTATGAAACCCACTTGAGAGATTAAGACTTGCACAAACTTCCAGTTAAAGGGCAAAGTTTACAGTATAATTGTAAAACTGTGGTAATTTACTTACATGTAAATATATATAATATCTTGATTTTTTTTTTTTTTTGCTGCAGCTTTTTGGAAAAAATGGTGTAATACGAAGTGTACTAACATATTGTTCATGAACTGATTATTATTAAACTTAATAAGACATAAAAAATTGTTCAAATTATATTTTAATTGAATTATCCTAATTTGGTAACAATTAAACAAAGCTTATTAAATGTTCTCATTACCTCATAGGCCTTGGAACTGTTTTGCATGCCATAATGAGGCGTACCAGGGTCTCTGCAAGTATTATGAGCCGGATCTGAAAAGCATGCAAAATGTGAACATAAGGCAGGGTTACTATAGAAACCATCAATCATTTTAGCTTATTTGCTTTTACCATATAAAGCTTTCCATCAAAATTAAAATAAGATAGGGGACATGACAGGTGTCAAAAGGCTCAAAGGAAAATGTAGTTTTCACATAGGAAATAATTAATCTAGAAATCTGAGCTAACTTTCACACAATTATTTTTATTCCAATAGAAAAACAACACAATTTTTGTTTTCATAAGACAAGATACAATGATTCCTCGACTTTTTTCTGAACTTCCCACTGGCCTGTTGCCCACCTCTCACTAGTGTCGCTTTGAAACACGGAATCCCAGCTTCTGTGTTTGCAAGTGACAGCCCTCCTCTCTTGATGATACCCACAGAACCCTCCCTGCCCTGACACTCAAACAAGGGAGGGGCAGCTGGTCGGCTTGGTGTTTTAATAGGTGGGAGAGGGGTGCTGCCTATTTAATCTCCATATTTTGCCTGGTCGGGAAGGGGTAGAGCCAAGCAAAGTTCAGAGCTAAAAAGGAGCTCAATCTGAACCCTGAGCTCAGTGAATAGCACCACCTGAACCCTAAACTCTGTACATAGCACCACACTGGACCCTGAGCTGTGTGTGTCACAATCTTGAATACTGCAATCCTAAGCCCTGAGCTCCATGGAAAGTGAAATTCTTAACTCTGTGCATAGTGCAATCCTGAACTCTGAACTCTGTGGGCAGCACAATCCTGAACTCTGTGGGCAGCACAATCCTGAACACTGCATAACACACTCCTGAACCCTCTATCCTATGCATATTGCACTCCTGAACCCTGTACCCTGTGTGCAACACACTCCTGTGTGTAATGCACTCCTGAACCCTACACCCTGTGAGTTGTGCACTTCTGTTATGATGCACTTGTTTTTTTTAACCCCTTGCCACTGACTGTATATATATATATATATATATATATATATATATATATATATGCGACCTCACTGAAGTGGGTCTTCTTTTGTGAGGTCCCATATATGAAAATATGTGTTTGTGCTGGGAGCGCCGGGTATCATACTAATAATTGGGAACCGGAAGTCCCGGTTTCTGATCACCTGATCGGCTATCACAGTGATTTGCCACTGTTCAGCCTGCCCCTTGTTTTCTCCTCTGAATGTCACCTTGACAAACAAAAGTGTGAGTAAAAAAAAAAAAAAAAAAAAACTACAGTAGATCAGTGGTTCTTTTAGGTCAGTGTTAGGGTTAGGATCAAGGTCAGGGTCAAAGGTCAATGTCTTAGTCAAAAGTCATGGTCAGTGTATTTTACACATACACTAACATGCAAACGTTTTGGGCAAGTGTGAAAAAAATGCTGTAAATTAATCCCTTCACGCCGCTTTTTTTTCCGTGGGGCTGCATATATGCGTAACTGTCTTTGTGCTGGGAGTGCGCAGGGTCCAGGGTCTCACCAGTTCCAGGTCACCTGATCGCTGTGATAGCCTCTGATTAGCTATCACAGTGGTCATTCACTGTGAAGCCGGCCCCTGTGTTTCTCTCTATTTGAATGGAGAGGAAAGATACATTGTACAGTATCTTTCTCTCTCCTTGCAGAGAAAGATAAATAAGCAACTGTGTGTAGACAAAATAAAAAACTTAAGAAAAAATAAGTAGATAAAGGTTTAATCTAGGTCAGTGTAAGGGTTAGTGTTTCAGTCAAGTAAGGGCCAAATGTCAAGGTCAGGGTCAGTATATTTTGAGCAGGATTTAAAAAAAATAAAAACATTTGCACAGTACTGTATATAGTATTACTACAATCACTGTGATCATCAGGAGCAGGGGAACTTATTTTGAGGTGTTCTTTGTTGGTAGATTATGGTAATAGCAAGACATTAATTTAAAAAGGTAACTTTTTTGGGCCAGCTTTTCTTTGTTAGTACAAAATCCCCCCCACCCCCCCCCCCCCAAACAAAAAAACAACGGAGATAGCCATTAGCATTTACCACCAAATAAAAGCTATTTGTCCTGAAAAAAATATATATATAAAATCCACCTGGATATGCTAAGTATTTGTGATATGTACAGATTTACTAACACATGTCAAAGCTGCAAAATGGTGTGCAGGCATTTAATACGCGCCAAATCGCTGCTCTCCCCAAGGTGGAGGTTGGGGTGTGGGGGGTGTGGGGTGGGAGTAAATTACTGCACCTATTCTCTGAAAAAAAAAAAAAAAAACCTGCATCTTACTAAGTTTCTAGTGGTCCTTCCTCTTTGCAGCCATCCACAATACCCAGCACTTTGAGGTATGGGGAGCTTGTGACTTCCTCTCATGAGACAATGCTTGGGTCTATCAGCGAACTGCTAGGTCTGAAAACCGTAACATGACTGGGGGAGTGATATCACCACTCCCCTGGATTGGCCATACAAGTAATTTCAGTGTTTGCAGAGAAGGAGGAAGGAACGGCTAGCTTATTGCTGGTAAATTGAGTATAGTGAGGTTGAGAACCATTGCAGAGACTCAATTTGTCTAGCATAAGCAAAGCGACAATGTGTCTATAAATGTGTTCGCGAGTAGCTGGTTCTAAACTGCATTGCTTTTGAGTGCAGGATTTGATGTACAGCTTTACAGGCAGACTGAATGATGTGTGTCATATTACAAGTAAACATTTAGGGAAACTACCTCTTTGCCCCTGGCTGCCTATGGGAAAAGGACAATTTTGTGTAATAGTAAAGTTTTTTAAAAACATATAAGGGTTCTTCAAAAAGTTTCCACACTTTTTTAAACTAAGTTATATATATAAAAGTGCAAAAACATTTAGAAGACCCCTCGTATATTCCCTATTACATTTTCCTTCTAAAAATGTGTTTAGATAATAATAATAATAATAATAATAATAAGCAATGAGCGTTATACTTTTGGGAAACTTTCTTATGTAAAATTAATCATTTTTTTTTATTCTGATTAAATTGCCCCTAGATTCAATTGCAAACATTTCTAGATAAGATAAATAATATACATACCAATACAAATTGGCTGAATACCACTCCAGGTGCCATCTGACTGGCAAATTCTTCTAGATGACCCTACCAAAATAAATGGGGGTCTGCACTGAAAAGAAACTTCTGATTTGTAGGTAAAACTTTTGCCATTGAGACGTCCCTCAGCTGGAGTCCCAGGATCACCACAAAACATGGCTATAAAAAGAAACAGTTTACATTAGTTACATATATAGTCGAATTTGAGTCTATAGACAATAACAGTTAAGTCTAAGGTCCCGTGTACCCATATGTAAAAATGAGCCTTATGTCACATTTCCTGGAACCTCCTGAACCATTCTTTAGGTCAGGGCCAAGATATATGTAGGCAAATGAGTCAACATACAAAGACTATTAGCAAAATGTTTGTTTTACTTTGCATCATGTTGTATAATGCTGATAAAACATGATATTCCTGTTTTAACATAAGATGCAATATTGCAGTTCACCAAATGTTTAAAAGGTGGAAACCTTGCGCCAAATGTTATTTAATACTATAGATCTTAGTAAGCATATAGCTGCTCCCCAGCTAGCAATGTCAGAAACATTGTGCAATTAGAAAAATAAGTGATAGGGGGGCGCAAAAAAACTAAATTGTGTACCTGTTAATAAATTACCATATTACTGTACATGGAATAAAGTGACATGTGCAAAAAAAGTGCTGCGTGAGGTATCCAGTACGTACCAAAAACAATACTCAGCAGTGAAATATTGTATGGATAATATAAAGTGAAATAAATCATATGGCAAATGTAACCACAAACTTCTTTAAACAATTTTAGCAAAAGACACGATAAAAGTCCATATTAGCAAAAATGGTGACTCGAATCTTGATAGCAGAAATGAAAAGAAATCCTTCATGATGAACTTAAAACACCCTCAAAAGTGCTCTGATATGAAAACTGCTCACCAGATGAATATGACCTCTTAAATTAAAAAGAAGGTCTATTGTGCTGTAGGGAAATCCTGATTGGAACCCTTGGTTAATTAGATGAAATCTCTGTATTGTTTCCTCCTATCCTCCAAATGATCTCATAAGGAAAACAAAGGGACAATCCATAGCGAAATACAGTTTAATAAATAACATTTGTACAAACAAACAACAGAATGCCTGCTTACATGTATAAGTGCCTTGGTCTGGCACTGAGGATAGCTAGCAAGAATTGCAATATGGGGGCTACTCACCACTGGGCTCACGTCCAATCTGGCGACGATTAGCAACTTATAGTGGGACTGCAGGGAGGTGTAGAATTGGCGCTAATTACAATTCATGGACTTCCTTGCTCTAGAGTGCAAGTGAATATTTTATATATAAATAGATACATAAATACCCCTATATTATACTATTATACTACTATTATACTAGTGTCATTGGTGCCATAGTGTAACTCCTAAATGCTTCACTAATATATATGAATACGTGATAAATATAGATTGATGCGGATATAAATAATGATGAGCATAAAATAATATATATATATAAAAAATAAAATAATGAAATGAATAAAATATTGTGAACAATTAAAGGTGATAACAGTGAAAAAATTAAACCAATGTATAAAACTGTGATAGTAATAAATTAATGATGCATGCAAAAATGTCCTGCGACTAGCGATAAAGTGCAAATAAATTCAAAAAAATGCAGAATTGTGCAAATTGATGTAATTGTCCAATGATTTGATGCTAGATGCCCAGCAACTTTGCTAGGCAAAAAGTCTTGCGACTATGCAGAAAAGTGCAAATGCAACCTCATGCGATTTGGTTGAGCAACTATGCAATAAGGTGCAAATGCAACCTCATGCGATTCGATTGAGCAATATGAATGCAACCTCATGCGATTTGGTTGAGCGACTATGCAATAAGGTGCAAATGCAACCTCATGCGAATCGATTGGGCAATATGATTGTCCAATGATTTTGTAGTTTTTTCAGATGCTAGGTGCCCAGTGCCTGGTGTTGTGACCTTTTTTTAATCTTCAAGACTGGTGCCCACAGCAGAACGTGCTCCAATAAAGACCGCACTCACCAGATGTTCACCCCCTCTTGGGGTGAAAAACGTTCACAGTATATACCACTGTGCAGCACTCTGGCGGTGTCTCGTCTCCCTGGTCCTTTTGTGGTAATCCCAGTATTATCTCAGAGTAAGAGGGAAAGGAAGGAATCCCAAATAGTGTAATTCCGTAATAATGTTTTTTAGAGGGGGTGAACATCTGGTGAGTGCGGTCTTTATTGGAGCACGTTCTGCTGTGGACACCAGTCTTGAAGATTAAAAAGGTCACAACACCAGGCACTGGGCACCTAGCATCTGAAAAAACTACAAAATCATTGGACAATCGAATCGCATGAGGTTGCATTTGCACCTTATTGCATAGTCGCTCAACCAAATCGCATGAGGTTGCATTCATATTGCTCAATCGAATCGCATGAGGTTGCATTTGCACCTTATTGCATAGTCGCTCAACCAAATCGCATGAGGTTGCATTTGCACTTTTCTGCATAGTCGCAAGACTTTTTGCCTAGCAAAGTTGCTGGGCATCTAGCATCAAATCATTGGACAATCAGATCAATTTGCACAATTCTGCATTTTTTTGCACTTTATCGCTAGTCGCAGGACATTTTTGCATGCATCATTAATTTATTACTATCATGGTTTTATACATTGGTTTAATTTTTTCACTGTTATCACCTTTATTTGTTCACATTATTTTATTCATTTCATTATTTTATTTTTTATATATATATATATTATTTTATGCTCATCATTATTTATATCCGCATCAATCTATATTTATCACGTATTCATATATATTAGTGAAGCATTTAGGAGTTACACTATGGCACCAATGACACTAGTATAATATAGGGGTATTTATGTATCTATTTATATATAAAATATTCACTTGCACTCTAGAGCAAGGAAGTCCATGAATTGTAATTAGCGCCAATTCTACACCTCCCTTCAGTCTACTCATTTACTCCACCCAGGTGGATTAATTATGTAGAGGCAGCTCCTTACTTATTCATCACAGGACGTATTTATACACCCCTGGTGTGTGTTCCTACTGGCATATTAGGTCCATTGCGCGGATTCACACTCACACTCTATAGTGGGACTGCGACATCGCGGCGGACAAATCAGACACTAAGTGACACTTTTTTTGGGACTGTACTAATGACACTGGCAAGGGAAGGGGTTGACATCAGCGGTGATCAAAGAGTGCCTAAAATGTGCTTGCTCACTGTGTGGGGGATGTTTTAACTGTGGGAAGACAGAGATCCATGTTCCTGCTTAGCAGAAACACAAGATCTCTGTCTTCCCCTGTCACAGAACGGCGATCTGTCTTGTTTACATAGGCAGACCACCGTTCTGCCTCTCTTGGGAATGATCGGCGGGTCCCGGTGGACATCAGGTGCGCTGCAGACCCGGAAGAGTGAATTCACGTGCAGGTATGTGGTTTTGCCCAGCAGAGCCGCTGCCCCACAGTACATATACGTGGGGTGGTCGGCAAGTGTTTTAAGCATTCTATGCATTAACGTGAAAAACCTTCTGGGTGCAACTTCCCAGGTCTCCCAGGTCTCTCTCTCTTTATTGGCTCACACAGCAGTGAGCCATGAGGAGAGAGTAGGGCCAAACCGTGCTCTGTGTGTGAATGAACACACAGAGCGTGGTTCAGAAGCAAGCCTGCTCGAGTGCCCCCATAGCAAGAGGCTTGCTATTGGCGACACTCGGTGGGGGGAGGCGCCAGGACCTCTGACAGGGGACCCAAAAAGAAGAGATGCAGGACTGGTGTGTGAAAAACCTTTGCACAAAGCTGATGAGTAGGGATGAGCTTCGAGTTCACCGAACAGTGAACAATTTGGGGTGTTTGCGGCAAATTCGAAAAGCCGCGGAACACCCTGTAAAAGTCTATGGGAGAAATCTAAAGTGCTAATTTTAAAGGTTTATATGCAAGTTATTGTCATAAAAAGTGTTTGGGGACCCGGGTCCTGGCCCAGGGGACAGGTATCAATGCAAAAAAAAGTTTTAAAAATTGAAGTTTTTTCGGGATTAGTGATTTTAATAATGCTTAAAGTGAAACAATAAAAGTGAAATATTCCTTTAAATTTCGTACCTAGGGTGTGTGTATAGTATGCCTGTAAAGCCGCGCTTGTTTCCCGTGCTTAGAACTGTCCATGCACAAAGTGTAATTTCTGAAGGAAAAAAAGTAATTTAAAAGCACTCGCGGCTATAATGAATTGCCGGCTCTCGGCAATACAGAGAAAAGTCACTGATAAAAATAAAAATAAAAATGCTTGGGGGTCCCCCCAAATTCAATTACCAGGCCCTTCAGGTCTGGTATGGATTTTAAGGGGAACTCCACGCCAAATAAAAAAAATGCCGTGGAGTTCCCCCCAAAAATTCATACCAGACCCTTTATCCGAGCACGCAACCTGGCAAGCCGCACGCAAAGAGGGGGATGAAAGAGCACCCCCCCCTCCTGAACCGTACCAGGCCACATGCCCTCAACATGGGGAGGATGCTTTGGGGGTCTGTGACGGGATTCCAGGGGTGTCTCCGGTGGAGACAGGATGCGCTGCGCTGGACATCTCATCGCTGGAGCCTGGACCTGGATGGAGAGTAGATCATCCACCGCTGGACCCCGGAGAGGAGAGCATCCACCAAAGGATACTGAGAGTGGATTACCACCGCTGGAATCTTTATTTTTTTTAATAAAGGACTTTTCCCAACGGTGTCTGTGTGTTTTTTTACAATTTTTTACACTTTCTTTGTAAAATGGTAGGGGTACAATGTACCCCTTACCAATTCACATGGGGGGGCGGGATCTGGGGTCCCCTTTGTTAAAGGGGTCTTCCAGATTCCGATAAGCCCCCTGCCCGCAGACCCTCACAACCACCGGGCAAGGGTTGTGGGTTGAGGCCCTTGTCCCCATCAACATGGGGACCTGGTGCTTTGAGGGGTCACAGACCCCCAAAGCATCCTCCCCATGTTGAGGGCATGTGGCCTGGTACAGTTCAGGAGGGGGGCGCTCTCTCGTCCGCCCCTTTTTTCCTGTGATCTGCCAGGTTGCGTGCTCGGATAAAAGGTCTGGTATGGATTTTTGGTGGGAACTCCATGCCATTTTTTTTTTATTTGGCATGGAGTTCCCCTTAAAATCCATACCAGACCTGAAGGGTCTGGTATGGATATTTGGGGGGAACCCCACGTCTTTTTTTATTTTATTTGACGCAGGGTTCACCTTAATATCCATACCAGACCCAAAGGGCCTGGTAATTGAATTTGGGGGGACCCCCACGCAAATGACTTTTCTCTGTATTGCCGGGAGCTGACAATTCATTATAGCCGCGATTGCTTTTAAATGACTTTTTTTCCTTCAGAAATGACACTTTGTGCAGGGACAGTTCTAAGCACGGGAAACAAGCGCTGCTTTACAGGCATACTATACACACTCCCCAGGTACGAAATTTAAAGGAATATTTCACTTTTATTGTTTCACTTTAAGCATCGTTAAAATCACTGCTCCCGAAAAAACTTCAGTTTTTAAAACTTTTTTTGCATTGATACATGTCCCTTGGGGCAGGACCCGGATCCCCAAACACTTTTTATGACAATAACTTGCATATAAGCCTTTAAAATTAGCACTTTAGGTTTTTCATGTTCGAGTCCCATAGACTTTAATGGTATTTGGATGTTCGAACAAATTTATTGCCTGTTCGCAAGTTCTGGTTCTGGTGCGAACCAAACTGTGTTCGACTCATCCCTACTGATAAGTATAAAAAAAAATACTCTTTCCTTTGGAATCACTTTAACCTTAACTGCTTTATATACAAGTGCTGTATTTCTTTTTTAATTACAGAGTTTTTTAACAATTTTTTTCAGCTTTTTTATCTTTTCTTGCAAATTACCACTGCTAAGCTCCTGAAGTCTACTTGTAGTCATTTTTATTTGTATTGGCTTACATGCTTACATAGTTGCATGTGATATCTCAGGTCGAGTTACCTGATGGTGACAATATGCATTTGCAATGTGCCTCAGCAGATTCACTAGATATTATGTTAGTGAAAGCTTCAGATTTTAAAACACTGAATATAGCCTCTGAAATTACTGTAACATTTTAAAGCGGACAGTAAATTAGATGTTAGTGATTGTGTTTGCGTATACCAAGAATAAACACAGTAAAATCAAAGACAACTAAATTACAGCAAATCTGCATATTTGAAGCACTAAAAGCTGAAAGATGGATCACTTCTTAGTTATTGTTGAGCATCTTATGCTAGTAAGCACATCATTCTTTAAAAATCAGCAATCAAGAAAATGCAAACATGCATGCAATGCCTATAGATTCTTTATTTACAGAGAGATACTTAAAATTCATCAAAGCTTATTATCTATTTGCACTTAAAATCAAGCCAGAATATATATCAACCATCTCTAAGTAGTGACTCGGCTCCTTGACTGCTATCCAATCTCCAATGCAAACACATAGCAAGTAAACAGAACAATGGATCAAGCAGAATGCTGATACTTGACTTAAATGGCTTTTCCTGTGAAATTTGAGGATGAATTACTCCACAGAGCCTCTAGGTACAGGGGTCAGTGAACAGATGTTTTAAAGCTCATTTACTATTTTTGATGGTTAAGAACATGCAAATACCTAAATGTCCATTGGTTAGCTATAGGCTCACTTTACTTGAATCAGATATCTTAATCTGATCCCAATTATTTCAATGGAAAACTTGCAGGGGTTAACATCGCCTGAACTTTTCCCCTTCATGTTGAATTAAGTAGCATTACCACATAGTAGAATGTGACAATACTACTTGAAATGTATGTGCAACAGTTTTATGCTTCAAGCTGTTTGTGTCCCAAAAAATTACAAAACGTATTTCAAATGCATCAACTATAATCTTTACTAATTCAATGCTGGCATTTAACATTTCAGAGTTATTTGGCGACAGTCCTTTTAGTCATAAATGTATGGGAAAAGTGAATGTTTCTTGCCAATAAGAAAATATAAGTTCAAGCTTTTGGAAAAATTCCCATGCTATTTCTGTTACCAAAGCCATTATCCACAGAAGCATCAAGTGATGCTCAGTTGACTGATGATTTAAGAAGTCATAGCTACAAGCAGTCCATAGTAAGTTAGATAGAGAAACGTTAATCTGTTAATGGGAGACATAGTGATTAATGGACTAAGCTTGCTTTATGAAACCATGGATAGATATTCATTATTTTATCAACACTTCATCCATTTGTAGATTGAGCAGAATTGTGTATGATGATGAATGAAGTAAAGGTTACTGGTTTATTGAATAACTGTAAAAATTCACAATTTGAGGTCTTGAAAGTGAAAATTAGTCATGGTGGAACGCAAAGGAGTACACATATCTTGAGAACCTGTCAGCCCAGAATATGAGAGTATTCATCTTTATTATCTTTGACTACCAGGGAATCAGACTACCTTGTGTTACTTTGGTAACACATTTGATTTTCATTTGTTTAACTGCACTTTCCTAGAGAGTACAGATGTAGACAAATTTGTCAGGACCTTTACAGCTCAGTGAAACAATGCTTCATTCCTTTTAAAAAGTGAAAAAATAAAAGCTATTGTCTTAAGTATACCTGGATGCCTTTATTGTATCATAGAGTAGAAAAATGTGAAAAGAGATACATTATTGCCCAAATATATTCTAAAATGGCCTGCATAGATTGTTGGTACTCCTAGAAAAGATTATAATTATTGGATTGTGGTGATATCTTAAGCTAACTGTTTTCAAAAGTTAGTATCAAACACACCTTTAATTTTATAATCAGTTTGTCATCCTACTGTATTGAAAAGAGGAAATGCAACCACTCTGCTCTTTGGTATCATTGTGTGCAGCACACTGAATATGGACTAGAGAAAGCAAAGAGAGTTGCCTGAGGAAATCAAAAAGAAAATGATATACCAGCATGTCAAAGCTAAAGTGTATAAATCCCTCTTTAAGCAGCTTTACATTCCTGTGACTGGAGTTACAAATTATATTAAGATGTTTAAAGACCAGGGAAGTGTAGCCAACCTCCCTAGACGTGGCTGCAAGAGGAAACTCAACAGAAAGATGGTGCAAATGGTAGCTAAAGATCCAAGGAAAACTTCCAAAAGATACAATTTGCACTCTAAGGTCAAGGTACATTGATTTAATTGATGTATTATCTCACCACCTGTCACTTCTGGAGAAACAGTGTGCCTAAATGAAGAAGACCCAGGAGGACTCCAATGTTGAAAAAAAAATGGAAAATGCATATTGACAAGCTCCCATGCTTCTGGAAGAATGTCATTTGGACAGATGAGGCAGAGCTTATGTGTCTTGACAAAATCCTCCCATTTTATATTAACAGACAAAAAAAATGAAGCTTAAAAAAACTAACAAAAAAAACATGGTACCTACTCTGAAACATGGAGGAGACCTGGTTATGTTTTGGAGCTGCTGTGCTGCACCTGGCATGGGGTGCCGTAAAACTGTGCAGGTAACAGTGAACTCTCAACAATATCAATGGATTCTGGAGAAATACATACTGCCCAGTTCCAGAAAGCTATGTCTGCGTCACATTCTCCAACAGGATAATGACCCAAAACACAAAAGCTAAGGCATCCAAGAATGGAAAAGCAAACAAAACATAGGACTACTCTGAAGTGGTATTCTATGAGCCCTCATCTGAATCCAATTGTACATCTATAGGAAGAGCTGAAACATGCAGTCTGAAAAGGCACCCTCTAAAGCAGGGGTCCTCAAACTACGGGCCGTGGGCCACATGCGGCCCGCCGAGGACATTTATCTGGCCCACCGTGTTTCTTCTTGCCGACGCTGCCAGCCAGTGTTGCCCATTTTTGGGTTGTCCGTGAATGTCCATTACGGGCAGCGGTGCCCGTAAAAAAGATGGCCGCGAGCCGACCAAGTAACTGCGCATTCGCAGTTCCGAAGATGGCCAGGCTCGGGAAAACTCGTACTCACTCGGCCGGCGGCGCATGCGCAGTAACATAATGGTGCCGTCTGGCGCCATTTTTGAGTCCACTCGTTCCTAGCTGTGACACGGCGACCGGCGCCGCGCCTCCTGCACTCGCTGCCATAGACGGAGGAGGAGCGGTGAGTAAGGAGGAGAGGATGACATGAGTGAACCTGTAAAAGACTGGCTGCAGAAGCTCCTATTAACACTGGGGGAAAAGGAGGTTCTGCAGCAGTGCCACTTTAGTTTTTGCTAGATCTGTATACAGTGGGGACAGAGGATGACAGACTGAGACATGGCATTACTTGGGGGTGAAGCCGTGGCATGCAGGGGGACAGAGAAGGACACTGTTGTGCTGCCCTGTGGAGAGGTGAATGGGGCACAGGAGCAGGACACACTTATGTGGAGTAGGGATGAGCCGAACACTCCCCTGTTCGGTTCGCACCAGAACCTGTGAACAGCCAGAATGTTTGCGTGAACTTTAGAACCCTATTAAATACAATGGACTCGAACGTTCGAAATCAAAAGTGCTAATTATAAAGGCTAATATGCAAGTTATTGTCCTAAAAAGTGTTTGGGGACCCGGGTCCTGCCCCAGGGGACATGCATCAATGCAAAAAAAAGTTTTAAAAACTGACGTTTTTTTGGAAGCAGTGATTTTAATAATGCTTAAAGTGAAACAATAAAAGTGAAATATTCCTTTAAATTTCGTACCTAGTGTGTGTGTATAGTATGCATGTAAAGTCGTGCTTAGAACTGTCCCTGCACAAAATGTCATTTCTGAAGGAAAAAAAGTCATTTAAAACTCACTTGCGGCTATAATGAATTGTCGGCTCCCGGCATTACATAGAAAAGTCATTGATAAAAAAGAAAAAATAAGCGTGGGGGTCCCCCCAAATTCAATTACCAGGCCCTTCAGGTTTTTTTGGAAGCAGTGATTTTAATAATGCTTAAAGTGAAACAATAAAAGTGAAATATTCCTTTAAATTTCGTACCTAGTGTGTGTGTATAGTATGCATGTAAAGTCGTGCTTAGAACTGTCCCTGCACAAAATGTCATTTCTGAAGGAAAAAAAGTCATTTAAAACTCACTTGCGGCTATAATGAATTGTCGGCTCCCGGCATTACATAGAAAAGTCATTGATAAAAAAGAAAAAATAAGCGTGGGGGTCCCCCCAAATTCAATTACCAGGCCCTTCAGGTCTGGTATGAATATTAAGGGGAACCCTGCTGCAAATTAAAAAAAAAATGTGTGGGGTTCCCCCAAATCTCCATACCAGGCCCTTCAGGTCTGGTATGCATTTTAAGGGGAACTCCACCCCAAATTAAAAAAAAAATGGCGTGGAGTTCCCCCAAAAATCCATACCAGACCCTTTATCTGAGCACGCAACCTTTCAGGCCGCAGGAAAAGAGGGGGGGACGAGAGAGCGCCCCCCCCTCCTGAACCGTACCAGGCCACATGCCCTCAACATGGGGAGGATGTCCCCATGTTGATGGGGACAAGGGCCTCATCCCCACAACCCTTGCCCGGTGGTTGTGGGGGTCTGCGGGCAGGAGGCTTATCGGAATCTGGAAGACCCCTTTAACAAAGGGGACCCCCAGATCCCGGCCCCCCCTATGTGAATTGGTAAGGGGTACATTGTACCCCTACCATTTCACGAAGAAAGTGTAAAAAAAATGTAAAAAAACCACAGACACCTTGGAAAAGTCCTTTATTAACCACTTCAATGCAGGGCTTTTTGTACCACTTCAATACCGGGCCTATTCTAGCACTTCTCTCCTTCATGTACAAATCATCATTCTTTTGCTAGAAAATTACTCAGAACCCCCAAACATTATATATGTTTTTTTAGCAGACACCCTAGGGCAGGGGTCTCAAACCTGCGGCCCTCCAGCTGTTGCGGAACTACAAGTCCCATCATGCCTCTGCCTATGGGAGTCATGCTTGTAACTGTTTAGACTTGCAATGCCTCAAGGGAATTGTAGTTCTGCAACAGCTGGAGGGCCACCAGTTTGAGACCCCTGCCCTAGGGAATAAAATGACGGTCATTGCAACATTTTTTCTTGCACGATATTTGCGCAATAATTTTTCAAAATGGTTTCATGAATTAAAAAATAACAAAACAGTAAAGTTAGCCCAATTTTTGGGGAAAATATGAAAGATGATGTTATGCCGAGTAAATAGATACCTAACATGTCACGCTTTAAAATTGCGCACACTCATGGAATGGCGCCAAACTTCGGTACTTAAAAATCTCCATAGGCGACGCTTTAATTTTTTTTTTTACAGGTTACCAGGTTAGAATTACAGAGGAGGTCTAGTGCTAGAATTGTTGCATGCGCTTTAACGCACGCGGCGATACCTCACATGCGTGGTTTGAACGGCGTTTACATATGTGGGCGACTTACGTGTGCATTCGCTTCTGATTGCGAGCTAACGGGGACAGGGGCGTTTAAAATTATTATTTTTTTATTATTATTTTTTTTTTTAACTTATTTTTTTCCAATTATTTTTTTATTTTTTGATCACTTTTATTCCTATTACAAGGAATGTAAACATCCCTTGTAATAGAAATGTGTGTGACAGGTTCTCTTTATTGAGCGATGCGGGGTCAATAAGACCCCACATCTCTCCTCCAGGCTGGAAAGCATGAGATCAGTGAATTTTTTTTCACTGATCTCATACTTACAGCCGCAATGGCGGCTTTGTTTACATTTGAGGCCCGGGCGTGACGTCATCACATCGCGCCCGGGCCTCCGACGACCATAGAGATGACTGGTGACCATCTGGTCACCAGTCATCTCTATGCTCATCACGTGACCCACCAACGACGCCGGAAGATTCGCTCCGGGTCCCCGATCGCACGGGGAGCCCGGAGAAGCACCGGATGGTGGCGGGAGGGGGGGTTGTCCCCTCCCGCCGCCTGTAAGAATGATCAAGCGGCGGAACCGCCACTATGATTGTTCTTATCATGCACAGAATCGCTGGCCCAAGAAAAGGATATCTGAATGATGCCTCTAGCTGCAGGCATCATTCAGATATCTCCCTACAAAGCCGAGGACGTCATATGACGTCCACCCAGGATGGGAGATCCCATCTGTGGACGTCATTTGACTATGGCTGGGTAGGGAAGTGGTTAAAATTAAAAAAATAAAAAACACTTTTTATGACAATAACTTGCATATAAGCCTTTAAAATTAGCACTTTAGATTTCTCCCATAGACTTTTCGAATTTGCCGCAAACACCCCAAATTGTTCGCTGTTCGGCGAACGGGCGAACAGGCAATGTTCGAGTCAAACATGAGTTCGACTCGAAGCTCATCCCTAATGTGGAGACTGTAATATGATGGTGGACAGAGGGGCTACTGTGAGGGGGTGAGGAGGACACGATCATGTCTGCAGCCTCTGTCTACCTCCTGTATCATGTCCGCAGCCTTTGTCCACCTCCTGTAGTATGTCCGCAGCCTCTGTTCACCTCCTGTAGTATGTCCGCAGCCTCTGTCCACCTCCTGTAGTATGTCCGCAGCCTCTGTCCACCTCCTGTAGTATGTCCACAGCCTCTGTCCATCTCCTGTAGTATGTCCGGAGCCTCTGTCCACCTCCTGAAGTATGTCCGCAGCCTCTGTCCACCTCCTGTAGTATTTCCGCAGCCTTTGTCCACCTCCTGTAGTATGTCCGCAGCCTCTGTCCACCTCCTGCAGTATGTCGGCAGCCTCTGTTCACCTCCTGTAGTATGTCCGCAGCCTCTGTCCACCTCCTGTAGTATGTCCGCAGCCTCTGTCCACCTCCTGTAGTATGTCCGCAGCCTCTGTCCATCTCCTGTAGTATGTCCGGAGCCTCTGTCCACCTCCTGAAGTATGTCCGCAGCCTCTGTCCACCTCCTGAAGTATGTCCGCAGCCTCTGTCCAGCTCCTGTAGTATATCCGTAGCCTCTCCACCTCCTGTAGTATGTCCGCAGCCTCTGTCCACCTCCTGTAGTATGTCCGCAGCCTCTGTCCACCTCCTTCTCATTTTAACTATTGTATTTGTTCCCGTTTTGTTTTTTCACTTCAAA
Source organism: Rana muscosa (assembly GCA_029206835.1). Lineage (NCBI taxonomy): Eukaryota > Metazoa > Chordata > Amphibia > Anura > Ranidae > Rana > Rana muscosa. Next base: position 621,232,399 of record CM055122.1, on the reverse strand, counting down.
ATAAGATATGTGCAGTGTGCATAGGAATTTGTTCATACTGTAGTTTTTTTTTTAAAACTATAGTCCAGCGCTCTAATGGTCAGAGGGAGAGTGAACTGGTCCCCTGTTTAAAAAGTTTGAGGACCCCTGCTCTAAAGCTTCGATATCTGGAGCAGTTTGCGCAAGAAAAATGGGCCTAACTACCTGTTGACAGGTACAACAGTCTCATTGAAAGCTACAAAATCCCTTGTTTGTAGTGAATGCCTCTAAAGCCTGCGTAACAAAATATTAGACAAATAGTCCTGTCATTTTTTGTCAATGTCATTTTCATTTGCCTTTTTATTTAAGATTTTCTATTGATTCAAAAATATATTTTTTACTGTAAATCCAGTATATCTATAGAAAATAATGAATTATTATGAAAATACTTTCTGATTGCCAAGAGTTTCCCCACTGTACCTGATTGTCACCAACATCCTATAGGAGCTTTGATCAATTTTTATTATTAATTCTGATTTAACCCCTTTGCTCTGGCTGCAACTGACACTTCAAATAGGCTCTGATGCCTAAGGCTGGTAGGAAAGGTTACCCATCTTTCTGCACTGTGAGTGGCTGGCTGCACAGTGCTGATATCCCTGTGAGTCTATGCTACTGGTTCCAAACAACAGAAGGTAACCATGAGCTGTTGGTGACAGCTCAGTCACAGTTGTAGGAGCTTTGATGGAGCACACCCCATAATTTGCAGTGATGCATACATGTAATGGCTGGACATTAAGGCCCACCTGCTGAGCAACCGCATATACAGTATGTGTATAGCATATAGAAACAATATTGTTTGCATGCAGTGCTTAATTTAATTTAGTTCATATAACTTTGGCTTCCAAAGATTGATTTCAAGCTTCTAATAATAAACCAAACAAGTCGTAACTGTATGTACACATGTGAAAACAGAGGATATATCTGAAGGGACATATGCTTGGTTTTTACTGAACAAGTAAAGTTAAAAGGTTTTCTAAAGCTTCATTAAAGCCCCATTAATGGCAAAAAACATTAAAAAATGTTGACTAGCCTTCCCTCCCATCCACCTCCGACCAATCCTAATGAGCTTCTTTCCTTCTTACATTGTGAAGCCAGCTATACTCACCCTCATCCCTCATCCAGGTTCCTCACTGTCGCTAGCCCTGGGCAAGGGACTGCTGATCCAATGCTGCAATGCCCCCCCGAGATCATGGGTCTCCTGCCAACCCAAAAAACAAATAAATTCACAGCTCACTTACCAGTCAGCCTGCAGAAAACTGAATTGACTATGTATAACAGTTCATGTTAAAGACAAGGGATTTAGTTTGCACACATTTGCAAATATATGTGTAAGCTACAGCGGCCACATAATGACACCCCAGTGTACTGCAGTCCTAACTCTAAAAGTTTGAGTTCTCCCAAGTTGAAGCACATATATAATAATGTAAAGATTAGGGATGAGCTTCGTGTTCGAGTTGAACCCATGTTCGACTCGAACATTGGCTGTTCGATCGTTCGACGAAGATCGAATATTATGGGCCGGCAGGGTGGCTTTGGCCAATTATGGCTCAGGGGGTTTAGTACACGGCTCGGCGGCCTTGTGTAGTGTGTTGGAGTTGTGAAAAGAGAGAGTTTACAGAGACAGACAGTGTCATTTATATTGAGTTAGATAGAGCATGCAGGCGAGTCAGTTAGCTGCAGTTAGTGTGTAGAGGATATATATGCATTCTAGGCATTGTATTCAGTTTCGCTAGATCCGTTCCTGGTTTTCTCTATACTGTGACAGGCAGGCAGGTGATTGTGCTAGCTGCAGACAGTCAGTGTTTCACTTAGTGTACTGTGTGCTTTGCATAGCGTTCACCTAAAGCTTACCTGAATACAGTTAGTGACTATTCTAATAGTGGTGTTCTCATAATTAAACCACAGGCAGAGAGCTGCAAGTATTTTCAGTTAGTGTACTGTGTCCCTCTCTGCACAGTTTTCACCTAAAACTTACTGCTGCTGCTGCTTTTCCCAGACTAATACCACAGCAGGCAGTTGATTCTGATAGCTGCATTATCAGTACAGACAAATATATATATATATATATATATATATATATATATATATATATATATACACACATCCCATCTTTGTGCAGCTACATCTCACTGCAGGCCATTAGTATGTCTGGTAGGCAAACAAGGAGAGGCAGACAGTCACGAGGCAATAAAAGAGGGCAAGCAGGCTCTGTGTCTAGAGGCAACAGTGCTGCTGGTCGTGGACATGGTGCATCCTCATCAGCACATGGCCGTGGGACACGCTTGTCCTTCTTTTCAGCAGCTGGCCATGTTGAGCCGCAACATGCCCAAGACTTGGTAGAGTGGATGACCAAGCCGTTGTCGTCCTCCTCGTCCTCTCTCACCCAGGCTCAGGGTACTTTGTCTGGCAAAGCAGCTGCCAAAGTGGCCTTTTCACTCGGCTCAATTTCATCAGTCACTCCTTCCCTAGCCCCACCATGTCCTCCTAAGGAGTCCCCCAAACTGTTTGACCACAGTGTTGGGTACATGCTCCAGGAGAATGCCCAGCGTTTTGAAGTCTCTGATGATAGAACCCAGCTGGAGGAAGGCAGTAACATGAGCTCAGAGAGAGGGGGTAGTAACTTGAGCCCAGAGAGAGGGGGTGCCCAACAAGGACAGCTATCTGGCAGTCATGTTCCCCCAGCTGCAGCATACTGCCAGATTAGCTCCAGTGATGAGGAGGGAGGGGATGATGAGGTCACTAACTCCACGTTGGTGCCTGATAGGAGAGAGGAGGAGGAGGCACATCTCCAACGAGGCCGGATGCCCTCCAGGGGCCAGCTTAAGGGCAGCACACCGACCGCATCACACCGCAGAGCTCCGCATGTGCAGGGCGCTGCTGTCTCTGTGCGTTATTCCAAAAGTTCTTTGGTGTGGGCCTTTTTTCAGACATGTGCAGCAGATCGCACCGTTGCCATTTGCAACATATGTCTAAAGCGTATCTCGCGTGGCCAAAACATCAGCCGCTTGGGCGCCACGTGCTTGACCAGACATATGTCGACCTGCCATGCAGTCCGTTGGCAAGCGTACCTAAAAGACCCATACCAAAGAACAAAGTGGACCTCTCCTTGCTTCTCATCAGCTGGGATCTCCAACCCCACTATACCTTCAGGCAGTGTTGCCAACCGTACGTAGAATTACGTACAGTTCGTTAAAACAAGGCACTTTTTCCCTGTCCGTAAAAGTCCGTAGTAAGGGAAAGGTGCCAGTAAAAATGGCGGCGATCGGCTCGCGGTCAGAACTGCGCATGCGCAATGCCGGAAATCCCTGAGAAGATCCGATCCTGAGCCGCCGAGTCTGACTCCTGCACAGGCTCTGCCCAGCCCACCCGCCGCGCAGCCAATGAAGTCAGCGAATTTTCCCGCCAGCCTATGGACAGGCAGGACGGAGGAGCCTCGTAGAGTGGAGAGCAGAGAGCTGTGTATGTGACGGGCTGTGACCTGAGCGGAGGGAGCCTGAACAGTCTTGACACAGATAACAGAGCACACACACACACCCCCACCCCCACCGGAGCAACGGACGGACCCCTGCCAGCCTGCCCGACTGATGTGTGTAGAGCCTGCTGCCTGCTGTTGCTGTGCCTGGTGTCTTGGACCTGGTGAGTCAGTGACAGTCAGAGCAGACTAGTAGTGTGACAAGAGTGACTAATATCTCGAGTTGACTGTGTGGGTGTGTGAGTGTGAGCAGGGAGACAGCCAGGCTGGAATGATTCATTGATGTGGAGGGGGAGGGAGGAGGGGGCTCAGGTGGACCTGTGGTGCACCGTGCTGTCAGACAGGCACAGGCAGCAGTTTCCAGACAAAAATGGCAGTGGTGAGATTGTACAAAATGATTGTATGCAATCTCTGTCTGCCGTTTCTCACTCTGATATCTCCTGTATACTATATAATATAAAGAATGATCAGCGCAAACCCTTTTCAAATAATAATGAGACTAAAGGTAATGACAAGTGTGCTTCCAATGTGTGCAAAATTAGCTAAACAAAGTGCAACGTGCAAAAATACCAGTGCATCCGTGTGTGCAAATATCTAACATAAAATGCAAACATGCCTGTATTAGTATGTCAGAGCTATACCAAAAATAGCTGTCAGCTCTGAAAACACATTGGAAGCACACTTGTCATTACCTTTAGTCTCATTATTATTTGAAAAGGGTTTGCGCTGATCATTCTTTATATTATATTTTACTCTGGTGATATTGTGTTTTCACTTAGATTGAGCAGCATTCCCAATCACCTTTATTCACCAGGCAAGCGCAGTAGACCACACTTTAATATTCACATCTCCTGTATACTGTCTGCATGAGTGTATCCTGTCCGCATAACCATCTCCTGTCCACATGCCATCTTCTGTACCATGTCTGCAATCTCTGACCATCTCCTGTACCATGTCTCCAGTCTCTGACCATCTCCTGTACCATGTCTCCAGTCTCTGACCATCTCCTGTACCATGTCTCCAGTCTCTGACCATCTCCTGTACCATGTCTCCAGTCTCTGACCATCTCCTGTACCATGTCTCCAGTCTCTGACCATCTCCTGTACCATGTCTGCAGTCTCTGACTATCTCCTGTACCATGTCTGCAGTCTCTGACCATCTCCTATACCATGTCTGCAGTCTCTGACCATCTCCTGTACCATGTCTGCAGTCTCTGACCATCTCATCTTTTATCATGTCTGCAGTCTCTGAGGGGGAGCCAGTAGAGGAGTCAAGAGTGGGAGCGCCGCCAGATTGGGGATGACGAGAGAAGTCAGATGTGTGTGGACTGTGTAGCGGAGACTATCAGATAAAACCAAAGCCGCCAAGCTGGAGTTGCCTGACTGAGCCCTGCATGGTGCACCTGAGAGGAGGTCAGTCTGAGGAGGGGTCACTGATGTAAAGGGGGGGGAGTGAACACAATAATGTAAGGGGGCACTGAAATAAAGGTTAAACCTTATATCAGTAACCCCCCTTACCTTAGTGTATTCACTCTGCGGAAGGTAATCTATGGTCACCAGAGTTCCCCCCCCCCGCATTAGAGTTCCCAATGTTCCCCTTTACATCAGAGTTTGCAGGATTTCCTCTTATACTGCAAGGGAGATACCGCAGAGCCCCCTCTTACATCCGAGTTCCCCCTTAGATCATGATCTGTGGCATCGTCCTTTGCAAGGGAGAACTCTGTGAACTTTGATGTACTATAACGGGGAACTCAGTGCTGGCTGTGTTATATTAACCTGACCTTGATGTGAATAGAGAAATAGATTTTTTGACTTTTGTTTAACTTAAACACATTGGTAATAGAACTAGCAACATGCTCATAGTTTAAATACTAATAGTTGCACAGTTTAGCACAGAAAACAGCCATTTTAGGTCCTTTTTTGAAGTGTCAGTAAAAAAAAAATGTGTGTTGTTCGTAATTTTTAGGCATCTTGCCAGTAAATTTCACTTGGGAAGGCTGGCAACACTGCCTTCAGGCCTCTCTGAAACCTTCACTGAGAGGAATGAAGGTTTAGAATTCGGTGTGTCACAGCCAAGTACTTGCGGACAATCTGCTATGGGTACACCGACGTCCGATTGTACCAGGCAAATTCCCCTGCCCCAGCTTCTGCACTGCTGAAAGAAGTTCGCTCCCAGCCATCCACAAGCCCAGCGGTTGAATGCTAGCTTGGCTAAATTGCTAGCACTTCAACTGCTGCCTTTTCAGTTGGTAGACTCTGCCCCTTCTTCGTGAGTTTGTTGAATGTGCGGTTCCTCATTGGCAGGTTCCCAAACGCCACTTTTTCTCACGGAAGGTGATTCCAGCTCTCTACCGGCATGTGGAAGGCAATGTCTTGGCCTCGCTGGACACGGCGGTCAGTGGTAAGGTGCATATTACCGCTGACTCTTGGTCCAGCAGGCATGGACAGGGACGTTACCTATCTTTCACGGCGCATTGGGTGACTCTGCTGGCAGCTGGGAAGGATGCAGGACAAGGTGCAGTAGTGTTGGAGGTTGTTCCGCCACCACGCCTCCAAAATGTTACTACTGGTGATTCTGACACACCTCTCTCCTCCACCCCCTCCTCTTCTTCTTCCTCCATGGCCTCTACCTGTGCTTTGTTCTTGGAACCAGCGGTGCTCCGTAGGCATTCAAGGGGCTACGCAAGTACGCAGGCAAAAAGATGCCATGCGGTGCTTGAGCTGGTGTGCTTGGGGGACAGGAGCCACACTGGGGCAGAGATTCTGTCAGCTCTGCAGGGGCAGGCTCAGAGGTGGTTGACGCCATGCCAGCTTAAGCCAGGAAAGGTGGTTTCCGACAATGGAACCAACCTCCTCTCCGCCTTCCGACAGGGACAACTGACCCATGTGCCCTGTTTGGCTCACATCTTTAACTTGGTGGTGCAGCGGTTCTTGGGCAGGTACCCGGACTTACAGGAGGTCCTGAAGCAGGCCAGGAATCTCTGTGGGCATTTCCGCCAGTCATATAATGCCAGTGCTCGGCTGGCTGACCTGCAAAAGGAATACAACCTGCCCAAGAACCGCCTAATCTGTGACATGCCCACCAGGTGGAACTCTACGTTGGCCATGCTGCAGCGACTGCACACACAGCAGAGGGCCATCAATGAGTTTCTGTTGCAATATTGCACCATGACAGTGTCAGGGGAGCTTGGATTTTTTTCTCCACGCCAGTGGGCCATGATCAGGGATACATGCACTGTCCTGGCACCATTTAAGGAGGCCACTAGGATGGTGAGCAGTGACAGTGCATGCATCAGTGACACTGTCCCTCTTGTCCACCTGTTGGAGCACACGCTGCATGGAATAATGAACAGGGCACTTGAGGCAGAACAGAGGCAGGAAGAGGAGGACTTCCTTACCTCTCAAGGCCCCCTTTATCCAGACAGTGTTCCTTCTGGCCCGGCTATCACACAGGAAGAGGACGAGGAGGAGGAGGATTATTGTGTCAGCATGGAGGAGGAACCTAGCACTCAGCATCAGCAGCAGTCTTCAAGGGATAAATTACAGTCCCAAGACACCCATGGACTTGTACGTGGCTGGGAGGAGGTGGCTGCGGATCATGTCGTCCTCAGTGACCCAGAGGACTCTGACCCGAATGCCTCAGCAAACCTACGCTGCATGGCCTCCCTGATCCTGCAAAGCCTGCGGAAGGATCCGCGTATTCGTGCGATCAAGGAGAGGGATAATTACTGGCTGGCAACCCTTCTTGATCCACGTTACAAGGGTAAGGTTGCGGACCTTATCTTGCCATCGCAGAGGGAACAGAGGATGAAGCATCTTCGGTAGGCCTTACAGAAAGGTCTGTGCAACGCGTTCCCAGAGACTGGAAGGTTACAAATTCCTGGTCCTGAACAATGTGTTGCTGAGGCTCCGGTCAGTCAAAGAAGGAACGGTGGAGAAGGTGGTCGTCTGACTGATGCGTTCAGACAATTTTTTAGTACGCAGCCCCAAGGTATGATCGCTTCCAGCAACCATTGCCAGCGTCTGGTTTACATGGTGCGGGAATACCTAAGGGCAAGATCAGACTTGGACACCTTTCCCACTGAAAATCCTCTGGGTTACTGGGTCTTGAGGATGGATCACTGGCCAGAGCTTGCACAGTATGCAATTGAGCTACTGGCCTGTCCTGCATCTAGCGTTCTTTCGGAACGCACATTCAGTGCTGCTGGAGGCTTTGTAGCTGATCACAGGGTGCGCCTGTCCACCGACTCGGTCGATCAACTGACATTCATAAAAATGAATCAGTCTTGGCTCACCACCAGCTACCAAGCACCTGATGCTGATGTAACCGAATAATTTTTTTGGAAATGTCAGATCCCTTCAAAACTGCCTATGCTGATGCTGAGTGACTATCCTGTTATGCTGAGTGACTATCCTCTTCCTCCTCAATAATCATGCTATAGCTTGAAAGAACATTTTTGGTTCTGGGCACCGCCACCAGTGGCTAAGGCCCAATTTTTCAGCCCCTGTTTAACAGGGGCATGTATTTACAATTTTTGATGCAATGCTTTGCAGCCGGGCTCATTGCTGTGCTCCAACTACAGTATGTGTGAGGGGTTGCAGTGTTGTGGCACCAGCACTAGCGCCTAAGGCCCAATTTTTCAGCCCCTGTTTAACAGGGGCATGTATTTACAATTTTTGATGCAATGCTTTTCAGCAGGGCTCATTGCTGTGCTCCAACTACAGTATCTGTGAGGGGTTGCAGTGTTGTGGCACCAGCACCAGTGCCTAAGGCCCAATTTTTCAGTCCCTGTTTAACAGGGGCGTGTAATTAAAAATTTTGATGCAATACTTTGCAACAGGGCTCATTGCTGCACTCCAAGTACAGTATCTGTGAGGGGTTGCAGTGTTGTGGCACCAGTGCCTAAGGGCACAATTGTTCTACCCCTGTTCAACAGGGGCATGTAATTACAATTCTTGATCTAATAATTCACAGCAGGGCCCATTCCTGCACCCACCAAGAGTAACTGTTAGGACTTACAGTGTTGTGGCACTACCACCACCACCACCAAAGGCCCAATTTTTCCTACCACTGTTCAACAATGGCATGTAATTACAATTCTTGATATAATAGTTCACAGCAGGGCGTTCCAGCGCCCACCAAGAGTAACTGTGAGGGCTTACAGTGTTGTGGCAACACCAACACCTAAGGGCCAAATTTCTGCTGAGTATATACGGCAGGCCCCTACTTTCAAACATCCAACTTACAAATGACTCCTACTTGCAAACGGAAGTACACAACAGGAAGTGAGAGGAAATCTACCCCTAGGAAGGGGAATTCTCTCCTGTAAGAGTTAATATAGGAAAAAGTAGTCTCCTCTCCACTGTTGCTTTATCACCAATCCTTGTTTCACTAAAAACCCCAAATTTTCAAAAAACATTTGTCATTGGGACGGAAAGTGAGGTGAAATGTTCTGAACAGGTGCACAGACAGCAAAACAAATGTTACAGGGGTGATAACCCTTCCCTATGTTTTCCAAAAAGCTTAAAAATAGATTTTTTGGCTGGAGCTACATGTAAAAAATTTACCTGTTCCAAATTACAAACAGATTCTACTTAAGAACAAACCTACAGTCCCTGTCTTGTTTGCACCACCTGTATACTGCTGTTCAGAGTATATAGGACCTTTTTTTACTTTGGGTGCGGGGTTCCCCTTAATATCCATACAAGACCCAAAGGGGCTGGTAGTGGGCCATATTGCCGGGACCAGACATTACATTGAAGCCGCAAGCAGTTTTAAATTACTTTTTTTCCTTTTAGAAATGTCATTTTGTGCAGGGACAGTTCTAAACACGGGAAACACGTGCCACTTCACAGGCATACTTTAGACACCCCCCAGGTATGATATTTAAAGGAATATTTCACTTTTTTTTCACTTTATGCATCATTAAAATCACTGCTCCCGAATAAATGGCCATTTTTAAAACTTATTTTTGCATTGATACATGTCCCCTGGGGCAGGACCCGGGTCCCCAAACCCTTTTTAGGACAATAACTTGCATATTAGCCATTATAATTAGCACTTTTGATTTCGAACGTTCGCGTCCATTGTTTTTAATAGGGTTCTAAAGTTTGCGCAAACGTTCGGTCCGTTCGCAGGTTCTGGTGCGAACCGAACCGGGGTGTTCAGCTTATCCCTAGTAAATATTAAGGGCAGGTATGCCTGGAGGGATCCCAGCCCTCAAAGGTATAGGAAAGCACTGGACACCCAGCAAAAGCAAAATGGCAGATGAAGGTACAAATAAGAGGCAAGCACCAGGGATTATAACTAACCTTTAGGCATCATCCATCCATGTGCAAAGGCTAGTTATAGGTTGGGGTGGTTGCCATTTGTTTGCACACTCATTTGGTGTCCAGTGCATTCCTATACCTTTAAGGAGGGATGGGCTTCCTTTCCTAAGGCATAAATTTCCTTAATCTATCTATTATTATATATGTGCTCCAACTTTGAAGACTTTCAAAATGATTGAGTTAGGGCTGCAGCTCACTGGGTTGCTCTACATGGCCACTGCAGCTTACGCATATATTTGCAGATGTGTGCAAACAAAACCCCTTGTTTTCAACGTGAAATGTTAGACAGGTTTAATTTGGTTTGTTGCAAGCTGACTGGTGAGTGAACTGGGAATTTTTATTTATTTTTTGACATGTGTCTCCCTTCCATGTGCTCCTTGCTGCAAAGGCTAGTTAAATGGTGGGGTGTTTGCCATTTGTTTGTCCCTTGCCATCACCCTGTGATGACTTCATCCTCTTATTTTATGAGAGGACCCTGCAGCAGCCCACCCAATTGGAAAGTTCCACATTAGGCAGGCTCAGATATGGATACCCGAGTGTGGAAGACTTATCATTTGACAAAAGCTACAGTTAAGTATAAATACATTTTAGATATAATTATTTTTTTGTGAGAAAATGTATTCTTTTTAATAGAACAGTTAATGGTGGCCGTACATGGATCAAAAACAGGCTGAACCATAGTGACACTGTACTACTCTGGGGGGGATAAGGATTTTTTTCTGTATGATGATCACTGTCATAGGCAACAGTTTTACTGTCATGAATGGTTTTTATTCATGACAGCTTGCTTCCTATTGTGATGCTTTGATTGGCCACAGCTTGTATGGCTCAATCACACCATCACAACAGTAAGTAGGCTGTCATGAATGGAAGCCATTCATGACAGCTTTGCTTACATTATAATCATGTGATCAGCGAGCACATGATACACATTGTGATAACATGGTGATCACATGATGCCCTAGCTGCTCACAGTGGTAGGGTACTGATTGCTGTAAGCCACTGTGTCCGCTGTGCCTCCTAGGGGGCACGCCAGTGTGCATGTGCACAGTGATGTACCAATACCTGCAGCTGCCACCCGCTCACAATAAATGTACTGTGGGTGGCCAGCAAGTGATTAAAAACACTTTCTTTTTAAATTACAGTTTTGCTGTAGTAGGTTATATACGGTACATCATACAGATGCAACACTTCAAAGGCAGGACCAGGGCACCCCGCAGGTATGTTATCTAATGCAACTTTGCTTTATTATTATTTTACTGTAATCATTACTAAAATGTTGCTCCCAACCAAAAGGATCATTTACAAATGTTTTTTATTTTTTTGCTTTAGTGCATGTTCTTAGGGGAGTGCCTGAACCCAATGTCATTTGTTTGACAACACCTTGCTTTTTTTAATATATCTATCCCTCATTGAGTTCAGTGGGGTTCAGGTTTGGCACTCAAGCTTTAATCGTGTTTGGCAAATTTGTCCTGAACCTAACCCAGGTACATTTTGCTAATTATTAGTTGTAGTATTAGTACCCAAATATTATCGAACATATTATCCCATAAGTATTGCTAAGTAATGAGTAAGTGTAATATTTGTGGATTTGATATGTATTATTATAGGCTCAACACCTTTTGCTTTTTTTTTTTTATGCCCTTCCAAAACACTACGAAGTAATCACTAGGGGAGGGAAGAGAATAACAATAATTGTTGTTTCCTGCAGCAGACTGCTTATGTTATTCTACTGTATCTGATTGCTTAGCTCAGGTACCTAAGCAAAGTTTTAACTGTAGCTCAATAACTTTTATTATTAACAATAACGTTTCAGATATACAATTGCTGTATGTTGTGGCATCTCAAGAATTTGGAAATTGTAAAATTTTTCAACATATTTATAAGGTAAAATATTAGATCTTGATCCAAATAGTGCCTCCAGGTAAAGGTAAAATGGTTGAACAAATGTCAATAACATTTACATGATGCATTAATTTTCATTATCTAAATTAACAAAAGTGCAGATGTGTTACATGACAAACTAAGTACACTCCAACATTTATTCCACTTTAAACCCATAAAATTTAAATGCTGTGTTACACAATGGGTGCCAGTGATTAGAACCTACTTCAGGGAGTATGCATATGGAATCTGTCTTATTCCAACCTGAGATATCCATGGTCTGTTGTTCTCTTTGCTATTGACATGTGATATACTCATGCCAAGATCAAAAGAGCTCTCCAAAAACCTCAAAAAGAAGGCTGTGGATGCACCAAACTGACCCAGAAGAATCCAATACTAAGACCTCTAGGAGACAAATCTGACAAGGGATTTAAAAAGATCAACAAACAATTTGAAATCAATTATTCCTCTGTAAAGAATGACTTTCAAGTGGTGTAGATTTTAAATAACTGTTAATCTGTTCAGAACTGGCCAGGTTAGCAAATGTACCCTAAGGGAAGACGGTGTGATGCTGAATTGAGTCTCCAAGAATGGCAAAATTGCATTGCTTGGTGTTCAGGTAACACTTGCAACAGTTGGGGTCAAAGTGCATGCACCTCACAAACATGAGGCAAACATAACTGCTATAACAAACTCATTTTAGTTCTTTCTTGGATGTTTATGTTTTGTTTTTTTGTTTGTTTGACATGCTCCGATAAGGAACAAACCTAAAACTAGGCACACTGCCTATACTTTAACTACACCAACATACTGGCTGATATGTACGTGTGACAAGTTCTCTACCTAGCCACAACCAGTTTTATGTTGTTCCTTTCCTCTGCTAATATAGCATCTGCACCAGCAATACTGTGATTTTTCATATGTACCCTTTATAAATAATAAAAACTTTTGTTTAAAAAAAAAATGTTCATGCACCTATAATCAGAAAGAGACTGCACCAATTAATTCTACATGAGAGGTGCGTTAAGAAAAAACATTTAATGGGGGCGGGGCTTAGTGCCCATGCGAGATGGCTGCCTGATCCTCTCGCTCTGATCCACGGAGGTCCTGCTATCTGATTATCGGAGCCTTTCACCGCAGCTGACATGGTAAAGCCGAAGGAGAAAGCATCACAGTCCCGGTCCCGCTCCCCGAGGGACATGGCTGTGCAATCCAGGCGCAGCATTCTGAAAATATTCCGGCCCCATTAACGCGAGGCTGCGGCTCCAACTCCGGCCTACACAGGGACACGCTCCTCCAGCCTAAGCCCGACTGCCAGGAAGGGCTATCAGCGCATGGAGAGCTCCCCTGCTGCTCGCCCACTCAACATGGATGACCTCAAATCAATAGCTGAGGACATAAAGGAATCATTCGCAGCTGCGATAACAGACCTTAGGAGAGACATACAGTCGATGAACATGCAGATGGATGACCTTGAAGATACAACAGCCCACCATGACACTGCTATACAACATCTGCAACACTCCTCACAAGCCTACAACAGTCAACTCAAAGACTTGCACAGGCACATGGAGGACTTTGATAACCGCGGACGCCACCACAACTTGCTGGTAAGAGGCATTCCCGAATCCGTAGAGCAGAACCACCTTACGCAGGCCACAGTTCATATATTCAATGAACTGCTAGGCAGACACCCTGAGACCCCCACTGAATGTGAGCACAGGGCACTTAAACCCAGGGGCAGAGATACTGATCCTCCCAGGGATGTGATATGCTGTTAAGTGTATTTCAGGCTAATGGAAGACATCCTGAGAGGAGCCAGAGACCGCCGCAGTTTGCTATACCAGGGAGCAGAGATCAAAATATTTCAGGACTTATCTCCCATAACCCTGCAAAACAGACGAGATTTACGCCCGCTACACGACCTGCTACGCTCTAAAGGAATCCAGTACCGCTGGAAATTCCCTTTCTGTCTTTCCGCTTCAATAGCAGGACACACCGCCAATCTAAGAGTACCGGAAGATCTCAGAGGGTTCTGCAACACACTACAAATACCACTTATCGAGCTCCCTGATTGGTATAGTGCTTTCCGTACTCCTCTTCTCCAGCGAACCAACTCCATGGATGCCATACCGGTACGAGATGATTTTCACATCAGACGACACAGATCCTATTCCCCAAGACCACTTCCTCAAAAGGGAGCAGAAGGATAGAGATCACCACAGTCTGACGGCATCCCCTGTTCATAGGCGTGCCAGGCCAGACAGATCTGAATGCCATCTTTTCATGCTTCCAATGGCGGCAAAGATGCTACCCAGAGCCACCATTCTTTCCAGATGTCCTCCATCCTTACCTCCCTTTTCGCTATCCCAGGGCAGGTTAGCAAGCTCACCTTCATCTTAAATTAAACCTGATCTGGTCGATTCAGTCTGCTTTATACTGTAGAAGAAAAAAACGTTTACTGTCTAAAAAGAACATTAGCACAAGATTGCAGTTTGTCATTGAACCTGTGAGTAAAGACCAGATCTTATAGAACAATGTACTGAAGACTCATCAATCAAAGATTGAGTTAATTAATTACAATCACAGTAGGCATGTTTGGCGCAAACTGAAGAGAGTACAGTATTTAAAGAGAAAAACCTAATATCAACTGTGAAGTATGGAAATGTTATGGTTTGCTTTACTTCTTCAGGGAGTTAAATATGCTGCATCAAGCATGCTTGAAAAAAAAATTAAATCACGTGTCCAAAAGTTAAAGTTGAATTGGAAATTAGTCTTTCAACAGGATAATGATCCAAAACACCCCAAGGAATGTCTCAGAGAGAAAAAAAACAGAGGGTTTTGGACTTCCCTAGCCAAAGTCTTGATTTTGTGTGTGTGTGTGTGTGTGGGGGGGGGGGGGGGGTGGGGGGGGGGGTCAGTTTAATGAGCAGTTCATACAAGAAAACCCACAAACATCTTGCAACTGAAGGAATTTAGCATGGAGAAGTGGGAAAACATTTCATGTCATGTCAGAGACTGGAGTGCAGTTATGCCATAATTTCTGCTACAGGGGACAGCACCGGCTTTTCAAAGGGTGTACTTTTCCCACAAAACTTAATTACATGACTGTGCATGTTTGTCTATGATCTTTATTATTTTTAAGGCTAATACCCTTATACAACTCATGTTTATTTCATGTTGGTAAATGTGGTAAATTGCAGTTACTATATGGGTTTAATAGTATTTAGTCAGAAGTTTTGTAAAAATCACTGATTTTTTATTCCAAAAAGATAATTGAACACAACACATCTTGATAATGTATAATTTTTTATGTACATATCCTTTTCAGCCGCATTGTGTATACCAGAGCTCATATTTAAATATTTGCATATGTGTTGTGTGCAATTATCTTTTTGGAATAATAAATCAGTGATATTTACAAAACTTCTGACTCTTATTTGCTGCTAAAAAGCCCAGTGGGGAATCCTCCACCTGTTTTCAAGTTTTCAATTGGGGTGTGTAGCTTCCTCAGCCTTCCATACATGTGTCCCTTCTTTGATAATAGTATTTAGTAGACTGTCCAAAAATATTTACTAGGCTTGTGCAATTCGTTTCGTAACGAATCGAAATTCGTCCGAATTTAGCAACTTTCGGACATTCGGAAGCATTCGAATTTCCGAACAAAGCAATTACGAATAAAACCGAATCCGAAATAAATTATACCGCAAAATAGTGAATGCCCGAATGTCTTTGGCATAATTCGTTATGAAAAAAGTTACGAATGTACGAATCCATTCGAAGCACAATAACACTCACTCTGCTCTCTGCTTCTCCCTCACCATGCTGAACTCCCTCTCAAAATGGTGTACAGGGGCGGAGGCTATAGCCGCATGAAAAAACGAAAGTAAAATACGAGATTTCGAATCCATTCGAAGCACAATAACACTCTGCTCTGCTCTCTGCTTCTCCCTCACCGTGCTGAACCCTCTCAAAATGGTGTACAGGGGCGGAGCCTATAGCCGCATGTAAAAAACGAAAGTAAAATACGAGATTTCGAATCGTTACAAATAACCGCTATGTATTTAGAAAAGTACAAATCCATTCGAAGCACATTAGGCATAATAGGCAGCGTCGTTGTGAGAGAGACACGGAAAATTACGAATCAACGAACCCAAAAAAAGTTACGAAAGTAGGAGTTGTGTCCAGAATCAACGAAAAACAACGTACTCTACAGAAAGTACGAATTATAAAGCAACAAAAAATTCACAGAAAAATGTCGCTTGCGAAAATACGAATTAGTCCGAACACGAAAAATCCCGTCTAGCAAAATTACGAATGATTAAGAATCAACAGGACCGGAAAGAAACGAACCGAAACGGAACAAATATTTACTATTAAAGGATAGGTTTGCATTTAACACTAAACTTCTTGAAATGTCTAAAAGGAACATATAACAAAATTGTAGAATAACAAATATACTTTGTTATAGTCTTTTCAAAGCTGGCAGAGGGTTTCACTCAGTGTACTTTAGAAACTGGTGAAAGCATCAGGTATGTCCATTGAAGGTAATTGCATTGCTTCCTGCATGTAGTGAACTAAACACAAGAACAGCTATTATTCTCTATGACCAAACCAGGTGTATTTCCAAGACCATTGGAATTACCAGACGATAGAAACAATGTGGACCATGAATAAAACTTACACATTTACATAGCAGTAGGCTATTTCCCATTAAAAAAGTAGCAGCAAATATGACATATATTTATCTTACTTATTGGATACCAAAATAGGCTTACCTTCTCAAGGTTTTCTTCTGCTTAGCAGGTGACCCTGCTAAGCAAAAGCAAATTGTCACCAGGAAACTGTTTAAAGCAGTAAAGTATGTGCTATCTACTGATGCCATTATAAAATAAAACACATTAAGTTTTGAACTTACGTAGACATTGTGGAATTTCTCCTCTCCATGTTCCTCTTCCTTCACAAGACAGAACAGTAGGAGTAGACAGCTGATAACCCTCAACACATGTATAGCTGACACTGGACCCCCAGCTGAAATCTGACCCTTGAAGCTTCCCGTAAGGTACATGAGGGGGCTGACCACAAAATATGGCTGTTTGAAAAAAAAAATATTTTAAGGTCACTGCAGGATATAGTCACAGGTTTTGTTGTTAATATACTTGTAAAAATTCTTATTTTATTCCCATCTTGTACAGTAGTCAGGTATTTGTGAATTTTGCATACTCACATTTCATTAAATAATACTGTTAAGCCATCATGCATAGAGTACAACATGATAAAGCTGAGGACCTGAGAAGAAATCAGCTTTAAATATCATTCGTTAGACTCATCAAATTGAGCATAGCCTTTAAAAATAATTGCAATTAGGACAATTGTGAAGAATCTATTACTGACAATAAAAATATGGAGGCTTGTGGCTCTTTGGACTCTACTATCCTCTGTCCTTCTAGCATTAAAAAAACTCAGCAGTCCACTGAATGGTCTAGAATTGAGCTAGGAGCGGACAATCAGATGCTGTGGTGTTGATTTATTAAAACTGGAGAGTGCAAAATCTGGTGCAGCTCTGCATAGAAATCAATTTGTTTCCAGGTTTTTTTAATTGAACAAGCTGAAGTTGGAAGCTTATTGGCTGCCATGCACAGCTACACCAGTATTTGCACGCTCCAGTTTTCGTCAATCAAACCCTGCAAGTCTTTGATCTATATATAGATCAAAGGACAATAAAACAAAAAAAAGTAAAATTAAATCAAACACTGCTGACTGCAATTTGTTTAAAAAATAACTGTACTCTAAACAAAGAACATATACAAACAGTAGCTTGCATAGAGCCATGACCTGTGAAGCAATCAGTGTTTTTTTAAACTATCCAGCCCCTATACATCTTCCACTATTACCACAATAATTAGAAGAGAAAGTACTTCTGGAGGAGAATGTAGCTGACACAGCTCCTATCCTATGGAGAGTATATGCATAGTATAGTATATGCAGAGTATAGTGCTAACTCTTTCAGAAGTGCCTAAGTGTTTAACGTCAAAAGCCAGAAACTGAGGGAACACTTACTGTTTTTTTTATTTGAAGTTGGTTATCCGTTATCCAACTTTTTGATAGTTCAGGAATATTTAATACAATTGTTTGTTCACTATATACTGCAACAATTAAACCCATATGCCACAACCATGTGTCATTTAGCAAGCATAATGCCATTCTTTAAAAAATGAAGTGTATATAACATTATTTGTGGAAAATTCCTTAAAGGGGTTGTAAACCCTCATGTTTTTTTACCTTAATGCATTCTATGCATTAGGGTGAAAAACCTTTTGTGCTGCAGCAGTCCCACAGATCCCCCCCCCCCCCTTTTTCTTACCTGAGCCTGACTGTTCCAGCGACGGGGACGAGTACAGCAGCTCCAGCCACTGTCTCGGGTCCTCATTGGATAGATTACTGCTGTCAATTAAATACAGGTGAGTCCTGCTGTATGTGTCAATGGACGCAGCAACAGGACTTGGGAGCGTGCCCGCATGAGTGTCACCGTGGAAAGCAGCTTTCCATGGGGGCACTCGAGAAGAGGAGGAGCCAGGAGAGCTGCCAGGACACCCCAGAAGAGGAGGAATAGGGGCCACTCTGTGCAAAACCCTTACACAGAGGAGGTAAGTATAACCTGTTTGTTATTTAAAAAACAAAATCAAAGCTTAACAATCACTTTAAATCTCTCAGACAAGATGCATAAAAATGTTTATTTGTTGTTAAACCATATTTATATGTTATCTTAATTACAATGTAACCACAATATAACCACCAATGTAATCCCTCATTAAGATATTAATAAGCATTAGTATCAGCCTAATTTGTCACATTTATTCTTATTTTCCATAGCCCATAAAAAATATATATGTTCTCTGGGCTTTTAATTACTGGTATTGATAATATCTGAAACACCAAGTATACTGTGTTTCCCCGAAAGTAAGACCTACCCCGAAAATAAGACCTACCCCGATTTTCAAGGAGGGCTGCAATATAAGCCCTGCCCCGAAAATAAGCCCTAGTTTAGGCTGGTTGTGGGCTGATGGAGTTCTCGCTATTGCTTCTGGAGTCCTCCCCTTCCCCCAGCTGTTATCGGGGGATCTCAGGCCCCCTCCCTCTGCAAAGCTCGGAGCAGATAAGAGAGCTCAGGCGGGTCACGGAAGTGCCGAGCCGCGCTCAGATGATCCCCGCTGCTCTCCTCTTTTGCCAGCTGTCATCTGGGGATCTCAGGCCTCCCTCCCACTGCAAAGCTCGGAGCGGACTAGAGAGCTCAGGCGGGTCACGGAAGTGCCGAGCCGCGCTCAGCTGATCATGCTGCCCTCATCTTCTGCCAGCTGTCATCGGGGGATCTTGGGTCCCCTCCCTCTGCAGTGCTTGTGCCATGGAAGAACAATCTGGCGGGTCACGGAAGCGCCGAGCGGCGCTGTGGGAAGGTATGTGACATACCCTTTGCATTATATTCTACTGAGGGGGCAAGGATTGTGGCAGTTTTCAAGCACTTTTATGCTGTGCACACTGGGGGTTAAATTGTAAGCCCTACCCCGAAAATAAGCCCTAGTGTGTTTTTGGTGGCAAAAATTAATATAAGACCCAGGCTTATTTTCGGGGAAACACAGTAATTACAAATTGTGCAGCTCCCAAAAGTGAAAAAGTATTTCCTACCTTGATGCATCCCCTAACCCATTCCTTGCCCTTTACCCCTCATATGCCTGAGGGTAAAACAAATTGAAATGGTTCAACTGTGGCTTGTGTTAGTAAATATGCACATACAGTATCATCGCAACTACTGAGTATATCCATGTGAATTATACCTCTTTTCTTTCAAGATAAATGTAACCTTTGTTTGCTAGATGTTAGTGGATATCTCCTGATTTATTATCAAAGGAAAACTGTCCCAAAATAGAAAAAAATATATATATATATTTTTTTATACTTTAGCTGTATATTTCTTAACATTACCATAGCCCACAACAAAAAAAACCCTACCACTCCTGATGTTTATGACAATACCACATATGTATAGTATTAGTCACCCCCCAGAGGTGGTTCTGGCTAGCTCAGTAGATTGCTGTAGCAAATTGTATCATGCTTTGCTGGGGTTTTTCACCTTCCTCTGGATCAACTGTGGGTATAGGATTGTGTATATGGGATGGTATGATTTTATTGGTTGAACTAGATGGACTTGTGTCTTTTTTCAACCTGACTAACTATGTAACTATGTAATATTTATTGTTTGGACTCATAGTATTGCCAAGAAACCATAGTGCACATTTTGATTTTTTATCCTTCCTAAACATACTGACACTAAATAAAAAAAGTTTTTTAATCTTACTTAAAATACACTGACCCAGACCTTTGACCCTGTCCTAACCTTTGACCATGCCAGTAACCGTTGACACTTATGCTGGAGTCAATAGGTTAAAATACACTCCCTCTTCCAAGAGAAAATAACTAAAAGTAGGACCTTAATACTTGAATTATAAAGCCAAGATAATACTTATAGATGGGTATAAATAAAACACCTGCCAGATTTATATATTTTTTATTTTTTGCTTTATCCCATTGAATAGAATTCTCTCCAAAAGAAGGGGAATCAACTCTTCCATTATTGTCACAAGATAATTGGATGAATTCTCCTCCATTCCTGCTCTAAGCGCTGGCTCACACTGGTGCGTTTTGACATGCGATTTGGCATGTCAAAACGGCGGTATTTGCCGCAAGTTGCCGCATCTGCAGCGCTGCACCGATTTCAAATAGTAGTTTCTGTACAACTTTTTGCGATTTTTCAGAAACCTGCACAGATGTCTCTGTAATCGCGACAGAAATCGGGACTGACCAGCGGGAGTGAAATTGTGCGAGTTCAGCTGAACTCGCACGGCTTCACTCTCACAGCCCAGTGTGAACCTGGGCTAAATCTTTATATTTCCCATCACTCTTTTTCCTTCTAAGGAGCAACACAGACAGCATTAAAAAAGAAAGACAGTGGCTTTAACTTTTTCTTACTCTAAACGAAAGAGTTTCACTTTAACTTAAACCCTAAAGGAATCTCTTGATCCCTTTAACTCTTAACCCACCTTCTGCTGCATAATTACATAACATTATTTGAACTGCACACCGTTTAGATGTAAAACTGTATGGCCACACTCTCAGAGATGTCCCTTGTGCCATCCATAATGACAAACCCATAAACTTCAAGCATTTTAACAAAACTACCGAACAATAAATACTCATTGGGAAGTAAATTGAAGCACCTTCATAATTGCATAGAACTGAATTACATGTTAAATTACATTTAAATATTAAAATAAAAACTTGAATTTAAAATAAAAAAGTATGAATGTATTAAAGATTACTGACACAGCTAGTATAAAAGATCCAGTCTCACAGACCTTTACATGTTGGTTTTGTTTGATTCCAGGTGCCATCTTTGCCACACATCATGGGTGATGAGGTGAAAGGATCTCTTCGGTAACCTGGGTTACACTGGTAAATTACTGTCTTGTTAAATGTAAAATCTTTTCCTATCTGAAAACCATTAGCAATAGGTCCTGGATCTTCACAGGTTATAACTGGAAGGAAAAAAGTACAAACGGTTATTATCAAAAGACATATAATCAGAGACCAGTGTTATGTATTGATACATTGCATTCTCCCTGCACTGCCCTTGTAACCGATTTTTTAAGTATGGGTGAAATTTATTATCCTACTAGAATGTAAAATTCTAGAATGTAGAATATGTAAATTAGAGCTTATTATACAAAAACATATTAATAGCAATGCTGATTGGAGAATAAGAAGAAAATAAACAGAAATACAAAAGAAAATGAAGAATCATTCCGTGCATTAGTTAAATAGCACTTGACACTTTTCTAATAAGTTTTGACAGTGAGTTGACTATTGACCTGAACAATCTGGAGCACTTCCAGTCCAGGTTCCATTGGCAGTGCAATGTCGAGTGGTTAACCCTGATGTTTTGTAACCTTCCCAGCAGGCATAGATGACAGAGCTTGAGAAAAGTATTCCATCACTGAAAATTATCATGCCATTGGCTGGTGTTCCAGGATTTCCACAGGATACAGCTGTCAGAAAGATGAAGTTTAAATCAGCATACTTGTAGAGAAATGACAGGTAGGATTAAAGCAGACACATTTATTTTATATAGCACAGATGCATTTAAAAGTTTACATTTATCACACAACAAAACAGTCATCAATATACATTATTCATTCTAGGCATTTTTCATTGATAAAGGTTGCGGGCCATTTTTTTTCCAAATGTACTTACTCTTTTTACATCATGAATTTTTGGTAATATTTTATCTATCATGTTTTTCAACAGATGTTACTTATATTTAAAGTGAATAATCTTATTTAAGTATTTGGTACAAAAAAACATCACAACAATATCTTTTTAGGATCTTAAAGCAGAAATTCATTAAAATAAAAAGATGTCTAGAAAAAAACAACAAAAAAAAAAAAACAACAGCATTTACTGCAATACTCACTTTCAATCTGGAGCTGTCCCTTGTAATAATTCCCTTACACCACTATATGGTATGATGATGATGATGATGAGGTATGATAAACCCCAAACTGGTTTAAGAGAATGGGAATTCATACTGAGCACAGTGCCACCCTCGTTTTTCCAAAGTTTGCAAATTGGCCACAAAACATTTAGATTCAATTCAGATTTGTGCTTCAGTATGGGACAACAACTTTTAAAAATAAAAGACAAGATTGAACGCCCCCCACACTAAAAGAAAACCAGCTTGAGCAGGTCAGATTGTTTAAACCATACTAGCAGAAATCTGGCAGTCTAATAGCAATTGTAAACCTATATTGAGCCAGAGATTATACCTTTTTCTTCACAGATCGTTGTCTTTTCTTACTTTTCATTAAAAAAAAAAATATACCATATTTCAAGCTGTGTTACCTTCCTCTCCAGTGTGGCAGTGAGTGTCACAGACAATGTGAAAATTGTTACAGTGGATACTATGATAGGTGCATGTTTCTGTTAAAACACATGGTGACAGATACTGTTTGTGGTTGTAAATGGGTGTACTACAGAGTAACTGCCTCTGTGACCATAACTCTCAGCCTGCTTGTGCTTAGATTGATGTCCCATGAGCTGGAAAATCTCTGCCCGTCACCTTCTGAAGGCAGTGCTGGGATTTGAGATTTCCACTATCACAGATGTCACCAATCTTTCACGATGAAAGAGGGTCAACATTATTCATCCCACCATCTGTGAGCTCCACTGGTCATGTTCCTCCCACCCTGGGTAGAATGTCATCACACAGCCTGGGCTCACAGTACTACTGGACTGAACAAAATTCACACATCATTATGTAAGAGTCGCTCCATCTGGAAAGAAGGACCACCCACTACCACTGACTGATATCAAAATATTGCAGGAATAAAAATAATGTAGAAAGCAATTTAAAATAAAAGTTGTACAGGGGGTCCAGGAATGATGGTAGAGGGTGTGGTTGGGGGAGAGAAACATTATCTGGAGTTCAGCTTCAATTGGCAAATAGTGATGGATGAACATCTGATGGGACGCGCGTAAATGTTTGCGAACCGCAGGTTCGCGGCAGGTCCCATTCATTTTAATGGCAGGCGACATGAAAAAACCTCCAGGTAATATTTGCAGCCACAAAATATTTACTAGCTGTGCACACATAGTCCCACAACATGGACACTGACATACCAGAAGTATTAAGGGAATCTGCGAACGACAAGCATTCTTTTTTTATCTGCAAAATGTTGTCAATTCAGGAGCACATGAAGGCCATAGAGGAGAGGCAAGGCCAGGCTATGAAGGGGGTGCAGGAGATGATCCTGCTATTGGAAAAGTTTCCATAATTTTTTTTTTATAAGTTATATAAATTGTTTATACAGTTATAACGTGTATTTTGTTTTTTGTAATATTGCTTGGTTTTAGTGTAATAGCTCGGCCTAAATCAGCCAGACCGAGTGCGCTTATCGGTCACGATCCCCCCTGCTGCGCTGAACGTCCTTTCGGACAGGACACTGGACGAGGGGCAAGCCAGCAGTTCCATTGCAAATTGTGCCCACCCAGGGGTTCATCACTTCTCAGAACGTCCACATCGGCCGTTAACCCGATGTAGTCGGACACCTGTCGGTCTAGGCATTCCCTGATGCTGGATCCGGATGACAGCTGTCGATGGGTTGGCTGAAAGAATGATCTCATATCAGAAGTGACCAACACATCTTCAAACCGCCTCTTCTTGCAGGCGCTGTTGGATTGGTACCCGCAACTGTTTTTCTGTGAGTGGAAATTCCTCTGCCAGCGCACGCAAAAGCAGAATGAAGCATTTCTCTAAGCAAGGCCTGGAAGTGCTCCATTCTGACAGCCCTCTGTGATGGTGGTAACATTTCCAGCATTTTTTGTTTGTACCGGGGGTCTAAGTATGTTGCCACCCAGTACTGGTCCTTGCCCTTTATGCTTTTTATATGGGGGTCCCTCTTAAAACACTGGAGCATGAAGGCCCCCATTTGCACTAAACTGGAAGCGGTGTGGTGGCCTGGCTCCTGCTCATCATCCAGGATAATGTCATCCTCGTTCTCCTCCCCCCATCCATGGACAACAACAGGGATCCCAGAAAGGTTTAAAGCATGCTCTTCTTGCTCCTCCTCATCCGCCCCGGCACCATTCTCCTCTGACTCCTCTTCAGACTCCTGTTGTTGACTTGTCTCAGATGGAGTAGCCCCCCCTGGGAATTCATCCAGCATTGCGACTTCCTCATCTTCCTGCTCCTCGACGGCTTAATCAATGACACAACGCAATGCACGCTTCATAAAGAAGGCGTAAGGTACAATGTCACTGATGGCGCCATGGCTCGACTGACCAGTTTGGTGATCTCATCAAAAGGCCGCAAAAGTCTGCATGCATCGCGCATGAGCAGCCACTGGCGCGGTGAAAAAAAATAGGATTTTTATAACAGCTTACCTGTAAAATCCTTTTCTTGGAGTACATCACGGGACACAGAGCGACATAGTCATTACTAATGGGTTATATAGTTACCGTCAGGTGCTGGCACTGGCAACTTCCAAAACCGGAAGTACCCTCCCCTATATAAGCCCCTCCCATCCGGGAGCACCTCAGTTTTGTAGCAAAGCAATAAGTGTCCCCAAAGAGGGGCGGGAGCTCTGTGTCCCGTGATGTACTCCAAGAAAAGGATTTTACAGGTAAGCTGTTATAAAAATCCTATTTTCTTTCTCGTACATCACGGGACACAGAGCGACATAGTCATTACTAATGGGATGTCCTAAAGCAATGCCAAATGAGGGGGGGGGATACACCATATATAAGCTGAGCGCTATCAGACATGAGGATCTTTTGCGGCCTGCAACACACTGCGCCCAAAGGCGACATCCTCCCGACTTCTAACGTCCACCTGGTAGGACCTAGTAAACGTGTGTACCGAAGACCATGTTGCGGCCTTACAGATTTGAGCCAGGGAGGCCTGGTGATGCACTGCCCATGAAGTTCCAACTGCTCTCGTGGAGTGCGCCCTAACTTTGAACGGAGGCGGTCTACTTCTCAAGCTATAGGCTTGTATTATGACCTGTCGAATCCACTTGGCTAAAGTAGATTTTGACGCTGCCTGACCCTTTCTGGGGCCTTCCGGCAGAATAAACAAAGTATCCGTTCTGCGAATCTGAGCAGTGGCTTTTAGATAAGCTTTAACTGCTCTTACTACATCCAAAGAATGCAATAACTTTTCCTCTACCGAAGTAGGTTTGGGGAAAAAAGAAGGAAGAACCACATCTTGGTTCAAATGAAACCTCGATACCACCTTAGGAAGAAAGGCTGGATGAGGACGTAACACTACTCTGTCCTTATGGATAACCAGATATGGCTCCTTACAGGACATAGCTGCTAATTCCGATACTCTTTTTAGCCGAACAAATGGCTACTAGAAAAATCAATTTCCTGGTAAGAAGCACCAAGGAAATATGCTGTAATGGTTCAAATGGTTGTTTCTGTAGAACCGACAGAACCAAGTTTAGATCCCATGGACATATGGGAATATTAACCGGAGGACTAATACGCATCACTCCTTGTATAAAGGCTTTGACTAGTGAATGCGAAGCCAAGGGCCTTTGAAAAAATATTGACAAGGCCGAAATCTGACCCTTGATAGTACTCAAGGCAAGCTTCCTATCTACAGCCCACTGTAGGAGTCCAGAATCCTACCTATTACGTACTTATGTGGATGCCATTTCTTGGCCTCACACCACGCGATGTACGCCTTCCAGATTCTATAGTAGATCTGCCTGGATACCGGCTTCCTGGCATTGATCATGGTAGATACCACAGCATTAGAGAGCCCTCTCTTTTTTAGAATGTGGGCTTCAATAGCCAGGCCGTCAAACCTAGGGCTGGTAAGGAAGGGTGGTATATCGGTCCTTGCGAAAGCCGGACGACGTGGGAGAGTCCAAGGACTCCCCACTGAAATTTTACAATCTCCGCGTACCACGCTCTTCGGCCACGCTGGAGCCACCGGAATCACTGGTTTCTTTTCTACCCTGATTCTGCGGAGTAACCAAGGTAACCATTGTGGCGGTGTGAATGCATATATCAGCTTGAACTGATCCCCAGGGAACACTAGGGCATCCGAGCCGCAAGCTAGGGGATCCCTTGTCCGAGAGACAAACCTATCCCCCTTTGCGTTGAATCTGGATGCTAGAAGATCTACATCCGATGTTCCCCACCGCTGACATATTGTCCAGAAAACCTCGGGGTGAAGGGACCCTTCCTCTGGGCCTAATTGCTGGCGACTTAGAAAGTCCGCCTTCCAATTCTCCACTCCTGGAATGAATACCGCAGATATGGCTGGGACATATTTTTCTGCCCATCTCAGGATGTAATTTACCTCCCTTTGGGCTGCACGACTCCTGGTGCCCCCCCGATTGATATATGCCACTGCTGTGGCATTGTCTGATTGAATTCTGACAGGGGACCCTTGGAGTTTGGATGTCCATGCTACTAGGGCATACCGGGCTGCTCGTATCTCTAAGAGATTGATGGGCAGGGCCTTTTCTGCATCCGACCATCTGCCCTGGAGAGACTATTGCTCCAGTACTGCTCCCCAGCCTATAAGGCTGGCATCTGTAGTGACCACCTTCCAAGAAATCGGACTGAAGGATTTCCTTTTTTCCAGATTCTGGGGAACCAACCACCAACGGAGGCTCTTGCGAACGGAAGGGGACAAGGACATTGTAAGTCTAGGGCCTGAACTTTTTTGTTCCAGGCTGACAGTATGGCCCCTTGCAAATTCCTTGAATGGAATTGACCGTAGGGTACTGCTTCGAATGATGCCACCATTTTTCCCAGCAGCCTCATATACAGGCGTATGGACGGCTGTCTTTTTTGTACCCACTAAGTGGATCAAATCTTTCAAAGACAACACCTTTCCTCGAGGCAAGAATATTTTTCTCTGGCCTGAATCCAACCTTAGCCCCAAGTATTCCAGACTTTTGACTGGTTTTTAGGGCTGACTTGTCTCGGTTGATAATCCAACCGTGAGATTCCAGATACTTGATCGTCTTGTGAACGACCACGTCTAGTTTTTTCACTGAGTGGTCTATCAGCAACAAGTCATCCAGATATGCCATTATCATTACACCTTGTGTTCTTAGCTTGGCCAATAAAGGGCCAGAATTTTTGTAAACACTCGTGGTGCTGTGGCCAAACCGAAGGGTAAGGCTCTGAACTGAAAATGGCGCCCTTCTACTGCAAAGCGTAGAAATTTTTGGTGGACTGGAAAGATGGGAATGTGCAAATAAGCATCTTTGATGTCGATCGTGGCTAACCAATCCTCCCCTTGTAGGGCAGTGGCCACCGATCGGATCGACTCCATCGGAAAGTCCTGATATACAGGAATTTGTATAGCCCTTTTAGAATTAATATGGGCCTCCCGTCCGCGTTTGCTTCGGGACTGTAAAGAGGTTTGAGTAAAACCCGAACCCTCATTCTTCCAGGGGAACCTCCATAATTACTCCTTGGAGCAATAGTTGTTCTAGTGCCAACAGGAGGGACTCTCTCTTCCGGGGATCCCTTGGCACGTTTGACCTCAAAAATGGGAAGGAGGAGAGTCTTTTAACTCCAAACTGTATCCCAAACCTACTGCGGAGAGCACCTATCTGTCTTGATCGTGTCCCGCCAGGTCTCTTGCGAACAACTGGAGTCCTCCCCCCACCCGACTGAGTGGGGGCTTCAATGAATTTAACTTTGGGGGAGGTTTTGTACCTCCCCTGACCCAGGGTTTCTCATTACCCTGCTACTGTCCCTGTTTTTTACCCCCGGGATTTGACCGAGGAGGCCGTCGGAACTGTTACACAGCCGATGCCCCAGGGACTGGAGAAGCAGGCCTCTTAAAGAGGGACCTCTAACTCTGCTTTTAACCGGCAAGAGCGTATTTTTACCGCTGGAAATTTTCTGGATATATTTGTCCAGGTTTTCCCTGAATAAGCGTTCACCATGAAATGGGACGCTAACCAGCCATTCTTTACAGGGAGCTTCAGCAGACCAGTTTTTGAGCCATAGGAGCCTACGCATATGTACTATAGACAGCGTAAGGCGGGAGGCCTGATGGACTGAATCCTCTATGGCGTCAACCGCAAAGCCTAAGGCTCTAGGTAGATCAGCTAGGGCAAAGCCTGCTGATCTGTCAAGTCCCTCAAGACCTGTTTCAACTGATCCTTCACTGCTTAGCAGACCCCAATAGCTGCTACTGCTGGTTGTATCACCAAGCAGATTTTCATAAGGACTCCAATCTTTTATCTATTGGGTTCTTGAACATTTGGACATTATCCACTGGACATGTCAGTGATTTATACATACAAGAGATGGCTGCGTCCACTGTAGGGACCTTCCATTTTTTTTTTTTTGATGAACTTATCCTCCATGGGATAGACCACCGGAAATCTCTTGGGGGAATAAATATTTTCTCAGGACGTTCCCAATCCTGGTAAATGAGCCCTTTCAGTAAAGGGTGAAGTGGAAAAGAACAAACAGTCTGGGGGCTTCTAGCGACCCCAACGAGGATACAGTAGTGGTTGATGGTTCCGCAAGGTGCATTTTTAAATGCTGATCGGACCATGTTAGTCAGAGACTGAACCCATAATCTTTCAGCTTAAGATGCTGAGAAAAGGTTCCCCCACTGTTGATTCCTCTATAACAGAATCAACCTCATCCTGATCCCCTTCAGGCAGGTCGATCCCTGTATGGGACTGTTGCTCTGCTAACAGGCACTCTGAAGGAGGAGACGGAGATCGGACGTGCTTTCCCTGACAGGGAGGCAGCGATAAATGTTGACAATCTCTCTCTAATCCTCCCAGAGCTGAGGAAAAAACCTCCTCTGTTACATACACAGGAGCAGGTGACTGAGGACAGCCACAGTACCAAGTACCCCTGCGGGGTCTCTACGGTCACTTACCTCTGAACTTCAGGGGAGACTGGTGCAGCAGGAGTATGCCCAAGATCCTCAGAGCCCGATGAGACCCCCTTCGCTTCCTGGAAGATTCAGTTCCGGAGCTACTGGACGGCATATTCCTAAGCCTAAAGCTGAGGTATTCCAGCTGTAATACACCACTTTTACTGAGAATAGTCTAGCACAATTGCTGCTATATCACAGTTGGTGTCTACTAATGTGCCTTTCTAGGGGATGCCTGTATCAACCGCTTGCTGTATGCCTTTAAATGTTGCCAGCTCTGTCTCTGTACTTCATAGCCAGCTCACTGCAATAATGTGGCTTTTTAAAAACCTGCTGGGACGCCCGCACATGCGCAGAAGCGCTGCGGCGCGCACAGAGCGTCATCCCCCAGGCCCCGCCCCTTTTTCCGGCCACCTCTATATATAGAGGCGCGTGCACGCGCACGCGCGCGGCCACGTGCGCCTCGGCGCTAATTTTCAAACATGGAAACCAGGGACAGGAGCCAGGGCCCCCTTTGCCGCAGGCCGGGGGATAGACGAACACTGCAACATGGCAGAGGAAACAGTTTCCTGTAGGAGAACTCACCAGCTGCCTGGACTTTGCTCTCTGAGAAGAAACTAGTCCATATGACAAGAAAAACATTCCACAGCGGCCTCTAGTGGACAAACACAGGTACCGCAGTTTAATATACTAAACATATATAAAAAAACATTCTTTTTTTTTTTTTTTTTTTTTCTTGACCACCATTAAAAATTATTACATTTTTTTAGTAGTTACAGGCATGCACAGATATTAGCGGGAATACCGTTAGGTAACAGACAGAAAGACAAATTAGGCTTGGGGGTCCCCCAATAGAACCAAGTTCCTGGGGGCCCCCACTTACCTGTTCCCCGCCGCAGGACTTTGTTTGGTCCACAAAAGCCCAAACTTCACCTATCACGGCAGGCATTGTAATCAAACCTTCAGGGACCGGGTTCCCAAGGATTCCACTCCCCTGGACCTGTATAGCACCCTGCACAGAAAACATCTTGGTCGTGGGTATGACCAGAGCTCTGGATCCCAGGGTCCAGCTCTCCTAAGAGAAGCATTACAGGCAGAACCTTGCTCTTCTCTGCAAGGCCCGGGTACCGACCGTTTAGCTATGAAGCTTTTTTGGTCGGATCCGGAATAGCTTACTGAGGCCCAAAAGAACCTGTACGCAAGCTCAGTGAAAAACACATGTTTCTTCTTGGCCAACACCTTAGACACTGGCAAAAAACTGAGGTGCTCCCGGATGGGAGGGGCTTATATAGGGGAGGGTACTTCCGGTTTTGGAAGTTGCCAGTGCCAGCACCTGACGGTAACTATATAACCCATTAGTAATGACTATGTCGCTCTGTGTCCCGTGATGTACGAGAAAGAAAACAAGCTCCCCAGAACCTGTCCTGCCACAGAGTTCGTACAGGTAGTTGTTAACTGCACGTTTCTGCTGGAGTAGCCTATCAAGCATATACAAGGTTGAGTTCCATCGCGTCGGGCAGTCACAAATAAGACGTCTGACGGGCAGATTGTGATGCCGCTGAATATCAGCAAGGCGAGCCATGGCTGTGTAAGATCTTCTGAAATGTGCCGAGATTTTCCTTGCCTGCCGCAATACGTCCTGGACCCCAGGGTATTTGACAACGAATCGCTGCATTAACAAGTTCAAGACGTGTGCCATTCATGGCACGTGTGTAATTTTGCCCTGTTATAACGCTTTTAGCAGATTGGCACCATTGTCGCACACCACTTTACCAACTGTCAAATTGAGTGGTGTTAGCCACTGATCTGCCTGTGAACGCAAAGCTGAAAGGAGTGCAGGGCCAGTGTGTCTCTTGGCTTCCAGGCACAACAGACGCAGCACAGCATGGCAACGTCTCACCTGGCATGTCGAATAGGTTCTGGGGATCTTGGGCGGCGCAGCGGAAGAGACGGTAGCAGCGGAAAAGAAGGAGTCAGCTGAGGAGGAGAGGGAGGATGGAGTAGGAGGAGGAGAAGAAGAGGCAGGCCTGCATGCAATCCGTGGCGGTAAAAACAAATCTTCACGGGTGCCAAGGGTTACATGCTTGACGGCCTTCAGAAAGTTCACCCAGTGGGCAGTAAAAGTTATATACCTTCCCTGCCCGTGTTTGCTAGACCACATGTCTGTGGTCAGATGTATCTTGGCACCAACACTGTGTGCCAGAGATACATTCACTTGCCGCTGAACATGGCCATATAGCTCTGGGATGCCCTTCTGCGAGAAATATTTCCTTCCTGGGACCTTCCATTGTGGTGTTCCAATGGCCACAATTTTTCGAAAGGCCTCCGAGTCCACCAGTTTATATGGCTGTAGTTGGTGGGCTATCAGTTCCGACAAGCCAGTGGTCAACCGTTGGGCAAGAGGGTTATCCGGCATCATCATTTTTTTACGCTTGAACATTTGACCCACAGAAGCCTGCCTTTTTCCAGAAAAACGTGAGGACGGCGTGATGGAAGGTGGAGTGGAGGACAATTGTGAGGAGAGAGAAGGAGAAGTAGAAGAGGCTGGACGGTGAGAGCCTGGAGTGTGGCTTTGTGGGTTCTGACAGCGTTGCTCCCACTGGGCTCGGTGATGGGAGTTCATGTGCCTTCTTAAGGTGGTCGTCCCTAGGTGAGTGTTGGGCTTACCGCGACTTATGCGTTGACTGCAAAGGCTGCAGATGGCAACACTATTGTCAGCAGTGGACACGTTAAAAAAAGCCCACACTGCGGAGCCATGTGCCGGCATCCTGGGAGCGCCAGATGTGACCGTACATGGTTGATGGCTCGCTCCTGATACATTAGCAGTCTGGTTTGTCCCTCCTGTGCAA
Organism: Rana muscosa; assembly: GCA_029206835.1. Taxonomy (NCBI): domain Eukaryota; kingdom Metazoa; phylum Chordata; class Amphibia; order Anura; family Ranidae; genus Rana; species Rana muscosa. The sequence goes on along the minus strand of CM055122.1, from coordinate 621,200,362 downwards.
TGTAAGTCCGGCCTGCTTCTCCTCCCTATCTGCTGGTCCATCTCTCCCTCTGAACTCCCCTCCCTCTTCCTCTCTTGTGGGCACCCACGTGATGTCCATAGACACGTCATCATCGACGTCACCTTCCCCACCACTAACATTAGAGATCTCGGAGTAGGCAGCAACAGCGGGGACCAACCTCCTTGGGCTGATCTGGGTACTGTCGTCAGACTGCTGAGTGGCGGTTGTTGCTACCTCCTCTTCCTGATCCAATGCCAAGAATGGCTGCAGATCGGAAATGTCTTGTGATGGATCGGAAAATAATTCCTGTGACTCAAGCGGAGGGTATATGGTGGTGGTGGTGTTGGTGGTGGTAGTGTCTTTGGGGGTGCACATAGCAGAGAGTGAAGAGGGTGCAGATAGAGAGGATGAGGAGGGTGCAAAAGAGGAAGGCTGAGTGAGCCACTCAACCAAGTCTGGTGCGTCCTTTGACGTAATCGAACGCACCTTCCCACTTTGGCTCCGGCCTGGTGCTCCTGCCCTACCCCTACCACCCCTGTAGAAGGGCCTGCCTCTTCCTCTGCCTGTAATTTTTTAAATGACCCTGTGACAAAAGTCTCTAGAGAAGCGCAGTATATGTGGAAGAAGGTATATAATACCCCGCTTCAATCTGTCGTTTTGGGGGGTCACTGGTCTATCACACCAGTTATAATACTTTTTTCTATTTGCGTTTGTCACTCTTTGTAGTTGTAGTATCACTGCAGAACCGCTCAGCAGTCACAATGCTGCACAATACAAATCCACTATAATATTCTTTCTATATTAGAAAGTATATTATAAGTGTATTACACCCCTATATACTGCACACCAAACAATAGTACACCTATACCAGTCCTTAAAATGACTTTTGTGGACCTATTAGTTAGCGATTTGTGTCACTACAGTCTGTCCCTGCTCCGCACAGCAACCTCTCCCTACACTGACAAAAGACAGAATGTGAAATGGCAGCCAGATCAGGTCTATTTATAAGGTAGGGGGTATGTCCATGTGCTGAAATGTCTCAATTGGCTGTCCTGTACCACATTATGGATGTATCATGGGTCAAAGTTCTTCACAGTGTAAAAGAATATGGCGGCCGCGAATAGCGCCATATGTTCGTCGGTTCGGCGATTAGCGAACGCACAAAGTTCGCCGCGAACCGCAAGGCCATCTCTATTGGCAAAGCATTGCATTTTAGTTAAGCTAATACAAAAAATGGATTTAACAAAAACACAAAAGTCAGTTTTATAAGGGTCTTAAACATATTCTGACACCACATATATCCCAGTTTTGCTACACTTTAGGAAATGTTCCCAAATAAAAATGTTATTTTACTCTAATGGGTTCACCTCGCTGGCCTCATGATTGTCTGAAATAATCTCCATATTATGCTTATACTGTATAGTCAATATTTATTTATCTCAAAACTACATAGCCATCACTTTCACTTTCAGATCCTCCTATTCTCCAGTGCTTTTGATGCTGTTGTGAACAGTGAAGCTTTCTTTGCTATATATTATACTGTATACCAAATGTTATTCAATATGTTGTACTATATGTGCCAAATCAGTAAAGCATAGATGTATTTAAACCAGCACAAAAGGCTCATGATATGAAAAAGGTAGTGCGCTGTAGTATAGTAGTAGTAGTAAAATTAACCCAGGTGCTCAGCAACAAAATTTACAAAGTGTAATCATATATGGCCTTTAAAAGTCTACCCACACTACTACTAACTACTAACTACTACTAACTAACTGTTGGGACAAGCAGAGTTTAATTGTGTGCTTCCAAACATTTTGACAAAGGCTGTAAACCGTTATTCAAGGTCAAACAAGGATCCCTTAGCAGCAGTGATGGGTAGAGTGTGATGTAAGAGCAGGGCGAAGCAGCATGAATGAGCCATTGAGACACCTAAAAGTGTTAAGCCGAGTACACACGGCCGAGAATCTCGTCAGGAAAAAACCCGTTGTTTTTCCTGATGAGATTCTTGACAAGAATCTTGTCTCGGCCGAGTGTACACACGATCGATTCAAAAGAACCGCCGTTCTTTTGAATGGAACGAACGCGGTGACATCATCGACTACGACGAGCGTGCGCTCGTCACATTCGATGCCGTCGCCGCCATCGTGCTACACCCTACCTATGCTTAGGAAGCTACCACGCATGTGTCAAAGTCATTTCGAACATGCGCGGGTTTCCACGGCGACAGGTGAGTGTACATACTCTCGGGTTTCTCGTCGAGAAACATGCCGACAAGAATCCCGACGAGAAAAAAGAAAGCAGGTTTTCTTTTTTTCTCGTCCAGATTCTGGACAGTTTTCTTGACGAGAAACCTGAAAGCCTCTTACACACGCACAGTTTACTCAGCAAGAAAGCTCTGCAAGCAGTTTTCTTGTCGTTTATTGACGAAAAAACCGGCCGTGTGTACGAGGCTTTAGAGGTTCCACAAAACAGCAAAGCAAACTGTGCTAAAATAAGGATACCTATACAGCAAAGGTAAGTTCCCCATTACTATTTTTGCATGTTTAAATGTGCTTACAAAGTGGTGACAAGGTCTATTTGGGAATGTATATTAGATTAGCATAATTACCTTTTTCCTCCACTTGGTACATATAATGGATAGAGGACTATAACTGTGTATATTTACCCCAAAAGATTTAAAGGTCAGTTAGGTAGCACGTATAAGTGCCAAAATAGGATGCACATATTATTTAATGTTGCCAGAATATTGTGACTAGGGATGAGCCGAACACCCCCCGGTTCTGTTGGTACCAGAACTTGAGAACGGACCGAAAATTTGCGCAAACTTTAGAACCCTATTAAATACAATGGAAGCAAACTTTTGAAATCTAAAGTGCTAATTATAACGGCTAATATGCATGTTATTGTCCTAAAAATAGTTTGGGGACCCGGGTCCTGCCCCAGGGAACATGTATCAATGCAAAAAGAGGTTTTAAAAACAGGCGTTTTTTCGGAAGCAGTGATTTTATTGATGCATAAACTGAAAAAAATGTGAAATATTCCTTTAAATATCGTACCTGGGGGGTGTCTAAAGTATGCCTGTGAAGTGGCACGTGTTTCCCGTGTTTAGAACTGTCCCTGCACAAAATGACATTTCTAAAGGAAAAAAAGTCATTTAAAACTGCTTGCGGTTTTAATGTAATGTCTGGTCTCGGCAATATGGATGAAAATCATTGAGAAAAATGGCATGGGTACCCCCCACCCCCAGCCCACTACCAGCCCCTTTGGGTCTTGTACGGATATTAAGGGGAACCCTGCACCCAAATTTTAAAAAGGCCCTATATACTCTGAACAGCAGTATACAGACTGCAAACAAGACAGGGACTGTAGGTTTGCTCTTAATTATAATCTGTTTATAATTTAAAAAATGTTAAATGTAGCTACAGCCAAAAAAATCTATTTTTAAGCTTTTTGGAAAACATAGGGAAGGGTTATCACCCCTGTAACAGTTGTTTTGCTGTCTGTGCACCTGTTCAGAACATTTCACCTCACTTTCCGTCCCAATGACAAATGTTTTTTGAAAATTTGTTTTTTTTATTGAAACAAGGATTGGTGATAAAGCATCAGTGGAGAGGAGACACCTTTTCCCCATATTAACTCTTACAGGAGAGAATTTCCCTTCCTAGGGGTAGATTTCCTCTCACTTCCTGTTGTCTCCTTCCGTTTGCAAGTAAGAGTCATTTGTAAGTTGGATGTTTGAAAGTAGGGGCCTGCCGTATATACTCAGCAGAAATTTGGCCCTTAGGTGTTGGTGTTGCCACAACACTGTAAGCCCTCAAAGTTACTCTTGGTGGGCGCTGGAACGCCCTGCTATGAACTATTATATCAATAATTGTAATTACATGCCATTGTTGAACAGTGGTAGGAAAAATTGGGCCTTTGGTGGTGGTGCTGGTGCCACAACACTGTAAGCCCTCACAGTTACTCTTGGTGGGTGCTGGAATGCCCTGCTGTGAACTATTATATCAGGAATTGTAATTACATGCCATTGTTGAACAGTGGTAGGAAAAATTGGGCCTTTGGTGGTGGTGCTGGTGCCACAAGACTGTAAGTCCTCACAGTTACTCTTGGTGGGCACAGAAATTTGCCCAGCTGTGAAATATTAGATCAAGAATTGTAATTACATGCCCCTGTTGAACAGGGGCAGAAAAATTGGGCCTTTGGTGGTAGCGGTGGTGCCACAACACTGTAAGCCCTCACAGTTACTCTTGGTGGGCGCAGGAATGGGCCCTGCTGTGAATTATTAGATCAAGAATTGTAATTGCATGCCCCTGTTGAACAGGGGCTGAAAAATTTGGCCTTTGGTGGTGGCAGTGGTGCTGGTGCCACAACACTGTAAGTCCTCACAGTTACTCTTGGTGGGCACAGGAATGGGCCCAGCTGTGAAATATTAGATCAAGAATTGTAATTACATGCCCCTGTTGAACAGGGGCAGAAAAATTGGTAAGAAAAAGCCCACCAGGGAGAGAGTAAAAGAAAAATAGACTCCCCAGGATAAAGACGCCACAGGTGGACGACGCCGCTTGTATAAATGCTTTTAATAGTACAAAATATGAAAAGTTGACAAAATTTATTAAAGCTCATAAAATATCTTTCACCAACAGAAGTATAATTAAAAATGATAACGTTATCATTAAAACACAGTCAACTCAATGTTAACGCATGCATGCACGTGGTGCTAATAGGGTGACCATCTGGAAGGAATCCAGGTAGTTACCCTGATGGCAATAGGGTCAGCCAATAGGGTTTGACCTGTTCCGAGGGAACATAAACTATGCACAAAATGTGGCTAGGCGATCTGACTAAGGACTATGGGAGTAGTGATAACGATGGAGGTAAAGAAAACAGTTATTCCAGCCAGTAAGTGGATATATGAAACAGTCATAAGCAGGTATATCACACATAGGAAATCTGTCCTCATATAAAGCAGCAAAAGAGCAGGCAATACATGCAAAGCACAGCATATATAAAGCAGCAGGATGGCAGTAGATGAAGCAGGTCCATGCAAAATAACAGGCAGCGGGATTCAATAAAGCACAGCATAGATTAAAACTAAGCAAAAAGCATAGGTTTGATGTTGTTGCTTGGACCAAAGGTCCGCTCACCCAGCCTGGTTGTAGAAGGGAATCAGCCTATTCATCAGAAGCTCTCCTCTCCAGAGTCATAGGAAGTATGCAGGACAGGCAGTATGGCCATAGATAGCGTGTGTACCCCATGCGGGGAGTGCAGTTCCTGTTTTTCCTTACTGTGGGAGGGGTATAGGTACCCTTAGTAAGTCCTCCAGGCTGGGATCAGCCGAGATATTGATCCAGAATCAGGACCAGATATGGAGCTGGAAAGTCCGCTGGTATTCCCGCTGCTGTGGTCGTTCAAATCGGCGTATCAGGAGGCTGCTTAGGGGCTGCTTAGAGAGACAGTAATCCAGTTAGGTCCATCAGAAGCGCAGAGCACATGCATCCATACGGCGTGACTGTGAGTGACGATAGGGCGTCACTACAACATGTGACCCGACATGTTTCAGCCAATGAGAGTGGCTTTCATCAAGGGATGGGGGAGAGACATAGGACAGGCCTTTATATACAATGATAAATCAGCCTGTGAGTGGCATCAGCCTTGTACTGCAAAAAGAGACCACTAGATGTCACTCCCTAACAGGTTGTAATAGAGAACCCCATTCACCAACCGCAGAAAGTGGCCATAAACAGAGTTTTAAAGAGATAGTAATACTAATGAAAAACTAAATAAATTAAAACAGTCAATCAGTAAATATCACCAGCATTGATCAATATATTCTCTCTCTGTGCACACAGTGATCAGTCGCTAACAGTGAGCACAGACCAGTTGCTGTGGTCCAGTGGAATAATAAATATCTCAATCAAGTTCATTAAGTAATTAATTAATTAATACAGACTGAATGCCGCTGTGCATAGAAAACATGCAATAATGCCGGTACATCAGTATGACTAAAGTAAGATACTGAAAATTGAGATAGCCAGGGAGTGCTTTAAATTAAGCAGTCCGAGGTGGACATTGGGCCTGACTGGAGTCACAGCAGTCAAAAATACAAAATGGGGTCATATCAAAATAGGGCTCACTGTGGATGAACACAAATATGTGCACAAACATGTCATAAATGAAAATTGGCAATGGCGTAGGGTATAAGTTGATAAAAAACGAATGGAGCAATATCTATCATGTACGTAGATATGTGTGTATGATACTAAGAATACACATAAGAGAACACATGAGAACACATATATCAGGGTCATAGAGTCTAAACCTGGATGAAGTGGAGGTTATAAATAAACATCCCTCAGAGGAGGGTTTTAAATACAATGGACCTATATATATATATATATATATATATATATATATATGGTTACCTGTATAGTTCCCCATTTAAGTAATTACGTATAAGTATACCCCTACATAACGCATGCATAGTAAAGTATATGAAAATGTAGAGACCATGCTGGGATGAGTAGAGATCAAAGTCTGGGCCTGTGCCAGACCCAGAACCCATGGGCTGACAGAGGAACTGAATTAATTGCATTGGTAGTATTGATAAAAGTGAGAAAATATTAAACAACATATCTAATAGAGGATATATATTATCTAGTTAAAAATGGCTGGAAGCTACATTCTACGTTTATGCCAAGCGGGTCCATAGTACCGATTCTGAAGATCCAAATTTTTCTCTCTGAAGGAGGACTGTGTCAAAGTCCCCTCTTCTGGCTGATAAGTCCAGGGTGTATATTCCCTTGACCCTCAGGCCTGACACCTTGCTTTCATGAAAATCAGCAAAGTGCAGGGCTATCGGGGACATTTCCTCTCTAGATTTATTTTTCAAAGTCTGAAATTAGCCTACGTCTTTTACACATTTTGCTGAACTTTTTGCAGAAAAATTGGGCCTTAGGCACTGGTGCTGGTGCCACAACACTGCAACCCCTCACAGATACTGTACTTAGAGCGCAGCAATGAGCCCTGTTTCAAAGTATTAGATCAAGAATTGTAATTACATGCCCCTGTTGAACGGGGGCAGAAAAATTGGGCCTTAGGCACTGGTACCACAACACTGCAACCCCTCACAGACACTGTACTTGGAGAGCAGCAATGAGCCCTGCTGCAAAGCATTGCATACATTTTTTTAAATACACTCCCCTGTTAAACAGGGGCTGAAAAATTGGGCCTTAGGCACTGGTGCTGGTGCCACAACACTGCAACCCCTCACAGATACTGTACTTGGAGCGCAGCAATGAGCTCTGCTGCAAAGCATTGCATCAAAAATTGTAAATACACTCCCCTGTTAAACAGGGGCTGAAAATTGGGCCTTAGCCACTGGTGGCGGTGCCCAGAACCAAAAATGTTCTTTCAAGCTATCAGCATGATTATTGAGGAGGAAAAGGATAGTCACTCAGCATAACAGGATAGTCACTCTGCATCAGCATAGGCAGTCTTGAAGGGATCTGACATTTCAAAGAAAATTATTCTGTTACATCAGCATCAGGTGCTTGGTAGCTGGTGGTGATCCAAGACTGATTCATTTTTATGAAGGTCAGTCGATTGACCGAGTCGGTTGACAGGCGCACCCTGTGATCGGTTACAAAGCCTCCAGCAGCACTGAATGTGCGTTCCGAAAGAATCCAGGATGCAGGACAGGCCAGTATCTCAATTGCATACTGTGCAAGCTCTGGCCAGCTATCCATCCTCAAGACCCAGTAACCCAGAGGATTTTCGGTGGGAAAGGTGTCCAAGTCTGATCTTGCCCCTAGGTATTCCTGCACCATGTAAACCAGATGCTGGCGATGGTTGCTGGAACCGATCATATTTTGGGGCTGCGGACTAAAAAATTGTCTAAACGCATCGGTCAGACGGCCACCTTCTCCACCGCTCCTACTTTGACTGACCGAAGTCTCAGCAACACGTTGTCCAGGACCAGGAATTTGTAACCTCCCAGTCTCTGGGAATGTGTTGCACAGACCTTTCTGCAAGGCCTCCCGAAGATGCCTCATCCTTGGCTCCCTCTGCGACGGCAAGATAAGGTCCGCAACCTTACCCTTGTAACGTGGATCAAGGAGGGTTGCCAGCCAGTAATGATCCCTCTACTTTATCGCACAAATACGAGGATCCTTCCGCAGGCTTTGCAGGATCAGGGAGGTCATGCAGCGTAGGTTTGCTGAGGCATTCGGTGCAGAGTCCTCTGGGTCACTGAGGACGACATGATCCACAGCCACCTCCTCCCAGCCCCCTCCTCCCAGCCACGTACAAGTCCATGGGTGTCTTGGGACTGTAATTGATCCCTTGAAGACTGCTGCTGATGCTGAGTGCTAGTCTCCACCTCCATGCTGACACAATCCTCCTCCTCTTCCTGTGTGATAGCCGGGCCAGCAGGAACACTGTCTGGATAAAGGGGGCATTGAGAGGTAAGGAGGACCTCCTCTTCCTGCCTCTGTTCTGCCTCAAGTGCCCTGTCCATTATTCTACGCAGCGTGTGCTCCAACAGGTGGACAAGAGGGACAGTGTCACTGATGCATGCACTGTCACTGCTCACCATCCTCGTGGCCTCCTCAATGCATGCATCCCTGATCATGGCCCACTGGCGTGGGGAAAAAAATCCAAGCTCCCCTGACCCTGTCCTGGTGCCATATTGCAACAGATACTCATTGATGGCCCTCTGCTGCATGTGCAGCCGCTGCAGCATGGCCAACGTAGAGTTCCACCTGGTCAGCATGTCACAGATTAGGCGGTTCTTGGGCAGGTTGTAATCCTTTTGCAGCTCAGCCAGGCTAGCACTGGCATTATATGACTGGCGGAAATGCTCACAGAGTTTCCTGGCCTGTTTCAGGACCTCCTGTAAGCCCGGGTACCTGCCCAAGAACCGCTTCACTACCAAGTTAAGGACATGAGCCAAACAGGGCACATGGGTCAGTTGTCCCTGTTGGAGGGCGGAGGAGGAGGTCGGTGCCAATGTCAGAAACCACCTTTCCTGGCTTAAGCTGGCGTGGCGTCAACCACCTCTGAGCCTGCCCCTGCAGAGCTGACAGAATCTCTGCCCCAGTGTGGCTCCTGTCCCCCAAGCACACCAGCTCAAGCACCGCATGGCATATTTTTGCCTGCGTACTGGTGTAGCCCCTTGAACGCCTACGGAGCACCGCTGGTTCCGAGGACAAATCAGCACAAGAAGAGGCCATGGAGGAAGAAGAAGAGGAGGGGGTGGAGGAGAGAGGTGTGTCAGAATCACCAGTAGTAACATTTTGGAGGCGTAGTGGCGGAACAACCTCCAACACTACTGCACCTTGTCCTGCATCCTTCCCAGCTGCCAGCAGAGTCACCCAATGCGCCATGAAAGATAGGTAACGTCCCTGTCCATGCCTGCTGGACCATGAGTCAGCGGTAATATGCACCTTACCGCTGACCGCTCTGTCCAGCGAGGCCAAGACATTGCCTTCCACATGCCGGTAGAGAGCCGGAATCGCCTTCTGTGAGAAAAAGTGGCGTTTGGGAACCTGCCACTGAGGAACCGCACATTACACAAACTCATGGAAGGGGGCAGAGTCTACCAACTGAAAAGGAAGCAGTTGAAGTTCTAGCAATTTAGCCAAGCTAGAATTCAACCACTGGGCATGTGGATGGCTGGGAGCTTACTTCTTTCGGCGGTGCAGCAGCTGGGGCAGGGAAATTTGCCTGATACAATCGGACGTCGGTGTACCGATAGCAGATTGCCCGCAAGTACTTGGCTGTGACACACCTAATTCTACACCTTCATTCCTCTCAGTGCAGGTTTCAGAGAGGACTGAAGGTATAGTGGGGTTGGAGATCCCAGCTGATGAGAAGCAAGGAGAGGTCCGCCGTGTTCTTTGGTGTGGGTCTTTTAGGTGTGCTTGCCAACGGACTGCATGGCAGGTCGACATATATCTGGTCAAGCACGTAGTGCCCAAGCGGCTGATGTTTTGGCCACGCGAGATACGCTTTAGACATATGTTGCAAATGGCAACAGTGCGATCTGCTGCACACGTCTGAAAAAAGGCCCACACCAAAGAACTTTTGGAATAACGTGCAGAGACATCAGCGCCCTGCACATGCAGAGCTCTGCGGTGTGATGCAGTCGGTGTGCTGCCCTTAAGCTGGCCCCTGGAGGGCATCCTGCCTTGTTGGAGATGTGCCTCCTCCTCCTCCTCTCTCCTATCAGGCACCCACGTGGAGTTAGTGACCTCATCATCCCCTCCCTCCTCATCACTGGAGCCAATCTGGCAGTATGCTGCAGCTGGGGGAACATGACTGCCAGATAGTTGCCTCTAGACACAGAGCCTGCTTGCCCTCTTTTATTGCCTCGTGACTGTCTGCCTCTCATTGTTTGCCTTCCAGACATACTAATGGCCTGCTGTGGTGTTAGTCTGGGAAAAGCAGCAATTGTTTTCAGTTAGTTTTAGGTGAAAACTGTGCAGAGGACACAGTACACTGAAAATACTTGCAGCTCTCTGCTTGTGGTTTTATTATGAGAACACCACTATAATAGTCACTAACTGTATTCAGGTGAGCTTTAGGTGAATGCTATGCAAAGCACACAGTAGTACACTTAAGTGAAACACTGACTGTCTGCAGCTAGCACAATCACCGGCCTGCCTGTCACTGTATAGAGACTAACTGTATTCAGGTTACGATTTAGGTGAATGCTATGCAAAGCACACAGTACACTAAGTGAAACATTGACTGTCTGCAGCTAGCACAATCACCTGCCTGCCTGTCACAGTATAGAGACTAACAGGAACGGATCTAGCTAAACTCAATACAGTGTATAAATATATATACAACACCTAGGATGCATATATATCCTCTACACACTGTAACTACAGCTAACTGACTTGACTGCCTGCTCTATCTAACTCACTATAAATGACACTGTCTGTCTCTGTAAACTCTCGTTTCACAACTCCAACACACTACACAAGGCCACCGAGCCGGCGGCCTTATATAGTGTGGGGCGTGTACTAAACCCCCTGAGCCATAATTGGCCAAAGCCACCCTGTTTTTTCTGCGCTGTGATTGGCCAAGCATGCGGTTTATAGTGCATGCTTGGCCAATCATCAGCCAGCAATGCACTGCAATGCTGCAGTGAATTATGGGCCGTGACGTGCCACTCGAATTTGGCGCGAACGGCCCATAATGTTCGATCTTCGTCGAACGATTGAACAGCTGATGTTCGAGTCGAACATGGGTTCGACTCGAACACGAAGCTCATCCCTAATTGTGACTATTGTAAATTGATTTGCATATTGCCATGATTGCCCTTTTGTTGTCCACAATGTCATGATTGCCCATTTGTTGTCCTAATATTGTCACAAATGCCCATTTATTTTCAACAAATTGTCATACTTGACCATCCAATGTCCACAAATTGTCACAATTGCCTATTTTTTTTGTCAAAACATATGTGCTCTATTACTATGTTTACAGGATGTAATGTGTTTGCATAATAGTGATAGTGCCTTATTGTTTCAAATTAAAATCTTCTGGCCTATTTAGCCTCTTTGCAACCACTATAAAAAAAACTAAGAATCATTTTTTAATGATAGCAAAACATATAAGGTAAGAAAGAGGCCGAAAAGGTTGGTAAAAATGGTTTTGAATATCATTGACCCTACATAATAATGGTCATAGCACTTAGGCATTTGAGTGAAATTACTGACTTAATAGCCAATAAACGCTTAACTTTCTTATTTGTGAAAATTAAATAAGAATGAAATCACCAAAGGTTTTTAAGCAAACATGATATAAAAATGAATATATACTGTACATACACTAGACTAATGAAAATTTATCTAGTGTATTGAAAACATATAGCATTCTTGATAATGATGTTCTCATCTACTTCTGTAAGATATTAATGTCTATATTATTTCTTCTAATAAGATGTAAAATAAATGTCAGTGTCTTTCCTTTAAAGGTTAGAAATAATTTAAAAATTATGATAGTCTTTCTCAGCAAGTTAGATACAGAGGTGGCTAGCTAGGGATCTCATTATCACCAAGCATGGTACAATTTATAATGAAGACATGAATTTTATTTCTATCAAAACAAGGTCTTAGATTTTAAAGCACCACTTCTTAAGTAGTCATTATTGTTCTTAACGTGAGTGATCAATGTACAGTTCAGGGATTTTAACAAACTTTGTTGCAGAATCCTACATGTTTTTTTTTAATACTGATTCTGAATGGCAGTGACTTTTTCATTATTGTTTAGCTTCTGCACTTGCAGGATTCTAATGAGGAAAGCTGCAAGGTCTGCATCTCTTTAAAAGTGATTAACTCTTTTTTTTTTTACTAAAAGTACAATTTTTGTTGCAAAGATTGCCTTAAAGCTGACATTTCTGGAGGCGTTCCTTATACCAACTGTGTACAGAACACCTCCAGGTTACTATATTGCATTGAATTTTACAGAAAATGACAGTGCTGCAGATTAAAAAGGAAAGGTATTTTTTAATAACATTCATTTACAATATGGGTTGTGTCGCAATTATATATTATTTTATTTGCTATTTTGCTGCAAACACTCCTTATAATAATTTTAAGACCCCTTTCACACTGGGGCGGTTTGCAGGCGCTATTGCGCTAAAAATTGCACCTGCAAACCGACCTGAAACAGGGGTCTCACAACAGAAACCGTTAACATCCAGATAAGCCGGTGATATATCATATAACCACAGAAAGTCTCTTTCTATGGCTCCCCAGCTATTGCGCTAGACTCACTTGAACTGTTTCCCCCCCATCCGAATTGCAACAGCCTATTTAATTCTTGTTGAGGCTGTACAGTTTTGTCCTCTTTGTTCTGTTCAGCTGTTAACCCTCCCTTTGCTTTCTCCTCCATGCATGAGAAATTGGATATCCACCTATTTGACTGTTATAAAGTGAAACCTACGACCAAACCCAGGACTTACCTCGAGATCCGATGCCTATGGACCCATGATGGTAGATCATCTACATCTCATCCCAACTTCATCGTAAGTACGCTACCCATATCACCACATCAACCCTACAATGACACTTAAAATTCTCTCACTGAACGTGAAAGGCCTAAACCACCCCGCAAAATGGGAATCTCTTTGGCAGATGGCACACCAAACACATTGCAATATTATCTGCGCTCAGGAGACCCACTTCAAAGACTCGAACACTCTCCCCCTTCGTCATAAAAAACTTTCCATATATCTTTCTGGCATCTAACCAAATCAAGAAGACAAAAGGAGTACTAGTCGCCATTAGCAAAGCAACAGACTTTCTACTACACGACTCCATGCCAGATCCTGGTGGTAGATATCTAATCCTGATATGCACTATAGCAGGTTCCAAATATACATTAGCATGCCTCTATGCCCCAAATTCACGCCAAATACACTTTCTCAACAAAGTGCTGAAGAAAATCAATAAGTGCTGACAAGGCTCTTTGTTGAGATTTTAATACAGTTCCTGACCATTCACTGGATACCTCCAACCCTTCCCTTAGACACTCTTCATCCATGCAGAACCTTGTCAGACCAGCAAACTTTATGATATGTGGAGATGTCACCACATAACGGAGAAAGACTTCACCTTCTTCTCTGTTCCCCACAACTCTTACTCCCAAATAGAATTTTTTTTTAGCTGACAAATGGCTACTACAACGTATCACACGCACCGACATTGGATCCATTACCTGGTCGGACCACACGCCAGTGAGCATTACTATCGCCGTATCTACAGTTCACAACCCTGCCAGACTCTGGAGAGCCAATACCCAGGTCTTACAATCCTCGCCATATGCTGACAGAATCCACCAACATCTAACAGACTTCTTTACCCACAATGCAGGATCAATTCCTCATTCATCTACCCTCTGGTTGGCCCCTAAACCTATATCAGAGGCATAATAAGCTCCCTGGTAAAAAAGAGGAGGATGCAGCGTCTGGATGATATTATTACCAAAATCCCAAACACAGAATCCCAAAATAAAACCAACCCAACCCATGACCTCAAAATTAAACTGTTAGCTCTTTGCCAGGAACTAAGAGATCTTCTCCTTAATTCCTATGAAAAAGCCCACTGCAGGCTTAGGGCTGCATTCTACTCTACTTCCAACAAGGCATGGAAAACCATGGCCCATAGAATTTGTGGCCTACCTAGCAAAGCCAAAATCCCACATATATATCACCCCTTTACCAAAGAGAAAATCATTAACCCCCAAGACATAGCTAATGTCTTTAGTTCGTACTATGAATCCCTTTACAACCTTAAGAATGATCTAACCACTCCCCAACCCTCCCAAGACCAAATCCGACAATTTTTATCTAACATACATCTCCCTACCCTCAGCGAGGCTCAACTATCAGAACTGAACTCCCTTTCTTCCAACAAGAAATTAATAAAACAATTCAGTCCCTTCCAACTGGTAAATTCCCCGGACCTGATGGCCCACCGGGAGAAAACAACAAACAATTCAGCTCAGCACTCACCCCCCACCTCCAAAATCTGTTCAATGATGCTGCCTCCTCCTCCAGTAATCTGCTACAATTGTCGCTCTACCCAAACCAGGCAAAAACCTGGATACCCCCCAAAATTTTAGACCTATCTCCCTCCTCAACGTAGATCCTAAACTATATGCCAAATTATTAGCTACCAGAATATCCACACTGCTTCCCTCTTTAATTAACGCTGACCAGACAGGATTTATCCCAGGTAGACAAACTTCCGATGCCACTAGAAGACTCATCAACCTCATCCACATAGCCAGCACTGACAGAACGCCTTCTCTGCTTCTATCCTTGGATGCAGAGAAGGCATTTGACAGAGTGCACTGGGGCTATATGAAGGAGGTTCCCCTCAAATTTGGATTTAGGGACTCTATACTATCTGCCATTATGGCACTATACTCCACCCCTTCAGCCCAAGTATATGTCGCAGAGATGCTCTCCTCTCCATTCCATATTTCAAATGGAACACGAAAAGGTTGCCCCCCATAACCCCTCATTTTCAATTTCATAATATAACCATTGGCAGAACTTATTAGAAGCTCCAAAATATGTGTTGAATAAATGTCACAAGCATTTACCCAATACTATGATTTCCTATGATAATCAGCTCCATCTAGTGCCCAATATGGCAAAAAATAATCTTATTGAGGTATTTCAGAAAAATATACCACATTTTGGGCACTATATAGAGCTGATGATCATAGCTGTAGTATTAACAAAAGAAAACAAAAAAAAACAGCTGTTAAGTGCTTGAATTTCTAACCTTTTTTCTGATTTATGCAGGCTTCCTCTGTGATGCATGACCACTCACCCAAAGTCACCTCTCTTTGCTGCCTGGCCAGTGGCAGCTCTCTGAAACTATCATGAACAAAGCAAGACCTGCATTGAACATGAGAACACTGTACCCACACATCCTGAAAGTGTCAGACAGCAGAGGACAACTCCAGTTGCTGGGTGAGTGAAGAATAAGTTAATGTATTCATCCTATGCATTCCCTAGACAAAATGAGTGATTAAACCTTGAAGGGAGGTAGGTGACCTACAGGCCAGAGCTGGCATAATTTGCACTTTTAAATGGGACTATTTTCTGCACAAAATCCCTGGAAGTGTTATTGATGTCACTGTTATTTGCACACTTTTGTGAAGATTGCACATGTTCTTTTGTACTGTATGCACTTTATTTTTATATATGGGGTATATACACGGGAGGTTTTTATATACACGGGAGGTACTAAGTGATCAAGATTTCAGTGTGTATGTTTCAAAGGAAGAAACAATGGCTGTAGAGGAAAAAAATCACGTGATAATTAGTATTGGTGTTTCCTTGTTCTCGGCACTGATTGCTATATTTTCTCAGAGACAGCTTAGGTTCTCTAAAGACAGAGAGGAAGCGGGGGCCGTGGCTAACTGCTGAGTAAGATGAAGTCTGATCTCTCAGCTTCTGCACCGACTGGAATTCAGCACAGCATCATCGCTACTCAGAAAGGATCCAGCGACAGTGGAGGGCACCAACATAATGGACAACCTCCTCAACATGACCAGTGTGACACGCAAATGAAAATAATACTGTCAGGAAGAAACTGACAGAGTTTTTCTCTCAGCCATTTAAGATGGCACCCGCGGCCCTGCATATGGCTCAGCTGAAGCATACACAGATCTCCCTGATGAAGACAGCTGTGAAATATTCACTCAGAAAGATGCCTTGAATGCCTCACCTTCCTTCCTATCCTCATCTGCCAGCAACAGCCCTGCCAAGTGGAGGATGCGACTGGATGCAGGCCCCCAAGGTCATGAGGTGAGCCCTGAGTATATACCAACACAGCCAGCCCATCCATCACCTATAGCAGCATTCCCCACCACAAATCAACCTGTCCTATATACCACTATGAAAGAGATGCTCATTTCTCTTCATAGCTTCATAGCTCCCTTCACAATGACATCTCCTCCATGTTCACCAAATTCTCCTCAGAAATGCACTACATGGGACAGAGAGTTTATCATATTGAAAATCAACTAGGGGAAATGACTGAAACAGTGATTGATCTAGTAGATTCCAATGATCATACTCGGGAAGAACAGCAGCGGGGAAGAGACAAAGTAGCGGACCTAGAGGATAGGTCGCGTCATAATAATGTGAAGATAAGAGGCATACCTGAGAATATGCTGCCTCCAGATATTAATACATATGCCAGGAAGCTAATTTCAACACTGCTACCTGATCTTTCACCCATGGAAACCATCCTTGATTGTATCAATTGTCTTCCTAAACCCCCTCACCCCCCGCAGAGGTCCCACACGATGTTCTAATGAGAATACACTTCTACCACACCAAAGATCAACTACTACTAAAGGCGAGAAATCTTGGCCAACCTCCAGCCCCTTATGCCAAACTGCAACTATATACGGATCTCTCGCAATATACTCGCAATTAAGAAGGCAAGTACAGTAAATACAATTATAAATTGGGAGTACTAATGCGCAAACCAAAGTATAAACAAGACTAATAAGTAGCTGCCAACATAAATGGTGTTCCCACACTAAAGATATATGAAAAATAGAGTAATGTGGCTTTTACTAAGTGATCAAATTATAAATTATTGTTCCTCATAGGATACATATAAAAACCTCCCGTGTATATACCCCATATATAAAAATAAAGTGCATACAGTACAAAAGAACATGTGCAATCTTCACAAAAGTGTGCAAATAACAGTGACATCAATAACACTTCCAGGGATTTTGTGCAGAAAATAGTCCCATTTAAAAGTGCAAATTATGCCAGAATATATAATAACATATGGACGTATCCAATCATGCAAGAAAAGTTCATCAAATAAAGTGCAAGTGCCGAAAATTCAATACATTTCCACCATCCCATGTGTGCTAATGGTTTGCCCCAGCCTCTCACCTCATATAGATAAAAAAACAAGCCTCTCTGTAGACAGAGCACTGGTTCCACAGCAAACGATCGGTTTCCAGGACATCCAAAATTAGATAACACTCACAGAGTAATTAATCTTCCAATTCATTCATAGAGATCACATGTAATAAAAGAAGAGGAGGGCTCCATGGTGTAGTATTTCCAGAAAAATAATAATAGTGAAAACGTAGTAATTCACAGTTCACAATACAGCATTGCGAACCATTAGCGCACATCGGATAGTGGAAATTTATTGAACTTCGGCACTTGCATTTTATTTGGTGAACTTTTCTTGCAAGATTGGATACGTCCATATGTTATTATATATTCTGGCGTAATTTGCACTTTTGAATGGGACTATTTTCTGCACAAAATCCCTGGAAGTATTATTGATGTCACTGTTATTTGCACACTTTTGCGAAGATTGCACGTGTTCTTTTGTACAGTATGCACTTTATTTTTATATATGAGGTATATACACGTGAGGTTTTTATATGTATCCTATGGGGAACAATAATTTATGATTTGATCACTTTGTAAGTGCCACATTACTCTATTTTTAAAGTAAATACAATTACTAAACCGGCTCAATAACCACAAAATCCCCTATCAATGGGGCTTCCCCACCAAAATAATGGTCGCCAAAAATGGAGTAAAACACAACATCTCCACGGTAGAAGAAGGCCTCCAGCTTCTGCACACTTGGGGGATCATTCTTGACCCACCTATGCCACCTCATTCCAACTGCAGAGAGAATAATCAACCCTCCACCTCGAACCTCCATGCTGGCAAGTACAAACCCATGTCAAAGTAGTGGCCCCACAGTATTATCCACACAGTTATGCACTCCGGTTGGATGCCTTGCTCGTTGCAAACAGTTTCATGTACTTATACCCCTTTGCTGCACAGCAGCCTATGACAACACAGTCAGCTGCTGTCTTCTGTTGTTTTGGTTTTTCCTTTTTCTTTTTTGGTTTCACTAGTGTTATCGCCTGCAAGCACAGGTGAACAGTCGCATTACTAACATATAACCTTATTTCACTCAGTGATCTTTCACTTTCTTCCCTATCTGTACCCCCTTTTTGAGGGAAAACAAGTAAATAATCTAATCAACTCTTTTGCGACACCTGGTCCGAAGAGAGATCTACAACCCGCTCCGTGGAACCTGGTCGTCTATTTTCATCGAACTGTAAGTAATACCGCACTCTATACAGCTGCCTTAACCTTCTGCAAAATGCCAAAATTCCTGTCACTTAACACCAAGGGATTTAACCATCCAGCAAAAAGGTCATCCCTATGGCGTACAGCTAAAGAATCTCAGAATGACATCATATGCATACAGGAGACACATTTTAAAGCCAATGAAGAACAAAAAATTTCCCCACATCTTCCGGGACTTGGGACCCACTAAAAAAAAAACTGAGTACTGATAGCTATCAAAAACACAATAGCCTTCATGCTACATGATAGCCTAGCTGATCTTGAAGGCAGGTACCTTCCCCTAGACTGCACTCTGGACAACACGATGTACAATATTAAATGTATATGCACCCAACTCCAGGCAAATAAGATTTTTATCTAAATTGATTAAAACAATTCGCAAATTTCGCCAAGGGCACCTCATTATGTGCAGCGATTTCAACATGGTACCAGACAATCAACTGGACACTTCTTCACACTCCAACAGACTTCCTTCCCCAATGGGTACTTTCATAATTAACAATGACTTGTTTGATGCATGGAAATACCACCATACCACTGAGTGTGATTACTCCTTTTCACATCGCCATAACTCATCAAACTGGATTGACCATTTCTTAGTAGACAAATGGCTCCTACCCAATATCTCAAATTCATCTATATCTACAATTACATGGTCTCACCATTGACACTCTACCATCTGTCCCAACTATGAGGATTTGGAAAGCTAACTGATCGATCCTGAACTCACCCACCTACTCAAACTATCTACGTGAAAGCCTAGATGAATTCTTTAAGCTAAACAAGGGAACTACCTCCAACAATGCTACTCTGTGGAACGCCCACTTTGCGTTCATCAGAGGAATCATTATTCAGTTAAGTGCCAGAGAGAAGAGGAAGAGATCACAGCACATAGAAACCCTCACATCCTCTAATAAACACATAGAATATCAAAACAAAACCAACCCTAACCCCTCCCTGAAAGAAAAATTACTACATCTCAGACAAGAACTGAGAGCACTCCTTTTAGACTCATTTGACAAAACCCCAAAAAAATTCAAGGCTAAACATTACTCCACAGGAAATAAGGCAGGGGAAGCCATGGCCCTTAGAATCCAGGGATATCATAACAAATCTAAAATATCACATCTTTATCACCCTACCTCTAAGACTAAACTCATTGATCCACAAGCCATAGCTGATCCATTCAGTCATTATTATATCACGCTCTATAACTTAAAAGATGACTCTACAATTTTGCAACCATCTTTGACCGAGATTGACGCTTTCCTTCAGAAAATAAATCTCCCCAAAGTTTCTCAAGAACAACACTCCCTGCTGAATGCACCATTTACAAACCTAGAAATACTGGAAGTTATCAAAACCTTACCGCCCAATAGTTCCCCAGGGCCTGATGGACTCAGGGGAGAATACTACAAACAGTTTAAAACAACCATAGCACCTGTTTTGACTCAAACATACAATGACGCTGCCTCTTGCTCCTCTCTCCCACCAGAAATGTTAAAAGCTTTCATTATAACGATACCAAAGCCAGGGAAGGAACCTACTTCCCAAATTTTTTTTAGACCCATTTCACTACTCAATATCGATACAAAAATGCATGCCAAACTCCTAGCCGCCAGACCAGTAGATATCATGTCATCACTAATAAACCCGGACCAATCTGGATTTACGAAAGGGAGACAAACATTTGATGCCACACGTAGACTTATTAACATTATTCACAAAGCTGAAAGCACACAAACGCCTCCTCTGCTCCTTTCTTTGGATGCAGAGAAGGCGTTCAATAGAGTACACTGGACAGACTTACAAGCAACAATTTGCATGTTCGGGTTCCAAGGACACATCCTCTCAGCCGTTATGGCTCTTTACTCAACACATCAGCCCAAGTCTCTACATCAGAGATGCTCTCTAAACCATTCCAAATATCAAATGGAACTAGACAGGGATGTCTCTTATCGCCACTCATTTTTAACCTTCTGATGGAACCCTTAGCAGAACACATCAGATTCAATGCGAGTCTATCTGGCTTCCGAATCAGATCTAAAAAGCACAAAATCAATTTGTTTGCAGATGATGTGATAATGATGGTCACTAACCCCCTCAGTTCCCTGGCTTCGATATAACATGTCCTTCAGAGATTTAGCTCAATATCTTACTATAAAATCAATAAAAATAAATCATATATCTTAGATCTGGGGTTGGATGCCACGACTAGCAACCTACTTCAAAACCTCTATACTTACCCATGGGCAGACACAGGAATCCCCTACTTAAGAATCACACTTACCAAATCCACCAAAGGTTTATTCAATAACAATTAGATAGAAGCCAGACAAATGCTTACTCAAAAAAAAAACTACATTTTGAAATTTGAGTTGTCCTGGTCAGGCCTCTTGACCGATTTTAAAATGTTAGTTTTATCCAAACTACTATATCTATTCTTACCTCTACCGTTACCAAACACATAACTCCAATCCCTCCAAACTATTTTACACCAATAGGTTTGGCAAGGCAAAAAAAAACTGATTTAGACATGTCAGGCTAATTAAACACAGATTAACTGGCGGAATGGCATACACTGACATAAAGGACCATACTGTCATAATTGAAATATTGGATGAATCCAACCCCATCCACCTTGTGGGGTGATATTGAAAATGTCATGACACTGGGGACAATCTCCAAAGCTGACTGTTTAGCACGACCACCAACTCTCCATACCTTAAACTTTACTCACCGACCATTCAAGCCTCAGTTAAAGCATGTAAATCGCTACATTTCACTAGATGGTCCCATCTCCCACTAAAGCCCTTCATATCCCTCTCAACACTCTCCAATTATTAACCCCTGACTTACCTCCACCTAAATGGTTACTAGATCAGGTATCGTATACCTCTGAACTGCGCAATATTGTGCACCACAAAACTTTACTCAAATTCAAGCACTATAAAAGACTTCCTCTGCTGTTACAGAATTCAACACTGTCTCTCCTCCTACCCTCATTTGGAAGGTGCTATAACTACTGGTATGTTGAAGCACTTTTTCATAAACAGTACCACATCCAAATGAACTTTGTTAATCTACTCTACCCTACAAGAAAAGAGTGTTAAATAAATCCAAACCCTTTAAAGCGGAGGTTCACTCGATTTTTTTTTAAAAGCCAGCAGCTTCAAATACTGCAGCTGCTGACTTTTAAAAAATTGACACTTACCTGTCCAGCGCACCCACGATGTCAGCAGACAAGGCTGAGCAATCGCTCGGTCCTCGGATGCTTCCGCCACCATCAGTGGGGGAATCAGGAAGGGAAGCCTTGCGGCTTCCCTGCCTGGTTCCCTACTGCGCATGCGCGAGTATCGCGGAGCTCCGTCACTGATTCCCGCTCTCTTCTGGGAACAGTGTGTTTCCTAGAATACAGTGGGGGTGACGCGAAAGGGGCGGGACTCCCGCGGGAGTCAGAACCCGGAAGTGGTGCAAATACCTGTTTTATACAGGTATCTGCACCCCCTCCCCCCTGAAAGGTGCCAAATGTGACACTGGAGGGGGGGAGGGTTCCAAAAAGCGGAGGTTCACTTTTTGTGTGAACCTCCGCTTTAAGGATTGGGAGGTAGATCTACAAATACCACTTACTATAAACAATGGCAGACAGCCTTGAGCTCAATCTACAAGTCCACTAGTTGCACTTCATTATGGGAATTAACACAAAAAATATCAATGAGATGGTACCTGACACGGCAGAGAGTAACCAAATTTTACCCACATACTCCATCCATCTGCTGGAGAAATTGTGGTTAAACAGGCACTTGATTCCATATCTTTGTCCCTGTCTGAACAAACTATGGGTAGATGTAGAGAACATGCTAAATGCCCTCTCATAGTCACGCATATCACTGACTCCTCAACTATCTATTCTAAACATAATTATTGAACTTATTCCACCAGCTTTTAGACTCGTGACAATGCACATTCTCCTAGCAACCAGATTACTTATAGCCAGCCACTGGAAGACAAACTCTATCCCTACAGTCGCTGATGTAATTGCTTTAGTAAAAACTCATCACACATATGAATCCCTAATGACATATGAGAAACCCCTACACCTTAAAATTTCTAACTTGTGGCTTCCTTGAAAATCTTGGTACTCAAAACATACAACCTTAATATCTATAACTAGCCCTGGTCTAATCCAGATTCATGAAATATTGTCAACCCCCTGCTCTCCTATCCTTCCTTCTACCCCCCACCTTTTCCTCTTTCCCACCTACTTTCACTATTATCATCTATATATTACAGTATCTATTCCACCTATAAGCTACTGTTTCGTGTTTGATATACGACTATAAGTTTAATGTTCATGTAACAATGCTTGTACAATGCATTTAAACATTTTTATGACTTTGTATTTATATTGCAAAACTCAATAAAAATCCATTTACAAATAAAGATGGAGAGGAAGACAGGCATCATCAAGCTCCCAAATGAGACAAAGACCTGTTGAACAAGTGAGAGTGCATTTGGCTGCGGAAAGTTCTATGATTCGATCACATTGCCGTTGGAGCCTGACAATGTGAGAACTTCCAAGTTATTGTTGCACATCTAAGATACAGTACAGAGTACCTCTTTTTTCCAGACTTGAAAACAGGATCTACTAATCATAAGTTATGTTTATGTTTACACATTACAAGAGTTCCAAAAAAAAAGGTTTATTGTATTCAGACAAGTGAGTATGGGCAAATATTCCAACTGCACTATCTACAAAGAACCTAAGCACTGGGAGTCTGTGATAGAAGAGTTTGGGATTGTGTGTGTTGGCAGAACTGAGTGAGATGTAAAATTACCACTAATTGGTGCTCACATCAAGAATGCTTGATGTGTCTTTCTGCCCCTAGGTGCTGCAAATTTACAAGAGTCTGAAGGGACTTAACTTCTGGTGGATAATGTAAGGGATTCCCCAGACTGAGCTGGGTGACTGAAGGGCAATTGTCAGTTCATTATGCAGAATGAGAGGGAAGAGTTCCATAAGGGTTAAATCTTCAGTATCCCTGCTCAGAGAGCCATAAAGCTCTAAGGGAGGAATAGTTGACGGAGCTGGAAAGGCTGGTCCAGATGGAAATGGTGCTGAACGATGGTTACCGGGCGCTGCAATTGTATGCCACCCAAGTGTGTCCATTGATGAAGAACTGTGATCCCATAGAAGGCTATGACTGACTACGGTGGTCAGGATTGATCTTTGAGACGCTTCAGGAGGATCCACATTTCGGTAGTGCAGCGGAGTGGAGATAGGAAGACATCCAAGATTTTAAGGAGTTGGAACTTCCCAGTGAGTTCGGATTGAAAAAGGACTTGAACTTTATAGTTACATAAAAATGGGAGCTGGAACAAGCATATAAAAGACTGTTCAACAAAGTTCAAAAGTATGCCCCAGCACCCATGGATGGTATGGATTATGAGTCAACTGCCAAAGCGCTGGCACTGGGCTCAAGTGCTGCCAGCACATGCCCTGGATTTTCAGCAATTCCAGAGACTGGTGATTTAGTAGACTTTTCTGCTGAGGAGGAACAACCCGTGAACCTCCAACACAAGAGCTGGCATCAAGGCAGAGCACTGCTGACCTCTGCCTGCAACAATTGGTGACCCTGGAAGATTTTTGCAAAGCCACCACATTTTCAGTTTACTTTCCTGAAGAACAGCTGGCATCAGGACAGAACATGAGCCCCGGAATGGTAAAGACCATCCAGTTGAAGTGATAGCATCAGGACAGAGATTCCATGACCTCTGTTCCACACCTACTGACGACAACTATTCCCTGTGGCCCAGAATGGAGATCATATGGACCGACTATGTGAGTTCACTCTGCCTGACTAACGCATGTCCAGACCAAGTGGAGGTCTGGGATCTTGTTAGTCAACTATGGATGTGGGAGAACCGTGACAGACAAAGCCAGGATAGGGGCTTTTAGAGGGGACTGCAGGGTGGCCTCTTACCCACTGACTATGGGCCCTGGATTTTAAGGTAACACTACTCTTTGGAAGGTGTATGCCTGGGGGGCCCTTGTAGTGGTCTTGTTTCTGATTCAAGTTCACGTCTCCCCAAAACACACAGACTCTGGGAATCTAGGCCCGGGATCCATATTTGGGGCCTAGATGCCCCATTACCAACAATGACTGCTTCACACTTCGAGGCTTATAGAAGATGTTATTATCATCACCTCAGGCCACCTGTCTGGGGTCTCCTGCTATAATGTGTTTATTGTAAGTAGATCTCTCCCAAAGTTTACATTCTAAGTGTCTTTCAACCATTGTTAATTGTGCTAATTGAGTCACCTATTGTATCTGTTTGTCAGATAATCTCTTGCAAATGTGAATGATATG
The DNA here is from genome assembly GCA_029206835.1 of Rana muscosa. Classification (NCBI taxonomy): domain Eukaryota; kingdom Metazoa; phylum Chordata; class Amphibia; order Anura; family Ranidae; genus Rana; species Rana muscosa. Next base: position 621,175,309 of record CM055122.1, on the reverse strand, counting down.
GTTACCACTGTAATTTGTTATCGAACCATTGTGGGATGTTTATGCTTATAATAATGTGTTTTGTACTTTGTATTTAGGGTGGTGGACTTTGTTGCCGAATTGTCCAGTCACCTAGGCTAGTTTAGTTGACTAGTTAATTAGCACATGTTATTTATATCAATATCAGCTATTAGTTGCTAAAAGTAGATTAGCATTGTTTATGTTGGTTGTTGTTTAGCTATGTTAATTATATCCCTGTTTACAGTTTGTATTGTTAGGATAATATCCTCAACAGCTCACCTGATTGTGTAGTATATAAATTCTCTGTGAGTTTTCAATAAAGAAGTCCAGTTCTCATACAAGCTTTTGTCGGCTAGTCTTGTATGGTCAGCTATAATATCTGGTTCCCTATGTCCAGACTGGAGGAAGCAGTATTCTGACAGAAGCACTCAAGCTGGTTGCTGAACGGTTCTGTCACACTGGCCATCCAGTGGGCTTTAGATTCCCTATGCTGTTTTCTCTTTGGGAGGAAGTTTTGTCTTGTGCTGGACTATGCCCCACTGATCTGGATGGGACAGAACAAACACACCAATGCCAAGGTAACCAGATGGTTCCTGGCATTACAAGTGTTAAAGTTCATGGGGGAACACAGACCGGGTAACCAACACCAAAATGCAGATGCCCTCTCTAGGGTATACTGTAGGGTGGCCAACAGTGCCTATGATACATCCATGTTGATGCAGAGGGGGATATGTACAAATGTACAGGACACTGGGGGGGTGTCCTGGATGGCAGGCATGTTTCCATATTATTTTGGTCGGGGTCCCTTTAGGGAGGATCATAAGAGACATTTTTAGTACTCAGAGATTTTCACCAATGCAAGGTAAGGGATTCTGTGGTAGTCTAGTCAGAGAGGAAAGGACTGATTTACAGTACTCTCTGGATTGGAAAGTCCTCATTTGGGGCCAGGATTCAGAGGTTCAGACAGTGGCGGTGCGTCCATAGAGGGCGCCGGCCCCTCTCGCTCCCGCACCGCCACTGAAATTGCATTGCATGAATCTGTGTATTGTCACCGCTGCCGTGCTGCCCACTATACATATGGCCGGCCTCCTGGTGAGCGCCGGCCATATTAATTAGAGCGGCGGCCGGAGGTGGGTGTAACTTGGAAGTGCCTATCAGAGCCAGCGGCTCTGATAGGCTTTCCGAATACAGCTCTCACGCTGTATTCGGCTTCCAAAAACTCCTCCCAGGTACGCACGGGGTGCGTTCCTGGGAGAAGACTGTGTGGAGGTTTCAGCCAATCAGGTTCACCGGATCTGGTTACCGGTAACCTGATTGCCTGAAGTGACATCGAGGGCGGGAGAACACATCGAGGACGGCGCGGACCGAAGAAGGTAAGTGCAGGGCTGGGGGGGGGCAGGCTGCATTTGGGGGACAAACTGGCTGAATATGGGGGACAAACTGGCTGAATATGGGGCACAAACTGGCTGAATATGGGGGGGACTGGCTGAATATGGGGGACAAACTGGCTGAATATGGGGGGAACTGGCTGTATATGGGGGACAAACTAGCTGAATATGGGGGACAAACTGGCTGAATATGGGGGACAAACTGGCTGAATATGGGGGGAACTGGCTGAATATGGGGGACAAACTGGCTGAATATGGGGGGAACTGGCTGTATATGGGGGACAAACTGGCTGAATATGGGGGGAACTGGCTGTATATGGGGGACACGCTGGCTGCATTTGGGGGGAACTGGCTGTATATGGGGGACAAACTGGCTGCATTTGGGGGGAACTGGCTGTATATGGGGACACGCTGGCTGCATTTGGGGGGGAACTGGCTGTATATGGGGGACAAACTGGCTGCATTTGGGGGGAACTGGCTGTATATGGGGGACAAACTGGCTGCATTTGGTGGGAACTGGCTGTATATGGGGGACAAACTGGCTGCATTTGGGGGGAACTGGCTGTATATGGGGACAAACTGGCTGTATATGGGGGCACACTAGCTATATATATGGGGGCGCACTGTCTGTATATGGGGGCACACTGGCTGTATATGGGGGCACACTGGCTGTATATATGGGGCACACTGGTTATATATATATGGGGGCACACTGGCTGTATATGGAAACAAACTGGCTGTATTTGAGGGGGCAAACTGGTGGCGTTTGGGCACAGTGGCTGCGTTTAATGGGCACAGTGGCGGCAATTGTTTTTTTTTTTTTTTCAGTTTGTTTGCGCCCCCCCAAAATTTTTGAGCACTAGCCGCCACTGGGTTCAGAGAGACTATGTTTGGGAAAAACCCTCCAAACCCCGATTACAAGGACAAGGTCATTTGCAGGAGAGTCCACAAAAAGAACCAGAAACAACTAACAGCAGTCCGTTAGGTAGATTGAAATGGTTCATAGCCATGTGCAAGTCTGAACTGTCTGGCAACTGAGACAGTGTTTAGGAACTGTAATTATACTGTGCATAGAAAAAAGATTTAAAAAAAATAATAAGATTATTTATGTGGTTTCCAAAGCTATTTAGGTTACTTTATTTCTAAGTCCCTCACCAGTTTTGCCCAGCTGTATTCAATTTTTTATAAGTGCCATAAGTGCATTAAGATACTTTTGTAATGTTACTATTTGGGTGAGTCTCAAAAGGCATTATTAAAAATGGCAATGCTTATTTCTGTTTCACCCATGATTTGTCATTTTTAGGGGAATATATATTGTTTCTAATTATGTTTAAAAATAGATGTAAAAGAGAGTTCAGATTGATGCTAATAATCTAATCAGCGTGTATGAGTCTTTAAAAAACTAACATTGTTTTGTGCCATTTATTTGCTAAAGAAGTTAAGGCCATCCACTTAAAAAAATGTCAGGACTGGGATTTGAACCCACAACCTCTGCTGCGTCTGTAGCTTTTCTTGCTGAGCCACCCAAGGATGCTGTACCACTCCCTATCTGATCTCCTAGAACAAGCTTGCCCTGTCTCTTGTTTCTAGAGAAACCTTAAACTCTTTGCTCCTCCCAGGAACCTCTTACGCTATTAACAATAATACCCCTTCCCTGAATCACTGAAATGTAGGAAAAACTTCATTCTGACAAAGTCTTTACAAAACTAGACTATAGGGGGCATATAACCTTATCTGTTTTAGTTAAAGAGACAAATGGAAAACTGCCTTTAGAACCAGATATGGGCATTTTGAGCCTTAGGTATACCTTTTGGGATTTACTCCTGTAACTTTTCAGCACTTCATCAATGATGTTTTTTGAGATCTGTTGAACCAGTTTGCAATTGCATATCTGGATGGTATTTTTTCTGATAACCTGGAGGAGCATTGCAAGCATGTTTGCACTGTCTTTGAAAGATTACCCACTTCCCACCCGGTCATTAACAGATTGACGTCGGGAAGTGGTTCTGTTATCCTGACTGGGCATCATATGACATCCAGCAGGATAACATGCCGGCGAGGGCGCGCAGCACGGCGAACACGATTGAGGCGTGTCAGTCTGACACGCTGCATCTCCGATCGTGATAAGAAGCCTCACTGTTCCCGATGACAGGGAACAGACAATCAGTGACATGTCACTAGGAAGAACGGGGAGATGTTGTGTTTACAATGTTGTGTTTTAACATCTCCCCGTTCTTCAGCTCTGTGACATGATTGCGAGACACCGGCGGACATCGAGTCCGCGGGTCCCGCGGGCACGGTCACGGAGCTCGCGGCAGGGTCGCGAGCATGCTGCCGGCGGCACGCATGACCACACGCCGGCAAATTAAAGGGGACGTATATATATATATATGCCCATTTGCACAGCTGTGCCATTCTGTCGACGTATAAACTCGTGCGGTGGTCAGCAAGTGGTTAAAGAAGTTTCAGGAATGTTACAAAAAGGCTGCTGACAGACATTGCAGATCACTTCCCACCTTTCATGTGGGTGGCAAAGTTTGGTTATCAACCAAAAACTTGAAGGTACACATTCCATCTGCAAATCTGGGTCAAAAATGTGTTAGACCTTTCCAGATTTCAGGTGAAATTAACCCAGTCACTTTTCACTTAAAACTTCCTAACAGTATAAAGATTCACCATGTGTTTCATGTATTTTTGCTCAAACCATTTCATGAAAACCCCTTCTTTGGGAGAATCCTCCCACCCTCTGCACCTGTTGAGGTGCAAGGTGAAGAAAAATTTGTGGTTGAGAAAATTCCTGATTTCAGGATATTTAGGAACAAATAACAGTATATGGTTCAAAGAGAAGGATATGGGCCGGAAGAACGTTTTTGAGAACCTGAGGAGAATTTTCATGCCCCTAGAATAAAAGGAGAATTCAACTAGAGGTCTCTCCTAAGACATCCAGGGGACCTCCTGGAAAGAGGGGAGTACTTTCAGGACTGGGATCTAAAGCCACAACCTCTGCTGTGTCCAGCAGTAGCTTTTTTTGCTGGACAGGGTCTTCATGATAACATGTTTCAAGGTCTTGCCCCTTTGTCAAATCTTGGCACGGGAGACAAGAGCTTTCAATAAATAGTATAGATTGCATGAGCAGCATAATTATCTCACTGCACACTATGCCCACCATGTTACTGAAATCCGAATCATATACCACAAAGCATTATAGTAACAATGTGACAAGCCCTATGTTCTGCAGAGATAATGATAATAAAGATAAATAAACTAAAACCTGACTGTGTGCTCCTATGGTAGCAAATACAATGCTAACAACATACAATTAAAATCAATCTGAATTGTGTCCCAAACAGAATGCCCTAAAAACATAGCATCAAAAATAAATAAATAAAAAATTTAATAATAGTTTTCCTGCTGGTTAAGCCCATTTAATCTATAGATCCAAAAAGCCTCACACCTACATAGATTCAGGAATCTTTCATTCACAGAACGCCATCATATGACGACATCCCAGAACTATATGACCAGACCACACTGTAGCCATCATTCAGCTATAGCGTGGTCGACAATTGGTTAATGTGAAGTGTGAAATATTTTCCTAAAGGCTGAACACATGTGCCAGAATAGTAAATACAACAAGATGATTTGTCCCTGCTGAAAATACCTGTACGGGTTCCCTTTAAGAGCCACCAGAGGGCACGTGCGCCCACTGCACAGAGGGGGATCCGATGCACGTGGCCGGCGAGCACTAATCGCCTCCGGCCAAGTGCGATCGCGTGCATGAGAACCAGCACAGGAATTTGTGTGTGTAACAAATCCCTGTTCTGTCAGGGCAAAGGAGACATGTTGTTTGTTCCTACTAAGTAGGAACAACGATATGCCTCCTCACCTATTCAGTCCTATCCCCATACCGTTAGAGCACACATTTAACCCTTTGATCGCCCCCTAGTGTTAACCCCTTCCCTGCCAGTGACATGTATACAGTAATCAGTGCATATTTAGCGCAATGATCGCTGTATAAATGTCAATGGTCCCAAAAATTTGTCAAAAGTGTCCAATCTGTCTGTCGCAATACCGCAAGAAATCGCAGGTCACCAACATACTAGTAAAAATATAATAATAAAAATGCCATAAATCTTTCCCATAGTTTGTAGATGCTATAACTTTTGCGCAAACCAATCAATATACGCTTATTGCGTTATTGCGTATTTACCAAAAATATGTAGAAGAAAACATATTGGCCTAAACTGATGAAGACATTTGTTTTGTTTTGTTTTTAATTTGGGGATATTCATTATAGCAAAAAGTAAAAAATATTGTTTTTTTTACAATTGTTGCGCTTTTATTGTTTATAGCGCAAAAAATTAAAACTGCAGAGGTGATCAAATACCACCAAAAGAAAGCTCTATTTGTGGGAAAAAAAGGATGCAAATTTTGTTTGGGTACAGCGTAGCATGAATGTGCAATTGTTAGTTAAAGCGACGCAGTGCCAAAGTGTAAAAAGCTCTGGTCAGGAAGGGGGTAAAATCTTACGGGGCTGAAGTGGTTAATAAAACTAAAGGTTTTAACCTTCCTAAACTTATCAAGTGTAAGAAGATACATAATAATAGAGAGGAAATTTCCACACCAGATGATGGACATGGAGTGTATTCCCCATTGTTTGGCTGGGTACATCACACCACTTGACAATGATGCCAAAATCATGCTCCTACTGGGAAGAGACATCCGAATAAAACACAACCATTTCAATAGTGGTAATGACAGTGCCTTTTCCCATGGACAATATATCACATTATATTATAGAAGTGTGGAATTTACTAATACAATGTGGAGTTTGTGCTGCCACAGCAGCCTATTCATGTTTGTACCCTTGGTATGTTCCCCTGTTCCCCCTCATATTTGGTACTAATTAGTACAGTCCCTATCTAGACAAACCCTGCTCCATTAAATTGTTCAGTATACTTTAATACATTTCCCAAGCTGTCTTTGTGATAGAAATGTATTGTCTTACACTTCAAAAGACTAGAAAAACATCCTTTGTATTGCATGTATCTAAAAATTGCATTGCATTCAACTTCTTTTTGAAGAGTTAAGCTGTCTGTGGATTCTGCCACATTAAGTAGCCATACTGTATGCACAGATTAAGATCTATGGAGATTTGTATTTGCATATATTGGCATTTGAAACAGAACACTTCATATTTAAACTAAATTCAAATGAAGAGCTTGTGCTAAAATAAAATGCTATAAGTGTAATAATAAACTTGACAGCTGTTGTTACTTTTGATAACTGATCATGAATTTGTGTGACACAGTTCATGGTGGTTTATATATATCAATGTGCAAATATCAAATATCAAAAATCCATACTGACAATAAAGTGCTATTATTACTATATCAGCTGCCATAAAAATAACCCAAAACATTATATTACCCAGAGCTTAGTACTATAAATAACACTAATGTACAAATGACAATTTATAATCATACTAAATATAACTAAACATATTGAAAATAGAATTTAACAATGTGCAAACGTGATATATATTGTGAAAACAGGCAAACCAGAATATACAAATCCAAATTTACAAAACGATTGGTTTCCCCTTAAACAAAGTTAAAAAAAAGTTGATGAAATTAAAAGCATACATTTTCAGTTATTTACAGTGGGTACGGAAAGTACGGAAAGACCCCCTTAAATGTTGCACTCTTTGTTATATTGCAGCCATTTGCTAAAATCATTTAAGTTCATTTTTTTTCCTCATTAATGTACACACAGCACCCCATATTGACAGAAAAATACAGAATTGTTGACATTTTTACAGATTTATTAAAAAAGAAAAACTGAAATATCACATGGTCCTAAGTATTCAGATCCTTTGCTCAGTATTTAGTAGAAGCACCCTTTTGATCTAATACAGCCATGAGTCTTTTTGGGAAAGATGCAACAAGTTTTTCACACCTGGATTTGGGGATCCTCTGCCATTCCTCCTTGCAGATCCAATCCAGTTCTGTCAGGTTGGATGTTAAATATACGAGTGTCACAGCAAAGTGTCTGAATACTTAGGACCATGTGTTATTTCAGTTTTTCTTTTTTAATAAATCTGCAAAAATGTCAACAATTCTGTGTTTTTTCTGTCAATATGTGGTGCTGTGTGTACATTAATGAGGAAAAAAATTAATTTAAATGATTTTAGTAAATGGCTGCAATATAACAAAGAGTGAAAATTTAAGGGGGTCTGAATACTTTCCGTACCCACTGTATATACCAGATTGTCATTGGTCTATCGATGATAGCACTTTATTGTTAGTATGGATTTTCAATACTTACATATTAGATATGTTTATAGCACCAAACACTGTGTTACCCTTCCAAATTAATTATTTTTTCTTTAAATTTCTGCTTAGGTAACATATAAAAGAAAATTGTTGATGATGGTAAAGTTTCTTGCAACAATACAGTAATATTTTCTCCTGGAAGTTTGTTAAGAATCACCCTCCACACCTTGAAATTCAGAAATATATACATGTAAATTGCTGCAGTCACTGCTGTCGAGTCATGCTGTGCAGACTTCTGCTCTTTCAGCTAGCGGCCATATTATTTCTAGTTCTCTCAAACATTATTTGGCAGCTGAAAATGAAGCCGCCAACATGTTTACATTTTATTCCTAGATCTGTCTACAACAAAATTAAATTTTACACTTGGGTACATTATCTGTGGGTGTGCTCTGTCAGCAAATCTAAACTAGGATTTGAATGCTTACCTTCACAGGTAGGTTGTACACCAGACCAAGAGACATTTAATAAACATGTTCTCTCCGTGGAGCCCCTCAATGTGTATCCCATTTCACAGGAAAAACGAAGTAAGCTTTTTATTTTAAATTCATTTCCAAGTCGAGAACCATGAGCTGGAATGCCAGGATCACCACAGGTTCCAGGGTTAATTCCTACAACAATATCAATTTGTTTTTATATCATGTCATCTACAGTTAATATACATGTAAAAACATTGCTTTTTCTAAATTACAACAGTTTAATAAATTAATAACTGCAGTATGCAGCAAAGTTTTAAACTCATGTTAAAGTACGTGTGAATCCATTCACAACAAAAATGTCATACTTGTTAAATGTAAAGCTTTTTTTTAAATAATACCCGATGATCCAACCATAAGGTTTCTGTCTGAAACACTGCCTGTTTTGCAGTCACAACTGTGCTCCTGCAGTGTCACCCTGTCCTGAATTAGACTACAACTGGCCATGAAAATACACATTTTGCAAGCATTGTCAACTATAATAATTAATAATAATAATTTGCAGCCAACACTGGAGCAAGTACATGAGATAGGAAGTGGCTGAAAAAGTTGAAGCAGATCAGCAGCAGAGAAACAAAAAAGTATAAAAAATGTTAATATTTTTTTTTTTAAAGCAGAATTGTTTATGATAAACAGTGCAAATTAGATATAATCCAGTAAAGGTTTAGATCTACTTTAACAGTTTTTTTCCAGACTTTAGGCAGAGCTAAGGGAATGATGATGAGAAAAGAAAGGGATCTGGGAACCTGTGGGTGGAGGTATCTGAAGTGCTAATACTTTGCAAATATACAAAATATATATACAGCATATAAACAGTATATCTTTAATGCCAAAAGTGTAAGACCCACCCGACTGGGGGCTCCGGGGGGCCTGGGTGCAGCCTGAGGCCGGGCACAGCGCTGGAGGAGGTTAGCAGGAGGCCTTGGTTGCCCCCCTCTTCTGGTGTGGGGACTGGACGGGGGTGTTCTCGGGCTAACCCTGGACCACTTTGTCTCCCAGTGGGAAGGTCTGCCTCAGCTTAGGAGACGGACCCTATAGATGGACAGTGGGCCTTGTTGGCCAATGCACTGTTGGTAGCCGAGACCTTCCACCGGCAATAGCTAGAGGGCAGGGGCTCCTATGCCCTGCAAATTATATGTATGCCTAACCTTCAAAATGCCACAATCTAATATGTTTCCACATGCTTTTCCTTCTTTGTCCCTGTTGAATGAAAAACTGTTTGTCAATGTTAAACACATATCCTGTATGTTTGCAAAGCTGTGACTGACTTCAATAAACAAAGTTTAAAAAAAAAAAAAGTGTAAGACCCTTAATTTAATTAAGTATAAGCTGTATAAACTTCCTTGTATAATATAGATTAGAGTGGGAGAGGAAAAAACAGCATGTGCTTACAAGCATTATGCTGATAGAAAAACAACAGAGAAATGCTCCTTCTCCTTAACAGTCATAGATTGGGGTGGGTTCATGACAGCTTGGACTGAGGACATCTAGTGTCAGAAAATAAGTAATGCATGAGATTGATCTGGATTGAACTTTCGTTTTTTTTTTACTACAGTTCTGTTTTAAGTTGAGGTACATTTTAATAACTTACAAGGAGCTGTGTTTCACACGGCTACTCATTAGGCAGTTTATTGCTGCCAGCCTGACCAAGTCAGCATAGCTGTAATTAATCCATTATTGACTAAATATTTATCAATGTATAACATGTTGCATTTATTGTTGTTTGTTCAAATCCACCAATCAGTCATGAATTAGCAGTGGTAAGAAAGTTCCAAACTTAGCTAAGTTGTATTTTCACATGATCATCACAGATGAAATACATATTACATGCATAAGAAAGCTTTTACAAATAATTTGTATTTATATCCATCTACCATGAAGCGCAACCAAATGAGATGACACCCCCTTTTCTGTTACAGTTAGACAGTAGAAGGATCACAGTGAGGTATCCCCTCCACCCAAGTTCATTGAATGGACAATGAAAGAACAGTAGAAGAATGATGAGGCTCCCCCTTGTTGCCCTTCTTGTTGCTTGTTAGTATATTTGCATGCAGTGCATCTTTTTAACTCCCAGCCCTGCTGCTTTGTCTACCAGAAGATTACAAGAGGATGATAGTAAGTCAAATTCATACTTACACTGGTTGGATTTTAAAAATACACCCAATGGTTTATTAATAGCTGCATTTATCTTTATCTTTACATATTACCAGAATTTAGCCCTTACTTTTATAGTAAATTGACCTCTAAACCTCAAAGTAAGGTATCATTCTACATAAAAAATATTCTAAGTGAATTATTTCTTTTACTAGTTTGAAGGGCTCAGAAATTACAGCTCTATGTACTATGTTTAAGCAAACCTATTGCTATTGTTAGTTCTCTAGATGAGAATATGCTTCACTGAGAGATCTTCTTGCTTTGTCAATGTGATCTTATTCCTTACAGGGACACAATCCACTTTATCATTGTTTCCCTTTTCATTTTATCCAGGATGGAGGATTTTAAGGTGTCCCTACATGTGTTGGAACATTTGTTCAGTCTAGAATTGTCTCCTGTAGCCCACTGAGATTTCTCTTTCAATATACAGTGCCCTTGTTGTGAGAGATTGTTTGGCTTTATAGGTATTCTGTCATGGAAGTATTCCTTAAGATGTAACTTTCTGAATGATTGTTCCACATCAAATGCAATAGCACACAAATTATTTAGACAATACAGCTTTTTTTTTTTTTTTTTTTTTACTGCAAGCAAAACTTGCAGCAGTCACACCACAGTGTATCCCTGTATTGATCTAGTTTAAATGGTGCACTCTTCTTTAAAGCGGTGCTCCGCCGAAAAAAATATATTAAAAGCCAGTAGCTAACGCTACAGCAGCTGCTGACTTTTAATATTAGGACACTTACCTGTCCTGGAGTCCAGCGACGTCCACAGCAGAGGACGAGCAATCGTGTGTCACTCTGCTGCCCCCACCGCCATCCTCGGTGAAGGAACCAGGAAGTGAAGCCTTGCGGCTTCACTGCCCGGTTCCCTACGGCGCATGCGCGAGTCGCGCTGCGCCGTTCTGACTGGTCCCCGTGTGTTCTGGGAGCCGAGTGTCTCCCAGAACACAACGGGTACTCTGCGGGAAGTGACGTGCTTCCCGCAGATTTCCCGCAGAGAGGACTCCCGGAAGTGGGTGAAAATACCTGTCTTAGACAGGTATCTTCACCCCCCTCCCCCCTGAAAGGTGTCAATTGTGACACCGGAGGAGGGGAGGGATCCGATGAGCGGAAGTTCCACTTTAGGGTGGAGCTCCGCTTTAAGGCCAGTTCCTGGCAGTTTTTATATATTATTGTGTCAACAAATGTCAGTATAGTTTCTACAAGAATGTTTATCCTTGGTTAATACTGTCTATTTTAGCTGCTATACACAATAGACACAAATGGGAAAGTAGCCAGTTGGTTCCTGTTATTATCATCTCTGCCTAGGTCTCTAGCCACTACTGAAACCTGGAGACAAGAACAGCACTTTCACTTTTGCAATAAAATAAGTTATAGAAGCCTAGAGAAGCCTTTTTTGTTTTATTTTATCTGTGACTTAATTTAGAAGGTCTTCCCTCACCTAGAGCATATTGTATGAGGTAAGGCTCTGCTGACTTTTATCACCTAATCACACGCAGATAAATTTCACAACATTCACCAAGCTCTGGGGAAAACTCTCCTGCAAAGTGAAACTTCCCCTGCAAACAGAACAGCCTATTTGCCTTTAGTAAATCAATACCTTTTTCTGAATTTCTATTGCCCATTCAACTAAAAATGTATTTTTGTTTACATTTTTTTATTATTATGATGATAGATATTACAAATAAAATCAATAAAGGGTAACTTTATCATAACTTTTATAGTGCCAATTGTTCCCAATGAAGGTGACAACAACTAATGTTAATCCCATAAAGGCCCTATGGTGTAAAGACATGGTGTAAGGACAGAAAGTGATGAAAAAAGAAAAGGGAAGTTGGGGACAAGCATAGGGGTGATCCAGCTGGTGGTTCATGTATTTTTGTTTTTGCCTCTGTCACCTTTAGGAAAATTTACCATCACTACCTGCACAGGTTTCAGTAAACATATCCTGAAATTATATTAAAAAAAAAAGTGTTTTGCTAAGCCATTTAGTGGAGCAGAAGGCACAAAAGCAGTGATATTTTGACGGTTAATGCGCACACCAAATTAACTAGTTAGTTTGGGGAATGCATTCACTATGCACGTCTACATACACAATGAAAAAAAAGCCTTATGTGTAATTGACAAAAATAAATGAAAAAAACAAAGACAAATATGTTTATATATATATATATATATATAGTGTATATATATATATATATACACAGTACATATAATACACGTATATTTACATGCAAATTAGTTATAGAGTTATTGTCAAATTATCTGATTTATGGTGACACTGCTAAATTGGGCTGGGCATCTTTACATACATGACATCTGAGTCATGAAAGGGATAATACCCCAGAAGTTACAGTTCTTGGACTCTCAAAATTATGTTGCTTTTTTTATCTCATACATGCAACATTGGTCTATACATGGAAGGCAGACCTGAACTGGCAATCTAGCAGATATGGCAGTTCATGTGCTTGTGAGTAGACATGTGCATTCGTTTTCGTCCGAATGCATTTTCGTCCGAATTTCAGCTATTTTCGTTATCGTTTTAACAAACGAAAACGAAAGCACAGAATCCGAAAACCGAAAGATCCGACATAAACAAATGCTTTATTTTCGTTTTCGTTGCTACAACAGTTCGATATAGATAGGAGATTCGACGTGACGCTGACAATAACAATCTGTGTCTATCGAACCTGTGGTCGAATGTGCCTAACCTTAACTCTATTAGTCCAAGATTATTCTACATAGGAGAGAAAAGATTCGACATTATAGAGAGGAAAGATTCGACATAGGAGAGGAAAGATTCGACATAGGAGAGGAAAGATTCGACATAGGAGAGGAAAGATTCAACATAGGAGAGGAAAGATTCGACAAAAGAGAGAAAAGATTCGACATAGGAGAGAAAAGATTTGACATTATAGAGAGAAAAGATTCGACACAGGAGAGGAAAGATTCTTCATAGGAGAGGAAAGATTCGACATAGGAGAGAAAAGATTTGACATTATAGAGAGAAAAGATTCGACATAGGAGAGAAAAGATTTGACATTATGGAGAGAAAAGATTCGACATTATAGAGAAAAGATTTGACATTATAGAGAGAAAAGATTCGACATTATAGAGAGAAAAGATTCGACATTATAGAGAGAAAAGATTCGACATAGCAGAGAAAAGATTCGACATAGGAGAGAAAAGATTCGACATTATAGAGAGAAAAGATTCGACATAGAGAGAAAAGATCACTGCTTGTGGGCGGAACATTCGACCGGAAATGTATGATTGCAGAGTCGTACAGTTTCGCTGCTCCGTCGAATCTTCTTTGAGCATTCGGCAGACACCATAAGCCTTCAATGACAGATTCGACCTTAATTAATTCAGATTTTCGGACGAATGCAATTTTTAACGAAAAACGAAATAAATAAAAACGAATTTCGGGAGTAACTTAATAAATTTATTTTTCGGACGAAAACGAAATTCCGAAACGAAATATTTCAGTGTGCACATGTCTACTTGTGAGCATTATAGTTAGTATCACCTAATTTCTGTGTAATTGTTTATTAGAAGTGATCTGCTGGAATATTAGGCAAATCCCCTGTTTATGGAGCTATAAGCATGTCTGACCTCATTAGTATACATTAGTTTAGGTCCAGGCAGGAAGGTGAGTGGGCTTAGGACAAATGCAATTGGTCACTTAGATCATTCACAGCATAAAATCAATTTATTTAAAGTGCTTGTAAAGGTTTGATTTTTTTTTTATTTTAAATAACAAACATATTATACTTACCTCCACTGTGCATTTCTTTTTGTACAGAGTGGCCCCGATCCTCCTGTTCTGGGGTCCCTCGGCGTCTCTCTCGGCTCCTCCCCGCTTCAGATAACCCCCTCTGGGAAGCGCTCTCCCAAGGGGGTTACCTTGTGGGCGCGCTCCCGAGTCCAGCATTTGGCCAAGAAGCCCGGGCAACGATCGAGCGCGTTCGCGACATGGGACTTTCCAGGGTTCAGGTAAGTAAAACAGGGGGCTGGGGGGGGGGGGCTGGGGGGGGCAGGTAATTATCGGATGTTTTTTCACCTTAATGCATATGATGCATTAAGGTGAAAAAACATTAACCTTTACAACCCCTTTAAAGTAGGTAAATGATAAAAAAATAAAAACAGAATACAAACAGCATGCATGTTTCCACCCTCAGGGGGCCTTAACCATAGCTACAAAACACAAATGACACACTTCACTTTATAACAACTAACTCCTTGGAGCCTGGTATATGCATGCAGAAAAAACAGCAAAGACAATATACAAATATATATATATAAAACAACAACAAAAAATAAAATTTCATCTTGTTATTCTGGTTTCCTCCACGCTCCAAAGACATGCTGGTAGGTTAAGTGGCTCCTGTCTAAATTGGCCCCAGTTTGTGTATGTATGAGTGTGAGTTAGGGACTTTAGATTGTAAGCTTCTTGAGGATAGGGACTGATGTGAATGTGAAACATACTAGGTGTGTCCAGAAAGTAATGTAAAGGATATTTAAAAAATATATTTTATTGAAAAATCTTAAAATTGAACATTGTCTCCATGAACAATCGACTTAGTAATTCCCGTTACCTCTGCAAGCATTCTGATAGTGAGCCCTCGGTCACGATTGTGAACAGACTTCACTGTATCCACATTCCGTTCTGTTTTTGACTGACAGCTCACTATAAGAATGATTGCAGAGGAAATGGAAATTGTCAAGTCAATTGTTCATGAAATCGTGACTCAGGATTTGAACATGAGAAGGGACACCATTTTGGTAGTGTGGATAATGTCCAAAGAGCCACTATGCAGGCTCTGAACGCCATTCCACTTGAAGACTCCCAGGGATGATATGAAGTATTAAAAAATTGCTGGGAGCGTAGTGTACACTCACAAGGTGCATACTTTTAAGGAGACAATGCTCAATTATAAAAGTTTTCAATAAAATATTTTTTTAAATATCATTCTCATTACTTTCTGGACACACATTGTATATGTAAGAGTAAATTGACAGCACTATATAAGTACCTGTAATAAATACATAATAAATACCGTATATAATAGAGAGAGTGCACATAGCCAGGTTGGGGACAGACAAACACGTGTTTAAATAAAGACATAAACAATAGGAAAAATAAACTATAATAAATCTAAAAAGACCAAGAGAGAGAGGTTAGCGCAGATACAGGTTAAAGTCTGAGGCTTAACCCCTGTGGCACTCACCCTTGCAATCTATGAATCCACCATACACCCCCCAATGCTTCTCCTTAAAATATTTGGAAGCATTGAAGATATACTTTGATTTTTCATTACTAGAATCACAAAAACATTCACCTATGCAGGTTCTTAATGGTCCTATCATACTGCTGACATATTGCAGGTGGCAAGTAGTACAAAAAAATGATATACTGTAAACAACAAAATTTGAGCAGCAGTTAATGCAATGATTTATCTTATACCTTTCACCAGTAACAAATAATTCAAGGTCTTTGTAAGCACTTTTTAATTGCAATACCTGTGAGTATTAATCTCACAGGGGAAAGAGCCGGAATAAGAGAGCCAGATGCATTGTGTAGTTTTTTGAGGAGAAGTACCGTATTTATCGGCGTATAACACGCACAGGCGTATAACACGCACCCTAACTTTAGGAGGGAAGTTTCAGGAAAAAACTTTCCACAGCCCCCTGCGTATAACACGCAGGCACAGTTTACCCTCTATTTTCAGGGTAAAAAAATGAGTGTTATACACCAATAAATACAGTAACTAGAAGAAAGAAGGGATCCAATAGAAGTCTGGTGCTAATAAACCTGCAACTTCCTTTTAGTATTGAATATAGCTGTTCGTTTGAATACAAAATGGGGAAATTCTTGCTAATGATATTGACTATGTGGTGATATTGTTTAGAAAAAGTAGTTATGAAAGTAACTCTATATTTTGGTTTGGTACTTTAAACAGACCTATTTTAGAGGTTGCTATAATCTGGCCTATATCAATGCATAGTTTTGAAAAACCTCTCTGCAAAAGCCTATTTTTAATTACTTCACACTCACTATGAAAAGTTTAATCGATGTAACAGCTCCTGTGAGCACGCACAAACTCTCCTGTGGGTATTGATTTGATGGTGTGAGATGGGAGGCAGCTGGATGCAAGAAGGATAAAATGTCCTGTTAAGGGGTTGCAAAAAGTTTTGGTGACTATATTACCTGTATCCGCACAGCCCTGCAAAGTAAGATCCAAAAAAACGAATCTAAAAAATGTATTAATCACTAGTGAAATGCAAGTTTAAACACTTCAGCCCCAGAAGGATTTGCCCTCTTAATGACCAGGCCATTTTTTTGCGATACAGCACTGCATCGCTTTAACTGACAATTGTGCGGTTGTATGACGTTGTACTCAAACAAATCTGACGTTATTTTTTTCCCCCACAAATAGAGCTTTCTTTTGGTAGAATTTGATCTATATGATCGCTATAAACAAAAAAAGACTTTGATACATATCCCCAAAAAAAAATGTATTCATCAGTTCAGGCCGATATGTATTCTTCTACATATTTTAGGAAAAGAAAATGGCAATAGGCGTATATTAATTGGTTTGCGCAAAAGTTATTGCGTCTACAAACTATGGGATAAGCCCTGTACACACAATCGGATTTCCTATGGATTCTAATCCGATGGATTTTTCCATCAGTCTTGCCTACACACCATCAGTCAAAAATCCGACCGTCCCAAACGCCGTGACGTAAAACACTCCGACAAGCCAAGAAAAATGAAGTTCAATGCTTCTGAGCATGCGTGGGTTTTTTGTCTGATGGAGTTCCCCACAGACGATCGGAATTTGCTATAGTTTTTTTTACCATAGGATAAATTTAAAACATGTTCTATTTTTTCTCACCGATGGAAAAAAGACAGATGGGGCCCATACACGATCGGTTTGTCCGATGAGAAAAGTCCATCGTACAGTGTACATAGAGTTATTAAAAATAGAACATGTTTTAAATTTATCAGATGGGAAAAAAATTATAGCAAATTCCGATCGTCTGTGTGGAACTCCTTGAGACAAAAAACCCATGCATGCTCAGAATCAAGTCGAAGCATGCTCAGATGCAATGAACTTAATTTTTTTATTGTTTTTACTAGTAATGGAGGCGATCTGCGATTTTAAGCAGGACTGCCACATTGCAGTGGACAAATCTGACCCCAAATGACACATTTTTTTTGGGGACTAGTGACATTATTACATTGATCAATGCTATAAAAATGCACTGATCAATGTAAAAAAGGACACTGACATGAAAGGGGTTAACACTAGGGGGCAATCAAGGGGTTAGGTGTGTTCCCTGGGTGTGTTCTAACTAGGGATGAGCTTTGAGTTTGAGTCAAACTCATGTTCGACTCGAACATTGCCTGTTCGCCGAACAGCGAACAATTTGGGGTGTTCGCGGCAAATTCGAAGGGTCTGGTATGGATATTTGGGGGGAACCCCACGTAATTCTTTTTTTTAAATTTGATGCAGGGTTCCCCTTAATGTCCATACCAGACCTGAAGGGCCTGGTAATGGAATTTGGGGGGACCCCCACGCATTTTTTAATTTTTTTTATCAATGACTTTTCTCAGTATTGCCAGGAGCCGACAATTCATTATAGCCGCGAGTGCTTTTAAGTGCCTTTTTTTCCTTCAGAAATGACCCTTTGTGCAGGAAAAGTTCTAAGCACGGGAAACAAGCGCTGCTTTACAGGCGTACTATACACCCCCCCCCCCCAGTATGAAATTTAAAGAAATATTTCACTTTTATTGTTTCACTTTAAGCATTATTAAGATCACTGCTCCCGAAAAACGTCTGTTTTTAAAACTTTTTTTTGCATTGATACATGTCCCCTGAGGCAGGACCCGGGTCCCCAAACCCTTTTTAGGACAATAACTTGCATATTAGCCTTGATAATTAGCACTTTTGATTTTGAACGTTCAAGTCCATTGTATTTCATTTCTAAAGTTTGCGCGAACTTTGGGTCTATTCGCAGGTTCTGGTGTGAACCGAACAGGGGGGTGTTCGGCTCATCCCTAGTTCTAACTGTACGGGGGATGGGCTCACTGGGACATGACAGATCACTGTTCCCGATCACTGGGAAGAAAAGATCTCTGACATGTCATTAGGCAGAATGGGGAATCGCCTTTTTTACATAGGCAGTTCTGCCTCAGTACACATCATACACGGGTCACCAGCGGACATCGAGTCCGCGGGACCCGTGGGCACACTCCAGCGCCACCAGCGGCGCGCATGTGCCTGCTATCCTTTTTGCACGTACTGACGTACAGGTACGTTGGTTCGAGCAGGAGAGCCAACCTGCCACATTAAATGTAAGTGAGCTGGTCTGGAAGTGCATAAATCATTCACATTTAGATTTAGACCACCAAAATGGTGTCATCCCCACACTATGAAACAACCATACCAAAACGGGAAAAGTTCCCTCCACCAACCTATATACAAGTATGCCAGGGAGGGGGAGAACTTGCCACCCATCGCTGCCCCTCAACACTGTATGAAGTACTCACCATTGAATAAAAAGATATTATGTGACAGGAGAAACTCAATGCTTAAAAGTAAATATTTCTGAAGCTGTTCAGAATATAAACTATATCTGTTTAGATGACGTTTGATGTCTTGTACTGCAAGGTTGTAGGGAACTGATGGATAAAGCACCCGGACGTCTAATGTTACCTTGCAAAATTTACAGTGGGTGACCGCGAGATTGTATTTCCAGCGCGATCCCATCGCACTGGAAATCGGCACTGCGAGGCTGCGTATCCATAGGAATCCATATAAAAAAAAAAAAAGAGCGACAGAGCTTGGCACTTGCTCGGACGACAGGGCTCGCAGAGGGGCAATATCGCCAATGCAGAGCTGCTTTAAGACACAATCTCGCGGTCACCTACTGTAGAGGACCACAGCAAATTAAACATTTGTGACAATACTGTGCCAAAGTCCTATAGATGGCCCAGTAATTGCAAAACAAAAGGCTGTAGATGCACATCGAGCCAAATCACTTGGGGAGTGAGTCGATACATGCCACAATAGGGAGCACCTGTAAAGGGGTGCCCTGCTTGTGAATCTTAGATAGATGATGAAACACTGGGGAGAGAAGGTCCTGTACCAGAAAATATTCTGCTGTATTTGAACTTAAGACACCAGAGTCTCTACCTTTATCAATTAAATTCTTCTAGGCAGATTAAACTGTCAAGGTGGGATTGCATTTTAAAGAAAGGCAGGTAGAGCGATAGGTAGAGCGATCACTTAATTGTCTCAATGCTTCTGAGCAATACTGATCCTTATTTAACACCATTACTGCTCCTACCTTGTCTGTCTCCCCGATCACCAAATTATTAGATGTTTTCAAAGCTAGTAAAGCATCATGTTCCTGTTTGGCAAGATTAAAGCCTAGTACACACTATGTTTTTTTTCTGTTCAACACAGCGGGTTAAATGAAAAAAAAAACTGTCAGCTCTGGTCGGAGCCTCTGTACTTACGATCCAATGTTAGTACAGCCATCTCCCCCTCTGAACTGTTGTGCTGTGACAGGGGGACGCCCCCCGCCAGAACACTCCAATCAGCGCTCTCAGCCATTGGCTGAGCCAGTCGGGTGCTGGTTTTCCAGCATGCTCATCTGACAGAAGCCAGCCAAACCGGGCCATACACACCGAATGGCAACCAGTTTTTATTGAACCGGCTGATGTTGCCCGACATTCAGTCCATGTGTACAGGGCTGAAAGCTATGTGAGACTCTAGTACTTTGCTTTAGTTCTGTTAGTTCCTGTTCCACTATGTACTGAAAGCAGTCAACAGCAGAAATTCTTTCCCATCGAGAGGATAGAAATTAGTATCACCCCAAAGCAGGACACTGCTGTTAACCCCATAGGAACCTAAACCTGAGTTACAAACTAAACTTGGCACAAAGGTTGGAAAAACTTCAAAAGACTTATCAAAACCAGAAGAAGCAGTTTGGTTTCCCTGTTCTTCCTTACTTAAAGTGCTTTGTTAGAAGCAAATTTCCTATAAACCTGTTGACATCTGGTAATGTATGGAACACGCTGAAATGGGGAGTAGGTGAAAAAGAGAGACCACTGAACTAAAGTTAAAGTCCATACTCTGTAAGAGGTACTCCAGATAAATTCACATTGTGTGTAATTAAAGAGTCTACTTTGATGTCTTTTGTTGCGCTGGGGGTATCTTCTGGTGACCAGATTTTCTATTTC
This sequence comes from Rana muscosa, assembly GCA_029206835.1. Taxonomy (NCBI): domain Eukaryota; kingdom Metazoa; phylum Chordata; class Amphibia; order Anura; family Ranidae; genus Rana; species Rana muscosa. Next base: position 621,154,705 of record CM055122.1, on the reverse strand, counting down.
TTCCCCCTCTCACTTCTTTTGCTTATCTTCTTCTTGTTTTTGTTTATCTTTGGTAATTTTCTAATAGCTGAGAGAAGTGTCCTTTTTTGTACACTCTCCACTTGAATCCTTGAAAACACAGAGCGTATTGATACCCCCAAGCCTGTAGAGGCTCTTGACACTCCTGTGTCTGAAGCTTCTGACTGTGGGTCTGAGGGTTCAGGTGAGAAAAAATTAACCCATTTCTTTACCTGCCTGGTTTTCTTTTTTTAGAATAGAGTGAGAAGCCACATTATGTGCTGCATCTGTAGGAAGGTGAATGGACTAACTAGGGGACCATCACTAAGCACATAACACAAATCAGGTATAGGACTTAATTTCTCTTAATTTTGCTTCACACTTTAGTAAATGGAGTCCTAAATATTAAATATTATTCATCCAAATGTTCAAGTTTCTAAACATTTATCAAATCTCAAAGTAAGTCTTGCTCAGATACACTCTTAACCATTGTAGATACCATTAGAATTTAGCCATAAACAGCCTGCAACTCAAAAATAGTCATAAGGCTTTTTAGGTTTATATATGAGTTGTTTAACTCTTATGTTTTATGTAATAAGGCACCATAATACTTTTGAATTTTGAACAGTGCAGTATAGTATAACTACAGCTCTTACTGATGTAATGAGTAGGGAAGTAATGTGTATATGTATGCTTTTATTATTCAGATAATGAGAAACGTTTTGCTTTATTTTTCAGAAAATTCCCACAGGTGACCAAACTGTTTCACTTTCTGGTATTTATTTTGGATAGGGCAAAGTACAGGGTAGTAACAGCTTCTTAGATTTATTTACTGTAACATCAAATTAATATTGTCAAATAAACCTTATACAGGAAAATACTATCTACTTTTAGAGTAGAGCAAAGGGTAGATTGGTCCTGAACATAAGGCTGTACTTGCAACATAACTTATATTTTGCAGAAAATGTGCTCTATATACAGGATATTTCTCTTTTTATAAATGTACCTGAGCAGTGAGGAAGTGTCCCACTCCATCTACTGTCTTCTTGGCAAACTCTGGTTGAATTTCCTATAAGTATATGAGGTCCAGTGCAAGAGTAGTGGACTTTCGACCCATATATGAATTTATCCCCACTTAGAACAGCATTAGCAGGAACACCAGGATGACCACATGATATAGCTGTAAATAGTAAAATAATCGGATTAACGAACTAACAACATAAGTAATGAATATTACAGTACATACTATTTTACTAGAGAAATATTTGTTTTCTGGAAATATTTAATTTGAAATTACTTTTTGAAATCTAATGTTAATAATGTAATACCAATAATAATGTTATTATTGTATTAATAATGTATTCATAATTAATAATGTCTTATCCATTGATAATGAGTTATACAATACATTTTTGTTGTTACTGGGTTCATCTAGCATCATTTTACAATTCCTACCATATGATGATGAAAATGATATATTCTAGGGGTATTTGGTGACATAGACCTTGAGACTTACATATAGACTTGTTTTCTATGCCAGTGAAATTATAGTCCTAAATTGGACATCTACCAGACCTTTAGACATTAATAACAATTAAACAAATAAACAAATAAACAATTGGTAAATGCAATTTTGCCTCTCTATAGGCTCACCTAAGAAGCGAGGGGCCACACAGAGTTAACACTTCATGTTTATTGTTTCTGTTTATTTTGCAGTGACAGCACTGTTATATTCTTCTTTTTCTTTGTACAATGTAACTTTAAAGGCTAAGTAGGCTAAGTTCACCTTTTTTCTAAACGCCAGCTCCCTTAGGTACCAATATAGCATTAATGTATTTCTTTTGCAGAAATAAAAAAAACATTCTATTTATCCTACACAGATGTTCCCTCAGTGTCGATACTTGTTGTATAAAAAACGTCTACATTACTTCCTGAACAGACCTTAGGATGTGAAAAAGGAGTTTACCAGCTGACCTCACTAACACACGTCCTGCATCTGCCCTCCTCCTTTCTGAAGATTGCTCACAATAATCTCCTCACGTGCACGTTTTTCCAGTGTATTCAGTGATTACCTTTCTCACTAAATACACAGCCATAGATTGCTCATTTGGCAGAATTTGTAGGAGCTGAGCAATCAGATGTACCATCTCCTTTGGATATACCATCAACTATGTAGTGCCTGCCTGATTGGACACAGTGTGATTGGATGTGTTCTCCTATTATATAGTTTTGGTAAATCTAATGAAGATAGTATAGAGATTGTATAGTGTATTGCCACCTTTTTTTTAAAAGGGTAACTTTATTATACACAAGATATAATAGTACAAAATTAGGTAAAACACTGAAAATTAGCACAGTGGTCAAGTATCACCATGTAGAATATATATTTTGTCCATTCATTACACGTACAACAGATATTGAAGGAACGATTATGTAATCCAAGCCTTAGTCATAAACTGGAAGTATAAACTGGAAGTATAAATCAGCAGTATGACTTTATATATCAATACAGTAATCAAAAAAAAATTAATTGGAAAGGATCCTTCATAGGTCCCTGTCTCTGGTCATTGTCTTGGATACTAGGGGGTAAATGTCCACCTTTTTACACCTAAAATTAACTAGTTGCACTTAGTATGCCATTAATTGTTATTGGCACACCAAAAACAGAAGCAAACACACATTTTGCCACATTGTTTTGGAGCACTTTCGCTTGTCAGGCATAGGGCAGCCTTTTTGCTTAAATAAGCTGCCCTATGCACAACAATTGTCCCAAAGAAGCTCTAGGACTTTTTTTTAGGCTGGACTGTGGTTCATTTTTTACTGTGCTTTTTGGTGCATTTTATAGTGCATGTCTGAAATGCATAACAAAGCATGCATTTTCTATGGAGTTTACCATGCATTCAGAAACACACATATGTGAATGGAGCCTCCTTATTCTTCAATTCAATTCAATTTCACTTTCAGCCCTCATTCACATCTGGTCTAGTCGGAGCACACGTTTTTGGCTTTTTTTTTTCTTGTGACACGCTTAGCGCAGCCCATTGATTTAAATGGCATACATGTTTTAAATTTGGAACATTTTAGCGTGGTGCGGGTTGCATGTTTTTACTGTACATTTTGCTGCGGTTTTCACAGTTTTTTTATGTGCCAAAATGTGTGGTTGCTTCTGTCTTTAGTGTACAGTTAACAATTAATGGCACAGAAAGTGCAACTAGGTAATTTTAGGTAATAAAATTGTGTAACTAATCAGTGCAACCACCCTAAATATTAAAAACACACAAATACATATGCATTATAGCCCAGGCTAAGTTGTAGCCAACACTCTCTTGATGTGTTCACAGCCAGCCACCATGCAATTACTTAGAAAAAAAACGTACCAGCGTATCAGCATGAAGAACTGAAGGTTTTTACATGCCTGTTATCACAATGTTCTCATAAGTGTTTTTAATCTTGTTTTTTCTTCAATTAATGTGGGAGTGTTTCTGTTTTGTTTTATGATATAACATACTGATGATCGAAGATTGAAGAGACAAAGGTGGCAGATATACCCCTGGATGGGAAGATAAGGAAATCTAGCTGCATTCTCTATATGATGAGTGTGGTAAAGGCATATTTGACTCTGTAGTGAGGTCAGATATTTAAGAGCACTTCACCTGTTGGTGGTGGGTCACCAGAAGCACTGTAAAGAAAGAAGAATTCTCATAGTACACAAGTGGTTTCATAGACTTTTATGAGATTATTGCTATTTTTGTTTTATTCTTTTTGTTCACAATAATTCTAGGGGTTATGTGATTTTTAATTAAGTTGAGTTTTACTAGTAGACTTCACGTATTTATTACTATGTGATAGATTTCATTGTTTTGTTCAGTTGGATTTTTGTTTGTGTGTATTTATTCACATATCTGTTGTGCCACACCTTTTTACACATTTTCTAGGTAGTTACTTTTAGGTGTATAAAGGTGGCCATGCGCTATACAATCTGATTGTACAATCTCTGTATGATCTCCTTTAGATTTACCAAAACGATATAATAGGAGCACACACCATCTATCCAATCACTCTGCTTCAATCAGACAGGCCCTTGCACTACATAGCTGATGGTAGATCTAAAGTAGATTGTACAATCAGATTGTTTAGTGTATGGTGAGCTGTACAGAAGTCAGGGCATACTTTTCCTGTTTTCAATACTAAAGTTCTGCTCCACATAAGCTGTTATCTGACCTCTCAGCTCCTGCACACTCTGGAAAATGAACTGTCTATGGTTGTGTGAGAATGGTGATCACTGATTGCATTGGAAAAACATGCATCTGCAGAGGTTGAAGGGACTGATCTCCTGGAATGGGGAAGGCAGATGCAGGGTGTGTGTTAACGAGGTCAGTTGGGGAACTCCTTGTGTCTTAACAGTTTTCATGTCCAAAGGTCCATCCAAGAAGTGATGATCTTTTCTTTTTCGTACATCACGGGACACAGAGCGACTTAGTCATTACTAATGGGTTATATAGATTACCTTCAGGTGTTGGCACTGGCCAATTCCAAACCGGAAGTACCCTCCCCTATATAAGCCCCTCCCATCCGGGAGCACCTCAGTTTTTTGCCAGTGTCTAAGGTGTTGGCCAAAGAGTAACATGTGTTTTCACTGGGCTTGCGTACAGGTTCTTTTGGGCCTTAGTAAGCTGTTCCGGATCCCACCAAAAAAGCTTCATAGCTAAACGGTCGGTACCCGGGCCTTGCAGCAGAAGAGCAAGGTTTTGCCTGTAATGCCTCTCTTAGGAGGGCTGGACCCTGGGATCCAGAGCTCTGGTCATACCCACGACCAAGATGTTGTCTGTGCAGGGTGCTATACAGGTCCAGGGGAGTGGAATCCTTGGGAACCCGGTCCCTGAAGGTTTGATTACAATGCCTGCCGTGATAGGTGAAGTTTGGACTTCTGTGGACCAAACAAAGTCCTGCGGCGGGGATCAGGTAAGTGGGGGCCCCCAGGAACTTGGTTCTATTGGGGGACCCCCAAGCCTAATTTGTCTTTCTGTCTGTTACCTAACGGTATTCCCGCTAATATCTGTGTATGCCTGTAACTACTGAAAATGTAAAATTTTAATAGTAGTCAAGAAAAAAAAAAAAAAGGGACCGCGGTACCTGTGTTAAACCACTAGAGGCCGCTGTAGTCCATTTTTCTTGTCATGTGGATCTTTGGTTTTCTCAAGTCAAAAGATCCAGGCAGTTGGTAAGTTTTCTGTGGGAATCCACTTCCTCTGCCCTGTTGCTGCGCTCATCCACCGCACAGGCCCTCCGGCAAAAAGGGCCCTGGCTCCTAGTCCCTGTTTGATTTCGAAAAGGGCGCCAATGGCGCACGGGCGCGCGCGGGCGCGTGCACGCGCCTCCTATGAAAAAAAAGGGGCGGGGCGGGTGGATGACGCTCGATGCGCGCCGCGGCGCTTCTGCGCATGTGCAGGCATCCCAGCATGGATAAAAGACACAGTACAAGTGTCAGCTGGATGCAAACAGAGCTAGCAACAAACAGTGGCACACAGAGGCGGTTGATGCAGGCATCCCCATAGAAAGGCACTTTAGTGGACACCAGCTGGTATATAGCAGCAACTGTGTTAGACTATTACCAGCAAAAATTGGTGTATGACGACGGGAATACCTCAGCTTTGTGCTTAAAGGATATGTCGTCCAGACGCTCCGGAAATAGGTCTTCCAGGAAGCCAAAGGGGTCTCCATCGGGCTCTGAGGATATTGGGCATGCTTGTACTGCACCAATCTCCCCTGAGAATTCAGAGGTCAGTAGCCGTAGAAACCCCGCAGGAGTGCCTGGTGCTGCGGCTGTCCCCAGTCCACCTGCTCCTGTATATATAACAGAGGAGGTTTTATCCTCAACTCTGGGAGGATTGGAAGAGAGATTAACAGCATTGATCGCTGCTTCCCTGTCACAGGAAAAGCGCGTCCGATCTCCGTCTCCTCCTTCAGAGTGCCTGTTAGTGGAGGAACAGCCCCACACAGAGATCGACCTACCTGAAGGGGATCAGGATGAGGTTGATTCAGTTATGGAGGAATCAACAGTGGAAGAACCTTTCTCAGCATCTCAGGCTGAAAGATTATGGGTTCAGTCTCTGACTAACATGGTCCGATCAGCATTTAAAATGCCTCTGGCGGAACCACCATCCACTACGGTTTCCTCGCTGGGGTCGCTAAAAGCTCCCCAGGCTGTCTGTTCCTTCCCAATCCACCCTTTATTAGAAGGGCTTATTTACCAGGATTGGGAGCATCCTGATAAAATATTTGCTCCCCCCAAGAGATTTCCGGTGATCTATCCCATGGAGGATAAGTTCATAAAAAAATGGAGGGTCCCTACAGTGGACGCAGCCATCTCTTCTGTTAACAAATCACTGACATGTCCAGTAGATAATGTTCCAATGTTCAAAGACCCAATAGATAAAAAATTGGAGTCTTTACTAAAATCTGCTTTCTCTACAGCAAGCATGGTGACACAACCTGCGGTAGCAGCGATTGGAGTCTGCCAAGCAGTGAAAGATCAGTTGAAACAAGTCTTAAGGGACTTTCCAGATCAGCAGGCTCTTGCCCTAGCTGACCTGCCTAGAGCCTTGTGTTTTGCGGTGGACGCCATAAAGGATACAATCCAACAGGCCTCCCGCTTTACGCTGTCTATAGTACATATGCGTAGGCTTCTGTGGCTCAAAAACTGGTCTGCTGAAGCTCCCTGTAAAAAACTGCTGGTTAGCTTCCCATTTCATGGAGAACGCTTATTTGGAGAAGATCTGGACAAATATATCCAGAAAATTTCTGCCGGTAAAAGTTCACTCTTACCGGTTAAGAACAAGGGTAGAAGTCCTTCTTTTAAGAGGCCTACTTCTCCAGTCCCGGGCACATCGGCTGTGAAGTAGTTCCGACGGCCTCCGCGGTCAAATTCAGGGGGCAGAAATCAGGGACAATCACAGGGTAACAAGAAGCCCTGGATCAAGAGAGGTACAAAACCTCCCCCCAAGGCATGAAGCGTTGCCCCCACTCAATCGGGTGGGGGGAAGACTTCATTTGTTCACAGAGACCTGGCGGGACACCATCAGAGACAGATGGGTGCTCTCCGCAGTAAGTCTGGGATACAAGCTGGAGTTAAAAGGCACTCCTCCTGCCCAATTTATGAGGTCAAACGTGCCAAGAGATCCCCAGAAGAGAGGATCCCTCCTTCTGGCACTAGAACAACTATTGCTCCAAGGTGTAATCATGAAGGTTCCCCTGGAAGAAAGCGGATTCGGGTTTTACTCGAACCTTTTCACAGTCCCCAAACCAAATGGGGACGTGAGGCCCATATTAAATCTAAAAGGGCTAAACAAGTTTCTAAATATCAGGACTTTTCGGATGGAGTCGATCCGATCGGTGGCCACCGCCCTACAAGGGCAGGAATGGTTAGCCTCGATCGACATAAAGGATGCTTATCTGCATATTCCCATCTTTCCGGCCCACCAGAAATTTCTACGCTTTGCAGTAGAAGGGTGCCATTTTCAGTTCAGAGCCTTACCTTTCGGTCTGGCCACAGCACCACGAGTGTTCACAAAAATTCTGGCCCCATTATTGGCCAATCTAAGAACACAGGGTGTAACGATAATGGCATATCTAGACGACCTGCTACTAATAGACCACTCAGTGGAAAAGCTGGAAGTAGCTATTCACAAGACAATCAAGTATCTGGAATATCACGGTTGGATTATCAACCGGGACAAGTCAGCTCTAAGACCAGTCAAAAGTCTGGAATACTTAGGGCTAAGGCTGGATTCAAATCAGAGAAAGATTTTCTTACCTCCAGAGAAGGTGTCGTCTTTAAAAGATTTGACCCACTTAGTGGGTACAAAAAGAAAACCATCCATACGCCTCTGCATGAGGCTGCTGGGAAAAATGGTGGCTTCATTCGAAGCGGTACCCTACGGTCAATTCCATTCAAGGAATTTGCAAAGGGCCATACTGTCAGCCTGGAACAAAAAAGTTCAGGCTTTAGACTTACCAATGTCCCTGTCCCCTTCCGTTCGCAAGAGCCTCCATTGGTGGTTGGTGCCCCAGAATCTGGAAAAAGGGAAACCCTTCAGTCCGGTTTCTTGGAAGGTAGTCACTACAGATGCCAGCCTCATAGGCTGGGGGGCAGTACTGGAGCAATGGTCTCTCCAGGGCAAGTGGTCAGAAGCAGAAAAGGCCCTGCCCATCAATCTCTTAGAGATACGAGCAGCCCGGTATGCCCTAGTAGCATGGACATCCAAACTCCAAGGGTCCCCTGTCAGAATTCAATCAGACAATGCCACAGCAGTGGCATATATCAATCACCAGGGTGGCACCAGGAGTCGTGCAGCCCAGAGGGAAGCAAATTGCATCCTGGAGTGGGCAGAAAAATATGTCCCAGCCATATCCGCGGTTTTCATCCCAGGAGTGGAAAATTGGAGAGCGGACTTTTTAAGTCGCCAACAATTATGCCCGGGGGAATGGTCTCTTCACCCCGAGGTTTTCCAGGCAATATGCCAGCGGTGGGGAACACCGGATGTAGATCTGCTAGCATCCAGATTCAACGCAAAGGTGGACAGATTTGTGTCTCGCACAAGGGATCCTCTAGCTTGCGGCTCGGATGCCCTAGTGTTCCCTTGGGATCAGTTCAAGCTGATATATGCATTCCCACCGCCACAATTGTTACCGCGATTACTCCGCAGAATCAGGGTAGAAAAGAAACCAGTGATTCTGGTGGCTCCAGCGTGGCCCTGAAGGGCATGGTACGCGGAGATTGTAAAAATGTCAGTGAGGAGTCCTTGGACCCTCCCACATCGTCTGGACCTGCTTTCGCAAGGACCGATATACCACCCTTCCTTACCAGCCCTAGGTTTGACGGCCTGGCTATTGAAGCCCACATTCTGAAAAAGAGAGGGCTCTCTAATTCTGTGGTATCTACCATGATCAATGCCAGGAAGCCGGTATCCAGGCAGATCTATTATAGGATCTGGAAAGCGTACATTACGTGGTGTGAGGCCAAGAGATGGCATCCACGTAAGTACGTGATAGGGAGGATTTTGGACTTCCTACAGTGGGCTGTAGATAGGAAGCTGGCCTTGAGTACTATCAAGGGTCAGATTTCGGCCTTGTCAATATTTTTTCAAAGGCCCTTGGCTTCGCATTCACTAGTCAAAGCTTTCATACAAGGAGTGATGCGTATTAGCCCTCCGGTTAGTATTCCCATATGTCCTTGGGACTTAAACCTGGTTCTGTCAGTTCTACAGAAACAACCGTTTGAACCATTGCAACACATTTCCTTGGTTCTTCTCACCAGGAAATTGATTTTCTTAGTAGCCGTTTGTTCGGCTAAAAGAGTATCGGAATTAGCCGCCTTGTCCTGTAAGGAGCCATATCTGGTTGTCCATAAGGACAGAGTAGTATTACGTCCTCATCCAGCCTTTCTTCCTAAGGTGGTATCGAGGTTTCATTTGAACCAAGATGTGGTTCTTCCTTCTTTTTTCCCCAAACCTAGCTCGGTAGAGGAAAAGTTATTACATTCCTTGGATGTAGTAAGAGCAGTTAAAGCTTATCTAAAAGCCACTGCTCAGATTCGCAGAACGGATACTTTGTTTATTCTGCCGGAAGGCCCTAAAAAGGGTCAGGCAGCATCAAAATCCACTTTAGCCAAGTGGATTCGACAGGTCATAATACAAGCCTATGGCTTGAGAAAGAGACCGCCTCCGTTCAAAGTTAGGGCGCACTCCACAAGAGCAGTTGGAACTTCATGGGCAGTGCATCACCAGGCCTCCCTGGCTCAAGTATGTAAGGCCGCAACATGGTCTTCGGTACACACGTTTACTAGATTCTACCAGGTAGACGTTAGAAGTCAGGAGGATGTCGCCTTTGGGCGCAGTGTGTTGCAGGCCGCAAAAGATCCTCATGCCTGATGGTGCCCAGCTTATGTATCCCTCCCCTCATTTGGCATTGCTTTGGGACGTCCCATTAGTAATGACTAAGTCGCTCTGTGTCCCGTGATGTACGAAAAAGAAAAAGGGATTTTTATAACAGCTTACCTGTAAAATCCTTTTCTTGGAGTACATCACGGGACACAGAGCTCCCACCCCTCTTTTTGGGACACTTATTGCTTGGCTACAAAACTGAGGTGCTCCCGGATGGGAGGGGCTTATATAGGGGAGGGTACTTCCGGTTTGGAATTGGCCAGTGCCAACACCTGAAGGTAATCTATATAACCCATTAGTAATGACTAAGTCGCTCTGTGTCCCGTGATGTACTCCAAGAAAAGGATTTTACAGGTAAGCTGTTATAAAAATCCCTTTTTTATACAACAAGAACTGACAGTGAGATAAGGGCTGTGTAGGATAAATAGGAAGCTTCATTTCTGTAAAAGAAGTACATTATGCATAACGCATAATTATTATTAGTGCATAGGGGAGATTAAATTTAGAGAAAAGTTAACGTAGCCTTTAACCAAAATGTACTAATGTAATTGAATCTGTTCAATGAACATTACTATAAAAAAAACACAACAACAATTGCTATATTGCTAGTGCTACCCAGTTAACTGTTACTTCCGGACTAGCAGGACTTTCAAATTTCAGCTAATATTTTTGTCACCATGCATGATATTGAAATGGTATGTAACACTGTTTTTGAGATAAAACAGTCTTTTTTTGTCTATATTTTCCTACAAGAATTAATTTAAAGCAATAGATTAGCAATAGCAATAGATGTGCACAGATTACACAAAAACAGTAGGGATGAGCCGAACAACCCCCAGTTCGGTTCGCACCAGAACATGCGAACAGGCAATAAATTTGTTCGAACATCCGAACCCCATTAAAGTCTATGGGACACGAACATGAAAAATCAAAAGTGCTAATTTTAAAGGCTTATATGCAAGTTATTGTCATAAAAAGGTGTTTGGGGACCCGGATCCTGCCCCAGGGGACAGGTATCAATGCAAAAAAAAGTTTTAAAAACAGACGTTTTTTTCGGGAGCAGTGATTTTAATAATGCTTAAAGTGAAACAATAAAAGTGAAATATTCCTTAAAATTTCATACCTGAGGGTGTATATAGTATGCCTGTAAAGCAGCGATTGTTTCCCGTGCTTAGAACAGTCTATGCGCAAAATGTCATTTCTGAAGGAAAAAAAGTAATTTAAAAGTACTCGCGGCTAAAATGAATTGCCGGTCCCGGCAATACAGAGAAAAGTCATTGAAAGTCATTGATAAAAAAAAAAAAATCTGTGGGGGGCCCCCAAATTCAATTACCAGGCCCTTCAGGTCTGGTATGGATATTAAGGGGAACCCTGCGCCAAATAAAAAAAAAATGGCATGCGGTTCCCCCCAAATATCCATACCAGACCCTAATCCGAGCACGCAACCTGGCAGGCCCCAGGAAAAGGTGGGGACGAGAGAGCGCCCCCCCTCCTGAACCGTACCAGGCCACATGCCCTCAATATGGGGAGGATGCTTTGGGGTCTGGACCCCAAAGCACCATGTCCCCATGTTGATGGGACAAGGGCCTCATCCCCACAACCCTTGTCCGGTGGTTGTGGGGGTCTGCGGGTGGGGGGCTTATCGGAATCTGGAAGACCCCTTTAACAAAGGGAAACCCCATATCCCGGCCCCCCTATGTGAATTGGTAACGGGGTACATTGTACCCCTACCATTTCACAAAGAAAGTGTAAAAATAAAAAATAAAAAAACACAGACACAGTTGGGATAGTCCTTTATTACAAAAAAAAAAGACTCCAGTGGTGGTAATCCACTCTCGATCTCCACTCCAGTGATGTCAGTATCCTGCGATGGATGATCTCTCCAGGCTCCAGCGACGATGTCCAGCTACGAGGAACAGCACACAATCCTCTCTTTACCGGAGCGGAGACACCCCGGGAATGACGCGGCTTCAGCCAGTGACAGCTCTTATGTAGCTGAGGGCGGGGCCACCCGTCATGTGACCCCGTCCCCGTCTGACGCAAGGGGAAACCCTGGCTTCCCCAGTGATGTGATGGATGACCACGCCCCCTCTGATGCAAGGGAAACCTGCGTTGCATCAGAGGAGGGCGGGGTCACCCGCATGTCACTGGGAAAGCCTGGGTTTGACCTTGCGTCAGAGGGGGGCGGGGTCACGTGACTTATGGCCCCATCAGACTTCGGCGGCGTCATTCCCGGGTGTCTCCGCTCCGGTGAAAAGAGGATCGTGTGCTGTTCCTCATTGCTGGAGCCTGGATAGATCATCCATCGCAAGATGCCGACATCGCTGGAGTGGAGATCGAGAGAGGATTACCACCGCTGGAGTCTTTTTTTATTATTAGTTTTTTTTTAATAAAGGACTTATCCCAACTGTGTCTGTTTTTTTTTTTTTTTTTTTTACACTTTCTTTGTGAAATGGTAGGGGTACAATGTACCCCATTACCAATTCACATAGGGGGCCGGGATCTGGGGGTCCCCTTTGTTAAAGGGGTCTTCCAGATTCTGATAAGCCCCCCACCCGCAGACCCCCACAACCACCGGGCAAGGGTTATGGGGATGAGGCCCTTGTCCCCATCAACATGGGGACATGGTGCTTTGGGGTCCAGACCCCAAAGCATCCTCCCCATGTTGAGGGCATGTGGCCTGGTACGGTTCAGAAAGGGGGGCGCTCTCTCGTCCCCCCTCATTTCCTGCGGCCTGCCAGGTTGCGTGCTCGGATAAGGGTCTGGTATGGATATTTGGGGGGAACCGCACGCCATTTTTTTTTATGTGGCGCAGGGTTCCCCTTAATATCCATACCAGACTGAAAGGGCCTGGTAATTGGGTAATTGAATTTGGGGGGACCCCCATGCATTTTTTTTATTTTTATCAATGACTTTTCTCTGTATTGCCAGGACCGGCAATTCATTACAGCCGCGAGTACTTTTAAATTACTTTTTTTCCTTCAGAAACTACATTTTCTGCAGAGACTGTTCTAAGCACGGGAAACAAGCGCTGCTTTACAGGCATACTATATACACCCCCCAGGTACGAAATTTAAAGGAATATTTCACTTTTATTGTTTCACTTTAAGAATTATTAAAATCAATGCTCCCGAAAAAACTTCAGTTTTTAAAACTTTTATTTTGCATTGATACATGTCCCCTGGAGCAGGACCCGGGTCCCCAAACACTTTTTATGACAATAACTTGCATATAAGCCTTTAAAATTAGTACTTTAGATTTCTCCCACAGACTTTTACAGGGTGTTCCGCGGCTTTTCGAATTTGCCGCGAACACCCCAAATTGTTTGCTGTTCGTCGAACGGCGAACAGGCAATGTTCGAGTTGAACATGATTTCGACTCAAACTCGAAGCTCATCCCTAAAAAACTGTAGAACTTGAGGAATTTTTCAAAACTGGTTGGGTCAACACATGTGAGGTCACTTTAATAAACAATAGACTGGCCTTTCATTACAATAATTGTATATTTTATCAGCTGCAAGTCATTTTCAGTCAGTTTCCAATTTTTCCTGTCATTCACATTGCAGGTTGCACAATTGTGGCAAAGACTGTGTGTGTGTGTGTGTGTGTGTGTGTGTGTTCATGTGTTCATTGATGCTTTACTTTAACCACTTGCCTACAGGGCACTTTCACCCCCTTCCTGCCCAAGCCATTTTTCAGCTTTCAGCGCTGTCACACTTTGAATGACAATTGCGCAGTCATGCAACAATGTACCCACAAAGGTGGTATTAGATCACCTTTGTGGTTTTTATTTCTTGCGCTATAAACAAAAGAAGAGGGACAAGTTTGAAAAAAACACAATATTTTTACTTTTTGCTATAATAAATATCCATTTTTTATTTAATTTCTTTTTTTATTTTTCCTCAGTTTAGGCCGATATGTATTCTTCTACATATTTTTGGTAAAAAAAAATGCAATAAGCGTTTATTGATTAGTTTGTGCAAAAGTTACAGCAGCTACAAAATAGGGGATAGATTTATAGCATTTTTTCTTTTTACTAGTAATGGCAGCGATTAGCGATTTTTATCGTGACTGCGATATTGCAGCAGACACATCGGACACTTTTGACACATTTCTGGGACCATTCACATTTATACAGCGATCAGTGCTATAAAAATTAATTGATTACTGTATAATGTGACTGGCAGGGAAGGGGTTAACACTAGGGGGCGATAAAGGGGTTACATGTGTTCCCTAGGTAGTGATTCTTACTGTGGGGGGAGGGGGCTGACTGGGGGAGGTAACCGATCGGTGTCCCTATGTACAAGGGACACACCATCGGTCTCCTCTCCCTGACAGGACGTGGATCTGTGTGTTTACACACACAGATCCACGGTCCTGCTCAGTTACTGGGCAATTGCGGCCGCTGGGCACGCGCATCAGGTCCCCAGTGACGCGGGGGGCGTGCGCCCCCTAGTGGCTTGGGAAGGCGCGACGTCATATGACGTCCGCCCAGAACAAGAGGGTCTTCCTCCCGCCGTCATTTGACGGCAGGCAGTTGACACATGGTTAAAGAAAAAAGATTTTAATTAAATTGTTTTCCACAGAAAGTAGACACTTCATCGAAAATGGAAAATGTTTTTTTCTTCATTCTATTGCTATATTCCAAGGCAAAACTAACAAAAAGCAATTACAGTTCCTAATTGCTAATGAGGCGGCTTTTGAACTACTGTAAATAATTTTCCTAGGGACACTTACATTCCCTGGATCTCTTATAATTTTCTCTTAATGACTATAAGTAGATTGAGAGATAGCGCAAGGGGAAAGTAAAAATAATTTCATTGTTGATTTCCACAGGCCACATTTCCTTATAAACTGTTTTAGGAGCAAACAGTGATGCAGAATCATTTGAGAAGAAAAATGCTTAACAGGAAATTTAGAACTTAATTTCATTCCTTTTCTTACTTACACACCTTCTAAATAATACAAAAATTCCATTGTTGCACGTAATCTCTTGTGATATTTCATCACTTATGTTTTCATTTTAGTTGTTTGCTTCCTCTCGGGCTGTGTTCAAGGCTACAGTAAATCATCTTGCCCCTTATTTCTGCTGTTACTAAAACCTTAACTGCAATACACTTTTAAAGAAATTACATGGAGCACATTAACCTCTTCCATTCCCTTTGGGGACTCCACAATTCTCTACATTGTCTACATGGTTGCAATGGTTTCAGTTCACCAGGCTCTTTACCTTGATTTACCCTGTAATCAAGTTATTGCGGCAGCAGAAACGTGTTTACATTTTTACTTGAAATGTTGTTATAACTCATCCACACTTGTTTTTCAGAAATATGACTTACTGTATTTAAAAAGTATATTTCAAGGTCACAAACGCACAGTACTGTTTCTTATATCAACTGATGAATGCAGAAATACATTATGTAGACTACAGCATTATGTTTTGTGTATGTGACCTTCACAAAATAATAGACATCATTTATTTACACAGCAAAATATAACCTTATTTTTTCAAAAAGTCTAGGCATACAGTATGCATGGAGGTGTTTGTAAAGAAAGATTAGCATGGGATGTACACCCTGTGAATTCAGAATATATTATTTTTACAAAAATAACTGCATTTTAAATGTTTTGTAAATTTTAGAGTGGACCAGTGCTCACTGTATTTCTAACCAAACTGCAGGCAGCCATGCAAACATGGTCAGATACACTTTGGGAGCCAAAAAGCCAAGGGAGTTACAATATGAAATAAAAACTTTTTTCTGGCCATTCCAGCTCTAATAGCTTTATACTGATCAATCTTTCTCGTAGATAGCCTTAAAGAGAGCAGATGAGGAAGGGCTAGATGGGGAAATATAGGAAATAAAGCTTAACTAAACCGAATACCAAAAATTTATAATTTTTCAACTTCCCAGTCATTAGATGTGGTGGCTACATTTATTTATTTATTTTTTTCCAGTAAAAAACATTTTTAGCGTCTGCAAAAAATAACTGTTTATCTTTCCAGAAATGCAATATCCCTCTCACCTCTTGAGAGCTGACCTGGGAACTCCTAATCTCCCCATCCCTCATGTACTGGACATATACAAAGGCAGACGTGTATGACATCTAGCCTGGATGTCTCTCTTCATAAATATGTGTGGGGTAGTAAATATACTGTAGTTACTCAGAGACAAAAAGTATGTTCACAGAAATACCAGACTGACATGACTAATAGTGTACAGAACAACCCTAACCTTAATAGTGCATTTACATTGCAGGTCTTTTTTTCATTAAAAGAATCATCAAAAACTGTGTGCCTGTTTCTACTGTTTACCATTTTTTGCAAATAACAAGGGGTACTATGTACCCCTTACTCATTCACTAGAAAAAGGGCTGGTAACTGGGATCCCCCTTATTGATCAGGAGCATTCAGTTTCTCATAAGCCCCCAACCTGCAGACCCCACAACCATCAAGCCAGGATTGAAGGGAAGAGGCTTTTGTGCTCATCAACATGGGGACACAAATTGTATTGTTTTGAGATTTTATTGCTAGGGGATTTTATCTTTATATGAGTCAAGATGTTATTTAGGTTTACTGGCACTTTAAATAATAGTTCATATTATCAGATTATCCTTTTTTCACCCCTATATTTCTTCTAAAGTCATAAATTAAAAAATAATAAAAAAAAAATCAAATATTGTCACGTCCCCACAGTATAATACACAAAAAGTGTATGTGTTGCAACAGGTTAGCTGCAGTTGACTAGTTGACCTTAAAATAGAACTATAGGCAGTGCATTTTGAATAGAGCAAGGGAGGGTTATATCCCCTGTCTAATTTATTTGGCCCTCATATATGCCCCATAGCTAAACAGAAAGTGAGAGGAATCCTTGCAAAACAAGGGAATTCCTTGGGTAACCCCAGGTCACCATTGGAAGACTTCTACTCTATTTCTTTTCTGGGGACAACCCAACATTTGGGGTTTTCTTTAAATTATAATGGTAAATAGGACAGATAGAGAGGGAAAATATCATTAACAAAGGTACAGACAGCAATAAAAACTGTCAGGTGTTCTAATCCCAATCCCCTCTATCCAACTGTAAATTAAAAAAAAGTTTTGCCTTTAGTTATACCTAAGGCTGAACTACACAATCGTAGTACATATAAAAGATCTTTTACCTGTCAAAAGTATTTGTATTGTTGTTCACCCAGCCTTGAGATTTACACAGCCCTAGTAGACAGCACAGTCAAGTCAGTGATCTAACTTTTTTCTTTTGCAGCTAAGCAATAAAGGTTTGGTCATCTCTCTCTTCCTCAGCCTGAGACTGGAGAACGAAGGAGCATCAGACATTTATTGCTGGGCTCACATTGGTCTATACTCATGTCAAAATGTTCCTTGTCAGCATAATTGGCATGCAGCACAGCTAATAAGCCTCTGGAGCTGCATTTACCTCCTTCGGTCATAGTGTTGTTATATAGGGGATTACAAGATACCAAGACAAATACAAGTACACTATCTGCAGTTAAAATATCTGTTTATTTTAAGGACTGAATAAGTTAATTCATTTGTGTCCGTTATGAGTACATGTAGTTCAGGTTAAAAGTGTACCCCCCCCCCCATCCCTGCTATCAGGAAGAAAAGATAGATCGACACATGACAAAAGTTTTTTAACTTTGTAAAAATAGTAAGAAAGATCATTCCTGAAACTAGGCAAAATCAGTGATGATACCTTCATAGTTTTGATTGTATTAGAAAGTGTCTACATCATTGTATGTTCACAACTACTTTCGCGCAGAATTTCACTTTTCATAATAAACAGAAGCGTTTTCCAAAGCCATTTCTGGCTCAGACAGGCCAATGTGCTTTTCTCTCACTTACATCATCCACAGGAGGTTTAAAATCTTGTCAGTTTGTTTGAATTTTTAAAAGGATTTTCAGATTCCATTACTTCCTGTAGCTTGTATCAGCATTCACTTCCTGTTAGGTCATCTCGCAGAAGCGTTCACTTCCTTGTTGCATCACAGAAGAGAGTGTGATAGGGTGTGTTCACCACTCTGGACCACACCTCCCTCATTACAATACCACCTTCCACCCACTTCCTGTACAATCTAATTGTACAATCTCATTTAGATCTCCCATTAGCTATGTAGTACAAGGGCCTGCCTGATTTGATACAAATTGAATGGATTGGTCTGGTGTGATGTCCTATTCCATAGATCTGGTAAATCTAAATAAAATTGTAGACAGATTGTACAATCAGATTTCAGAGTGTATGACCATCTTTATATAAGTACATAGGAGGCAGTGGACGGAGACACTCAGTTGTCAGGCCTCGTTCACATCTCCACGTAGCGAAAACTCACATTCACGCATGCGTTTGTTTTGGGTGTTTTGGAGAGTTTTCACTTGTCACTACACGTAACGATTTCCCCAAAGAAGCTTCAGAACTTTTTTTGGAGTGGAGCATGGTGCGTTACCACAGTTTTTGGTGCTTTTGCCACACTTGGGGTGCCTTTAACATGTAATGAAACTGAAAGTGCAAATAGGTAATTTTAGGTGCGTGTAGCGGGGTGTTCCCTTTTACTTCCGGGAGACTACATCACCCAGAACCCCATTCGGCAGTGCTCACTGCAGAGACTCATGGTAGGGGTTGTATAAGGGGAGGCGCGGCTGCGCTCGGCCTCTTTGGGACACGAGACTTCAGAGACTGATCCTCCTGCGCGGATGTGGCGGAGTGCAAGGCCTGAAGACTGAGGCCTTGCGCAGCACCAAAGAGCCTTCCACCCCACAGCAAGCCTGGGTGGTTCCGGATTTCGCTGGTCTACAGCCTGGACCGGATCGGGGACCCGATCGCTGGAGACACTGTGTGTGTGTGACACAGTCGGTGGAAGTTCCCCTGGACTGGGACCGTGTCCGGGGCGGGTGAGAGGGCGTACGCCCAAGCTATATACTGTTGTTGTTGATAGGCCTATAGACTGCCGTGGCCCACAAGTTATTTCTGATACTCTCATTAGAGGACCTCAAAGGAGCTGAACTAAAACTTGACATAGTAAAGTTTTTACTCCATCTCTACCTTTCCCATTGGATTACAAATGATACTCTATTAATGTGCACCACCGTTAAAGACCCGCCGGTGAAGAAAAGAACATAATCCCCTATAGACTAAGTTGTAGATATCTGAGCCAGGCCTGGTCAGCTAATTAGTTCATTTGGTTACTGCGCCACAGGACACCTAGTTAACGGTCACCCACGTGGCGCACTTGTTACAGTTCACCTCAAATGCATAGTGTGTTATTGCTGCAGGGCTCCGCAATATATATATATCTGTGAACTGTTACCAATGTTAACCCCTTTCTTATCAAAAGCTTAAGTAAATCATATACCTTTTATACTATTGTTGTCTTGGTGTCTGGGTTACTCATACAGTATAAGAGTAGATATATTGCTGCCAATACTAACTGTGCCAGTAGGGGGTCGAGTACATTGCCGGGGGTTGGCGGAGCTGCTCTCAGGGCCCAAACTAAATTTGCAGCCTTCTTAGTTGAAGGTATCGCTACACGTGGGGGTTCTCGTCCGGGATCCTGATACAGCAGGTGAACGCCAGAAGTACCGGCATGGACCCCATGGATCCACAAGCCATAGAAGAGTGGTGCAAAGCCATAAGGGCAGAGCCAAACAACTCAATAGTCATCAGCCTCCCAGGGGAGGAATGGAAGACTGAGACGGTAGAGGAGTTGATGAAGTCAGTGTCCCCAGGTCACACACCATGGGTGATAGATATAAAGGCAGACCCAGACACTTCATATCAGTATGCACTAGTGGAATATGGAGACGGGATACCAGAGGCTTGCAAGTACAAGTGTGTAAAGACGCCAGATAATAGAACCTATAGGGTGGCGCCTGCTTTAACTATAAAGAAGGAACCATCACCGACGGGATCACCGCAGGCTGCGGCCCGCGCCTCACAAGTAAAGGGAGACAGGGTGACACCCGCACCTGCCACTGCTATAGCACCAGAATTGATAAAGGCGATAGGAGATCTGCTAATCAAATGTCAGAAGACCAACACAGTGCATGTAGAAACTAGCTACCGGAGATTGAAGACATTCTCAGGGAAGCTCCCTGTCCCTGCAGGGGAAGAAGATTTTGATACCTGGGTGGAGCAGGCATTGCAGGCAGTAGAGGCATGGGAGGTGCCTGAAGCGCAGAAGAGGCAACGAGTGATAGAAAGCCTTAAAGGTGCAGCAGCAGAAGCAGTGAAAAGTTTTCGGTTTGGGAATGCCGATTGCACAGCTCAAGACTGTCTAGCTATGCTACAGGAAGAGTTTGGTCAATTGGAAAAGGTGACAGAGATGGTATACCAATTTGAACATACTTTCCAACAACCAAGGGAGAAACTGTCAGAATATGTTAGGAGACTAAACAGGTTGCTGTGCAAGATTGTGTTGAAGAAGGGAATGAAGCCCCAAGATGCAGATGCGGCAAGAATGAAGCAAGTCCTAAAGGGAGCGTTACGCTCAGATCCAGTTTGGCTGCACCTGAAAACCTCGGGAGGAGGAACGCTGCTGACTTATGCTGACTTGATAAAAATCATCAGAGATGAGGAGGCGCTACAACAGGACCAGCAAATGATTAAGGCAAATGTTGTCCCTGCACAGGTGCTAGTCAACCCAGTGATGACTACTGGAAGAGACTCAGAGGTAGACACTTTAAAAGAACAAATGTCCAAGGTGTTAGAAATGTTGACCTCTCTGATGACGAAAGACACAGAGGGTCCCAAGAGAGAGGTACCACGGAAGGAACTGTTCCCAATTGCTTTGGCACCCGCATCTTTACAAGAATGGGGCGATATAGTCTGCTTTAACTGTGGAGGAATTGGCCATGTTGCGGCTACTTGTTCTAGTCCCAAGAAGAAGAAGCTGGACAACCGCAAGCCAGCGGGAAACTCCAGAGGGCCCCGGTCAAGGAGTCAACCGGGTGCCCATCACCTTCAATGAGCTCCAAGCTGAAAGCGAAGCAGAAGGAAAGAAGAGATAAAACGCCTCAGAAGAAATACATCATTCCTCAACAAAGATACACCCCAGAGAAAGGGGGAAAGACCCCTCAGAAGAGGCACAGCGCTCCCCAGAGGGGGTGCACACCTAGGAAAATCAATAATATCCCTCAGCGGGTCTGTACACCCATTGAGAGGGGGGAAATTAATGCATACCAGGCTCAAGAAAGATTAAAGTCCAAAGGGAACTGGATGGGAGAAAGTCCGAAGGGAAGGGGCCAGAAGAAGGAAACCCCTGCCAGGCCATATCCGGAGAGGCTAGTAGGCCCATCTCCCATAGTGCACCTTCAAGTGGAGGGAATCTACACCAGAGCCATCTTGGATACTGGGGCACAAGTGACCCTGTTATACCGGGATTTCTATGAGAAAAACTTGAGTCACCTGCCCATCCAGAAGATAGAGGGACTAGAGATATGTGGGATTGGGACCCAGAATTTCCCCTACAATGGCTATTTGCCTGTCAGGATGATCTTTGACCCATCCGTGGCTGGAAAAGCTGAAGTGTTTAATACTCTGGCGGTAGTGTGCCCTCGGCCGCCATGAGCCAACAAGAGTTATCTTATAATAGGGACAAACACGGACCTGGTCCGACGACTTCTGACCCCTCTAGTGGAAGAGAAGGGGTCAGCGGCAACCAGGATTCACCCCATGCTGAAGACGGCTTATCAGCGGCTGGTCCTAGAGCAAAAGACCCCTGGAGAGGGGATAGGGAAGGTGTGGAGACTTGGAAGAGAAGGGGTGGTGTTGCAGCCCGGCGAAGTAACCTGTCTCAGGGCCACTGTGAAGCTTACTTGGGAGCAACCTGGACCTTTTGTCATGTTGGAGTCTGACCCAAGGGAAGAGCTCCCCGCCCTGGAAGTGATACCAGAAGTGATTCCGCTGAAGGCCCTGAAGAAGGCCCATTGTAGAGTTCCAGTGAGTGTTAGGAACAATACAGATGGACCCATGGAAATTTCGGCCAGGATGCTGCTGGGCCAGGTGAGCCCTGCGGCCCTGGTCAACTTGTCGGAAGTAAAGGGGGCGGGCGAAGGAGGAGATGCTTGGTAGAAGCTATCCATGGAAAACCCGAACCTGCCTAGGGCTTGGAAGGAGAGAGCCAAGGCCCAGTTGACCAGATGGGAGAAGATCTTCTCCAGGGATGAGTTCAATGTGGGGTGTGCAAGGAGTGCCACCCATCGGATCCGCCTCCAAGAAGATAAGCCCTTCAGAGAAAGGGTCAGGCGGGTCCCACTAGCAGATCTGGAGGATCTGAGGGAACTCAAGAGGACTGGTGTAATCCGGGAGTCTAGAAGCCCCTATGCCTCCCCGATAGTGGTGGTCAGGAAGAAGAATGGATCATTGAGGCTCTGTATCGACTCCAGGACTCTTAACAGGAGAACCATACCCGACCAATACACCACTCCGAGGATAGAGGATGCCCTACAGAGCTTGTCTGGAGCCAAGTGGTTCAGCGTTATGGATCTCAAGAGTGGGTACTATCAGATCCCTATGCACCCAGAAGACAAGGAGAAGACAGCTTTCATAACCCCAGTGGGTTTCTTTGAATTCGACCGGATGCCCCAAGGTCTGTCTGGAGCCCCAGCTACTTTCCAACGTCTCATGGAGAAGACTGTAGGGGACATGAACCTTATTGAAGTCCTTGTATACCTGGAAGATGTCATTGTCTTTGGAAGAACCCTAGAGGAACACGAGGAGAGGCTGGAAAAAGTCTTGAGGAGACTCAGTGAGGAGGGACTCAAGCTTTCGCCTGAGAAGTGTCGGTTCTACCAATCTTCTGTGAACTATTTGGGACACATAGTGTCTGAAGAAGGGGTGGCCACAGACCCTGAGAAAGTGGAGGCAGTTACCTCCTGGCCACGACCCACCACAGTAACAGAGCTCCGGTCCTTCTTGGGGTTCTGCTCCTATTACAGGAGGTTTGTGGAAGGATTCGCCCGAATTGCTAGACCATTAAATGAACTGCTCAAGACTGAGGGAGAAGAAGACGACTCAGGACCCCAGAAGCCGGGAGAGTCAGTCCAAGATCAGTGGAACCAGAAATGTGAAGAGGCCTTTCAGGCATTGAAAAAAGCCTAACCACTGCTCCAGTCCTGGCCTATGCAGACCCAACCAAACCCTATGAGCTACACGTAGATGCTAGTCATGACGGTCTGGGAGGAGTACTTTATCAAGAACACGAAGAACAACTACGGCCTGTTGCCTACATGAGCAGGAGCCTGACCCCCTCTGAGAAAAACTACCCCAGTCACAAACTGGAGTTCTTGGCCCTTATGTGGGCGGTAGTAGACAAGCTCAAGGACTACCTGTACGGGGCGGAGTTCACTGTGAAGACTGACAACAACCCCCTGACGTACTTATTCACTACAGCAAAACTGGACGCCACTGGACACAGGTGGCTGGCCGCATTGTCTGGATTCAATTTCAGCCTAAAGTACAGGCCAGGGATTGGGAATCGAGATGCAGACGCTCTGTCCAGGAGATCCCATGGTCCCAACTGTGACATGGAAGACTGGACTCAAGTAGCACCTGATGGGGTGCAGGCCCTTTGTCAAGGGGCTGAATTGCAAGCCAGAGGGGGCTCAAGGGCGGAAGAGATAGGAGTTACCATGGTAGGAGTCCCCAAACAATATTGTGGAGTAACTCAGCTGGGAGAAGACCATCTACCAAAGTTGTCCAAGAGGGAACTAAGATGTGACCAGTTAGAAGATCCCATGGGGAAATTGGTTCTGGAGGCCCTGGAGAATCAGGATCCAAACAGACTCCTGCGTCATCCCTCAAAGGAAGCTCGCCTGTTGAGAAAAGAGTGGGACAGGTTGCAGGTACATCAGGAAGTGGTCTACCGAAGGGGCCCCTCTGATGACTCAGAAGATAAATGGCAACTGTTCCTCCCAGAGAAACATCGAGAGACTGTTCTGATTGCCCTGCATGACAATCATGGTCACCTAGGGGCTGAAAGGACCTTTCAACTTGTTAGAAGTCGGTTCTATTGGCCCTATATGAGGGCAGAAGTAGAAGAGTCCTGCCACTCATGTGCACGTTGCATCCAGAGGAAGACTTTACCTCATCAAGCTGCCCCAATGGGCCATCTACAAAGTCAAGGCCCAATGGATCTGGTATGCATTGATTTCCTTTGCCTCGAACCCGACCTGAGTGGACTGGGAAATGTTCTGGTGATAACCGATCATTTCACCCGGTATGCCCAAGCTTTTCCAACCAAAGACCAGAAGGCTTCCACTGTAGCCAAGATACTCATGGAGAAGTATTTTGTCCATTATGGGCTGCCCCAGCGACTTCATTCAGACTCGAACTACCCCTTACCACCCACAGGGAGATGCTCAGCCGGAGAGGTTTAACCGAACCTTGCTCAACATGTTGGGGACTCTGGAAAGTGAGAAGAAGCAACATTGGAGCAAACACATAGCAGCCATTGTACATGCTTACAACTGCACCACTAGTGATGCTACAGGCTACTCACCATACAGACTTATGTTTGGGAGAGAGGCGAGACTACCTGTGGACTTGGCCTTTGGCACCTCTCTGGACCATTCCTCAGCCACATCCCACAAAGGATATGTGGACAGGCTCAGACACAGCCTGAAAGTGGCCTATGAACAAGCTCAAGCAGCCTCAGATCAAAGAGGAGCTCGAAACAAAAGAAACTTTGACTTGAAGGTCCGGATACAAGACCTACAGCCTGGGGATAGAGTACTGTTACGCAATCTGGGGGTCCCTGGGAAACACAAACTTGCAGACAGATGGAGATCTGAACCCTATGTCGTCTGTAGGAAGTTGCCGGGCCTACCTGTCTACAAGTTGAAGCCAGAAGGAAAGGTAGGCCCACTGAAGACGTGGCATCGAAACCACCTGCTCCCACTTGCTGAGGCAGTCAGGATACCCCCTGTGAGAGATTCCCCTGAACCGGTCTCTGTTCTGGATACTCCCAGGCCGAACACTCGGTCACAGACTTCCCGAGCTGAAGATGGAGAGGCCTCTCAACTTAGTGAAGATGAAGAAGGAGAACTTGATTGGTTGTGGCCTTCCCCAACTCCAGGAACTTCCACTATAGATCTTCCACCCACTGAAGGCACTACAGATGGAACACTGAACCCAGAGGCCACAGAGTTCGTCCCATCCAGTCCTTCATCAGACCACTGGGAAGATGCCCGTGGTAGTTACTCAGAGGAAGAGGAGCCTGTGGCGCCAGAGCCAGAAGTCCCAAGAGAACAAAGGGCTCGAAGAGTCATCCGGCCTCCTAAGAAGCTGACCTACCCACAAATGGGGAATAGCTCGGAGTTACTGCTAGGAGAAATGCTGAAAATCCAGATCCTTCCACTGTCCATTTGGTGGAGGGCAACCCCAGCTCACTCTCTGGCACAGTTAGGCAGGCCACCCATGATAATGTGACCTGTGGGCGAGGGAGTTACACCCCTCAGTTTTGGTGGGAATTCCCTATACCCACTTCGTTTGCAGAATTGTCTAGAGTTGTACATAGTTTTGGTTAAGGTTTATCTTTGGGGACCAAAGAGTTCAAGTGGGGGGAGTGTGTAGCGGGGTGTTCCCTTTTACTTCCGGGAGACTACATCACCCAGAACCCCATTCGGCAGTGTTCACCGCAGAGACTCATGGGAGGGGTTATATAAGGGGAGGCGCGGCTGCGCTCGGCCTCTTTGGGACACGAGACTTCAGAGACTGATCCTCCTGCGCGGATGTGGCGGAGTGCAAGGCCTGAAGCCTGAGGCCTTGCGCAGCACCAAAGAGCCTTTCCACCCCACTGCGAGCCTGGGTGGTTCCGGATTTCGCTTGTCTACAGCCTGGACCGGATCGGGGACCCGATCGCTGGAGACACTGTGTGTGTGTGACGCAGTCGGTGGAAGTTCCCCCGGACTGGGACCGTGTCCGGGGCGGGTGAGAGGGCGTACGCCCAAGCCATATACTGTTGTTGTTGATAGGCCTATAGACTGCCGTGGCCCACAAGTTATTTCTGATACTCTCATTAGAGGACCTCAAAGGAGCTGAACTAACACTTGACATAGTAAAGTGTTTACTCCATCTCTACCTTTCCCATTGGATTACAAATGATACTCTATTAATGTGCACCACCGTAAAGACCCGCCGGTGAAGAAAAGAACATAATCCCCTATAGACTAAGTTGTAGATATCTGAGCCAGGCCTGGTCAGCTAGTTAGTTCATTTGGTTACTGCGCCACAGGACACCTAGTTAACGGCCGCCCACGTGGCGCACTTGTTACTGTTCACCTCATATGCATAGTGTGTTATTGCTGCAGGGCTCTGCAATATATATATATATATATCTGTGAACTGTTACCAATGTTAACCCCTTTCTTATCAAAAGCTTAAGTAAATCATATACCTTTTATACTATTGTTGTCTTGGTGTCTGGGTTACTCATACAGTATAAGAGTAGATATATTGCTGCCAATACTAACTGTGCCAGTAGGGGGTCGAGTACATTGCCGGGGGTTGGCGGAGCTGCTCTCAGGGCCCAAACTAAATTTGCGGCCTTCTTAGTTGAAGGTATCGCTACATGCTTAAATATGGTCATACACTATACAATCTGATTGTACAATCTCTTTTATATTTACCAAAACTATATAATAGGAGGACACATCATCTTTCCAATCACTCTATATCCAATCAGGCAGGCCCTTGCACTACATCAGGGGTGTGCCAGGGGACTGCATGCAGCCTAAAGGAGTTTAGCATGCAGCCTCAGCCCGTCTGAAGGAACGCTTGGGAAGCCAGGCAAATGCATGCGTGGAGAAGTTCCGGGTATGCTGTAAAAACTTGATTGGTGAAGGTGTGCTAATGAAGTCAGCTGGTAAACTCCTTCCTGTTTCTTACTGGTTCCCCTGTCTCTGTCTGTATACCAGGGAGTCTCTGAAGCGTTCTAAGAAATACAGCAATAAGGCCTTGTTATCAAATCAAAGAAAGCTTGTATTTTTTTGCAACTGAGGTATATTGGTACATACTGTAGGGGAGCTAGATTTTTGAAAAAAAAATGTGAACTTAGAACTTAAAGTAGAACTATAGGCAAACCCTGTCAGATTTTTTTTTTGCCATCTGCGTCCCATCGGGGAGATTTTCCTTCACTTCCTGTATCATAGCCAAACAGGAAGTGAGAGGAAATCCATGCAAATTAAGGGAATTCTTTGGGGAAACTCAGGTCACTAGAACTAGTTTCTCCATTGGAAGATTTCTACTCTATTACTTTTCTGGGGACAACCCAAAATGTGGGATTTTCTTTTACTTTCACTTTCAATAATAATAGTAAACAGGAGAAATAGATGTTGGGCCCCTGTGTGGGCTAGTTCGGTATGCTACTGAAAATTTCAATAAAAATGATTTTTCCAAAAAACAAACAAACAGGAGAAATAGAGAGGGTGATGAGGGCACAGGCAGCAAAAACACTGACAGATGTCAAGTCTCTCTCCACTCTACCCAAAATAAAAATAAAAGATTTAACTTTAGTTATACTTTAAGGCAAATCATATTCACTACATAGATCACCAATACACTGTGCCTGGTGGTTTGTGTTACATGACATATTGCAAGAGCTGTTTTAACTTTTCAGAATCTAAGCTAATATAGATGAGAATAAACTAATACAAATAAAATTTGGTGAAATAATACTTTGACATTTTTTACTATATGGAAATTTTACTCTATAAACTGCAGCAAATATTTCATTTTCATCCATTACAGTACATTGACATTTTAAAAGCTGTACAAAAAGAATAATATTGTTATTTTTGTAATAAATAGAACTGGACATAGAAAACTTACGAATACACTTAGAAAGTGATCTGTCCCACATGCCATTTGCCTTGCAGTTAAGTACAGATGATCCTAAAAGATAGTAACCCTTTTTACAATGATAGGTCACACTTATTCCATAACGGAAGTTTTCAGGGTAGTTCAGTTGTCCATGACGAATAGCATTTTCCACAAAACCAGGATCTGTGCAGTTTACCACTGTAAAGGAGATAAGAGTTTGCAATATCTTTTAGATCATAGCTAAATAAAAATAATGTCTAGTGACAACAAGATACATTAAAAATAAGTGCTATGAACTCTTAGGGGAAACTTTCTAAATACTTTCTAAATACACTTTCTAAACCAATTATATTCAGCAATTCTAGACCAGAATAGTGAGTCAACTCTTTACGTGCCTCTTTTGTGGTGAAATAAATTATTTAGACAAAAATTTAAAAAATCTGTCTCGCAGATTTAAATCTTCTCGCAGCCACATTCTACGACTAACCCTGTAAAGCAAATATTGTACCTTTTTTTAAGCAAGTCCTGTTCTAGTCTCCAGCAGCGTATGTTGTGCGCAGGAGCCGTGGGAAATGTCTGGGAAGTGACGTCACCCATAGAGTTACTATGGGGCTTCCATGTCGACTGCCTCTTCTGCATACTTCCACACACAGAAGCCGCTGCTGACAGCCCAGCATGGGACAGGACCGGACCGGAGCGGCTTCAGAAAAGGTATGTATAGTGATTTCTTCTTTACAGGGCTATATAGCTTAGTCTTCAAATTTGGCTGCCAGTAGATTTAGAGTTAGTTAGAGCTGGTGAAGGGCTTTCTGATAAAAGTGATCAGGAGGTTCTAGAGCTGCCTGATTACTTATATAAGGCTCTCAAAGAGGCACCCCCCTGCATGCAGTGCTGGAGCCTCGAGGAACTTGTGGTGGCTCCTGGGCTCTTGTTCTACTAGGAAATTGCGTCTCCAGTTAAAGCAGGAGAAATCAAGAAACGTCCATTTCCCGATCCCTCCTTTGTTTAATAACCCCTGAAGCAACATGTATTATGCCATTTCTGGGATCAGAGCTGTCATTCCTTGGCTAGTGTAGCAGAGGACTCAGCCATTACAGCACAATATGTAATAAAGGCTTTTGTTAAATGGGTGGTGGTTTTCATTTCTGTGTTTTTTAGATTTTTAGTATATATCAATAGAGACATTTTTAAGTTTGGGGTGCTCACATGTTACAGATGGTTACCATCACTTCATGGAGCTGTCTTTTTTCTCAGCACTGTGATGCATCTTATGGCAAAGTAAAAAGTCCTGGAAGTTGCACATCTCTGCAAAACCCAGTGAGAAGATTTATGACAGCCTCAGCCTTTGCTCCAACAAGGTAGCGCACCCAATGTATTTCACTCTACCCACGGAGCTGGGCCGACTCTGTGGGTAGAGTGAAATGCATTGGATGTGCCAGAGATGTTTGACTTCCAGGACTTTTCCCTTTTCCATTAGATGTCCAGAGCTGGGAAAAGCTCTCTCCTTGTCTGTACTCCAAGCGGTTGCTACATAATAAGACCCAGTGGAGCCTTGAGCAGCACCTTTCAATTTAGTTGGGGTCATGGTGATGCATTGTTTAAAAGTACAAAAAGGTGTGGACCTAAACCACTTCACATTATATCACCTATTTTAAGCACATCCTTTCACTGCCATAGAAAAAAATAAAAGATTGGAATGCACCAGTTAGGCATATTATCCCTAATAAAACAGACCTGCTATTGGCCAATTTGACATTGCTGTATCCTCTGCAATATGTTAATTATTGTAGTAAAACCCCAGCTTGTGCACTTTGTCTTAAGAAAATTCTGGTCTATCCTTGCTGATTAAAATTGTCCTGCTGCTGGGCAATATAACACTACTGTATCATCTCTGGTCTCTTAATTATTGTGGTAAAACATGTCTAATCTCTAAAGGGTTGTTATGCATGTTATGAAATTTGGTGTGCATGGTGTGAACTAGGGGTGCCAAAATTAATCGCTGCATCGCGATTCGGGTGTCCCTGATGTGATTCTGATGCATGCGACCGGGAAAATCCATTACCGGGATGATGCCCGCAGCTGCAGGCATCATCCCAATATCATTTTTAGAGCGGATGGTCGGCTTTCCAGTGATAACAACCGTTGCGGCTAAAAGCCGCTCAGTTGTTATCCCGGAGGAGCGGAAGGGGACATCCCCCCCTCCCGCCGCCTTCCGCCACTCTGACCGGGCCTCCTGTCCCCCCCGGGAGACCCGATCCACGAGCCGCTACTTCCGGCGGCTAGAGACAGACTGGAACGAAGCGTCGGCTTTGTTCCATTCTGTATGTAAACACGGAAGCGACGTCACTTCCGCTTTACTCGGCTGCCAATGGTGCCAGTTTTAAAAAAAAATTACAGTATTCAGAATCACAGTTTTTGGCGATCTGAATACTTTGAAGTGCAAAGGAGCGATTTGGGGTCTTTTATACCCCATATCCCTCCATAAAGAGTACCTGTCAGCACCTATTACTGTCACAAGGGATGTTTACAGCAATAAAAGTGATCAAAATGTTTTTTTTTTTTAAAGAAATAAAATAAATAGAAATTTTTTTTTTTTTTAAAGCGCCCCTGTCCCTGCGAGCTCGCACAGCAGAAAAAAAACATACTCATGCCACGACATACTCATATGTAAACGCTGTTCAAATCACACGTGAGGTATCGCCGCGATCGTCAGAGCGAGAGAAATAATTCTAGCACTAGACCTCCTCTGTAACTCTAACCTGGTAACCGTTATTTTTTTTTAAAGCGTCGCTTTTGGAGATTTTTAGGTACGGTAGTTTGTCGCCATTCCACAAGTGTGCGCAGAAAGACACTCACCTGTCCCACAATCCAGCGACTTGGCCAAACAAACCCTCCATTCTCTCCCCAGCCTTTCCATGGTGCTGGCAATACTACTGTAGGCATCCAGCTGTGACAGCTTGCAGCATGTCTCACTGCGCTGTCCTGCATAGCCGGGCAATCTTCTGGGACCTGTTATGTGTCCCAGAAGATCGCAGGGAGGAAGGGACGCCTAGGCGGCCCAAGCAGAAGTGGGAATTCGTCGGTAATCATGATGCATCGTGATGCATCGAGGAATCTAATCAAATCAAATTGCTTACTAGATAATCGTAATCTAATCGAATCGTGAGACCAGTGAAGATGCGCACCCCTAGTGTGAACAAGGCCTGAAGCTACAGTAGTATATGTAGTTGGCATATGACAAAACATCAAGAGGTGCCAACAACAAGAAATGCCACCTATAGACTTCAGTGGAAATTAATCTCAAAGTTTGGGTTTACCATTCACCAATAAGGATGAGCTGCGGCGTATTCGCACACCCCACATGCAGTGCCTGCCAGGAAGTCGGCACTGTGCTGCACTAATCACAGGCAGTGAGAAATTGTCCCGATGCGTGGCTGCAGAGATCGGGAAATGTCTCCCTGCCTGTGATTAGCGCAGCGCAGTGCCGACTTCCTGGCGGGCTCTCCACGTGGGGTGTGCGAACACGCCAGAGCTCATCCTTATTTTCCAAATTTCAAACAAAAATCGGCAAGTTTAACCTAGGCAGATTTATCCAACACTAGTCTGCACCACATGCCAGAGTGTACGAGTGTACAATTAGCTTTGAAATTAACTTTAGACACTTTCATTCCTTTATCCCTTCTTTCCCTATTGACTAAAATATATTTTGGATGACCTTGATTAATAGAAAAAAATAGTAAAACCCATAAATAAGAAGACATAATGTTCTTCTATCTACAGTATTTAGACTGAACACATACTTTTGGCAAATGTAGTTTTCCCAGCTGTTATCTGAAGATTGCTAGATAGTTGTGATGTGTTGGAGGGAGCAACAAAGATTTTACAACAGATGCTATGGACAGGTAAAGTTGAATGGGATGGCATCACCCTCAGGGAGATTATATAACAGATCACAAATCTTGCAATCTCATAATTTCATTAATTTTTAGTCAGTTATTCTTACATTGTAACTGGAAAATATTTTTATATTACCATTCTACCTAATATTAGTAGACTGAATAATCATATGTTAATGTTTGTGGCATATTCTACTCCTCTTATTGCAGTGAACTTTTTGATAGTGTGTCTCTTTTAGTGTTACTGGTTTAAGATACATTTTGGTAAATACATAAAGTCATTTGGGTTTATTCACTAGTAGAGCATGTTCACTTTGTAAAGTGAATTTTCTCTTTGCATGGGAATTTTCACTTAGCTTAGTGAATGTGATGAATATACACTTTGCAATGAATAATAAATCACATTACCTGATTCACTAAGCTAACGGAACATATCCTTGCAAAGTGAAAATGCATGTTGCCAAGTAGACAGCCTATATACCTTTATCAAATCAACACTGTGCTAAAGTTTGTGATATTAGTGTTCATTCTAATTTTTACCTAATTTACATTTCTAAACATCCCAGGTAGATATATAAAAGCACCATTGAGTCAACTAATTCAGAAATCCTCTAAACACCTATCCAATAATGTTTTTTTTTTTTTGGAAAAGCCTTTAAAAGTATATAGCTTAAAGTATTGCAAGCTGTCCACATAATCAAATTTCAAAATAATAATAACTGAAAAAAAAGTAATTTTATTGATTAACTTGAATTGCCCAGACAGTATGACATCTTTAATCTATAAGTATGAGTAGAAATTGAGGTGAGATCCGTGTCTGTCTGATTAATAGTTACCACCTCCAAGAAAGGTGTAGACCACACTCTATTGAAATCTTAATTCCACCTACAATCCAAGATGACCCTGCAAGGTCAGATAATATAAACAGTGTGTGCACATAAAACATCGGGGAAGTTTAAGGTGCAAATTTTTCCTCACAATGTCATTAAAATGTCATTAAACCCAAAATGTTTCTTTGTGCTATATAAAATAAAAGTATATCCCCTACCTGTCTGCTGAAGCTTTTATTAATGTATAGTTTTATTTGTTATAAATACCTGGTTGAGCCTGTCTTTTTCATGGAACTTCTAATCCATAGTGGCAACACAATAGCAGGTAATCCTCTAGTTACCGTGTTGCCACTCGCAGTATGCATGTTCCACATTCTGCCTTTTGAGAAGCCTTTTACTTACAAATTTTTCTCATCAAGCCACCAAACATAACTTTTTTCATAGTCTTGCTGGGAGTCTTTAATTGTTTCTATGACAGCATCTAACTGCTTGCTCCGCCCACATACTTCACAGTACAGTGCAGAGAAAGTACATGGCATCACATGACTAGCCCACAAAAAGAAAAATAGAGATACTTATACTAATTACCGTATTTCTATGCAATCCACCCTGGGTTGTTTTTATTTACAGTTGAAAAAATATGAGAGTGGGGTAATGTGTTTAGTACCACTTTCAATTTACATGATGGCTTTTACATTATGGCATTTTGATTTACATTTCAGTAAACTAAAATATACTGTATGTAAAATATTTTACGACACCCACCACTACGTTTAGAAATGCATGATCATGGGACTTGCTCAGCAAAATGTGGGGTTAATGACATGTGTGGTTGAAAGTCTATCAGGCAGATGTTAATGATATGTGTGGTCCAAAGTCTATCACGCAACACATCTGAAATCGTATAAAGTAGAAAGAAAATAAAATTTCAGCATTTTCCATGGTAAGTGCATTGGATGTACCTTCGGATAAAACATTTATGTTAAATTCAGCATAGGAATCATGATGTTGCTGTCTGTGCTAATCACCCCATTTGTCTTCAGTATCGAACTTCACCTATTTACTTTCCTTTAATTGTGGGGCATTAGGCAGGTATGAAGCCTTTTAATAAGACAATGTGCTTTTAGAGTGGATAGACTTTCTTCTGCTTCTTTTTTATGGTGTATCACCAGGTCTCTCTTGGGTTCCCACTTTTTACCTTGGAAGTTCCAATCAAGAGCTTTCCTTGTGGGATATTTTTTTGCCTTTTCCAGTGTAGCCTTTACAACTCCACATTCCTTCTTTATTTTGTTTTCTGACTACTGGATGGTTGGTTAATTTTTGTTGTTCAAAAATTAAGCTCAGTATTGGCCACTTAATGCCAACAATTGATTAAATACATTATTCTAGCTGTTTCACCATAAAATCGATTTGACATTACTCTGGAAGATCCTCAGCTAAGTTCTTCTGTTGAGCTAGCTTTATTTCCAGAGTAGTTCCAGTTGGGGAAAAGCTGCTCTGGCCTTCTCCAGTATTGATTCTACTACTGATGTCTTCAAGGACACCTTCATCACCTTCATCTTTACTATCAATTATTCTCAAATTAAGAAATGACTGTACTCTCTCTGCTGTTATGGATGTACAGAAACATTATACAGAACAGAATGGGAACCTAAAACAGAAGAGAATTGCATATCTTTAGAAACTTTCCCAATGCCCTTTGCCTAGACATTGGAGATAATTCTTTCAAGTGGCAACATCTGGTGTACATTCAGTATTACACTAAGGCACTATTCTGAACACAGACAGACTCAGTGTAAATATGTTACATCATAGATTTGTGCATAGTCAAACAATGTTTCTTTGGCAACAGGTTCCCTTTAGGTTTACGTGGGTGGGATAGCCTATTTTTATTTTTGCTTTTGTTAAAATACAGCAATGGTAATCATGATTCAGGACAGCTGTAAGAATACAGACATTATATGGCTGGTTTCAGTAACTTAGTGTTGAAATGAATGACAGAATGATTGACAGCTGTAAATAAAAAATATATTTTTAAGTCTGACCATATATGTTTTATTTCATTAATGGTGACAATAATATATACAGTAATAAAAGTTACTTAGACAGATCCTATAAAAGAATTAAATAGCTTGGCTTGAACATCTGTGCCACAGGATTCCCTGATTACTATTTACCCAGAGGACACAATTGTAAATCCAGGTGATGGAGCACAGGAGATTGCTTTCTCCTAGTGACAGCTGTCAAGAATTACATAGAAAATGAGTTCTGGCATTCTCAGCTTGGTCTCTTGAAAAAGTCAGAATGATGCTTAAGTATGTCCTGATGACTTTGAAACTTATATCTAAGTAGATTCAAAGCCCTCAGGATATATACATATGGATGGCAGGCCAAAAGTAACTTCAAAACTTTAACTATGTCAGGAATATATTCCCCAGAATATATTTTGTGCTTTTACGCTATTAGTGTATCAATTGGGAAATCTGATATTGTATAAAAATGTGATTAGATAATGTAGCTATTTATATGATGCCTATGCAGAATCAGCTGAATATTCTAAAAATGTGTAAAAAAATACCAAACATGCTTTGGTCCCACATGATGCTATGGGTAGGTTTAAGCTCAGTATATTCTATAAAAAAATACCATATGTATTTTTTTGCTTGGATCAAAACCAATTGTAGTATAAGTATAATTTAGAAATTATACTTGGAAATAATATTTGAGGAATTCAGTCTCGTCTTCATCTTGTCCCTTGGCAGAAAAGTTTAAACAGATGACAAGGTCAAACTATTATTCTGAAAAGCATCTCTAGCCATTGAAGACATCTGCTCTTGTCTGGAAGCAAGGCCTATTCACTGATGGTTGATGTCGTGAGAATATTTCTCATGCAATTGCATTCACGGGCTTCTTTCCATAAGAACAACAGGACTTTAAAATGTCTACAACACAATATATAAGATTAAAGTGGTTCTAAAAACTGAAGTTTTTTTTTTACCTTCATGTATTCTATGCATAAAGGTAAAAAATCTTCTGTATGCAGCTCCCCTTGAAGCTCCCCTAATACTTACCCAAGCTTAATTGCGATCCAGCGATGTGCACGAGAGCAGCTGCTCTCTCGAGTCTCTGCCTTCTGATTGGTTGAGAGACTGCAGAAGGAGCCATTGGCTCCCACTGCTGTTAATCAGAGCCAGTGGGGAGGGAGTGGGGGGCAGGGCTGAGGGGGTGGAGCTCAGGAGAGAGCATGCACAAGTGCCCTCATAGCAAGTGGCTTGGAGAAGAATAGGAGCCAGGAATGCTGATGGGGACTGGAGAAGAGAAGGATCAGGGCTGCTCTGCGCAAAACCATTGCACAGAGCAGGTAAGTATAACATGTTTGTTATTAAAAAAATACCTTTAATATCACTTTAAGGGTTATTATACTACAGTAGGTAGTCATACAGTAGGTAGTCATACAACATAATATACTGTATAAATAAATTCTGCAAACCATTAAGCTGCATGTCATTCAAAATATATTGTCCCTAGCCTAACATCAGAAATATAACAACACTCAACAACAGATGAACTTATATAATTAAGATACTTACATATTTAATAAACATGTCTGTAAATAATTGAATAAAGTCTCTTAAGTAAGTGAGCAAAATCAAATGTCAGAAGTTTATTAAAATCAATTTTTCTTTGATTTTGTAAATATAATTTTTGTTACTGTACATTAACACCCATTACATTTTCTAACCTATTGTAAGTAGGGAGCTTTGTCTATCTGGGCACATGTCCATCCTTCAGCTATAAAATAAAAAATGTGCGTCTCTACAATTACAAAAATCTTTTTTTTTTTTTTTAAATAGTACTCTTGCTTATCATTTTTCAGGGCTAAATCATTTTATATGGTGCCTGAGGGTTGAGCACTTATAAACTAAAAAATCATAGGAATGTTAGAATCTACTGGATGAGTTGGAGACTTTTTTTGAGTACAATTCAAATATTGGTATTGATTTTGTGCATTGAACAAGCACACGGATTTCCCCTGAGAGTGTATGTTTTCAGTCTTATTGCTCCCAGGTGGCCTAAGGTTCATCAAGTTTGAAGTCAAAGACCCATGATTTAAAAAAATACTGAAAATATGCTGTTGCTGTAAATACTATAGTTTATGAGCACCATAATGCAATGCTACACAGCTGGCCAATTTTGCATTAGCTAGAATCAGATGGAATTAGGATCATCAAAGTCAATTTTGTTTCCTCCTTGTCACCCTTTCAGGTTTACCTTTACAAAAGAAAGATGTCTACGTGAAGAACTACTGCTTGTATTTTTTTACAGTTACTGTAAGTTGAGTTAAAAGCTAATCATTGCTACTTTTTACATATAAAAATATAAAGTTTATCTTGTCTGGTATTTAATTTAACTGTCAGTTGTGCAGTGGCCTGGCATCTGTAAGAAAATTTAAATCTGAATGTAGAATATGTATTTTACAATTTAAATGTAATTCCAATATATTTCTAATATTCTGTATCATTATTAAGACATTAATCATCCACAGATCAGAAGAGTTATCTATATATTTAAATAAAGATCTTGATTACGTTATGCTGAAGCTTAAATGTATTAACTGCCACTTTGTATCATTATTATAACTTAAAAAATAAAACTTAATAAAA
Source organism: Rana muscosa (assembly GCA_029206835.1). NCBI lineage: Eukaryota > Metazoa > Chordata > Amphibia > Anura > Ranidae > Rana > Rana muscosa. The sequence goes on along the minus strand of CM055122.1, from coordinate 621,117,550 downwards.
ATATACATTGTATAACATGCATGCCATTTTTTGGAGACTTCAATAATGTGTATAGTTTGAATGTTACAATGACATAACATAATTGTATTATTTACTATAGGGGTGCAAAGTGCACTGGCTCATAGGTTGCCAGCCAGATATCCAGTTAGCTGGAGACTTTTTAATTAATAGGTATTATGATTCCTAAAGGTTGCTGTCCATTAGCGTAATACAGTTATGCTTTGCTGAGGATTATTTAATAAGACCAATAATATGGCTTGTATTATTATTTACTGTTTCTGTATAATCAACAAATCATTGGAAATTGATTGCATACAGGAAAATATAAGCTTGGTAAATAAGATAGAGACTTCCAGAAAACACAATTCAGTATATTAGTATTGATTTTGTGCATTGAACAAGTGCATGAATTTCCCATGAGAGCAGATGTATGTACGTGTATCGCTTATAGATGGCACAAGGTCAGCAAGAAACAAATCAAATAGGGAAAGACCTGCAAAGCATTTCAAAGTTTTTTTAGTTTTTAACATTTTAGTGAAGTGTAGCTATGTGGCACACACTGTGGCAACCTAGGTTAATAAACAGATTTCAGGGGAGTGCAAACACTTAAATTTAGGTGGGACTGCAGTGAAAAATTTATAGGTTTTACTCAAAATGGGGAAGAATAATGTCTTGGTCTGGTTGTATTTACTGGCTTTGTCCGCTCTAGGGAAATTTTGTGGTACAGTGACAAAAAGTGAAAGAAAATCCCTCCTTAAAAGATCATTTCCAACGATAGATATTTTATACATAGTTACTGTACATTGGTCCAGGTTAGTCCAATTTAACTCTGTATACACTATACCTGTCTGATACCCTAGAACTTGTAAATCACTGACATAGACACCACTACTTCAGTGGTCTCCACTTGCTGAACGTCTGCTCTGCTGCATCTTTGAACTCCTCGTGAGTTGGAGTGAGGAGCAGAGAGCCGGGGCAAGAGCAGGGTGATGTTTTGCTAGAGTTACATTTTGACAAATTGTGAATTAGCTGGGTGTACAAGTCAAATACTACACCATGATAGTCTTTTTCTATTTTTTCTGACCATAACGGATACCCTCGAGTGACCACACAGAAAATCTTTTCCTGGAGGTCTGATGATTCCCTTGCCATCTGATGATTCCCTTGCCATATGGAGTGTACACAAAGTTTATTTTGCCATCCATTATAGGTGGTCAAACTTTCTGGAAAGGTGCATCTATTCATCAGAGCTCATTTTGTGGTGGAGGCTTTCTTCACTACTACTTTGTTTACTTGAAAGGAATTTGTTCTATAAGATTCACTACAATTGTTTTTGGAATTTCCTACTAGGATTTGATTTGTGTGGACTCATCACATGTATGAACTTATATTACTCATGTTTGTGGAGGTGCAATTTATTTTTTTGGGATGGACACATTTTTTATTTATCTCATTTTATGTGATTTTGTTTATATGAATCTGTTTATATTTTGAGTGCTGCACTTTTCAATACACATTAGTTGTCAAATTTTTGATTACCCCTCAATAATGTCACTGATCACTAAGGGGCTCATTTAAAAAACAGTGGTATGGATGCATATTGCTTAAAAAAAAGAAACAAACATTGCATTTTTTTAAAGAGCGGCAATGCAGTTTACAAATGTGCTCTGCACTTCCACAGCTTCAGAACTCGGATGCTGACAAAGTGCAGTAAAATAGAATGAAAGATATTTACAAAAACAAAAGCTGAGAGGAGAGCATGGTCATGTGACCTGCCAAAGTCACATGATCAATCCTCCAATCACAGAGCTCTCTCTGCTCTGTTTAGCAGAAAGTACCCCATGGACTTCGCCAGAGGATTCCTGACATTAATAATATAACCTTAGAGAAACTATCTGTATACTGTACTCACAATATGTATGCACATGTGTGGGTGCCTATTCAAAAATACTATAGTAATAAATGTCAAAAAAGTAGAGTTAAGGATAATAATTAAAATGGCTTTATTAGTATCAAACATAAGTTTTAAAAACTGTGTGTGGTTCCCTACATTGATCAGCCCATCACCTTTTCATAAACATATAACAGCAATATTGTTTATGTGAAGTACTAATGGGCTGCTGGAAATGTTAACCATTAAAGTAGTGAAAAAACAAAATGTATAAAGCTGCTGAACTTCTAGAGTGTCACCAGCACCAATTGATATGTAAATAGTAAAGTGAAGCAGCGCTATATACTATAACCAATACTAAAAGAATATAAAGTGCTATATACCTGTATATAAGATAAAGTGCAAATGCAATAAACAAATATTTTTTTTATTATTCAAGTCTGTCATTAACAAAACAAAAGAAGAAAAAAATGTTTTACAACAATTTATTTTTTCCCTATACAATAGGAAAATAAATTGACAAACAAGATTATTTCCATCCCCTTTTCTACCCAACCCCCCCCCCATCTATAAGCCTTTTCTATCAGTCCTTCCCGCTCCCTCCTCCGCTCCCCGTGCACCTCCTCTATGGAGAGGAGGGATAGGGGGGAGGGAGGAGGGAAAAACAACAAAAAAAAAAGGGAGCAAATCTATCTTTATCCTATCAAGGTATACATTTCCCTTTCTATTAAACTATGTAGCTATAAGACTCCCACTAGATATTTCTATATTCAACTACTACTCATACTTCCAATAATCTCTTCCCTTTTTCCGAATTCTTAAATTTAATCCAACTCGACCATGTTTGTTTATATTGGATTTTCTTATTCTTGGCTGAGAGGACCAGGTCCTCCAAAGCCTCTATCTCAAGTATCCTGCTTAGCCACTCTGAAATTGATGGGGGTCTAGTGTCTCTCCAATGCAACGGGATTCCTGCTTTAGCTGCATTAATCATATGACACATTACTGATCTTTTATAAGTCTGTGCCGGGATCTGTGAACAGTGGAGGAGGAGGAGCGCAGGATCATCAGGTATTAAGGACTCCGTAATTTCTTGTATAATTTTTTGAATCTCCATCCAATACTGCCTTATTTTTTTACAGGACCAAAATATATGTAGCAAAGTCCCGCCATCCTCCCCACACCTCCAACACTTATCCAAGTTTTCTTTTGAGAATTTATTTGGTCGTGCGTGGGTGTAATACCACTGTGTCAGGAGTCTGTAATTAGATTCCTGAGTCTTCATACAAACTGAAGAATTAAGGGTCAAATAAATGATTTGTTTACGTTGCAGCGAAGTGAAAGATCCCTTGTGAAAATGGTTCTTTCTCATTACAGTATGATTCAAAAATTGTTAGTTGTCGTTGGAAATTTATAGGCGATCCCAAGGATCTCGGCTAATTTGGAGAGCTTGCCAGAAGTTAATTTCAAATAGGCCTCCTTTTTGGGTCAGTGTTTTAACGGTTGGCCACATTTCGTATTTAAGGAAGTGTGAGGCTTGATATATACCCTTATCTTTAAGATTTTGAAATGCTCCAGCTTCCATAGATGGGGTAAAACTTGGGTTTCCTAGGATGGGGAACAAAGGTGATTGTCTTGATGAAAACTTTGGTATTTGACAGATCTTTGCTGTAATTCGTAATGTTGTACCAATAAGGGGATGTTTCATGAGAGGAATTGGCAAGTTTGTATAGCACCATGGTGCTCTTCCTAGAGGTATGAGACTTATCTGCTTTTCTAAGTCAACCCATCTCTTAAGGTCGGTGTGTCTACACCAGTCTACTAGTCTCAATAGATGAACTGCACAATAGTACTTTGTCACATCAGGTACAGCCATCCCCCCAAATCCCTAAGGTAGGGACAAGAGGTCCCGTTTAATCCTTGGTCGTCTCCCTGCCCAGATGAATTTCATAAAGAGTATGTTCACCTGATGTAAAAAAGCCTTGGGAATCGTAATTGGGAGTGCCTGAAGTAAATATAAAATTTTTGGAAGAATGGACATTTTTACTATATTAATACGGCCAAACCATGAATATAGGCCATGTTGCCATTTATCGAGGAGGGATCTAATTAAATTATATGTAGGTGGAAAATTTATCTTAAAAGTGTCTTGTTTCTTTACTGGTATGTTTATCCCCAAATACTTAAGTGACTTTCCCCATTTGAAGCCAAAATTTAAATGAATAGTATTTCGTAATTGAGTTGGTATCTCCACACTCATGGCTTCCAATTTACTGTGATTTATTTTTAAATTAGATAGAGAGCCATATTTCTGAATTTCTCCTACTAAATTAGGGAGGGAGATATGTGGATGTGACATAGAAAACATCAGGTCATCCGCATATGCAGAGACCTTATGCTGGCCCTCGCCCACCTGCAGTCCTCGTATATTTGGGTTTTGACGGATTCTGTTAAGTAGGGGTTCTAATGACAAAGCAAAAAGTAGGGGAGATAAAGGGGCAACCCTGACGGGTACCATTCGAGACACCAAAAGGTTTAGAAAGAACCCCGTTGATATTTACCACAGCTTGAGGGTTCGTATAAACCCCTGTGATCCAGCTGATCATACGCTCCCCCAGACCAACCTGTTTCAGTACTTCAAAAAGGAACCGCCAGTTAACTCTATCAAATGCTTTGTCAGCATCAATATTCAGAAATACAGAGGGTGTATTTGTTTCATTTGCGTGATAGACCAAGTTAAGTACTTTTGTTGTATTGTCCCTCCCCTCTCTTGTAGGGATAAAACCCACTTGATCCAGATCTATTATGTGTGGGAGCCACGGTTGAAGTCTGGTCGCCAATATTTTGGTAAAGAATTTTAAATCAACATTAAGTAATGAAATGGGTCTGTAGCTTCCGCATTCCGCCGGGTCTTTCCCCTCTTTGGGGACAACCGTAATATGGGCTCTGAGTGTATCTCGGGGGAATGCCGAGGTCCGACCCACTGCATTAAAAACCTTTGTCAATTGCTTACACAGTATTTCAGAGAATTCTTTATAGTAGCTTAAACTAAACCCATCGGGGCCAGGGGACTTTCCATGTTTCATCTTTTTTAATGTCTCGTTCAGTTCCTCGACCAAGATAGGTTTTTCTAAATCTTGACGGGTTGGAGAAGGTACTCTGGTAAGACCAGATGATGAAGGATATTCTTCTATTAAGGGCATTGGGGGAGGAGTTTGTACCAGGTTGTAAAGGGTAGAATAATATTCTCCAAAAGTCTGGGCAATATCTCCTGGTGTTTGTATTAATTGTCCCTCTCTCCCTTTTATTTGTGGTATATACGTTGATCTACTTTTTTCTTTAATTCTCCCTGCTAACAGTCTGCCACATTTGTCTCCTAATTCATAATTTGCTTTCTTACCTCGTTGGATTATGGCTTTAGCTTTAAACCGTAGAATATCAGTTAACTGTCTTCTGAGGTGTCCTAATTCACTTCCTACTAAGGGGGTTTGTGCTTTTTTATGTTGCATTTCCAGTGCTTGAATTTCCTCAAGTAGGATCCTAGTCTGTTTCTCTCATTTTTTCTTCAAGATTGATCCATGTTTAATCAGGATCCCTCTGATTACTGTCTTGTGTGCCTCCCATACCATACACGGATCACTTCCCGGGGTATGGTTTATTTGAAAGTTTGATATAATTTCTTTAACTACGTCTTCTCTTACCTCAGGATTCTGAAGTAGGCTTTCATTTAGTCGTCAACATCTTTCCCGGGGAAGTGCCGTGTTGGTGTGGGAGAGACGCAAAGAAATCGGAGCGTGATCTGACCAGGTTATATTTCCGATACTAGTTTCTATGACAGATGGTATTAGATAGTGTGGAGTCCAAAACATATCTATTCGGGAATACACTTGGTGAGGGTTAGAGAAGAAGGTATAATCTCTTTCTTCAGTGTCTAAAATCCTCCAGACATCCACTAATTGTAGCTCATGCATCTTTCGTAATATACCTCTTCTAATGCCTACTGAGGTTGATGATGTCCCTGAGGAGGTATCTATTCTGGGTTCTAAAGAGATATTAAAATCTCCTCCAAGGATCAATTTACCCTCAGCAAATATTATATCAATGTATTGCAATCAAATATCATCAAAAATGGTCCAATGGTAATATAAAAAAAGTGCATCAGATATCACAATGATTAAAAGTCTCTTCAATTGTGCAAAATAAGTGCAAAAATCAGAAGGGGGAGAGGGAAGGGAAAAAAGTGCCCAAGTGCAGATCAGCAGGATATGATGTGATGATGGCCTGTAGATAACCTTCCACAATCCACACCCAGTGTGTTCTAGCCTCTCACCTTAAGGATAGACCCCAATGGGTCTAATCATGCATCAAGATGTTGGATCCTGGTAGTGGTGAACTGTGCTGTCTTCCTCTTCAATGGAAATATCCCCGCGGTATAAGGAACAACTGCAGCATTAAGGGGTGGATGGATATTTTCTCCATAGTGTAGTAGTTTTTTTTTTAAATCGTATGTTTATTATTCAAAATAAACAAAATAACAATTGAAAAAAGGCAAGAGCCAGCAGCATACAAGAAAACGTGTCAAACACTAAGACTAGTGGCGTCACTTCCGGTTACGACCGTGACCGGAAGTCTTAGTGTTTGACACGTTTTCTTGTATGCTGCTGGCTCTTGCCATTTTTAAATTGTTACAGGTGTAACTGTACAGGTGTTCTGTGCAGCCATGTGCAGGTAGCATGTTCAAATCAATGATAGTCAGGTGTAGGGATGAGCTTCGAGTTCGAGTCGAACTCATGTTCGACTCGAACATTGCCTGTTCGCCCGTTCGCCGAACAGCGAACAAATTGGGGTGTTCGCGGCAAATTCGAAAAATCTATGGGAGAAATCTAAAGTGCTAATTATAAAGGCTTATATGCAAGTTATTGTCCTAAAAAGTGTTTGGGGACCCGGGTCCTGCCCCAGGGGACATGTATCAATGCAAAAAGAAGTTTTAAAAACGGCCGTTTTTTCGGGAGCAGTGATTTTAATAATGCTTAAAATGAAAAAATAAAAGTGAAATATTCCTTTAAATTTCGTACCTGGGGGGTGTGTATGATATGCATGTAAAGTGGCGCATGTTTCCCGTGCTTAGAACTGTCCCTGCAAAAAGTGTCATTTTTGAAAGAAAAAAATGCATTTAAAACTGACTCGCGGCTATTAATGAATTGTCGGCTCCCGGCAATACATACAAAAGTCATTGATAAAAAAAAAAAAAAAGCGTGGGGGTTCCCCAGAATTCAATTACCAGGCCCTTCAGGTCTGGAATGGATATTAAGGGGAACCCCGCCGCAAATAAAAAAAAAATTGACGTGGGGTTCCCCCAAATATCCATTCCAGGCCCTTCAGATCTGGCATGGATTTTAAGGGGAACTCCACCCCAAATAAAAAATGGCGTGGAGTCCCCCTAAAAATCCATACCAGACCCCTTATCCGAGCATGCAACCTGGCCGGCCGCAGGGGAAAAGGGGGGGACGAGAGAGCGGCCCCCCCTCCCTCCTGAACCGTACCAAGCCACATGCCCTCAACATGGGGAGGATGTCCCCATGTTGATGGGGACAAGGGCCTCATCCCCACAACCCTTGCCCGGTGGTTGTGGGGGTCTGCGGGCGGGGGGCTTATCGGAATCTGGAAGACCCCTTTAACAAAGAGGACCCCCAGATCCCGGCCCCCCCTATGTGAATTGGTAAGGGGTACATTGTACCCCTACCATTTCACGAAGAAAGCGTGAAAAAATGTTTAAAAAAACACACAAACACCTTGAAAAAGTCCTTTATTTAAAAAAAAAAAAAAACATTCCAGCGGTGAAATCCAGTGTCCCGCGGCGATCCCGATGTCCAGCGCTGTCCGTCATTGGTTGTGCCTGAGCGGACCTGATGGGGAACTCCCTCTCAGTATTTTAAATGTATAGACCCGCCCCTTCTAAAGTTCCCCATCAGGTCCGCTCAGCGGACCAGATGCGGAACATGAGAAGGGGCGGGTCTATACATGTATTACCAAAGTGAGAGCAGTTCCCCATCAGGTCCGCCTCCTCGGTATGTCAGACCCGCCTACGTCATTGGCTTGAGCGGGGAACTTCCTTCACTATGTAAATTTAAATTTACATAGTGAAGGAAGTTCCCCGCTCAAGCCAATGACGTAGGCGGGTCTGACATACCGAGGGGGCGGACCTGATGGGGAACTGCTCTCACTTTGGTAATACATGTATAGACCCGCCCCTTCTCATGTTCCGCATCTCGTCCGCTGAGCGGACCTGATGGGGAACTTTAGAAGGGGCGGGTCTATACATTTAAAATACTGAGAGGGAGTTCCCCATCAGGTCCGCTCAGGCACAACCAATGAAGGACAGCGCTGGACATCGGGATCGCCGCGGGACACTGGATTTCACCGCTGGAATGTTTATTTATTTATTTTTTTAAATAAAGGACTTTTTCAAGGTGTTTGTGTGTTTTTTTAAACATTTTTTTTACGCTTTCTTCGTGAAATGGTAGGGGTACAATGTACCCGTTACCAATTCACATAGGGGGGGCGGGATCTGGGGGTCCCCTTTGTTAAAGGGGTCTTCCAGATTCCGATAAGCCCCCCGCCCGC